>OY740767.1:99090807-101490807 GCA_963513935.1 Aphrophora alni
TTCCAAGATCGAGGTCGGTAAACGGGAATGTTTAAACACTAACTGGCTGTGGTCATCTACAAAAGCACAAGTGTTTGTCCCTTGCAAAAAATGGAATAGTATAGTAAAAATTGTTTATATTCCTGTCGGTTTGAAGACACACAATGATTTTGGAATGTTATTGAAGGTTGAAATAGCTAATCCAGCATTTTTCAAAAGTAATTTTACTTATTTTATAAAAATCATAAAAATAGATACCGTTTTCTTTGCTTGATTTCATTTTGTTTAAGTAAGTATTATTGTATTAATATAAGAGAGCCATTGAAACATAAAAAAAAAAACAGGAAAGTTAATTTTTGTAGTATTTAATCGGGGCACCTTAACAGGTATATTTAACAAATTTAGCTTGTAAGATGTATTTAACAAAGCTATCTTACAAGGTGTATTTAACAAAGATATCTTATTAAGGTGTATTTAACAACGGTAAAAATTGTGTATAGTTGTGGATTTGGGATTATTACTTGGGTGGGTGTTTCTCATGCTTGCTTGAAGTTGTGTGAATTTCTTTCCAATGATTAATATCTACTTGTACGTACAATAGAGTCTTGGCGCATCGGATATTGCTTCCATACATGATTAATTGCTTTCTTATACTTACGGTGAAACTTTGTTTAGTTGCCGGAGAACTGTTCACTTGTTCGTTTCGTGCCTCGGTAGTGAACACTATCGTACCACTGTGATTATTTTAATCAACTATACACTATCACATATAAAATATCGAATACTTCTTTTTATATTTTATTCTGTCGTATGACGTCGAAAATAATAGTACAAATAAATAAATTGCTGATTTTTTAATAAACTTCATTGAAATCATTAAAAATATAATAAGATATAGATTGAAGGTTTCTGCGATGACAGCTGTGACTAAGTAATATTCTACATTCATTTGATTACTAGTGAACATAACGAGTGTATTTTATCCGTTAAGACACACATACTTGTTAGTATAGGGGTCCGATCAAATGAATGAATACGCAATGTGTGTAACTTATAATTTGTGTTTCTAAATTATTTTCTTAATAGACTTGAAAAAGTATTTGTCGTAAAATTATTTTGTTTTCAATAAGTGAGTTAGGTGTACATGTAGCCTATGTTTTATAAATCAGTTGTTGCTTCTTTTACCAAGATTACACGAGGACAGGTCGATGAGAGAGCGAGTGAGCGACTGCGATGTTGCAAAACCTATTTCGGTTCTCAAGCAAAAAACCGTCAAATCGTCAGTGATTTATGGAAGCGCCCTAATTAACAAGGAATTTATAGAGTAGTAGTGAGAATAATTACGTTATAGGTGGGCAACTCTTAATATATATTGTACACTATTAATCTGATAAAAAACTTTAAATGGGGGACAATTGTTACTTTTTCATATAACTTAAAAAATCTGTTTCTATAAACTCTGCCGTTTTCAAATATGGCTTCGAACTTCTTATTTTCTTATGGGGACCCCTATTTTATAAGATGTTTTCGGATTTTGTACAAACTTTTAAGACTTTTTAATTCTTGGTTATTGTTTGATCAATCTTCTCGTTTAGGAGTAAAATAGGTGCTGTTGAGTAACATAGGGCTTTAAATTTTGGAATATTTAAAGTTTGAATCATTTTCAGGAGGCGATTTTCCATACTTCCCATTGTTGAATCAAGATAAAAATGTAAGTAAGCATAGTCTAGGATGTGTAAATACTAATGTAGGGCTACAAATAAAACAAATAATTTGTGGAGTAAATCAAAACTTGTTACAATTTAGTATAAGCTAGGTATGGTAGTAGTATAAAATAAGCTAAATAAGGAATTAACAATAAATAAATATTGAGCTTGACTTGTGAGATAATATTAGATAGAATAAAACTCGAACACAAGTTCTATATAATTATATACACATCCTAGATTATGCCTACTTTAATTTTTATCTTGATTGAACAATAGGAAGTATGAAAACCGCCTCTTGAAAATGCTTCAAATGTCAAATGTTCAAAACTTTAAAACGCCTATTACTCCTAAACGAGAAGGTTTATCAAACAATAACCAAGAATAAAAAAGTTTTCGTACAGAATTCGAAAACATGATAAAGACAGGGATCCTATAAAAAAGTAAAAAGTTGGCAGCCATATTCGAAAGTGGCTGCCATTTTCAGAGTTTACATAACATATTTGCAAATTATATGAAAAAGTAACAACGGTCCTCTAAAGTTGTTGTCAGATTAATAGTTACGATATACCAATAGTGCGCGCAATAAAAGAATTACTTGTATATTATATTATACTTATATAAATGTCGCAGGAAGACCTATGTAATAATTCGCAGTTAAATTATTTCATTGATTGTTCATCTATGTATAAAAACGCAACGTCTCTCTGTTTGTTTTAAATTTATAATTCAAAATCACTGTCACGATTTGCACTTGTTTTTTTTTTCCATATGTAGTATGATATCTGGTCAGGTTTTAGTCTTTATTTGATACAGTAGTTACCAAGTTATCACAATATATCACTGCACGGGTAATACTAAAACCAATTTTTGAGATATAACATATTTTTGTTCGATATTTAGATGTATATGATTTTTAGTATCTTAAAATTGTCAATGTTAACATACATAATTTCTCGTATATCTTGTTTTAATGATAGGGTTGGTACATGATTTTGAATCTAATTGGAACTAAAAATTTGTTTGAATTCAGCGTATTAGTTCCCAAGTTATAATTTCAAAATCGACATTTTTCGACATATATTGTGTATTTTATTAGCAATTTTAGCGAGAACATATGTTTTGTTAGTGGTAGAGTTGGTATGTTTTAGAACTAAGTTAATTGGAACTGAAAACTAAAGTATTTCCCCAAGATTGAACAATATTTATTTGTAATAACAAAGTGGGTACATAATTAATATATATATATACACACAATTAAAAAATTTATCATATAAGCAATAATATAATAAGTTACTGATAGATGATTACGATTATACACACATATAGCAATAAACACTTCATTTCATTTGACAAAAAAGTTTGTTTCAAAACATTATTGTCACTCCACCAAATTATAAATAAAACACATGAAAATATAATTGCAGACAGTAAAACAAATTAAATTTATTTTCACAGATTCCTCAATATTTCTTAAATTAGATGAGATATTGGCTAGATCTTTGCTTACAAAATTTATCCTTACAAATGCGTTTCACGTTTTTGACCCGGATCAATTAAATTTTGTATATACATAGGCTTAAGGCTTAATAGACATCCTGAATAATATAGAGTATACTTTCTTTCTCTCTCTCTTTCTTTTCAAAATTTGAGTCCTAAGGGGTGAAATGTGCTTACTAATTCCTCAATATCTGTTAGTTTTAGGAGATATCGACTTTTTTCTTTTCTTTTTTTACAAACGTTATCCTTATAACGCCTAAAGTAAAGGTTCTGGATTTTGCCTAAAATTAATCTTTGGAGGCGCAAATATATTTTTCGAATTTCAACCCCTAAGGAGAAGGAGGTAAAAAGGGGATAAAACGTGTTTTATCTAATTCTCAAAACTAAATTGGATCAATAAAATCAAATCAAACTTATGTTTGCTGAGATATCGATTCTATTTTTGGTAAAGGTACCCTCAAGTTTTGAGAAGATCTGATCTTTGAAAATTGGTAAAATATATTTTCACAAACTTCTCATTATCTGTTAGGTCTAACGAGATTTCGACTCATGTTTTTGGTTACAAAGTTTATTCTCAAAAATGCCTAAAGGCAAGATTCAGAGTTTTCCCAAATCAACTCCTAACGTGGTGAATCTGTTTAGTCGAAATTGAACCCCTAAAGAGAGTAAAACAAGTTTTCATTAATTCTTCATCCTTCAAGTCTGATGAGGTATCGACTCGAAAAAATGTGAACTCGAGAAATTAGTAAATGGTACTTCGGGAGGCATTACTTAAAGATAACTTAATTATTCATACCAAATTGACGATTTACTAAAATTACCTGTAGTAGTTTTACTCGATGTGATTTGTAGTGAGTCAATTGGAAATAAGAAATAAGTGAACGACAGTAAAACAAAATATAAGTGCAGTACCTAATCATAATCTGCCTGATATAATTTAATCTGAACTTTCATATTTTGTTTTTAAATAAACAAATTTCTATATAACTTTTGTTTTTAATAGTTATTAATATTAAAAAAGTGAATGTTTAAGTTGTATGAAAATAAACCAAGTTTATTGGTTAATTAATTACTGTACCGAAAATTTAAACAACCGGTATTATATTGTTTCACTGCACGGCTTAATAATAATGGCGACTGATTCGGTTCTTAAATAACTAAAAACTGGGAAATGTTTTAGTTGTAAATTTGAGACGTGCTTACTTGTAGCCTGTGGAAAATGAGTTAATATGTGTCGAATTAGGGATCATTTCGGGAGAAATTCATACTCTCGTGCACAAGGACAATAACATATACGAGTATACTGCATAAGCGTAGGGTCAATCAGTTGGCCTACTCTTTTTTGTGGCCTCTATTATAATAAATTATTTGCTGCAGGCGCCTTGCTGAATGGCTTCTTTTAGCTTCTGCAGATTACTCAGACATCTCGCGTAGACCCTCTCTTTCACAAGAAGATATTGGGAACAGAAAGACTAAAGGAGCGGGAAGGCCAAGCAATGTCTCCAAACCCTAAGATGACAGATTTGAAGGCATCTCTGACAAACGACATGCTGTTACGAACACAAATCGTTGTCACAAAACGTGCTGCTGTTGCTGTCTCATTATGCCATTAATTATTTTAAAAAAGTAATAATAATATACTAAACTGACCGACACCACACCATACCGGTTTGGTATTCTTAGCAGAATGTAACGGATTTTTGAAAGAACCATTGAGGTTATCTGGTGCCCAGTACTTCAAATTCTGTCTGGAAACACAGCTGTTCAAATAGAAATGAGTTTCGTCACTCATGAACAATGAATTCCAAACACCAGCATCATCCGCTATCATCGTAAGCATGGTGTTGAAAAAAATAACTGATGCTTGTCGATGTGCAGGGAGTTTTTGAGTTATTTGGATTTCATATGCATGTAATTTCAGATAACCTAATATTCGCCCTAAGGACCTTCGAGAAATCTGTAAAATTTGGACATATTTTCGAGCGAGCCGACTGACGTGGGGTGCGCACAATAACTTCAAACCCGAGCCACATTCTCCGGCGTTGTCACTGATTTAGGCGGTCTCATGTTTAATGTCTACAGTTACCACTTGTTTCAAACTTGCTTACCCACTTCAAAATTGTTTTACGCGTCTGAACTGCATCGTGCCTTGTCACATTAAAGTGAACGCGAAACTCCCTTTGCGTTGACATAATAGATTTAGTTTCTTGGAAGAAACGAACAGCATCACCACAATGTTCCACTGATCAGCGCTCCATTGCTACTGACAAGTAAAATGACGTCTTTACCTTCTCCAATAACATGGTGTTGCCACAGTGAGGCTTTATTCTTGGTACTGTAATTTAGCCTTGAAAAGTAGTTGTCGGCTGTGCGCCACTCTATTTCAGAATGGGTAAAAAAACAATATATATAAAACAAATTACTTAAAATAAATGAATCATAGCGGAGCACTGCTATTTCGCTAGTCTTTAAATAAATATAGCCTCGTATCGGTGACTTGTCGCTAATGGGTCTCGCAGTGCTAAACTTTTAAATAAATATAGCCTCTACTCTTCTGTCAGCTTATCTTTTAAGTATGTACCCCCTATACCCTTTTCTTGTCTTGCTCTGCCCGTAACTCGGCTCACATAGGGCTTTGTATTTGTCACTAGAATTTGAATAAAGTTAACACTTACCTTAAAAGTATTCATAATAATTACTTAGGGTTTATTAATTTTAGTTCCTTATTTGAATCGAAACAATTTAGCATTTAGTCTCAATTATGAACAATCCCCCCATATGTATGTTTTTATATTGAAAGCGTATCCAATTGAATTTAGAAAGCTGTCGTAGATGCAACTCAGCCAGTCTTGTTGGGTATTTAAGAAATACATTAATGTTTTTTAACATCAGCTGATCATATTGTTTAACAGTTTTTGTATGAATTATCTTTACGTGCTGAAAATAAGATTTTAATAAACTAAATATTAGCGAAAACATTCCCAATACTCTTTTCATTATTTTTATTATATATATATATATATATATATATATATATATATATATATATATATATATATATACAAGAATAACTATTTATAACTTGTTGGTTTTTTCTTAGTAGAAATGTTTAAATATAAAAATGAGAGAGAGGGAGAGAGATTCTATTTCAAGTTTCTAAACCTGAATTAATTTGTAGAGATTAAGGTTACTCCATAGCCTTCAATATATGTTATTGCGGGAGTTACACTTTCTATAACATTAAATATATCAAATAGTAATTATATTTTAGTGAAAATTGAGCAATAAATGTTCAGAGCAAAAAAATAAATAAATAAATTAAAAAAAATAAAAAAAATTTAAAAATAATAACATGATATTATTTTTGGTTTTTAAATTATATTAATGATTTTGTAAGGTATTTAAATTATTTTAATCAATAAAAATTCAAATCTTCTGAAAAGAAATAGCTACAAGTAAAACAATTTGTTTGTGCTAAATATTTGTATAATATACATAGGTTTTCCACACCATGGCACAAAATATGCCAAAAATTTTCGTACCAATAATGAAATTTGTATAAACATTTCAAGTTTTTCCTCTTACATCTCTAGCTATACATGACTGTTTTTGAAGTATTTTTATTGACGTCCATATGTGTTCACATCATCCTTTTCACAATCAATATATTGCTATTCTCATTTTACTTTTCGCTCTTCTTCCTTACGTCTCCCAATTCGTCACTGTTGGTATTCTTCCTTCTTCCATCATGTAGCTTTATTGTATTATTTCTTATTTTACTATCCTAGATCTCCTAGCTCCAATAGTACATTTCTAATGATAACAACTTCTGTTGACGCTCTATTTTCATTGTCTATGTTCTACTCCGTTTAAAATGACATGCTCTCAATAATGGCACTAATATTAACATTTTATTTTTTGCAATTATTTACTCTATTAGTATTTATATTTACACGCGCCATTAGACTATTACTACGTTGTGTTTTATTGAGTATTGCACAATAAATAGTAAAATAGGTTTTACAAACTTATAATCAGAAAGTAAAAGCTTCCACCAAAACAGAATATTTTTATTTATAATTTTTTTTTTAAAGTTAATAAAAAACTCATAAGATTAATCCTAAAAAAATAACAATTTAACGTCTGGTAGACAATTCCTCATTACACCCTCAATCAAACTTTCATTGAAAAAATGAAGTATTATATATTTCAGTAATAAACCCATACGTTAAAAAACTAAACTATAAATTTAACTGGAGACGGGTTAAATTCTAAATTTATTAATTATTCATTTAATAAATATCGCAGAAACCGTATTTCAAAATATTATTTTTATTAGAAAAAAGAAAGCGTGTTTTTGGAAGTATTGTTAGTTTGATTACATTTGTCGTCCTCATTGGACAAACAGTAGGAATGTGAAAATATAAGTTGAGTATTTTTAAATCTTAAATATCTTGATCTGTTCGGCTAAACTAGATTGTATTTTAAATTGTAAACCACAAAATAAGGATATATATATATACATATATGTCCTTATTTTGTACCTTATTATTTATTGAGTAAAATGGTTATACTTTAGATAGTTTTGTAATATTATATTTTTATATAAAGTGTAGAATTTTTCACTTGTTAATTCTAGACCGAAATATAGATATGGGGAGGTAAAATTACCTAAACACATTGCTTGTATTCAATTAAAACCTTAAAAGATAGACATTTATTATGTATAAATAAAAAAAAAAAAAAAGTATTTTCCTTTAAGAAATTAAACGCTTTTGCTTAAAAAAATGTATTGATTGTACTTTTTAACTGGAAAACTGAAGAGGACAAAGTCTGTTGCGGAAATATTGTGTGGGGAACGTATTGTATGTTAGCGCCAACATAGTGAATAATATTTTATTTTTACCAGGCGCCTAGGTTTTTTAAATATTTTATTAAACAACATACAATTACTTGATAGTGTTAAGCCATTTCTTAGAAAATTTAATAAACAGCTATTATAAATGTAATAATTTCAGATATTAAAGGATATTTTTTATCTTATTTAAACAATCAAATTAATAAAATAACAATGTTTGATGTCAGGAGTCTATTCAAGAATAAGTTAAAATAAGTTCTTTGTACTAGCGTTATAAAAAAAAAAAATTAAATATTATAAATAAAAATTGCAATGGTTAATTTAGGTTATGGGATAGTTCAAGGTAGACATGCATGTTTTAGTCTAATTGGAAAGTTTGATCATTCTATATCCACGTTCCATACGGCTACATTGGGAGACTAAGTAACCTTGGTTACTTAGAGGTCACGTTAATGAGTCATTATTTATTTATTAATTGTAATCACTTTCTAGACGCGTGAACTGCATCAGTTATCGAATTGCAACTTCATTGATCCTATAGAAATATGGCTGGTACCATTACAGTACATTCAAGAAGATGATGGTCACATGTTCCATAATGGAATGAAATGGCAGCCTTCTCACTTAATTATGTTATTAGGCCTACCATAGTTTTTATTTAAAGACTTAAGTTCAAAAAATTAATTAGATTATTACGTTTAGACCTTTTTAATAAAATCCTTTGGCGACAAAGGGGGCAACTCTGAAAATTTGAAAGTTAGCCTTCAATTAAATGACCCTTTATTTTGAAGGTTTTTATTAGGCGATAATGGAATATAAGTACCATAGCTCTAATCAATTTTTTTCTTTGTGTAAATAATATTAAAAAGGTCTAAACCTAATAGACAATTTAATTTGAGTCCAAGTGTCTAAATAAATTTCTGTTAAGGTTGTCGTATCGAACTGTTCTATACGTTCAAAAGGCTTTTCAATCAGGTGCCACAAGGCAAGAGTTACAATAATTTTAAGATTTTGAGTTGCGTCTCACGAAACTCACCACCCACCCCTTTCCCAAAACGGGCAAAATTCATCTTTATTTAAGGATGTAGTTTAGATAACCCATAACATATTCTGAAAGTTTCTAGTGTTTATTTCTAATTTTATGATTATGAAAAACTTAATTTGTGTAAGACATTTCGAACAGCCAATGTAGACCTGTTTACAGTAACTGTATGTGTTTATCGTTCTAGCAATAGGAATCGTTCTAGCAATAGGAATTTATGTCAAATATTTATAAAATTTGCCACAAATATACTTTTTTTTAAAATAGTTTGAACAATTGCCAAAAAAACTGTTTATAAATTACCCGTTTATTTTGATTGTTATTTTTTGTTGTTGTTTAAAAGGCGAAAAAACATCGCCGTCATCATCGTATTATATACTGTATATAAAAAAAGAACATAAAATAATGGTCCTTAGCTCTCGAATACTCTAATAGCATCAGAGTCTGAAGAGAACAAATGTTGTTCAAGGAAGGACTGATGAAAGAAAGTGATCTAAGCCAAGTCTACTTGAAGAAAGTTGTAAATCCAGCTATGAACCTAGGGATTACCACACCTGTACTATCTATAAGTCTCTGTTTAAACGATTTGTTTGAGAATAATACCATTTCCGATATATCACACTAATTTAGATTGTGCAACCATTTGTCAATTTTCGTCTAAAATAAAAAAAAAAATTAAATCTCATCTGAAGTTGTGTTTTAAAAAATACACCCTTCAATGTATCAAAAATAATCGCGAAACAATTTTGAATGTCCATAGGTTGGATTAACCCGAACTAATTTTAATATTCGATATTGGATATAAAACCCGTCATTAGATATCTTGTGACTACAAGTCAATTAATAATCATCAAAAAATATAAGATGTGGGAACGTTAGGTTATGATAATAAATAACATTCGCCATACCTTATTATTTTTGACGGAGCCGTGTATACTGTGCAGTTCTGATATGATTTGTATGATTTGCTCCATATAAAACAACATCGTGCAGTATTTTCACCATAACGTTACACATTCTATGTTGGTGTGAAATGACCTTTAGTGCTACCGCGTACGCTCCTTTTAGTTTTGTCTACAACTTGTGATTCGGTAGTAAATGGAAACATGTAGAGATGAACTTTGGCCGATGCCATTGGAAACTCATTATCGTTGAATATATTTATATTATCATAGATAATAGAGAAATATTATCTGTGATATTTTGCACAGTCTTTTTTCGAAAGTGGTAGGTCTATTAAACCGTGTATTCCACCCAGAATTGGTAAATGTGTGTTTGCATGAAGATGCACGCATGTTCCAGGATAATTATTACATAGTTAGGTTTTTTATTATGTATTTTATATGATGTCTATTTGCAGCGCTAATGTCGATGACTTTAGTTGTTAATATCGTAATAAAAATTAACCTCAACTAGTTACACTTGACCCAGCGGTTTATTTATCTTTCACATTGCCTCTATTCACTAATGGTCTTGCTTCCTCGTGCCGGGTACTTTTGTTTCTAATATCAAGTCATGTTTAGCAACTAACTTGTTTATTTAGTTACGGATAAGTACAAACTTTAAATCACCGTTACCAAGAATATGAACTTTAGTTTTGACGAAGATGTCGTTATGTGTGATATATTGATATCACAGTTTATAGAGTAGTGGTTTAAATGAAATATGCTATTTGACAATATGTCATTAATGAAAATTATCGCCATTTCGTCCTTGGATGTGCGATTTCAACACGTCGGCGTCGTCCAAATCTATACAAACTTTGTTTACAAATTCCACGTTTAAGAGTTTATAGTGAAAAAGAAAAATTGGTTGGTAAATTTTTAGATTGAACCTGAAATCACAATAAAACGACTGTCGTTTGTAATTTAGTCACGTGATTCCGTTTTATTAACTTGCCCGAGTCATTATAGAGGATCGTATATCTAGCATATGTCAACCGTTGTCATACATTTATTATGTTTTCCGATTTATTATGAGAAAAAATACTTTCTGAAAAGTATTTGGATATAAATAAATATTTATAAATATCTATGCGATGTAAGTACTACACATTCATACTTAGGAGCTGCTTAATTGTGGAAAGGTGCATTGCACATATGCACAAACTACTCGGCTAATTTTAAGTAGTTTCCCGTTGTTCAATTAGTGATAAGCAATAATGTTTTGGTTTTTGATCTTGTATTTCCTCATCACTAAGTTGTTCTACACCATGTGGGACAATAGGTGATGATTTTATGTCAAACACAATAACTAATCACCTCAGTAATCACTACTATAAATAGTTTGTTACCGTAAAACAGATTCATTACTTTTTCAGTTACCAATTTTCAGCCATTATTAATCTTGATGGCATAGATTTCTCTAAATCCAGAAAATTGCTTTTTTTCAAAAATAGTTAAGAGTGGTAGCATCAGCAAATAGTACTGTTTTGTTTGCCCAACACAAGCAAATCATTTATATAGATAAAAACAGTAGAGGACCTAGTATTGAGCTCTGGGGAACTCCCCTTGTGTTGATTTACAAGATGAACAATAGGATGTGCAAGAGTTCGTATACACTCCTCTTTGTCTTCTGTCTAAGGTTGGAGCCAGGTTGACTTTCCACGTATGCTATAGGAATTAAGTTTATTTATGAGAGTTGAATCATCGACATAGTTATTGTAGATTTCTGAAGAACATGTTAGCAGTCGCACAACAATATAGTGAATGATAGTTAGTCTAGTATGAGGTATCTGTCAAAATGTTGGAAGGTTCTCTAAAATTAGTTGCGAATAATTAGAATATCAGTTGGATCGTAGGCAAATTTGGAAGTTATGTTTTACGAAATGTTGAATATGTTTGTAACTCAAAAAATAAAGTTTGTAGTTCAGAAAATTTCAAAATGTCGTTTTGAAATGATTTTTTTCTCAGTATTTTCTTTTCTACATAATTCTTATTTTGTGGAGCTCTTCCATCCGCGTATATTGATATTTATTATTTACATCTGTTGCAGTATTTTATGTAACGCATTATATCAAGAGTCACTGAATACTTTGATTTGATGTAGATGTCCCATGAAATAATTAGATTAAAAACCAAATCTTTTAAGGGTTGGGGTGAAAATATCTGAGATAAAAATGATTCCATGCATTGTCTCCAAGAATAGTTGCATCAATTATTCAAATTTTGCAGTTGTACGGGGAGGATGTTCTATAGAATGATTAGTTTTAGGTTAAAATCGCTTACGGGATACTATATTCATGAACATTTTTCTTAATGCTCCAGTAATAAACCGCACAATATATGTAAATTTTGTTTGGAGCACGTAATTCACTTCCGAGTTCAAAATTAAGATAGGTTTGTACATACCTGTCTTTCTTATGTCCCCAAAACCCAAAATATCCCCCAAACAACTGAAATGGTTTTATTTAATGCTTAATTATTATGATAAAACTGATAATATTAATTTTATTAAAGTGCTGTGTAACATCCATTTTATATGTAAGTAATTGAAACATTTTGTTATTGCCACATTAACTATTAATAAAATAAATGATTATGAACACGGGAACTAAGTTCATCAATAAAACTAAAATTGAGTGCACACTAAAGTTGGCTACCAATCCTGTGGAGGGAAGTGTTTATTGTCTGTTAAATGAGAAGACAATTGTAGCAGACACGCAACTAGGGGAGGCGTATCGTTGCGTATTGCGGCTAATGGTTAATCTTAACCTTACGTTAGCGTTAGAGCAATTGTTTTTTCATTGAATTTCCACACACATGCAACATAATTCTGGGCTCAATGCAGGCAAAATCGAATTTCAGAGTTTTTCTTTGCGTGTCAACAAGAAAAGCTGTTCTTTCCGAGAGAAAAATAATTGGGCTTAACGTCATAGTACGGAACTAAAAGCTTAACGTAAAGGATTGACATGTTATTAAAAACGGCAAAGTGCATTCAATGGTATCTGGGTGTTTTGTATATAATGTGTTGTGATGTAATTGTAGTACATAAACGTTGAACAGACAACGTTGTTTTGTTAAGTTTCATCTCCATTTCATTTGAAATTCCCTGGTATTTTTTTTTTACCTCCTTTCTATTCAACGTGACAGTCAGGCGGTTATGATTATGCTACTATATATGAACACATTTCAAGTTGGTTTACTGACATCGGACCATTTGGGAAAGTAGCTACTGTGACGCTACTCTGTTAAATGTTTATTGTTTCAACATCATTTAACACTTTCAATGTGTATAGTTGTGAATACAGCTCAGGTAGTAGTTTATTGTCTTATCACTTACGACACTGGTAGGTGCGAACACAGCTCATGTACCCAATTGTCATCACTTGAAGGTGACAAGTTGCGAATAGAGCTCAAGTTGTAAATTATCTTATGACTTTTTAAACTGGCATTTTTGAACACATAGCTCAGGCAGTCAGTTGATATTACTTGCAAAGGTGACAGTTGCAAAACAGGCTAGGTAGTAAATTGTTATCACTTGCGAAATGACATAGGCAAAACGGCGCAGATAGTTAGTTGTCTTATCACTTACGGCACTGGTAGTTGTGAACACAGCTCAGATAAGTAAATTGTCATCACTTGAGAAGGTGCCAGTCCCGAATACAGCTCGGGTAGTAAATTGTCTTGTGAAACTAGTATTTCTGAACACAGCTCAATTAGTCATTTGCTATTATTTGTGAAGGTGGCGGTTGCGAGTACAACTTTAGGTAGTAAATTAACTCACTTTTGAAGGAAGCAGTTGCGAACACAGCTCAGGTAGTCAATTGTCATCGTATATAGGTGACAGTTACGAACATAACTATGTACCACCCCATCGCTTGCGAAGATGGCAGTTGAGAACACAACTGATTTAGCAATTTTCTTGCTGTCACATCTCAACCAGTCCAGGTAACATCAAGGATAATATAGGTTACCACCCAATTGGAAATTCAACCGATTCATTTTATTTTCTTGCAATCACAAATCAAGTAGTTAGAGTAAACCTAAGGCTAATTCTAGGCGGTAATTACAAATACAACCGATTTAGTTTTGATCTATACTTTGATTTATATTTCTTCACGGTAATCCTTATGAACGCGATTGCTGCGATTACAGGTCAATTTGTTTACAGATAATTTACTACAGAACACCACACACCACACAACTCACCATAAAACACACTACACTATACTATTCAACACCATACAATGTACTATAGAACACACTCCACAACATGCAACATATTATAATACAGTTGACAACACACCATATAATTCACTACACGCACACAATACAACCCACCACGAATGTAGTCCGTTGGGGAATAGCCAATAGGGCAGCAAGCGTAGCGCGTTGTTGTCAATTCGAACAACACCCTACACGAGGCTAATCGAGGATCGAGGCTACCGACGTCTTGCAATGTTAATAGAGTTGCGTAAATATGTAGTTTTATAATGTTTGCGTAGGTTTTTTAAGAGTTAAACGATAGTTTTTTGTTTTAATAATTCATTGTAACAGATACATTAACATTAAATGTCACTTATCATACTTAAACATGAAACTGTAAAAGAAATGTATAACAAATTTGGCTGAAAATCATAAACTTTTCTCATATTGTATATTACGTCCTTTGGATGAATAAATATACTGCTTTGAAATCTAATAAATTTTCTAGATAATGTAAATTATTAGCTTGATTAAGAAAATTTATTAAGCACTGTTATTAACTAATAACCACGACAAACGATCAAAGATGAATGAAACTAACTATAAAATGAGCATAAATCGAACAGAAGCGACAGAGATAATAATTATTTCGTACCTTCTCATAAAAGATAGTGGTAAGAGTTTGAGGAAATAAAAGTGACATAATCTGGAAGTGTTGTAAACAAAGAGGCTAACACACAGCTCAGACATTGACTCGACAGAAAGTTTCCTAATAATAAATATTTTCATATCATTTGTTATTTTCATTTGATTCTAAAATTTGTCAATATTAACATTAGTACTAGAAAGACATTACATCTTGCTTATAATGTTGATACTTTTAAAGTGTACAAAGTGTAAAGTAGTATTTATTTACAACTTTTTTAGTAATTTAACAGATAAGAGAGTATATTGCCTGTCTGTGGTAATGTTTACCAATGAATCAGTGACATATTTATTTATAAACAGTTTTGTTTTAACAA
Organism: Aphrophora alni; assembly: GCA_963513935.1. Taxonomy (NCBI): domain Eukaryota; kingdom Metazoa; phylum Arthropoda; class Insecta; order Hemiptera; family Aphrophoridae; genus Aphrophora; species Aphrophora alni. The sequence goes on from OY740767.1 coordinate 99,106,062, forward strand.
TAATTATTATTTCCCCTGTAGTAATATTTATAACCCAGTATACAAATTAATATTAGTTTTTAATTGAATTTTTCCAAACTTACATTTATTTATGTAGTCGAAAAATATTGTTTTCGTTGAGATATTTGTGATGATTCGTTTACAGGGAAGGAAAGCAGCTACGGATGTATTTTTTAAAATTGTTATTAAATTACGCAGTTAAAAGTTACACATTTTAATTGTTATAAATGCAGTATCTAAGATTTTCCCGAGCCCCTTCCAGCAGAAGAAACGCGGTGCCAAACGCTTTCACAGCGAGGAAACGAGTTGGCAAACTTGCTGAGTTCCTATTGGTTTCTTCAAGGTTCCTCCCTCAATGGACTAGATTCGTGGCGGCTTGTATAGTGGTCGTGGGCCAGTGTACACATTGTAGGTTATTATGGTTACAGGTTTTTACCAAGTAAGCGAAATTGGTGTGTTTCTTTCCTGGATCTAGCCAGAAATATTTTGCGTTACTGAAAAATTTCTCGATAGTATTGTAAAGTTTATTTCAAGGGATTACTTTTTGTAAGTTGGTTCATTTAAATATATACAATCTTATTACTTGTATTAATTTAGAATACTTTATTGTAGGCCGTCGCCCGCTTTTCACAGCAGAAAAGCTCCTGGTCCAATTCTCCACTGGCAGGAAGACTGCATCCACGTGACCAAAATCTTGTCAGTATGGCGGCGAGGACGCGATCCAACGCGACAATCGAATAACACGCAACACAGTATATAGCCAAGTTTATAACATTTATTGTGGTAAGTTTCCCTAAATTACAAATAGGATGGAAAACAAATTTACAAATTAGAAATTAAAAATTACAATTTAGAAATTAAAAAAAAAAAACTACGTTCCCTTTTTAAAAGACATGATTATAAATTTAGATTGTCGACATGGCCAAAACTGCGACAGACTCGTTTTAGACCTCGAAGCGGACTCAAGCAGCTCCATATGTGTTCTTTCCCCTCTCTGTTTCAGTGTAACGTTGATACACAAAATCTGTTGTTTCTCGATTGTTGTGCTCTGTTTACTTTAGTAAAATAATTTATAGTTCCTTTTTCCGTTTATTATTAATTTTTCTGCCCTTGACTGGGCTATAGTATTATTAATTACAACAACGCGCTTGTGAATATTTCACATGGGCTGGTAGACGTTAAGCTAATTTGAAATCAGGTGATAAAATAATAAAACTAAAACGTAAGTTATGGTAGGCTTAAACAAAACAAAATAAAAGAAATAATAAAACATCACCTTAAATTTAGTCTATGAGAGAACATACTCTTGGTCACCAATTATTGATAAGTTAACTCGTATCCTAGAGTTTACCAAACTAAAATTTTGAATTTTAGTTTATGAAAAGCTTTCAAAATTTAAATTGTGTTCAAGAGTATGTTGGTAATTTAATTTTGTTTGTGAACAGTGTCCATTCATTTTAATACGTAACGTATTGATTTTAGGTCTATATAATCTTTGGCATTGTGTGCATCGGAGTTGATATAGCCTACTATAACATTAGTAGAATTACAGTTAATATTTTCTAATGTAAGGGTATGTTTTATTAGTAGCGCTGCTGGTAAACAAATTTGACTCAATATTTACTAGGTTTATTACATTCAGGGTTGCTCCTACTAAATATAGGTTTATCAGGTTTGGCTATTGTAATTTTCGCTCTGAGATATTTTTAAAATTAAGCGGTCTTTTATATATTAAACGAGGAGGTTTAGTGAATAAATTTTTTGTTTGGGGTGTTGTGAGATGGTGTTGTAAGCCGTTTTAGTTATACAATTTATTTTATGAAGTACGGGATAGTGTTGTGCAATAAATTAGCATCATTTGTGAATTTTGTTTATTATGGTGGGTTGTGTTTATTTTTTTAAGAATTATAGTAGGATAACCATGATTAAATTGTTTTATATATTTGGTAAAATCTGTATTGTCACTACATATTCTTTTAGCTCTAACTGACAAACTATTTGGTATTGATTTTTTAACACGATTGGAGTGACAACTAGTGAAATCAAGGTATTGTATATTATTGGTGCCTTTGATCGGTAAATTTGTTTTTAATTTACCAAGTTATAAGAAAATTTCAACATCTAATAAAAAAGTAACTTTCTCTTTAGAAATTTCCATGTGAATTTATACAAATTGTTTAGATAATTTATAAAGCTACCGGTACCGTGAGTCCAAATCATAAAAATATCATCGATAAATCGGAACAAGGTTAAAGGGTCAATATTTTTTTAACTTACAAAATCTTTTTCTAATTTGCCCGTGTAAAAATTAGCATGTGAAGGGCTCATTATGTTCCATCGATCTGTAAATAATTAGTCTTTTGAAATACAAAATTGTTCATTGTTAGTACAATTTTAGCTAATCTAAAGAATGAAATTTTAGGATCTAGAATTTGTTTAATGTTTCAGTGCTTTTAATCCACTATCGTGTGGTATATTAGTGTATAAAGAAAACACATCTATGGTGAATGGTGACAAAGAGTATGTTATTAGGTAAAATTAAAAAATGTCTTTTATGAAGAAAGGTAGGCTAAAGATTTAACAAAAGGTTGTAGCTCGTTATCAACAAAAGATGAAATCCTTTCAGATGGAGGTCCATAAGCTGACACAATAGGTCTATCTGGTGAGAGGTGTTTCAGATTTACGTACCTTAGGCAATAGATTGAAAATTAGTGTTCTTGGATTTAATGGTGTTTCTTCTGATAAACCCTGATTTGGTCCATTCATTGTAACATAATCAGAAATTTTTTTATTAAACGTGTTTGTAAGATCTTCGTTTAAAATTATATATGTAGAGCTGCATAATTTTTTTTTTTGCTTCATAAATATAGTCAGTTTGATTTAATAACAGTTCTATTGTCTTTTTCAGCTCGAAGTATAATAAAGTCGTTATTATTCTTTAACTTCATTATTTATTTTTTTTAAATTTATAGTAATAAAGACATTATTATATATCTGATAAAGGTAATAGTAATTATATATTAAATAAAACTGAAAATATACTCTGTTTTTACTAACTTGATGATAATCGCAATGGTTATTGGACCAAAACACATTTTAATATTATCTCCTCTCGATTTGCTCTTGTCAATGACTTAAGACGCGTAGTGTTTCGGATTTAAATATTGTCTAAACTGGTTTCTCTCGTCTCTGGAACAAAGTCCGGAATTTCTACAACATTAACAGTTAATTATCAATGTAAAAAGATATCCTTTTCCTAATCAAAACAAAATTAAAAAATAACTTAAATTGTGAATGTAATTACTTAAAAATAGAAATTGTGAATAAATTAATTGAAAATATTTTTGAAGATGACTACTTTTCATAAAATTTATATAATTTATTGATTTGTAGCTTTTATGTTCGGATTAAAATTTATCATTATCAAAATTACAATTGTCCGACCGCGCTGTCACAGAATATTTGCTATGAGAAATTCATTCAAAATGTAGTTGTTTAACTTATGCTACAGTAGAGACCAGATGATCCTAACTAACCACATTTTACACAAACTCGGTACTTGGTGTCGTTGAATTTGGATTTTGTGGACAGTGACATGTTTGTATCCATTGTTTGACTTCTCCCACTCGGTAACAGTGGGCCTACTAAATAAAATCTCCACTCCCTACACGTAATGGTTGTTCACTTTGTTTTAATGGTTCTTGTTGTTCATTCTACTTATTCGCTTAAAGTTGAAGAATGTTTAAATACTTTGAAAGTCAGTGTTATGGGGGGGGGGGGGTTTGAAAAGTTGAGATTTTCAAATATATTTGATATATCAAGAGATTTTTCTGTTTTATATCCTGTTAATACTCGAATAAATTTATACATAAAAGTTTGCAATGTACCAAGGAGTACAAAGATTTAGTTTGTAATAAAAAGTTTAATCATAATTTTAGTACATTTTTAAATAGTTAAATTTGGTTTTAAAACTACCATTAAAAATGATTATAGGCTACTATGTTTTTCCCATTTTAAATACTTCTGATGAACTGGTTCAGGTATTCCGATGGAAACAAATTGAGGTTAGCTATTTATTACCTAAAAAGCAACAAACTTCTATTTTTGAGCAAACTATTTTAAAACTAATAACTTTATTGGGATGATAAAATTATTGTAAAATCGTTGATATAATTTACTACGAATCTAAGAGCAAGAAGTATGTGTTAATCCTTAGGGATTGTAAAAGATGACTTCACTGTTCTCTTATAAAATTATGAAAACATATTTTTATATATTTATTATAAAATAGGCTGTTAGTTCTGCCACTTTTGACTTATTCTAAATTAGATTGTTTTGGAATAGAACGATTTTTAACGAATTTTACTTAAATTGACTCTAAGGACCCAAACAAAACTTGTTGATCGCCATCTCTAAAAAAAACCTGTTCTGGCGTTGTCAGTTGAAAATGGAAAATAACAGCGAGCACAGTCACAAAAGTTTAAATATATAAAAAAGAATCAAGCACTTTCGGTAAAATTTGAAAGTTTGTAATCTAAAACTTTGTAATTTGGTAAATATTGAATAGACTGTGGCCACCGTCGTCAGGTTCATTTTGGGGTTTCAAACTTATTCACGAACTTATTCTTTTTTTAGTTTATTGGTTTGGGATATATCAAAATATGGTCGAAATCACTGACTCTGATTTTCAACTATTCAAACGTTTGTGATGGCTCCGCCCGTTTGCCATTTTCTTTTTATAATTGACAAACTCTAAAACTAACATTTTTATATTAATGGATACTAATAAGTTTTGTTTGACTCTTAGCTCTTATATTTTAGTAATATTTTATCAAAACTGTTGGAGTAAATTTTATGGAAATCAAAACTTTTATTTTATGGCATTTTTCTTCCTGAATTTTACACTTGGTTACTATTTTGTTTTCTGTAGTCGTGTTGAGAAAGTTAATACAATGTTTTTTTCACAGTTTATTTACAATATTAGAGACGAGTTTGTAGGCCGATAAAATAACAAAGTTTGTAATGTTAAGTAAAATCGGGAGCCTTGTAATCTATTCAAGTATTTGTTTTCAATATTTTTAAATCAAATTTGTCATTTAAACAAATCTTTTCACTTAATTGACGGCATGGAAATAGCTTTATGATTTACATTCATTTTAATTTTAGAAATATGGTTAGAGATTTTGGCTTTGACTATTTTGATTTTAAAATGCCCAAAAAATCACTACAGACTACAGCTTTTAGTACAATTATTTTCTAGAAAATATTTTGTGAAATTATTGCTTTACATAACTTTTAAAATTATACCTTTCTAAATAACGTTAGACTACAGAATATCTGAACTCTCTTCTCGATTTTAACAAAGCTTCTACGTTATCGAGATAGGGTGGGATACACTTGTTGATCTATCCTTTAATATTCTTTCGGATTGAATTTTTTACTATCATCTTGGAAATATATGTTACCAATCAGTTTACAAAATCTTCTAGTTCGACCCGATCAAAACTTAATAGACATATAAACGAACACAAACTGTGAGATTTACGATCAATATCTACTGACAATAGAACTTGGGAACGTCAGCTAAGATTTATGTAGGGTGATCTTACTTTTGGACTTATCCTGAATATAAAACTGGCGGAGTTTAAAGAGTGGCTTAGGAAATATGACATGGTCATGCAACTTTCCGAGGGTAGGATGAGCTTGTCGTGTCTCCCTGCGCGATCACGTGCCCCACTCTGTTTACCACAGGGGGTGGACATTGAGTTGGAAACATGCACTCTAACATCGACTCCTGCTCAGGAGGACACTGCTTTGCTCATCACTGCCATCGCCAACATGCCTAGGGTGAGTACACGTGTTGTATATATTTATTCTTAAGCCAGTGTTGACAGATAACAACGTAAAGTTAAAAGGAATACAAACATTTTTATCGAAAAATTAGGGGTTCGTTTTTATATGAAGTATATAATAGCTCGAAGTCGCTCGTGTTTCAAGTTTTATTCTTTAATTATTTCCAGTTAGAAAATATTTGCTTATATCTTGTCACAATAAATTTTATTGGTTGAAAGTAAACACAAAGTACAATCATATTTCTAATAATGTTATGAGCTCAAGGTTATAAATGCGGCATTTGCATAACAGAATATTGTGTGCTCAGCTTTTTAAAGTTTATATTCTACTTTTAAAATTTGTTCACCAAACCCATACAAATATATATATCCTGAGCATGCCAGGAGTTTAAGGACCACCGTAATTCAAACATTTTTAACTAAGTTTTTCATTACAAAGACGGATTCTTGAATTTTTATTTTAAAATCTCTAAAAAAGTAAAAGATTTTTACAAAAACTCGGTAAGGGAGTATATGTCCTTCTATGCCTAATTTTCGTTAATAGCAAATAAATGGGAGCAACGTAGAAATAAAAAAAAGACTTTTTTTTTTGTTTGGAAATGTAATTTTTCACTAATTTTCTAGAACTTTTCATTTTTTCTTGAATTTCTCCTCTTCAGTAATACATAATAGTATTTATTTTTTGAATCAACAGTGAAGTGAACATACTGTACATATAAACATTTCGTTTGTGGTAATTAAACTGTATCTCAGAATAATAGTAATTTCTTTGTAAACTTTGTAAATTTTAAATAAATTTCAAATAACAAGTTAAACAGTTTTGACCTGTGTTTTGTTAAAGAGGATTCAAAACCAAATCCGGATCAAATAACAATTTGTTACTGACTTGTTATTTTAATTTAACTCCAGCTTGAAAATTGTCTAAATGCAAATTTGATTAGTTAAACAATGTAAATGATCACATCTATATTTAACATTACTTTATATTTACTTATTTGGATTGCATATGGTTAGTTTATCTTCTCCTATATTTTAAATATAATTTTGTAAATTTTACATATAGTCCAGAGTTAAAATATGTATTGTTTATTTTTTTAAACGAAATAAAATAATGTTATTAAGCGAATAGTAACACGTGCTGTTGGGAAGAGTGTAGATTTATTAATATAAACACCAAATTTGAAAATCAAATATATTATTATATTATTATAAGTTGGTCGCGAAATTTCAATTTTGGGACCAACTTAGTAATATTTATCGTTATGTTGGGTTTGGTACCATTTGGAGTGGAATTCAATTCTTTATTTTAAGATTATTGCGGTATTTTATTTCAACACTTTAAAGACAAGTTATTTAAATCAGGAGCTAATTTAAAATTGTTTATCAGTTTTATGGCGTAAAGAAATGGTCTAATCTATTGTATAAAGAAAGGAAGGTATATGCTCTTTTTTATTACATTTTATTTTAATTATTACTATTTGTAAATTTTAAGTAAACAATTGTTAAACATTTTTAGACCTTAGTTTTGAAATTATTCCAGTCATGAAATGAACAGAGACAATTTTAAGTAGATACCTTTGGTTTTTTTAAAGTCATACATTTGTGAATTTTCAAAATGAAAAATATATATATAGCCTATTAAGATTTGCAGAAAACAAAACAACTACTTATACATGACGCCCATGATTTCAAAAATATTTTAATTCTAAAAAAATATTTAATTTTAATTAAACATTTTGGTACACAAATGATGTAAAATGTCCGAGTAAATTATACCGATAATTCTGATTTTAAAAGTTATTCAAAATGCTGTATTGTATATATACTATAATTTGAATATTAGTTACTATTAAGTGTTTTGAGAATGGAGTATATCCGAAACGTGAGATTAACGAAGCTGGGAAAGGCGGAACAATGTACTCATTTTAATTATAACATTCCTAGCGGAGATAAAAATGACATGGAAAATATCTCGGTTAGTTTTGGCGTTTAAAGAAACCCAATTGAAAGAGCGATGAAAAAAATAAACACATAAAAATACACTTAAATAAACTTATGATTTGATCAAATTAAATAAACAAAATAGATCCATTACAAGTTGTTTTATAAGATATATTTGTTCCGCTTTTATGGAAATATTATTAGAATCGTTCCAAATTTTGGGAAACTCATTATTAGATCATTTCATATTTTGAACCAGTAGCAAATTTTACCGCGGATTTTCTGATGCACAGATTTAATTTTGGTATCATACTTTTGTATAATTATTCTTCCTGTGTTTGTATAACTTAATTCACTTGAAGGAAGGGTAATTACTGTGAGTGTAAAGTGAGCAATCAGACAAACCTCTGTTTACACAGCAATTAAACCCTCGCCAACACGCACGCTAGTTTACCTCCCACATTAGGCTTAAACCTTGTTCACTAACCTAATCTAATTACAAATAAAATATAGTGAACACAATTGACAAAATGAAAATACTGTTAACTTGTTCATTTGCGAATTATTAAACCTACTATACTCCGTTTAACGTTTAGTTGGCAGTGTAATAAATACGAAATGGATTTTCTGTGCACATCAAATTAGAGATTCAGCACTACTAGTCATAATGAAAAAGTAAGGTTGCCATACAAACTTTAATTTTTTGTTTAAACTTTAAATGTTACAGATTTCATTAATTTTAAATTATTTTTTGTTTTAACATTCAAAATATATACGATGTTTTATGTTTTGAAGACTTGAGTTAATTTTAGGCGATGTCTTATCATGATGTTTTTCAGGTAAGTAATAACACAACTTCGTTCCACTTAAGTACACACTGCAAACTAATCTTGAAACGGAGTATAGTAGCATGTAACAGAAAATCAACAATTCTGTGCCAATGTTAAAAATTCACCTATTGGATTTTTTGTCTTTGAAGTTGGTTTTAGTTTTGCCATATTTGTCTACAGGGATCGTCTTTGAGGTTAGTTTTAGTTTTGGCAATTTGTCTACAAGAGATCGTCTTTAAAGTTGGTTTTAGTTTTGAAAATTTGTCTACAAGGGATCCTCTTTGAGGTTGGATTTAGCTTTGGCAGTTTGTCTACAATTGCTCGTCTTTGAGGTTGGTTTTAGTTTTGGCAATTTCCTATAAGGAATAGTCTTTGACGTTGGTTTTAGCTTTGGCAATTTGTCTACAAGGGATCGTCTTTGAGGCATTAGGCAGATAATGCATTTCGTACACTGCGAAATAAAACTTAAAACGGTGAAGTCAGATGGTAACATTCAAACACGTTATTTTCTCTTTTCTGTTTAAAATACCTTTGTGTTTTTGGACCTCATTACTTATATTTTTATCAGTTGTACTAATTTATCAAAAATTTTGTTCTTGCCCGTTATATTTTTATGATTTCTAATTGTAAAACGATTGTGTAATAATCGCTCATTAATATAGTGTATTGAAGTTTTTTGTACATTTTTAATTCGTATTTTGTTGGTGTAAGCATCCAAGAAATCATTTCATGTTCCTTAAAAATGTCTTTTAGTAATGTATTTATTGGCACTGGACTTTAATTCATTATTTAATCATTCAAGATAAGAACAATAAATAATTTAAGGCCATCACAATAATATTATTATAATTGTTTTTCAACACTAAATCATTTGCGTCAAATAAAACAATGACAGTCACCCATAATGAACTCTATTGTTAATTTACCGACCCTCTCTAATTACAATTTCAATGGAGACACCTCGATAAACTTACCCAATTATCTAGAAGCAACTGTGGCTATCTTCCATTATAGCAATTTTACTTTTCTTGACAATATTTGTTTGTGATATTCACTGAAGATTGTAATATTGCTGCCGACCTTTGATATGTTATACCCAGAGTTATCTTTCGGAATACATCTTGAACAAAATTTCAGTTTGTCTGCAAATGTAATGTCAGGATCTGCATTTAACTTTGATATCACACAACATCTATCTATCATTTAGACTAGTAAATTTATTTCCATTAACAGGAAAGAGGTGAGGAAAGCTTTTTTTTTTTAATATGCTTTTCTAAACTCACTATGGTTGATACGGGATACGCTCCACGGAAAGTCTAGGGGTTTATGTGGGTTGCATTCTGAAACGTTGCTACTCTGTGAAGGGGCTAAGTAAAGTAAGTTAGAATCTAACTTGCACTTTTAATTACATTTTTTCTATGTGTGCGTACATTTTAGCATAATGTGAAAAACTAAAACTATATTTAATATTTGAATGTACGTGTTTCAATTGCTGTTGATTTTTAAGTAATTCATATATATATATATATATATATATATAATTAAAATAAATTTAGATATAAATACAGACCTACTTTTTAATAAAGGACTTAAAAGTTTTAAAAAAATGTTTTAAACATGTTTTTTTTTAAAAAGTAAAACATTTTGAACTTAAAGTAAAAAATAATTTGAAGGTAGAATAAATTATGTGGTAATCTGATAATAATATACTACCAGTTTTCTTTCATTTATGAAAATAAAACTCCATACATCCGTAAATTTATTCTTGCAAACTTTCGTAAATACTGCGCCTCATGCTTTTTTTTTAGGCATGGATTTTTATCAGATTACCAAATAATTTATTCTATCTACAAATTATTTTTTACGTTTTAGTTCAACATTTTGTACTTTTTAAAGAAAAGCATGTTTTTAAAATTATATATATATATATATATATATATATATATATATATATATTTATAGTATGTTTGTCTATTTTTTGTTCATCTTTAGAAACACTATTATTAAATTTTCCCGACCTCATTCATAACAATCTTATCATCAGATTGCAATAAAATTTTTTTAACACATCTTTAAATTAAATTTATTTTGCCACATTAACATATTTAACTTCATCCTACTTATGTTGTTACACCTTTTTAACATTGCAATTTCATTAAGTGTAATCCACGATTAAAAATAAATTTAGGTTTTTCTTTTTCATTTTCTCTTGGTTAACTGTATCTCATTTCCATTTAAAAATAAATACTATAATTATTGTTGATACAACTGAATTAGATGACGTCTGAAAATGTATATAGACTGTTTCAGCAGGAAGGATAAATAATGTTGGAGGTGATTTGGGACAGTAAAGAAGTAAAAGATTTGATGTTAACTTTGCATAAAATCTACATATATTTTATTTTAACAAAATTCACTAATTACTCATAGCTACTTTGAGATGGATACTTCAAATTTTGTATATAGGTGTATATTGTATGTATATATATATATATATATTGTATGTATATTATCATATTTTATTAGTGTGTACTCACTGGTCATTTTAGAAGGGTGGCTCTCAGGGTTCACAAAATAAATTACATTTCTCATTTATCCATTCTGGGTTATACCATTGCTCTCACGTTATCTCAATCATTTATCTTATTTTCAATTATTAAAATTTATTTCATTAATAAGTACTGTACAAGTGATTATGTTTAAAATATTTTTATTTTATACACACAATAGTTTTCAAAATTATTTTTATTATCTTATATTTTGTTAGTATCTGTGTCAATATTATTAAAGTTTATTATGCAACACTGTGCAATGGTTGTACAAAACCTTAAAGTAACCGTGATTGTTAATACATTTTAAGTAAACTAAATATTGCATTATCATTCTCGCACACCCATCTTCCAAACAACCAAACAACCAAACAACCAACATATTGGTCACCATCCCCCCAAAAATGTTTTATACTATTTATAATAATTTTCTAATTTAATGTAATTATTTTTAATTACTGAGTTTTTCACATGTATTTATCATAATGGCAGAGAAGTTGTAATTACAAGTTTTCTTATCAAAGCTTTTAGAAATTTTGTATACAAATATTTCTTGTAACAATAACGGTGTATTTTGTGTAAATCGTTTTGATTGGATCAAGTTTTTAATGATGGCGATCAAGGTTATTTTAATTTTTTGCGAGTTTTTCGTGAATCGCAATTTCTTTTCTTTTTCTCATTTTTTACTTGTAATTTTTGGACACTAGTTTGGGTCATTAATTTCACAAATATTTTACAGAAATATCTGGAGAATTTTTAGAATATCTTTTATAATTCAGTGTGAATGAAAATACAAGAAGGGTTTGTGGGCATGTAACAATTGAGGATGATTATTTGGTCATTAAAAAGTCGTTTTGTACTTCACAAATAAAGTGTATATTGTGGAAAATTGTGTTTTCATTCATTTGGTGATTGAAGTTTCCACAAGTGTTTCATTACAGTGAACAGTTTGGTAGATAGTTTTTTTAAAAAAATTTTACTGTTAATTTCCGAAACATTATTTGTGTAGAGATGGCGACTCCGACAGTTTTGTTTGGGACATTAGGGGGTACATTTGACAAAAATTTGAGCAGATTGAATAAAATCGGTTCATCCGTTTGGCTCGGACTTCAGTCGGAGATCATTTCAAAAAAACCCTTTTTTTTTTATTCGAAAGGCTTGAAAACAGATATTTCCATAAAAAGCATCTTTTATTTTTTTGCTCTACTACAGACTTTCTCTATACTGCATATATGTGAGAAAGTAAAAAAAAATTGACAATCAGAATTCTAGAAATTTACGTGTGGTAGCAATGGATAAGTTAACATTCACGGGTCTCTATTAGTTTCTCTCCATTTGTAATTCATTGGGCTAAATTTTTCCTTTACTGTGTGAATATAAATAGTCGCACATAAAAATCCAGATTCCCCCCCCCCCAAATAGACGAAATAAATTGTAAGCTATAGTTTACGAAAATATCGAATTGGTAAAAGAGAAGGCAAAAAGGATAAAATGGATGGCATAATTAAATTTAAGCGCCCAACAGCCAATTTTGACTTCGTAAAATTTTGATTTTAAGTGGGCAAAAATAATTTCATGCTACAGTCATAGGCAGAAGATAAAAGGCGCAAAAAAGTCTTAAATATGCTCACATAAAACTAACAAATATAATATGTGGATTTGTTATCTTTACAAACAAACACAAATGTGTGAAATATTCGAAAGATTTCACTTGTGCTTTCCAATTTTCCAACTTTCCAATTCCTGTTCTTTTCCGTCCATGACGCTATTGTTTTCGAGTACTAAGGTTGATGATAAACCCCCCCCCCATTACACAAAAAATAATTTTAAATCCTTTTTTCTGGATTTTTTCGAAATTTTAACCACACTTTCTTACACTTTTTATTTAATCATATCACTTTTATTTGTCATAAAATGATGTTCTCAATTGGAAATTAGTCAGAGAAATGCGTTTTATAACAAAAAAAAGAAAGAAATCAGTGTTTCTAATGCCATGGTTTGCAAGACATTAGACGCTTGTATTGCGTTTAATTAGACTTCTTTTCGGTATTGGTAGGTATAGAATGGCTATAGAATAAGGAAATAAATAAATAAGGAAGTAAACAAAGTACAAAGTTGTTTTGAGATTATTTACACATGTTATCTGCATATTGACTTACATTATCGCACTTTATTTGCATATTGACTTAATTTATCGCTTACGCACGGTTAACCACCTAACCTAACCTATTTGTGGTAATTCTTGCTAAACCTAGTATTAATAGATCATAATTTTATGACAAATGAAAGAGATTCTATTAAAAAAAAGTGAAAAATCGTGGGGTTGAAGTTTGGAAAAAGGCCATTTGCTTTTGTTCAATTTTAACTGTGTGCATGCCGCAAATATGCAATCCTGATAAAAAAATACTCTAAAACTCAAAGAAATTTCAGTTCCTGTAAGATAATTTTGAATTGATTCTAGCCATTTTTAAATTTCCTGTTAGTAATAGCATTATTAGGTTTCTTAGCAGAGTATTGAAATCAGTAGCATATTACTCGTCATTAAAATTGGAAAATTTTCAATAGATTTAGGCAAACTAAAGTTCGTCTCGCCAAATTTCAAGTTTCGTAGTGTCGTGGTACGCACAAACTACACAGACAGCACGTAGAAACTTACGTTTATGGAATCCTGATAGCAAGATATGTGAAGAGGTAGTGAAAAAGGTCGATTTTTTACGGTTATCATATCTAACTTGTACTTTGTTAATTTGAGATAATTCAACTGTTTCCCCTCTTTTCTTTTCTTAATTGAGTGGCATACGAGAAACAGGAGTAGATTTTATAACTCAATTTTGGAAAATGATATCAAAGTGTAAACTCAATCAAGGGTTTCTCCGTTGTTTTTGTTTCAACTTTTATTTATTAGGCTAGTCTTAACTTTCTGTTCATACGTGAAATAATGTACGCAACTACATACCCCTGATGTCAGTTTAGCGATTCCTAGAGAAAAAAAATTAACGTATGGAACTGTTTAAAATATCCAAATTTAATTTCAATCGAAAAATTGGTGTTATTATTAGATGCAGAATCATCTGGCAAATGTTGACTTAATTTGAGATATTTATAGTTTAATTATTGAAAATCGGTGGAGAGCAACGATTTTTAATTGGTGGCCAATTTGAAACAATTTGAATAATTTTACTGGTTAATGAACTTGTATGCTAAAAAAACCTCGTTTCTAAATGTCAACATGTATTTATTTGTTTTGTTTGTGTGTTTTTTAAAAATTATCCAAAACCGTGTTAAAGGTCAGGTTAGTATAATTTCACACACGACTAGTCAGAGCTGCTGCAATGCTTATATTTTCTATGGTTATAGTAAAAAACCTCAACTTTCCCATGATCTGAACCACGAAACTTGCAGATTAATAATCAGGTACGCTAACCACTAAACTACAGAAATCGATTGAATATCAGTTTGTTAGGAAAAATATTTTAAATTACGTCAGTTATAAACTCATCAGTAATTCTTGATTTACACTTTTGATTTGTAATTACGTACAATTAGAAGAAAATCGTTAATTAAAATATTCCTAAATATTTTATACATGTCTAAAAATGGAACTTTTAAAAATACGTGTGTCTCTCCACGTTCGCGATTTGAGCTTTGTGTTGTGTTTTTGAACTTTGAACTTGTGCGTTTGCTTACTGAACTTAAAATACAACATTTTCAATGTCATAATATGTTCGTATCATATAAGTTAAACAAAATCAATAACATATAATTTCAAAGTGCACAAAATCGACTTTGAACGTCTGATCGCCTTGAACCAAATTAAATACACTCCCACACTTTCGCAATATTTGGTCGTTCTTTCAACAAATAAGTTAAGCGATGTCTGTAATTTTTTGAATATGTACTTGTACCATTTTTTTACTTTCTCACATAATATGTATTGGATATATATTTTTTGTTTAGAAAAATAAATCCATATCTTTTACTTTTCAGTTTTGATTTACGAAGTAAACACGATAGTGGCCACAACAATTAAGATGAAATATGGCACTGTAGTCTGACCATATTGAACACTATTGAAATTCAGAAACATAAAACTGAAAAAAAATCAAAATAGTGACCATAGTAAAATGGTTTTTGTCCATACCTCATGAGCACCGACACGAGCATGAGTGGAGGCTCGTCATAGGTGCAGATTAGAGACCCGCTAGGGACGAGCCACTGATAGGAGTGAAGCAAGTGGAGACTTTTTAAATATACATAATTACTAGGATCAGAAAACCTGTGTAACAACTGTTTTAACAAATTTATCTACCTCGATCTACGAATTTTACGGTTCCTTCAACTCCCATGAATCTACTTTTTAAATAATCTGCTTATATTACATTGTATGATGGGGCTGGGTAACATTATGATGTCCTCATTAACTTGTTTTATCATGTAACTAAATCTACTGCATATTTTATTCACGAAATAACACAAGAACGAACAACTTTCAAAATTTTTATTTAATCATGATCTTTTTCATTACATTACATCTTTTTTCCTATCACTTCCTAGTATGTTTTCTTTATAATATTATTTACAACACCGTCGACCATTTCTGTAGTAGATGCTGTTCCGCCAAGATCTCGAGTCAGGACGAGATCAACGTTAATAGTTTTTTGTACAGCCTTTTCTATAATATTAGCGTATGAATCCTGTTTAAGATAACGCAATAAATTGACACCAGTCATCAACATGGCGGTGGGATTGACAAGATTCCTGCCTTTAAGTTTATGTCCTCGTTGTCGAGCTCCGGCTTCGAACACTGCATACCTCTCTCCAAAGTTGCAGCCGCAAATGAGAGCAGAACTTCCTATATTCCAACAAACACATATAACTACATTTCTTTAGACTTTTTCACTCAATATTTACTGCTAACCTATAAAGTTAAGTTATAAAGCACCGAACTGTCGCGAGATTTCAATTACCGATCGCACATTACATATTTGAGATATTTAAATAATAGAAACTTTTGTACACATTTTCCAGGTAACAAATTCATTTAAAAAGTTCCAATAAAGTTCGAATCCGCTTTGTACGCTGCAGCACTTCGATAATAACTATCTAATCAGATACAGGTGAGCAACAGAATTTTCATATTTAAATTACTTAAAACATCTCATATACAACTTATACTTAAACTTACTTGTATACAACTTACTTAAAAACAACTAATACTACATATAATTCATTGAACTACAATAGCAGCTACAGATAGTGCGTCAAATTATAAACAAATAGGTTAATTGCAATAGGATCCTATGTATCCAATTAGAAAGTGTTTTGAGATTCAATTAAGATGAATATTTTTTCATATAAATGAAGAGCATGAAATGCTTGCAAACAGGGTCATTTTGATGAATACCCGACAAAGATGTCACCAGGACATACTCGCCAGGCATCGCGTAACACGCTCTAGACGAGACTTATAAATTCTAAATTTAATCAAACTGGAAGTGGTTGATCTATACAAGAATGTCGACTCTATTGCGTCATACTTTGCATGAAAACGTAAAAAGATTTAGCAGAATAAATTCGTAGTTTGGTGTTACAAAACCTGGTATATACATAATACCAATTTTGTATACTCAACCTACAATTATGCTAATAACGCACCGAAAAATTGTATTAAAACGGAGCCAGCTACAAAATATATTTGCCCATAATGAACATTTTCACTAGCCTCTAGGGTCAACCCTTACTAACAACTTTACGCCTGGCTCAACCCAAATCATTTGATTTTGGGCTAAAGATTCCCGAAAGGAGCAGCTTTGTAAATGCCACTATAAATGACTTATGACTTATTCTTGAAGTTATGTTTTGGTTTATTACTAGTCATAAATATTTAATAACAATAATACTTCCAGATTTAGTAAACAAAAATTTAAAAAAACCTAGACTAAGTTATTTTATTGGTTAAAAACACAATTCGTGTTTAACACTTTTTTTAAAAAAATTATAGGCTTCTAAATTTTTTGAAATGTATGGTAGTCACAATGTATAGGTATGTTATTTTTAATGATATTAGTATCTGTCAAATATCACATGATATAGGGTTCGTTGACTACTAATAACATATACGCGATATAACCAGTTATAGACAAAACATAAAATTAATAAATTTATCTCTCCAATTCGTATATCAAAAAAATCCCATCGTCTTTTGGGATTAGCAACGAGGAAGCATTAATGTGATTATTTTCAGGATTACAAGGCTCACATTATACAAAAATAAGAGCTGGAGGACTAAATGTTATTTTCACTTTTTTTGTTTTAACAAGCAAAAATTCATATATTGTATGAATACATGTAACACATATTGTGTGGTATTTACAAAATTTTATCAGTTCAAAATATTTCCAAGTTTTATATACTACTAACATTTATTTTTGGAAAGAGCTCAAATTAAAAAGTCGTAGTACTTTACCTGTTTATGACCTAAATCATTCTACACACTGTTTGGTTACAATTTATGTCATTAGACTGAGAGATATTGTCTTGAAAACACCGATACTCTACAATTGAATCATAAAAAATTTCAATTAGAATTACTTTGCTAAACAGTTCATGTGTTTACTTACCAATATAACCACCTAGTATAGAAGAGATCATCTCTCCCCCAAGACTGCTTGCAATGATAACATTATTATAGTACTCATCTCTACTGATAGTGCGTAGAAAGGAACCAATAGTCTGTATGGCATGTGGCATACTTGGATATTCCTTAGCAACCTCTTTACAAGTGTTTATAAACAGAGCTTCTCCGTGTTCGTGAACACCTTTGTTGTAAACTGTCAAAACTCGCCTCTTTTTATGCTGTATTGCGTGTTTGAATGCAAACCTATTTACATAAAATCCTGTACTGAATCAAAGTTACGAAAAATAGCATATACAACTGACTAAGAAATTCAAATAAATGATATACAAATATCAAACTCACATATTCTGGCCTACACACATCAGCTGAAAGTGTACTTATCAATAAATTTCAATGCCGTTTAAAAACTATTGGATTTATGTTCATTATAAAAACACAGTTTATTACGTTTATTTAACGTAGAGATAAATTCTTAGCTATTATTTATTTTTGACATTTTGGATCCCACAACTGCAAGATTAATCTGTAAGATTTTTTTTTTCTACGTATTCAACAACTAAAAAAGTCTATAATAATAATCTACACTTTAATCCCACATATCTTAAATATCAAGTAGTTATCAACAATTCTCTGACAAATAGATATGAAGTTCAAAATAAAGTTAATACTCATTTAGGAATTAGGTCAGTACGTACGCTTAACAATTTTTTATTTATACCACCTAAAATGTAAGGCGGATCTTTTTGTTTTGTTTCAATACCAAATTTAGATTTCTCATTGTCTTTTTATCTAAAGTATATCACGACCTATGATATATACCAGCAGGGGTTTAAGAATGTCACTTTGATTTAGGCATTGAGGGAAATCATATTCACAGTTAGAATTAGATAATCGATTTTATAGATTTGTCGTATCGGAGATACATGTTATAATTATCAACTTACAGCGACTTCACTGCAGAACTTTTTACAATTTGACGGTCTATACCATAGTTACAAATGATTAAAATCTTTAACTTGTTTTTTTTTTACTCAAAAAAGAAACTTTTCAAAATAAATATTTCACAAGTCTTTTTCTGTATGATGTTTGTATTCTGCTGAGTATCATACCAAAAACCCTATTGTACTCTTATGTCACTCAGGAATAATTAGGGTTACAAATCGTCACAATATTGATTTTAATCGGTACAGTAAAATCTAATATAATCCCGGAAACTCAAATGGAAAACAAAATTTATTTCTTTATAAATCAGTATAGTATATTATACTAATAATGTAGTACCTAAGTTAACTTACGCCTTCATTCAGTTGACGCAATTTAATTATCTTTGTATTTTGCTTTGTGTATAACCATGCACTTATATATTATTATAGACTAGCATTAAAAACATTCATTTAAGAGGGCATGAATGGCAAGTACAGGGTAACAACTGGCGGAGATAAACAACAATCCTGACAGCACAAATTGCTTTCATAACAGCTCCGCTAAAAACTCTCGTTTGCTTTGCTAACGCTCTTCCTAAACTTCCGTTCGCATACTCTCTTCCTCAGTGTAAGAATTGGTCGCGCTTTGTTTGGCGACTTTTGATCAAAATTCTTTGGCAAAATAAATATAACAATTAATTAACCTCGGCAGTAGATCTTAGTTTACAAACACTATTCGATTGATGTCTGCAGCAAAGTTTTTTTTTTTAAGTATACAATAGAGGTATCTATCTGCAAAAAACAAGTTAATTAAGTTTGTCTTACATAATTAATAAAGCAAAACAATTTCCCGAGATTAAATTAAAATTTTCCAATAGTTATATTTCAATATTAAGGTATCTTTTCAGGAATTTGTTTCTTGACTTGTATGTGTATTAACATTTTTATATTAATTAACGTCTTAAAAATATCATGGTGTCGCAAAATAGTTATTGCTTATTTACCATTCTATTTTGATCTTATTTGTTTTTACCATTGTTATAAGATTTGGTTGGTTAGGTTTTGTAACTAATTATTTGGGGATTTTTTCAGTATGATCAGTTCTTCTGCTTATGTTAATGTAAATCATATTTAATATTCATATAGGCCTAATTATAAATAATGAATGATTACTATAAAATTCTTACCTTGCCAAACGACCTGTATTAAATCTGGTGGTGACATTAAGATGTTGTATTCCACGGCCTAAGTCATGTTCCAACATAGCAAACTCGCCCTCTGTGTTTTGGCGCACTATGGCTATATCTATTTTATTACGCAATTTATTCTGAAAAATTTAATAAAATTAATTTCTAATTTTTTCCAAAAGTAACAAAACAAATGTCGAAACTAATTAATCGACTTTAGAAGTACGCTTTTAACACTTTTTGGGTAAGATTTTGACATGTGAAACGATATTTACAAAATTACAACTTCAGCGATTCTATACATAAATATACCAACGTTATCTAACCAAAGGGTCACTCCATACAAAGTGGTCCTAAAAAAAATTAATTGGTTGTTTGACCATCTCAGAAAAAAATTATATTTTGTAGATGCAGTCCCTTATGTTTTTATAGTTAAAAAAAATTATTGTATCTGGTTAAAAAATGGTGGCCTAGTTTAAAAAGACCTCTTGCTGTTTTTCGCGTTTGTTATCTACAATTTTCTTAATTACTCAAAACTGGGTTGTCCTATCATTTTCAAATAAACTGAATCGTGTTTAGTACATTCTGACCTACAATACAAACTTCTATTTACTTACTTAATATGATTCTTCAATGTACTCTTTGTAACACAAAGTTATCGATTGCAAATGAACAAAATTCAATTTTCGTAAGTTAATTCTCAATGAAGGACCAGTTTCGTAGCCTTAATTTTGTGTGTGGTTTTATTTATAAGAGTGTATCAAATGGTAAGTAGCTTACCCTTTAAAAATAATTGAATTTTCGAGTTTTTGTCAAATTTTAAGTTACAATATCTGTTGGGGGACCAGATAAAAAACTAAGAAATCAAGCATTTTTACTCAAATTCTCAAGTTTTTAATACTAACCGAGTTGAATCTCAAAGCTAAAATCTATACTGAAGTTTCTCACTATAGAGACCTTTCATATGTGCATTTCTTAGTTTTTTGTTAAAAGAAAAGTATGCTATCACACACTAAGATTTCAACAAAGCATCAACAACTAAGCCATAAACTTCAGTAAAAATTAGTGAACTAACTTATAAACAGGAATTCATTTAACTATTGTATACTCCAGTTAGAATTAAAAATTTATGGAGAGCGATGTCTCTTTCACATCCTTTAATAACGGTTCAATTTGGTTATTTACGTAATGTAATATAACAAAACAATTTTGTGAAAAATATTGATTTTATAATAGTTTTGGCTAGATCACTAAAACATTTATCCCCAATATGCGCAAGTTAATCATTCAATTTATTTATATAAGTTTTTGTTAGGTTAAAAGAGTTTTTGGATTAATCAGATTAAGCTTTATAGCTCATATTTCTCATTTTCAACTACTTGTGTCCATGTCCATGATATCTAATTTCTTTTAAGATTTTACTTCTAATCAAGAATGTAGTAGCAGTATACTTAGAATAAATTAATAAGGACTCAGTAAACATATCCACTATTCCAAAACAAACTATATAATAGCTAAGTAATTGTCAGGTGTCATTTTCTATCTTTTATAAAACATTCAAAGAATTAAAACAAATCAGTATGGCCAGCAAAAGTAAAAAATAAATAAAAATGAATAATCTTTATTTTCCACAATTTTTGGTTAAGTGTGTGTGTGTGTGTGTGTGTGTGTGTGTGTGTGTGTGTTTTGTGTGTGTAGAGCGAAATTTATTTCCTATATTCTTATTCTTACCCTATGCTTAACGCCAGGAAAACTTTTGAACTCCATCATATTTGTATACAAATCCAGGCGATGAACTAACTCTATATCCCTTGGAGTCGTGATTGGCCGCAAACATTTTTCTATATTACCTGAAAATTTTTGATTGTAGTTTTAGAAATAATTTGTCCGATAATATTCATTTTTTATTTAGGAAAACTTAAGAGTGTAAAATTAATCTAGTATTACAAAAAAAAAATTAAAAAAAATTAAAAAAAAAAAAAAAGTCTAGTTCACGATTTCTTAGCTAAGTTCTCTTTTTGAAAAGTAGTTAAGATAGAACTGATCTGCGTAGTTCATAGCCGGGACATAGTATTTGTGACAATTTTACTTTTGATTTTTGACACATGGATGCAGAGTTAAATTTTGAAGAATATTCCAATATACAATTCGTAGATATTATTAAACTATTTACGGCAATTGGCTGTTTCAAATACACCAGCTTATAGTAATGGCTTCCTTCCTATTGACAATTTAAAATTTGGGTTTGATACAAATGAATATACATAAATTTCCGCCTATTACACCAGTTTGTCTTTACATTTCGATAAGAACGTGGTAATATATTAGACGGCTGCATGTATCTGTTTTGTCCTGATGTTGGACATCCTTAAATTTTAGCAATTAGGGACAGCAGTTGAATATATTTTAATCAACAATAATGATTATATATATATTGTATATATATATATATATATATATATATATATATTACATAGACATAAAAACAAAAATTATATAAACATTGTTTTATTAATGAAGCCTCTATAAATTCGTTTGAACGTCGAACACTCATTCAGAAGTAAATAAAAACTATTTGATTCATAATAGTTTTGTATCAATTTATCGTGAATTTTAGATTTATAAAGAAATTATTACGTGTATAAATTGTACTTTTTTTTCGAAGAAAATAACATTATTATTTTTGTTTTAGCTAAATAAGAGACGACATATCGACGAGATTCAATCAAAAACAAAATCCATTACTTTGAAAATAAAATCTATAAATATACATGAGTAACAATAACAGACAAAATTGTACTAATTTAAAATGATGTAATACAAGCCCCGAGACGGAGTTTTACCTAATACTTTGTTGAAGTTAGGATCGTAATTGAATAACACTAGCTCAAACTAGCTAATGTTTTTCGATGAACATATCGAGAAGCATACAAAAATTTGCATCATTTTTCGGTAGTACCTGATTTATTAGTTGCCTGTATTACCAAAATGTCAAGTTTTGTATATTAAGTTATTCTGAAATTTTATTTCAGAAGCCATTCGCATTGTTTTTGATTTATTATTATTATTATTATTACTAACAATTGTTATTGTAGGTTTAATATTATGTATAAAATAATTTCCTATTTTCCAAGTTTGCGAGTTGGAGCTAATACTGAGCTAATATTGAACCAACACTCAACCTGCCTAGTGTCATTATAGGCTAATAGGTTAATTTATTTGATAATTAAAACATTAAGGACGTTATCGTGCAAATAAAACAGATTTTGGTTACAAAACACACACACACACACAACCCCCCCACACACATATACCCACACCCACACCAAATACAATAATAAAGACGGAATATTATTGTTACTTAAAATTTAATAACAGTTTGCATTTTAGGTTTTCTTACTCAAATAATATTAAATGAAGTACAAAACTAAATGAAGTATTAAATGAGGGTTGATAAAACTTCAAAAAATTGATTTTATTGATACCTTTAACAGCAACACCATTGCGCATAATCGATAGTACCATATTGTCCATATCATCTTCTCCCGCTTCATCTTCTATTTCCAACTCTTCAAACATTACCGGAGCATTTACAGATCGAAACACTGCCTTTAATGCTTCCATAAGTTCGGGCCCAGTGCCTACACCTTTAGCCATAGTTACCTTAACATATACAAATCTACATCAATCAGGGAATTTCTACTTCAGATGTGTTTAGATTTAAATGACTTTTTGTATTTTACAACTAGGTCTTATTAAAAAAAATATTGCCGCTAGTATTATAATCTAGCCAAGAGTGTATTGATACATAAAACGCATATGCTATGCATTCATCGGTTTACTTTTTCTGTGAGTGTAAATATTTTGATCAGAGATAAAGCATTAAGAAAAAAATATACCTTAGAGTAAGCCTTATTTAAAATTATTGCCTGATCATGGAATATTTAACACATCTAACAATTTGTTTTGCGATGTTTTTGGATTGCAAAGTATTTTAAACTTTGGTTAAAATAGGTATCAAAATATAAGTTGTAACATGGTAAGTTAACCAGTTAAATGTTAGGCATTTAAAAAAACACTGAATAAGTGGTATATACTAAGTTTCACGTTTAATTGATAATGCATATTAATTTAATGTGTGAGTTTATACTGTTACCCGCTTTAACACATCATGTAAAACTTCGCCTAAAATAAACACAACAACTATACAAAACATATTATAAAACTATATGTATTACGAAAGACAAAATAATAATAAAATAAAACTAACTAAATAACTTTCGCTTTAAAAATTAACATACACTTTTGTGACCCGAGTACTGAACAACTTTGGGGTTTTTGTAAAAATAAATATAATAATTCTCGACCAAGGATCCAATCATTTTTTAAATTATTCTTGTAAAAAATTTGGGCTTCCAAGGGAAGACATCCCTTTAAAGTTACTTATAATAATTTTAAGAAAACTTAACTTAAGCTAACAAATAATATACACAAACAAGTAAAATTCCCTCTAGCTTACACAGACCAAAACATTACTAACTTTCTCACATCTACAAAACTAAAAATAATATTCTTCGCCATCTCCCCAAAAATGTTTCTATTTTTTTTTAGTGTGAAAAAAAATTAAGTTGATTATTGATTTTTTTGTTGTCCATAAGAAATAAGTTAGTAGGCCTAAAGAAATATGTTATTGAAAAACGTAATATAACAAAAATACTAAAAAATATATTTTTAAATTTTTAGTATAGAGCCTTTTCTTTTGCCATAAACTCTACCTAAGCGTTAATCGTATTGAGTGAAACAAAGTTTTTAATGACGGCGTTCAAGGTTATTTTTCGTTTTTTACCAATTATCTTCCCGAACAATAATTTTCTTTTTCTAGAGATTTTGTACACTGATTTGGGTAATTAATTTACACATTTCATAACAATTCAAACATAATTGAAAAATCAGTGCTTACTATTTCGAGAAATTAAGTCTTTTATAACAGCTTTATGGCCAATTTTGTTTGTTTTACTAACATCAGAATCGGGACTTATGCTACATTTGAGCCAAATTTGATTAAAATCGTTTGAGCAATTTGGAGAACATCCAATTATTAGTTTTCGACCTTATAGCTGGTACTCTCAAATCAGGTTTCGAAAATATGCCCAAGTACCAAATTTAGTAAAAATCTATTCACTCGTTTTTGGTGTAGGGCATTACAAAGATATCAGAGAACATTAAAAAAATATATATATATATATTGACAACAAAACTTTAAAACAAACTATTTTCTAAAAATTCAACTTCAATTTATTGAACATTATACCATTTATTTGTGAGAAATAATAAAGGGTTTATAAGCTTTTAGGTTATGATTATAAAATTTGTTATGTTGGTAATATGTAGGTACATATAGTTGCTATTTCACTTTTAAGACTTAGGTTAGGTCCTGATTATCGGTAACATTATTATGTAGCCAGCTGTATATTATGTATTTTTAGGTTACCTTAATTTAATTATAATTCAATTTTCTTAACCTAACTTGTTTGGCAAATGCAGTATTACATATTTTTCAACAGACAGGCCATTGGGTTACATTTTTTCGATGGTAATACATATTTCCTTTGCACGTAATACCGTAGGCCTATCTATATTGTTTAGGTAACTTACCAAATGACGACCTCCTACTTTTCCACTTGGAGTAGAACCATGAATGGATGTTTCGTAGTTAGGATCATAGAATTGATTTTTCTTTTTATGTGGAACTCTAGTAGTCATTCTGATATTAAAATACAAACATTTATAAACTCTTGACAGTTTAGAGACGTGGGTGATTTTAGAAAACATAATTAATACTCGTTCTTGTAGCGTATTACGGTAGAATTCTAAATGCCAATTTAATGTACTTGAACAGTATTGTTCATTATTGGTTAACATCTGTAATCATAGTCTCAAATCATGTGTTTTTGTAACAAATTAATGTTCCATATTTCATTTCTGTTCCATTTAATAGAACAAATCTATAATAGATAAATCGTCATAAAATCGAAGATTTAAAATTGAATAAACTGTGAAATATTTTACACTAACTTTCCGACACATCCATCCACAAAACTTAATACTAAAAGAATTTGTCGCCATCTTCATTAAAGGAAATGATTGTACGGTAGGTGTCGGTAAACAAATTAAAATGAATTATGGACTTCGTCTTAGATTTACACAAAATATATTTAAATAAAGCCTGTCAATTTGCTTTGCTTGTGATTAAGCGGTATTTGTATAGTTTTTAATAACGGCGGTTATTTAGTTATTTGGGACATTGGTGTGGGTTTAAAATTTGATCAAAATTGATGTAGCAAATTTTGAAAATCGTTCAATTCCTTGGATGATGTTATGTGTTTTTTGGCGATTACATCCTTACCGCCACTTTCCTGAGATGGCAACCAATTTGTTTTTTTTTTAAGTCCTACATTTAAATAAAATTTAGTTCCAAATTTTAAGTACTGGTTTTATACAGTATGCGCCAAAATAAACAGTACTGAAACTGAATCAGCTGTATACGCCTTCTCGATCAGCTGTGTCAACTTTTGATTGTTGCCACGTTTTCGTTATTATTATTTCTTTTTTATTTGAGGTTAGTTTTTGCTGATATGGTCCTAACTACTGCAGAGAAAGCTTTTATCGTAGAACATTATTTTCGCTCATACGGAATTGGCTAAGTTTGTCACACCACTGCATTACGTTTTCAGGAATTTTTTTACAAAAACCCGCCTAGTAATGATGTGATTATTAGTGTTGTTCGAAAATTTCGAAGAACAGGTAGTGTTTTGACGCAGCGGAAGGGCTATTCAGGTCGCCCAACTACTGTCTGTACAAATGAAAACTACGGAAGAGTGTTACAGTCACCGAAGCCTAAACCGAACATCTTTGAGACTGAATATAAGCAATACGTCGTTAAAAAGAATATTTATTTACACAAATGTAATTTATTCAAAATTGTTAAAATTATTCTTAATTGGAAACGACTAGTTAGTCCTTGAAACGACTTTTGAGTTGATTTCTTTTTACAATAATTGCGTTATTAAAAGAAAGTTGACTTTTAATAGCTTTTTATTTTATTTAGGATTAAAAAAAAGAAATCCTTCACCAATATTTAGAAAGCAATTAATTAGCAAATTAAAACAAAGTTAGTACTTTGTAATAGTTAATGTCGAAGATGATTGCAATTTTGTTTTGGGTAGTACCCTATACGGCCAAAAGTAATTGACATATAGCCGACGAGTGTTACTGTTTCAAATCATCGTAGATTCAGTAAGTTGTATAGCCTTATAGATGATATGCTAGATTGAAGAGTCAATGAAAAGTGATATCATAATAATAAACTGTGCTTAACACGGCACAGACTTTCTCAGACCAAAACTCAACTGATATTGAAAAGTTGAAAGGTATTTTGGTATTTTTCAAATTGCTGTTTGACCAAGTTATCATGCTTCACATTTCATTGAAATTTTATTAAAATTCCTTACACCCATTTTGAAGTGTGTATTTGAACTTTTACGACTGCGCCCTTGATTCATTTCTCCTTTTTAACCTATAACTCTCCAAATTTTTGTGGAAGATGACAACCAATACGTTTTGTGTGTGTTATGGGAAGTATATTTTAGTTCATTTTGATCAAAATTGTTAAAGCCGATTTGGAGTGGATTAAAATAAGTTTCCCCCTCAAATTTATGAAGATTGCGTTTTTATCCGGAATTTGTTTAGTAAAATTCTAGCATAATATGTTTCTCCGTTTAAAAGTTTCTGAAAACATTTAAAATTTCGAAAAAAAAACCGTTCGGTATAGATTTTTATAATACCAGATTCTTACAAAAAATGAGTATTTTCTGGACGTTCAGATTACTTTGGTATCTACAGCCTAAATTACTGAATTTATGAATTTTGTATTTAAATTTTGTATTGATATTGATAAAACAAACATTTGCTTCTAACTTTCTCAATGAGTGATTTTGCTAGCCTAGCATATCAGCCATAACACAAATTCTATAAAGCGTTCTGATTGTTTTGCAAAAAACCACGTTTTGGTCTGTTTTTCGCTCAGATTGTTATAAGCCCATAAGCCCATTTGTCCTAAGATTTTCTCATAACTATGTAATATATTTTTGCAAAAAATTCTTTATATCTAAAAATATTAAACACCTTCTCAAAGTGAGGTTGAGTCTTACATTATCCAGCGTGTTTATTTTAAACGGATTTTGAAGATGTGTTGATAAAACTAAGTTAGCTGTGGGAATGTAATGATTCGAGTAGAGTGGATTATCGATCTAGTAGGCAGTGGCAGGTACGATAGTACTTGTGTTAAACTCTAAGCTTCAATAGGTTTTGTAACACCCTCTCTAGCCGTCGACATGGATCATCCTTCACTCCTAAACGGTAGGAATTTGCTTCTTGATATCCTTAACAATATTTTCATTGTAAATGTATTTTAATTTTAATATATAATGTTACAATTTTAAAGTTTAGAGCGATAAATTTGTTTAAAGCAAATATTATATTTTGTGGCCTCATTTTACAAACTTTGACTTTTTTACAGATTTTAAAAATACTCCTCATATTTTAAATTTTACACTAATAAAACTATTTGAACTGATAATTTATTTATTATTCTTATATGTCGTTAAATGTTATGTCCCAATAAAAATTATATTCATGCATTATAAATATGCTGTCAACAAAATAGTAGCCTACAATACTGTGTATAATTATGGTCAATAAATTTTGCTGCTCACATTGAAGATAATCTTGATGTACGTGTTTGTTGATGGGTTGCGATAAATACAAACAGATAAATAAACTTGTTTCACTTATAATTTTTCATAGGTTTAGGTGTCTCTTATAAGTATTAATTAGTACGGAAAACGTAGATTCAGTTGTGTTGGTAAACCTGATATAGTAATTACTGTGGATGTTCTTATTTGAATAAGGCCTCCTCTCGCTTAACTTTACACGATAAAAACAATAGGATTTATCCATTGAATTAGGAAATGTAAGTTGTCAAATTTCTTTTTGTACACTTGTAAATCGTTAGGAGAAAATGAAGTTTTTTGTGATGTCAACCCTAAATATTGGGATATTTTAAAACTAATAATAATTTAATTTTTAATAATAAATATTTAATTTAAAAATAATTGGTAAAAATTATTGTGCTAAATTATAATTGAAATCCATTTAAAATTTGTAGTTTTAGACCTGCAGATTCTATTAAACCTTTTTTTCATCATAAGTTTTTGTAGTTGAAAATTACAAATTTTAACGACAATGCTCTATTTATTATCGTAAACAATTGTAGCATCACCACCAAGTTACCTAACTTTCGTTTGTGGACGATTTGGTGAGATATTTTACCTAAACTATTTTTTACTTCACCCTTTTGAAATTTACCCCCCGATTTGTCTGATTAAAGTATTTGTTCACCTATTGGAAAAAACTGCTCCTAATTTGAAAGAAAACCGTACAAACATTGTGACCTCTTTAGAGTGTTAATAATCCAGACAAAGAGTGTTAATATAACACAAACGCGTCTATATCGTTATACAACATACATTCACGCATAGATACATGATATACTTACTCGTATTACAACATATGTATATACTCGTATATACTACTAAATACTTTTTTTTTATTAAAAATTTTTTTTTTTTTCATTTAAAATTATTATATTTTGGTGGTCTACGGTATATATTTTCTTTATTTGAACGAAACTCCATGCTTTATAAACTCCCTTTTATTTCCTTCTACCTTATCACCCACTAACCCTAGAACATACTATTGGGAAATGGGATGATTGTATGTATATATAACAAAATTGGAACATGAACGAAAATTTAGTTGAAAAGGAGTGGAACTGATTTTGGAAGGGAAGATGTGATTAACTGAAGTTCCAAACACGTTAAGTTTGGCCTTTTGTAATAAAAAAACAGACCAACCATTGTATTGAAATGAGTTTGCTCTTTTTTGGTAGGGCCTATAGATATAATCCTTCGTGCATCACATAACAGTTGAGGTCTTGGGTTTATATTTTAATATCAATCTAAATCTAAGGAATCTGGATTATGAACTATATTTCTATTTAGTTTTGTTTTCAAACGAACTTTAAATATTGTCACTTCCGAGCAACAATTTAGAGTTAGCAACCTTCATGTAAGCGTGAGAATATTATACTTAACTTCGAAATATCGAAATTTTGAATATATACGTACTTTAGTTTTGTCAGAGAATTAATTGCCTAATGAGTGTTATCAGTTTGTACATACGGCAGAGGTCAAATTGTTGTGTTTACTATCTAAAACTTTGAACCTTTATTTTTACAGACGAACGGTTTGCATAATTTTGTTTATATAAGTGATTTTCCTTTTATGCATATTGCGTTCAGATTTTATCCAGTTTTTCTCTCTAAAATGTGAAAGTACTTCCAGGCTTCATTTAAAACTAACATATTTCATGATGTTAGAACTAACAAGTTCATATTTAACAACTGTGTTTGTAGGAAGATAAAATCCGTTAATGTAATATTGAATTGCTTTTTTAATTTGAACAAAATAATTTTAAATACTAAGTTATATGTATTTAAATAATTAAGTGTCAGTAGCTAAATAAACTGTACAAAAAGTTGCACTAACTTTCTCACATACTTATCTACAAAATCAAAAATAATATCCATAAAATTCAGCCTCTGAAGCAACTTTTAGTTCAAGAGCAACCGAGTTTAATTACCTATAGGCCTAATATTTCTTTTTATTGTTAACCAGTCTTTCATCAACATTTCCTTTTCTAAATGTTTGCTCCTCCAGCAGTAAAAAGCTCGGAAACTGCACAGGACGTTTTGATCCATGCGATATTGTCACATTCTGGAATCTAAAAGTCACTTTATATGTATTTCTTATTATGGAAGGATTAAATAGTCGTTTAAACAAATAATCGTCAAAAACTCGGATATTAGTAGTGGATATATGTTAATTTATTATCGCCCTATAATACTACGACAGCAGCTCAATCGGAGACTTGGAGCTGGAGCACAGACAAGACTTGGAGGTTACAAGTGCTAAGCGTCAATTACAGTATCGTGGTTCTTCTAAAATTATCACAGCCTGGTAATTTTGCTTTTAGTGTAATTTTACAGAAACCAAGTTGTATTGAATTGTACGGTTTTAATTGATTTCTCGGTGACCAATTTCGCTTATAGAAATTGTAGGCCTATGCATAATTATTTGTTTTTAAATAATATAATGAACAAAGATTGAGCTGAATGTCATCTTTGATTCGATTAGTTTTTATTGCCATAGTTTTATTAGGTGTTGGAGATTGTAATACTTAGAATTTCTGTTTTTAATTTGCTAATTCCTATAGGTCAATAAGTTAAGAAATGTTTTCTTCGCAGTTGTACAAATGGACTTTGTTGTAGTTCCGAGGGAGACACGTGCCGTGGTTTGAATCAATCAACATGACATAGAGCGACTCAAGGAAACATCTGGCTTGTTTCTTGGAATTTGTTTGTTGGACTCGTAAAAAGTAAATTGTTCACGCAGACTTTGCGCCTGATACCAAACTCTCCGTTCCTCCCTCTTCCCTCCACCTCAGTGGATCTACTCTACTTTTTATTGTTTCACTTTCTACATCCCACTTAGTTCGACAGGAAATCCACACGGATGATCTGTCTTTCTGTCCTGTTTTCGTTGGAACAAATAAATAAATAAAACTGTACACACTTTCATATTCGTACTTATGTACAGAAACAACGAACTTGAATGTAAACATTTATTAATTATAATTGATAATCAGTTTCATAAACAGATTTTTTTAAACAAATTCTATTCAATTTGATTTTTTACAATTTATAGATATCACGCTATAATTAATTAGTTTATGTGAAAAATGTTTAATGAATTACACACCAACCAGTTTGTTTGTTCTTTTGATCTTAGTTACCAAACTTTATTAAATGCTAGGGTTTACACAGTTTAATTTTTAAATTAATCTAAACAGTTTCAACAATTTTGAAAAATGTGTTTTTTGCTTTTGACATTGACAAATGCACTATGTATACAAATATTCACAAATAAATGTAGTATTTAAGGAGCATAGTCCTAAAAGTTAAAAACCACTGCCTACCAAATTTGAACAAAATTGGTCAGCCGTTAACTTTTCAGTGTCTTTTTGGGATGGAGTTTTTAGTTTCCATCGATTTCTCCCGACCAGTACGTTTAAGTTGGTTCCTTTGGGGTTACATTTAAACTTAATTTAATAAAAATTTAATAATTTTGAGACAATTGGTGTATTTTGTCTTATCTTATTATTAGAGGGCTCCAATATTTTAAATTAAAGTACTATTAATTTAGAGTTATATACTCAGATTCTCATCCTAAAAACCTACTTAACAAATTTAAACAAATTCTTTCGTTGATGCTAAAGATGATTAAATGAATACATTTTTGTTGTAAAAACCGACACATTTTTTCGCGAACACGACATAGGGTTTTTAATATAAAATAAAAAGTTTTTATTTACCTAAATGTAAGACAGATAGAAGAAATGAAGTGGTCATGGAATGATAACTTGAACAGTGGTTTTTTCTGACATTGAAAACAATTTTAACGTCCCATTCATTTGTACTGTACTAGCCTATTCCCCATAAAACTATTTAAAATCTCCCCGATGAAGAATGCAATTGCAAGGCAAAATAAAAATGATAAGGCACTTATAATTTCACAAACAACAACAATTTATTGTTACAGCTGTTTCGCCGTTAGGCATCGTCAGACAACTAACAACGAACTAAAAACTAAAATACAAGTCAACTTAACACTAACATATAAATACATATAACATGTATATACATTTAAAAGAAACTATACTAATAGGCTGAAAATTCTATAATGATATGTACTACTCAAATATGACGGATAAGCAAATACAATTTCATTCATATTAAGTGGACTACAGTCGGTACTCGGTAAAATTCCATAATAAGGCAAAACAAAAATGATAAGGCACCTATAATTTCACAAACCACAACAATTTATTGTTACATCTGTTTCGCCGTTAGGCATCAGCTGGGAGATCTATCAAAACTAGATTTAAGGCGCGTTTACACTAGAAACAAAACAATGTTTATAAACATTGTTTCTGGAACTTTTGTTTTTGAATTTTGTTTATAAACTTTGTTTATATTTTGCTACTAGTCACTACGAAATATTTTGCACACAATGTTCCTAAACACAGGGACAGCCACACTCTTGAAGATGTCGTCTGACGAGGAGGATGCTCTTCTTCTAGCTGCCGCTACATGGGTTTAAATTGTGCAATTTTAAGCAAAATCAAATTTTAGGCTGCTCTTCAGGACTACGAGATACTAAATGCTTTTGTTATTCATGTATTGCTTCAAACAACAGGCTGACTTTATTTTTATTTGTAGGGCCTATATGTACAAAAGAATATATAATAAACAGCATCTACTTCATTTCTATATTTGGACTCTTATTAAGAACTGTGTAATTTCAGCGATTTTGTTTATGTGAACCGATATTTGGCGGTACGTAAAGGCTCTAAGAGTAAAATCAAATTTTTACAGCTTCATTTTAATGCGAACATTTACTTAGTTATAAATGTTTACAACTGCCCAAATTCGTAAGTTATTCATTGAAATATTATTTCTTTTAAGAGGCAATAAAACTGAATGTTTTCATTTTAAAATAAATCGTTATATAATTATCCAGGGACCCATAAATATAATTATATTCTAAAAAACGAAAACATTCGCATTCAGATGCTCTTTAAATGATTATGAGATGAAAATAGTATCAGTACAACCTTGGAAGTATAATATTATTATTATGGGTTGTAATAACACACAATTATTATTATTATTTTAGCCTAGTTGGGTCTTGCTCTAGCACGTTTACTTTAAAAATATAATGATTAACTAAAAACAACAACTCAATTGTTTAAATGACTCTTTATTCTCGGGTCTTACTAAGGTTTGGGCCCTTTTTTTAAATGTGCAATTATTACAATTATGGACATATATCTTAAAATTTACAAATCAGCTTATACTATCAATATTAAAAGTTCTTAAAGTTCAATTTTATAATAATAAATCTATATATTTACTTAAGTCCAGTTCACCATTATTCACATGTAGTTCACCTCTGACATGTTTGTATTATTAAAATATTTACTTGTCTATAAAATCCTTCTTTTTTTAAAATTGCTGAACAACGAAAATTAACCTTGCCTCCATGAAATTTTTTATAGAACTCTTCTTCTTTTCTTCTAACAACCCGGGCTACAATGAAGTACCGCCATCTTTTTGTATCTTTTCCGCTATCGGCTTTTCGTATGGCCGTGCATTCAAACATATCAAATATATATATTTTTAAATGTCCTTCCATAGTCATTTTTAAATAGTATATTAATTTGTAGACATATCTGAAGTTAAAATTGTTTTTAAAAAGGTTTTAATTAATCCACATTCACTTTTTATGTATTTATGTTTTTATATATTCACTGCCTAGATTTCAACAATAGTTCTAACTTTCGCCGCCAGTTCGCACTGTTCCACTTTATTGTAATAATTCTTTGTAAACACTAAAACTAACCTAATTATCCTATTCAACCAGTTTGTTATTTAAATTAACTAATACACAATATACATTGAATTTGAATTAAAAATAATTATCTAAACATGAAATAAATTACAAAAGGATAATAAAACGTTCTTATTCAATCATTTTAGGTTATTAAGTAAAGTTACTGTTATTGTTTTTTGAAATGGAAGTAAGTTTTATTTAAATTAGCTGTAGTTATTATATTATGACTGTGCTTTATATTATTCATTTAAAATTTCCAAAATCTTTAAGTTAATTAAATTATTAGGCTAGGACGAATTTTGAAGTTATTACATTTAGGCTTTAACATTTTATCAACATATTTTATTAACCTTTAAATTGTGTGGCCTATCCAGTTTGACTGTTACAACTGTCCCTCAAATTTCTAATTTTTTATATATAATTGACAATTTTATAAAAAAAATTATAAATTTTATTTTTTCTTTAAGTAACATTTTTATCCTACGTTCACAATAGTTTACCATATCCTTCACAAATACAATGAAATTTAAAAAAAAACAACACTTAACAACTATACAATATTACTTTAACAACATATAAACACAGGAGGAACAATAAGCAATTTATTTATATTATATTTCTGCCTATTGCAATCTCCCTTTAATTAATTGAACAAAACAAAATATCCTTCTAAACTATGCATCATTTTCATCCCTTTGATGATATCTCTTTAAACTGGAAATATGAAACATCCCTTTGATTTTATTTGTGTTATTTAATTCTGAGAGAATATAAGTAGCCTTACCCAGTTTCTCTTTGATGTTATAAGGTCCTGTGTAAATGGTAAATAATTTAGACATTTCTCCCTTAAATTGATGTGAATAACCCATTTCCTTTAGCAATACCTTTTCCCCTTCTTTCAATTCTATCATTTTATGTTTATCATTGAATACCCTATTTCTAATCATTCCTTTCTTTCTTATCCTATGTCTGGCCAATTCTACTTTAATTTCTAAATTTATATTTCTAGTCTCTATTCCATCCAAATTTAACTGTCGTTGCCAAAACCTTGGTGTCGTTTGGTTCAGTTGCAGTTCGTTTGGTGTATACCCAGTGGTATCATGTGGCAACTCGTTCAAACATTGGACTACTAGAGGTATAAATTCTGTCTATTCCCTGTGGTTTCTATTACAATATGTACGGAGGCATCTTCCTATTTCTTTATGTACCCTCTCTACCATGTTACTGTTCGGTCTTCTTACAGGGGAAAATATAGGTATTATATTTTGCTCTTCTAGCATCATTGTCCATTTCCTACTTTTAAATTGTGTCCCATGATCTGACTGGACCTTTCTTACATTTCCAAATCTTGTTAGATAGTCCTTTAATGCTTTTATTGCACTTGAAGTGGTTGCCTTTTTTATTCTGTAAGCTTGTACAAATTTAGTAAATGTATCCATGATGACAAATAGATACTTCATACCCCCTTTTCCAGTTGGTAGTGGTCCATAAAAATCCACTGCTAATTGATCTCTAGGTCCTCTGGTACTTATACTCTTCATTTCCCCACAACTTGTTTGGTTTGTTGTCTTACATTTTTGGCAAATATCACATACACTAATTTCCCTCTTAATTATTTTGTTAAATTTTTTGAAAGTGAAGCTTTCCTGTAAAATCCTTATGCATTTACTTGCTCCAATATGCATATAATATTCATGGCATGCTATTATTAATCCTTTAATCAAATCTCTTGGTACAACAATCCTCCAACCATGTTTGCATCTTTTAATTAAAATTCCCCCTTGTAATTTATACTTATCCTGATAATTTTGAATGTTATCTATAATTTGCCTTGTCTCTTTACTTCTTCTTTGCCATTGGCTTATATCCTTTAAATTTTCCATAAATTCATAATCTACAATCCTCTTTAATAAATTTACAACAATTTCTGGATTTTCATCTTTCCTTATACTATCATTCATGTCACATGGATTTCTGCTTAGAGTATCACTTACTATATTCTCTGTACCCTTACAATGTTCAATCTCGAAATCATATTCTTGGATGAGCAAAATCCATCTTGACAGTCTTGAACTTAGTAGTCTACATTTCTTTATAAACGTTAATGCCTGATGGTCGGTTATTATCTTAATTTTGTGTCCTAAAATGAGTGGTCTAGCCTTCTGCAAGCAAAACAGTATAGCTAACATCTCCTTTTCGGTGGTGAAGTAATTTACTTCTGCCCCTTTTAACGTCCTACTCATAAACATAATTGCCGCCTTTTCGCCATTCTCTTTGATTTGGTACAAGTGACCCCCTACTGCAAAATCACTGCTATCTGTTGTAATACAACTTTTTATTTTAATTTATGTTACTTTAAATAATTTGTAATGTTTTTATAATTATATATATATATATTTTTTTTTAAATTGTTATTGTCTTTCTCGGGGTTTTAGGTCAGTGCCGGCTTCTTCCAAATGTTATTAATATGAATAAAAAAAATAATGATAAATCAAATATAATACAAAAAAAATAATCAATCAATAAAAATGTTGAATGTATTAATGAAATAAAAAAAAATGTATATATATTTAATATATATAAACAATTTTTTGCAATAGTTCAAGTTCCCTCACCAATCACTTAAACAAAAAATATATTCCAACAATAATTACAAATCTCACCATTCTTTCACTGTTTTTTCCTTTCTTAATATTGTTTTCTGGTAATTGTTTAATTCAATATATTTAACCTTTTCTTCATGTTCCAATAATTATTTTCAATATTTCACTTTGACTATTATTTCCACCTTCTCAATCTCATTTAACACATTATATCTATATCTCAACTGTACTTCTTAAATTCTCCAGACTAACTGAAATTTTCTTTTTTCTTTTTAACTGTTGTTTTTCCATCAGCTGATTCACTGTTGTTCCACTCATATGTTTTTTTATTCACTTGCCTACTAGATTTTTTTGTACTTGTGTGTGTGTAATGTTTATATATATATATATATTAATGAATTAATTTAGATATATCATTTCTATATTTAAATAATGAAATAAATTTTGAATAAATAAAATCTTTGAATAAACTCCATATAACTTATATCTAATTTTATTTTTTATTTTTTTTATAATAAACTTAAGAAATTTAAACTATATAATATATATTTTGAATTGTTATAATATCTCCTGGTAACTTTCCTTAAAAATGTTTATTTAAATATTTTTATGGAACAAAACAAAATTAACAATGAAAATATATAATTTATTTAATAAAAAAAATTAGCAATCATTTTTTTTTTTTATCGGCTGATTTATTTAACTTGAAATATCGGTATTAATATCATTATCAGATACACCATTACTATTTGTTGACCTGTATCAGTTATTGGTGTTTCAATTTTTTTACTACTACTGTCCTTATTTGTAGAAATTACATCAATTAATTCTTCATCTGATGACAGTTGTGATATTAATGAAATTAATCCTTCACGGACTTTAGCAATAAGATTCCATAACTCCTCCTCCGTATTCTCCTTATAAACACAAATATTAATAGCAGGATCAAACTGACACCAATACAGTTGTTCTTCTTTATCTTTACCTAGAGGTTCCAGACGAAGTTCTTCCTCTGTCAACTTGTTGATATCAGACTTTAATTTGCTATTGAGATCAAACTGAGACTCCAATAGCATTTTTAAGAGACACAGTTTAACAGCCATTTTAGATTTTTTATAACCTGTCCTTTCCAACTTCCAACCATTTTCACTTAAATAAGAATGATAAAATTTAATTAGGGTACGTTCCCATTTTTCTGTTATCACAGATTTATGAACTTTTCTTATATAAAATTTGTAAATTTTCTTAAAGTATTTCATTGGGTTATATTCCCTGTCATAGAATTTAGATATTTGGTTTTCTCCTATTCCAGCAGTCGGATCACTACAGCTAACAAATATTTGGTGCTGGTAATTAGGCCTATGTTGTTTTTCCAGTAAATCTTTTTCAATAGCTTTAATTTTGTTGTTGTGACCTTGGACGTTCAGTTCTAATGACTCCAATTGTTTCTTTTGCTCTGCCATGACATTCTTTTCTTTCTCAATTTTATTCTCTAGTCTTCCCTCTAATTCCTGACACCTCTGATTGGTCATCTGTTCATTTTCCGTTTTCACTATCTCTTCTTGGCAAGTCAGATCCATTTGGATCTCCTCTTTCTGAGTCTGAAATTCGCTTCTCCACTCCTTGCGACTAGTTTCCCTTTGCATATCCAATTTCTTCTGTAAATTTTCCTCCAATTTGTTCATTCTAGTCTTCAATTCATCCTGGACCGAGTTTAAGTGTTTTTTCACATCTGCCACGATAATTTTTTGATTTTGTTTGTTTTCATCTTGAATTTTTTTTAATTGTTGGTTAATTTTATCTTGATTTTCTTTGTTTTCATCAAAACGTTGTAATATTATCTCCAACCATGGGTTTTGAGTTTCTAATTGTAGGCCTAACGTTTTTACAGTTGCTGATTCCATAGTAAAATCTATCCTGAAGTTATATCTCTGGTTATTGTCCATAATTCTAGATTAACTTATCTTTCTTACAAACTATCTTTTATAGTTAGTACAATTATTATAATTAGTTATAGAAGTTATTTGTAGTAGTGTACAACTTGAAAAAGCCAAAACGTTGCGGCGCCAAAATGTAATACAACTTTTTATTTTAATTTATGTTACTTTAAATAATTTGTAATGTTTTTATAATTATATATATATATATTTTTTTTTAAATTGTTATTGTCTTTCTCGGGGTTTTAGGTCAGTGCCGGCTTCTTCCAAATGTTATTAATATGAATAAAAAAAATAATGATAAATCAAATATAATACAAAAAAAATAATCAATCAATAAAAATGTTGAATGTATTAATGAAATAAAAAAAAATGTATATATATTTAATATATATAAACAATTTTTTGCAATAGTTCAAGTTCCCTCACCAATCACTTAAACAAAAAATATATTCCAACAATAATTACAAATCTCACCATTCTTTCACTGTTTTTTCCTTTCTTAATATTGTTTTCTGGTAATTGTTTAATTCAATATATTTAACCTTTTCTTCATGTTCCAATAATTATTTTCAATATTTCACTTTGACTATTATTTCCACCTTCTCAATCTCATTTAACACATTATATCTATATCTCAACTGTACTTCTTAAATTCTCCAGACTAACTGAAATTTTCTTTTTTCTTTTTAACTGTTGTTTTTCCATCAGCTGATTCACTGTTGTTCCACTCATATGTTTTTTTATTCACTTGCCTACTAGATTTTTTTGTACTTGTGTGTGTGTAATGTTTATATATATATATATATATTAATGAATTAATTTAGATATATCATTTCTATATTTAAATAATGAAATAAATTTTGAATAAATAAAATCTTTGAATAAACTCCATATAACTTATATCTAATTTTATTTTTTATTTTTTTTATAATAAACTTAAGAAATTTAAACTATATAATATATATTTTGAATTGTTATACTGTCTGTAATATGAATGTTTTATTTGGATCTGGATGCTCTAAGACAACTGTATTTAAAAATCCCTCCTTTAAATTTTGAAATGCCTGCTCTTCTTTGTTGGTCCATATAAATTTGTTTTTCTTTGAAGTTAAATGCAATAATGGTTTTACTAGATCTGAATATTTATCGACAAATTTGTTATAAAAGTTAGCCAGTCCAATAAATCCTTTGATCTGTTTATGATTTTTTTGTGATGGGAAGTTTCGAATCGCTCTAATCTTCTCATCATCTGCAGACAAACCTGTTGTTGTTAATTTGAATCCTAGGAAAGGTATTTCTTTTCTACAAAACATAGACTTTTCAAATTTTATGGTCATATTTGCCTCTTTAAACTTTCTAAAAATTGTCTCTAAATGCACCAGGTGTTGTTCAAAGCTGTCTGACATACACACTAAATCGTCCACATACATCATAGTATAGTCTTCTGTTTCATCTTTCATTACTTGATGTAATCCTCTTATCAGAGCTGCTAATGATGTTGACAGACCGTATGGCGTTACCTTAAACTGATATACCCTTCCCCTATACTGGAAAGCTGTATATTTTCTTGAATTTACTTCTAACTCTATTTGCCAAAAACTATTGGTTAAGTCAATTGTACTCAACCATTCAGTAGCTCTTGCTTTGTTTAATATCTCATTAATTCCTCGGTTGCACTGATAATCAGGTATCATAATGTCATTTAAATGTCTTGCATCCAAACATAGCCGTACCTCATTGTTCTTTTTTATCACCACTACTATTGGATTGATATATGGGCTGTTGCTTTCCTCTATTATCCCCTGGTTCAACATATTTTCTATCTCTTTGTTTACTGCCTCTTGGTGCTTTATGGGTATTGGGTAACTTCGTTGATAAAAGGGTTTTTTGTCATTTATTTTAATTTGGTGTTTATAGCAATTACATTTTCCTGGAAGTTTCGAAAAGATATTTTTGTATTTCCTCAATAATCCACCTAACTGTTCTTTTTGATCAACATTTAATAAATCTAGGCCATTTAACATATCTACTATTTCCTTCTCTGCCAATTCTTCACTAGTGTTTGTATCCTTATTGTAACTACTCATGCCGTATCTATCATCATATTTCTCTTCAATATATTTAGTTTGGTGCATATCTCCTATTACTTCATCCTCCACTTGACTCATCATTCTACATTTAATACCATTATTTTCCCTATTATTAAACATCACCACCTCCTCTTCACTATTATAATTAATCCTTATATTACCTTTATTAAAATCAATATCCATTCCTAATTCATTTATACTATCAGTCCCTATAATTATTTCCCTCAATAGATCTGGTACCACTAAACATTGTATGTTATATATTATTTTTCCTATTTGAATGCTCATCATTATAATTTTATTTATTTTCCGGCTCTT
Organism: Aphrophora alni; assembly: GCA_963513935.1. Lineage (NCBI taxonomy): Eukaryota > Metazoa > Arthropoda > Insecta > Hemiptera > Aphrophoridae > Aphrophora > Aphrophora alni. The sequence goes on from OY740767.1 coordinate 99,147,565, forward strand.
CTTCCCTGTAGCAGTTACAATATTTATCCCAACAACCGGCAATTCTTCCACCTTTCCTAGTTTTTTAAAATTTTGTTGTAGCCAATCCTGTTGTATACATGTAGCATTACTTCCTGTATCAATAAGACCTTTAACCTTCACTTCTCCAATCTTTAATTCTATTTCTGGATTACTTTTCTGGATATTTTTATTCTCATTCTCATCCACACTCCCATCCTTGTCACATCCTATTAAAAATTGTCTGTCACATAATATAGTTGTAATAATTTGTTTTTTACTGATCGGCCTAAACTTTCCTTCTTTTTGTTGCACTGAAAAATCTGATTTATTTTCTTCAAAACTTTGTATTTGGTTCTCCCTCTGGCCTACCCTTGACTGTTCAGTGCTTATTAGTTTAAAGATACATCATTAATATTCCCTTGTTCTGTTTTGTTTTCCCTTCTTATTTCAATTGCGTTCACCCTCCTGTTATTTTCTTCCCCTCTTCGTTCTACACTTGGGTTAACTTGTCTGTTTTCTTGCTCCCTTCTAAAATATACCATATTTCTTTCCTGATTGTTTCCCTGCCTATAGTCTCTGTTAAAAGGTCGTTGGAAATTTGGTCGAATATTTTGATATTGGAAATTTGGTCTATTATTGCTATCACTTTGGTTTGGCCTCCTATAATTAAGTTGTCCCTCAAACTGTGGTCTACTTCTCCTTTGCATTAGATCTCTCCTGGCTGCTTCCTCATTTATCTCTTCAACGTCTACTTCATTTAAAAACCTCTCCATTCCTCGAATAGTATTAATATTCTGTACCCTTCTGGCATCCCTAATCTTTTCGTCGTAATGTCTTACTAATTTTTTAACAATTTCCTCCTCTGATGGCACTGGTATTAAATTCCTCATGGTTATTACCCTTTCAATAAAGTATTCAGTCCTATTTAGTTGACCTCCTACTCTATATTTTTCAATTTCCAACCTGTTCCTGATACCATTCTGAACTTCATCGTTCCAATATTTTTCTAAAAATCTTTCTTGGAAATTTTCCAAGTCTTCTATGTCCTCCCTTGTAACTTGCCACCATCTAGCAGCATTTCCTTCCATAGATATGTCCATTATATCCTTAATGTCCACTTTTTCTCTACCTTCTCTTTCCCTTCTCTCTTGCATCTTCTCTACATATCTCTTCAACTTTCTTATATATTCAATTGGGTTTATTCCCCTTCCATTAAACTTAGGAATTGTAGTTTGAGCGTGGCTTTCATCATTTGCATAGTATATGACTTGAGTAGTTCTATTTTCCATACTATCTTTCTTATTTAGTCTCTCCTCCGTTTCCTTCATTTTCTCTTCCATATTACTAGCTACCTTTTCAAAATTCTGTTTATTAATTTTAACCCTATTATTTAACTCTTCGATATTCTCCTTCTGTTCTTTTAATTCCTCTCCCAACATCTGAAAATTTTCCTCTACTTTCCTCCCAAATTTCTTATGATCTTCTATTATCCTCTCTTGTTTCTCCTCTATCTCTCTCTTAAACTCATCAAATTTATTATCAATCTTTCCCTCTAACTTTTCAAATTTTTTCTCAAATCCTTCCAATTTCTTCATCATTTCATTTTTATTCTCTTCAAAATTTGTTCTCATTTCATTTTTATTCTCTTCCATTTTTGTTTCCATTCTTGACATTGTTTCCCTCATTACATCAAATTTGTTATCCTTCTCATCCATCTTCTTCATCATTTCTCTCAATAATTTCTCCATACCTGATTCTTCTTTATTCACTGTAACACCTCCTCTTTCTATTTCTATCTCCCTAACATTTTCTTCTACCTCAGAACATGGTACCCTATCTCTTTCATCCTGTCCTAACCTGTCCTGTCCTGAATATGGGAAACATTCATCAATTTCCTGAACCTCCAATATTTTAACCATTTGTCCTTCCTCCTGAACCATTCCCTTCTTAGGCCTATCCTGTTTCTTTTGATTCTCCAATTCTCTCTTTTTTTGTGTCTCTTTTGGGTTATCCCTTAATTCATAACGTCCTTGCTCTGACATTTTAATTATTTATTTTGTTTAAATTGAAATTTATTTTAATTGAATAAGTTAATATTAAAAAATAATATATATTTAAAATTATTAAATATATATTATAAAACCTGAAATTGCTTATTGTTTAATTGCACATTTAATCGAGCCAGCACGTTGGGCGCCAATTTTGTAATAACACACAATTATTATTATTATTTTAGCCTAGTTGGGTCTTGCTCTAGCACGTTTACTTTAAAAATATAATGATTAACTAAAAACAACAACTCAATTGTTTAAATGACTCTTTATTCTCGGGTCTTACTAAGGTTTGGGCCCTTTTTTTAAATGTGCAATTATTACAATTATGGACATATATCTTAAAATTTACAAATCAGCTTATACTATCAATATTAAAAGTTCTTAAAGTTCAATTTTATAATAATAAATCTATATATTTACTTAAGTCCAGTTCACCATTATTCACATGTAGTTCACCTCTGACATGTTTGTATTATTAAAATATTTACTTGTCTATAAAATCCTTCTTTTTTTAAAATTGCTGAACAACGAAAATTAACCTTGCCTCCATGAAATTTTTTATAGAACTCTTCTTCTTTTCTTCTAACAACCCGGGCTACAATGAAGTACCGCCATCTTTTTGTATCTTTTCCGCTATCGGCTTTTCGTATGGCCGTGCATTCAAACATATCAAATATATATATTTTTAAATGTCCTTCCATAGTCATTTTTAAATAGTATATTAATTTGTAGACATATCTGAAGTTAAAATTGTTTTTAAAAAGGTTTTAATTAATCCACATTCACTTTTTATGTATTTATGTTTTTATATATTCACTGCCTAGATTTCAACAATAGTTCTAACTTTCGCCGCCAGTTCGCACTGTTCCACTTTATTGTAATAATTCTTTGTAAACACTAAAACTAACCTAATTATCCTATTCAACCAGTTTGTTATTTAAATTAACTAATACACAATATACATTGAATTTGAATTAAAAATAATTATCTAAACATGAAATAAATTACAAAAGGATAATAAAACGTTCTTATTCAATCATTTTAGGTTATTAAGTAAAGTTACTGTTATTGTTTTTTGAAATGGAAGTAAGTTTTATTTAAATTAGCTGTAGTTATTATATTATGACTGTGCTTTATATTATTCATTTAAAATTTCCAAAATCTTTAAGTTAATTAAATTATTAGGCTAGGACGAATTTTGAAGTTATTACATTTAGGCTTTAACATTTTATCAACATATTTTATTAACCTTTAAATTGTGTGGCCTATCCAGTTTGACTGTTACAGGGTGATAAACCCAAAATAGCGGAAGTAGACCAGAGTCTGAAAATAAATCGATTACTTTGCCTTTTAACAAACCTTTCCTCTGTCGTGATTTGCTGTCCCGCCTTTATTTCGTGAAGTAGTTATTGTGTATACTTTATTTTATCATCTCAAAGTTGATTGTTACATTCCCTTTTCTGTAAATCTTTGTTTAGTTCGATATTTTTATAAAGTTACACATGTTGACAAATCATATAATTTTACTCTTTATTAATTCGTCAGTTGTTACTGAAAACTTTGTTCTAATCTTAATTATTCGTGCATTTAAATCCATTGACTTTGAACTGTAGTAGCTTTTATATAACACTTATTTATCAATAGATCATAATCCTAGATAATAATATGACAATTGGACTTAAATATGCATTATTTCTACAGTACACTCTTTAGCTTACGACTTGATTATGGCTCCAACAGGTCATTACGTTTGTTTGGATTCTTAAATACAGCTTTAAACCAAATATAATTAAATCGCGTATTCGCGAATAGTAGTTTTGAGTTTTGTTGATGACATAAAACACATATAGAACCAAAGCCTAAAATTTGAACTATATCGGTCAATTATCTCGTTTGTTGAATACACTGATAGAGGACTATGTTGTTATTCAGAAGTCCTCAAGATTGATACTTCCGCAAAATTTTCCAAATAGGTTTTGTTTACATAATAGGGGTACAGTGCGTGTCACGTGTCGTAACTACCTCTATGTATTCATTGCTATAAACACATCATAAATGTCGTCAGATAGCTACCCTTCATACTATCCACACTAACACAAAGACAAATAATTAATGTTACAAACATTATGCAATTTATTTTAAAATTACGCGAGAAAATCAGTTAATTAAATATAAATTATAAATTACTGTACTTGAATGTTATGTTTGAAACAGCGTTTTATACCCCTCACTCTCTCCAGAACCTAATACTGCATTTCAGTGTACAAAAACATTTTCTGTAAGTGGAATTAAGTATTACTAGCCATAATGAAAACGTTGGTTCACCATGCAATTTCAGGATAGGGTACCGATTTTTTAATAATTCTATATTTGTTATATGTTTTTAGTTTTCAGAATATACATTCGCTTTTATATTCTAGCGTTTATTTGAGGCACAATAAATCAAGCAATATTGAATAGTAACCAACATTGTGCATTTATGAGTGTATGCCCACTTATTAACTTTTTACTGTTCAGAAATAATTTATATAAAATTTCACCTAACCTATCTAAACACGACATAACGACTTTTTTTTATTGGAATATAGTGTGACGTTTGAGTGGATAGAAACGTTTTAAATTTCTATGAAACATGGTGTCATTTTTAACTAGCAAGCAAAGCTTACTAATCAAAAGATTACTAGTCAAGTAAAGACTTTTTAAGCCAATGTGCAGAAAAATTTAGTGTGGCCGTCAAATGAAAATCGTGAGGTTGTTGAAACTATTTTGCTCATAAAAAAGAATTAATAATTTTATACATCGCAACTTATTTCAATCCTCAATTTTCCGCTCAATTTTGAAAATGTTGGACGTTTGCCTATTTTTTTAAATATATATTCACTTAGCAAAGTCCATGTATTTTATGTGTAGAAAACGAATTTTATATAAAGGTTTTTATTTGTATATAACTATTTTTCCTTTCAAATGAACAAATTTGAGCACTATTTTATATTTGGTTAATATACAAAAATATCTTTTTCATTTCATATTAGTGTTCAGTTTTCTTCTGATTCATGTTATTGTTGTTAAAGATAAAAGCTGTAATTTAATAAGTTAATTTTTGGGGTTTATAGTTTTCTGTTTAATAGTAAAACAGGAGCTTAGGCTATTTAGCTTTCAATGATGTGTAATTATTAAAAGAGAAAATTTCCACTTGTCCATTGTTCCATTATAAGGCCCATGATAGATGCGCTTACTACCTAAGTGTCTATGATATTGCCAACTAAAATATAGAAAGCACTATAGTGCACTGTACTAAGATTACGAATGTCAAATATTGGGTGAATGATTTCATGGATATACTCTATACGCTATCATACAAGAGATTAGATTATTTATGAGCATTTAGAATTGGATATTTCTCGTTTCAAAAAAAGATAAAAACGTTTCAAAAACGATACGCAGCACACAATTAGGAAAAATGTCAAAGTTTTTCCAAAAATGTGACAAAAAAATTTTCCAAATTTGACAAAGCAATTTTTGACTGTACAAGCAAGTTAGATTTGAGTAAAAACATCAAAATGCTACTGGTTCCGCCAAGTCTAAACACAAGACCTAACTCAGTGTATTTTTTACGAAACAAATCTTTCTATGTCCTCAAAAATTACATAGTATATACAAAAAATTACATATTTGTTAAAAAATTACATTTTTTTTTACAAATAAATAATGAAATTTGAGTTGTGTGACTTTTCAATCCCATTATTTATCTTAATTTATATTCTGTTAAAATAATAAATTTCATTGGCGGATTACAATTTATTAGGAAACATTCCAAATTTATAGAGGGGAGGGGAAAATGTAAATTATAGGTGTGGATTTGTTTACCTTATAGTCAGCTGATCATACTTATAAAAACCTTATACGTCCAAATCGTCGTTTGGCTAAATTACTTTTACATTTTACAAAGTTTATAGATGGCAGTAAAAATTTGGTAAACATAATCTCCAGGTTAAATGTAAGAACAAAATTTAAGAAAAAAAGACTACTCTGACGTCAAAAATATTTATTATTTGAACGGCAGAAAACTAAAAATATTTGTTTGTTGGTTTTTCCATTGTGTTTAATGTTTAATTTAGTTTAATTGTTCCCTACAAACCTTGATGCTGTAATTTGACCTTATAAGTGACATTGCATTTTCCTTCTACAGCACGAATCACTGAAATGATTTTCGTGAATGTTTCAATATTTTTTCCTTATGAATAGTTATTACGAAAAGTAACATGGCAATTTAAACCATATATTGTGGGCGATAAAATGAAAGTCCACAATTACAATTTTTGGGAAAATTTATCAACTAAAACCAAAATTTTGGGTTGAATATCATATTTGTTTGTTTTATAATTAGTTTAAATTAATCTCTATTTTTCCTAATGTATTTGATTTTTAGACGCAGATTTCGAATTTTACATAAGTGTCGCCCCTCTTAAACTCAAAACAGGGGATATCGAGGCTGAAAGCCAAAGTCGAGTTTAGTGTTGTTTTTTTTTTTAAATATTTGTACGATGGGTTCGTTTTCGAAACCCTTAAACTGTGTCCCTGTACAAACTGTCATGATGGAGACTGTCGTGATAAACTCCTTTATAGAAAAAAGTAGTTAAAATTGTTTTGTAACTAGTATTAGCTCCGAATGTCCCCACTGACAAACATCACATTCTGTAGCCTTTACAACTGAGTAGATAATGGGTGGGGCAAAGCTAGCTCATGGATTGTATCGTCGTTGGTAAGGTGAAAATAATAGGCTATACAAAATTTATCATAACCTGGCTTTTTTCATACCATTTTTGTTAACAGGATCAGTTGAGAAACGTGTGTTCGCGGTGAAAAGGTTTTTCTTAAAACAGTGATTTTTTTTTGCGATTCAATTACTAATATTGACAGTTTTATATTAAAACACATGAAAGCTTCTATAACACAATTAAAAATTATATTTTTATATTTCCGACTATCTGCTTCTGCAGTGAACCAACGACTAGGATACAGTGTAAAAACTCTGAGAACAGTTGAAAATATCGGTTGAGTTTGATTTACCATAACACGAAGCTCGAACAGGTGTGTTCAGAGATATTAATTGTTGTTTTTCATTAGGATTTACACAATCACCCTTACAAAATACAAGTTGTGCAAACGCTATTTGAAATGTAGCTCCCCCCCACAAGATATAAGTTACCCAGGTAAGAACGTGCTATTCCATGACTATTAACTCTTTGAACAAAATATTTGACTTAATTTTCTCGATTTTTTATTTCTGCTAGAAAATTTAGCAAAAATTACATTACGGTCCAATCTTTAAATTAACCATAATTTCAAATTTCTATAAAATATAACCTCTTACGCAACAATCATTGCGTCCTGTAGAGAAAAACTGAAAAAAAACAAACAAAACTCTTTTATTTAGTGTAATATCACTTTCAATCAATCTTCGAAACTAACGAACCTACAAGGGGTGTCATAGGTTTAAAATTTCAGCTAAATACTATAATTTTGTACATAATTACAGACGAATAGTTTTGTGTCTGTCCCGACTATCGACTAGCGATAAATCAGAAGTCTAGCAGAGTCGCATGCTCCCATGATATAAACACGAGGGGCACCCTGTCCTAGGCACGCATTCCTGACTAACGTTTATATCTGTATTGGTTCTCTAATATAACGTTTAGTATCGATAATCTTAGATGGCAACTTCACTAATCGACATAAATACAGAAATAGTTGGGCAATACCATTGGTTGGCGAGGAGACCTTTGTTGTACTATTCGCCAGTTCCTATATTTTTTATAAAACCAACAGAAACTGATTTTATCTTTTATTTAAAAATAACAATAAATTGAATTGTATAAACTATATCAAAGATAATTGACCCGTCCCTGGTGTTTGGTTTTTAATTTTGTCTAGTAATAAATTGAATTGTATAAACTATATCAAAGATATTTTACCCGTCCCTGATGTTTGGTTTTTAATTGTGTCTAGTAATAAATTGAATTGTATAAACTATATCAAACAAATTTGACCTGTCCCTGATGCTTGGTTGAGAAACTATTGAGACCCGATTATAAAATAATTTTTGTTCTTAAAAAAAAGTCCAAAATTGTCAAAAAAAGTTGGATCTGGAATTCTCCATCTATATCTATTTTTCTTACCTAAGAAATACACGTAGAAACTCGCAAATTGGGGGGGGGGGAGATTTTTTGTTTATATTCACAAACTCTCTTTTCCAATGACTATTGATCATTTTATTTTAATTTCGAAAGACAAAATATCCTTTAACAAACTGTTCTTGGTTCGAAAGTTTCTTTCCTGATGACTGATCTCCTCCTCCAAATGTAACATCTTCCTCTTTTGGTCCAGTGTTCCATAAAAAGCCTCAAATTTTCCCACCGACGACGAATAAAAACACTTTGCCACCGTCACCGGGAATTAAACAACAGTTTTTGAAAAACAAGTCTAGTTCTTGTCTTCCTTTAATGAAGCCCTAAACATCGATTTCAAAATCTGAACCATCTTTAAGTTTAATAAACACTCTAAAGTAAAGTAGAGATTCTCTCTAAATCATCTCGGGGTTCATTCAAATCTCGAATTCAACAGCTTCAGTTGTGGAGGATGATATGAAATTGGACTCTGAGAGCAGTCAAAATCAAACTAAACCATCCGCTGTTAACTCAAACCAGGCAAGTGGAAAGTTAAATTCTACAGGTCTAAATCCATTTTAATTAGTAACTAATCCTTTATTTATTTTATTTTATTACTAGATCGTAAATTTTGCCAGAAATCTAAATTTAAATAGCGTGAACATTAACGGCGTGAGAAGTCACATTTAAGATCTTAAGGTTCTTGTACGTGAAACATCCCCGTTAATAATTTGCTTGCAAGAGACTCATCCCTAAAATCCCACTCATTTAGTTTGAGCGGGTTTTCAGTTGTCCGAACTGATTTTGTCACTGCAAACAGAGGTAATGGTGGAGTGTCAATACTCGCCCCAACTCCATCTGTGGTTGGTCTGTGAACCTTAGGACTTCATTGCCAGCAATAGCAATATCACTACTGTTCAGAGATAACGAGTGATGTAGCGAGGGGCAGTAGTTTTGTGTCATTGTTGCTAAGGAAACAAGGGTCCAAGGCCAAAAACATTACTGACTACGTACATGCACTGAAAAGATCAGTCTCACAGCGCGTATTTTTTTTGCTTATTATAGTAATCAATTTTGATGATAATATGTAACAAACAATTTCATAATAGGCCTCTAATAAGCCCTATGCACTGTCATTGTCATTAGATGCATGTTTTTAGTGTGTAGTATGAGTGACAGCTCGCATCAGCCAATAGTGGAAGCATTCCTTCCGTTACACCACTCGTGATCTCCAAACAGTAGTCAATACTAAATGATAATTTGCTGTTTGTACCTGCCAACAAATTACCGATTTGTTGATATTGAATCTCTCGATTTGATCAGACAGTTGCCGGCCCAATTTCTTTCGATGGGATTTTTTAATGTCCTCCACTATACATGGGGATCAAGCACCCACAACCCTAGAGAGAACCGCACTGACAAGATTCGATCCAATTTGGATTTGATTCTGCTTAATGACGGTTCACCGACTCATCTAACGACTTTTACAGGCTTTAAGGAAGTTTAACCTACGTGTGAAAAATTTGAAAGATAAAATTCTACGTGCTTTGGTTCGTAGTGTTTAGGCAGAATGAGAAGAAATTTTAGGTCCAGTATATTGGCACAGTATCAAGAACCACACCCACGTCAAAAGTGTGAAAAAAGTTACGTTCTCTTTGTGGTCCTCCTTCTTCTGGTTCCTTATTGGGTCTTAGGCAGCGGGATGGAGTTTTAACTACAAATAATTTTGAAATTGCTAATGTTTTGGTCTCTTCATTTGCTAACTTTTCTTCAACTGCTGCTTACAGCGACGCCTTTCGTGGATATAAAAGGTATCAAGAAGCAAAATCTTTCACTGTAGGTCTCTCAGAAGAATCGCATTAATACTCCATTTTTCTTTCAAGAGTTAGAATCTGTTGGACGGAATTCCTTTCCAGGGCCTGACAACATAGTTTGCTATATGACTAAACACCTTCAAACTTTGGGGAAACAATATACAATCGTCTATTCGAGGAACACAATGGTTTACCTATGCTTGGTTGAAGGCTATAGTAATTCCTCTTTTAAAACCGATTTTAAAGAAAAACTGAATCAGGAAGTTACCGCCATATTTCTCTCACTAGTGTGCTTTGTAAGCTGGTAGGGAGAATGATCAATCGGCATCTTGTTTGGTACCTCGAAAGTAACAGTCTGCTTTGTAATGAACAATGTAGCTTTATACAGGATAGACCATCTACTGATCAACTAGTTGCATTAGAGTCTGCCATAAAAAATTCGTTTTCTTACGTCAGACACTGGTTGCAGTGTTTTTGACCTGGTAAAGGCCTATGGATATGGCTTGGCGAAGAGGAATTCTAAATACTTTAAAATCATGGTGTGTAAATGGCAATATTCTTTCTTTTATAAACAACTTCCTTAACAACAGATATTTCAAGTGGGTGTTGGAACGATGTTGTCAGATCGTTATCATTTAGAGAATGGTGTCCCTCAGGGTAGTGTGCCGAATGTGACCCTGTTTGCTGTGGCAATCAAGAGCATTACCGCTAATGCGTACTGTTCCTGTCCGCTGTTCTCTATTTCTTGACGATTTTGATTTATATGTGGGTACTCGAGGTGTGGCAACTGCCGAAAGACCCCTATAACTAGTTATAAATAAACTGCAATTTTGATGAAAATTGATAGTATTTAAGTTTTCTGCTTTAAAAATGCATGTATTGCTTTTAGTCGCCGTAGACTGAATCATCAGCCTTATTTCTCAGTTTAAAAAAACCTCAAACTACTGCAACTGCTAAATATTTAGGCCTATTATTTGATTATATGATTTCTTAGATTCTACAAGAATACACTGATCTGAAAAGATAGTGTAATAAAACTCTCGACATGTTACGTGTTCTCAGGGTTTTACCAAGTTTTACTGTCTAAATGTTTGCTATTTTAAAAGGCCTTAATACCGGTTCCATCTGATTCCTGTCATTATCTTTTGTGTTCTGATTCCAAAAGTGCTTTACAGCCTATCCATGATATAAATCCCTTAGTTGAAGTTATTCTGTTCCATACACAGACTTCAACTACGGGACATCGGAGTATCATTTTTCTGGGTATTTTGGGAAACACAAAAGCTGAAGAAGCAGCGAAGGAAACTAGCTACAAGTTGGATGCCAGTCACACAGTATGTTATGGCATCTGACCTTGTATTGACTGTTAAATCAGTTTTGAATAGGCAATGGTAAGATGAATGGGCAACAATGTACAGTCCAATAAGCCGAGGGAAGTAGAAGATACTGTCCTTCCGTGAAATACATTCTACATCGCAGTCGTTGAGAGGAAGTGGTGTGAGCACTCATCGATTTATGATGGAACACAGGATGTCAATTTTGTCGAGGTCTAAAGTCGATTAAGCACTTTCTTATTAACTGTGTTGTTTTGAGACGTGTACGTAGGACATTTATCCCACCCAATTCCAATCAGGCGATGTTATGGGATAATACTGAGATCCTCGATCGGGCATTATCCTGTTTACGTGGTCTGAAAATTTTTAATAAAATTTAAAAATATTTGTTCAATTATTTCAAAGCATCTTTTCAACTCTGTAATGTTAGCCTATGTTTAATGTTGTCTATTTAACTATTTAAAACTGTATCCTTGTTAACTCGTTGCAGGGTTCTCTAATCGCCTTATACTATTTGTTTTTAATTGTATTTGTCATAGTATATCATCGTTAACATGTTGGAGGGCCTCTTTACAACTCTGTAACATGGTATGTTATTGTTTATTTACAATTAATTGTTAACATGTTTTAGTATTGGTAAAGTTGTTCAAATTTAGGAGCATTTTATGCTCATTTTGTATAAGCGATGAGGACCGAAATGGCTTTTATCTTTAAACAAATATTATTGTGTATAAACAGCAGTAGTTAATTCCTTTGTATTTATATCCATGAAAGCAAACTGTAAATCATTGTTGAATCAAAGTTGTAACTTGTAGGCTAACTACTTCCCTTCGGCTCCAAGTTGGCTGTAGAAAGTTATACAGGGTGACGCAAAAATAACTTTACGTTGAAATGTAAAATGTAGTTATTTTATTTATTATTACTTACAATTATTTAATGTTTCTTAAGTCAAAACGTTTTCCAATAAAAAAAAAATTTTTTTAATGCATCTTTTAGGTGTGTGGATGTGTAAAGAACATTTTAGATGCTTTGAGACAGTGGCTCAGTGATACGTGCCTTTTTGAAATACACATAGCCCTGATCTCACGCCACACAAATAAATCAAGTGGCCTAATATCTGACGAGTGTGGGTTCTCTCAGTAGACCAATTTATTCTTTTGTCGTAAGGGTCGTCCACATAAGTGTCGCAGTGGGGTAGGGTGTTGAAAAGAAAGTTGTCTAGGTTCATCATGAGTTCTGAAACCACTTATATCTGAAGCTTGTCCAACATGTTACTGTACCTTTAAAAAAGTTCCAGTAAGACGGGATTACATCGCAATTATACCGGGTTGATTTAGTTGTTGCTTCAAAATATGATGCTGATTATCAGTTTACCAGAATGTCCAGTTATTATTAGTTCATTAAACCGAAAATTCCCCTCGCCAGACCAAATAATTTTACAATTGCGCATCGTGTATATTGGTTTAGCATCATTTGCATAATCGAAATCTTCGATCTGGATTATCTTTAAGTAACACATGGTGTGAGCTCTGAATGTAAATAGATAATTTGTTTTAATAAAGAATTCTTTGTTTTAACCTTATTGAAATATCGTGTAGTTTAGAAGCTAATTGATTCCAATTTATTTTCGAGTGTTTCAAGTCACGGCTGAACAACACATGCTCATTTAATTCTTTTCGTTTGAGGGTTCTTAGGAATTTAGATCTTGGTAAGTCCGTTTTTTAAGTCGATGATGATCGATGGATTTTTTGGCTTTAAACAAGTAAAATAAATTTTAAAAATAATAATAAAACAGTTTTTGAAACAAATGTTCTCTGCTTAACATCTTGTGCCATTTCGATTAGGTTAAACTTAGTTCATCACAATTATTTATAATGCCTCTAAAATACAATTCCAATTCTCTCACAACTATGGAACAATCTATATTAGACCTACCCTTATTGATGATGGGTTGGATTAAATGGTGATAACAGTGATTTCGTAGTTGCACTTGAGCTGATATGTGATGTCGCTTTTCGCTTATTTCCCATACAATACCTAACACTTGTCTAACAATTAATAATTGAATCAGTGTTTGTTTTCTTTGGTAGGATAATATGTTATTATCAGTAAATATTGTGATTTTCAACGTGTTCTCTCTGCTAACTCTCCCAGTGTTATTATTTGTGATTAGGCCTACTTGCAATTATTTTACATTTTGAAATACAAATATAGCAGATAACTCAAATATTGTATCCTAGAAAAAAGAAAACATTTTCACAAAGGTATGAAAATTCATAAATAAATATTTAAAAAGTTGAAACTATGGAATAATTTTGAAAACTTCGCAAACAATTGAAATTACCGAAGGAATGACATTGGAATGACTGCATTGAATCATTCACATAAAAATCAAGACCTCACAAAGTAAATAAAATACAGAAAAGTGTAAATTGTCGATTAAGACTTGCTGGAAATGAAATTACAATATTTACTTTGTTGTGAGGGGGAGGGACGTTTATAAGAATGAGTTAATGTTGTCATTTCCCGTAGTTTGCGCTCTGTAATTCAAATATTTTAGTAATGCACCACTGACCTATCAAAGTTGGTTATAGTATAGAAACATCCGTAGATTTGTAAGATCAGGTCATTCATAGATTCTTTACGGATTTATAAAAGAATAGTAACTTATGAAGCAATAAAGTAAACAATATTTATCAAAGTTAAGAGTTTCCTCTCATCCTTATAAATTACTGAAGCATTGTTAGGCTTACTCGTGCATTAGCAAAGAGCCTTAATATCTCTTAAATATAACTATTAAGTCTAGCGGAAAGAAACAATGAATTGTTTTGTAGTTATTTTACAATACTGTGTTATTAAACACGCACTTGATGTTTAACATATTTTGTGACATTTAGCCTACACTGGAAGCTTTGAATCATGCACGGCTGTATTACCTAATAACTATCTCGAAATGAAATCAAATCTGGACATTGAATTAAGGGTTGCGAGGATTAGTCATCAATGTGTCTATTGATTGGGAACATGTGTTTGTACAGGTGCCACGGAAGGAGGCCGCAGAGGGGCTGTTAGAAAGACGGCGGCCACCCTTCGTCAGATCCACGTCCACCAGACCCAGAGATGTAAGTATTATATAGTAAGCAGAGTAGAATTGTTTTCAATTTATGTAATAAATATGAATTCGTGTTATTAATTCTAATGGTATATGAATAATTTAGAATATCGGTAAATTGATTCTTTTCTGATCATATTTTGTGTATGGAAGGTAGATGGCTATACTGTATTCAGTTCAATGTTCATTATATAGCCTACATGTAAATAATGTCTCTATAGAAGTTAAGTCCTCTCAAAGGTTACAGTTATTAATTTTAATATTTTTATGTTTATTTTCAAAATCTCCTATATTTTGAAGTTATAATTTTTTGCAGCATAGTTTGTATTACAGAAAAAGAAAATTATTTAAAATTAATAAACGTTTTAATACATAAAATAAAAACAGAACTTTATGCTTTCATTTGCTTTTCACCCTTTAAGTTTACACAAAGGTAGTTAACATTTTCTGATTATGTGTCTCTTTCAGTTAGTAGGCCTACATTTTTTTTTTTTTTTTTTTTTTTGTTGGTAGTTTTTATGTCTAATCATTCCCCGCAAATAATTACCAGGAAGTTGTACGTTTTCTCCTATAATAAAAACCACAACAAAACTAATATAGACCACTATTGTACTGTATTTAAAATAGAACTTTTATAAAATCGAAAAGTTTAATCAACCTTGAATGATAGTAATAATTAAAATGGGAACATATAAGTTCACCGAAAAGGAAGTGTGCTACAAATGATTTAAATACTTGTTTTTAAATTTCTTAATGTTTTAACAATTAAATTCTTATCTTACTTCGCTCCCATATTGAAAACTAAGCCACATAGTGTATTATTTATAGAACTTATTTATTTTGTAGAGCACAAGATTTCCTCAAAAGACACCGATGGTGATATTGTAGCGTTTAGACATGACAGAGGCTTGAAGGTGCCTTGCTTAATGCTCCATTTAATTAAAAATGATTTCCAATTAATTGCTTTCAATTTTTAATAATGAAAGACAAAAATAATATTTTACTTAACTTTGAAATACTCTATGTAGTTTATCACAATTAATTATTATCCTTATTCCTAAATAAGTAGTTTTGAATTCTATTCAGTAATATACAGATTTTTTACTGGTTATTATAGTATCAGCAATTAGGGTTAACGGTTTTATGTTCTGTTGTGTAAGGCGATGATAATTGAGAGTTTTTACCTTTGAACAACAAGAAAAATCTACTGTGGTTTTCTGTTACTATCGTAACAACGACAATAGCGTGACGTTTGTTGGAATGTTCATATCCATTCAAAACCTTGCTCAATATGTAAAAAAATATAATAATTCTTTAGACTCTGCTCCACTTGATACATATTGGATTTGTCAACCATATGAATAATGTTAAACTTTAAACGTTGTTTTAATGTAATTTTTTATTTTTAGAATTACCTTTTGTCTCATTTTAATTAAAATGGAATGGTTTCCATATTTTAGAAACTAGTCTATATTTATTAGTTGTGTAAATAAAATTTTAATTTTGTAAATTATTTTCGTGTAATCGTAACACCCTATTACCCTATAGGATGTGTAAAAGGTAAATTACGTGTTTTCTTATCTATTGAACTAAATGTTTTTCACAGCCTAATTTAAGGAATATAGAGCAGTTAAACGGTTCACAACTAAGTACACGCGATTCGCTGATGTCAACTCGCATATTTTATTTTCCTCAGATTAAATTATTTCATTGTAAAGAATAATATATGATAGACAGCAAATAAACGTGATTATAAAAGTATTCTTTTGGTTTCTTTAGTTAATTGTTAACTATGAAAACAATTTTTCGTGAGGTTCCCAATTTATATCATGTGTATACTAACATAATGTTTTTAGTTTTGTTATCACTATAACATTTAGGTAAAATATTTATTTGAAATTTCATTTTGTTTGTTTTATAAATATATTTTTGACGTCTTTATTAACACTTTTTGTACATAATATTAATTTTATTTGTATAGTATTTATTTTATTATTCTTTATTTATTATTTGTTTTATAAATATGATGTTTTACAATTTCGTATAACATGAATGTGTAAAATTCAGCCATTTTTTGAAATAACGGATCCTGTCAGTTAAAGTTAGAACTAAAACTGAAATTACACATTGCCTAGTTATTATATAAATTAACTAAATGATATGTAGTTAATCTGAAAAAAAAGCTCCCACCAGAACAAAAATACAAGATACAAGAACAACTGTATGAAAATCAAATCAAATAATATAAAATAATAAATTCAAGTGTAACATACAATTTAAAAAAATTAGTAATACAGAAAAGAAAAAATAATGTTACTTTATAAAAAAGTATCATCACTCTATTAGAAAGTCATTGATTACAATAAGGATTATTAGAATGGTACTCCTAACCCAACTGAATCAGTCACCACACCGCGAACCGGTTGGACAGTGGGATGACTCATGCTTGTAAAAGGAAACCAATAAAATTTTGATCTTGTATTTTAACACTTGTTATTATGTGAAATTTCTTGAAATAACTGATTGTATACTTTAACGGTAACATATTATACAATTATACACAAAATATTGAATGATCATTCAATTCTATACATTTTTTACACTCTCATATGGGTTAAGAAAAGAAGAAAGTCTTATTGAAGTTAACGTGATTTATTGCAAAAATTATAATAGAACAAACAACAAAGATTCTATTTTAAAAGGTCCCCCCCCTTTGTACTCTAATCCTATTCTCGTCTTGATTATTTATTTTTTGTTTATATTTTCTTTAAATAAACAACTTGATATAGCCTAAAATATATTTCGTAAGTCTTATATTTTGTTGTTGTTGTTTATAAACAGTGCATTATTGTAAATAAGTCTGGAACCTGTTGATTTTTAGACAAATGGCTGCGTGTATCAAAAATTAACCGATGGGAATGAGTATTCTACAGATGCAAAACTTCTACTTTTTAAGCACTCGTAATTTTCCGCCGCCATCTTGATTTCCGCCATCTTTTATTTAATTTAAACAAATAAATGGGAATGGGGTACTATGACACATCATTTTAATGTGCAATTTCAAGATGAAATCGATGGTGAAGTCAGTTTTTTGAAAACTTATTCCAGCCATTATCGAAACACTTTTGAAGATTTGAAGATAAAAATTTGTAGTAAAAAAAAATGTTGGTTCTAGGCTAATCTTGGGTGTTGTAGACAATAACCCAGAACTAATGTTTTCAGTTTTTGTTTATATTTCAGGCTTGTAGATTCAATAAATAATTTAGTTGTGAGAATAATCTAGAATCTAGATTAGCTAGTTAGAAGTAGGCTACATTTTTATTAAACATGTCATTAAGTAAAACGGAGAGAATTAATCTGCTCATGATGTATGGTTATGGTGATCCCATAATGGGTCGAATTTGATCCCATATGAAGTGTGTGGTTCGTTTAATAATGAATTTCCAAAGCATGTGCCCATTTCCAAATCTAACATAACAAAAACTATTCTCCGTTTTCAAGAAACTGGATCTGTGAAGGAAAGTGTTCGTAGTGGACGTCCAAAAACTGTGACTAACTTTGTAAATTCAGTGAATGTTTTACAAGCAGATGTTGAGAATCCAAAATCACCGGTAAGGAAAACAGCTTTAGAGGTAGACATTTGGTTTAAATCTGTCCATAACATCCTCAAGAAAAACAAATTTCATCCATTTAAAATACATTTGTTATAAGAACTGTGTGAAGATGATTTTGACCGTCTCAATGCATTTTGTGATTTAATGATGGAAAAGATCACCACTGAGCCAAACTTTATTTTCAACATGGTATTTTTTGAACATCAATAAAGTACTCTTTTTTTGAATCTACAAACCTGAGATATAAACAAAAGCTGAAAACATTAATTCTTGGTAATTGTCTACAACACCGAAGATTAGCCTAGAACCACCATTTTTGTTTGATTTCTACAAATTTTTATCTTCAAATCGTCCTGTAATACCTTCAGGGACTAATTAATGCAATAACAAGTTTTAAACTTACAATTTTATTTGAAGTGTTTCGATAATGGCTGGTGAATCGTGAGTGAATAGGTTTATAAAAAAACTGACATCACCATCGATTTCCTCTTGAAATTGCACATTAAAATGATATATATATATATACACACACAACTGTTATTATTTATAATGATTATTGTGTTTTTTGTCCCTTGAAAAATTAATGTTTTAGTCCTGGAATAAAGGCTCATTTCCAAACAATAGCACACAAAAATTGTAACCTAAAGACAAGTAAAACTTCTAAATAGTAGGCCTACTATTTTTTAATATAATTATAGGTATTTATAAAAGGTTCGTGGTCTGCAAAAATGTTAAAATGTTTCAGTTGAAATTCTCACATTAAATTTTATATGTATTATGTAAAGACATAATGAACTCAAAGTTCATGTGTGACTTTTTCAATTAATAATTATAAAATTATATCTTACAACATGTATTATGTTTTAACAAGATTATTTAAGATTATTATTTTAGAATTATTCAATTACCAAAGATATACAAAATGAGTAGCCTACTCTTATCTCTGGGTTCAGAAGTACAATAGTCTGTAACTCTTGCCTTAGCTATTTTTACAACACTTTTAGGTGCACAACCTAAATTAAAGCTATAAAACTTAAAAAATTAGGATATCTTAAAAACTAATGAAGGATGTATGATGAAAGTGAATAAGTGGTGGGTGAATATGATAAGAAGTAAAGGTGGATTGTTTTTTTTTTTTTTTTAAATTGCTTATGTTAACAAAAGTTCTTTTGTTCACAGTTTTGAATTTGTTATTACTGTATGGCCTTTAATGTATTTTGAGAATGGGTAATTTTTGTTAGTTCATTTTGGCTGGATATAATCTGGATGAAAGCTGAATTTATAATCAATTCCATGGAGGGATATACAAAGTTGTATATTTTACTCACCAATGGTTCTATGTTTGAATATATCACTGAAATAATTATTTAAAACACTTAATCTTCCTGGATCTAAGATGCTGTTTCTTTGTATATTTTGAATCAAATCTTCCAAAATAGTTGTTTATTCTTCACTATAAAGACTTCCTTCTCCTATATATATATATATATATATATATATATATATATATATATATATATATATATATATAACTTGTGACATTTAATGTCAATTCCATCACTGTTCATATTGTACTAATTATACCATTTGGAGATACAAAGTATGAATGACATTTATATCTACTATAGTATGGGTTTTTATGAAATGGGTTATGTTTGTGGTTAGTGATAATGAATATGTTTAATGGGTGATTTTTATGTTATCCATAATCATATTATCTTATAACATTATAATTTCGGTGTATTTGTCTTTAATTATTAAAGATATAATGAACCTTAAGCCTATTTTTATGTGTGACTTTTTAAATTATGTTTAATATTATTGTTTCAAGATAATTTTGAACAATTCAATTCCTATATTAAATGACAATAATCTAAAACAATTTCAAAAATTGTAATTTTTCACAAAAATGTTATTTAAAATTTCCTGCAGCAAGTTTAATTTATCATTATTTAATTAGAATTAAAAACAAAGCTCTAAGATTCTAAATTTCAACTTTAAAAACTTGAATTAAGTAAGTTGAAAGCACCGTTTTTATCCTCATGAAATATTTAGTACTTAGACAGCATAACAAATTTTTAAAATGTGAGTTTTTTTGTAAAATGCAAACCTTTTTTGTATCAAGTTTAATATCTCACAGTTGTATTTCTCGTGGTGAAATACATAAACAATGAATAATAAAGTAAATACACACTCTAATGAAAAATACTATAGACACTGTTAGTATTGAGCTATATTTCCCAAAAGAAAGAATAGTCAACAAGCTGACGACTGGTTGCTTTGAAACCAAGGATATTGAAATGTACATTATATCCAGATTATTCCAGTTTATAAGCTATCTTTGTTCGAAGTACAAAAAATGAACACATTAAAGGAAAATCGAAATCATCCATCATTACCCTCTTACATCTGGAATAGTTTCATCTTCAGTAAAATTTGTTAGGAATTAGTGGCTCTTTTTAATTTTTTAGGATATATCAATTCATTTTAAATTTATCTACATTTTACTTCCCATCCCCCCTCTCTCTCTCTCTCTCTCTCTCTCTCTCTCTCTCTCTCTCTCTCTCTCTCTCTCTCTCTCTCTCTCTCTCTCTCTCTCTCTCTCTCTCTCTCTCTCTCT
The DNA here is from genome assembly GCA_963513935.1 of Aphrophora alni. NCBI lineage: Eukaryota > Metazoa > Arthropoda > Insecta > Hemiptera > Aphrophoridae > Aphrophora > Aphrophora alni. The sequence goes on from OY740767.1 coordinate 99,168,280, forward strand.
CTCTCTCTCTCTCTCTCTCTCTCTCTCTCTCTCTCTCTCTCTCTTTAAATTATTTTCATTTTTAGACTTAAGTATGTTAATTGTAATTGATTTTGTAAAGACGATGTGTAAATTAATTGTGTAGGCTATGGGTTAAGTGGAAGAGAGGACCTGATGGTCCTAACTTCGCCCAGAATAAAGGCTCAAATCAATCAATCAATCAATCTCTCTCTCTCTCTCTCTCTCTCTCTCTCTCTCTCTCTCTCTCTCTCCATCTGTCTGGTTGCCACTCTGGTTTAGGAGTTGCCAGCAAAAAAGTGAAAATAATTTACAGAATCTGGCATTGAAGCTCAAGAATTTGAGTTTTGTCATTTTGATCAAGTTTTAGTGAACATAGAAGTTAATGATTAACACTTATGTACCAAACTGGATCTAAAATGAACATTACTGTTTACTATTTAACCAAAAATAACTTTAACCACTGGACACTAAAATGTAGATTAACATATAGTTTTTAAGATTTGTTTAAACACATTTGTATATTATAAATTAGAATTTCTTTTCATTCAATTTAATTGTGTGCAAATCTAAAATCATTTAACAATAAAGATAAATATTTATTTTATCTATATTTTTGGTAGACTAGCAGATCCAGTTTGAGAATGGACGGAGGGGGGAGAAGAGAAGGAGAGGGACCTGAGGATCCTCCTCCAGACCTGCTTGTTAGACAGAACAAAGAGTTACGCAGGCGATTAGACGAAGAAGCAGCAAGTTATAAAAGAAGATTAGATACTTACAGACAGGCACAACAACACCAGGCAGCTTTAGTTAGCAGACTTCAGGCAAAAGTAAGTTTGTTAAACTGTATAAGTTATAGAAATAAAATAAAATTTTTTTTTTCTAAAAATACATATATCACACATACTCTAAAGCTGTCGAAATGTTGAAATCGTCTTTGGAAGCTAAGCAGCAAGCCTCTACATATTTGGAAGAAAATATATTAAAAGAAGAACTACTTGGCAGTGGAGAAAACTTTACACTTGGACTATATGGAATGAACAAACATAAAAACTTAAATGAAGCTCGTTATTTCAAATTTGCGAGCATGGCAAAGAAATCAAATTTACGGTCAAATTTCAATTTAGCAAAATTACCACCAACATCTGAAGCATGCCAACAACACTTACTAAGAGTATACTTGCAAGTGCAGGTGTGGTTAGGAAATACCTTGAACGCTACACAATGGGGATGGAAAATGGAAACTGTAAAAGGAATCGGGGGAAACAACAAAGTTCTTCAACTTGTGACTTCCTTAAAACCTTTTGCTCCAAATGAACTTTTACTTCTGGTTTCATGTGCCTGCAAATCTACTTGTGGCAATTATTGCGGGTGTAGAAAGTCTGGTTTGTTTTGCTCAGGCATGTGCGAAAACTGCAATGGAGTTTCTTGCCACAATATAGACACCATGAATGATGAGCAAGAGCAAGATACAATCGAAAACGATTAAACATGTATGATAGTGTAAATATATTAGATTATTCAGGTGTAAATAAGTCAATAAAACTGGTTTACCTTAGAGATGTATAAATAAATCGAGCAAGATAGAATTTTAGACGATTAGACGTGTACAAAGTGTAAATAGATTACTGTAATTGATACGGTGTAAATAAATCAATACAATCGTTTTACGATGTTGGGGTTTAAACAAATATCCATAGTATAGATAGATGACAGTTAAATCAGAAGTTACAGGATACAGATCATACAATGAATTTACAGCAGTGGTGGGCGGGTACTAGATAGGTACTAACGACTGTAAAAAATTCAGCTTGTCTCTAATTTCTTCCGACATAAAACCTTCATTGCCTGGGCTAATAGTTGATTGTCAACAATATTTAGAAGGATACAAAATATATAATTTTCTGTTGTATTTGTAAGTTGGTATACCATTCAATAACTTAGCCTTGCGTTTATTATTATTTTCTGTTGAATTGAATTCTCTTTTGGAAAAACCCAAAATTTTAATCATATTGTCTATTTAGGTATTACAGTACAAACAAAGATGTTCAGACCTAGAAGGTCAGATGGAAGAAGGATATCCCATGGTTGAGTCACCTACTCGCAGTGTAACTGCAGCTCCTGGTTCTGCTTTAGATACTGCACAACAACATCTCAGGGAAATGAGAGAAGAGAGGATACATGACTTAGACACTGCACTGATTCGGCTAGAGGAGGAAAGAAGGAGGTAAAGTGCAATAAAGATTTGTATGTTCTGCTTAACTAGATCTTACAAACATATCCTGTTCCCAAAAATCCTAAATAATCTGTTTATTGAATATATCTGTTTACAGACTAGATTTAAGAATTTAAAAGTGGTACTTATTTTTCATAATAAAAATGGCATTCCAGATAAAATGGCAAGTGTAATCATTTCAATGAGAGAAAGGAAAGAAACAAATAGTCCGAAAGGAGAGAAAATGACCAAAAGTCATAATGTTCAAATGTAACTTGTTTTTTACTGGATTGGAAATAAAACCAAGAGGAATTTATTATTACAATTAAATGTATGTATATATATATATATATATATATATATATATATAATTAATTATACCTCAAAGTATTTTGAAAATACATAATTTTCATCCCTACAGTTAAAACAAAATTCTAATGAAAAAACATAATTTTGAAGAGGGTTGGGTGTACTACGGAATTACTAAATTGTTAGTCACATTGCATATTTGGGTTGAAATAAAGCGAGGATAAAATTGTTACTATACACTATATGAAGAACAGGTGGTTCATTTTAAAATTAAAATTAAACTAGAACATAATTTCTCACAAATAATACGTTTAGATCTGCACCAATAGGCTATGTGTCCTAATAAACTCTAACCTAAATAATATGTTTATTAACTTAAACAGGTTTCAACAACAATTTACCATCTTCAACGATGCATGAGCTACAATAATAAAAAAATAACTAACCTAGTACATGTACCATGCCTTTATTTATACAGATTGTGGGAGAAGGACCATTACAACTTATTTTACAACTTTCTATATATTAATGCTGGGGTTTCCAAAGTGTACGCCGCGGCGCCTGTTGGCGTCGCAAAGAGTCTCCAAAGGCGCCGCGGCAGCCTCGCTAAAACAAAAAAAATATATATATATATATATAACTTTATAAAATTGATTTTATTACACAGCTTTTTTTACTTTTGATTGTAAATATAATCAACAATGATTTACTCAAAATAAATACCATCATTTTATAAATTTAATTTTAGATTTAATGTTAAAGTAGGTTGTAGATGTAGAAGTTTCGGCGGAGTTAATATCACTTGGTCAGGTGTCAAAATAAAAGTTCCATCATCTGTAAGTGAGCGTGTGTGCTCGGCAGAGCCAAATGGTTGTCAGTGTTTGTGTGTGCACGTGTGCGTCTAGTTCCAAGAACTGGTTGCTAAGGAACAGTGCCCCACCCACTTTTAGCAAACCAATCATTGTCTTGCTTTTGTGGAATGTTGTAGAAGCGCCTAGAACTTTCGGACATTCGGAACAACTCGTATATCCATATAAAAATGCGCTAGCGTAGTGACATGAGTCAGTGTCAGTAGGCTTGTGCTCAACTAAACTGGGAGTTTCATCGTGAAGTAATTGAGTGACAAGTGAGTTGTCATTGTGTTCATTATGAAGAGGTTTTTAATGCCAATGTCGTCATCGATAAAGAAGAGAATTCATCAGGTTTGGAGAAGGTAGGAGCTCTATTGGGGACTTGTAAAACTAAAAATAGAAAGTATGACAAAAATATTTAGATTATGGGTTTTCTTGTGTGGATGTCAATGGTGAAAAGCATCCTCAATGTTTTCTTTGTATGAAGGTGTTATTGGTTGAATCTATGTTTCCGAGTAAACTTAAGAGCACTTGGAAACTCTTCACCCAAGTATGGTTGGTAAACCAAGGGACTTTTTCGCAAGAAAATTAACAGCAGCAGACAAAAGTCTGCATTTTCCAAACTTTCCCAAGTCAACAGTAATGCACTTTTGGTATCGTATAAAGTGGCCTATAGAATTGCCCAGTGTTGCAGAACTTTCAAGCCTCATACAATTAATTGCAGAATAGTTGATTTTACCTGCTGCTATCAATATGGCAAAATTTTATGCTTGGGGAGGATGTCGGTAATAAGCTTTTGAAAATGCCACTGTCCAATAACACTAACAGCAGGAGAATTTGCGACAGCTGTATATATTACCAATCAACTTTTAAATGCTCTGAAAGGCAAAGATTTTGCGATTCAGCCAGTTGAGGCAACAGATAACCACAAAAACATATTGACAAAAACAGTTTTTTGAAGATTTATTATTTTGTCAAGAGATTGAAGGGGGGACAACTGGGAAAGACTTGTTCGATGTTGTGGACAAGTTTATACAGAGAATAACATTGACTGGGAAAAATGTGTTGGTATATGTACAGATGGAGCACAATCAATGGCAGGCTGTTACCAGGGACTAAAATCACGCATTCAGTCCAAAGCACCTAACACTCTTTGACCTCACTGTATTATACAAAAGGAGGCTTTGGCAGCAGAAAAATTTAGTAAAGATTTAGATGAAACTTTAAAACTAGTGATACAGGTAATAAATTTTATTAAAAGCAGACCTCACAAAGCTAGTTTTTTTTTGTCAAAATGTGTAATGACATGGGCGCTGAACATTCATTCTTTTGTTTTACAGCAGTGCTCGGTGGTTATCTCTGGGCAATTCTTTGCTAAGAGTGTATGAGCTCAGAAATGAAATTTTTTCATTTTTACTCGAAGAAAATCATGCCCTTGCTAGTATGTTCAGTTTTTGGCTAAATTGACCTTTTTAACTGATCTTTTTGAAAAGTTAAATATTCTGAACAGCTCCCTTCAAGGTAATAATACAAACATTTTTCAATTCTTTGATAAAGTAGAAGGATTAAAAAAAAAAGCTTCTACTATGGAAGAACAACTTGGCAAAAGGTGATAATAGGAATTTCCCTTCTTTGGACCAGTTACTTAAACAGAATAGCTTTATGTTAAAACATTAATTTAAAAGTGTGATCGTCAGCCACTTATCCAATTTGGAGCTCTATTTTCAAGAATACCTCTCGAAAGATGAAATAAAATCAGTACAGTGGGTAAGTGATCCTATGAATGCAGTGATTCCTGAGACTTTCACAGACGAGGAAGCTGAACAGCTCATTGATATTTCTACAGACTCGTCTTTAAATTATAGACTCCAGTCTAAATCTTTGATTGATTTTTGGTGCAGTATCGAAGATGAGTATCCAGTAGTAACCAAGAAGGCACTTTGATCATTGATACCGTTTGCCAGTTCTTACCTGTGGGTTTTCAGCAGTTGCTGTTATGAAATCTAAAGATAGAGGTAACCTTAATATCGAAAATGAAATTCGCGTTGCTGTATCAAAAATAACACCATGATTCCACGAATTGATTAAGGATAAACAAGCCCATCCCTCTCATTAGGACAGAAAACATGTTTGAAACTCTTATTACTAGTACCCAATTACGTTTAAAATGATTCTCTGTTTTGTATTAATTAATTACTATTTCTGTTCTCAAAATAAATGTGATTTCCTTTATTTTTCGATTTATTTACGTTTTCCTTTTCCTCCTTATTACAATTACTAAAAAAACAAATTTTCCAACAATTATTCACGAAGTATTTAAATAAAATAAAAGTCTTATAAAAATATAAAAGTTAAATTTAGAGATCATAGCATAGAATTTATTTAAGTTTATGATTTTAGACTTAAAATTATCAGGTCTCCAGTTTTTCTTCATATGAAGGGTGCCTCGAGAAATAATCTGAACGTTAAGGGCACCATGGCTTTTAAATGTTTGGGAACCCCTGTATTAATGTATTAACAAATGCTCTACATCATTTTACGTATATATGTAACTAATACAATATTACTAAACTAATATTCATATATAAATTGTAAGATTTTATATTTCTTTAATGAGCAACTATCGTATTTTAAATAGCAACACCAATTTTGTGACATATCATTGGAAAGGTCTATGAAATAGAAAAATAATGGCACCTCCAAAAGGTTTCTAGTACATCCCTGGCCAAAGTTATATGAAAAAATGAGTTTTTACTAACTGGTGTATCTCTTACCTGTTTTAATGTAACAAGTGCTTAATAGGTGACCTTCGGTGGTTTGGGAGTGTGCTAGCCATTTGTAAAAAACTGAGACAGCATCCACAAAAGGTTTTCTTGGAATGGATTGAGCCTTTTGTAAAATTCTATCCTGTAGCATGACTGACTAACAAATTTCAAGTTTACTTTACCAAAATCTTTTGAATTCTAATTGATGATTTTGTGTTTTATGTTTCTTCACAGTCAGTACAAACAACAACAAACATCCAAGTTGAAATAGAAGGAGGTTGATGTTACATTTTGAAATGATGTTTTGAATGCAATGAAAGTGTTTTAATAATTATAAAATATGTGCTTATGATTTTATTAAAAAAATGTTGTTTATATTTGTATTTATCTACTAAAATAAATATCTTGAAAATATCATTGCAGATGTGAAAAAATAATGCAAGTAAATTCACAGTTGAGAGATCAATTAGAAGAAGCTCACCAGAGCAATGAAGCCTTAACAAATGACTTGCAGAAACTTACAAGTGATTGGGAACAAATGAGAGAAGAAATGCTTTGCAAAGAAGAAGAATGGAAAGAAGAAGAACAGGTATTGTATATTTGAGTTGTAGGTTCATTTACTTACCCACGTATACATAGTATATAGAAAATAATAAATAATGGCAAATAAAATCTATATTATAATTACAGGTCACCAACCTGTAAATTTTATTAGTTTTAGAGGTCACCAACTCCGAAAAAGTAGTTTTGCTTATGAAATCAGTTGTCTGTCAGTGCACTGAACTAAATCAGTCATGGGTAAAGTACAAACCCACGGGCCAAGTGTGGTCCTTCGGGCTAGTCAATCCAGCCTGCGACATAGATTTGAATAACCCCTACATAGGACAAAATGTATTTTATGCATAGCTAAAATAGAATAACGGTTTCCTTCTCATTGCATTTTAAGTATGGTATTATCCCATCTAATATTAACTGAGTTGGCATGCAACTTCACGTAGGTGTAGTGCCGTAGTAGATGTCTATAGATCGGTAACATGGCGATGTGGAGTACAATGCGTGTGTTGCTTGGCTAAGTTCGGAACGAATTAAGCGCTACCATTTTCATTTCGTCTGTTCTCAAGGTCAGTGTAGTTTGGACAGTCACATAGTCAGTGTCAAGTCACCTCTGCGGCTGTGCGTCTGGCTTGTGTTTCTATAGTTTTGCTTTGTTGGTAGTGTTTTTTTGATTGCTACAATGGCAAGTAAAAACGTAAAGTAGATTCAAAATATCATGTTTTTAAAGATGAGAGGACTTGGAAATACTTTTTCATGCCTATTAAAAGATAAACCTGTGTTCCTCATTTGTAATAAAGCTGTAGTTGTATTCAAGAAATTCAACCTCTCACAACACTTCATAACAAAATTTATCAACAACACTTATGAAACTATGACCGAAGAAGAACAGAAGAAAAAAAGCAGGAGTTCTACGTAAAAAACTGTCAGGTCAGAAAAATATTTTTTAAAAAAACAAAGCTTTTCTCAAAGGATGAAAGTATGGACATAACTGACACAGCTCTGACACAACTGATATTTATAAGAGTTATTGATGACAACTTTTATGTTACTGAAGAAAGTATTTTAGCTTGAATGTGTACATTAAAGGGAACGACAAAAGGATCAGACATTTTTCAAGAATTTCTAGAAACTATCATGTCTTTAAAAGTACCTTTGATCAATATTTGTTACATTACTATTGATGGATCACCGAATATAACAGGGACGAAATATGGTTTTGTAGGCAAATTTAAGAAATCTTTTCCTGGGAATGAAGTTATGTTTCTTCATTGTGTCTTACCTACATCAAGAAGCTCTGTGTAAATCTGCTCTAGACATGAAACATGTGCTTGATTTTGTTATTAAACTTGTTAATAACATTCGTTCACGAGCACTCAATCATAGTTAATTTCGAGAGTTTCCTGACTCATTGTATTCTGAATATTCTGATGTACTTTACTATACTAAAGTAAGGTGGCTCAGTGCAGAATGGGTTTTCAAACGAGTGTGGGATCTAAAAGACAAAATAATCTCTCTTATGGAACAAAAAGGAATGGACAAGTGTGAACATTTGAAAGATATTGCATGGCTTTCAGACTTTGAATTTTTTACAGATCTACTCAATCGTATCAATAAATTGAACCTTAAACTCCAGGGAAGATATCAATTAATCCATGATATTTGGGGTCATATCAGGGGTTTCAAAATGGAATTGAATCTATTTTCCAAACAACTACAGTAGAACTCCAATTATCCGGACTCCAATTATCCGGATCAGATTGAGAAAAATTTAAAAAATCAGGTTTTTAAAGGCACATTGTCCTGCAAGCAATGAATATGCAGGAATCGTGCGCAGTAGTTGACTCTTCTAACTGCAAACATAGTGTAGCGATAGTGGAGGGCGTGTGGGGGGAGGGGGAGAGATGACTCACACTGCCTTGCCACCCTGCTACTGTCACTCACTACAGTCTGTTAATAGTAAGTCGGCCAGTGCTTCTTCAACCTGCCGGGTGAATTGATATGTTGACTCTTTCGTGTTTCTTAGTGTTTTGATTATCTTGTGCAGTACTACGATGAGTTCTAAGAGGAAACGTGTGGTGTTATCGTTGGCCGATAAAATTAAAATTATCGAACAGTTGGACAAAGGTGTCTCGGGTAAACATTTAGCTGAGGTGTACAAAGTGGGAACATCAACAATATCGGACATTAAAAAAAAAAATTACGTAATGTAAACATTATCATTGATATTGTTTTTTCATAATAAATACTGTAAATGTTCTCTATTATGTTTTGTTTATGTTTTTTCCTTAAACACGGCCTTTTTTTCGAGAAAAGTCCAATTACTGTATCCGGATCGGGTCTGGTCCCAATTAATCAGGATAATTGTAGTTCTACTGTAGTCAAGAAAGACTTTACTCATTTTCCAAGACTAAAACTATTGCAGTTAGGGGAGACAAACTTAAGAACTATGAGAAAACCGTGAAATGTCTTCATGAAGAATTTGAATGAATATTCCAAGACTTCAAAGTCATCGAACAGGACCTGGACATTTTTATCTTGTCAAACCAGTTTTGCAGCTCGAACTGATTGAGTTGCAATATAACACTGAATTGAAGCAACTATTTCTCATCATTTCTCCCTTTGGAGAGCCACAAAAGGAATTAAGAGGCCCAAAGCTCAACACCCACCAATCAGGAACACATACAATACTTGGATCAGAAGCCCTAAAGAGAAAGCAGATCTTTTTGCGCAACACCTTGCAGATACTTTTCAACCGCTACCTAGGCAAACAGCTGAGGAAGATCTGAAGGCTGATGAGAAACTTGATGAAATGAAAATTCAATCGGTAACGCTGCAAGAACTGAAAACCGAAATTAAGAATCCTAACAAAGCACCTGGCTACGAGCTCATCACAGGACAGGTGCTAAAGGAACTCCCCGAAAAAGGACTCAAAAAACTGCTTTACATAATAAATGCATGCTTCAGATTGGAGTACGTTCCAAGACAGTGGAAGGTTGCTGAAGTGATTATGATTCCCAAACCTGGCAAACCTCCATATGAAAAGTCATCCTATAGGCCAATATCTCTCTTACCGATGGCTTCAAAACTATTTGAGAGACTTTTACTCAAACGCCTGAAGATAATAATAGAAGAAAGAAGCTTTGTACCATCTCACCAGTTTGGTTTCCGTGAGAAACACTCCACCATCCAGCAGGTTCACAAAATCACGAACATGATAGAAGACGCACTTGAGAAAAAAAAAAATATGTTCTAGCATTTTCCTGGACGTATCTCAGGCATTTGACAGAGTTTGGCATCAGGGGCTACAGTATAAAATGCGTAGAGACCTCCCAAAACAATTCTATAAAATCCTAAGATCATATATCACTGAGCGATATTTCACGGTAAAATATGAGGGAGAGTACTCTGAATTAAAACCAATTAGAGCTATTGTCCCACAAGGCAGCATACTTGGCCCAGTACTTTACCTGCTCTACACTATAGACATACCCAAGTCGGAGGGAGTGGACATTGCAACATTTGCTAATGATACAGCATTGGTGGCAGTAGGAAACTCTATAGCAGAGTCAACTAGCATCTTGCAGAGAGCTCTGAATGAAGTAAATCACTGGACTAAAAAGTGGAGGGTCAAGCTGAATGAAACTAAGTAAGTACACATCAACTTCACTAATCTGAAATATCAACATCTCCCAGTAGAAATAAATAAATAAATTGTCCCTTATAGCAATACTGCTAAGTACCTGGGACTTACGCTAGATTCTAAATTGCGCTGGAAGGAGCATGTTAAAATAAAGAAGGACGAGCTAAACATTAGATATAGAAAAATGCACTGGCTACTTGGAAGACGTGCAGGGCTGAGCACTTACAATAAAGTGGTCCTATATAAACAAATCCTAAAGCCAAGATGGGAATATGGCATCCAGCTATGGGGATGTACCAAGCCCACTAACAGAAATTTAATTTAGATTTTTCAAAACAAAGTGCTCAGAGGTATAGTGAATGCACCCTGGTACATCAGGAACTCGGATATATACAGAGACTTGAAGATCGAAACTGTTGAAGAAGTAATAAAAAAGTACGCAGAAAGACACCAGCAGCGACTCCAGGGACATCCAAACACCGAAATACGAAGGATGGTGGATGAACCCAGACCACTTCAACGGCTCAAGAGAACCAAACCAGCGGACCTGATGTAGTTCAGTAATCTTTATATGGGAACAACCACTGGGCTGTTACCCATCAAAAAGTGAATTTGTCAGATAGGAAGTTGCTAGATGAAATAAGCTCAGTTGTAACATTTTGTAAAAAAAAAAAAAATTTCTAAAATTGAATTTTGCAAGACCCCGTCAAAATCAAGTTTCCTAAACCTGAAATCTCACGTTCAGCAGATAATTGTGATGTTTGCATTTTCCTACATCTGTGAACAGTTGTGCAAAAAGAGTGTTTGAAACCGATTGACTGACCACCAGTAGCTTCACTACTGCAAATTAGCTCATCCCAGTTTCTACCAGATTATGAACAACTTTTAGAAGCTAAGTCACAGTTTCATCTGTCACATACACCTTCATACTCTTCTAAAGAATAAATCAATTTTTGAAACTTTTTCCTAAGTTTTTACCACTGTATATAATATAAGTTGCGTGTGATGTAAAAATCAAAAATCAAGTTCATCACTTATAAAAATTTGTTTTGTTCAATTTTTTTTCCCTGTCTTTTGATAATTTTTTTATTTTATCTGGTCCTCCCTTAAAAAAGTTTGCCCATGTCGGGTCTAAGTGGTTGGATTGATGTTGATAATTTTTGGTATTTGCACATATTTTGATTATATCTCCATACATTTGTTTGATCATTTTTTATGGTAACTAAAAATTTGGGGTTAGTTGCCATAATATTGAATCTCAAAATTTTGTCAAAATCAGCTCTACAAAATAATGTTGATAAAATAAATAAAGCCTCTACAAACCCAAACAAAACATATTAGTCACCATCTTCCAGAATATGTCATTTCAGGAATTATTGGTCAAAATGTAAAAATTAACCTTGGACAAGAGCCTAAAAAGCTCTAATATTAAAAATTGGTTCAAGCAATTTATACCAAATTTTGGAGATATATGACTCAGTACAATGTGCCAACCATGTAAAAAAAATCATTTGTAAGTAAATTGGAAAATATCAGTATTAATCCTTGTCTCATTCGGATCCATTTTGTTCTTTTCTACATTTTTTTTTGTGATAACCTTTAAGGAAATTCTCCATGGTTTATTTCATTTTTGATTGACTGAAAAATCCTGAATTAAATTTTTCGGAAGATAGTAAAAAATACTTTTTGATTGGTTAGGCTTTGGTTTTGTGTTTGGTTATGTGAGAAAGTTAGTGAAATGGTTGTAATCATCGCCGTTTACCAATTAGCATATTATTTAACCAAAATAAAAATATAATTTATTTACTTAACATTAATGATCTTGTGCTACAAGTGTCTGGACATTCTTAGATGTTTATGTGTGGATACCATTTAATGTTGTATTATTAATTTATATTTGCTTTGTAGTACTTCAATGACTACTATACGACAGAACATAATCGACTTTTAAACCTTTGGCGAGATGTAGTTGCTGTGAAGCGAATGTTTTCTGAAATGCAAACTGCCACTTTGCGAGATCTAAACAAGATGAGGGTTGAAATGTCCACTGCTTCAAGAGACATGACCACTGCTTGTACTGGCATATCAACTCGTGCAAATCTATCTGCTATAACTGGGGTTAGTTTAATTAATTTCAAGTTACAAGATTATAATTAATATTAAGTTAGCTTTTACAATGCAAAACTGTAAATAAATTCAAGTCAAAGAATAAAATTTATTGTTAGTAGATGACTTTCTTTATTGTTAATGGTTTGATTTCATTAAGGAGAAGATGAATGATTTAGTGGATGAGCTTTATTCTGTAATATTATGTACTGTTTCATTTTATGGATTAGGAGAAACAACAGCAACAAGTTTTCATGGAAACATCTGAATTACGATCTCAAATACATGTCCTCAATAGTGAACGTGAAACAAATTTGAACCATATTAAACAGAAGGATGATCAAATTCAACAGCTTTCTAAAGAAATACATAATCTAGTAAGTATCTTTATTTAGTATGCAATTTTATATGGAAATTTTAATATATATTTTTAATTATATTATATGTACAGTGTGTAAAAACATATGAAAACAGCAGGATTTCTCGGCTTCTAAGGAAGATAGAAGCCGGTCTTTGTCCTCTTATTAAATAAGATAATAAGAGGTCTTTGTCCTCTTATTTGAAAACTCTTTAGTCTAAGCTTCTCTGAAAATAGAAATAATTTTACAGTATAACAAACACACAAAACACAATTCTCATGAAAAAAAATTACGCCTAAGTATCAGACGCGTTTCAACGACAAGGTCGTCCTCTTCAGTGATACACCAGCTACACCAACTAGTTGTGGTTTGGTTGGTGTAGCTGGTGTATCACTGAAGAGGACGACCTTGTCTTTGAAACGCGTCTGATACTTAGGCGTAATTTTTTTTATGAGAATTGTGTTCTGTGTGTTTGTTATACTGTATAGTTTTTCTCATAAGTCAAGCTCAACATTTTATATAGAAATAATTTTGTTTTAAAATACAAGGTGTTTAGAAATTTTCATAAAATGTATTTTTTCTTGTAAATTTCAAATGTATTGTTGTCATTACTTTTTTCTGTTTTAAGTAAATCACAAAGATTATTAAAAAAATTTTTTTTTTCATTGTAAAGTTACAAAGCTTAGAACATCTGTAGAGACACCTGTAACAAGAGTACACTAATATTTATGAAGTAATTATTCATAAATATCAATAAAAATCACTATAAATATACAGAGTGTTCTTAAATTAAACACAATGCTTACTCATACACTCTATTGGTGCTAAAAATGAAAACTTTCATCTCATTCCACAATACCAGTACATGAAAGTATAATAAAATATTCTTACCTAAGGAATTTTTATACTTAAAGTTCGAATTAATTTTCAGTGGGTATGTGTCTAAAGTAATACCCATTTTACATATGTTCTTGAATTCCAGCCATGATAAATCTTGCTGCTTGCCTAATTCTTAGTATCAGCTCATCCAAATTTGCTGGCTTTGTTTGATAACTTGGTTCTTCATAAATTTCCATCCATGTAATTTCAGGTGATATGGCTGGCTATTCCATCGCTCCTCTTCAAACAATCCAGTGATTAGGAACATTCTGGTCCAGAAAGTTATGTACAGCAACAGCATAATGCGGAATTATCCCATCTTGTGGAAACCAAGTCGTATTGAATTGTTATTGGCAAGATATATTTTTTATTCTGGTACTATAGTCCCATTTAAGATGTTGAGGTATTGTTCGCTGTTCAAATTTCCATTAATGACAAAAGTTCTGGTGACATTTCTGTCAAGTATATTGCCCAAAAGTTAACTTTCTACAGGTATTGGGTATGGGCTTCTGATTCTTAGTGCTCCAATATCCCCAGTTGTGTCTGTTTACATAGGCCATGGATCATGAAAATTACTTTGTCCGACAAGACTACTGATCAGAAAAAGTTCTTATTTTGGTCATATTTATTCATCACCATTTCACAAAATGTAAATCATCTTTGTTGAGTTCATATACCAAGTGAATTTGGAAGCAATGAAAATTGTTTTGTAGACAGCCATATGACTTTTGTCATGGTGAAAATATGGTCTTCTTAATGATGTTTTAGGTACTTCTACAAAAGTCTGTAAAACATCTAGAGATTTTTCTTTATTGGAAGCAGATTTTGGTCTTCCACAACAGCAATGATTGCGAACATTGCATTCTTACTCAAATCTCTGTAAACATTTCACAACACTTGATTTAATGATGGGGTTTCTGTCTGGAAGTGTTGGATTAAACAAATCTGCTGTTTCTTAAAATGAGCAAGTATGATCCACCCCTCATCATTAATTTGGTTATTCCTTCTTTTCCATTATGCTCTATTTTGTACTGTATATGAACTATAGTAGAACACTAATAAAAACCTGTTTCCATCATGTATAGGTAGACTTTATAATCTTCCAGAGAACAAGTAAATGGCTAAAATATCAGAAAAATTTCTGTTGTTATGTGATAACAGTAGGATTTTGACTCCTTATCGCTATATTGATACAATGAGAAATGAGCTTAAGTAATATGACAAAAAGATGTTTTGATGGTCAAGAGTTTACTTTGATCAAATACACTTTTCCTTCTTTTTTCTCATCTACCCAAAAGTAAGTTCCCTCAGCTTAGATTCAATGTACTAGGAAGCCAGACCCCTGCTAAAAAGATTTAGCCACCAAAAACGTCAGCAAACCAAGAATGTTCCTTGCCTGGTCTGGCTGTATTTGCTGTGTCACTGTCTTAACTAAAATCCATCTGTTGTTAATTTCATCTCCAGAATATGTGCTATGAACGGGTAAAAGATAAGTTTACAATAACAAGCAGAGTTGATTGTTTCTGTCCACAAAAGTGTACTCTTGTAATTTGATAGGTGAAACTACATCTTAAATAAAGGTGCATTGCAAAAATAATGGGTGATTGGTTATAAAAGAACAAATTAAAAATGAGAACTTTATTAGTGGTTTCAAATACATACAAACTTTATTCATTTTTTTATACAGTCACCATTTTATTCCTTTTGATGTCGTGAAAGCAGGTTCAAATCTTCCACATAAAATTCAGCTGACTGGGATTTCATCCAGTTCTGCCTGAATTTTTCAGCTCTTCAGCTTCTTGGAATAATTGAGAGGCAAGCCAGTTAGTTCTTGATATGTAGGAAAAGTTAATAGTCACTAAATGTAAGATCCAGAACTATAAAATGGATGATCAAAAATCTCCTATCAAAATTTTAGAATTATTTTGATTCCGTGGTCAGCCATGTATGGATTTGTGTTATTATGATGAAGAACTATTTTTGACCTCATTAATTCCCTTTATTGGTTTTGAATGGCACAGCATAGTTTAAAAAGTGTTTCACAATAAACTTGCGATATATAATTGTTCCAGATTCTATGAAATCGACCAAAAGCACACCCATTTTGGTTCCAGAACAAAGTTGCGATGATTTTCTTCAAGGATATGTTTAATTGAATTTTTTCTGCTTGGGTGAAATGAATTTGCCACTGATGGATTTTTTGACTCAGAATTGACGTACAAAATCTCATGTCAACATTAGAGATGATATGGCAAAACAAATTCGTCTCCTTCTTCAAAAAAGCATGTGCAGATGTCAATCTTTGGTCTTTCTGAACACTCGTCAAGATTTTTGGTACCCTTTGTGCAATTAGTTTATGTGTCCAATTAGCTAGAGTGTCAGTTATAATCTTAACAATATTGTCTTTGAAACTTCTGGAAATTCCATAGAAAGACCACAAATCGTAAAGTGGCAGTTTTCTTTCATTTTTAGATTCATACCCTCAGTACGATCATCAGTCTGGATGCTAGTCCAGCTACTCCTATCTTCGTGAACATTTCAATGGTCTTTATAACCAATCAGCCCTCACAAATGCCTTCTACATATCAAAACCATCTTCATTATTACCTCAGAAGTGCATTTAAAGTGCATTTAATTGTAAAGTGCATTTACAAATTAAAGTGCATTTAATTGTAAGTGTACAGTGTTAACAACTGTTTCTTTATATAGAGAAGATTAATTTGTTTCTGTAATGTTTTTGTGCAGGTGAACGTCCAATATTTTTAGCTTGTTTCGCCTATTTTCGTATTTGATATATTGTTATAATTCCAACTATAGTTATAACTAACATTTTATAATAAGATTTGAAATTTCTTTTATCATTCCTAAGATATAATTTAAAGGTCTTATTATTATTATTAATATTATATTATTTTAAAAACTATTTGAAGTATATAAAATTAGTTTTGAGATTATTGGACCATTTAATTACATCTTTGTACAGATGATAAACAACATATAAAAGAAGATAATTTACAATGTTTTGTATTTAGGAAGAAAGATGCAATCAAGCTGAATCTGGAATTGGACAGATCACACGTTTACAAGAAGAGGTCGAGTTATTGCAAGGTGCATTAAGAGACATTGCACATGCAGTCATACAAGATGCTGAAGCAAGAGATATAGATCCTCAGCCCACACCACATCTTCATTTAACTCCTGGACAAGCTATCCCCCCTAGGTATTAAAATATTACATCTACTTTAATAATAGGGCACATGCTGGAATTTGAATCTGAGCTGATATCTACTTTTTATCTACACAAAATGTTTTGTGATGGTAATAAGTTTTGATTGGTAAAAATAAAAAGCTTTTGTGGATATTTCTGTTTTTGGTTTCTCTGAGACCAAATAAAGGTTTTTTGTTGTTTACAAAACGTTTTTGTGTCTTGTTAGTGTTGATTTCTCATCTCAAAAACTGTTGAAACAATTTTTTTTAAATAGATATAAAAATTATAATTGATTTAAATAAAAATTTGGAGCTATCTACAATAAGAATAAAACAAAAATTGAATTTTATAAAAATGATCTGCAACAATAATTATAGAACAATTTTGTTTAAAATGTAACCCATACTTTTGGTCAACTTCTCCCCCAAAAATGATAGTTTAGGTACTATGAATGAAAAACTAAGGAAAAACCGCATATAAAGATAAAAAAGGCCTTATTTCTGAAAAAATTTGCTCAGATCGCATATAGGGAACAAAATCAAGAACTATCCATCTATCTAGAAAAGACGACAATTTTCATAGGTTTTTTAATTAGTTCTTACCTGAGTATTTCCATATCCTAATGGTCTTTGATTATAAATCAAGAATTCGACATTGGTTTTGTTCTAATATGAGCCAGCAAATTAACTAAACTATAAACATATTTAATAGATTTTTAACTATAATAGGGAAACCAATAATAATAGAAAAGTTACAATTATATTAATCAACTGATAGAGGTTTGGATCGTTTTTCTTATCTGAGTTTGCAGAGTTAATTAGTTTGGGTTTTTTCTTTGTATACATTTTAATGGTAGGAGAATAACAACAATATGGTCAAAAACACATTGTTTTGGACTCGGGGACACATAAAAGCTAATATTTCTGTAAAATATTGGTTTTTTTTTCTTGATCATTTTAGGTTTGATATATAAATTATCTGAGACATCACTATGTTAAAAATTGATGTGACAACACATTTCAGAAAGAACTGAAATAAATTTAGCCATTTAACCCTAGAACGGATAACGCACCCATATCACACCCAGGCTCGGTCCAATACTTAGGCACCGTGTCTATAAAACACGTATTTTGCAATTCAACGTTATGCCCACTTAAAATTGTCCGATCGCAATAAACAAAATACCGTTGGAAAGCTAATGTTCCGTAGATGCATAATCATGCAAAAAAAATACCACAAAACGTTATAAATAATATTCCAAAAATTGGTGAAGTTAGCATATTTTTGATGCGTAAAATCGTAGATTTGAACTCTGCGCCTTTTCGTTAGCGCGACGCCATTTTTCCCGATATAATTACAACTATATTTTTCTGTCATTTATTTCAACTAAAACACTGTTCTATAGATCATATATGTTTCTCTTTCCAACCGTAGATTACAAATTTTTCTGCGTCTCATAGATCCAGAGATATTCCTACTTGAACGTAGAACAAACTTGACGAGACGAAATTTGGTTGGCATTAGGTTTGCATTTCTCTTTGGTTTCTAATATTATATTTCTTATATTTCTTTACACTAAGTTGTAGGGGAAATTCCATTCTATAAGTTGGTACCACTTGATATTTACTTAGAACTCTTGAAGCCTTTGTTTTCATCTCGGAACATAGGCAAATGTTCAACGTAAAAACTCTAACAAATGACGTAGCGCAAATTGTTTTGGGGTTAGATATTTGTTATTTTGAAGGTTTGTGTATACAAATTGTATATAAATTGTGTATAAAAGTTACAATATATGTGTTTTTATATCTAAAGCTTATGTTTTTGCGTGATAGTTTAGTTTTTGAACGTTCTTATTTGCGATAACCTAGGCCGAAATGGTAAGTTTAGGCTATATGCAAATTGTCTTATATATAGTGTTTTATATGATTATAAAAGTGAATATGTGTGTTATTCTTTGTAAAGTATATATTGTCTTAGTTAAATCTAATGGTTTTGTCTTTGATCTATCTTCAAATTGGTACTAGTGAGTCTAAATTGTGGAGGTTACAAACCTAACCTCACTTGTAAAAGTTACCTTTTTAGGGAAAATCGGTATTTTTATTTAGAAAATGTAACATATTATTATTTTTTTCCCCTAAATATATTCACAAATATATGACAAATCTCAAGAAATGGTTGAAAAAAATCCTAAAAATCTATTAGTATGTTATTCATTACCATTTCTGTGAAATTTCTGCTCCATTACTCTTCGATTTTTTGGTATTTGACCAAAAAACACCAAATGTGATACATCTAACTTTTTTTTTCACTACACACCTACATTCATTCTATGCACCTTTCTGAACATAATGAGATATAGAACTTTTGTATAAGATATATATTACTATTTTTAGTGATTTTTTGAAAAAAAAAAAAGATCATTTTACATTTTTTCGTAAACTATTTTTTGTTTTTTTGATAATATAACAAATTTTATTTTTTTTCCCCCTAAATATATTCAAAAATATTACACAAAACTTTTGTATATCTTAGAAAAAGGTAGTAAGCTATTGATTTTGGAATATACAGGTTTTTCCTGAAAATTGGTAACTTCGTTTTTGACATGTAACATACTTACTCCAAAACCGTTTCAAAAAAATATTTTTTTTATTACATAGATGGATTCTATGCATCTTTCTGAGAAAAATGATATCTTATAAGTTAGGTTTTGTATACAAATAATATATTTAATTAATTTTTAAACAAACGAAGAAATTTAACATTAGCGGTTGGAGGGTTAATGCACTTACCAGCATCAAGTTTTGTGTTGCCCCCACCACCTATAACTTGTCTTATATAAAACTTTAAAGGAAGTTTTCCATAGATGCATAACTTAAATCTATAAAATACAACTATAAAAGTAGTCCTCATATAAAAGTTACTGAAGTTGTTTTATATTGCTTAAGTTGCTGAGGGGAAAAGGAAAGTATGGTTTCAACTATCAATTGACAGTCTTTCTATCTCAAACACTCTCAGATTTTTTTAAATGTAATATTTTCCATTTTCAGATCACCAAAACGTGGACCCCAGAGGACACCGACATCACCAGCATTTGCAGAAAGTACTATATCAGCTGTACAAGCTGCCCTTCATAAGTATCAGCTGTATATTCATGAACTTCAGGTTAGTTTATTATTGTATTTCTCAATTTAATTGTTGATTTATAAACAGAATAGAGAAATCATAGAAATGATAAACAAAATAAAACAATTGTTGAAATTTTAGTACCTACATACCTCAAATATAGTAGAACAATATCAAATTTAGAAATGTCAGATCAATATAATTTGTACTAAAAATTCATTTAGTTTTAACTTGTAGTGTAGTTTTGTTTGGGCTTATTTTTTAATCATCATTAAACATATATCGTTTCTTTAGGCGTTGCAAACCCTGGTTTTTGTAATTCGAGCCAAGCTTGAGCTCAAGATTTTTACAAGTTTGACCTTTTTAACAAGTTTGAGATTCAATTAAACTTTCAAGAAGCTTGAGCCTAAAAACAAGCTCAAGCTTTTAGTGAGCCTAAGCTGTTATCTAGAACGAGTTTTTTCGACCTTCCTCTAAATCTTTTGTTTCAAAATGTACAATACGTAGAAGGGGAGTATGGATGAAAAGGTGAGGTAGCTGTAATTGACAGGAAATAGACAGTCTCTGTCAAACAAAAAACAGTACAAACTTCCTTTGGGATAAAATTAGATTACAAACCCTTATTATTCACATATTTCCTTAACAATTACAGTAGAGTCTCGCAAACTCGGCACTCGATAACCCGGCAGTCCGGATTACTCAGCGACCCTGACAGGAAAAAATATATTGCTAAAAACAGCGATGTTCGTAAAAGTTCGGCAGATCCCAAAGCGGGCATTAACTTCGATCACTCGAATCGTTGATGGTACTTTTCCCACGTTAAACTCGTCACAAAGCTTTTTTACAGATTCCCCTCTGTCAAGTCAATTTAACACATTTAACCGTGTCTCAAACAAAACTAACACACGCTTCCGTTTTCGTAACTCGCTCATTTTTATTTACTGTACTGTATATACTGTGCGTAGATCATAACCAGTCAAAGAAAACTGAAAAGAAATGTTATATTTTCCATAATGTATACTAAATTGATTCGTGAAAAAAAAGCGGTCCATCAAACGTTTTTGCAGGTGTATGTCTGCTATTCCGACGGGTGCCAATGCCGCGGTGTTTTTACGCTGCCGCTTTGGTGCCGCGGTGTTTTTATACCGCCGACAATGGGATACCGCTATCGACAAAGTAGTTTGACTCGCCGCTTTGGTGCCGCAGTGTTTTTACACCGCCGACAAAGGGATATCGCTATCGACAAAGTCGTTTGATATCGCCGCCGCTTTGGTGTTTCAATTACAATTTATTTTTTGCCCTTATTCCCGATAACCCGGCATTTCACAAACTCGGCACACTTCCGGTCCACATTACGCTGAGTTTGCGGGACTCTACTGTACATATTTTATTACAGACTAATAATTATGGATTTGTTGTAAACAATTTTCAGTTCAGGTCAAATAAAAAATGCGGAATGTGAAAGAAAAAACTATGGATTTCTTAAATAATAGTAATAAAATAATAATTGACATAAATAATAAATTTATGTCAATATTCGTAATAATTTCACGAATATGTGAAATTACCGAGTACGAATTTTGATATATACAAAATTTAAATGTATTATATCAGAAATAACAAACAAATATTGTCAATGAGTAAAATTATCAATTTAGAATTGCAGGAAATAACTTAATATGAAATAAAAAATATATAAAATTGGATTGAACAAAAAAATAGTATAAAGAGTAAAATTTTAGATTGATAATAGAGATTAATTACTATATATTAAATTAAAACTTATACTTGAGATTGTATGTGTGTGTGATTATCTAACCAAGATAAACTGTAAGGTGAGAAAACTAGTTGGTCTTGAACGGGTGTTTGTATTAATTTGTTATACCATGTGCACCAAAAACTTCTCACACACATTTTACTGTAGTAGGAAAAAGTACTGTTTGTGACTGCCTTTAATAACAGTACAATTAATTAATTCTGATAGATGTTTGATCATGATTTGTAGAAAACTAACTAAATAAGTGGGAAGAATTGATTTGTTTTTTTCAGAGATGGTGTAATTTATTATTATTATTATTTCAAAATTGAAAATTATTGAGGATTGTCAAACTGGAGCTTCAAATTTGGATTGTCAAACTTGTCTATATTTTCCCTTCATCAATTATTTTTCTTCTGTTTTCTTGTTATCGGGAAAATGTTATTAATTAATTTTATAGCCAAATTTAACTCATTTTCCACTTTAGCTCAGATTTATCAATTCAATTTAGTTATTTTTTAAATAATAAATAAATCACATAGACTGGCAATAGTACTAATATAAACAAAAAAAATAAATCAAAATAATTGCCTGTTACTATAATCATGAATCAATGGACTAATTATACCATGAAATAGTAATGAGTACAAATGCATATATTTTCAATAAAAGTTTTTTGTTTGTATCTTCAAAAGAATAGAATTGCTAATATCAAATTTCTAATAATTTGAAGCTTAATTCCTTATAATTTACCAAAGCAGTTCAATTCCTTTCTCTTGGTAACTTTTTTCACTGATCTACACATGTTAATAAAAACATGTTTTTATCTCATGAGAATTGCGACTAAAGATAAATTAAATATCATATATCATTTCGTTTCATATTCGATATCAATTATGACTGTTTCCCCCCTTTTTTTCTTCATTGCATCAGTTCATGTTGTATCGAGCTTCTGTTGAAGTATTGTAACATCAGTCTTATTCGAAAACCTAGTGAGGCTTGTAAAAGCAAGATCTGTTCGGAAAACATTACTGAGTTCATAAAATCAAGCTAGGCTCAATACATCAAGTCTTGCATAGAAAATCATGCCGAGCTCGGAAAATCATATTGAGCTCCGAAAATCATGTTGAACTGTTCTCGAAAAATAGAGGTAGGTTCTAACAATCGAGGGCTTGATAATTTCAGGGTCATTCTCTAAAATTCGACTCAGTTCAAAATTTTGAGGCTTATACATCCCATTAGGCTTTACTCATGTAACTATGTTACATAACTATGTTATGTTTAATATTTAATTTCTGATTAGTTGAAATGTGAGACGCTTTCCCTTAGTTCCCATTTAAAGTGACATCTGAAATGGTACATTAAATGTCCATATTAGATTTTTTTTATTAGAAATTAATATTATATTATATAATTTTCCTTGCTCTAGATCATATACTTTAAACTATTTCATTTTTTAGGTGAAACTTCAAGGTAGTAAAGAACAACTAGCTACAGCTCGTAGACAATGTGAGAGTTGTGAAGAGACTCAACACACTTTAGAAACAAAATTATCAGATTTATTAGCTCAACTAGATGCAAGCAGATCTCAAGCTTCACAACTTGCTCAAGAAAAGGAAATGTTGGTTAAATCTTTGGACTCAGCACGAGCAGAAAAAAATGCTTTAGATAAAAATAGATTGGAGCTTAATGCTATGGTAATATTAACATACAAAATATATAATTTTTATTAACCTGGCAGATTTATAAATTATTATTGACCCTTTATGTCAATATTATTATTTATTTCTTTTAACATACAGAATGTCTTATGAAAAATGCTCAACCCAAAAATAATATTAAAAAAACTTTATTAAACTTTCAATTAAATTTGAGGACATGATTTTTGTATATTTTTAAATGAAAATATGATTAAAACTCTCTCTCTCTCTCTCTCTCTCTCTCTCTCTCTCTCTCTCTCTCTCTCTCTCTCTCTCTCTCTCCCTCTGGGTATTTCCCCACCCTTCCATTCATTGTATCTAACTCCCACCATCTAGTTTTTAAGATTCTCTGTTTTTCATTTTCTTCAGTTTGTAAAACAGCCTCGTCAATGCCTTAGCAGGCGAAACCATTGGTCGGCTAGACTAATATAAAGTGGATGGAACAAAATATTGTGTTTGATTATCTTTAAACATGGAATTACACCAAGAACCTTCGGTCTCAACAGGAATGAAAATTAAAGAAGTTTTTCATATCATGTTAATACTTTTCTTCTTTACAAGTTAAATAATCAAAGCAGACCTGTGGAAGGAGGGTATTGACAGCAATTGACTTACTTCATATTCTATCTTACAAAATGAAAGCAAATCATTCCTTTTCTTTGGGATATAATTAGGTTACAAACTTGTTTTAACCAACTAGGCATAATTTTTAACATTTTTATATTTTATTACAAATAAATAATTATCGATCTCTGATAGACATTTTTAAACATCTTCGAGCGAAGTAGTAAAATAAAAAAGCTATATATTAATTTTTTTTAAATCATTAATATGCTACTACTAATATTTCTATTATATCAGAGTTAAATAAACAAAAAAGTAAAATATAAATATGTTTTTACAGTGGAAGCTTGATAACTCGAATCTCAAGGGAATTATTAACGTTTTGAGTTATCAAATAATACGAGATAGTGAGGTTCAAGTTATCGAGGGCAAAAATCACTGACTTCGAATTATAAGAGGACCCAAGTTGACTGACCTTAATTAACTTCGGCAATGTGTTCTGATTACATTTTTATTCCTGTAATCCTGTATAAGGAATAAGGGAAAGAATACACCAGAGTACAACTATTTTGTTTTAATAAACCGTTCTTAATTTTATTTCAATCAAAAATCAACATATTTTCATATATGTACAGTACTGTACTGTACATAGTTAACATTATTATATGTAAATACAATAATAACAATAAATACCTAACTAATTTACTGGAGCACAAACCATTTCACAACCGCTTTAATAAAATAGAGAACTGTGAGTCATACATACACATGGGTTGAACAAGAGCTGTACTTAGCCCAAATGGGGAAAAATGGATGGTTGAGGGAGAGGCAAAAGTTCATGTTGAAACATGGAAATTTTGTCTACTCGCACATTATGAATACCTTAAACATAAACTTTGACTTAGAAAGGTTCTCTGGCCAAAACTACCTGTTATAGAGGTGATTTTACTACAATTTGTAGAGGTTTTTGAGGGTCTACCTTCAAGCTATAGACCTATGTGTCCAGGAAACTAACAAAATTCATGTTATACATGTTTTTTCTTTAAAATATTTGACTTATAGAGGGAAAATTAGCATTGGAGGTTATGAGAAGTTGAGGGGAATGGCAAAAATTTGAGATAACAAGGAATTCAAGCTATCAAGGTTCCAATGTAATTTGATTTTCTATAATGTTTTGTTGTGAAAAATGTTCTTGTTAAAAATGATATTTGGAATCCAAAATAACAAATGGTTATGTTATTTTTAATTCATTATGTTTTCATGATTAGACCATATGGGTTTCATGATTAAATATGATACAAGTTTCAAGTATTCATTATGATTCATTACATTTAAGTACATTTTGTTCTAAAAAAAAATGTTCTCCATTTTTTGATATAGTATAGAGGTACTAAAATTTAATTAGTAGTATAGTTCTTTACATTAAGTTTCTATACTATTACGGTACCTATAACTTCATTACTGTTAAAAATTCAAATAATTTCCAAGAATAAAATATGTTTAAAATAATTTAATTTATATCATTGAGACCATTGAAAATGCATTTTTTAAAATTATTGCTGTTTCCTTTGGAGGCTACCATATTTATACAAAAATTCTCCAAAGTGGTGTCCTCAATTTAGAAAGTTTAATATATATATATATATATATATATATATATATATAGTTTTATTTACAAATCTTTGGAATGATGACGTTTTGTGACAAAATTAAAAAATGTAATTAAGTTGAAATCAGACATATTCTATGCGTACAAACTTTATTTCGTTTCTGTCCAGCTGGAAGCTCTTAATGCGGACTATGAAAAGATACAAAAGGCCAATTCAAGATTCCTTAAGGTCATTGAAAGTCTGGAAGATGAAAAAGCTTTTCTGCAAAGTGAAGTTGACAGATTGAACAAAGATGCAGAAATTAGGTAAGTCATTATTTTTGTTTTCTTAATTTTGTTTATCCAATTATAATTCACCTCAGATAGTTTAGTATCATACCTTACCAGAGAAGTCAATTTTAAACCCATATATCTTTTCCTTGATTTCTTTTTGTCATTTCAGACTAACATATTATTCAGTTATAACATTTGAATTTAAAAAATACAAATAAACACAAATGGCAATTGTTAGATTAAAAGCCAATACTATTCTTACTAGGTTGGAATCAGGAAAATTTTGAATGTATCATGAATTAAACCCTAGGCTTGTTCGAACGATCTATGTTACGTTTTTACCTGTTTATTTTTTTACACAATTCAATAAATTTTGCTTTGCTGTAAATCATTAAGCCTATAATATAGTATTTATACAGAATGGTAACATGTAAGTATTTTTTTATTATTATTTTTTTTGGCCAATTTTACAAATGTTAAGGTATAATGTTCTTTTGTAAATTTTCATAATAGAATTTGATTGTAATAAATTTGCATTTCTGTTGTATTTTTTGTTTTTAAATGTTCACCTAATAATCCAAACAGCTCAAGCAAACAAATATTCAGATTAATGTGAGTTCGCTTTGAGATTGTTTAAATATTTGAAACATAGACTTTTGAAGACTGTTTATACTCTCTTTAAATAATTAACAACATACAATACAAACTGGTAGGCCATAGCAGATTGGGAAAACAGAATGAAATCTTTATTGCTGTAGTCTTTGATTTAACAAATACATGAGTAGAATATTCAGATTTCAACAATTCGTTCCAATTTATTATGGCCACCATAGTCTTGTTATTTATGTTGTAGAATTATTTAAAGAGAACATACTATATGAAATGTTTAAGCAGTAATATTGAATTAACATAAAAGTATTACTGTATTCTTTATTATTTTTAAAATTAACTATATTTCTGCTGTATTAAAATTTACAAAATACAATAATCATTGTTAATATACATTCAAGGGAGATGAATTTAAGAGCAGAGGAAGATCGTTGTAGCAGATTACGAGAAGAATTACTAACCGTACGAGAAGATCTGAGTAAAACATATCTTACCAAAGACATGCTAGAGCAACAAAAATCAGAAGTAGAAGCTCTCTTGGCTCAAGTAGAAAAAAGTAGAGGTATGTTATGTAAAGTTACAATTTTACATTGCCTGTTTACAAATAACTTGATTTAAATTTTGTCTCAATTGTGATTGTTAAAAAGACTACAGTATTTCTGTAATAGGTTACGTAAACTTGGTCTGACTAGAAAAGTAGTTTGACTCAAGGCAGTGAATAGGGAATGTATTCTTTTATAGAATATAATAATAATAATAATAAAATAATAATAATAAATAGAGTTCAATAAAGAGTATAAATAAATAAAGGAGGTAATTAGTACTAAATGGTCAGAGAGATTTGTAAAAAAATATATTAATAAGAAAACATATATAATATTTTATAAGAGAAATATGACAACAATGTAGATATCCACATAACTTTAAGAAATGTGACATCATAGTGTTGTGTGTAAAGGTGGGGGACAATGACAAAGCTGAACAGTTTGGTGAAATAGATATTTTCTTAGAGACAAGACATTGTGTTTTAAGGGATGGATGTTTTACAGACAATAAAGTGATTTTCTTGAAAATGAGACATACAATTTGAATAAGTTACATTTTAGAGAGAAGGGATGTTTTCTATAAGATACTTTTTAATAGATGTGATGTGAATTCAAAAGACGTCATGTGGTTTGAACAAAGAAATAGTTTGAATCGAATGACAATTTTAAGTATATTGCACAATGTAGCTTCAGTGTTTAGCATGTTTGGTATGACAAGCTCAAATTATGTTTCATAAAAACCTAAACGTAAAAATAACTAGAACTTACAGTCTATTTTAACAAATTTTGGATAGGATGTTTTGCAGAGATATCACGTGGTTTCAAATAAGAGGAAAATGTGTTTTAAAAAAAATAATGATTATAAACTTTGGTAAAAAACATTCATGAGTTGATTTTATTAGATTTGATGTTTAAAGAATAAGTATCTAGTAAAAGAAATTTGGTAATATAAAAATATTGTAAATTTTGAGTATATTGCATTTTTATAATTATATGAAAGATTTTTATTTGAATTATGTTGCAACCACAAAATTAATTATAACTTAAGTATGGATGAATTATAATTTTATAATGTTATAATAAATGTGATGATTTTTGTTTTCTTTCAGGAAATATTTTAACTTGTATGCAATCTATAATATTTTTTAATAATTAAATGTACATTTCGGAAATTGGATTCTGTATTTTTATTTGAAATTCTCCAGAGTACACTATATTAAAGAACTTACTACCCAATTAGAAATTTTCTATGGTCTCTTCAAAAGTATTTCTTTTTCTTTATTATTTTTATTTTGTTTTTGTAATAAATATTACAAAATGGCGCCCAACTTTAAAAAAATTACAATTAGCACTAAAAATGTGAACAGAGTTAACCAGTTTAAAATTAAACGATCACATTGTTTTACCAAACACTGCCAGCTTCTTCAAGTGTAGCACCAACACTTAAAACATATACCGGGTGAATAAAAAGTCAAGACCCCCCCCCCTCTAATATTTTTCTAAGTAAATATACAGAGATATCCTTTTGGTGGTCGTGCAATCTTAGCGGGAAGTTTCATTTTTTGATTTTGAAAATTTTGAGTGTCCCCCAGTAATGGGGGATTTTGGGGGTAACTCAAAAATTTTAATTGTAAACCCCCTTCAAGTGACACCTCATTTTGAAGTGTTTACAAAAACTTAAAGAATGGTGAAAACCAGAGTTCGCTATCTCTTCTCTATTCAAAATGGTAGCCAATATTACCATTACATTGATTTTTTTAAATCTTTTTAATGTGATAAATCTAATTGAATATGATGTTAATTATTTAGTTATTCTAATTAGGAAAACAATTGTCATAACTTACATGTCATGTTGCCAAGTCAAACCAGATGTTCAAACTGAAGCCCTCCTACTATTTAGCAGTGAGACAAGCGTAGGGTGAACTCCTCTCTCACATTTTGGAAAGTCTGAAGTGGTATGTTGTTGCAGGCCTCAACAATTATTCTGTTCCTTAAGTCTTCAACATTTTTTACTGGTTTCTTATAAATTATGGATTTAATATGACCCCATAGAAAAAAGTCCATAGGTGTAAGGTCTGGGGACCGCGCAGGCCATTCTATCGGACCACGCCTACCAATCCACTGACCACGTAGTTGAGTGCCTAGAAAATGTCGTACATCACGATGAAAGTGTGGTGGAGCACCATCCTGCTGGAAGTGAACAATGTCTTTGTCAAATTCGTGTTCATTTTCCCTAATAACATTAGTTATTGCTGGGAAAATTGATTCCCGTAACATTTGCAAATACATTTCTCCATTTAGGTTCCCATTAATAAAGAATGGTCCTAAAATGTGATTCCCTAAAATCCTGGCCCAAACATTTAATTTTTCTGGGTACTGGGTGCAGGATTCTCGAAAAACATGGGGGTTTACTGAATCCTAGTATCTGCAGTTGTGTTTATTTACAACCCCATTGACAAAAAAACTGCATTCATCACTGAACACAATGTTTTGAATAAACAATGGATGAGCTAAAATTAGAGCTTCTATTTCCTCACAAAATTGAAGACGACGGTCTGGATCATCTTCATTCAACTCATGGACAAGCTGAATTTTATAAGGATGAAATTTATTTTTCTTTAGTAAACGTACCACAGACATTTGGGAAACGTTACAAATATTTGCTACTGATCTGGTGGACGTCTGCGGATCTTCAACAAACTGTGCAACAATTTCAAATTGTTTGTCTTCGTCCAAAGAAGGACGACCTGATCGTGGAGCATCTGAGATGGATCCAGTTACTCGGAATTTATTCACTAAAGTTCTTAGGTATTCCCTTGTCACAGGTCTATCAGGATGTGCAACATTGAACCGCCTTTCTGCCTCATGATAATTTTCATTTGAAGCTCCGAAAGTAAATATCATGTCCACTTTATCTTCGTGACTTCGTGGCATTATTATGAGTAGGCAGTAATAATAATTAGAGGAGATAATTTAAAAATAAGAATGACAAAGCTAATCAAAATCAATAACAGACACACAATAAACAAAACACTTCACGAAACAGTAACACACAATAATGATACCAACACTGTATTTATTAATACTACAATGTTTTTGACAGTGACAATTATTTCATTACCACTCTAAAGTATGACCTATTCTGATGAGATTGAGACAAAGAAGGGGCTGGTTTGTTCTAAACCGTACTTCAAACTGGGAAAGTCCGCAGTACTAAGGTCACTCATTGCAAACAAACATCTTATCAGTAGGCTTTACAATCTTCATTGGAATCTTTGTCCTTTGCATTCCTATCTGATTTAGAGCACAGAAAAAAAAATAACCCAGTTATTTCAGAGAAAGTAACTTTACCTTGAAAACTAATGTAAGTGTAGACTTCAATAACATTTGACGGGCTACCATTTTTGATAGAGAAGAGATAGCGAACTCTGGTTTTCACCATTCTTTAAGTTTTTGTAAACACTTCAAAATGAGGTGTCACTTGAAGGGGGTTTACGTTTAAAATGTTTTAGTTGCCCCCAAAATCCCCCATTTTTGGGGGACACTCAAAATTTTCAAAATCATAAAATGAAACTTCCTGCTAAGATTGCACGACCACCAAAAGGATATCTCTGTATATTTACTTAGAAAAATATTAGAGGGGGGTGGTCTTGACTTTTTATTCACCCGGTATATTAATGCTGAACACAAAGTACAATATAGGATTGTAAGACTTCTTTATATCTTTATAAGAGGTGCTTCATCATGTAAGACTTTTATAAGACTTACATCCGTAAGAGCTTTTTATGCTATCTTTTGGATGTTGGGGGTCCACCAGATTCAATTTTCGAATCACTACAGCTTGGCTGTGATAGTATTTATCTGACTCAATGTTAATAAGTGCTGAGACTAGATTAACCTGTGTATTATTATTATCATTTTGTTTTAACATGTTAATATTTTGTTTTAATTTACATATATTTAAAAACTTATTAATAAAAATAATTAACCTTATGTGTGATCATTATACCCATTCACAAGAAAAATATCTGATTAAAAATAATTAGCTATTTTGGTAATTAGTTGAGAAAGAATATTGTTCGATGTGCACAGAAACAATTTTATATTGAGCTTATTATAGGATAAATTGTGTTATTGATAAATGTTCGTAAATAGAATTCTTAATTGCAAATATTAATTAATGAATAATTAGCAAATTGATTAATTAGCAATACTCAAAGGACCAATTAGTTTTCTTATTAAAAAGTAATAAAAATAATAATACAAATTGTGAATTTATACTATACGAATTATTAATAAGTAATGATAAAATAAAGCAAAAGCTTAAAGTTTCAAATATTTAATAGTATAAATGAGCTACAATTGTTTCGCCTTGCGGCATCGTCGGGCAACAGTTGTACAATTGTAGCTCATTTATACTATTAAATATTTGAAACTTTAAGCTTTTGCTTTATTTTATCCTTGAATATGGAGTTTCAACAAGAAATATCTGCTATTACATTAAAGTTTATTAATAAGTAATCGGTAAATATCAAAGGATTGGTAAAGTGTCGGGATTATCTAAATGGTTGAAAAAACCTTTTTAAATGAGATATATGGGCATTTCTTATATACCGACTGGAGCTCGGGTCGACCAGTGCCACAGTGACAGGTGTAGCAAATGAACTGATAACCAGAGGTTTTGATCACAAGGGCAAAAGCTTAGCGTTGATCCTTTTGGCGCCCTGACTTTAATAGTGTTCCCGGTCACTTAACCCAATCACCCACCTTAAAAGGTTTGTCTGATGCAAGGAATTATAACTTGTCAGACGAGCAGCATGGGCCTTAGCCAATTTCCCAAGATCAGATGACCAACCCTTGTCGTTAGAAAGTTTTGGGGAAGGTGGAAACCATATTCCAAACCAATTGTATTGGGACTCGGATTTGGTGTCTTAGGAAATGTTTTCTGGGGGAATCTCCAGTGGTCTCATGGGTTGTCGTATTAAAAGCCTACAGGAACCAGTGAATATTATTATCCCAGTTGATCTGATTCCTGGCGTGATAAACCCGCATAGCTACTTTTAAATTGTTATTTACCCTTTCAGCGTGAGACAGATTTGGATAGTAAGGTTTAGTCATGTTTAGTAGAACTAATGGGCCATTAAGCTTGACGAATAGTTAAGAATAAAAGTAAACACGAAAGGTAAAAAACAAAAGTTTTGATCATTAACGAAATTTTTAAATAAAAGATATTTATGTGAAGGTTACAGTTAATTATTTAGGATTATATATTATGACATAAGTATGAAAGGCTATCATTATTGAGGGGGGTATATGAAATATGCTTAATTTTTTTAAAAATTTTGTTAAAATTGTTGCACTGTCCGAGAAAAGACTCCTATAAGAAAAGCTGAAAACGTAATGAATAAACAAGGCAAAACAAAGTTAATATATATTAACTATTAAACTATACTACAGTAATCTAAATATTATATAATATTTGTTAGGGGTGTTCACTCTAATAACTTAGTGGTTCTTATGTAACTAACTGGGCCAAAATGACCGACTAGCCACGTATCACATGTTGTCAGGGTTACTACAGTTTGTAGTGGACCGTTAGACTCCCGATTCAAAGCCCCACCTCAATCTGGCCTAGTGGGAAATTATTTGGGTGGAGTAAATCAGGCCAAATTAGTAAGAAGAAACTTAATCTAAATTATTATCAACATAAAAGATGAAGGTGTGCGCTGATTAGATCTCGTTTCCTTGTGCACGATAACTATGTTTTTATGAGTTTTATTCGGTACATGCCAACTAGAAAGATGGGGGAAAAGGCTAGACAGACTAAGATTATAGATAAATTTCCCTGTATGCGTCAACCAACAACGCCATGGAAACCCAAGATCTGCTGCACCCGGGATTGAAGGGGCAAACGGTGGTGTAGAAAACACCACACTTCACTGAAATAATATTCATTTGAAACAATAAATTAGTTATTATTAATTGAATTTACTATATATTTTCATAAAAATATATGTATTCATTTGTATTCACTAAATAAATATACAAAAATACACTTATAAACCCCAAAGTAAAATAACACACACTGTAGAAAGTGAAATAAACTGTAGGAAGTGAAATAAACTGTAGGAAGTGAAATCTGACTTTCCTTTTGGAAGTAGATTTTCATGTGGCAATCTATTGGAGTTTAAACTGGAAAACCGAGACCAATAGTATACCAAGGGAAAGAACAGAATCTCTACTATACTACCTTATAAGAGTTCTTTAAAAAAATGTATATATTTACAATTGATATTATAATTTTGCATAACAACTCTACATATATTATTTACCAATCTGTATTACTTTAAAAAAATTAGTAATAACTTGTTTATTCATCTAATTTTACAATGTCATAACATGTGCATCATCACATGTCTATGCAAAAATTAAGATTTTTTTCGATAGTGCTGGCGATGCACACAATGTGTTACTCCATATTATAATTTGAAATGTAAAAAAATTAAAATCTAACATATTCAAATGTATTTATGTACAATTTAAAAAATAATAACTAGTGTTAAGTTTGACCCCATCAGGGGAAAGTTACACAAAACGTTTAAGTTATACTTTCAGTAAACGTGTTAAATGGGTATTTTAATTTAAAAGTTTATAATTAATTTTAGTATTATTATTGAGTCGAAAACAGTCCTGTGTTTTCGATTATAAGATATGTTTTTATTAATTGTAAACATAAACAGTTTGTAGGTTAAAATCCACAATATTAAAAAGTTTACTATGACATACTTTTCAAGTGCTAAAAGTTTTTAAGAAATTAAATGAAACCATGAAAGTATTTTTAAGAAGTTACAAAGTGTTGAAATATGTTTTAGAAAATAACAAAAAAAAAAAATTATTTAAAAAGTTATATTATTTACTAGTGTTAAAGTTTAGATTTTATAAACCTCAATTTACTTGTGTTTCAGGAGAAATTGAGCTGGAGTTGGAGCGAGTGCTACTAGAACGCTCCGATGTGCATGATTCTTTGGCAAAAGCAGAAACTCAAGCAGCTAATTTTGAACAGGATAAGTGGCGTTTGATGGAAGAAGTTAAAAAAGTATGTTTTTAGTTAATATTTCTATGTAAAGAATGGTCTTCATTTTTGGTTGTAAAGACCATAACATCTTTACATGATCAACGTTTAAAATTGTAGCATCACATAATTTGTTTATGATATAGCTGTTTACAATAACAATATATATTTTCTATGATGAATAGTGTAACGATATCATGTTGTAATGTATTAATAAATGTGATTAATGATATCTAATGCTAAATAATTAAAACAACTCATGTAAAAAAAATAATAAAAGGAAAACTAAATTAAAATAAAATAATAATAATTATAGAAACAAATATTATCTGAGGAAGGAAATAAGCGACAGCTGTCAGCTGCAGTTTATAATTGCAAATTTAACGGTATAGAAAAAGAAAGTACTTGTCAAACACAAAAGAGACAGAGATTTCTTTAACCTTGGCGGAGCATATGAGCCGACAAAGAAACAACATTAAAATAACGGTATCTTTAGGGAAAGGCAGATGTGTTGCAAAATTGTACAAAAAGGAGGAAAAAAGAAGAAAAAAAGGAGAAATCAAAGGGAAAGCTAAAGGTAATCAGGGTAGAAAGTTCTAACTGTTTTCGAAAAACAAAAAACGAAAAGAAGGAAGTAGGTCGACCAATCGAATGCGATCCCACGTGAAAAAACCAACGGGCAGATTTGAAACACACCAATAAGCAAGGAAAGGGACATATGTTGTGAAAGTTAAGAGATTCTAAATGAATCAGCGGTAAGGACGCGAAACTCATGTTGAAAGAAGGGAGAAAGTTCGGTCCCTACCGAAAGGAGGGTAGTCTTGAAAGGGAAGCCGAGAGTCAAGGACTGGGGACCAGAAGTAGTCTGATCTATGGTTCAGGAAATCTCCGAGAACAGTTGACAAAGAGGCAAGACGTCTCTGAGTTAACCTAAGTAGAGAAATTGTTGTGAAAAGTCAAGTAAGAGAGTTAGTTAACTTACCAGTAAGAATAGGAGAGAGCAAGCAGAGTTTCAAAAGGGGAAGCATGATATACAAGTGAAAAGGAATTAGCATTCATCGCCGAACAGGGAGCTGAACTACAAGTGGAAAGGAATTAGCATTCATCGCCGAACAGGGAGCTGAAATCAGTCACTCGAATACATCAAGGGAGGAAGTTCATCAAAGTGCACCAAAAGTGTGGTGAATTAATAAAGAAAGAGTTTATAAATGTGTTATGTATTGTACGGTGAAAAATCAACCAATTGATGGGAACAACATTACGATAAGTACCAAATTGTTATATGTTATTTAAATCATTATAAATAAATTTCACTTAAATTGAGCCAACAAAGATCCCAACCCGAGATAAGAGTAAATGTAAAATTAGAATAATCAAAACTGAGCAAACCGTGGCAAATTTAAAAATAATCTTAAAGTAAAGTAAATAGTAAAAAAATATAAAATTCAAAGATAATTATATTAGAAAAATTAATTCAAAAATCTTAAACAAAAGTTTTCACATTTGTAATTGTAGAAAAGTTATATATAATTTTCATTAAAAAATAGATTTAAGATTAATGAAATTATTGTGTGTAAAGATTCAAGGAAAGACAGTTACAAGGCCTTGAATATTATTAATGTATAAAATAAAAACCCATTGTAAAATGAATAAAGTAGGTTAAGGAATGACTGGAGAATGAATGGTATTAGTTAAGATCCAATAATTTAAAATATGTAAATGTTTGTTTTGGTGTAGATTTATATTTAATAAATGTTTAAAAATTCAAAAGGTAAAAGTTTGTTTTGCGTATTAATTGTTAAAAAACCACAACAGTTGAAAGGAATAATTTATGTTTTATATTGTCGCCCAGTAAAGTAATTGCTAATTAAAATTGCTAATTAATCACATAACAAAAAGGTAAAGAAGAAGTATTCTATGTTATATTTTGGCACCCAACATTGGGGCAAGTGTAAGAAATAAAACTTTTATGTTATAATTTGGTCGCCCAACGTAGAGGCAATTTGTTAAAGTATTAAATAAAAAGTTATAACATAATTCTTTTATGTTATATTTGTCGCCCAACGTAGAGGCTAAAAAAATTGTAAATATAAATGTAAATGTTATAATAGTTGATGAATAAAATATTATCTGTACCAGTAGATACTGATATTAAGAAAATAACTAAGTACTGTATTTAATACATAACTAGTTAGTTGTAATAACATTTGATTAGAGAGACAATTCACAAGACTGTGAAGAATATAAATACTTTTACATTATGAGGCAAAACATGTAATTTATTAATAATATATACACAATGTTAAATTTATAAAGAAATTGCAAGTTATTAACAGAATATAATTGATTTAATATTCTTTAAAATTCATTGAACTATTCTGCTGGTTAAACATCATTTAGCAATATCAATTGAACACAAAAGATCTTTAAAATCAAACATAAAATTGGTACATACATAAAATTAATAACAAGAAAAATATACATATAGAATTCATGAATATTTCAGAGTCTATTCTCGGGGTAATGATTGTGGGGAATAATAAGAGTCTATATCTCGGGGAGTAAAATACACATACATAAAATCAAAGTCATAAATTAATTATACAATTATAAAAGTCTATATCTCGGGGGTAAAATAATTATCAATGCACAAAGTCTCTTTATCTCGGGGTATCGGGTTGGTGCTGACTTTTATCAAGGAAGTCAGGGACTTGTAAATATTAACACAATTAATCATAAAATAAGGAATTTTTTTGTTTTTGTTTAATGAAGATGAAAAGATGATTGTTGATTATACAGCAGTTATTCTGTACTTTTAGTACATATATAAAAAAAAATTGTTTCTATGTTTTATATTTTCTTTCACATTAAACTTGTGAATATTTAGTTCTTTTTAATAATGCCTCATAGTCTCAATAGTTTAAAAGGAATGAGATAATATTATAATGATAAATTGAACGATCTCACCAGGTTGGAGTATACAGCAGTTATAAAATAGTCGATATTTAATCTATCTTAGGGGGATTTTCAAACTTTTTATTTTTACTAAACACTTTTTCTCACTTCTTCTCAGCCACTTTTAGAAAATTAAAACAATATTTTTATATTTAAAAAAATCTTCAGGCAGGAGTCAAGCCTAAATAGGTATTGCCTATATGAGTTCCTGACTGACAACTAAAATCCATTGTTAGGCTCTACAAAGAGATTCACTGTTATTCACTTACTTTTCAGATCATGTTTTGGATTTGTAGCACAAATGAAATGTATATGGCCCTAATTTACAAGACACAAAGTTTTTAATAACTTCATTAATAATTACTGACTCTACTTTTAATAAAATTTGGTGTTGAAGACATGCTATAGGGATCCAAATAACTTCTTTTTTAAATTTTTTTAAAAATTAAAACTATCTTAAAACTAAATACAATTTTATCTTGGTCATAATCTAAAGTTGGTTAAAATTCCCGCTTGTATTATTTTTAAACTGTTTTGGTCACTTGACTGGATCGTTCTGAAATATGTGTCCATCACAGATCTAGGCGGCCATCTTTGAATTCCGAACTTTCGTCGTATTTATGCATATACCTAATTATTCTGAGGTTTTCGATATGAATTCAGGTGACAAATTTTATGTAGAAGTATCTGTTTCTTCCATAGGCCAAGTTTATTTGGTCGTAGCTATCATGGTTTTATTGCTATTTCAATTTCTCTGACGCTATTATTCTAACGCGGTCATTTCTGTGTTGAATAATTTTGCTTCTAAAAGTTTCATTTTCTATTCTTTTCGACTTTCTACTGCTGTTTTGTTACTTTTATTGGATAACTGAGATGTTTAGGCCTTTAATTTATATGGTCTAGGCTTAGGTTAAATGTAGTGGTATTAAGTTATTCGTCATATTTGGTCGAGAATTTGTTAATTATTGAGGCTTACTTAATTTATTTAAAACTTTATATTTACATCATTTTGACTTGTTTCAAACATTTAATGCTTTAGTTGGTCAGTATAATAGCTAATTAGACATCTTATTTTCTTAAGTTGTGTGTTATCCTCATCTACCATTCAGATTAGACACGCACCTTCATTGCTATAGTTAGTTTGGATGTCAGAGTCTCTGTTGCACAAGGACAAGCCAATCTTTTCGCTCTTTCAAGCTTGCTGCCTAAAGTGACTGTCTGAGTTTCCTGCCATCGATGCAGCATACTTGATCTTATGTATGATAATAGCCTAACTTCAAAGGACTATTTAGGAGCAATCCCCTAAGTCTTTCAAACCAATATTTTACAATGCCACAAACATCTTAACATCTTCCCACATGCCTAATCAATTTGTATTTTCCAACTCAGTTTTTGTTAATTATTAGATATTTAACTTTTTCACTCAGCTATAGTTGTTTTCCACAGAACTACGGAAACTGTCGCTCCTCACACTTCCCCCCCCCTCTAACTTTAATGGGTTAACAGAAAATTCCATTCTCACATACCACCTTTTAATTGTGGATATGCTCTCTGAAGGACACCACACAAACCATCTAGGGGCTTTTTTATCAAAAGTTGAAGTAATTATATTTAAAGGGTTTTGAATTTTAATTTATTTTAAAAAGAAATTTTCTTGGCATTATGGACATTAGTTCACCAATTTAGAAAAAATAAAAAA
Organism: Aphrophora alni; assembly: GCA_963513935.1. Classification (NCBI taxonomy): domain Eukaryota; kingdom Metazoa; phylum Arthropoda; class Insecta; order Hemiptera; family Aphrophoridae; genus Aphrophora; species Aphrophora alni. Next base: position 99,207,069 of record OY740767.1, read on the forward strand.
GTTTAATTATTGTTAACTAATAGCTCAGGGTCGTAGATTGTAATAACGTAAAAAATTAAAGTTTATTGTATGTTTGAAAGACGCGGGTGAGTAATAGTGGATAGGCTGTTTAAATAACATTTAGTATTCGGTAAACTCATTTATAAGATGAAAATAGATTTTCAAAACAACAAAATAAATAATCATGTGTAAATTTAGTATAAATTGTTTAATATAAAGTGTTTGTAAATTTGAGTGAAATATAGGGAGTGTGTAGAACCTTAATAACGGTGAACCGGAAGAACTCAATTTCGGAAGTGAGATATCTCGTGGTTTTGATGAACAGTTGGAGTCCACGGCTTGAAGGGACAAGTCATGTTTCTCGGAAGCTAGATCAGAGCTTATAAGATCATGGTCGGTCTTAATTCTAAAAGTCTAGTTTTGGTGTGTTATGTAGAACGGTTGTTCTTTAGAGTCTAAATTGGAAATTTATATGACAAGTATAGTTTGAGATGTTGAGAGAACAGTGTGTTAGAAGTGATTATTACGAATCGCGTGTAATTTTGAAAGACAATAGACAATCACGTGTGTAATATTGAATTTGGTCGTATTGTGGACAGTTATAAAGTGAAAAGATGGACTAACAAGTTAGTAGACATTATAGACACAAACATTTTTTGAAAAGTGTAACAGAAATGCTTTCGGTAGAACTCGTTTCCGCGGGCAGAAGAAAGGAAATCATCGAACAATAGACTTCAGGTTCACCATTGTGTAAAATGCATTCTGAGTCAACGAACTGGTAAAATGTGTTATTCAACACATGAACTTAATTCATTTCTTGTATAAAATTTAATATGTTTATTTTCTAATTTTATAAATTAATATTTTATATTGCTATTTTTTAATAAAAATAATTGATGTCTGTTGACATATTGCTTATCAGAAATGAGCTAAATTTAATGCCAAATAACAGAGAGTTTGAATCTGTTTATTTAAAAATATTTGTTACAACATAACGTTAAATTCAATATAAACAAAGAAAATTTTTAATAAGTAATGCTAATGAAGCTTTAACTATTTAAACTCATTTTTATGAATTAGTATGTGAAATAACTATGAAATTCTTTCAAATTATTAATATCACAAATTAAACTAGTACTTGCAAATTTTATTAAAGTAAATTCAATTTTTTCTTTATTTTCAAGTTAACACTTAAAAAAGTATAAAATAGACCTTTCTCAAAGGCATAGTTATTAAAAATAATTAGGATGTCAATCATGGTAGTGTGTCATGATATACTTTACTTAATTAATGTGTATGAATATCTGATATTTTATGACTAATAAATCTTTATGTCAAAATTTCAGCTACAGTGTTCTCATTTCTTACCAGAATTCACTGTAAAGTACACTAATAAAAGAACTTGCGACCCTGAGGTTAAATTTAATTAAATTCTTTTCTTTTCTTTTCAAAATCGATGTTAATTCATCTGGCGCCCATAAAGCTTGGTATATCAATATAAATAATAAATTAAAAATTCATTTTCATTAATTTTTGTAACAAGAAATATATAAGAACTCTTCAAGTTCATACCTCTGAATTTTCAATTATCACAATTGTCGCACAACGTGTGGCATTTTTTAATGAATAAAGTAGCTTTTCACTCAAGTGTTGAATTTTCAATTGTTACAACATACTTTTAAAAGTGTACTCCCTAATGGTATAATGTTAAATAAGAAGTCCTTATTATTTTTCTGAAACTGAACATGTAATTTATTCAAACATAGATTATTAACACACATACATAAATTTGTCATTTGTAATTATATTATATTAAAATTTGAAATTATTTTGTCTTGAAGAGACTAAATTTCTTGTAAATGACTCTACTTTAAAATTAGTTGCAACTTTGATTAATTAAATTTTTATATGAGCATCTTTGTCTCATATTGAAAATTATGATGCATCGTTAAGTTAGAAATTCTTTATTGAAATTTTAGTTCAGATATTCTTAAAATACCTACAACATTTAAATTTACTTATTTAACAAAAATTCTAAAACATCTCAATCACAATTTAAAAGTTTTATAGTTAATAATTTTATACAAAGAAAACAAAATGATATTGTCTGTTTTTTGTGTTATCACATTGTAGTAATCTCCAAAGTAGACTTTGGTTTTATCATGAAGATCTCGCCTTGAAGGTTGAGGTCCGACCTAGTCCATGTTGTATCTACGTTGTTTCAGATTTGTAATCCTTAAAATTTTAACTTTAACTTGGATACTAAAGAAATGGTTGTTTTAAGATTTAAAAAATGAAAATAAACCGGGAGATTAATAATTGGTCTAGAGAGAAGACCACGTGAGTCAAATGAATGACTGAAAATAAATATTAAAACAAGGGTAATAAAAAATTCAATATAGATTTCCAAAATATTAATTTGAGGTATAAAATGTTAGTTGTAAGTTGTAATAAATGTTTAAGTGATATATTGTGTTGTGAGAATGGACAGGACATGTTGTTATATGGATGGTTTAAGTAGTGTCCGTGGTGCAAAGTATGTGAACCGTTTTTTGCTGACTTTGTAGATCTGAAAAGGACGCTTAATTGTAAGATCTAGAGAAGCTAACAGTCGGGGGGAAACGTTTGAGTTGGAAGGATGTGTTTTAAAAGACAGCCGTAAGGCGGCGTCTGACTTGATCAGACGCTATTTTGTATTAAAAACATTTTAAATATTTTAGAACAGTCTTAAGGGAACATTCAAAGTAGTAAGATGTGTTCTGAGCAGTTGAAAAAGAATGTTTGAATTGGTAGGATGTGTTTTTAGAACAGTCTTAAGGTGGCATCTGCTTGAGTCAGACGTATTACTTTCGTTAAAAGATATTTATGGACAATGTAGTGTAAATGTTTTTTAAAATAGTCTGAAAGGAACGTCAGGTATAAAGTGAATAGAAGGGACAGTTTGAAATTGATTGACTGTGGAGCATGTACGAACGTGATGAACACTTTGAATAGGACAGTGAATTTGAAAAGACAACTTGAGATCGTCAGCGGGCTAATTATGTCTGCAATGAACCTGCACTTCAGGAACGAGGGCTGCTCACCACAAAGGACATTCACTATGGAGATGGCTACCATGTGGTAACAAAAAATGATAGACAATTTTATATAAATTTTTTGTATAAAAAGGACCAATGATAAAAAATATGTTAATTTGTTTAAATAAATAGTTGTAATGTAAGCAGTAATTTTAAAAAGATTTAATCTAACTTCTAAATAAAAAATAATATAAATTTTATAAATAATAATATTATTAATATTATAATATTATAAATAATATAAATTTTTAATATATGAGAATAAAGAAGCTCATAACAAATATAATCAGTAAAAGTTGCAACTAATTAAAGTAGAATCATTAAAAAGAATGTTGGTCTCTTCATGACAGGACAATTTTAAATTTACGATATAAATAATTTCAGATAATATACTAAAGAATGTAACATGAACATATATGTGTATGAATAACTATAATAAATTACCATGTTTAGTTTCAGCAGAAAAAATAAGGATTTTTATTTACCAGACCACCACTGTTAGTACACTTTTAAAAGAAATCACGACCCTGAGATTATTTTAATTCAAAGTAAATTTATATTTTCAAAATTGATGAGTTAATTCCATCTGGCGCCCTTAGCTGAGCGAATTTTTAAAAATAAATTCTTAATGCCAAACAGTGTCAATTTTAAGACTAATTACATCAATTTTTTTTAACACTCTCTTTCATTTAATATTTACAGATTTCAATTCAATATTTATGAATTTCACACATCTTGTCTCTACTAATAAAACACAGTTCATATATTAGTATTCAGCCTTTCTAAATAAAATATCTTTTAAATTGTCTATATTCCGAACACAGTTCAACTCATGCCACGTGTTTAGCGTTCATTCATTAAAGACTAACTTTTTCACAAACGAAAAATATGTCTCCTGATTCTAGACTACTGATTCTAATATTACTAACTTTAAACTATTAGTATTTTACATTGTTTATTATATAAAAATCACTTCAGTACAAGTTACAATGTCCTCAAATTATTTTGTTCACTAATCTAAAATACGTGTGACTATTTCAAACGCTGCCTTCCAACTAACTCCACACACGCTTGCAGTTCCGGATATCACAGAACCACATGACAACAAATATTTCACACATATAAACACAATTTCACACAAATATTAAATTCATCTTAAAATTAGACATTACTATCCATATAAATACATCTTTTGGAAATTTATTTTAATCTATCTCGTCATTTTGGAAACAGCAATAAAGCCTATTTTTGTTTTCATTTTAAACCAGTGACATTACAGATCCATTTTACCACGAGTTTCCATCTCATATTCAAAAATTCAAAATATGCACTATAACGATATCGCGTTATCAAATAAATAATAAAATAAAGGATAACAACGATCTCTATAAAAAAATGAGTAATTACATGTAACTTATGATATAAAGGGGAAACTAAATTAAATAATAGAAAAATAATGAACAACTAGTATCATCTGGTAACAGAAAATATTATTTTAACAAAAAAATAACCAAAAGGACATCTGTGCACAACAAATTAGGAGAGAAAGCGTGCAAAGAGAAAAGAAGCCGTTTCGCTAACCTTGTAGTGTACACGTGTTAACGTTAAACAATTTGTAACGGTATCTAAAGGGAGATTTTATGTCACGCAGCTGGATGTATAAAAAAAAGAGAAATCTACAGGGAGAGAGACCTGATGGGACACGCTAGAAAGCATAACGGTACTTCTAAAAAACATGAGAAACCGACAAAAGGAATTAGGTCGGCCAATCGGAAAACAGCCACATGGTGAAAGCTAACGAATTTAAAAAAATACAGCCACTAGGAAAAAAGAACAACATCTGGGGAGAAATCGAGAATTCAGCGAGCGAATCGGAGGAGTGAAAGCGAAGGAAAGTTTGGGAAGAAGGGAGAGGTTTTTGGCGTCGAAAATTTGAAGAGGAGTCTAAAATCTGGAGTGGAGAGAGGAGGTCTGAGAGACAGAGAGCATTCTGTGGGACAGAAAAAGGGAGTTAGATTGACCACGAGACTAGGGTTCTCTGTGTCAATACGTCGAGAAAATTAATTAGTTGAATCAAAGTTGAAAAGAGAGTTAGTAGTTTTTAGTCAAAAGTTTGTTGAGATTTTGGAGCAGATTAAAATATTTTGGAAGAATTGTTCGAGAGAAGAGTCGGAAGAACTAATTCATCGCCAGTGGAGACTTGAGGAGGATCATCAGTCCGAATTCCAGGATTAAGTGGTTGGAGATAGTGTGTGGAGTGTTTTTTTTTTTTTATATATCTAAATCAAATTTAAAGCCATCGTTGTGTTGTGTGTGGAAAGTGTCTCGTCGATCAAAATTGGAAAGCAGTACCAACGATAAGTACAATTTAAAATTCTTGTTCACTTTAAAATTATAAATTCATTTTTCTAAAATAATTCACTTTAATTGAGCCATAAAAGAACCTAACGACCCCAAAAAGAGATAAGAGAATTAATTAAATAAATTAATAACTAACAAATTGAATAAAGATTATAATAAAGTTTAATTTTATAAAGGAAATAATTGTTTGTGTATAAAAAAAATAAAAGTAATTCAAATTACAGATTAATTTCATTAAAAATTAACGCCAATTGTGGAAACTTGATGTTTTTTTTAGTAATAAAGTCTAGCATAAGGAAAGACAATTAGTTAAGATAAATTTGTATATTACATAACATTAAGGAATGCTTGTGGAATGAATGAAGAAATTTTAGACACTAATAGAATAGATGTACGTTTTTATGATTCTTTGACATGTTGCTTAAATAAATTAAGGTTTGTTTTTTAAGTAATACGTTGTGTCAGGTGTGTTATTTATATTTCCACATTTTGCAAGTTTAGGAACAACTAAACATATAGCAGGTAATTAAAATAATATTGAATTATTAATATCTAATAATAATTATTGTTCAAAATATTCAAAATAAATAAATTAACTTAAATAAACATATATATAACGTCTTAAATGTTATATTTGGCGCACCAACGTTTGGGCAAGAATAAATTAAATTAAATTAAAATAAGTATAACAAGCAAAATAAAGTGTTTGTTATAGCACATTACAAAGTACAATTTCATTGTCAGAGTATACCTGTGTGTTTTATTTTTATATTCAGCTATAGCTGTGACTATGACCTGAAATAATCACCCAGTCTTCCTAATGGATGCTGCGTGGTTCTTATGTTTGCAAAAGGTGTGGTAAAGTTAGAGCAACATCAAGGACATATTGTAACATGCTGATGGTGTTCACATATTGTAAGAGTGTTGTTTATAATGAATATTGACTCTTAGATTAAGCAATTAATAGGAAAACCGATATTGATATTTTGTACTGGTTAGAGATGTAATAACAAAATGGCAAGATCGTAGGGAAAGAGGTACAGTCAGTTTTATCATGACAATGCAAAACAAAAAAAAATCATTCATGATATCTTGTGCAGGAGTTTCTAGTAAAATATGAATATGCGTCAGACTCTCTACCACCAGATTTAGTTCTCTGCTACTTCTGATATTGTTCCTAAAACTAAAATCATATTTTAAAGTAAAGAGATATCAGACCATCAGCACAATTGAGAATAAAACAATGAAGTAGCTGATGTTGATTCTAAAAGATGACTTGTGTGCTGTTCTGCTGCCTAAAATTCATTTTCCACTTTCTAAAATAAAACCATTTTGATGTCCCCTGAGTTTCTGGAAACCAAATTGTTCTGCTAATTGCTAAAATTTAAAGTTAAGCCATAACTATAAGGTCAGTTTTCACGAATGAGAAAATGTCCTCATTTTAGTTTTATTTAAGTTAATAAATTAAGCATTTACAAATAGAAATGACCACTCTAATGTTTAACTAGATGAATACATACTTTACTGTATATTTCTAATCAAGCATACATTTTAACAGCTAGAACAAGAAAAGACTGCACTACAGAATCAAGCTGCTGATCAAAATAATGATCTTGGCTCCTTGCGAAAAGAACTTCTACAAGCAGAACAGGCCAAGCTAGACTTGGATTCAGAGAAAGTCTCGCTCCACGAAAAAGTCAAGTTCCTGGAGATAGAGAAAGAGAAAGTAAGAAGCGTGTACGTTTAGTAGTTTTCAATTAAAAAAAAAAAAAAAACTGCATGTTCTGCTAAATATACATAATTTACATGTACCTTTCTCGATCTTCAAGAACAAATTAAGAACCAAAATATAATATTTTTTTCAGGTTGAATTGGAGTTAGGGCAGGTAAGCCGGGAGCGCAGTGATTTGAGCAATCAACTATCTTTATTAGCTCGAAAAAAAGAAGGTCTGAATGAGGAGTTAGTAAGAATACGTCAAAGATTGGAACAAGCTAATGAAACCAACTCTCGCATCAATCGCAACTTAGAAGATCTTGTGAAGGATTGTGAAGAGAAACAGGTGTTCTAAAGTTTTATTAATGTTTTATTTATTTAAATGTCTAATAATAATGTTTTCCTTTTCTACATGTATTCTATTTTCTACATGCTTCTATTTTGCTTAATACTTTTATAGGGATGTATGAACCCTAGAAATTTTGGCTTGAGCTTAAGATTTGGATAACAACCATAAAATTATTCAGCCCAGCTTGATTCTTCAAGCCATGTTCAATTCTTCAAGCTCAGTTGATTTACCAAACTCGGCACAACTTTCCAAGCTTGACACAATTTTCTGAGTACGGTTCCATTTTACAAACTCAGCACGATTTTTCAAGTAAATCTTGCTTTTACAAGCCTGGCTTAGTTTTCAATCAAGGCCCAAACTGATGTAATAATACTGCAAAGAAAACTTAATATAACGTAAACTGATGAAATAAAAAAAGAAAAAGGAAAAAAAAAAAAAACAGGGATAAATGATATCGAATTTGAAACAAATAGATATAATATTTATCTTAAGTCACCCTTCTCTTGACTTAAAAACAAGTTTTTATTATCATGTGTAGATCAGAGGAATTTACCTAAATAATGCCCCCACTTGTCCGCTTCCAATGTGACAACTGAATGTCAACACTGTAACGTTCACAATTTTGATATTTTTATGTTAAGATACATTTGATTGAGAGAAATGAAATTAACTACAGGTAACGTGGGTAATCTATAAATGTATTAAAATTGTAAAAGGTTTTATTGCATGAAATATTTGCGTTGAAAGAATGATAATAAAAAGTTGAATGTAGACAAACAGACAGGATTTCAGAATGGTTAACGTAATAGAACTAAGTATGTGTGTTATTTGGAAAATTTATAAAAAATATTAGTTTAGAATTTCATAATTAAAATAATTATAACAAAATTAACTAAATTGGTATGTTTAATGGAATTGAGATACGGTTATTTTGGAAGTGATTTTAAATGAAGTTGTCATAAATGGACTGTGCAGTATAGACCAATAAAAAGATAAATAGAAGTAGTGGGGGAATGCACAAGCGGTTCTAGCAAGAACAAGGAGTCTCTCGCCATTACATTATTGAACAGAGCATCATGTAGACGGTTAGATCAACAGTAAGGTGTTTGCCTGAACATCTAGTGCAACGATGTGACAGTGTGAAAAGTCAGATCTTAATATAGACTCATTTAAAAGACGCGGTTAAGCCATAGAGATAAAAAGATTCAAATAATAATTTAAATTTAGTAACTTCATTAATAAAAGAAAAATAGATTTTCAAGACAACAGTATAAATTATTATGTTTAATTTTAATATAATTTAGTTTAATTGTAATGATATGTAAATTATTTGTGTTTTACGAAAGTGTGTTATAAAGTGCGAACAGCAACGGAAGTAACGCCTCTCAATGTAGGATTTTGGCCTCATGGCAAATAGTCAGTCTTAGAGGGAGATCAGATGCAGTAAGACGTGTTTTGTCATCAGAGAAACCTTTTTTATAAAATGTAGTTTAAATAATATAAACAGTCTTTAGATGATGTCTGAAGAGATCAGACGTGTTTTTAAGTCAGAGAAACTTTTTGAAAAATGTAATCTAAGTGTTATAGTCAGTCTTAGTTGGAAGCTGATAGGTGATGGTTGTGTCTGAGTTAAGTGCTGAAAAACAATGGACGTGCATTCAGAATACTTTAGTTGAGTATTTGGACAGATAAAGTGTGTCATACAGACAGTTTTAAATAAGTATTTGGACAATATAGACGAGTATGATAAAATCGTATTAATTTTGAAGTAGAACTGACTATTAGAAGTGTTTGATACGAATAGCGTGTTACGAAAAAAGACAATAGACAATCGTGCGTGTAGTATCAAAAAATGGTCGGAAAATGAACAATCATAAGGTGTAGAATGGACTAATAAGTTAATAGACTTTTTCAATACAAACATTCGCGAATTGCGATTGAAAATTTTTCCACGGACAGAATGGCGACATCAAATACCACGCTGCCTGGAACACAATTGAGTAAGGTGTTTTACGACAATGGACTGGTAAAACGTGTTATTTAACATGCTGAATTTAATCTGTTTATTGTATAAAATTTATTATGTTTGATTTTTAGTTTTTATAAAGTTAAAATTATATTTTTCATGTAAAAGAACAAAAAATGTCTACTGACATATTTATCCTTTTAAAGTAACGTAAACTCAATAATAAAAAATAGATAAATTTAATCTTTTCAGTTTTATAAATAAATTTCTAGTAGCAACTTAAAGAGTAAATTCAAGATTTTGAAATTTAAACCTTCTTAAAAGGAAATAATAATATTCTATATTAGGATGTATAACATAAATGATTTATATGATGTATTTCAATATTGATGTTAATGTGTTTTTTCTTTCTATTATTTAATAAATGTTTTTTGTTAACATTTCAGCCAAAGTGTTCTCATTTGAAACCAAAATCCACTGTAAGTACACCGATAAAAGAATTTACGACCCCAGAGATTTTATAAATAATTAACTTCTTTTCCTTTTTTCAAAATTGATGTTGAAACATCTGGCGCCCTTAAGTCGAGCAAATTAATAAATTAATAAATAAATACTTAGTAGAACTCTTAAAGTTCGAAAGAATAATTTTTATAATTGAAATAGCTTCACTATTAAATAACTTATTAGCCTCATATTTAAATTATTACAACGATCAGTGTATATTCCATGTTTTGATACTTTTATTTAACTTTCTATCTAAAACTAAATTCAGTGGAAAGTTACGCCTTGGTATAGCGTAAATAGAACATTATAATTGGTAATTAACGTCTTAAAATAGTAGAGACAATCAGTTTAAACTATGGCATCGTATTGTAATGTAAAACATTGGTTAATAATAGTTAACTGAATTGTTTGAACTTTTAATTTAATATTGCAATTTAATTCCTCACAGATATAAATAGTATAAAGAAAATAACATTATAAAGTAATAATTAAAAATGAAAGAGCCGCGAGCTCTGTAGTCGTAAATAGAAGTTTTTTGAATGATGTTTATTTGGCATCTGTCTTTGATCTTTCACAGTTTTGAGGATATTCTCTTTGACTGGCAATAACCGTAGCCTTTCTAAAAACAATATTACCCACATTTACATTATCTTAAGCTATATGCAGAAATTTCTATGAAGTTGTAAGACTTTAAATAATTAATTTATTGTTTATGAATGTTTTTTAATCTTTGGATCTAAAATCAAGAAGGAAACTATCAATGATGTTATTAAGTGATATATCCTTGAGATGGATAAAGGCTTCATGTGGATCGAAATGGAAAACCTGAGAGTATACAACTGTTTTTCTCTCCAAGCGACTCTTTTGATAAATTTGATGAGATATTTTAGTGAAAATGAGGAAAGTATATAAACTGCTACAGGTAATTTCCTGTAATTTATAATTACAGTGATAGTAATTGGTGACTTTAACAGCAAGTCCTAAGATTGGGTAGATAGAAGGTTCAACAAAACTGGAAGGTTTATAACAGAAATAATTTCCAGAAACGATCTGGTAGTCTGGAATAGCAAGCCAATTTTAAGATAAAGAGAATCCAGTTGAATAAATGACATCACAATAACCAGTCATAATGTAGCTAAGTGACTATAAGAATGAAATTTCACTATGCGATCATCAGTATATGTGATGCGAAAACTAAAAGGAACCATTTGTCGGAAAGCAAAATTTTTCAGAAGAGGCTTAAAACGTGACGTCCATTTTTAGTTCTTGGCATTTTTCTATTAACCATCTCTTCCTCTGCCATAAATTTATGTTAAAAAAAGCCATACTTAAGAATTAAAAATATTAAAGCATAGTTTTTGTGAAGGTCCTTCATTCTTAGAGAAAGGTACCAAATGTCATTATGGAGTTATAACATGGGAGCGACATTCGGTACCTTTCCTTGTGAAAAAAAAATAGTTTCAGAAATTCTCCTCTCTATTCTATTTTAATTTGATGTGTCCTGCTCCCACATACCTGTCCTGAAGAACCAATTGACAACAATCTTGAAGATCCTGAGCCTATAATATATGATGCTGAACCTTCCCGCATGGTCAAGCTCAAGCGCTCAATTTGAAATATTATTAATACTAACTAAAGACAATTTTTTTTTAATATTGTTTTTTATTATCTTATTTTTTAATAAAGGACAATCTAAGTAATATTTCTGTTAAATTTAAATGCTTAAATATGTTAAATAAAGTTTATTTTTAGCTAACTTTAATAGCGTTTTCCTCAAAACTCCTCTATCCGTAGGTTACAATCAAACAATTATAACTCTGCTATTTTAAGCTATTTCAAGAATTTTGGTCTTAAAATGTCCACAATTTTATTTTTAATCAAACTATATTAAAAATTCAATTTATAAAATCTCGACAAATAGTCGCTTTTAGTTTTTCACATCACATATAGAGTATCATATCATGGACAGAAGAGAAAAAATCCTGGGGGGGGGAAATGTGGGATCATCGTGGAATCCAAGGAAACTAGATGTATGACAAACTCAACACTTCGCTCGAGGAATACAAGCTGATGATAGGAAATCTAAACTGGACATCAGAGCCATAGAATCATAACAAAATGGTAAGAGTTATGAGGTATAAAATTAAAACACAATGGAAATCTTCATTGGCTAGCCACGGTGGCAGATAACATAAGAGAGACCCAAAATACAAGTGGATAGATGACAACCCATCTATGAAAAGAATGACTAATGTCAAGAAGATAGGAAATGCATACAAAAGGAGACATATAAGATCAAAAGGGAATGCTCATCTTAAACAACAATTCAAGGATCCAAAGAAAGTCCTGAAATCATCTATTAAAACAACATAAGACAAATGTTAGCTAGATTTTCTGGTGGAAATTCAAATTCATCTTCAACCCTTGACGTGGCGAACAACCCGCTGGCGGGTTGGTATGAGACATATGGTTTTCGTTCACCAATTCTAAATCACGTATTTTGCAATTCAACATTACGCCCACTTAGAATTGTCCTATCACAATAAATAAAATACCGTTGGAAAAGTAATGTTCCGTAGAAGCATAATCATGCAAAAAAAAAATACCACAAAGCGTTATAAATAATATTCCAAAAATTGGTGAAGTTCGCATATTTTTGATGCGTAAAATCGTAAATTTCAACTCTGCGGTTTTTAGTAAATGCGACGGCATTTTTCCCCATATGATTACAAATCTATTTTTCTGTCAAATAAGTCGACCAAAACACTGTTCCAAGAAAATAATTTTTGTATTATTAAATGAAATAAAATTTTCTATATGTTTTGAATACTTTTAATTTTGGATATTTATTTTATTGTGCAATTAATAGTTTAGTTATTTTTTAGTTAGTAAAATTAGATATGTGATAAAAAATTCAGGAAAGTATACTTTTCATATTTTTTCATATAGGTGATGCTGGAAACCAATGAAAAAGAACTGCAGCGACTTCAAGAACAACTTGCTTCTTTGCGTAGTGAGAAGGAAGCTTTAGAAGGGGTTTTGTTTGATACACAGACAAATTTAGAATCCACTGATACTAAGCGTAATCAGTTGGAGAAAGATCAACAAGAACTTTTGATTAAGCAGGTAACGATGCAGAATATGTTTTTTACTTTGAAATAAATACTTTTCTCTGTTTTAAGTTTTGTCAATTAGGTCACAACTTTATTTAACTCACTTCTTAATTTATGGTATAAAATATATGCATTAATATATTTCTAAATCTTTTAAATGATCTTTCCTTATTTTATAACAAATGTCCTTTTTAACCATTTATAATTTGTGAATAAGTAAATGAATTACCTTATTGGTATGTCAACTAATCCTTCCGTTGATTTACAGATTACTGCAGTTTCGGCCTTCGTCAGTCCATCTTCAGATCGTATAAAGTAATTAGTTTATATTAAATCGTTCCATGTAGAGCTTGTCAATAGAATACACACAGTACATACACAATAACACAAAACACAGTTACTCAAACATCGATAGTAATATGGACATATTACATATATGTAATAAAGGACGATATATGAATGCCTTGGAGGAGTTCGAAATCTACAAAGTGTTCAAACAACAACCTAATAATAATATACTAAATGAACAACTCTCGTTCTCATCCAATATTCTATTCGACAGCGCCATCAAGATGCAACAACAGGAACCGTTTAAGATTGTTTAAGGAACCGAAATAAGATTAAATATCCAGTCGCGATCGATTCGCCAGGGAATACATACCGACCAATATATAATTATTTTCACTTTGTGATCGTATGAACACTAAATGTGCGTAATAGTGTCATGTCGTGTTTTGTGTTATTGTGTATGTACTGTGTGTATTCTATTGACAAGCTCCACATGGAATGATTTAATATAAACTAAATACTTTATACGATCTGAAGATGGACTCACGAAGCCCGAAACTGTAGTAATCTGTAAATCAACGGAAGTATTAGTTGACGTACCGATAAGGTAATTCATTTACTTATTCATAAATTTACTAATCCATTGGCTACAATGTTAAATTTAAAATTTATAATTTGTTTGTATAGAAATGGCTATTTACAGATCTGAACGAACTTTCATTATTACTAATTCAATCATCTGAACGTTTCTTATTGCTTTATGTCTGCTATAAAACTACTACATTTAAAAATAATAATTAATGCAATATGAATATTGTAGCGTGTTAAGTTTAATAATTAACATAAATAATATAAATTTTCCGGATGACCACTCAACTTGCTGATTGAGACATATAATTTAAATAAAAAAGGGTTGTTTCATAAAACCTTTGTCTATAGTAACTAATTAATTATATATTGAAGTAAGTAGTTTTCTACCTTCATTGAGTCAGAAGTGGTGCGTTGACTTGGCTAAACTGTAGAGATGACCATCATTAAATATTGTTGTAGCATAGTTGAAGAAACAATCTAGTTTGGGTATTTTTTCATAAATTGTATCACAGTCCACAAAGTTCATAAATATACATTAGATACATAGACAAAAAAGTACTGGTAGCATGTTATACATTAAAGCATTGAGAGTGAATATTAGTGGAACATTCACATTTGGCTAGCAGGGTAACAAGAGAGCAATAACTTGTATCACTTTCATTGCGAGCGGACTTTGACCAGTACAAGAGCCATGTCGATCGTTGATTGGACATTAGATATCAACTTGATAATTGTAGTTTTTGAAGTGATAAAAAAGAGAATAATATAAACAATTAATGGTGTTTCAATAGGAGAGGTATATGAATAGAAAAAAATGAGGAAGAAAAAAGGAAAAGCTGGAACCCAAAGAAGAAGATAGATAGGTAATAGGGGTATTGCAGTTTATTGGATATAGAAGAGTTAGTGTTGAGTGGAAGTTTGAATACCTTAGTTGCAGGTCTAGAAAAAGTTCCTGTAATCATTTTGATAGTTACAATGTGGCCAATAATAATTAATCACAGGCCAAGAAAGTGTGAGTTTGATGATCATGTATTAAAACAAGGTCACCAATAACTAGATTTTCTAACGACTTAGTTTATTTTGACCGTTGTTGCAACATGTGAAGATATTCCTTACTCCATTGTTTCTATAATTGTTGCATGAAGCGTTAAATTTGTTGCTAATGTTGCTAATTTGTTGGAAGTTCTGAGACATCTTCTGGCAGAAATAATAAAGGTAATTAATCAAAAAATGTCCTGGTGGAAAATTTTCTTGGATCATTGGAGAGCAGTGTCAATGGTCATGAATTTAGAATTGTTTTGACTTTGGTGGGTAATGTTACAAAATCCATGAGAAATACACGCTGTTCTCCAAGGATTTTTGTAAGATGATGATTAGCACTCTTTATTGCACTTTTCCAAATACCTCCTTGATGCAGTGTGGTGGGAGGTAAAAATTGAAATTTAATATTACGTTCAAAATATGGATAAGTGGGATATGTCATGTTCAAAATCTTGGATTTTTCGTATTTTGGTTACAATTTTTTTGGATTTTGAAGCAGTGCCTGTGGTATAAGTTCCACAATAGGAAAAAAGGTCAGAATTTATATCTTTTCATGAAATAAATCTTGTTAAAACATCTATATAGAAAAATATAACAGGGTGTGCTCTATGCAAAGTATGAATTTTTCCAAAAAGTTATTTAGGTGTTAATTTGTTCTTTTGAAGATCTTCCATTAGCGGAAGTTTGTGAAAGGGTTTTGCTCTGAAACAAATAATACATTTGAATATGAAAGTGTGAATTACACTTGTAGCTAACAATATCTATTTTTTTTGTGTTAATGACTGTAACAATTGAGGTCCTGAATGTAACCTACATTCAGGACCTCAATTGTTACAGTCATTCTTATCACAAATATTTTTATTTGGTATTTTATATGGTGGAAATTTATTATTTATGTGGTGTTTTTTAGAAAATAACTGGGTGCGTAGGGTTGTAATTAACCGAAGATTGTGTAAGTTGTCCTCCTAAACATAGAACTTACAATTTGATACAGTAGTACAAGATTTAATGTTGCGCAGAAGGCGGATGTCTTCGGAAAAAAATACTGTTTTGAATTAATTTTATAATGCATTCTTCAGCTGTTTTGATTTCTTTCAATAACAGTGGTTCACGTAATTTAGTTGTATGTTTACAATTAAAGGTGAATGTGAGTACATATGCAAAGATCTGTTTAAGCATTATCTAATTCGAGTGTTTGGTCAATAGGTCCTGTTAGGATTCAGAATTCAGGTTAAGTTAAGTTAGAAGGCAATATACAAATATTCTAACTTCATTTAATAGAGACCAAAACCTAAACAGTCATTACGACAGAGTACAAAAAGTTAGGTAATTGGTTGGTTTGCGCCCTCTAATGCAGGGGTCTCCAAACTTATACTCTATAGGGCCAAACTGAAATATCTAAGTAGGGACGCGGGCCACCGGGTCTCTAGGGTATGAAATAGCCCCTAGATAAAAAGGGGGATTCAGGGGATATTTCATTTTAAAAAATTAACATTTGAAAACAGAGTTTTAATGACTTTCTATACATATATTCTTATTAAAATATAATAATATTTCGTCCATGTTTTGAATGGTTTAATTTTAGTAAACTTAAAAATTAAACTGGTGAAAATTGGAGTTGAGTACTGAGTAGGTTTACCTAATGTCATTGGTTTTTTTTTTTTTTTTCTCTACCAAAATTTTATTGTTTATCAAAAGGGAACTAAAAGAAATTTCTATATTAAAAAATTAAATAAAACAAGCATATCCAAAGAAAATAAATTGTTTATTTATTTGTAAAACTAAAAAAAAAATCAGACACAACTTTAGGATATACATATTTATAACACAATCTAGTTGAGCACTGTGGTGAAATTCACAATAATAATTCGAATTTTCCCCTAACCACAATCACTGGAACTTAATGAAACACAATTATCTAATAAATTGTTCTTTATTAATTATATCCACTGAATGCCCTGATGTACATTTCGATAACATGGTTATCATCATCGGAGGGTCTTGCTTATAAACTAAATCTAACCTTACATATCTATTACTAGAATAAAATTAAATCTAAAACTATGATAACCTGAGTGCAGGCTAAAATCCCTCCCACTCCACAGATCAGTTGACCAGTAAGATAGAGGCTTGGGCTGGCCCTTTGTCAAGTTATTGTTATATATCTTTGACCAATGGAGTGGGGTGAAAGATAACTGTACCTCTAACAAAGCTAATGAGAACAGGTGGCCTACTCCTTACAAAAGTCTTTATAACTTAACAATACAAAATAATGTGACTACTTAATTTATTACATCTGTATTTATTAGAACAATTTATTAGATAATTGTGTTTCATTAAGTTCCAGTGATTGTGGTTAGGGGAAAATTCGAATTATTATTATACATATTTATGATAAACTTAATTTTCGGAGGCTGTCTTATTTGTTTCCTGCTTTGTTTATTTTCTCACATATGTGTGTATAGTGTGCAATTGTTTTTGTTGACTGACAATTGCAGTCCACATTGGATTAAATTTAGATGCTCCTATTATCAAGTTTGTTTCAAATGAACGTCTGACAAATTAGTTTTATATTTATATTTCATATACTTGAAATAATTCAATATTTTTTTGGAGGTTATTTTATAATGATTATTTGATAAAGTTGGGCGCCATTTTGTAATGTTTTATTACAAAAAAAATTATTATTAATTATTTTTTTAAAAAAATTACTCTTGAAGAGAGTAAAGTATATCTCTGAGGTCGCAAGTTCTTTTGAAAAAGTGTACTATGTAGAATATTAATAAAGTACAGAATCCTTTCTTCTGAAATGTACATTTTATTATTGATAAATATAATATAACATCAGAATTCATATACAGTAAATCAATTATCACCTGTAAAGATAGAATATATATAACATCCTACATACTAAATTAAACAAACAATTACGTTCATTAAAATTTTGTTTATTATTATTTTTTATGGTTGCAATCTACTTTAAAATTAAAATTTTTATGTATTCAGAAACTGATATTTTTTCATCTAACATAATTATTTTCATAAAACTTTAATTCTTTTTTAAGTTCAAAACATCAAATTCAAAAAATTACACAAGGAAAATCTTTTATTTATAAAATTATACTCCAATACTCCAATTACAAAAAACATGAGACGATTCTATAGACACAATATTCAAATTTCAACAATAAATCACAAGTTTCAATTAATTACATTTCTTAGTTTATATAGAAAATAGTTTAGTCATGTTATACCAGACATGAATTCACTCATAAAAGTTAAATTGAACGTTTTACATAAAACTTTTAATTAAAAATACTTCTTTTCCGGGTTGAATTCACATGGCTTCGTTTCACTAAAATCTCGTCTCCCGTTTTAAAATTAACTTTTTTAGTTTTCTATTTCACTTTAATGAACACAACAATTGTTTACTTCATCATTAGTTTAAAACATTCTATTCAAGTTATTTAGTTTTTCTTTAAAACACAGTTATTTGTTCCTTTTATACGCATTTTCCGGCTTACATTGTCTATTGCACTATATTACATAATCACGACTTTTCACTTTCAAAAGTTTACTTTTTAGCCAATAGAAACTAACTTACATTATTATTTAAAACAACTCTTAATTTCTCAAGAAAACACTTTCTTTCTATATTTCCACATTGTCTCAGCAAACATATTTATCCCCTGAGCGTACTCTCCCTTTGAATGTTAAGCTTGGACTGAAATGCCCCGGTTAGTAACAGCTTTCGTTCTTTGTGTTCAAATTGTTAACGTTGCAATTTTCTCACAACTAAATTTATACCTGTTTTAAATATTAACATACATATAATAAATTTCTCTGATCATTCTGTACTAATTATTTTCTTTATTTACTTTATTCTTTATTCATTTTATTCACAAAAACAAAATATGTTTCCTGTTTGTTGCATTGAGTCCAACATATACCCCATTCTATTTAAGATCACCAAACTGAAAATGTACACTATTACATACTTCATTCTTGAAAAGGTTTATTCGCATATATACGTTGACCCAAACACTGAAAACATTTCACTTACAACATATTTAATCCTCTTGAAATTGTCAATTAATGGCCTGCAACAAAAGGAAACTGTAAATGTAATTTAAATCTTGGGTCAATATATGACTTTCTTACTTACTGATTAGGTTATAGTTTAATAAAGTACATAGTCTATTAGAATAGATTGTGTATGGACAGGAGACAGGCTTACCTTTGAAAGTACAGTAATCCCTCCGCATTTGCGGGTTTGGTATTTGCGGTTTTGGTTATTCGCGGCCGCTAAAAAAAAAAAAAAATTCCCTACAACACACACCTGTGTGAAAATACAAGTGGACTAGTCCAAATGAAGGTTAATGGCATAATACTGTATTGTACAGTGATTTATTGCAGGGTCCACTAAATAATACCGTTAAAATAAAGAGTAGTACTAGGTCCGAATCGGACACATTTGTTAAATCATCTACAGCAATCGAATACCACTCAAATATTTTACAGGGATCTTGAAACTGGTGACTAATGTCAGCGCCTATATCTTCTGTTCGCCGAGCAACTGTATTTGCATACAAACTAATTGAATTAACAATTTGTTGTGTTTTGGGACACAATTCTTCAACTGCCTTTTCAATGGTGGTTTTTACTAACTCGCCATCTGTAAAAAAACTTGTCGGCCTCTAAGATATGACAAATTTTGAAACTTCTTCTTACAGCTGCTTCGTTTTGATTTTTTTGCTTAGTAAAAATGTCACGTTGAGATGTAATTGACTTTTTCAGAGATAAAACTTTTTCTGATCGAATCTGACCTGTCATTTCAGCGTATTTGCGTTTTGAATATTTTGTTTTATTACAAATAATACACAGAGCGGTATTTTTGTTTTCAACCACAAAGTAATCGATACACCATTTTTCGTTAAAAATACGACACTCAATGTCAACTTTCCTCTTTTTGGACAAAGACATAACTGAAATAATAGTTATAAAACACTGGCACTACACTCAAACACTGTATTAATTATAACACACCGGCACTACACTCAAACACTGTATTAAAAAGTAAAAGAAACAATGTTTAGTTAGCATCAGGCTTCATCGACAATTTCACTTTTAGTATATATTATGTTGATTGACACTAGACTAGGCGAGTAGCGCTGTGAGTCGCCATGTGGGGAATGGGAGTTGGCCGTGTAGGGGTATGGGAATCTTCTGGCCTACTGTACCCTGGATCCATTTTATCACTCCAGTTTAATAGAATGTTGCCCAAACATGTAAACAGAGCTCTGGCCTAGTGAAGCATAGTCTAGTCTAGGCATAGCGTGCTGCTTTAATTAATAATAAAATATGAAACTTTATTTTAGCTAATTGTTAGGCCAGAATTGGCCGTTATACTCAAGGTAGTCGGATAGGCAACAGGCCGGATCTGGCCCGACAGCCGTAGTTTTGAAACCCCTGCTCTAATGCGTCATCACAAATGATCAATGATTAAAAACCAAGGTTAGTAGGAAATGGATGTCAGACCCAGCAGGGAGTTATTAACAGTCAGTTGTTTGTGTTCGGGGTGGCATGGAGTTGCCAGGAGGTCAATCGATTGACAAAGGGTTTGGACAGAGGCAGAGACTCTGGTGGATGGAAAAACATTACCAGGTTGTTGTGACGAATCAAGCTGAATAGTGAAGAGGACCTACAATAGGAGATACATTGTGTAAAGAAATTTAGTAAATCTTTGGAATTCCTTTTAAATTCATAAATTTGTCATTATGAGCATGTCATGTAGAGTTAATGACTTTTACATTATAGTTGCTTGTCATTTAGTGAAAGTTATACAATGAATTGTAATTAATTATATTTTATAATGAGGGGTAATGTTTCTTTATTAAATTTAATTTTAAATAAAATGATTTGCACAGCTTTATGGGCGCCAGGTGACATTAGTTCACCAATTTAGAAAAGTTAAAAAAGTTTAATTATTGTTAACTAAAAAATTCTCAGGGTCGTAGATACTTTTAAAAGTGTACTCCCAAATGGTATGATGGTAAATAAGAAATCCTTTTATTTTTCTGAAACTGAACATGTAATTTATTCTAATATAGATTATTAACACACATACATAAATTTGTCATTTTTAATTATATTATATTCAAATTAAAAATTTTTTGTCTTGAAGAGACCAAGTGTCTTGTAAATGACTCTACTTTCAAATTAGTGGCAACTTTGATTAATTAAATTTTTATACGAGCATCTTTGTCTCATATTAAAAATTATGATGCATCGATAAGTTAGAAATTCTTTATTGAAATTTTAGTTTAGATATTCTCTTAAACAACATTTAAATTTACTTATTTAACAAAAATTCTAAATTATCTCAATCACAATTTACAAGTTTTATCATTAATATTTTTGTACAAAAAAAATAAAATAATATTGTCTGTTATCTGTGTTATCACATTGCAGTATTTCCTAAACTAGACTTCGGTTGTAACGTGTAGTTCTCGTCCTGAAGGTTGAGGTTCGCCATGGTCCACGTCGCATCTAAGTTGTCTCAGATTTCAATCTAATATTCATGATTTTCGCACATTTTTGTCTCTACTAATAAAATAAAGTTCATGTTTTAACATTCAAAGTCTTTCAAATTACAATATCGTTTAAAATTGTCTATATAACGAACAAAGTTCAATTCACTCCACGTGGTCCGTGTGCACTCTCTAATTGCTTCACAATCGAAAATATATCTGTCCATCTATGATCCCACTTTCCACGCTTTTCACAAACAATTACAACTGTTTTTATTATTGTCTTTTTTTGTCATTACTCGTTTTCACCTTTTTAACGTCTTTTACACAAAGCACATTTTCCGTGTTACAAAAGAAAACATGTCTGTCTCTGATGACGATCACTTCTAGACTCTATAGTTTATTCACTTTGTTTTTTAAACTATTCCCTATCTGCATTGATGATGCATTAAAGAGACATTTTTATATAACTACATTGTTCTCAGAAAATACTTATTACATTCACAAGTACGACTGTCTCTTTTAGACGTTCCTTTCCAACTGACTCTAAGCACACTTTTTAGTTCCGGATATCATATCTCAATCACGTGATTATAGCCTCAAACCCATAACCACTTACTAACAAGTCTTTTTACCTCATATAAGCACAATTTCACACGAATATTAAGTTTATCTTAAAAATAGACATTACTATCCATATACATACTTTTTCCAAATTCATCTTTTGGAAATTTGTTTTGATTCGTTATTCTAGAAACAGCAACAAAGCCTATTTTCGATTGAGATTATTAACTTCCGTTTTCATTTTAACCAATGACAGCATTTATTTATTTTACCGCGTCTTTCCATCTCATATTCAAAAATTCAAAAAGTACACATTACAGAATCTAATCCATTGTAATGGTCAAGATATTGATTTTTTGAAAAATTAAGATTTTTTTCTGAATTATTGGAGTTGGACGTTGTTCGAATAGCAAAAATCCTGTTAGGGGATAACTGGCGTTATGTCACGTGACGTCATGCGATCCTGAATTTGTTTTAAGCTGGTCCCGGAACTTAGCGTTTTTCCGAATTGTGAAGCAATTTTGGAATTTTGAAAGTATAAATTGGATGATATGATATATTCAAGTTGATGCCAAGTTGCATAAATTTTCCATTCATACCGATTAATACGGAGATCCACATCAAAAGTTATGTAACTTCTAAAACAATAAATTCCCAAGCTAGTGTAGTGCACTTTAGAGGGATTTTTTTCTATATATATGAACAGAAGCTACTTTCTGGGCACTCTGGATTTCGGACACAGATAATAAGATCACTCTTGATTTTGGAGGTGCATGGAAGAAGAAATTCTCATCTCAGAAATGCATAAGTAAAAACCCATTTGATTAGATTTGAACAAGATAATTCTTGATATTATGAAATGAAATGAATGAATGAAATGAAAAAATGCTTTATTTCGCAACAAAAATATTACATCACAATATTTGTTAAATTTTATATTAATAAACTTGTTCTACACCATAAACTTAAAATATTTATAATTGCATTTTAAAAGTTGGGTAGAAATTTTCAAACACAATCACATATTACATCAAAGAAATTAACACATTACACACATTTGATGATCTTAATAAGAAACAAATAACTTTAGAAAACATCTATTTAAAAACAAATCTAGACTACCAATATTTGCATCAAAATTAAATCTTAAAAAAATTTATATTTACGGTATTAAATTACAAAACGGAAAATATCTTACAATTTGGAAAACATGTGGAAACAAAAGTTTAAAAATGTATAGACGTCCCTATAAGAATTAGAAATTAAATTCTTGAATTAAAGCCCATCTGTATTGCCAAGCTTGTTGAGAAAATTTTGCAAGCCGCACCCAATCGTGCCCATTTAAATACTTTAAAACCTCTTCCTTACTTAGTTCATGCGTTTTAAACCACCTAAATCTGAAATCCTTTAAAATTGGACATTTTCCTATAAAATGGTATGTATCCTCGAACTGATTTAAATTACAAAGAGAGCAATTATAATTTTGTTCCCTGACCCAAGGTTTATAATTTAAATAAAGCAAATCTCCCCTACACTTGAAAACCCATCCAATTAATTTTGAATTAAATTCCTCTCTAAAATAAGTTTTATCGCCAAGGTCATAGTCTACCTCTCTGTATAAGGCATGGTACTGACTTGTCCTAGCGGCTTGTATACATTTCTGCCTAGCATCGTCCCTTATCGCTTGCCATAAGGTCATCAGTTACCCCCGCCATAGTCCCGCATCAGCTGATAACGGCACAGAATGTCTTTCAGCCAAATACTGCCACTCTCGAACCAAAATAGATTTTTCCTAATTATTTCTTTTGATAAAATATTAGGTAGACGGTCATCAGCCATGTCCAGCACTTTTATTATGTATTTAAAATGTAACTTAAAAGCAAAAACAAATATTTTTTTAAAATTTGTCTCCAAATACAACATATAGTTAGGTGTGTTTTGTGGCAGACACAGAATCCATTTGATAAAAAAACGTAACAACTGTTCTACCGAATCATTTTCCCGATATCCCCACACTTGGGCTCTGTAACACATGATTGACCTGGCTACAGCTTTAAAACATTCCGATTTGTTTTACTCAGAAATGCATAAATAAAAACCCATTTGATTAGATTTGAACAAGATAATTATATTTAACAAGACTTGATATTAACTATGTCTAAATGGAATTTTAAATCAGAAAGTAACTAAAAATCACATACATTAAAAAGTAACAAGTGTCATAATAATAAAAAAGATCCTGATCGACTTTCGACATAACTAGGCGAGCGAATGATTGGAGCTGTCACAACGGAAGGAGGATGATATTAGACACAGAAAGCAGTAAAGATGAGAGACGACTTGGATAAACTAGACCAGAACCTGTAAGTGTTGAAAGAAGACAGAAAAGGTATTGTCTAAATAGAGAACTTAGACCTCGCAACATCCTGAGGGACAATCTGCAATGTCGGTCAAGTTTTGAGACATCTATTTTCTTTTTTCATACCCACAACAGTTAAGATAACATTCTACAAGTTTCTGTAGACAATGCAGTGGCAAAGTGTCAAATCATATAAGTGTCAACGAAAGATTGAACTAATTCACTAATTTCAGTAAATCTACCTGAAATAATTTCAGACTGGTGAAAAAAAAAATTGTTATAATGTTATTAGCATGTAGTAACAGTGATAAGTGTGTCATATTTCATAATAAGAGAGTATGCAATATATTTGTATTTAAATATTTTCAGTAGTAGGGGGCCTACATTTTTCCTAACCTAGACTTTAATAGTTTTAAGCCTATCTTGCAACAAAATCAAATTAGTGTTTCCAATTAATATAAAAAAATTGAAACAAAATCATGAACAATAAATAATATTATTTATAAAGCATTATTAACTCAATAGTGTTAATAAGAATAAGTGTGTGTCAAAGTGAGAAAACATCAAAAATTTGTTTGTAAACATAACTAAGTGAGGTTATGATGTAAGTTTTTTGAACTGTTATCTAGTTTGTAATATCAATGCTGGTTGCATTGTGAACTGCTTGTGAAACAATTTTTTTTTTTTTTTTTTTTTAAGAATATTTGTAGAGATATGTGTGCAGAATTACAAGGTACAGATAGCGTTGAACAAAAAGAAAAATGGTATCTTAACATTTATTTGCTAAAACAACTAATAAATATTAGATACTGTATAATCCAAGCATGAACCATTTCATAGACAAAAATATTAATTCTATTGAAAAAAAAATCAAATAATTCTATAATGTCCAATATCCAGCTTTGGAGAGACCAAATAAAATTTGTAGTGTGTTGATTTGAAGAATTATCAAAAATAATCGAAATTTTTTGGAAGATCACTATTCTTCATTGTAGAGACATATAATTTAAATAAAAAAGGGTTTTTTCATAAAACATTTGTTTATAGTAACTAATTATATCTTAAAATATGATGTTTTCATACCTTCATGGAGTCAGAAGTGGTGTCTTGACACTTGTATTCACTTGTATAAAAGCTTGTAGACACTCCATTAAACATTGATGATCGCCATTAAACATTGTTGTCGCGTAGTTGAAGAAACAATCTGGTTCAGATATTTTTCTCAAATTGTTATCACAGTATCAAACACACATTATAAACATAGACAAAATAAGTACTTGTAGCACGTTGTCATTGTTTTAACAAATGTAATTAATTTTATACATTAAAGCATTGAGAGTGAATGTTAGTGGAACTCCACATTCGGGTAGCGGGGTAATAAGACAGAATTAGTGTCCTTGGTTCATTTTTGTTGTGAGCGGACATTAACCAATCAGAATACAAGAGCAATGGCGATCATTGATTGGACATTAGATATCTACTTGGTACCTTAATGTTTTTTTGATGCAGATAAAAATACAAGATTATAATACAGCGATACAAGATAATTTAATGGGTGTTTTTATTTTTAGGAGACATTAAAAGGTCAAATATGCAGACTAAACAAAGACCTAGAAAACTGTGAGAAGAGATCTATGGAAATGAAGGCAACTCTTACACAACAGGCAGCTGTTATGGAAACCGAATATCAACAAACCATTAATAATTTATCAAAAAATAATGATGATACTATCCGTAAACTCACAGAAGAAAAGGTTTGTTATTTAGTGAGACATTTAGTTGAAATACATTAGTCACATACTTTAATAATAGAATAAAATTTATTTCTATTACAAGGAAAAAAAAATACTTACTAGTTGCAATCATACTTACAAAAAAAGAAGAATGTACCAGTTTTTTTATGCCTTTTTCAGTTTTTGGAAACTAATAATCTTAGAATCTTTTGGAAATTAGGTAACCTGATTGGTTAAGCCAGTTTTGGGTTTACCATCATTGTAATGTATGTATTAAATGAAAACAGACAAATCTGTACTTTTATCATTAAAAATATAGTCATCTCAGCTTAATTTAACACCACCTCTTACATCCATGGTTTATATTTTATTAGTTTTGTTGTTTTATTTGTTTCGACATTTTAAATTTCAAATAGCCCCTTATTTAACTCTCCAAGGAAGGGTTTAATTTCATCAAACAATTTTATGCAATTGGTATTATTATAAAACTTAGGTTCCTAATACTGATAACTTTCCTGAAATATTGTTAATTTAGCTTTTAGAACATACAATAACGTAACCCATACATTGTTTCCATTATGGATTCCACTCTATCTAGTTTTCCGATTAAAAATCTAATAAAACCATTTGTATGTAGTTATACATATTTAATTTGTTAAATAAAGGCAATGAACTTTCTGTTTTTGATTTATACAACATGGCCTTTACTTACTTCTTATCATATGATATTCTAGAGTAACCGGATATGCTTGAATAACTGTAGTTATTTTTGACTTACCGCCAGCAATCCTTCGATAATTCTATTTTAGTTTATATTGTCATATATTTATTCACTACACGTGTTTCGGACATTATCGTCCATCGTCGGGTGATAACACTTAGTTAAAATATTCAACACAAATATACAAGTAACACATAACATTCACGCACGAGAAACACAATATTTTAATGTCATCGCGCCGGCACTACATAGTATACTATGCATTGGTCATGTGCGTATGGTAGTTAATCTGTTTATCAGCTCGAAGGTGGGGGTTGCTTCAAACCTTTTTTTGTCATTCAACAATCCATCAGGGTTCTGCAATTCGCTACGATAAATTAGGTATTCTTCCAAGCGGTTCATATAGTTGCCCTTTTTACAATTTTTTAGTACTTGCATGTTAATTTCCATGTTGTCATATTTATGATCATTATCTATCAAATGTTCCGCAAACTTAGATTTTTCAGGGTGTTTTAGCGCTTGAATATGTTCTTTGTATCGTGATTTAAACGGGCGTCCTGTCTGTCCTATGTAAAATTTGTTGCATGAGCTGCAGTTTAATCTATATATACCAGTATTTGTATATTTATCTTGTTTATTAGTTATGTTCCTGTTTATTATTTGGTTCAGGTTGGAATTGGTTTTGTATGCTATTTTGTAACCTTGTTGTCTGAATATATTGGCTATTATGTTATTGAATTTGGTGTTGTGTTGTAAAGTTACAAACTTGTTGTCCTGTTTTATTATATTCATAGTATTGTTTCTCTTTTGTTCCATTTTCTTGAGTATATTGTCTACTATTGTTGGTTTGTATCCATTTTGGTGTGCAATATGTTTTATTGTGTTTAGCTCCTCTGTGTAATCGTGTAGTGAATAAATATATGACAATATAAACTAAAATAGAATTATCCAAGGATTGCTGGCGGTAAGTCAAAAATAACTACAGTTACTTCTTATGCTTGTCTCTGGCATCAGGTGACACCAACCATACCTCTCATACACCTGGACAGCTATCTTCCAAAGAGTGGGGTTGGGGTTCATTTTCAGTTTCTCTCTGGAAGTACTCTGTCCTGGACATCTAAGGAGAATATGTCCAGTTTTTGCTCTAATTGCAAAGGTGGATATTGAATGAGGCATATCCCTATAAATGTTTATGTCATTGGAAGTCTTGAAGATAAGAGGGTAAATGTCGTCCACTCGTTCCATTATCCCATTGCTCTATTCATCTTGTTTGTAGTACCCCATTGCAATGGGGCAGACAGGTATTTAAAGTCAAAGCCTAAACCAGCAGCCAATCCAGATATTCTATCTGCCTTCTCATTTCCCCGCAATCCATAGTGACCAGATACCTATTAAAACCAAATTTTTCTGTATTCCAAGGTGTTCAGCATTAGATCTATTTCTCTTACCCGATGATAATAGTATAACAGCTTGTATTATTCCAAAAGTTAAAGTTTGCTCTTAGAGTTTCTGAAGATGCAACATTTTTCTTTGTCTATGCTGGTGATGTGAGCGATGGTTGCTTTAATAGCCAGAAGTTCTATATCTGTACTGGTCACTGAGTGTGCAATTGTAAAGTATGACTTGATCGTATTGTCAAATAAAGTCGTGCTCCAGACTTTAGAAAAAGCTGGTTCAGTTAGCCATAAGTGAAGATTTTTGGAAGAAGTTTTCGTAGGTGTTATTAGTGGCTTCTAGAACAGCTGTTCTTTAGATTTCATGATGATCTATCTTGGAAATATCGCCAAACAGAAGCAATCTAATCTTGTGTGTGTGTGTGTGTGTGTGTGTGTGTGTGTGTGTGTGTGTGTGTGTGTGTGTGTGTGTGTGTGTGTGTGTGTGTGTGTGTGTGTGTGTGTGTGTGTGTGTGTGTGTGTGTGTGTGTGTGTGTGTGTGTGTGTGTGTGTGTGTGTGTGTGTGTGTGTGTGTGTGTGTGTGTGTGTGTGTGTGTGTGTGTGTGTGTGTGTGTGTGTGTGTGTGGAAAGCCCAGGGAGGTGTTTGAGAGATGTACGAAAGTGAAAGGAATGTTTATGAAGTGGTTTTTGGATTGCAAAACTTATGGTAGAACTCTGTTGGGGAAGTGCTAGAAGCTTCAGATGTTTATCCCAAACTATCTTGTTCAGAGTTCAGAATTTAGTTCCATTTCCATGGCTTGTACAGGGGTGGTTTTAAGCAAATTCGTAATGATGAATTTTAAATATGTTTTAGTTTATTAAGCTGAATATCAATTGCTGAACTCCAAAATGTCATACCTTACATCATCTTGGATAGATCAAAGCCTTATCTTAGTATAAAGGTATTGACACCCACAGACTTTCTGGCAACCATCTTCAACAGGTTCATTCTATTTATGCATTATTCTAATACTCCTTTGAAACCATTCTAAATATATAAAAAAGGAACAACTAATTTTAAAATGCTTTTCGATTGAAGTTGGGCGCCATTTTGTAATGCTTTATTACAAAAAATAAACAAATAAAAATTTAATTATAAAATTTATCACTCTAGAAGAGAGTGTAAAATATCTCAGAGGTCGTAAGTTCTTTTGAAAAAAGTGTACTTAGTAGAATATTGAATAAAGTAGACATCTTTTTTATTCTGAAATGCACATTTCATTGAACAACATAATATAACACAAGAATACATATGAATCAGATAATACCTGTAAAAAATGAAATTACATATAAAACATCCTACATATTTAATTAATCAAGATTATATTCATTAAAATTTAATTTATTAACTTTATTTATGGTTGCAACCTATTAATTAAATTGAAAGAATTTTTATATATTGAAAAGTTAATATTCTTTTTTACTTTATTTTTAATTTTATAAAAAACTTCATTTCTTTTATAAATTCAAATTCAAAATATCATAATCATAATTTTAAATAAAGAGAATCTTTTACTTATGAAAGATTTTGAAAATTACACTTGAAAAAACATATCATGTCTTCTTACAGAAAACTTCAGACAAATCTACAAACATAATGTTAAAATTTCAACGAAACCACAAATTACAAATCAATTATATATTATAGTTTATATGAAGAATAGTTTATGCATGTTATACCAGACATGTGTTATAATTTTAGATAAATTTCAATTAAAAGCACATCTTTTCCTGGTTCCAGTCACATGGTGTCGTTTCACTGAAATCACGTCTACTGTTTCTAAAATTAAATTTTAAGTTCTCGACTTCACTTATAAGAACATATCAATAATTCACTTCATTATTAGTTCAAAAGTTTATACTCAATTTATTTTGTTTTCCATTAAAAACACAAAAACTTAGTCTTTTTTACGCATTTTTCGGGTTGCGTAATGCACATTGTCCATTGCACAATATTACCAAATCAAATATTTTTCACTTCTGAAAATTTATTTTTACTCAAAAGAAACTAGCTCACAATAGTTTATAACAGTATATATTAAACAACTCTTAGTTTCTCAAGAAAACACTTTCCTTTTATACTTCCATTTCGTTAAGACGAACATGTCTATCAAAAGAGCGTGGTCCCGCTTTGAAGGATCTGAAGAGACTGAATCGGTTTTAGTTTAGGCGGTTAACGGAAAAACTTTATGCTTTGTCTATAAAATGTTTACACTACATTTTTCTAATGATTAAGTTTATAACTGTTTTAAATATTAAAATACATACAATAAATTTCTCTGATAATTTTGTACTAATTATTTTGTTTAATTATTCATTTTTTATTGATTTTATTCGAAAAAACAAAATACGTTTCCTGTATGATGCATTAAGTTCAATGTATACCACATTCTATTGTGCTACCTCGTTTGCGATAAAAAAAAAGACCCGTGGTGGACCGTTTTTTGGGTGGCACGTGTCAGCCTAAATATCCAAAGTAAAAAAAAGACAAAAATCTGAGTAAACTATTTACAATCAAATTAAACACAGATATATACAAATTTCTAGTTCAATGGTTTATTTAAAAAAAAAAATTCTTAACAGTTTTTTTTATATGCCCTTAAATAAAAATTACATATAAGAAAACTTGAATTAACAAACAAATCCCTCCCCAAAAGAAATAAACTAACCCCTCCCCTTTATACAAAAAATTACAATTATTATTTGACGTACATACCCAAAAAATATTTTACATATAATTTATTTAAGTTTAAACCCTAGCACACTGAATAACAATTTAGGCTATTTACTCATAACGTGCTATTAGGAAAAAAAAAATTTTTTGTAATTGTTTAAACTTCTATTTGATTTTGGGATCTTACAGATATATTTGGTAAAAAAAAAATGTAGATTGGCTTTAAAATTATTTAAAAAAAATTTTTTTTACAGATTAAAACAAGAAAAATAATTAATTTCACATTTTTGACCGCCCTATGAAACAGATTATATATTTTTTTTTATATTTACAAACAAATCTTATTAATTATTTTTATATAAAAGTAGGCCTACTATTTAATTCAAAATAACCTGAATTTCATCAAACAAATAAATTTTACTAAAAAAAAGATTTTGAGAAAAATCAACATACCGTATCAAAAATATCTTTCTACTGCTCATAATAATTATCTACATTCAGGATATCAAAAAAATTACTGATATAGACTAAATATACATATAAACAATAATACGGCCTAAACAAATCAACAATGAACAGCTATAGCAGTTATAACGCTGACACAAAACATTTCACAACTGACAGTTGTAGTAGAACGAGAAATCACGTTATACGCGCTGGGGCAGAACACAAAATGGCGCCTGGTTGCTATAACAACCAAATAAAGACCAACGACAGGTGATCGAGAACAAATACCGTAGTGGGAGTGTCACAATATACCAATAGGACATTTCCCTGCATTCTATTGGATTTTAAATGAATTAAAAATACCTTCAGAAGTCAAATAGTGTTGAATCGAGATATCCCGTCATAAGCGTTACCTGTCAAGTTGAGGGTTACGTGAAATCCTGTCATACGCGTGCTAAGGGTTAATAGAAAATTGAACTATGATAGAGTAAGAATTTAAATTTTTTTAAAATTAATAGAAAATTATTATTATTGATTGAGACGTCTCTTCAAAAAAAAAAATTTGAAATGACCCCTTGGGGTTTGAAAGGTCAAAAAATTGCTAGCATATCCCATCCTAATATATATATATATATATATATATATATAACAATACATATGATTTGCCTTATTATACATTAGACTAGATACAAGTAACAAGTATATTTTGTTTAAAGTCTATAAGTCCTGCTAATTCTCAGATGCAGACATAGATATATAAAAGATTTTGTTCATTGTCACTTAATATCATTTGATTATCATTAAGGCTATAGTTGAAGAAAGAAATTGCGCCCTGATTCTTGGACCAGCATTACAACTGTATTAAAAAAAAAAAAAGCCTTTAGTAAGGCAAAAAAAACTTAGTTTTTCATGTTAGGTTTTGCAAACTTCAAGTAACATAAAGATACGTTAGAAAAGATTTCACATCAAGCTATATTGCACAAATATTTGTAACTGGGCTATAAGTTTAAACATTAATAATTTTTTTTTAACGTTAATTACAGACAATTAGTTTTAATAATTAAAACAGACAAAAATTTTTAAACAGAAATAAAACTAATTATTTAACAGACTTTAGTCGTTGAAGGAAAATAATGCTTAGATAGTGAACTCAGACTATAGATATTTCTCTCTTTGAAATTTATCTTACTAAATGAAATGATTTTTTTTTTTTTATTACCTGGATCACAGAGAATGGCAGCCTTTAAATTTTGTCCTGTGAAGCCAGGACGGCATCGCTAAGCTTGTAACTTTGCACTTTCAAGATGTTTCTTTTTTTTCTAACAGAGGTTAGCCGAAAAGCACGCATGTATGAGCTACTTTGACATTGTTAATGGATGATTTCCTTTTAAACACTGTTCACAAGACATTTTAAATTTTTAACAAAGATTTCAAGAAACAAGAAAAACGTATAGCTCACTACATGACTCATATTGCAAGACCGAGCACACTGGAATTGTCCCGAAGAGAGACTAACGACGCATGCGCAAGGCTCGATCATATGGCAGTTCTCTAGATTGTCCCAGGCCGTGTCTTTATCTACATGCCTCAGGCTCGATGAATGTTTAAGCTATGTGCATGATTAGGATTTGTTTTTTTGGTTGTTTTAAATAAAATGTGTGGCGGATTTAAATAAACGCTACACTATGTAAGACCATCAAACTAAAAATGTACACTATTACACCTTCTGTCTTCTATATGGGCTCTCCATCGTAATTTAGGATACAGAGTGATTCCTAGTAGAATGTATATTAAATGGTGGGGGGGGGGTATTTCTTTTTTCTGCAATTGTGGTACAAAGTTCTTTAGCAAATATCTTGTTGAAAAAGCTGTGCATTCAATCTTGAATAATGAAGTGTTTAAAATCCATTTATCAGTCCATGCATTTATGATGTGCAAATCATTCTAGATATGTTAAGTGGCTCAGATAGGATTTACTTCTGTGCTTTATATGGTAATATCATCAGCAAAGACACAGTCATCAGTTGAAGCAGGAATTGCTTTCAAAATATCACTAAGCGCTATTTTAAATAAGGTGCTTCCTCTGATTCCTAGCAGGCGTGTCGAAATACATTTTCAAATTGATCATAACAGCAATGGTCACATACGACATGGATATAACTTTATGTTGTTTGATTTTAATTATAAGGACAAGTTATTTAAGCTAATATCGCCACATACCAACAATCCATATTATAATTTGGAATAAACCTTTAAAATTAAATACTATAAAATGATCTTAAATAATACATTTTTCCTTTGTGACAGGAATAGTTTTTATTCAATTCTATAATTTGCTATGATTATCCAACTCATTCCAAGTTATTTTAGACTATTGATCGTCGACAATTTCAAAGTTACACTGATCATCCTAGCATAACTTTTAAACATACTTTCATCTTTCAAATCAAAAATAATATATTTAGTTTGATCACTTAATTACATATAATGAGTTGCAAAACATGATCTGATGAGTGTAGATCTTGAACAAGATATTTTATGGTTTTAAAACTTTTACCACTTTACACAAATGTTGCAATCATCAACAAAGGCAGTCAACTCTCCTCTGAAGCAACCCATTACAGAAATTGTAAATATAAATTTCAAATAATAATCCACCATCATTATGAATCTTGCACAACACCATTCTGTTACTAACATTATTCATTATTACCCCCTGATTTACAGAATTATACACCTGCTGCATCTTCTATCTTAATAATTATAATTATGTTAGTTGAATAGTCTTCTCTTTTTGTAATAATTCAAAGTTTTTGTTATACTAACTGCTAAGTAATTCCAATAAGATAAATAATATGATCATAATAAATATATAACTTTAAAATAATGTTTTTATTTTGGATGGCTAGGAGACACAGACTTACCTTGGAAAGTGGTCCTTGGTATTACTAAGAATATGGGAACCGTCTCCTCAATGGGTCACAAAATCTCGAGAACCCCCCTAAACCTTAATCTTAGATAAATCATCCTTTATTCTTTTTCTCCTCCCAACATGCTTACTTAAAATTGATATAAATAATTCATCAAAAATGGGAATAATAACAATAATAAAACATTCATCTGTGGCTCAACACAGATCCATCCTCTGTGCAACCAGACTACAACAATTCATTCTTTCTATTCTCTCTACTGATTGAGGAAATGGACAGTGTTTACAAAATACATGCTTACAAATAATATTATTCAAAATCAATAACTTGTTACAGCTGTTATTGTGATTTGTACAGATGTAAATTAGTTAGAATAATATAATCTTTTTTACTGAATTTTGGTTATATTGTGATATAATAAAAATAACAATAAATGATTACTTGGATAATTTTAATCTTAGGAGCAACTTCGAGTTGGTTTAGAGAAACGTTTGCAAGCAAGTGTTTCACAACTTGGTAGTGAAAAGGATAATGAAATTCTCCAGCTTCAAGAAAGAATAAACAGTTTGCAACAACACATAGAAAATATCTGTCAGCAACATGAAGAAGTATTATTGAGAGCAGAAAATGAAAAACAGCAAGCTCTACTTCTTGGTAAGCACCATGGTGGTCTCAATGATGATTTAAATTATAGCTTGTTTAATACAGGAATAGAATTACTAGATTATTATTTAAAACAACCATACTGATATTCTAAAACATCCCAAACTCTAAATCCAACATGTAAAGGATTTAAAAAATGATTTATTGCTGTAATACAAGCAATTATCCTAAATTTAATTTTCGTTAATTTATTGTTGTATGCAACATGTAACATCAATTGAAAAATTAAGTAAATTTAAAGCAAACATAACAATTT
The DNA here is from genome assembly GCA_963513935.1 of Aphrophora alni. NCBI lineage: Eukaryota > Metazoa > Arthropoda > Insecta > Hemiptera > Aphrophoridae > Aphrophora > Aphrophora alni. The sequence continues at coordinate 99,242,383 of OY740767.1, forward strand.
TTTCTTACTTTATGTTATACTTCTGAATTCTCGCAATCAGGGAGTTGCTTCAGACGTTGGGGAGTTTTAATGTTTCAATATTTTATCTTTTTTGTTGTAGATGGATGCATTTGATAAACTAATTAACAGTTTAAAAACTTGTTATAAGTAAATTAATAGTGAGAACATATTCTTAGTTTTTTTAAACTACCATAAAACATATTAATCTATAATAATTACAATGTTATTTTAAGTTCTACTACCTGTGAATAATTTTATATTCTTTAAATGCTTTGAGCCGTATTTATGAGTTTTATTTGTATATTTTGCAGCACATCATGATCAACAAGCTCTATTAGAAAAGATGGACAGTGTTAGGAGAGAACTGGAAGAAGAAAGGGGAACTGGAGAGAAGGTTAGAAGAGATGCCACAACTAGAATGGAGCAAGACAGAGCTAGTTTGAATCAGTTAAGAGATGAAGTATCAAGACTTAAAACTAAAATGGAAGAGTTCAGGTAATATTCAATGGTTGTAAAAATATTTAGTTTATCTTTAACCGTATAACTGACACTAGAAAACTCCCTAAGTGGTGGGCAATTTATAAAATTTACATTTTGAAAAATCAATTTTAATGAGAAAAAAACTAACAAAAAAGTTAAGCTTTAAAATAATCACTAAAAATATTTATTTTATCCAAAACCAACATGTACTATAACATTTGTTAGAGGCAGGTAAGTAAAATTAAAATGAGTACATTGTTCTGCTTTCCCAGCTTCGTTAATCTCACTTTTGTTGACACGTTTCGGTGTCATATAGTCCATTTTCAATACATTTAATAGTACTGATCATCCTACACTTGTATTAGTTATATTTAATAACTTGTTCCTCCCACTTTTCATTGCTCCTTTTTTTCCTATTGGCTTATCTAAACCAGTTTAACTTATTTTTGATTAGTCATTCCTTCTCCTACACTTGAATTCATTACATTGAACAACTCATTCTTATTGAGTGTGACTACAGTCGGTACTCGGTGAAATTCCATAATAAGGCAAAACAAAAATGAAAAAGCACTTATAATTTCACAAACAACAATTTATTGCTACAGCTGTTTCGCCGTTAGGCATCGTCAGACAACTAAGAACTAAAAACTAAAATACAGGTCAACTCAACACTAACATCTTTGTTTGAAAACTTTCTCTTATCCATGTCCCTTTCAGGTAATACCAGGTCATTGCCACCACCTCTGCTTTCATCCCCACCTTCATTCCTAAATGTTAGTGTTAAGTTGACCTGTATTTTAGTTTTTAGTTCTTAGTTGTCTGACGATGCCTAACGGCGAAACAGCTGTAGCAACTCATTCTTCCCACTTTAACTCCACCTTACTTCCTATTGTTTTATCTAAAACTTGTTTAACTTTTTTCTGATTAGTCACTTCCCTCCTCTCTATCCATATTTCTGGTTTCTTTTCCCTCTCTTTTGATGAACCTCTTCAAATTTTTAAAAATAACGTCTCATTGTGTGTTTATTTGTTCGTTAATAATTTTATGTCCTTTTAGTTTTGTTTGCATATTCTAATATATTTAATCTCTTTCCCTTTTCTTTATAATGTAAAATTTTCGTTGATTCTTTCATTTGTCGAGGCCTTCATATGGCCTTCTCTTATTAAATGTGTAGTATAGTTAAATCATTCTCTTCATATTTAAAAGACTTTATGTGTTTGTTGAATATTATTTTTAATTTTCACCATCTGCCCGATATATGTTGCATTACAATTGTATTTTATTTCGTATATCCTATTTTTATTATATTTATCTTTCGTCTCAATATTATTTTTTAATTTGCTTCTAATAGTGTTGTTAGATTCCATACCTATGTATATGTCATATTTCTTACAAAAATCTCTAAATTTTTATATTTATTTTCGTGTAAATGTAAATTTATTCCATACCTTTCTTTGTTTTTGTTTTGGTTCACTTATTTTTTTTTCTTTTTCTAGTTTTTATTTTTTACAATAATTTTCTAATCATTCTTTTATCGTAATCATTATTTTGTGCTATTTGAAAAATAGTATCTAATTCTTCCTTATATTCTTTCTTATTTAGTAGATACTCAGTTATTGATTAAATAAATGTCTGAAAGCCGTCATTTTGTGTTCCATTGGGTAGTTTAATTTCACGATTATAATATTGTCTTTGTATGTTTTCTTTTTTTAGTTTCCAAATTCTAATTTTCGTTTAATTTTAAAATCTAAAAAACTAATTACGCCTTTTGCTTCCTTTTTTATTGTAAACTTTAGATTTGGGTGTATTTTAATTTTATTTATTTCAAATAATATTATGTCTCCTTTTTCACCTTTTGGAACTTTTATTACAAGTAGGGAGCCATCACCGTATCTTATATAATCTAAACATTCATATTTATGTATATTTTTGTCAGTATTTCTTCTTCTAAATCTTGAATAAATACTCACTTAAAATTTCTGATAGCAGGTTCCCCACTACTTAACCATCTTTTGGTTTGTGTAATATATTAAAAAAATTTAAATTGGTTTTGGTCCAGAATTATTTCTAATTTTTTAGTGATTTGTCTTTTCTGACCCTGGCGCTATTATAGTATTCAAGGGCAAGGGGTCTTTATTTTATGTTCTTTTTGTCATTTTTTTAATGAGGCATTGATGACCAAGATGTTTTATCTCTTATAAACAACAGAAGGAAAAAATTGTTTTTACAGCAGCATGAAGCCATGAAATTTCAAATGATTTACCAGAATTTTTTTTTTTATGTTTCGCATTACCCGTTATCATTTACCATATGACATAAGTTCAACAAGGCGTGGTCACAGAAGACAATTGCCATAATCTTCGAGTAGAGACTGCTTGCTTGATTTTTTGGTTTGGAGAATGAGTATGGTGGAATGAAATTTAGCTTTTGAATATAACAAATCATATATTTTGTGCATTAAGAAATTGAATTACAGCTTTCATTTCACACATAGTGACATTCTTTATTTAAATTAAATTACAATGACTTACAATCACAATAAGCAAGGGTGATTTTTCTTTTCACTACAGCCGTTTTGGCTATTTAGTTATTATCAAATTATGCTGAATTTTTTCTGTTGTTATTGATTATAAATTTAAAACACATATACACATTGTACATAACACTGACACAAACACTTAAACTGGTTTTATTTGATTTTATACACATATTAGGCCCACTGTCTTGATGCACACTGTCGTTGCTGTTCACTTGTACTGATGTTGGGTTGGAGGGGTTTTTATCTGTTTGCTAATAAGTAATGAATTGATGTCATTTTGAATAATTTGAATTGATCCGAGGTGTTCATTAGTTTTCCCTTTTGACAGTGATGTAGTTATTTTCTAATAAATCATTAACTATATCACGTCGTCGTAACAAATTGAGGTTATTCTAGGTTTTATAAAGTACCACATCATTTGTATTTTTCCTTCTACATATGTGTTTCAAATACAAGGTTAAACATTGAAACCTCCTCTTTACAGTTATATCAAAAATGACAAGTTTGTATAAAAATAAAGATCGGATTCTTCAAGACTGTCTAGACACTGAATATCGCAAACCGGTCTGAAAGTTCAGAGGATCATTTCCTAGAATGGTTATAACTCATAACCTATATAACTTAGGATAATTTCGACTTCTTAGTTCTAAAGAGAAAGAAAAATACTATATAATATCGTCAACTTGTAACATTTGGACAAATATTACTGTTTCGTTAAATTATCTGTACATATAGGTGAGTTTTTCTAAATAAACCTCGCTGCGGCAAAGTGACACAAACTAGCGCTATGAACGGTTACTTGAGTCAAGTAGTGTTTTTCAACTGTTGGTGTCAAAAAATTTTCTAAACTTGGTTATGATAGAATGAAACATTACCTTTACAATGATATGTAATACATTTTGATAATATTAATAATATCTACTAGGATAAAAGTTGAATTGGAAAAAATGTAATTTTTAGCGTGTAAAAATGACTAAAATTCTTGATTTTGTTAAATTTTTATATAATAAAAACTATAAAACTTAGACGCTTTTGGAAACGATCGATAGAAACAGAAAGATGCGATCTATGGAGCAGTTTATGTTTATTCTGACTGACAGAAATTTCGAATCGGGAAAGGTACACAAACATAACCTTGTTTTGTAAAAAAGTTATCTGCGCAAATCTTTGACGTTATGTATAAAAAATACGTGAAATTCAGCAATTTTTGGAATATTATTTATAATGTTTTGTGGAATATTTTTTGTATGATTATGCATCTACGAAACATTAGCTTTCCAACGGTATTTTTTTTATGGCGATAGTACGATTTTAAGTGGGCGAAATGTTGAATTGCAAAATATGTGTTTTAATTGAACTATCTGTCGTTCATAGTACACGGCGTGGTGGTTTACCGGTACTAGGGTTAAGAGCCACTACTTCACAAAAAATGATCGTAAAATAATAATGACAAGAATAATAATAAGAAAGTGATATAAAAGTTATACTGTTATAATTTATTTAGGTCTAATAATTAAAACAACTTTGCAATAAAGTATAGTCGGTTGATCATGTAGTTAAAAAAAAAATTACAAACTACAATAGTTAAATAATTAATTGTAATAATAAAATAATTTTTTTTAAAACAATAATTATAATTATACCAACATGACAGATGTACAATCATCCGCGATCCATACAGGACACCAACAAATACTTGTTTGGTATTTATTTGCACAAATTAATAACTAATAATAGACACAAAATTTTATGAGGTTAGCTATCTTAGGAGCGAAGACCTCTTGTATTAAAATTTCATAGCCCCCACCTAATTATTATTATTGGGGAGAGTGTTTAGAACGCCTCCTACACTGCGACCTAATTAGATCTTTTGTGCCCCCCTCTTGTTGGACTCAGAGATCTATGTCTTTGACAAAATCGATCAAACCCCTGGTCGGGAGGTTTAGTAATTCTTCTTCCGAAATGAAGATAAATTCTAGAAATTTATGTCTCTTTAGGCATAAGGCCGGGCACTCCATGATGATGTGTTCCATGCGTTCCATCTCTTCACCACAGTACCTGCAAGTGTTATCATCCACCAGGCCCATCTTACTTAAGTGATACCTGCAATGGATATGTCCTGTTAGTATACCACAGAGGAGTTTTAGCTATCTTCTGCTTAGGTTTAGCACTACCTTCCCCCTCTTTTTATTAGGGCTAATGAACTTCTTGGAATGTATAAGACCCAGCAATGCATTCCAGGTTCTGTTGATTACTTTGTTGGCCCAGTTGGTAATAACTTCCTGGTAATCCCTAGGGCCAAAGCCATACATAGGAGATGGCCCTGTAAAGGGTTTAGATGCACCAAGTTTAGCTTGCTGATCTGCTTCCTCATTGCCTGATATTCCCTCATGCCCTGGCACCCAGACAAGTTCAACTTTATTCTTGTCCGCCAGCTGGTTTAGGGCCTGATGGCACTCGTGAAGCATCTTTGATCTCAAGTTATTGCTTTGAAGTGCTTTTAATGCCGCTTGACTATCCGACATGATGCTAATGTTTCGTTTGGATTGGTTTTTGGTAATCAGATGATTCGCCACCATATGGATGGCATTTACCTCTGCTTGAAAGATAGTGGCGTCAGCACTGAGGGACACATGTCTTTTGAACTTTGGTCCCACCACTCCTGCCCCCACACCACCTTCCATTTTCGATCCATCTGTGAACCACTTTTAGGAGTCTGCCGGCACATATGCCGTGCCTCCCGTCCAGTCTTCTCTAATGGGGAAGCGAACTTTGTATTTGTGATCAAAAATCATCTTTACTTTCATCTGGTCACTCACTGCAGCCATATCCAATAAAGGAGTGGCTCTAAGGATTTCCAGATGTCCTTTGAGGTTTCCTACTTTAAAATGTCATTCCTCATGTAATTTGAGGACCTGCTTCATAGCTTCCTCCTTAATTGCAACCGGTAGGGAATCCAAGCCTAGAAGGATCTCCATTGCGGCAGTGGGTGTTGTTTTCATGGCACCTATGATGCTTAGACATGCTAGTCTTTGCACTTTAGCCAACTTTGCTTGCGCAGTACTTTGGTCTACCTTCCTCCACAAAACTGCTGATGCATAGAGAATAGTGGGTCTAACGACCTGCTTGTAGATCCAGTTATTATATCTGGGATTCAAACCCCACGTTTTGCCAACCATTTGGCGGCAAGACCATAGTATTTTAATGGCCTTGTTGGTCGTTTTAGATAGGTGACTCTCCCACGTTAATGTTTGGTCCAGTGTCACCCCAAGGTATTTAACCTCCTTAGAGATTGGAATGGTGGTTCCATTTAGGTGAAACCTAGGTCAACTTAAATTCCATCATTTAGTAAATGGAACAATAGTGGTCTAACGGGTTTATGTTCATGCCCTCTTTAAGACACCAGTTTTTTGTTAGGTTAATGGCTTTCTGCATTCTCTACCCTATAACGGAGTCATGCTTGCCCCTCACATTTATGGTTATGTCATCAGCATAACCAAGAACGTCAAACCCAGCCCTGCTCAGGTCGTTTAGTAGTTCATCCACTACCAGCGACCACAGCAGTGGGGAGATAATTCCCCCTTATGGGCAGCCTCTTGTGGTACCTACCTCATGTGTAGCGCTACCAATGCTGGTGGATACCTGTCTACCAATCAGCATATGTAATAATTTAAAAATGGGGTGAATTTAATTATTTATATTGTTATTAATTTATTAATTTGCTCGACTAGGGCGCCAGGTAACCTTAGCTTACCAATTTAGAAAAAGAAAGATAATGAATCTAATTATTTATAAAATCTCTGGGGTCGCAAATTCTTTTATCAGTGTACTTACAGTGGATTTTGGTTTCTGAAATGAAAACACTTGTCTCTGAAATATTAACATAAATATTTATTAATTATTCAAAGAAACATCCTACAAATATTATTAACAAAAAATCATCTTTATAAATACTAGTTATCATTTAGTTTTAATAAACAAATCATTGATTTATATTTCCTTTATTTTATTACTTTCAAATTAATAAACTTTATCTTCAAAATGCTTCTATAAATAAAAATGTTGCAACAGGAATTTAATTTATGAAATTTTGAGTAACTTTGCAGCTAAAAAAAAAATTCTAATTTATTATTTAAAATTTTATTTTTTATTATTTTTTCTTGAAATAATCTAATATAAAGGATTTTTTTTTAGTAAAGAAACATGTACAAAAATTAATTTTAAACATAATACAGATTATCAATCAAATAGGTAATGTATAGCGTCTATACCAAAACGCCGATGTAAAAATATATTGTCTGAACACGAAGAGAAAACTGATGTCCGGCAAGTTGAAGTTTTACAGCTCCTCGTTGGTTCTCCATCATTCAAAAGTCGTTTTCTCGAATAGTTTGAGAATGTTCATAACTCACTAACACGTTCAGTCTTTCTGAAATCATTTTTATCTCGCGGTATATAGTTTTTTCTTTTAACACAGTCGTATAGAATAATCGTTCTATATTCTTGTAACATGAATTATCAAATATTAATGTCTTGGAAAATTACATGAGTCTATTGTCCACTATAACTGTTCAATTGTATTGTAATGAGAATTTATCACTTGAAAACACTCTTTACCTTTATAGTTCAATGTTCTAATTACAACTTAACAACATTTTTGTTAAGTTAAGCTCATTAGTGCAACTCAACGAATACATCTTACCGCTCCAACTTTCTTAATACGACTTTGAAAAACACAACCACTCTCCATCAGGCTCTGATCTCTACTTTTTTACACAAATCTACATTTTTGTAAAAGTTACTCTGTATTAAAAACATGTCCTACCACCTCAGGCCTCTCACTGAAACTCTACTAAACACACCTTACTCCACTGAGCTCTGATCTAAGACTGACTTGAAACCACGAGATCTCTTACTTCCCAAAGTGTTCTTTCCGGTCACATTTTCACTGCCATAGTTATTTTACATATATCACCGCATAAAATCAAAATTCACATATAAAGAAATTAAACATTCGCAAATGTTTATGTTGTACTAATACTAAACATGTTTATTTATTTTTAGCCTTGAAAATCTATTTTTTCTTTATAAATGAGTTTACTAGTTTTAAATTATTATTTGAATCTTTTATCTCTATGGATTAACCGCGTCTTTTAAATAAGTTAATATTAAGATCTGACTTTTCACACTGTTACAAAACCCCACAAAGATTTGTATTATAATACAAGTATTGTAACACAAATCTTTCTATATATATATAAATTTCAAATCGAAAAAAAAAAATATAATTTTTCAATAGATTTTCAAAACTTTTTATTTCAGAAGCTAAGGACTTCATAAAAGAAAATAAGTATCACTAGTATACTTAATTTAAGAAAGATTCTCTTTTCTTATAAAAACTAAAAAATCTCTTTACTAAATCCTACTTTACTATCTTAATTTATTTGCGTTATCATAACTCATTTGTACAAAAAAAATACGAATCAACTAGTGCTATTCCTTATCTCTATTTATACAATAAAACCCATCATCAGTTTCTTTTTCAACAGCAGTTGACTGAAACTTTCCCATCAACATTTTTTGTTGACCGGATCCTGTCACTCAAAATCTTATCTTCCAGACAGCCGTCTGTATATTTTCCTGCCATCTAGCATTTCCTTTCCCACACTTTACTTTTTACCAAGACAAAATTTCTACATCTTTTATAAAAATCTACATCTATCTCATACTATTCATCTAAATTACTTTTCAACTTAACACAATTCAAATTTAAAATTTCTCATTATTAATTAACATCATTACAAAATTATTTATTCATTACTCAAAATTACCTCAATTCACTTTAAAACTTTTCAATTTATAATCTTTACATTATTATTTACTTCAACTTAAATTCCTAATTACTCTTTGCTTAGCTGGGATCACATCTTAACTACTGATTTTACCATTACAAAAAAAACTCCTCTCTTATTCAAAATTCAAAATTATTACATCATTATGAAAAAAATCACTTGCAAACTCATCTTATCTACTTCAAAATTACCTCTTTACAATTGTATTATCCTTTTAGTATTATATCTCAAAATTATTTCCATCTTAAATCTTTCATGTTTTAATAATTAAAGTTGCACTAATCCTCAAAAAACCTCTTTATCATTCATATTTATGTAGCCCACGCAGGTTACCTACATCATTTATATAAATAATCTCTTTATCTCAACGTAGCTTCCTTTAAAAAATCATAATAGTCGTCGTTTATTCGTAGAATTCCTCAAATCTCCCTTTTTTTCATTAAAATCGTCGCATATTTCCTTTATTTCATCGCAGCACTCAAAAAACCTCTTAAAACCTAAAAATTAACCATCAATGCAACTTAACTATTCTTCTTATAAAAGTTTCTTAACAGAACAACTTCATTTTAAATACCACTTTACTCAATACTTCTGTAAAGCCATCATCTTCTTATAAAAAACTCAAAAATTCTCTCATTTAAATTACTTCATTAAAATCTCCTTAGTCATCAATTACTTAAATACAAAAAAAAAAACCTCAAAAGTAATAAAATTTACATTGCTTTCCCAGCTAACACCTTATTTCATCAAAATCTTTAGACACCTTTATCAAATAACTTCTCACCATCATCTATTATCTTAAATTCAATCATTATTTATTAAAAATCGTTAATTATTTATTTCATTTATAAATTTCATCAAAATCTCTCTTATCATTATTAATTTACTACTTTTTCATTACAAAACAAAAACTTAACCTCCTTTGTTCATTATTTAACATCAAAAAACTTAAAAAACTTTATTATTATCTGTCTTGGCAAAACTCACATAAATTCTCAAACTTTAACCAATTATTTTTAATTTTCCACACCATAAATCACTTAAGACTAACAACTTTTTATCATTTTATTATTAAATAATTCTTAATATTTATAACATCAAACATACAACTTATCGTTTTACAATTTAACATCTAATTACCTATTCTAATCAGCTAATCAACATTTTTACAATTTTATAAAACTTTTCGTTTCATTTCATAAAAACTCTCCTTTTGTCACGTCCGATTTATTTCTAGGCTTTGTTTTTTTAACAAACCCCCTCCTTTCACCATGAAAGCATTGTCCTATCGTTCCTTGACTACTTCCCTCAACATCTGTTTATACTTGTTAGAATAGACTCAAAAAAAAAAACTTTTCCTTATCCCTATGAAAGTTTATGACACTTACAAACATAAGTCATTGTTTATGTTTTTTGCCCAAAATTACATGTGACAAAAACCTAAACAACTACGTTGGATTTTTTGGTAGGTTTTCCAATTAACCCTAAATCACTACCTTCTAGAAATGATATCTTAGGCCCTGATCATATCACTTCTCGAACATAGCTACATCCTGCCTCGAAAGACAGTTCGCCTACCAAACTTTATATTTTACAATATACTCAAGAACTCTAGGTTCTCTCTTGAATTTCTTCTACTATCCCGTTGTATTTCTTAATACAAGCTAAGAACTCTCTGTTCTTTAAACTTCACAAAATTGTCAAAGTTTTAACTATATTTCATTTACATGAGTTATAACAATTTTTTGTTTTTATTTATTTTTTATTTTATCTTATTTTATTTTTCAAAACTCGACCGGGCTTTATTATAGTGACAGCAATTGAATAATACTCCTCTGTCCTAATAATAAAGCCCTGCCGAACGTCGATTAATAAAACCACCCTCGTTCCATTTTCCATTTTGTTTTTTATTATTATACCTTTTTTATTTATTTTTTATGAAATTTTTTTTATTTTATGCATTTCCGACTCCTTTCTCACCCCTATAGTCCTTCTGACATTCTAATATTTTCCATGTACAATTCTAGTTACACTCTGGACTCTTACACGAAACCAACATGTTATGACCCTAAAATATGCAGTGGTTGAAATGCGATATCCCTACTTGATTCGAAATACCGCCCACCACACACTCCAAACTCATAACACGCCTTTCGTGCAGTCCCGAAATTGTTTCCTTTTTGCAAATAAAACAATTCCTTTTTGACAACACAAACTCACAGCCATCCTCCCAAAATATGTTCATGTTTTTTCTTAAATGCATTTACGCGAAAAAAATTTAAAATTCATAAAAAAATTTCATTCAAATCGCATCATCCGAAGTTGAAATAATGTTTTCTTTAGCGACTATTTTCCTAGCATCGTTGATTTATTGCGTATGTAATTCTTTCTATATATTATTATCCAGATTCAAAAAGAAAATTTTATTTTTAAAATTTATTCTAAGTTCTTTGCTTAGAAATTTACTTTTAATTCTATAAAAGTTACTCAAGTAATCAACTTTTATTCTATTTACTTTAATCAATACCAATCATCCTTTATTTAAATGTTTTTTATTTGAAAACACTAGTTAATTTACGATTATAAGTCAAAAGTTTTCTATTTTCCAAAACAGTATTTTCGTAACACACTGTATCAGTCTCTATATTATACGCAAAGGAATTTTAGGCCTGGTTGAGAGATAAACAACTTTCCCCTCCTTATGATGCAATATATCTTTATCTGTTTACTGATAAGGAATTGACTATGAAATCTTTTTAGCTCCAATACGGTCTGCAGATGAATCTCAACTCTCGTCACATTATTGAATATTCAACATTGAATCCACCTACTTAATATTGAATATTATTTCTTCAACACTACTGATGACTCACATCTAAAGTCATACAAATCTTTCCTTCTAATCAATCTGTTATCGTCACGTTTTCTAAATATTAAGATCTTAATAAACATATAAAGTTGTTTACTGCTATAATCCAGCGTCTTTACTTTAACAAATACTGAAACTGAAACCTTTCTTAAACTAAAACTTCTAACATTTTACGCTTGGCTTATAATTATTTTCTATATTTCTGTCTTAGCTTACAAAATTTATTAGTACACACAAATTATTAATATTCATAACTCTTAATTATTTATTATCAAACTTAAACTTATTTATTAACAAAACTCTTATTCTATTAATTTTATTTTTCAAAACCAAGTCCGTGTGTCATTATAAAAATGTCTCTACATTATTATTTATTCATTCCAAATTTCAATTTATTACAACAAATATAAATTATCTATTTTTTTACGATGGTTTCCCGATTGGTGAAAGATTTTAAAGTACATGATTGAATTTTTTAACACACTTCTATTGTTAAATACTTCTTTCAAAATATAGACCTGTTCTACACTAGATCCTACAAATGAACTCATCTCAACCATATGTTCCCTTTTGTTGACAACCCACTTTTGTGTTGACGAAAACCTTTTCTCTTTCTCTTTCTCAGACATACCATCACCCCTCCTTCTCTCAAATATCTCAGTATTTAACAACCTACATTTGCCAACTGTCAGTTTAGGCATTCTCACCCCACCATTTCTGTATATTATCACAAAGCCTTCCTTTACTATCTCTACATTTTTATTTTCAAAATTATATTTAAAGTTACTTTTTTCACAAAAACTTTTAATTTCTTGTTCTTGTATTCTAAAAACATTTCTAAATTCTAACATCGTGTATTTTTCAAAATCTACAGTCTCATGGTACACTCGTTTTTTAAGATAAGCAGCTGATACCTTTGTTATTAGATTATTTACTTTTACTTTGTTTTTCAAATTACTTATACCTATTCCAACCCCACCAAACATATTAATTTCAACATTATTTGTTGTTTCTAGATTTACATTGTCACCTAACCCATTATTTATCATTTTAGAAATTTCTTGAACACAGTCACTCACACAATTGTCCTCTATTATTATCAAATCATTTGACATGTTATTTATTTCATTAAAACTGTTAATTTCTACTTCAGCTACTGCTTGATCTAAATTGTTATCTAAATTATTAATGTTTTCTATCAAAGCACCTTCTACATTATTTATCCGTTCAAATTCTACTTTTTTCTCACAATAGCTTACTTCAATTTCTACTTCATTATTAGTCTCCAATACATTGATTTCCATTTGTTTAATTTCCAATTTAAGGTTCTGTTCTAATTTTACATAATTTGGTTTTAATTCAACCCTAATTTCTTCAAATTTTTTACACATTGCTTCTTTTAAGTTTAAATTATCTTGTCTTAACTCTAATTTAGCCTGTTTTAAGTCATTGTCTATTTTATCCAATTTAACATTATTTTGTTCAAGTTTAATATTAAAGTTTTCCAGTTTAGCATTAATTTCTAGTTTATTTTGATCAAATTTGTTACTTATTTCTTTTAATTCCAAATTGTTTTGATCAAACCTATTATTTATACATTCAAACTTCTTATCATTATCTTGCCTAAATTCTAGATTATTCTGTTCAATTTTATTATTTGTTTCTATTCTACTTTGTTTAATGTAATACTTATACATTCAAATTTTTTATCATTGTCTTTCCTAAATTCTAAGTTATCTTTTTTCATTTCAATTAGCATTTCTATCATTAACGCCTCATTTTTAGATTTTTTACTCTCATCTAACCTATTTGGTTCCATTATCCTAACCTGCTCAATTACTCTAACTTCTTCATCTCCTAATTCCTTATCTGAATTTTCTTCTACAGTTTCTACCCCTGGTGTTTCTACTAATTTTTTATTCATATCTTCACACTGTTGTTTACTATTTTGAATCCCATCACTATTAAACCCATTAAAATCCGAACCTGAACTACTAATTTTACTCATACTTGAACGTCTACTATTACTATTACTACTTATTTCTTGATCTAAAAAATCTTGTGCGAATTGTTCATCTAATTCTTCATTACTTTTTGTTATTTGTATTGGTAGTTGCCCTATGTTCCCAAAAATACCCTCTGTATACTCCATTGGTTCTAAATTGTTTAAAGAATTATGATTTTCTAACCCTATCTGTTCATTACTATTATTAACATTTATAATTTCTGACTCCATTTTTATCTTATATTTAACACAAAAAATTTTAAAAAAGAATCTTTCTTATATTATTTAGAGAGTCCTTACCTTGTTTTAAGTGTTCGCATTTCATCAAAATCACTGTATTTTCGACCAAAACCGCCCCATTGTTGGGAGCCAATTGTAATAATTTAAAAATGGGGTGAATTTAATTATTTATATTGTTATTAATTTATTAATTTGCTCGACTAGGGCGCCAGGTAACCTTAGCTTACCAATTTAGAAAAAGAAAGATAATGAATCTAATTATTTATAAAATCTCTGGGGTCGCAAATTCTTTTATCAGTGTACTTACAGTGGATTTTGGTTTCTGAAATGAAAACACTTGTCTCTGAAATATTAACATAAATATTTATTAATTATTCAAAGAAACATCCTACAAATATTATTAACAAAAAATCATCTTTATAAATACTAGTTATCATTTAGTTTTAATAAACAAATCATTGATTTATATTTCCTTTATTTTATTACTTTCAAATTAATAAACTTTATCTTCAAAATGCTTCTATAAATAAAAATGTTGCAACAGGAATTTAATTTATGAAATTTTGAGTAACTTTGCAGCTAAAAAAAAAATTCTAATTTATTATTTAAAATTTTATTTTTTATTATTTTTTCTTGAAATAATCTAATATAAAGGATTTTTTTTTAGTAAAGAAACATGTACAAAAATTAATTTTAAACATAATACAGATTATCAATCAAATAGGTAATGTATAGCGTCTATACCAAAACGCCGATGTAAAAATATATTGTCTGAACACAAAGAGAAAACTGATGTCCGGCAAGTTGAAGTTTTACAGCTCCTCGTTGGTTCTCCATCATTCAAAAGTCGTTTTCTCGAATAGTTTGAGAATGTTCATAACTCACTAACACGTTCAGTCTTTCTGAAATCATTTTTATCTCGCGGTATATAGTTTTTTCTTTTAACACAGTCGTATAGAATAATCGTTCTATATTCTTGTAACATGAATTATCAAATATTAATGTCTTGGAAAATTACATGAGTCTATTGTCCACTATAACTGTTCAATTGTATTGTAATGAGAATTTATCACTTGAAAACACTCTTTACCTTTATAGTTCAATGTTCTAATTACAACTTAACAACATTTTTGTTAAGTTAAGCTCATTAGTGCAACTCAACGAATACATCTTACCGCTCCAACTTTCTTAATACGACTTTGAAAAACACAACCACTCTCCATCAGGCTCTGATCTCTACTTTTTTACACAAATCTACATTTTTGTAAAAGTTACTCTGTATTAAAAACATGTCCTACCACCTCAGGCCTCTCACTGAAACTCTACTAAACACACCTTACTCCACTGAGCTCTGATCTAAGACTGACTTGAAACCACGAGATCTCTCACTTCCCAAAGTGTTCTTTCCGGTCACATTTTCACTGCCATAGTTATTTTACATATATCACCGCATAAAATCAAAATTCACATATAAAGAAATTAAACATTCGCAAATGTTTATGTTGTACTAATACTAAACATGTTTATTTATTTTTAGCCTTGAAAATCTATTTTTTCTTTATAAATGAGTTTACTAGTTTTAAATTATTATTTGAATCTTTTATCTCTATGGATTAACCGCGTCTTTTAAATAAGTTAATATTAAGATCTGACTTTTCACACTGTTACACATATTGTTTATCCATTGAATGATAAAGTTGTTAATGCCTCTTTTCCTGAGAGACTGTGTCATTGAATCATAGACAGCAATGTCAAAGGCGCCCTCTATGTCCATAAAGACTGATAGGGCTATCCCCTTTAACTCATGCGCTCCCTCTATGGCCTTGACAAGTTGATGCAATGCTGATATTGGTGATTTGCCTTTTTGGTAGGCAAATTGGTATTTATGAAGAGGTGCGATTGTTAAAGCCTCTATTCTAATATATTGGTCCACTAGTTTCTCCATTGTTTTAAGCATAAACGATGAGAGACTTATTGGACGATAAGACTTTGGGTTGTCCAGGGGTTTTGCACCCCCCTTGTATAGAAATATGACCTTTACCTTCCTCTATACTTGAGGAACGTGGCCATATAACAAAGTGGATCTAAACATTTTGATCAGTGTTGAGATTAAGATGTCCTGCCCTCTCTGAATGAGTGCCGGGAACACTCCATCAGGGCATGGAGCCTTAAAAGGCTTAAAGGACCCTATGGCCCACTTAATCCTTTCAGGCAATGCAATCTTGTTGACAAGGGGACAGTCCATCTTTTAGTTCTGCTCTGCTCCTTATGGAACCATTGTACTCCCTTGTTTCTCCAGGTGCTATACAACCTGGAAAATGTTTTGTTAATAAAGCTTCCACATTTTCCCGGAAGGTTGATGTTATGGTGCCATTTTCACGTTTAAGTGCACCAATGTTTTCTAGAGTCCCCTTTGAAAGAGCCTTCTGCACTCTGCTAATTTCAGATGCTTCATTAAGATTCTCATAGAAGGTCCTCCATGAGCTACGTTTCGATTTACGAAGTGTTACATTGAACTCAGTAAGAGTCTTACCGTACTCTCCCCAGTTATTTGTTCTCTTTGCTTTATTAAATTCCCTTCTGGCCTTGCTTCGCAGTTTGCTAAGCTTATTGTTCCACCAGGGTACTTTGCTGTTAGTTTTATTGGTTTTGAGAGGACAGCTTTCCTCAAAGGCCCTCCTTATGGTCTCCGTTGTGAGGTTAGCTGTACTCTCCAGGTCGTTTATAGATCTTAATTTTTTTGGTATATCCTTCATGCCATTTTGCAGGTTACTTTTTTAGCCCTCCCAATCGGTCTTGATAGGAACCCTATATGTTTGGTTGATCATGCTACAAGCCCCCACTTTGAACATGATCAAACAGTGGTCAGAAAAAGAAGCCTCCCCAGACACTTCCCAATCACTTATTAGTTTTGAAACACCTCTAGACACTAAGGTTAAGTCGAGTACCTCCTGCCTTATAGAGTTTATAAATGTTGGGCTTTTGCCCTTATTAGCCACCACCATGTTAGTAGTAAGTAAGTACTCTTAAAGTAACTCACCGCGATCGTTGGTGTCGGTGCTCCCCCAGATGGTATTGTGGACATTGGCATCGACACCCAGGATTAGATGTTTCCTGTTGGCTTCGCAGTAGCTGATGAGTCGTTTCACCGTTTCTGGTGATGCCTCCTCCTCTCCAGGAAAGTATGTCGAGGTCAAAACTACCACCTTCTTTCCTCCAGCGACACTCAGCTCTACTCAGCAATACTGTGGCTGTATCAGCATCTGTGAATTGTGAGAGAATCATTATATTAATGGTTTTGTTAATCAGAATCGCCGCTCTCGGTGCCAGGGCAGATCTATCATAAATCAACTTACAGTTTTTGGTACCTAGTCCACAAATACGTCCCCCATTGACCCAGTGCTTCTGAACTAGTCCCAACATTTTTGTGCCTTGGGCAAACCTTTTGCATAAGGTGGCAGAAGCAGCCTTTGCATGGTGGAGAATCACCTGTACTCACTCCATATTCAGGATGTGTCTGAGGAATGAGGACCAGTCCCTCCTGTCTGAGGAATGAGGACCAGTCCCTCCATCCTCCGTCACCTCCATGGTGAGCGTGTCCTGAGAATCGGATTGCTCCTCCTCTGTGGTGTTTGTATTCTGAGGATCGCATTTCTCCTCCTCCGTGGTGGTTCTGTTCTGAGGATCGAATTTCTCCTCCTCCATGGTGGTTAAATTATTAGGGTTCATTTTGTTCTCATGAGTAATTGAGGAGTTAAACAGTCCATCCAGCTTATCCTCTTACTGGATAATGTTATATACTACTGGAGGTCACCTGGTAGCCCCCACCTTACTTACTTACTATTGCTATAGCAATACCACAGTTAATAGTGGGGGAATACTTCGCCTTTCTTCTCCAAAGACATGTATAACATGCGGTCAAATAGGAGCTGTAATGCTGCAGTATTACTCATGTAAAAAATAGTAATGTTACATCAACATAATGTTTTAATTATAATTTTATATTTAAAATAATGAATATATGTAACTTGATATGGTAGACTTAAAAATGTATTTTCAATTTTTTGTCATTAATACTTGGGCTTCACAGCTAGCCTATCAAGCCTAGAAAAAATGCCACTGGTGGTTAGGAAGGTAAGATACTTTCCATTCGATCCTCCTACTATAAATTACTACTATTCTTCTTATATATTAAATAAGAGACATTTCCATTTAACTTTGTTAAAAGTAAGTTTTCCTTTATTATAACAGTTAATTTAAATATTGCAAATCCATATGTAAGCTACTTATTTATAAATATGATACAATATATAAGAGGGCTTGTTTAGAGTTGTTAACTCCTGTGATAAATAAAATATTGTGTAATTTCCACAAAAATAAGAAATAATTGTGACCCTTCTCATTGTTCATCAGATTAAAAAAAAATTAATCAAAATGTTACTTTAGCCTATGTTGCTTATATAGCTGTATTAAAATTGAAAGATATGTTTAATATTCACACTCATCAACTTTCATTTTGTTCATTACTTACCTTGTGAAATTCACATTTCTCATTTTGTTATTTATATTAAAATATCTTAATATTCTCCAGGATAAAATCTGAAGAAGATAAAGCAAAATTGGACAACAAAGTAGAAGAGACTCGGAAAGAAAGAGATACAGTGGTTCAAGAATGTGAAGAGTTAAAAGTTCAACTGCACCTCACTGAAGATCGTGTAGATAATGTTCAAGCTCAATTACATGAAACAACACGCAGACTAAAGGAAGGTTTGTTCTTGATTACACTTGAACGTTATTAATACAAAATTTGTTTATTGTAAATAATATTATTAAATGCAACATTCATTCTTCTTTGTTTTTAAATAGAAAATAAAAACTATACTTCAAATTGATAAAGTACACATTTTTTCACTGACTTGTCTATGTTAAAGCTTATTTTTGGTAGAAAATTGTTAAAAATTGGTTTAACAGATTAGTGAAATTTTGTTTTTACAAAAACTTATTATCGTGCGCTGGTTTGTATCCTTTTAAAGTTTGTAATCAACTGTTTTTACTGTAAGAGTAGAACCTCAATTTATTGTTTTGGAATGAATACAATACAAACAGAAATAAATGTATTTTGAAAAACTAATAATGTGGGAATGTTTTACACTCTTCTGGGGAAAGTTGTGCAATACTGAGGAGAAGTTAGAATGATGGACAATCAATAAAACTGTTTCTTTCTTTAGAGTATAAAATTCATTTACATTGGCATACATGATGTTTTTGAAATTTGACCTATATTAATGAATATTGGTGAAAAGTATTTTCACAGAAAAACTAAACTTTCGGGGGGAAATATTACTGCATATTGTCAATATCTGCAAAATAATACTAGATGCTAATATATAAAATATATATGCTGAAAAAACACAACAATTGAGGGAATCTTAGGTTTACTGATGAAACAAAGTAATCCCTTATTTACTTCACGTTTATTTATACAGAACAATAAATTATGAAGAAAATATTAAGTGAAATTTAGCACATAATATTTGTTATGTAAACTGAAAACACTGTGTAAGGTCATTTAATGTACAAAATTTAATGAATATTTGTATTGGAAATTTTACTAACACCTACAAATAATAATAACAAAACTTTTAATTTGTTAAATACGGGGGTAGTCTGAAAAGTAATGCCCACATGCTTGTAGAACATGAAGGAAATCAATAGTAAGATGGGGCAAAAAGTAAATAAAATTACATTTATTTAGCTTCAAAATTATATATTTATTTTCAATATAGTTACTGTTAAGTCTAACATATTACTCCCAACCTGTAACAATTTTGCTTATCAAATCACTAAAAAATTCTTCCAACTTTTCTCGATTCCAGGACGTGACAGCTGTTTTCAATTCATCGCCCGAGGTGTAATGATTACTCTTGTTGACTCTCTTCAGTAAAGGAAAAAATATAAATTGCTATGTGTGAGATCGAGGGAGTTAGGAGGGTATGGAATCGGTTCAATCTTCAGGTATCGCAGAACGTCTGCATGATACCCATCGTGTACAGATTTTACGGTATCCCAATTATTCAATAATGAATAATTATTATGTTCCAACATGTTCCTTTGATATTCCAATACGGTTTTGAGCGATTCATCAGTCATTTTGAATTAAATCGTCGACTATTTTGCGATGTTCATTGTCTGTGGCAGTGATCAGACATGTGCTGCATTTTTTTGTCATCAATTACGGCTTTCCAGGCTTAAAACCAAGAAATTTTATTACCCATTGATTCACAGTAGACCTATCGGCAGCATCATTAACATAAATAGCCTTTAAACGAGATGAATTTCAGTAGGAATCACATTTTAAGCAGTTAAAAATTTATAACTACAAGCTGTTTAACTCGCGTTGACATAACATGAGAATATGTCTCTATACTTCAGCTACTCAAAATGTACTGGTAAACTGCTTTAAACTTAGCATGCATATAAAGGGGGAATGTATCTCCCGATTGCTACCAGGCGTATTTCTGTAGGTCATTTTGTTCTCGTTCTACAAGCAAGTGTGCATTACTTTTTACCCTACCCTCATATTTTACACAAATATGCTACTTATATAAGTATTTGTAGAGAATTAATTGTGCTTTGATTTTGTTGTTATAACATTATGTAGAAGAATTGAATGGCGTAAATATGATAAAGGAAGTTTTAGTGTTAACTAGACATGTAAGTGAAATATTTTGTTTCTTCTTTAATTACACACAACACTTTTTGTTTCTACTTCATAACAAATATCTACGTTTACACTTGCTGAGACAATTTCTTTAATTCAAAGATAAGTGTTATTAAATCAGCATATTCTGAAGATTCAATGAGAAGGAATAGAAATTAAATTAGCACTACAATATAGTGTATATATATAAAGAGATTATTTGTTTGTTCCACAATATTTAACTAACATTAAATTAAAATATTTAGAAACGTCATATCCTACTGGTGCATCCTTTCTTTGTGGATTTAATAGTATTTAATTATTTTAAAATATAATCCTTTTATTTTTGTATACATCCTTTCCACTCCTTGCTTGAACCTTAAGTCCTTCTTTCTGTTCCATTTTCCTGAATTAGTTTGGTGCCATTTCAAGAAAGCTATTATAAATAAGAAGTCTATATTCACAGCGGAAAACAGTGGCGAGAGCTTACGTAAGGAATTGACTGATGTACGTCGACAATTGGCTGACTGTAATTATGAAAAAGAAAAGTATAACAGCTCTAATAAAGAACTCCGTGAGATTGTTAAACGATGTGAAAGTGAGAAGAGGGAGCAGGCTCGAATGTTGGAAGAAACTTTCCAAAAAATTTCGAGTAAGTATCTATTTTTAGAAAGCCTCCTACAAAACAAATAATTTATAATACTAGTAGATCTATACATTTTAATTTCATATTGATAAGTGATTATTCTCACAGTCAAAAACCAATTGGTTATTAATATATATGGATATTGATAAAGTTATATGGAAAATGAAATGAGTTAATCATTACTAGAAAATATCTATTATGAGGTTCATCAAATATTGAATGGTTAATTCACGTGTTCATGAGTTTTAGCTTACCTCTATTGTTTTATTCACATCTAAAAAAAGTTTACCAATTGTGTGGGACAGCTATTCCATCACACTTCAATATTTTAATCATTCCAAAATTTGTATATATGAAGTACTAGTCACTTTCCATTCCTCCATCTTTATACACCCCAAACCTCATGGGATTTTCTAGAAATTGTAATCTTTTTGTATAACACACAAACAAAATCTTACTTGAAATTGTTGAAACATTCGTATCACTCATATCTACATTTACAAAATATAACATTTGTCTATTTGACTGTTTGTTAATAATTCCAGAAGTGCTGATCCAATTTTCATGTGATTTGATTCCTTATATAGGTGCCATAACTGGTCAGATTTTTGTCTTTATTTGATTAAAATTTATTCAGTAGTTCCCAAGTTTTAACAACATTTGTCTGTACAAGGTAATATGAAAACCAGAATTTTCATGATATTGTATGCATTTTTAAACATTTTCAATGACAACATATATTTTGTCAGTAACATAGTTGGTATACTACTTGGTCTCTAATTATAACTGAAAACTTCTTTAAAATTGGCACAATAATTTCAAAGTTGTAACCATTTTTTTTTTTTATTCTACTGAAAAATAGGGAAACCTGATTTTTGACATATTTTGCTCTTTTCTTAAAAATTTCAGAGGAAACCTATGTTTTGTCAGTGATAAAGTTGGTAAATAATTGTAATTCTGATAAGAATGAAAACTTTTGAAATTCGTACATTAGTTCCCAGGTTTTAATAATTTTTTGCTAGCAATTAAGAGGAAATCCATGTTCCCCAGTACATTTTTAACATTTCACCAACTATATAGATTTTTAATATATATTCTACATTTTTTTCAAAAACAAGGTTTTACATACTTAAAATGTTATTTAGAATTAAAAAAAAAAAAATTAAATGGTTTCTTAGGTTTCAATTCCACAATAAGATTGCAATTTTTAGTGAAACGAATTTAGGTTTTCGAGGTAATAAGCCAAATGCCAAATATGTCATTTTGAAAAGAGTCTTAATGTGTTTCTAGGATTTCTAAAAGTTTAGAAAAATGAAATTGCTTTTTCATTTTTTTTTCCATAATAAGATGATTCCTAGATTAATGGTCAATAAAATCAGTTTATTTAATTTTAAACACATTATTCTAATGTAAATTAGTTTTAACAATATAAATAGAAATTTTATTTGATCTTGTTCTTGAAAAAATGCTGAGCAATTACTTTTTCCTTGCACAGTTTAGCTCTAAATTCTGTTAAACACCCAAGCCACATCAAAAACTTTCAAATTTTGAGCTAATCAAACTAGCCTTTCTGATGTTAATTCTTGACAAAAATGCTACATGTAGGTAGATGAAAAGAGATCATTCCAAAGATGATCTAAATACATTCATATCGTCTCAAAATGTCACGAACCATTAAAAATGATAGCAGCATTTGTTGTATTGTCATTTTTTATTATAAATTTTGTTGTTACAGATTATAGTTTTAAATTGACATCAGGGGTGTGCTGGATAGATCGGTATGGAGGTCCCGACTCCCATGGAAAATTTTAATAAGATTGTATAGGCTAACTGATGAGACAGTTTTAAAAGGTTTTAATTAAAAATTTGATTCAAAAATGAGGAGCAAACATTCAAAACCTATTTTGTTCCAAAATGGAGTTTTGAGTTAAATATGTGGTGACATTCATCAGAACCTCTAGAATCAAACAAAACTGATATATTCGATAAACAAAAATGAAATCCAGTGTAAAACAGGCCTGGAAATGAGCTTTTCGTTCAAAACATACTTTGTCCATGGCCTAGTTTTCATCAAAGAGTGTTTTATCTGACAGCCGATCAGAAAAAAAGGATGAAATTGTGTTAGCAGCATCTGATTGGCCGACAGGAGCCACATGACCATATTATCATACTCCAACAGCTGTTATCAATCATTATTTTTTTGTCTGCTATGCAATTTTGAGTTATACAGTTTTTAGAAGTTTAGTTTGGTTTATTTACTGTGGAATTTATTTTATTAGCAGCTAGTTATGGGCGATGTTAATATTGAAGAACTTGATGGTGGAGTTTCAATTAGTGGCATCAACAGTGGTTCTAGAAAATGAAAAAAAAACTATCACATAGGTCCGTGCAGCAAAATTCAAGAGACACTCTGCACCAGTTGGCTCAAATGTTTTTATACCATGTCAGCATTCAAATAGTAAATTTCAATGTATTCAAATCATTTCTAGAAATGTAAAAATGTTGAGGTAAGCTTTACAAAATCTCTGATAAATTGCATCAAGATGTTATTGTCGAACTTAATGCAACTTAATATTCTTAAGAGATGAAGATCTTGTAAACAACTTGCTAAGGAAAAAAAGTTCTCTACTGATGATAAACATGCATTTACAGTAAATTATTTTATACTATCAGCAGTAAATAAAAAAATAATTTCCTGTATGCAAGAAACTTTTTATATCAGTAATTAAATTGGGTAGAACCAGATTATCTAATAGTGTAAAAAAAGTAAATGAGAGTGAACCCCTACCCAAAAAGAGAGGTGGGGACCAGAGAGCTTCAAAAGTATTGACAAAAAGCAAAAAGTACAAGCTTTTATTTTAAACTTAAAAGCAGTTGAAATAAAAGTCACTATAATAGAAACAAATCGAAGAGGGTTTATTTAAATAGCATGTGCACCTTTTCCAAACTTCATAACTTCATTAAGTGCTAAAGCAAGTTTTCTGCAAGTTCACTTTTCTATATTTAGAAATATATTTAATAATGATTTCAACATTGGTTTTAAAATGCCAATCTCCAATGTACGCAGTTTACGTTCTCTTATAAAGAACAAATAAAAAGCTCCTGCTAACTCACCTGAAAAAATTAACTTAATGATAGAAAAAACAGTTCATAAGAGTGAAGAGCAAAGGATTTTTATGACGCTTTAAAAACAAAAAAGAACATGAAATTTCCATTTGCTTTGATCTGCAGCAGATACAGCCGTTCCCAAGAATTTATTTAAATCTTAAAATAACCATTTTTTGGTTATCCAAGTTAAAATCACCATTTTTGGTATTACAAATTAACATTAGATTTAGGCCCAAATGATGAAAACTGCTTTAAACAAGGAAACAAACAATCGTAGTTTCCTCGTTCATCACCATTTTATAAAAGATATTTAGAAAAAAGGCAAAGTTTGATAGTATTTATTGTAACTGTAATTTTTTTTTTAACCTTTCGTTTGATTTTTGTTGGATTGGTTTTGGTTTTCCAATGCTTATTACGAATTAATATACTCCACAAATACATTACAGAAGTCAAATATAGTAACTACCAATGCGTATAAAGTAATTAATAGACTTAATTATGTTGTTTATAGATTTTATGTGCTGCTCTGGATAAAGCATCTGGCTAGAAAGCAGGCTTGAGTGAAACCATTGTTATTGTTTACATAACTTCTAAAACCCGTTTTATAGTTACTGTAGATCTGTGGTTTCTTTGATTATTATAAAGATTTATCAGCTGATTTAGTTTACAATATGCAGTGGTATGTAATAAAATCTGGATACACTAAGCCATTATGCATTTTTCCTGAGATTCAAAATTTAAGTTTAGCTAATGCCTAGTTTGGGAAGAGCAGATAAGTTATTGAAATATGTAAGATCAACTTTATCATCAGGGATTCAGGGATACTAACAATCCAGTGTTTTTTAATTCAATACACAGGATATTAGGTTAGTATTAAAACACTTGCTGGTACCATAATATATCAGGTATTCATCAGTTTTGAAGGCGGTGTTCAACTGATGAACGGCTGTCGGCAATAGGCTGTAGATGCTCCTACCATTTTCTGCACCAAATTAATCAAATTAACCACCCTTACTTAAATTAATTCATAAAAAATTTGAATGCCAATTTCATTCCATTAATCATATATCCATAGTCTCATTCCCCTAAATGTAATAACTTTTCTAATAATTTACATTATTAGGCCGACAGCGAGGGAACCATGAGAGGAGAACGCAATGGGACTTGGTGTTCTGTGAGCCAGCATGCCCCTAATTTACATACAATTTATGTTCGTTTTGGTAGGATAAATAAATAATAAAAAGATTTTTTTTACCGTCATGGTAATTTCCATTCTTTGTAAATAGTAAATAATAATATCTGATTAAATTTCAAAAAATTGTCTACTGTCCTTGTGGGCAAGAGAAGTTAAGTTGTATGTCAAGTTCCTTTTGACCAATAGCTGTAGTCAATATAACGTAATACATTTACCTATCTTTTTCAAAAGTTATTTGGAATTTCAAAACTTTCTGACACTACGTTTGTATTACATTATTTCTGGATAATTAAATACAATTAAATTATTTTTTGTCTTTATAATTTTTCAACCTATGCTATTAATGTATTTTTAAAAACAATATTGTTAATGTTTGTAGCACTAGAAGATACAAGAACAACTCTTGAAGTTGATAGAGCCAGAATTCAAACCCTGAATAGAGAATATGAGAAACAAATGGCACAAAGTGGTCAACATAATCAAACATTACAAGAAGAACTAACCAGGGCCAATAATAATTTAGCTCAGAGACAAAATGAGGAGAAGGATTTGCAAGCTCGGCTTAATAATGAAATTGAAGAAAGAGAAAGAGCTCAACAAGAATCTCATCAACTTAGAAAACAGGTATGGATATGTTAGGGTATTAATTAGTTTTACTTTTTTATAATTTTTAATTAAATTATGTGTACTTACGACTTATTTCTACAAACATATTGCTTCCCTATTTAAAAATACAGTATAATAGAATACATACTGTATTCTGAATACTTTACAAACTGATTAATGTCTAATTACTTTCTAATTAAATATTTAAATATTATTGTAATGTTGCATACATTTTGATATTCATTTATATATTATAGCTTCAGATAATGTTTGCAATTAATGTTATATATGTGTCTTACCATCATACATGTCCTAATGTTTTTTCTCTCGTTGACTATTGTTTCGCAAATAGGTGCATTGTCAAAACGCTGTACACAAAGAATTAAAAACTAATCACAACACATAATAAGTTATATTGTCTTTCTCAATTAGGACAGTATCACAAAACATAAAATAGACATAAACTGTAAATTCATTAAAACACAACATGGTCTAATTTTAAAACTTTCAAAGTGCCAAGGTTCTATTATTTTTCAATATAAAAAAGAAATTGTAAGTAATTTAATTCCCTGAAACATTGAGTATTTGCCAATTTATCAGTAGAATACCAAAAGTTTAGACTTTTTCAATACTCTGTAAACACGGCTGATTTTTAGTGTGAACAAAAAATATACTCCTAGCACCGACCCCAAAAAATACCTTCACAGTTTACGAGGAATTTCACATTAAAGTTGAAAAAAAAAATTCAAAAAATTTTGAATCTGTATTTAGGTAGAAAATTTATTTTAATATTTAGAGAGGGAATTTAGGTTGTAAATAATAATAAACAATATATAAGGAATATAAATGTACTACAATGGAAATATCGTTGTATGGGAACTGTATTTGACAATTTTGGAAAAAATTAAAATACAGTTTAACATGCAAGGATTTTGTACAGTAGAAACAAGCTTTGCTGTTTTGAACGAGTTTGTGGCGGTGGATTATGACTTCTGTCTGATGTCACAATTCGTGAACCTGTTGAAACAGCGAGTTTCTGAATTAGTCATTTTGAAATAAAAAATCAGTATTTTTTTGAATTTTGAATATATGAAATAAACGGTTTTAAAAATATGTAGTTGTAGTACAAGTTGTACGCAATTCATATCTAATACTAATATTTCATATTAATTGACAATTGTAGTAAGAAAGGGGAAAATTTTCAAAATTGATTAAAATCCAAAAACTTAGATTTCCGTAAGCTACATGAAAATCTATGAAATATTTATTCTTGAAAAAATTTGGGAGTAATTATTAATTAAAAAGTTAGCAAAAATATGCTACTTAGTACAGGAAACCGTGACAGCGAGGGGCGAAGCCATGAAGCCAACTGACAGCAACAGTTAGCCTAAAATTTAAACTAATTAATGGAAAAAGTGATATGAAAAGGGTATAGCAGAGAATAATTATTATGCTAAGATTCAGAATAAATATTACAACACCGTGGAAGACAGAAAAAATTAATTAAACATACAGTACAGTCTCGCTAATCCGGTCCCCGATGATCCGGACGGCCGGCTAATCCGGACGGCCCTTTATTTTACTGAGTACAGTACACGCAATCGAAGTTTGTCGAGAGCGAAAATAGTTGAGGGTTCATTTGTCCTTGGCTATTTTTAGCGTGAAGAGTAAGCTCAGCCGAGGATAGAAAGGGTCGCCCGCCCGCCTATTATATTTTGTCCCACGGTACAGTATTTCCAGGAAGTGACTCACTTCACCAGCGTTTTACTTCTCGCTAGACGTCTGCTCAGTTGTTACAGTACTGTAGTTGACTTCAGTGTGTTATTGATTGATCTGCGTTTGGAGTGCAAGTTTTTTCTTTAGTGTGCAGTGTGATCAGTGAAAATGGCGACTAAACGTAAGTCAGTGACAGTGACAATGGAACAAAAACTCCAAGCTATGTTTCGTATTGATGCAGGTGAATCGCTTACTGAAATTGCAAAAGAGTTAGGCGTGGGAAAACAAACTGTTTCCGATTGGAAAAAAAAGCGGAAGGAAATCGAAGATTTTTGTTCAAAAATGGTTAGTAAAGACAGTTTAGGTGGCAGAAGCACTTTAAAAAAACCAAAAAACGAAACATTAGATGATGCTTTGTATGTTTGGTTTTGTCAGCAACGCGAACAGGGTGTTCCGTTATCGGGTGTAAATTTGCAAACGATCGCGCTCAAACTGAATGAAAAGTTGAAAGGCGACCCTAATTTTACTGCTAGTGTGGGTTGGCTGTCCCGATGGAAGGAGCGACACGGCATCCGTGAAATCGGAATAAGTGGCGAAATTTTGTCAGGTGACAGTGGTGCCAGCGAGAAATTCAAAGACAATTTTGAAAAATTTCTGAAGGATGAAAACTTACAACCTTGTCAAGTGTTTAATGCAGACGAAACTGGTTTAAATTATAAGATGCTGCCAAAAAAAACTTTAGCTTCTAAATTAGATTCAGTAGCCAAAGGCCACAAAGTTAAGAAAGAACGTGTTACTTTGATGCCCTGCAGTAATGCTTCTGGGGATCTTAAGTTACCACTTTTGGTGATAGGGAAATCTGCTAAACCCAGGGCATTTAAAAATATCAATTTAAGTGTTCTACCGGCCCAGTACAAATCCCAAAAATCAGCATGGATGAATGCTAAAATTTTTAAGGACTGGTTTTTTGAAAACTTTGTGCCAACAACAAAAAAGTTTTTAAAAGAGAAAAAACTCCCTGAAAAAGCAGTGTTGTTAATTGACAATGCCCCGTGCCATCCCAGTGAAGAAGAATTGCGTCATGGTGACATTTTTGTGAAATTTCTTCCTCCTAATGTCACGGCTCTCATCCAACCAATGGACCAGGGAGTGATAGAGGCGACAAAACGGCGATACCGAAAAAAGTTGATTTTATCGCTTTTGGAACAACAGGAAGCAGATCCAGCTACAAACTTTATGGACCTTCTTAAAAAAGTGACAATCAAAGATGTCATTTATATGGCAGCAGAAGCATGGGAAGAAATTCAACCGTCTACACTCCAAAAATGCTGGAAGAAATTGTGGTCTAACATGTCACAAGAAAATGAACAAACCGAAACTCAACCTGCTGATGACGCTGAATTTGTTCAAGTTTTTCAACAGTTGGAGGGTTGTACTGAAGTGGAGGTAAATGACATTTCCGAGTGGATAAACAGTGACAGTGACATCGGTCATCAAGTACTAAACGAAGACGAAATCGTCGCGGTGTGCACTTCAAACGCAGAGAGTGACAGCTCTGAAGATGCAGACAACGCAGAGGAACCAGTTGGCCTAACTCACGGCGAGGCGACAACAATGCTGGAGGGGTTGATGACCTACTTTGAGAAACAGATCGACACATCAACGGCCGAGCTACTGACATTAAAGCGACTACGAGATCGCACTGCAAAACGGCGTCATTCATTTTTAAAACAAAAGAACATTACAGACTTTTTTCAGTAAGTTTTTAAAAATTTATTTTTGTTTCTTCTGCAGACTGTTATTGTACTGTAGTCAAGTAAAATCTATCTATCAATCAGTTAAACATGTTTGAAGTCCAGCAATAAATTTGTTAAACGGTAAAAAATGTTTTGATATTTATTCTTTTCAAACCAGTTCAGTTACAATCACTCTTTGCTAAATACAGTAGGTTATGAAATACTGTACGCTATACAGTATTTACTGTATACTGTACCACCAAAACACCAATTTCAATACGTTTCTCACTTAAAACACAAATGGTATAAACAGTAGTGGAAGACAAAATTAAATTCCCATATCACCAGGAAAACTCTGTCGGCCCTAATCCCTTGTGTCAAAACAATGCTATTGTTTGGCGGTCACCGACCCCTTCCTCGCCACTGCGCGGCTTCCGCCCCTGTTCCTGGAAATTCAATGCCCTAGTATAATTACACAAATTTGAACCATTAGGCTTAGACCAACAAATGAGGGCTCATTTTTTTTGTCTAATGAACACGAATAAAACAAAATTTGAATCACAGTTCTGCGATGTTTCGTTTCTGACATAACACATACTGTAACAATAAGAAAACGTGTTATGTTGGGAATGAAACATTGTAGAACTGTGATTCAAATTTTTTTTTATTCGTCATCATTAGATAAAAAAAATTAGCTCTTATTTGTTGGTCTAAGCCTAATGGTTCAATTTATAGTAACTATAGTAGGGCGTAGCATTTCCAAGAACAGGTACAGAATGACGGGCAGTGGCGAGGACGGCGTACTAGACCGCCCAACAATGGCAATGTTTTAACGCATGGGATTAGGACCGGCCCGGAGCCCTCCTGGTCTTAAATTTGTCTTTACTATATATTCCATGCATTTTTTAGGCATTTTCCGTATAATCCGGACTTTCACTAGTCCGGACAGGGTCCGGTCCCGTCAAGTCCGGATTAGCGAGACTGTACTGTATTAATAAGGAAGAAAAAGCAAATATCGTATCTCACCAAGAAGGGGAAAAAATTGGTATGAGAGTACGATATATTTTGGCTATAAATAAAGCCACTGACCCTCTTGGAGGGCTCTTGTAATAATTTTTCAAAGGTGAAGATCATCTTACTTCACGACAGTTGCATCAAATTCTTGAATTAAATTTTTAAAGTATAGTCAGTAGTAAAGTAAATGGTAGAATCAATTAAGTGTTAGAGTCAAATAGGACAGATGTAAAGGGACGATAAAACCAGGACTGCCAAATTGGACTGTACCTAGCTATGCCAATGGACTGAAGCTGATAGCAGATTAACAACACAGATCTATTCCACAACCAGAAAATTCCAGGAAAGTCAACACGTTGGTCAAGGTTTGACATTTTTATAACATTTGATAAAACAGTGAGTTGCCACTAAGTGCAATAAAATATAATTTCAAATCCTTTAATAGTTTTTCCTGAGATAATTTTTGTTGTTGTTATGAATAAATTGATGTGTTATGTTTAATAAGTATTTAATGTGTGTGGAAATTTTTATATTTTTAATTTTAATAGAAAAAGAATTGTTGAAAAGTCAAATTCTCAAATTAGAAAGAAATAAGAAATCAAATTAAGAAAAGTTTTAATTGTTTTAAATTTTGGTAAAATACCAACCTGCTCTTAATTTTAAGAATTTATTTGTTTTATACTAATACAGAAGATGAATTTAAAAAAGAAAATAATTTTGTAAAAAAGTTGATGAAAAAAATATTTATTTTTAAATATCAATGAAAAGTTAATTTGGTGCAAAAAGTGGTATAATTTCATAACTAAGAATTGTGCTTGCAATTATTTTAATAATCCACTTACTTGGTTAACAATTACATCGAAGTGACCAATATAGATTGTGATCGAGGAACTTTCAAAAGAACTCGTTCTTGACTTAAGTAATAAAAAAAACGAAATTTGCCCATGAGCTCCCTGAACTAAGGGAAAATTAATAATAATTATTAGTGGAAGCATTAAATAAGGGGGGTACATTGAGTTTAGGCCAAATCTAAACTGTTGAAGGGATTAAGAAGTTCAGGTGAAAATTGAAAAAGCCTACACTTCCAGTGAACCCGCTAAATCCACTCAATACTCTCGAAAACGTAGCCTGTAATAAATATTACAGAGTTTGAGGTAGGTGCGCTATTTAAAAAGGGGAAGGTGCACAGCCTAGCTCAGTGTACAACACAATAGATGAGTTTTTCCGCTGTAGTAAATATAATAAAATTAAAATGTATATACTGTTCAATAATTATTTCTTAATTTTGCTTAAAAACCCTAGAACTGGCACATGTTTAAAGGTTTTGTTTTCTTTAAAAATTCATAAAAAAATTTTTTTTTATACAAAAACTAACTTATGACATAATTTTTCTCAGAAAGATGCATAGAATTCATCTATGTAAAAAAAAAATTTTTTTTAAACGATTTTGGAGTAAGTAGCCTATGTTACATGTCAAAAACGAAGTTATAATTTTTCAGAAAAACCTGTATCATCAAAAATCAAAAGCTGACCACCTTTTTCTAAGATATACAAAAGTTTTGTGTAATATTTGTTAATATATTTAGAAAAAAATAAATAAAAATTTTGCATTTTCAAAAAAAAAAAAAATTATGAAAAAAAGGTAATTTGATCATTTTTTTTTTTTCAAAAATTCACAAAAAATAGTAATATATATCTTTTACACAACTTCTATATATCATTATATTCAGAAAGGTGCATAGAATTTAGCTGTGTAGTGAAAAAAAATGATAGATGTAAAAAAATTAGGGTTACTATGTAAAATAGCCAAAAATCGGAAAGTAACGTAGGCAAGAATTTCACAGAAATGGTAATGTACACCATACTAAAATATTTTTTGAATTTTTTGAAGTATTACTAGAGATTTGTAATATATTTGTGGATAAAAGTTGCTAAAAAGAAAAATCAATTTTTAAAAATTTCATTAGACGTGGTACATTTTTACGTAAAAAGTGAATATTGGCTAACTATTTTCAAAAATTCACAAAAAATATAATTATTAATCAAAAACCGAATTTTTATTACCTATGTTCTCACAAAGGTACATAGATTTTATGTGTGTAATGCAAAAACTTTTAGATTTAAAAATTTTAGAGTTATAAGGTCATACATCAAAAAATTGCAAAATAATGGAGGCAAAATTCCACAGAAATAGGTATATAAACCAATAAAAAAAATTTATAGATAGGCCTATATAATTTTATAAACATTTTGCATACATTTTGGTAAAAACATAATCAAGTTATAAAATTTTAATTAGACAAATTTATTCTGATATATAAAACTAATGGAAACTTGCTAATATGGTCACACCAGATATATCATAACCTTTTTCTATTTATAGATAGGCCTATATAAATTTATAGACATTTTGCATATATTTTGGTAAAAACAATCAATTTATAAAATGTTCATTAGACAAAATTATTTGTATTAGTAAACACAATGTGTTTTGCTACAAATTTGCTATGAAGGAAGACCATTTATAACATAACCTCTATCTCTAGATAGCCTCAATATTTGATGTCTGACATTAACATTCACTCAGAACAATAAATTCTACAAACAATAATACTGATATTGTAATTTTTATACACAATTTATAATAAATAAATAAAACAAACCTTCAAAATAAAAGAAATATAATCCCAAATCAATAACCGCTAGATGGCTTTCATACATGATTTTACTCACAAACTTAGGCTTCATTCCAAGCTAAAAACAATAACATAAAAGTTCTTTTACCTATATCAAGTGCTACCAACTTGTAGAATGAAATCTCCTCTACAACATACTATAAAGTTCGGTTACAAAATATCGATTCAGTAATCGATAATCTTATTTAGTAAACTGCACCGAATGCCAAGTGAATTTCGTTCCATTAGGTTACTACTTTCGTCAAGTAGAAATATCTTTCGATCTATGAGACACAGAACTATTTGTAAACTACGGTTAGAAAGAGAAATATGTGATCTATAGAACAGTGTTTTGGTCGACCTGTTTGACAGAAAAATAGATTTGTGATCATATGTGAAAAAGTGGCGTCGCTTTTACTAAAAGGCACACGGTTCAAATCTTTGACGTTACTTATTAAAAATATGTGAACTTCAGCAATTTTTGGAATATTATTTATATCGTTTTGTGATTTTTTTTTTTTTTTTTGCATGATTATGTATCTACGGAACATTAGCTTTCCAACACTATTTTTTTTTATTGCGATAGGACGATCCTAAGTGGGCGAAATGTTGAATTGCAAAAAAAGTGTTTAATAGGTGAACCATAGCCAACTAGTTCGGGAGTGTGGGTCGATTTCGGTTACTTGCCAGTACGAGGGTAAGTAATACAAAATCCGTAAATTTCTTCAAAAAAGTTTTTTTTCTTAAAATTATAAGAAAACAAATTGTAGTTAATTTTATGTCTTTAAATTCGATATCTTGACATTTTTAATAATGTGAGTATTTAAAGAATTAACAAAAAAATTACATCTTTTACTTCCAATGTTTAGGACTTTGTGAAATTTAATCTGTACAACAGTTTTATTGTTATTTTTAAACCAATTTTTCGCATTCAATCACAGCTCGAGGAAGACTCGGTTTAAAAAAATCAAACATATTATTACATGGTTGTTGGTAATAAATAATAAAATCTGCCAAAAATTAATAATAAAGTAATCACTATACTTAGTAACAGACTAACTAGATGATAACCATTATTCTAATTTCCATAAATGTTTATTTATAATTATTGTAATTTATAACAACCAAAATGGAAAAACTATTTTGTTATTTTTGTAACTGAAACTTTTTCTTCTGTTACTTAATAAGAGGTCTATTACTATTGAAGCAGGCAACATTATTCCAGAAGTAATCTACATTAATACGATCTAACTATATTTTCGTTGTTTATTCATGAAATGAATAAACATCTATTTTATAGTTACTTATTTTTAGAGCTTAACATATTATTCAAAATGAGAGTTATTTTGCATCCCGTGTATCATGCATTATTTGTATCACAAGTGGAAACCATATTTCAACATGATCCTAGTTCAACAGTGTTATCAAATAACATTAATTTTATAAATACTATAAAATTATGACTTCTCTAATATTACATTTTTAAAGTTAAAATTGAATTCTTGTGTATACATTCCCCCATCCCTGATTTGAATACGCAAGGGAGGTTTACAGGTTGTGCATGAAAAAATCAGGATATATTACAATTGCCTGGATACCCTAAGACTTTGTTAAAATTATTGTATTAAATATTATATAATTTGTTGAGAATAAACTATTTGTATATTTGTATAAAACCGTTTTAATCACTCTGTATTTTTAATTATACATAATTCAATTAAATTGTTATGTTTATACATATTTTCTAAACTTTGTTTTCTTCAGATAATGGAATTGGATGGTGGCCTTGAAGGTGCACGACAAGAAATGCTTAGAATGCGAAATCGTTCAGATGAAGAAGAAGAGAGATGGCGTGCAAGAGAGCAAGAACTATTAGTACGTTTGGAAGATTCTAGAGCTAAGGAGCGTAAGCTAGAAGATCAAAAACATAATCTAGAAGTTTGTCTTGCTGATGCTACACAACAAATCCAGGAACTTAAGGTTAACATAACTAATATGTTATTTGATAAATATTAAAACTTTGATTTTAGCACCCTAACTATTTCTGCTTTTTACAAAATCGGATTTTAATGCAGATCAAAAACAAATTGCAACGATATGCTTGCTCCGGTGTGGGTTAAACAATATTTGATGGATAATGACACAACAGTTAAATTGAAGCATAGATCTTGGAGTAATCAGACTATCTGAGCCACTCCAGCAATACTGCACTTGAATAACCAAGCCTCGTGGATAAATCTCACTTGACCCGCCATTGTGCACGATCCCTAAAACTACAACTAATTGCTAAAATGAACTTAACTATAATTGATT
This sequence comes from Aphrophora alni, assembly GCA_963513935.1. Lineage (NCBI taxonomy): Eukaryota > Metazoa > Arthropoda > Insecta > Hemiptera > Aphrophoridae > Aphrophora > Aphrophora alni. The sequence goes on from OY740767.1 coordinate 99,278,077, forward strand.
ATTTTAATTAAGATTTACATGATAAATTTAATGGATTGGTCTGCTTGCACAACTTGTTATGTCTGGTGACCTAATCAGCCATATCACGTTTCTTAAAGTATTATGAATCCAAAATATACGAGTAGACGGCCAATCAGCCCAGGGTGGTCTCATCCTACCCAAATTTCGTTATCAAGCCATTTTGATGGGCTTTGACATAAAATGGTTAATCATTGTCACCCATTCTAAACACATTCTTCCACACCAAATTATATATGTACTCTTGTTAGGATGATTTTATCTCTTTTCTCGAGGCAAGTGTTATGGTGGGGAAGCATTACAATAACATATTGGATATAAGTTATAAGATTTGTTATTCGTCATTCCGAATATTGATATATTAAATAATAAATAAATGTAAGACTCACCGTCCACAATATTCTGTTTGGTTGTTTTTATACAATGGCCGTTTCGGCTATTCAGCCATTATCAAGTTTATTATAGGAGAAGCTTCTCTGTTGTCATGGAACACTCAAAAAACAACATAGTTACACATTAACCAAAACACAAACACTGATTTGGAACGAATATTTATTAAATTAAATTAAAACATGACTCATGAGTCGACACGATTGTTAGATGTCCCGGTACGTATTGCGTGCGGGTATGCATGATTTAATCATCGGTACTGGATAATGTCTTATCTAACTTTAAAATGAGATTAAGAGTATGTACATTAACAAAGAAATATTGAATTGGACGCTTTATAAAACTCATTTGGAGTTGTCCACAGTGCTACATAATACTGAACTTATGTTACTATTGAGTGAAATTGAACGACAATTAAAACCTTTTATTGTAAGTAAGATGTAAATAAGATGAATACCATAAATAAAAAGTTACGTGATCTGGTAAAAAAACAAAAAGAGAAAATGAAGCAGAATTCAACCAGGATATTGATCAACGACAAAATCAATATATCCATCAAGTATAAGTTAAACTATCCCATTTGCCTAAATAAACAGCATGATCAGGTCATTGCTTTATTTATCCGTAAAAAAACACAAACTGATAACTTAATCATAATGAAAGCTGACAAAGGAAGTACTACTGTAATAATGAACAAATTTGATTATATAATAATACCATGAATATTTTCACACAAAACAACATAATCTTATTAAAATCTGATCCGACTAATACTTTCAACCAACAAATAAAAACAGCTATAAACACGAGTAAACATCTCCTAAGCAAAGCTGACAAAGCTTTTAACAAAATGATTAATCCATACGCTCCTATTTTAACAGCTCTACCTAAAATACACAAACCTAACCTCCCAATCAGACCACTCGTCAATTTTATAAGTGCCCCATCTTACAGTTTATCAAAAACATTGGACAGAATAATCAGGAAATACATCAAATTCAAAAACAATTACAGCCTAAAAAAATACAAGATTTAATTTCCAAAATAAAAAATACGATAATAAAACCCAACTCTATAATAGTTTTGTTCGATATCACTAACTTACCAGTGAAAGAAACTATCTCAATATTAATTAATGAAACACTTGAAGGAGTTATCTATTTTATTAAAAATCTGCTTATCCCAAAATTACTTTAATTTCAATTACCAATATTACAGTCAAAACAATTGATTAGTTATGGGATGTCTACTATCAAGTATAATGGCGGAAAAATTCTTAAAGCATATTGAAAACCAAAAAACAAACACTTTAAGAATGTAACGTATTACCATAGATATGTTGATGATATCATTGTTTTATATCAAGGCACTGTACAACAAATCAATAATTTATGTACATATTTAAACAGTATACACCCTTCCTTAAAATTTACATCTGAAATAGAAACTAATAACAGCATTAATTATCTAGACCTTACAATAACCAGAATATATTCAAAACACCTTTTCAAAATATACAGGAAGCCCACTCACAGCGATCAGACAATCCAATATCACATAAGATGGCAGCATATAATAGTTTAATGTACAGATTAAGAAACACCCCCATGACAGAAACACATCATCCAAAATAACCATAGTTACTCCTGCATAGATAATACCCTAAAAATATTACATCCTTGTAAAAAGGGAAAGTTCATGAATGTGTTAGAACAGTTTGAAATATACAAGAAATGTAAATCAGATAGTAACATATTGCTGAATGAAAAATTGAACTTTGATTCTAATACATTGTACGACACTGTATTGACACAGTTAGTATTGTACAATATCCAGTACCGATGATTAAATCATGTATACCCGCACGCAGTACATACCGGGACATCTAACAATCGTGTCGACTCATGAATCGCGTTTTAATTTAATTTGATAAATATTCGTTCCAAATCAGTGTTTGTATTAACGTGTAACTATGTTGTTTTTTGAGTGTTCCATGACAACGGAGAAGCTTGTCCAATAATAAACTTGATAATGGCTGAATAGCTGAAATGGCTGTCATATAAAAACGACCAAACAGAATATTGTGGACGGTGAGTCTTACATTTATTTATTATTTAACATATAGGACATAAAGAAACGCCGATAAGATAGGCAATTAAACCTACCTTAGTGTATGTCTTGAAGGGGAAAAAAACTGAATTGAGAAGACTTGCACCATGATGGCCTGTAACCATCACGAAATGGTGGCTTAAATAAATACTGCCATAAAGATTGTTTTTCCCCAAATTAACTCTAATTAGTGGAACTTGACATATTTGATTGTATTAAAATTCATATCTGCTTAAAAATAATAATTTTACATTATCTGCGCAGGTTATATTTAATACAAATGCATAATATCTTTGCGTAATTATTACAGTCAAAACTAGCTAATATGAAGCTGAAATTTAAAAACATTTGAATTAAGAAAATTTTGAGGTATAATGGGGCTAGAAAATTAACTCGAACACATAAATAAATTCAGTATCATTTTATTTACACATTATTCATAGCAATATATTCAATACCGAATATTTACATTATTTTAATATTCTTCACCTTACTGGAGAGCTTTTAAATAATAATATATTTGTTCTACTTACGTCTGCTCATCCAAAATTCTATCAATGCATTACGGCCGTTTCGACTATTTATTCAACCATGGTCACATGCGTTATTTTCGGTACTATATATAACGTGTATATATATATATATATATATACCTCGTCAACATTGTTATAAACTCATTTAAAACATAGTACGTATTTGACAAACATTTATTACACTAACCCATTTACATACATTTAATTTCTTTTAAAAAACACTTGTTTAGTTTATAACGGAGATAACTTTACATAATTGACCGTATCCGGCTGTGATTGAAACTGTACTGACCCGGTTTTTTGTCAATCGCCCTTTGCTTCTAATCTCGATAGGAGATCGAATAATACATTCGACTGGAAATTTTGTTTATCATTTAGTATATCTGTCGGTGCATTCTTTCCGTGGGTGTAGATTTCATACTGTTCTTGTACATCCACATATTTACCTTTATGACAGAATTGCAATATTTCCATATTCATGTGTATGTTTTTTAAGTGTGGTCATAATATATCAAGTGTTCTGCCAAAATTGATTTTATTGTTGTATTTGTTTTTTTAGAATTGGGGATGTGTTCTTTAAATCTCCTTTGGAGAGTTCTTCCGGTTTGGCCAATAACAAATTTGTTACAATCACTACAATTTAGTTTGTAAATTCCGCTTTTCGTGTAATTGTTGGAGTTTGTTAGTTTCGGCTTCAGTAATTTGCCTAGGCTATTGTCTGTCCTATAAGATAAGTTTATTCCATGCTCATTCAAAATATTTTGGGCTATATATCAATATGTTGATTAAATGGTACTACGGTGTATTTGTTAGTTTTTTCCTGTTTGGCTGTTGTGGATTTCTTTTTCTCTTGTTTTCAAGACGCTCTTGTTTTCTCTTGTTTCGGTTATGACGCTGAACTAATTGACAAAATAATTCAAAAACAAGAGAAAAAGAAATCCACAACAACCAAACAGGAAAAAACTAACAAATACACCGTAGTACCATTTAATCAACATAACATGCTAACAGACTGAAGTGAAAGCGTCCATTAGGTGAGAAGATAGCCAATAGGTATGGTTTAGATACATGACATGATCAATCTATGCTCACATAACAAACTACAAAAGGTATATTTTTCATGGCCTGCATGATATTTATATTTTGAATTAAAGAAAAATATTTTAAATTACAGATGATTTTTTACATTATTTTAATAAAAAATTCAAGGGATCAACAGAAAATTTTTAATGAAACAGAATTCAAATTATAAAAACACTCGAATTAGCCAGGTTCAACTGTAACTAAATACTCATTTTTACCTTTATCGTCTGCTAGCTCTAAGAATATTTAATGTGCCCTAATTAAAGTATGACCAAATTTCTCTCTATTTTTCCTTATTATGTTATTTACTGTACAAAATGATTTTTATTATTATGAGCAATTTATGGTTGTTAGTAACTTTATAACTTTTAACAACATCAGGCTCGTCTGGGTGGAGCAGAAGGTAGAGTTCGAGCTTTAGATTCACAACTGATTCAGTTGGAAAGTGCTAAAAAAGAAGTTGAACAAAAACTAAGCAGTGTAGGTTCAACACTTCGAAGAATTGCAGGAATACAGTTGGATGGAAGTGTCAATATACCTTTTAAATTACTTTCTCCTTCACGTCGGTGGAGTCCTGTTAGAGGTAAATAAATATCCACTTTAAATGTAAACTTATGTATTGTCTAAACAAACATTTCCAAGCTATTCTATGATCCAAATTGTCGTCAAGGGACATTATCAGCATACATTAAGGGACTTTAAGGGATCAGCATACATTTTATCTCTGCACAAAGTATGACCTTTGGAGAGATTGTAAATTGAATTGAGCTAGTTTGAATTTAATAACCTAACAAACCAAGTAACTGTTCCCAAATACTAACACCGATGAAATAAAACCAAATTCATTCAGTACTAAAAGTAACCTTAAGCTAAATTTGTGGAATTGTGAAAGTAAATTTTAAAATTTAACCAAACTCTTAAAGAAGGTATTAATTAGAACAAAACTCAAATCTTAATACAGTAGACTCTCATAAATCCGGACTATTGTGGCGGACGGCCGGTCCGGATTCTGAAAAATCCGGATTTCCCGGAGTCGGAGATAAGTCAGCCGCGGGGCTGATACGAGTGGTGATTAGCCACACATGCAATCGATACTGGCCCATGCCGATACCCAACGACACTTGTTACACTCTGACACATTAACTGATGGTACTGTTACTGTAATGTACATAATACAGTACTGGACTGCAATTAAGTAAAACACAGGGTAGGGCGTGTCAGCCGCGCGGAAACTTCCACTGCTTGTGCGTGAATCATTACGTCATTCATGCAATGCGGAAGATCACGTGAAAATTGAAGGCGCTAAAGCGGCAAATTGTTATTTAAAAAATTTTACCGTCCGGTCCGGATTTTCCGGAGTCCGGATTTTCCGGAGTCCGGATTTTTGTGATCCGAATTTATGAGAGTCTACTGTACTTTTTATTAACTTAGCTTTGACATAATTAATAATTTTTGTAGAATATTAATTTCTATCTACATATGCATGATGTACATGCACATGCATTATGGTCATTATAAATTTGTAGAATATTTTTAGTTTTAATATTCTATGAATCAACTTAAACATCTCCTTTTCTGTTATTTGTAATGTTTGAGCCATCTCAATTTTGAAAGAGTAAACAATATTTTTAAGCAAAATAATCATTTTTAATAGAGAGGACTTCTGTAAGATTTATTTTTCTGAAAACATAGAAAAGATCAGAAATGTTTTGTAGACGTTAGAGTTGGAACAATGACATCCATAATATGGATGGAATAATTGAAGGGCCCAGGGGAATAACTTGATAACTCCATTTTTTTAGATTTTCTGTTTTTGCTTGATTTATGTTGGCAGAATCAGGACCTTAATCATATGTAAATATTAAGGGGAATAACATGATATCTTCAAAGATATGAAGGAAGAAAAATTTGGTAGTCAGGGGAATAACTTGATAAATCCAAGACTCTGTGGGGAACAACTTGACAACTCCATAGTTCTTGCTTAGGCCGCTGTAAGCGCCACTGACAGTAGCATCTGTCACATGAGTTTGCACATTTCACTAAAGGTTATGTTTATCTTATTGAGTGATTCTTTGATAGGTTTTTTATATATATTATTTTAATTAACTTTAAGAAGTGTTTTGTTTTTTTAGCAACAGTGTTTGTTCAAAGTGAGTGTTTTTGGTTTTAGTTAATGCTTGCTGTGTAGGCCTAGGTTGGAGGTTGTTAAAATATAATATTTTTTATTCGCAATGGAAGATTTTTCTACAGAAGATGAAACAACTTGTCCATCTTATCCTCCTTTCAGCAAAAAAAGGCCTAAGCACGGGCGGATGCAAGAAGTAATTAAAAAAATTAATTTACAAAGCAGAGAAACAGGTGAGCCTTGTAAGTGTAAAGACAAATGTTTTGAGAAGATCAATGCAGGTGAAATAGCTGAAGTATTAAAGCATGTAAATTCACTTAAAAGCCATGATGAGGTCAATCTTTACTTAACAGGTTTGGTTAACATCTTACCTATTCAGCGCCATAGAGTTAAGAACGAATTAGATGCAAATTTCCGAGATGCCTCGTATTCTTATTCTATTAGGGTTAAGAGAAATGATTGCGTTGAAGAAATCAAAGTTTGTAAAAATGCTTTTTTATCGATGAACGGTATTTCAAGAGGCAAAATTGATTACATACTAAAGCAACTGAAAACCATAGGGCACGCCCCTACGTATAAGAAAGGACAACATGGCAATAGGCCGCACAAATTGTCTGATATAGTTGTTGAAGCTATTATAAATCACATAAAATCCTTTAAAGGACGTGAAAGTCATTACAGTAAGAAAGATTCAACCAAAACTTATTTACCTAGCGAGTTAAATGTGTCTAAAATGTTTAAGCTGTTCCAAGAAAAGAATGAACACGTATGTAGCTTAGAGTCGTACCGTACCATATTTAACAATAAGTTTAACATATCGTTCGGGTACCCGAGGACCGACACTTGTAGTTCATGCGACTCGCATATTGCAAAAAAAAAGTATTTAGAAAAACAACTAGCCGAAGAGCGCGATACAGATAAAAAAGACATTTTATTCAGTGAATTCAGAAAAATGGATATTGATCACCAGGTTCACTTATCAAAGGCCCAGACATTTTATGACAGGAAAAAGGCAGCAAAAATGTCGAGTAGGAAATCAAAGAACAAGGAAGCAATATGCATGGATTTTGCCAAAAACTATCCATGTCCTAACATTGCTACAAACGACGTCTACTATAAGAGACAGCTTTCCTTGTATGCCTTCAACATTCACATTTTGTCTGATAGTAGAAGCTTTTTTTATGTTTATCCACAGACAGTTGCAAACAAAGGGAGCGATGAAGTGGCGTCATTTTTCCATCACTTTGTGTACAATCATTTAGAGAAAGATATTACTCATCTAGAAATCTTTTCGGATTCATGTGGCGGCCAAAATAAAAACAAAACTCTTCTGAGACTTCTCCACTACTTAGTGCATGTTGAGAACCGATTTGATTACATCAAAATGACTTTTCCAATCCGTGGACACTCGTACATGGAGTGCGACAAAAATACAGCATTGGTAAAACACTCTTCCCCAGCTGAAACACCACAAGATTGGGTTAATGTCTTCCAAGCGGCAAGGTGTAAGCCTTCACCATTTAACATTGAAGAAGTAGACCAGGAAATGGTGAAAGGTTGGTCAACTTTTTTGGATAAAAAGTACTCTAACAAGAAGCTTCCATGCAAGTCCAGGCAAATAAGAGAATTTGAAGTCATGAAGGAACATCCTGTTCTTATTAGAACCCGTGATACATTCAATGGACATTGGAATGAAATAATATTAATATTGCTACAACCAAAAGGAAATAATAAGAAAAATATGTCTTCCGAACAAGTTCTAAAACGTTTCGAAGAGTGGAAGAGAGGAGACTTACCAGAAGGTCAATTCCACTTACCTCCTCCTGTGTATGAGGGTAAGTAGTGTATGTAATATACAAATAATTGCAACATTTGTAGTAGTGCGAATCATTAACATTACATTAACTTACATTAAAAATATATAAGAATAAGTCCTATTATTTTATGGGTTTTTACAGATTTGATTCCAATATCTCGTGAAAAGTATATGGATGTCAACCATTTGAAAGTGTTTTGCCGGCCAGAAGCTGCAGATTATTTTTCGAAGCTGCCGCACAAAAAAGAATAGCCATTCTTCAGTTGACCATTATGATACAGCTATATACTATCTTATTGTTCACTTTTAAACAGTTTTTTTTACCATTAAAAGTGTGTTACTACATCATTTTGGGTTTTTATTTGTTCAAAACCCCTGAAATTAAAGGGGAATAACTTGATAAGTCCTGGAGTTATCAAGTTCTTTCATGGTAAACTTTGACTTATACTTGTTTTTTTTAACAGTAATCTAATACTCTTTACAAAAAATAATTTTAATTTGTAAATACTTGTTAACAAATAGTTTATACATCAGTTACCATTGTTTGATGTAAAAATCCCAAAAAGCGAAAAATATATAAAGCTACAAACTTTGTGTTTGCTCTCCTGTAAAATTTAGAAATTGGTTGTTATCATGTTATTCCCCTGGACCCTTCAATTGTACTACAGTTATTGATTATTAATTTTCTGAAAAATTAAAAATAATAAAAATTACTAATGACTATTTGACTTTTCAAATTAAAGTGATATTAGATTTTCTTTTATTGTTATTTTTAATTCTTACGGGTACATCAGTACACTTGGTGCACAATAGCATAATTACAGTTACAGTCTAATGACACATCCTGTGCGCCATCTATTGTGCTTATTCATATGCCATAGTTTACATAAATAATTCAAAATCAATATTTTTGTGTTGCCAAGAGTATTTTGTATTCATAAAGAAGCTCTAAACTGCAAGTTTTATATAAATCTACCTAACTTGTTTGTAAACAACAACCTAACATATTCAAAAGAAGTAACTAAAGAATAAATATTGATGTAAAGAACTTTTTTAAAGCTAAATGAAATGTCTAACTAATAACTGTTTTTTCACATGATTTTTATCGTATATATAAACAAATAATTATCAATACTGAACATTATTATATTGTTATAAAACAATATTATAAAAAGAATTATTCCAGTTCAAATCTGATATTTATTATAAATCACATTGAAATCTGTATAAAAATAGAGCTATCGAAGATGGTTCGTTTTTCAAACATTTATTTGTTAATGTGTGATATGTGACTGGTTTACGGAGAATTAATATTATGTGGGCGGATCCAGCTCAGCTGCCATGGCAACCAAATCATTCATGGCACATTTCCATATTATGTTTTCCAAACACTTTTTTTTATGCAGGCCATGTAAATATATAAAAATATGGGGGTTAGAAGCTACTTTATTAACTAATTTCCCCACAGTTGGTGCGACAATTGTAAATATATAAAAATATGGGGAAACTACTTTTGCTAACCAAATAAAAAAAATGGAAATGGAAATAAATTGCTCAGCTTATGGGCGCCAGGTAGCGTTAGCTTACCAATTTTGAAAAAGTTAAAATATAGTTGTTATTTGTTAATAAAAATTCTCAGGGTTGTGATTCTTTTAAAAGTGTACTTTCCAGTTGTTATAAATGAGAAGTCCTTTTTTATTTTTCTGAAAATGAATATGCTGTTTATTAGAACATATATCATTAACACATATACATCAGATCGTTATTTATAGTTATATCATGTTGAAAGTAAAATTAAAATATTATTTCGTCTTGAAGAGACCAAGAGTTTCTATAAATGACTCTACCTTAAATAGTTGCAACTTGTTTAATCAGTTTTTAACATGAGTACCTTTGTCTCATTTATTTGATATTATGGTTTATTATATTAAATTAGAAATTTTCTTAACCTTGTAACCGGTGAATGTTAAAGGTTTTGTAAAAGTTTTTTTTTTTTTTTTTTTCAAATTAATAATAAATATTTTTTTATACAAAACCTAACCTATAATACACCATTTTTCTCAGAAAGATGCATAGAATTCATCTATGTAATAATTTTTTTTTTTTTTTAAACGGTTTTAGAGTAAGTATGTTAGATGTCAAAAACTGAAGTTATCATTTATCAGAAAAACCTGCATCATCCAAAATCAATAGCTTACTACCTTTTTCTAAGATATAAAAAAGTTTTGTGTAATATTTGTGAATATATTTTTTAAAAAAATAAATAAATTTGTTACATTTTCAAAATAAAATAAAACATTTTACGAAAAAAGGTAAAATGATCATTTTTTTTTTCAAAAAATCACAAAAAATAGTAAAACATATTTATACACAACTTCTATGAATCATTATATTCAGAAAAGTGCATAGAATTTAGGTGTGTAGTGAAAAAAAAAATGATAGATGTAAAACATTTGGAGTTTTTTGGTCAAATACCAAAAAATCAAAGAGTAAAGGAGAGAATAATTTCACAGATAATAATTTTACAAATTGATTTTTTTGAATTTTTTCAACGATTACTATAGATTTGTAATATATTTGTGAATATATTTAGAAAAAATAATAATAAATTTGTTACATTTTCAAAATTTAAAATAATATTTTTCGAAAAAAGGTAAAATGATCTTTTTTTTTCAAAAATCACAAAAAACAGTAAAACATATTTTATACACAACTTATATATATCATTATATTCAGAAAGGTGCATAGAATTTAGGTGTGTAGTGAAAAAAAATGTTAGATGTAAAACATTTGGAGTTTTTTGGTCAAATACCAAAAAATCGGAGAGTAATGAAGAGAATAATTTCACAGAAATGGTAATGTACACCATAAAAAATAGATTTTTTGAATTTTTTCAATGATTACTAGAGATTTGATATATATTTGTGAATATTTTTAAGAAAAAAAACCTGTTACATTTTCAAAATAAAAAAAATAATTTTACGGAAAAAGGTAAAATGATAATTTTTTCCTCAAATTTACCAAAAATAGTAATATATATTTTATACACAATTTCTATACATTATATTCAGAAAGGTGCATAGAATGTAGTTGTGTAGTGAAAAAAAATGTAGATGGAAACATTTTAGAATTATTATGTAAGGAATCAACAAATTTACCCTGTAACCGAGGCAAAATTTCACAGAAATAGGTATATTAACCATATAAAAAAAATTTTTTGGTATTTTTTTCAAACTATAAAAAGTTTTGCAATATAGTTGTGAATAAATGTTCGTAAAAGTCTAAATCAATTTATACAATTTTTATAAGGAAATATCTATGTTTATATAAAAACAAGTAGTAAGACAAGGTTAGGTCATTTGCCTGGATGCCAATATTTATGTTTTGAATAAAAGTACAACACTTGATAGGCCTAGAAAAAAATACTGATAATATGATAAATCACTCCGAAAACATACTCTACGAACAATAACACATTTATTACAACTTGTATTTACAACTTTTAAAGAAATAATTTGATACAAATCTACCTTCACAATAGCCTAAGCGTTGAGGCTAGGCTACGCTAGGCCTGTGAAAAAAAACCAATAATATGAAATATCACTCTAATAAATACACTCTACAAACATTGACACTTTTACTATAAGTTGTATATACATTTATATATTATGTATATACATATTATAATAAATAAATGGCTTCTTGAAACAATAAATTCACAAAACACATGGCTAGACTAGGCCTGTAAAATACCTCGATAATATGAATTATCACTCAAATAAATACACTCTACAAACATTGACACATTTATTTTAAGTTGTATAAACACATTAAAATTAAAAAACTGCTTCATGAAACTATATTCACTATAAAAACACAAGAGATGTTACATTTACAACTTTCCATCGGAAAAAAAGTTGCGATCAAACAAACAAAATGCCGATATTCTAGGTTTTCTAACGTACCACAGCCTTTGTATTTTTTTCTTCTACAGATGTGTTTCAAATACAAGGTGTCATTGCAACCTCCTCTCTACAGTTATATCAAAAACGACAAGATTGTATAAAAATAAAGATCGGATTCTTCAAGACTGTCTAGACACTGCAAACCGGTCTGACAGTTCAGAGGATCACTTCGTAGAATGGACATAACTCATAACCTATATAACTTAGGATAATTTCGACTTCATAGTTCGAAAGAGAAATAAATATACTATATAATATTGTCAACTTGTAACATTTGGACAAGTTTTACCATTTCGTAAAATTATGTGAACATAGAGAACAGATTTGTCTACATATTCCTGGTCACGCAAGTGTTGCAATCTAGCAAAAAAGTCAGCAACTTTATCGAGTTCTAGAAAATAGAGTTTTCGTGTGATGGATTTTGCTAAACTTAGTTATGAAAGATTGAAACATTACCTTTACAATGGTATATTATACATTTTGATAAAATTATATCTAATAGGATAAAAGTTGAATTGCAAAAAATGTAATTTTTAGCGTGTAAAATAGCGTTAAAATTCTTGATTTTGTTTAATTTTTATATAATAAAAACTATATTGTCTGGAAACGTTTGAAAAGGACAGATTGGAAGAGAAAGATGCGATCGAGCAGTGTTATGTTAAATCTGTTTGACAGAAATTTCGAATTGGGAATATTACACAAACATGACGTTTGTTTTGTTTACAACTTGTTAGCTCAAATCTTTGACGTTATGTATCAAATATATGCAAACTTTAGCAATTTTTGGAATATTATTTATAACGTTATGTGGTATTTTTTTTTTGCATGATTATCCTTCTACGGAACATTAGCTTTCCAATGGTATTTTATTTATTGCGATTGGACGATTCTAAGTGGGTGTAATGTTGAATTGCAAAATATGTGTTTTAGAGTCGGTGAATTAAACCATGCGTCTACACTCGACCTACTCTTAGGTCGAGTGACGGTTCTAGGGTTAAAATTACTTTTTTACATTGAAATTTATTTGTTTAACAAATTTTTAACATATTTTGTTTATTAATAAAGTTTCATCATTAGTACTTTTGTACACAAAAAAAGAAGAAGATATTGTCTGTAGTTCATGTTACCACATTCTAGCAATCCCTAGGGTAGACATCTTGTGTATCGTTAAGATCTCGTCCTTAAGGTAGAGGTCGCCATTGTCCACATAGCATCAGAGTCGATCGTCTCGGGTTTATCTGTACGATTTCTATTTATCACACGTTTCGTCTTCACTATATGCAAAGTTTCTATTTTATTATTCACAGTCTTTGTAATAATTGGAAAATATTAACCCAGACGTTTATTTTAAAGAAATTATTACTTAATTCTATTTTGAAAAGGAAAAAAAATGACTTTATTTTTATTAAATTTAAAATTTGCACAGTAATTATGGGCGCCAGATGAATTAACATCAATTTAGAAAAGTTAACTATTTTATTGGATTTATGAATTTTAATGAAATTAATCTCAGGGTCGAAGTCCTTTCTCCGTGTACTTTCAGCGATTTCTGGTTAGAATGAGGAACACTTAAACTGAAATTTTAACATAAATTTATTAAACATGAAACACTTATACATTATCATTTATCATAAAAATTATATAATGGAAATCAACTATTACTAACATCCTATCTGAATTTTAATTGCCTTTGCCAAGGTCTAGTTTCATTTAAAAATGTTAAATTTACTTTTAAATTGCAATTATCAATTTTATTTTATGACTTTGAAAATATTAAAATTATTTGTTACTTTATTTATCAGAATGCATTATAAAAAAAAATTAACTATGTCAGTAACCTTCTTGGTATTCCGACTTGAAAGTTTAACTATTTAAAATGATTAAATTTATAGCTAACACAACAAAGAACATAACAAATTTAGATATGGCATGTTATATAACACGTTTTACCAATCTTTTAGAGAGTCATTGTCCACAATGTGATCTAGTCGAGGTGTCCTATGTCGTGCATGGTAGTTTTACCGTTGAGATTACTTTAAACGCACTTCCGATTTCGTAAAAGTTTATATTGCGATTTTTTATCACCATTGTTCGTCTCTCGCATGTGAATACGATAGTCTTTTGTCTTTACTTCACACCACGTGCTCAATACCGAAAAATCTAATTCTTTCCGCTATTTTTAAACTAATACTGTTTCAATACGTGAAAATATTGTTCTTAGTACTTATTAAAAGTGTCTGTCCACTATAACTCCTTCACAAAAACTGTTTTAATATACTTTACATTTTTAACAAAAAACTTGGTGAGATACACTTCAATAGGTCTTACTCTGTCAACTTCCATTCTAAGACTGAGGAAATCACATGGTGGTTTTCCAATATCCGATCTCAGGACATCTCCGAAATATCACTGTGTAAGCGATATCTTTCTCGTCCAGTTCCAAAAAGTCTTTATTCAACTACCACGCAATTCATAAATTGTCCGAATCTCTCAATTTCACTACACACACAATTTATTAAATTTCTTATAATTAAATTACTTTAAAATCTTTACATCATTATTTATTTGTGTTTGGAAATCTATTTTATTATGAATTTACTCTGTTTAACATTGAAAATCATTAGTCACGTTTTTGACTCATGTTACACCCAATACGATTACCCGCTATTTTAAATATTTAATTCAAATTAACCTTTTTCCGGTATAACATCTTTCAGAACGAAAACTCATTTAAACCGTCTATACAAAAAACAAAGTTCAATTCTCACCATTTGCTTCAATGTTCATACACAAAAAACCAATTGTTTCACAATGAAATATAGTCCGTCTTTCTCTGATAAACCTTCTAACTGCTATACGATTAGCTGATTCTAAATTGTATATTCAAATAACGTATACCGTTGTATTTTATTTAATACTCTTTATTTTTTACTTTAAAAACGTCTCTTACTACAAAGCACATCTCTCTGCCTTGTATCAGAAAACACGTCCGTCCCTTTCAGAGATGTCCCCTTCTCACTGCATAACGACTGACTCTAATTGATACTCAAATAATGTATACCATTATATTTTACTTAACACTTTATTTTTCACTCTAAAAACGTCTCTTACAATTGAGCACATGTTTCTACATTGTATGGGATAACACGTCCATACTTTCAGATGTCCCCTTCTAACTGAACTAAGAAACTTGCATTTTTGCGGCAAAAGATCACTAGGTCGACGCCGGTGAGGCCTCTGAAGGAGGCTTTCACAGCCCAGAATGGAACTTGCATTTTCCGGATATAGCATACACCTATCACGTGATTTTTAGCCTTGTAATCTTGTCCGCATGGCAACATGTGTTTTGCACTTCATTTAAACATAATTTCACATAAATATTGAATCAATCTTAATACTAAAACATTACCATTTTGACAAATATATTTTTTGGAAATCTATTTTAATTTCTCTTCCCCTTATTTTAAATGTTATTCACAGACTTCAACTTGACTTATGTCGTCTACCTTTCAACCAATCATAAAATTCCTTTTGCAACAGCTGATATATTGGTAACGATTCATAATTCAAATATTGAGTATTACAGCCATAAAGGTGGAAACCAAAAAAAAAATGTATCATCATTTATAATAATGGTGTAAAATAAGCTTTTTTAGAAATTACAATCAGAAGCGGCAAAACTGCTGAAAACCATAGTGAGCTGTAGGAGACAGCATCGTAAATAACATAGTGAACCCAAAAGGGTTACTACAGCCAGATTTCTTTGTAAGGTACTAAAGAGTATGTATGAGGTGGGAGACCCCATAAAAACGGGAATTTGGTCATAACTCCTTTATTTTTCAATATTTTTACACCAAATTTTGGGTCACCTTCAAAGTAATTGCCATTGACTGCAATGCCCTTCTCTAATCGTTTCTTCCATTGTTCAAAACATGGTTGATATTCACTTAATGGAATGTTCTTTAGTCCATCCAGTGATTTTTGTTTTACCTCTTCCACAGTCCCAAAACGTTTTCCTTTCATATCCCTTTTGAGTCGGGGGAACAAAAAACGTTGCAGGGAGCGAGATCCGGTGAATAGGGGGGGGGGGGGGGTGAGCAATCGGTGTCATACCATTTTTCATCAAAAACTTCTTCACAGACAGGGTGGTGTGGGCAGGTACGTTGTCATGATGGAAGAACCCAATCCCCTGTGCACCACAAATCCACCCTTTTTCTTCGAATGCTCTCCCTCAGTCTTTTCAAAACCTCCAAGTAGAAATTTCGATTAACCATTTGGCCCGAAGGAACGAATTTTGAATGCACAACACTTTGGTAATCAATTAAACAAATGAGCATTGTCTTGATGATTAACTTCACCATGCAGCATTTTTTTGGACGAGGAGACTGAGCTGTCTTCCACTGGCTTGATTGCTGTTTTGTTTTAGGGTCATATCCATAACACCATGATTCATCACCAGTTATGACTTTAGAAAAAAATTCTGGGTCCTCTTGCAGCTGATTTTGCAGGTCGAAACAGACACAATGTCGGCACTTCCTTCGCTTGTCTGTGAGAAGGCATGGAACAAGTTTGGCTGCAACTCTTCTCATGCACAAATCCTGCAATAAAATCCTCTGGATTGAACTCCAAGTCAACCCAGACATCGCAACTAATTGATCAATGGTTTGACGACAGTCTTCACGAACCTGAATGTTGATTTTCTCTACGTTGTCTTCAGTTCTTGACATTGAAGGGCGCCCAGAACAAGGCTGGTCTTCAGTTGACATTTCTCCATTTTTTAAATGCTGAAACCACTCGTAGACATGTGTTTTACCTAAAGTAGCTTCTCCATAAGCTGTTTGAGCATTACAAGAGTTTCCGCGGGTGTTTTCCGCAACAGGAAAAAATTTCACAGCCACACGTTGCTCCCGGCAGTCGGCCATTTTACGTTTTTGCCGAAACGGAAAAAGGTCTTTCACAAAAGAAGTTCTCACGGAGGAACTGATCCACTCACAGTGAACAAACGTCACACTCTGATGTATAGCAATGTGACTCAAGACTCCCTCTCCAGCCGACCAGTCTTTTACTTTTAGACCAGATTGCCTTTACTTTTAGGTCCACCCTTGAACATATTAGTCGGTCTAGGCATCTCTTGTAATAGTGTACATTATTAGTTCGTTGATCTTAAATAGAATGGGATATATGTTGATCTTAGATAGAATGGGGTGTACGTTTGAACTCAATGAATCATACAGGAAACGTAATTTGTTTTTTGAATAAAATCAATAAAAAAATATATAAGTAAATAAAATAATTAATACTAAATGATCAGAGAAATTTATTGTACGTATTTTAATATTTAAAACAATTATAAACTTAGTCATAAGAGAAGTGCAGTGTAAACATTTTGTAAACAAAGCAGAAAAGTTTGTCTTCAACCGCCAAACGGAAAATCAGTTAGTCTTCGTAGATCCTTCAAAGCGAGACCACGCTCTTTTGATAGACATGATCGTCTTAACGAATTGAAAGCATAAAAAGAAAGTGTTTTTTTAAGTAACTAAGAGTTGTTTAACATATACTATTATAAACTATTGTGAGTTAGTTTCGTTTGAGTAAAAATAAACTTTCAGAAGTGAAAAATATTTGATTTGGTAATATCGTGCAATGGACAATATGCATTACATAACCCGGAAAACATGTATAGAAAGACTAAGTTTTTGTGTTTTTAATGTAAAACAAGACACTTTGAGTATATTAAATTTGAACTAATAATGAAGTGAACAATTGATACATCCTTATAAGTGAAGTCGAGAACTTAAAAGGTTTATTTTAAAAACAATAGACGTGATTTCAGTGAAACGAGGAAAAGATGTGTTTTTAATTGAAATTTATCTAAAACAATATCGCATGTCTGGTATAACATGCATAAACTATAACATATAATTGATTTGTAATTTGTGATTTTTATTGAAGTTTTCACTATAAGTTTGTAGATTTGTTTGATGTTTTCTACAAGAAGACATAATCTGTTTTTTCAAATGTAATTTTCAAAATATTTCCATAACTAAAAGATTTTCTTTGATAAAAAATACGATTTTAATATTTTTGAATTTGTATTTATAAAATAAATGAAGCTTTTATGTAATTAACAAGATAAAGTAAAAAGAATATTAATCTTTCAATATATAAAAAAAATAATATTTGGGTGTGCTTAAAACCACACGTTAGAAGTGAAAACTTGTTTGAACAGTATGTAACGCTTATATACTTATGATTTTTGTTTTAATATATATGGGTATGTGTGAAAGTTTGTGCAATATTTTTGCATTGATTTTAGTTTGACTATGTATATGAGTTTGAGAAAGTTAGTGCAATATTAGATTTTTAGTTTTAATATATATGGGTATGTGAGAAAGTTTGTACGATATTTTTGCTTTGATTTTAGTTTAACTATGTATGTGAATATTGAGAAAGTTAGTGCAATATTTTTCGTAGATTTTTAGTTTTAATACGTGTGGGTATGTGAGAAAGTTTGTGCAATATTTTTGCATTGATTTTAGTTTGACTATGTATATGAGTTTGAGAAAGTTAGTGCAATATTTTTCGTAGATTTTTAGTTTTAATACGTATGGGGCGCACGTATCCGTTGTCTATATATTAAGGTTGCATTGCGCTACTGTGCGTGACACGATTTCTATTGAAAAAGTCCATCCCAAATGTTGCATTACGGTATAGTGCGTGACACAATTTCTATTGAAAAAGTCCATCCCAAAAGTTGCATTACGGTAGTGTGCGTGACGCGATTTTTATTGAAAAAGTCCATCCCAAAAAGTACCCAACGCGCCAATAGAAGTTTTCACTTCAAAAATTTCAACTTAATAAATAGTTTGCATTCATAAATAAACTTAATAAACTAAATTCTTATGAACATAATCTTTAAATAATTAAATATGTAGGTTGTTTTATATGTAATTCCATTTTTTACAGGTATTATTTGATTCATTATGCATTCTTGTATTATATTATGTTGTTTTAATAATAAAATGTGCATTTCAGAATAAAAATATTTCCGTACTTTATTCAGTATTCTACTAAGCACACTTTTTTCCAAAGAATTCACGACCTCTGAGATATTTTGCACTCTTTTCTAGAGTTATAAATTTTATAATTAAATTTTTATTTATTTATTTTTTGTAATAAAGAAGTACAAAATGGCGCCCAACTTTGTTGAATAAGCATTTTCAAATTTGGTTGTCCTTTTCTTTTTATATTTAGTATTGTTTCAATTGTCACACAACGTGTGGCATTTCACAAAACTGTTCTCCTTCAATTTGAATTGTTTCACTCTTTCTAAAATTTGAATATTTTTCAAAAAAAAATTCTAAATATATATACAAAGTAATTTATGTTTACTAATAATATTATTTACAGTTCAAGACCATCATGGTGATAGTGCTCGGGGTGATGTAATGCTAGATGTTGATCCTGAAGTAATCAGGAAAGGAGTACGCACACTCATGCAACAAGTTGCACAAATTGAAAGAGAAAGAGTAAGATTTTACATGTCAATTAATTAATAAAATTTAGTTGTTTCTCTTTAATCTTTATGAGTTAAGACTATTTTTAAATTCTGTTAGTGTTTTAGATTATTATAGATCCTTTCACATTATCAGACTATTATTATTAAGAAAATATATATTTATTGGAAATTGCATATTTAAACATTAATTTTTTTACATTGTTTACAAAACAGAATAACATGAATTTCTTAACACTTATGGTAATTCCATGTAACAAATCTATTCTACTAAAACTTAGAGATATAATATAGTCCTGATTGGGTCTGTATACTAACCATCCTTTAGATACATTCTTCTTTACACAAATAATCTCTTACATATTAAATTTGGACTAAATTCATTCCAACCAAGGATCATTTTCTATAGCTGATAATTATTATTTATTGACTCAAAATTTGTGTGGAGATAGTTTGGGTTCTTTCGGACTATGAAAAAACATCATTTATACTAAATTTTGACTAATTTTGTTCCAATTATTCGTCTGTAGTCTTTTATGTAGATGATACTCAAGTTACATTTTCTTTTACTGATAGTTTTATCTTTCGATTCAAAATTTGTGTGGAGATAGTGACAAATATGTTTAGTTTTGGGTTATTTGGGGCTATGAAAAAATTTCATATACACCAAATTTGAACTAATTTCATTCCAATTATTTATCTATAGTTTTTTATGTAGATGACACCTAAAAATCATTTAATTTTTTTTTTATATATAGATATCTATTATCTATTGACTCAATATTTGTCTACTACATTATTTAGTTTATGTACTTTAGGGGTATGCTTGAGCCTAATTTAATGAAAATTGTTTCATAGATACTGGTGAAAATCTGGATTTTGTAGTTTATCTTAGCCTGAACCCCTAAATTTTGAGTTATTATAATAATTCTTCAGGATTATCATAAAAAAGAGCTAAAACTAATCATAAAACTGTTTAATATTATGTTTTAGAGTGTCCATTCCATGTTTTTTTTAGATTAAACTCAGAATTTTCATGACAAGTTTTATTAGGGTCATAAATTGGTACAATTGAGTCAATTTTTTATTTTTTTATTTTTTACTCAGAATATCTGTTATAACAGCCTCTGTTTTAACATTATTATACTTACTTTTTATTAAATATGATAAAATAATCATGGATTAGAAGATAAAACGGCTTGATTTATAAAAATATCTTCACTACATCTTTTTGAATATTAGTGCTGTCTATGTGTTTAACCTACTCAACCCTACAGCCGGTGTATGTTAAAGGTTTTGTTTTTTTTTAAATTAATAAAAAATATTATTTGTATACAAAACCTAACTTATAAGATATCATTTTTCTCAGAAGGATGCATAGAATTCATCTATGTAATAAAAAAAAATTTGAAACGGTTTTGGAATAAGTATGTTAGATGTCAAAAATGATATTAACTTTTTTTCAGAAAAACCTGTATCACCCAAAATCAATAGCTTACTACCTATTTCTAAGATATGCACAATTTTTGTGTATTATTTGTTTATATATTTAGGAAAAATATATATATAAATTTGTTACATTTTAAAAATGTAAAAAAATATTTTACGTAAAAACTGAATTTTCTCTTTATTTTTTCAAAAAAACATTAAAAATAGTAAAATATATTTTATACAGAACTTCTATATATCATTATGTCCAAAAAAGTGCATAGAATGTAGGTGTGTAGTAAAAAAAAATGTTAGATATATCAAATTTGGAGTTTTTTGGTCAAATATCAAAAAATCAAAGAGTAACCGAGCAGAAATTTCGCAGAAATGGTGATCAAAAACATACTAATACATTTTTTGCAATTTTTTCAACCATTACTTGAGATTTCTAATATATTTGTGAATATATTTAGGGGGAAAAAATAATAATATGTTACATTTCTAAATAAAAATGACGATTTTTCAAAAATTGGTATTTTCTGACGCTTGAAGGTTAGGGTGACACATCAACCTTTTAGGCGTAATTAGTAATTTTCTAAAGCTAGGCCTATGACAAAATCATTAGATTTTACTAAGACAATATACTTTACAAAGAATAACACACATATTCACTTGTATAATCATATAAAACACTAAATATAAGAAAATATGCATATAGCCTAAACTTACCATTTTTATTTATAGGTTATTCCATATACACACTCGAAATTCACTCAAAAACAAACTTTAGAGATAAAAACACATATATTGTAACTTGTATACACAATTTATATTTTATATACAATTTGTATACACAAACCTTCAAAATAACAAAAATCTAATCCCAAAACCAATATGTGGCACGCCAAATATTACAGTTTTCACCTCAGACATTTGCTATGTTTGGACTACTTTGGACTTCAAAACAACAAATTCTTAGTAAGCATTTGCCTTTATCAAGTGGTACCAACTTATAGAATGGAATTTCCCCTACAACATAGTGTAAAGAAAAATAATTTTTAAAACAGAGAGAAATGAATTTTGTCTTTTCGTAAAGCGCATCGAATACCAAATGAATTTCGTGTCGTCAGGTTTGTTCTCTGCTCAAATAGATATATCTCTGGATCTGTTAGACGCAGAATAATTTGTAATCTACGGTTAGAAACAGAAACATGTGATCTATAGAACAGTGTTTTAGTTGACTTAAATGACAGATAAATAGAGTTGTAATCGTTTCGGGGGAAATGGAGCTGCGTTATACGAAAAGGCGCAGAGTTAAAATTTACGATTTTACGCTACAAAAATATGTGAACTTCACCAATTTTTGGAATATTATTTATAACGTTTTGTGGTATTTTTTTGCATGATTATGCATCTACGGAACATTACTTTTCCAACGGTATTTTATTTATTGTGATAGGACAATTCTAAGTGAGCGTAATGGTGAATTGCAAAATACGTGATTAAGAGTTGGTGAAATCACTTGGGAGCACGTGGGCTCGCGAACCGGTTGCAGGGTTAATACCTACTTTTTTTACCTTATTCACAATAATCATCACTAAATATAATACAGTAGATATGTGATTATCTGATAATATGGTCTGAGCTTGGATAACGGAAAACTTGGATGGTACAGACATTCATGGTATTTCCTGCAAATCTTAGATAAATAATATTTCACAAACCAAATGTGATCAAATATTACAATAAATATGTTTATAGAATTTTTTAATATCACAGGTGATGATATGAAGATGTAAGAAAATAATATAAACATTCAAATGAATTTTCATTATAAACAATTTATTATGACGTATAATAACAAAAAGAAGAATAACTTATGATAACTTACTTTAGTAAAAACAAGAATGTAAATAATTCAGTACAAATAACCTCACTATAGTATAGTATATTACAGAATTTTAAAAAAAAACTTCAAATCTTATGTTATTGGCAAGGATCATGGAATAATTACAAAAGAAACTAAATCATGTCATTCGTAAATTTATAGCACGACACAGTTATAAATTTAAACTTTTACAAAAATGTTCTTGACAGTTTTTTGTAAGAAAAAGAAGAATAATGTACACTAACTTAATTTCAGACAAAACAAGAATATAAAGATCTCAGTACGAAAACCTCACTACAGTATAGTATATACAAAAATGTTTAAAACAACAAAACTTGGCCTACTTCATTCGAAAAGATCATATAAAAGAAACAAAATCTTGTCATTGATAAATTTACAGCACCGCACGGTTATAAATTGTGGTGATTTGTCATCATTTCCCCCCCCCCTCCCCTTCATTTTCCGGTATGAACGTGAGGGACGAGATAACACAATGCAGTAGTGCTTCAGCCACCATTGAGGGGACGTCTAGCTTGTGTCGATCTACCCTTTTCCTTATAGTGCCGTTTAATTAATTATGCCTTCCTAAACCCTTAGTTTTTACAAGAGATGTGAAGAACAAATATCTCAGAATCAGTTTGGTTTTGTCAAGGCTGTTGGAACGAGAGAAGCGTTATTCGCTTTGCAAGTTTTAGTCCAGAGGTGCAGGGATGTGAATTGTGATGTTTTTTGCTGCCTGATTGATTACCGGAAGGCTTTTGACCGGGTAAAACATGAGAAGATGGTTGAAATAATGAGAAAAACAGGCATTGATGACAAGGACCTAAGAATAATCATAAACCTGTACTGGGGTCAATCTGCAAAGATGAGGGTGGATAAAGAAACAACAGAAGAGATAAAGATAAGAAGAGGAGTCCGACAGGGATGTGTCTTGTCACCATTATTGTTTAACTGCTATTCCGAACAGATCTTTAGAGAGGCATTGGATGGTGAGGAGGAGGATGGAATACCAATACAAGGTCAGAGACTTAACAATATAAGGTATGCGGATGACACCATAGTGTTTGCTGATAGTGAAGAAGGGCTACAGCGTCTAGTGAGCAAAATAGCAGCAGTTAGTACCAAATATGGCCTTGATATCAACAGTCAAAAGACAAAATTCATGATGATCTCCAAACACCGAAACGACAATGCCCGAATATTTATCAATGATCAGCAGTTGGAACGAGTGGAGCACACAATGTACCTGGGAACAATAATAAATGGAGAGTGGGACATGACACAAGAGATTAAGTCACGCATATCCAGAGCAACAGCTGCCTTCAATAAAATGAACAAAGTTTTCAAGAGCCATGATGTTACCATTGAAACAAAAATGAGACTTTTGAGGTGTTACGTATTTTCTATTTTTCTGTATGGAGCAGAGTCATGGACAGTAAACAAGAGCATGATTAAAGGGATTGAAGCTTTTGAACTATGGTTGTACCGGAGAATGCTCAAAATATCATGGACAGAGCATGTAACAAATGAAGAAGTTCTAAGACGGATGAAGAAATCCAGAGAGATTTTGGACACCATTAAGATCCGTAAGCTACAATACTTAGGACACATCATGAGAAATGAGTCCAGATACTCTCTGCTGCAGCTCATCATGCAGGGAAAAATAGATGGAAGGAGAGGACCAGGAAGACGAAGAATATCCTGGTTGCATAACCTTAGGGAATGGACCGGAAAAACATCTGTTGAACTTTTCCGAATTGCTGTCAACAGAGTCAAACTTACCCTGCTGGTCGCCAACGTCCGAAACGGATAGCGCACTATAAGAAGATAAGAAGAAACCCTTAGTAATAGGGCCTGTACGGTCCTAGGGTTTATATCTCAGCGCATCGGGTTTTTGGAATCGTAATAGTATAAGTTGAACTAGCACAAGGCCAGGTTAGGCCTTTGGTGTTAGTTCGACATGTTGTGCCAATAGAGTGTAGTTTATATTAATATTTGGTTTTAGTGTAAATTGGTTTAGTTTTAGTAAATTAGTTTTTAGAATTAGATCGTCAAAAATGGCTAGCCTAGATTGATATTCGCCCAGTGTGCTTATATTAATTTTAGCACACGATCCGATGACCCGGCAACCCATAATAAAACAGATCCATGTCACCCCCAAAAACGGAACCCCCTTTTATCGCAAAATTTAGACTGTTACAAAATAGTCCAAGACAGTTTATTGCCTTATTGTAACACGTCGTTTTCTTGCTGCAGTATTGCACAGATGCCTTAACATTAAAATATCAGCAAGCAGTGTGTCTTCTTGCTGTTCTATGTAAAGCCATGCATTCTCAATAAAGCGTACATCATCACTATGGCTAATTATTTTTTTATCTTCTACAGAGTTGTCATCTTTATTGATACTATTTTTGTTCTCTTACTAAATTAATTATGACCTTATTAAACCATTCATCGATGTCTTTTTGTGTTTTTGTCTCAATAACTGGGAGGCCATTTAAGACCTCTACCAATGGCTCATCATTCAAAGTGTTCTCTTCATTATTTTAGTCATTTGTTTGTTTTTGTGGAAATATTGTTCCAGCTTTTTTCATTGATTGTTTTACATCTTCACACTATTCCCTTAACCAGTCATTCACAATTATCAGAGTTTTTTTGAGGCTCTGAACAACAGTTTCTTCCTCTTCTAGAACTTCAAGCAAGTGTTTGAGTAGTTTTGCTGGTAGTTATGCTTCAAGTTTTAAAGCATCCCTTGGATCAAGAGGTTGAATAAGAGGTGTAACACTTGCAGGTAAGAAAAGGGCTTTGATTTATCCAATAACCAATGCACTTTCATCAGGATGTATCGGGGCATTAATTAAGAATGCTTTAAGTGGCAGATTATTTTCATCAGAACAACATTTGACACTAGACACAAACTTATCGTGTATCCAAACTGAGAATATTTTGGAGTCCATGCACGCACATTTTTGGTTTGCTTACTTTACTGGGATGGTTTCAACATTTATATTTTTAAATAATCTAGGTTCCTTGAGCTTTACAAATCAACATAAACATAAATTTGTGGTCATAAATTTGCTGCTAACTAATTGAATTTGGTTCTTTGATAGACTTTCACTATTTTCATTAAATCAGTTATTAGCTGACAACATTTTTCCTGTAATATTTAACTGCCTCACACCATATCATTTATTCCAACTATCTAACCAGTTGTATTTATATATTTTGCAATAGAATCCTCTTCTCCATCTTTAAAATGTTTAAAAAAATCTAGTTCATAGCCTGTAACTTTGGACAGGATATCAAGTTTCCTTTCTCTCTCATTTATTGGAACCACAAAAACAGAGCTCGCGATGTTTGGTGAATTCATTATTTTTTATAGTTTTATTTTTCACTTTTGCCTTTTTATCACCAGTCATTTGTGATCTTCGCGATACCCTTTCTTCAATTGAAACTCTGTTTCTCCTAAAATTACCAACAGTCACATCTCCAACGCTTAAACCACAAACCACTTTTTTAAAGATGTAACCACGATCCAACTGTTTAATGGAATTAAGTTTGTCTTGTAAAGATAAAACTATATGTTTACGTTTCCTAGTTTATCGTACAGCCAGAAATAACTAACAAACTAGACACACTATTATTCACATGCTAACACAATAAACTAGCACACTGAGTGACCATGTGATCAGTGATTTGATGAAGCGAATGGTAGTGGCAATGAGGAGGCATGAGTCACACTCGCATTCATTTCAATTCCCACTAAATGACTTGGTACAGTCAGCGTTAAAAGAAAATCATCTTTGATGCATAAATCATTGTTTTTAAATTAAGAATAGACTCAGATAAGATGGAGACTCAGTCAATCAAACCTTGGATAGTCGCGGTTCCACTGTATCTGTGGCTTATAATACACCTTAAATTTTTGACAGATCTTAATAAAATAACAAATGCAAATTTATACTCTATATTAATATGTTTATATGTTCTTTGTGTGATTTATCTGTTCCTGTAGGATGATTTGAAAACTCAAGTTGTGGGATTTAAGAAGCAGTTGCAAGAATCTGTGGAAATACAGAGTAAAAGTGACACAAAATTAGCTGCAACCTTGAACAGTTTAAGACAATGTAAGGAAGAAAAGGGTAGTTTGGAAGCAAAATTAGGGCAGAAGCAAGCAGCATTGGTAGCTCAGGTATATGAACTAATTATTATTATATGCTATTTACTTTCTACACAATTACTACTGTGACCGTCTCCACTTCTTTTGACCAGCTGGAAGCTCCGGCTGGCTGGAGACAGCGTACACTTTAGCCGAATCTTGTCAGGATGGCCCAAGGAGTCGGGTTAGGGTGCTAATGAACGCACGCAACGCAAGTGAAATTAAATGTTGTATTTTATGTGAGCGCCGAATTAGATTACAGAAATATTTATAATTTATTAAAAAGACATAACGGCAAGATAAATCCTTAATAGTGGCCGAAAAACATACTGTTTAATTTAGCTAGCACGTGGCCAATGGACTGACCTCGTCCCGTAGCGGTCTTCCTTCTCGCGGCTCTCAGAACAGACTCCCGCTCGGCTCGCTGGTTCAAGCCCTCCACTCCTCGTCTCTCCCCTCCTCTACGTAATCTTGCACTGCTCAACAAAATCGCAAGTGCCAATTCATATTTTATTATTTAGAATTCCTTTACATCCTAATTTATACTTATTATAGTTTTGGTTTGGTGGGCTCCTTGGCTGGGCCACACTACAGTAAAACGTCTTACTATAATAATTATAAATACACCCCTAATTAAATTTATTTATCTTCTTTTTTCCTTTTTTAAATTGATGTTATTATTTGTTCCCCATTGTTTTAAAATAGTCAAATTAGGTTTAATGTGACAAACTTGTAACTGAAGAAGTACAGAACTAAACATTAAAGTTAAAAATTGTTACTGCAAATCTCCAGCTACTGTCTAATTTAACAGTTACTGTCTAATAAAGTAGATAACTATAGATGGAATTACCCGTTGAAAGTTAAATCAAAGACAAAATGGAGGTCTCAACTTTGTATTTTACTCCATTTCACACAATAAATCTACTAAGTAACCTCCCAAATACTGTCCTCTGCTCTAATACTATGGTCTCTTTTAAACTAACTCCATCATGTGTAAAAGATATATAAGAGCTCTATTTCATCTGTTCTAATCATAAATGGAATCATCTATACAAAACTAGCTGGAAGAAGCATTAGCAATGTGGCTGAAAGGTCACTTAACAGATTTATAGTGTCAAATTGAGTAAAGACAAAGTTGATCGCTCTTTTTCATCTGTCTCAAGTATGGATGGAGTTAATCTAAAGAGACCATAATACTATTAGAAACCAATGTAATAACAGAACAATATAGTTTAGAGATCACTTATATTACATTTACCATGTCATCTTTGACAGATATGGATGGAGTCAACTCATGAAATCCATGGATTACTTTGGAGTTTTTTAAACATGTCCAATTAGAGTCGTTAAATTAAATGAGAAGTAAAACTTAAATAAATAAACCTACCAGAATAATGTATGTATTCCTTATTGAAGATAAATTAATTTTAATGAGGATGTATCATTTAATTTTGTTTCAAAATTGTAACACTAGTAATTCTTCAAATAGTCATATGCTTAAATACGGAACTGTTCCGTATAGTCCCCGAGCGACCCACTAATAGACATACGGAACTTCTCCGTGTCCCGGAAAACAACGTTCTTTATTAAGCGTAGGTTTGACTGGTTTGACATAGTTTCGAATAAATGTGTTAGATGACAGCAGCGTCCACTGAGAATGGTTTCTTTGCATTTTATTGTGAAAATTACGATTAAAATGTAATTAAATTGTACTTTTTTATGAGCAGTGTTCACGCGCAGTCCCAGTGAAACCTTAAGATGCGTGTGGTATTAAGCTAGATTTATTCAGTTTATAATACGATATCATTATTATACTTTTAGAATATTTAGATTACTTGATGTTGGCAACACTTGTAAGCAACGTATCAAATAATCAGATGACTTCTGTGTTTTGATCAGGTTATAAACATTTCTTTTGTTTACTGTTTTAGTGAATACTTACGTTGTGCTGTGTTTCGTAAATAAAAAATATAGAAAATCGTTATTGTATGTAACTTATATTTGTTATAGAGAGAATTTAATTTAGAATAAAATGGTGAAAACAGAACTAAAATCACAATTACGAATCAAAAGTTATTTATATATTTCTAATAATGTATAAAATCAGCAATTTTAATTGCTAGATTAGGGTCAAGCAAAGTTTCCGAAAAAGGCTAGGTCAATGGGTTAATGCTAAGATGTAGTTTATATTAATTTTTAATCATTACTTGTTATTCGTATAATAATATAACCACTTTTATAATTTATAATACCGTACATAATAGAAATTAATTCGAAATAATATTTATCATAGACTGAAGCATTACAAAAGAAATCAGAAGAAGCTCAACAGATCCGAGAAAAAGTTACAACATTGGAGTTAACAGTGAGCAGTGGGTCGGAAGAAAAATCACAATTTGAGGTATGTAGCAGATTATGTTAATATTTGGTTTCCACCTCTTCTTATAATGTGTTATAAAAATTTTCATACTTATTATGTTTAGCCTACTATTAAT
The DNA here is from genome assembly GCA_963513935.1 of Aphrophora alni. NCBI lineage: Eukaryota > Metazoa > Arthropoda > Insecta > Hemiptera > Aphrophoridae > Aphrophora > Aphrophora alni. Next base: position 99,307,602 of record OY740767.1, read on the forward strand.
TTTTTCACCAACATTTTTATTTTAATAAGTTATTTACCTATTTTACTTACACCCCTCTGCCCCAAATTAAGATCATTACCAAAACTACACAATACCGGACACCCAATAAGACCCTTAGTTACTTTTATTAACGCCTTCACATATAAAATTTCTAAATTACTAGACCAAATAATTAGAGAAAATATAACTTTCCAACAAAGTCATTTGTTGAATAACAGCCTAGAGCTCGTACATAAAATACAAAATTTGGAAATAAATAATAACACCAAATTAGTATCATGTATCATTCGACAATGAAAATCATACATCAATATCCCAATTACAGAAACCATCCATATCGTAAAAAAAACCTCGATGCTAAAAATGCTAGAAGTGCTAAAAAGATGGACACAGATACTACTAAAGAATTCGTACAACTATTAACAATTTGTTTATATCAAAATTACTTTGAATTCAATAATACATATTACACACAAACATAAGGCCTAGTAATGGGATCTCCCCTCTCCAGCATCATGACAGAAATTTTCATAAATCACATAGAAAATACCTGCATAATAAACCCATCCAACAAATATTTTTACATGCATACAATTTTACTATAGATACGTTGATGATACTAATATGCGTCTTCAAAGGCACTATCAGACAAATCAATAATTTTAAAAACTATTTAAATAAAATTCACCCTTCCCTCATATTTACCAGCAAAATAGAAAATAACAAAAGCATAAATTTTCTAGACATTACCATAACCATTACAAACATAAAATTCACATTCGAAATATATAAAAAATCAACACAAACTGATCACTTTTTCCACAACTCCTCCAACCACCCTATACCCATAAAATGGCAGCCTACAATAGTCTCAAACACAAAGCCATAACCATACCAATGTACAAAACCAATTTTAGAACAGAAATTAACATAATAAAACAAACAGATAGAACGTCAATTTAATAGATAGAATAATCAAGAAGAAGAAAAACTAAACACCCAACAAAAGACAAAACCAAATACAATGGAATAGCATATCACGGTTTATTGAGTGATAAATTATAGAACAACAAATAATTTAATTCAAGGAATAAAGATCCATAAAAAACACAAACTGTCATTTATAAAAAAGACCCAGCTGCATTTATAAAATTAACTGTGACTATTGCAACAAGCAATATATAGGCCAAACTGGAAGAACTTTCAAAACCAGATTTAAAAAACATATCCCAAGCAGAAATTTCAAAAAAAAAATAATAATAAATAAAATAAAATAAATAACACCTCAAAATTAGCAAAGCATCTAATAGAATCAGGCCACAATTACACTAATATAGAAAAGAATCTAAAAAATTATGCATAAATGCTCCAAAGGCCCAATTACGAATGTTTTAGAAGAATACCAAATATACAAACAAACAAAAGCAGATCCAACCACATTAATAAACAGGGAAAAATATTTGACAAAATTATTCAAATAAAACCATATCAATCCAAGACACAAAATCCACACTAATTATAAACAGAACCAGTATCAATTAGGACATGAACGCAGACACATTTGTTTAACACAGTAACTAAAAAAAAAAAATTTAAATGTTAAAGTTAAGTGTTGTATATGCATGCTATTCTTAAGTGTAGTGTATATGTGTTTGATTTATTTTGAACAATTGACACACATTAAACAAATGCAAGAATAATACAACAATGAAGAGGTTTGATAATGCCTGAATAATAGGTGAAATGTCGTAACCAATAGAAAAAAGAAACAAAGGTAAATAAGTTATTAACATAACCAGTTTAGCAGAGTAATCAGTGATTATATATATATATATATATATATATATATATATATATATATATATGTGTGTGTGTGTGTGTGTGTGTGTGTGTGTGTCTGTGTGTGTGTGTGTGTGTGTGTGTGTAGTAGTAGTAAGTAAAGAGAATATATTGTCATTACAAAAAATTTACTTTGAGATTTTTGCAACTATATCCAGTTTTGAGAGCTGTAGATTTTTAACAAAAATGGGTTTCACTGTAAAGTCCTATAAGGACAGTGCTTATGGTTCAGTTTCTCTTTTTAACCGATAATACATTATTCTGAATTTTCAGTGAGATAGTGACGAATAGTTTTTGTGTATGGGTGTGAGAGATGGTTCGTGCAATGTTTGTATATGGTTTATCTTAATTTGTGACCAAAACTAAAATATAAAATATCAAATTTAAATTATAAAATATCAAGAATTGTGTCCTCCATTAACATCATAGTTTAATGCTATTCCTAACCTGAAACACAATTTATAAAATAAAATTAAAGAGCAACAAGCCTTAGTATGAATCCGAATAGAATTAAGAATAATTTTGTGGAGGGGTAAATATAGTCCAGTAATATTATCTCTTTGAATGTTTATGACATGGTTTTAAATATTATATATGTATTACTTGCTCAAACATATGTTGCCAAATATCATAGAAAAAATATGTAATACCCCCATTGTGTCAGAATTAGTTCATGAAATAACTGGCAGACTCTACACAAGTATGAGTTTTGTTGTTAGGGACCAAGTGTTACTATACCCATATATATATATAATGTAAACAGTGTTATATATATATATGGAAAAAAAATCAATAGCTTGAAACATTGGACATAATATTTTTCATTTAGTTGTACAGTTTTCTTTCAAGGTTTCATGATCAGTCTACCTCTTGTTATGTATCTCATTTCTCGAATAACGTACTCAATATTTGTTATTTTCTCCAAATATCTGTCTGAAGGTCTTTAGTTGTACATTAATATAGTGTACATTTATATAAGTTTACATTAGTACTTTTAAAGACCTAAAGACAGATAGGAGAAGAAGAGAGGTTTCTTTCCATTCCCGAGCCGCCCCAATTTTTTTGAAATTTGTTTGAAATTTCTATGAAATTACATTTCAAACTAATTTCCAGATATTTTTTTTTTTTAATTTTGGATCACCCCCAAATTTTACTCCCCTTTTACAGTGTAATGTGGTACAACTGTGAGAAATAGTGTAAATAGATCTCGATAATAGTACAAAAAATTGGAAAGTTTCAGCACAAAGATATCATCAGGTAGTTTTTAAAATACAATTTGTGGCTAAACTATGCATCCTTGCGACTTTCTCTGAGACATAAATTGTTTAATAAGGTGTGTAAATTGTGATATAACATGAAAAACTGTATATTTTGAAAAATATCATAAAATCCAAATTGATAATTCATCATAATGTACATTGAAATGAGTTTCAGACAGCAGTTATTGTATCATCAATTTTGATTATTAACAGTTTAGCCTGATTAGACACACTTGCAATTGTATATTCTTTTTTCAAAATTGTCGTCACAAAATGAATTCCTGTAGTTAAACCATTTATGTTCTTTGGAAAAATTCAGAGATCTGTGTAGTATGTAAAATATTTTTTAATTTATTTGAATGGTAAAATATTTAAGCAGTTATTAGATGTTGAAAAATGGTCCGTACAAAGACTTAAGGAGTTTAGATATTACCTAATATCTCGAAATTGTATAAGTGTTTAGAAATTCCATAATTGAAGTATATAATAGTGTGTGTGTGTGTGTGTGTGTGTGTGTGTGTGTGTGTGTGTGTGTGTGTGTGTGTGTGTGTGTGTGTGTGTGTGTGTGTGTGTGTGTGTGTGTGTGTGTGTGTGTGTGTGTGTGTGTGTGTGTGTGTGTGTGTGTGTGAAACACTAAGAAATCTGCTGACACTTAAATTCAATTTTACTATATCAAGGCCTATCTTAAATTATCCCAAACAAATGTCAGTCTTTTACAGTGAAATGAAGTGCGAACAGCAATTATTGTGTCGTCAATTTTGATTACTAACAGTTTAACCTGATTAGACACACTTGCAATAGTATATTCTTTTTCAAAATTGTCAAAAAATGAATTCCTCTGTTATTCTTATAAGTTAGAGAATAAGACATAAGACAAAAGGCGACATAAGAGCCACTCACGTTTAACCTTTATAAATGGTTTAAAACAGTACTTTTAGTCAGAACTGGACATGGTTTTCATTTTTTACATTTGAAAACTGTTACAAATAAAAGTTTTTATTTTTGTCAAAAAATATTTAAAGACATTCTATTTTTAATACTGTTACATTTTCCAATCAAATGTACGAGTATTAAACAAGGAAAACTTACATAAAGCAATTAAAAGTTTCAATAATATATCAAATCGGCATTCCAAACAATGTTTACAAATAAATTGCCCCACTATTAGGCATGTTAAATGTTTACTACAGTATTGACTACTTACAGTCTTAAAAAGTGAAAATTATTTGTAATTGATACTATAGTTTTAAATTTGATTTTGTTCAATACAGAGGGATAACAAATCTCATTTTATTGGAAAACCAAAATTAAGATATCATGTTATTGACTAAAGTCCCAACGGTAAATCTAATAACTAGTGAATTTTCTAAATATGTATGGAACGATACACTTACTGTTTTGAAACAATTTCATGAACAATGTCTCAAAGTTTTAATCAGTAACGGTAAAATAGAAGTTTTGAGGGTATAATTATTTCCTGATCTTTAATCAAAAATGGTTATGGGGGGGGGGGAATTATCGGGAAATTGGTTTGAAATGTAATGTCAAAATATATTTTTTTAATTTCAATAATTTCAAAAACAATTTCAATAAATTCAAAAAAGTTCAATAATTTCAATAGTTTTGGGGCAGCCCGGGAATGGAAAGAAACCTCTCTTCCTCTCCTATCTGTCAGTAGGTCTTAAAAAATACTAATGTAAACTTATATAAATGTACACTATAATATAACTAAAGACCTACAGACAGATACTTGATCTATTATTAAATATTTTGTAGAAATAACAATAATCTACAATTTTTTAATTTATTTTAGTAGAACTCTTGTCCCCTATAAAGACAGAGAACAGTAGTTACCTTTAAGAAGAAAAAAATTGTACACTAACATAATCTCTAATTTCACCAATTTTGGTGCACCAACCAAAGGGTTAATTATCTTGTATTTCTACCTGGACTAGAAATTACGGTTACATTGTTTAATAAATCTAGATATTTTTAGAATGGTTTTCAGTAGCTATTCGGCTATCTGATTTCATTTGTTCCCAGTTCCATTAAGAGAGGTATTTGTACTTATGGTTCTAAAATGGTAGGGACAACAAAATATGACATAGTATCTTAAAAAGAACTAGGCCCTACCACATTTTAAAGAAGTTCATAATATAATTTCACATCATCAATCTCTCAGGTAAGACTAAAAAACCAAGTCATTGTAAATTCTACTTTTAAAACGATTAATAATTATCTTTAAATGTTTTGTAGAAATTTAAATTTGTTATTGAGGTTATTTATAGAATTTCGTTACCTTAACCTATCATTCTACAGAACTATTTATTAAGTTTAACAAAGAGTTATTTAATGACACATAAGTTATTTGTAGGATAAAATGGAGAAATTACGCCAATCGTTCAGTCGTGCAGAAACAGAAAAAAGAAGTCTGCAGGAAGAGTTAAGTCGTGCTGAAGCTCGAGCTACCAAACTAGAACTACAGCGTATGGGTCTTGAAGGTGATATGCAACGGCTTCAAATGGTATTGCAAGAAAAGGATGCAAATACTAAAGTAATCATTTTCTTTCTGTTTAATCTATCTCAAACAGTTAAAACCAGTAATTAAAAATGAAGTACTGCAGTTTTAGTATAAGCTTATAATATTTTATATTTATAATTGTTGTTGTGCTAATTGTAATATGTAAAGTTTAAATTGACTAGTAAGTGCTGCATAATTCATTTGAAATTTTCTATAATAATTACATAGTCCTAAAAAATTTGTAACTGTTTTAGATTTTTGGTTCTGAAATTGTTGTATAACTTTAATTTTTTCTTGATCTGGTTCTATTCCTAAATCTGAAATATTATAGCCTGAAAACTTTATCCTTTTCTACAAAAAACTGATTTTTTAAATTTTAATAGTAACATTGTATGCTCTCAATCTTTCAAAAAGTTGTCTTAAATGTTTCATATGTTCTTCAAATGATTTTGATGTAATACAGACGTCGTCTACATACACAGTTGTAAATGACATCACCTCTGGTCCCAAAACCATACTTAGTCCTTTTTTAAACATTGACGTACACACATTTAACCCAAAGGATGTTTTTTAAATTGCAAATTTCTACCATTGAACAAAAAAGCTACGTATTTCCTAGATTCTTCCTCTAATTCTATTTGCCAAAAACCACTAACAAGATCTATACTAGATATGTATTTTACACCTTCAAATTTTTGCAAAATATCGTCTATTCTCAGGAGCTTCTCTATCTGGTATTATTTTCTGATTTGCTTGTCTAGCATCTAAACATAACCTAATTGATGAATCATCTTTTATTACACATATTAGTGGATTAGAAAATGGACTATTTGAGTCTTCTATAATATCATTATCAATCATGTTTTGTATTTCTTTTGCTACAGCATCTTTCTTTGAATGTGGTATTGCATAAGTTTGATTGATGAATTTATTGACTTCTTTTACATTTAATTTTGCCTTATAACCTAACATTTTGCCTGGTTTTTCTGAAAAAAAATTCTTTAAAGTTATTTATTATTTTTTTTAATTTATTCTTTTCAAAATCTACTTGTAAGTTACTGTCTTCCAATATGGTACTTATAATTTGTTTCCACTCAAAATTTTCTTTATTATTCGCGTAATACTCTGGATCAAAATCTTGAAAATAATTCCTAGCAATATCTTCAATTTGTGATTCTTCATAATTTATCTCCTCTTCATCATAACAATTAAATTTTATCCTACTTTTGCGCAGTTTAAGTTTATAACATTGAACTTCTGTAGTTTGCTTTTTAAATTTAGTTTGTATTATCCTATTTTCTATATTAAATTTTATTATTTCTTCATGAAAATCAATTTGTGCTTTACTCAATTTTAAAAATCACATCCCATCACTACCTCTATATTCAAACCTTTTACTATTAAAAAATTTACTGACATTACTTCATTACCAGGTTTAACATCCACAAATACTTGCTTCGTAATTCTTTTACTACACACTGCTGTCACTCTTATTATTATTAAATTACATACCGTACTGGAAGTTCCAAAATTTTATCATTCTCATTTACTATTAACTTCTTATATATTTCTTCATCCATGACTGTTATTTCTGATCCTGTATCAATTATCCATTTAAAATTTTCATTATTTATTTTAATTACTATCTCTATTATTTCTCCTTTTATAGGCTGTACCGTAACATCTGAAAAGTTTTCTTCATAATTAATTCATCTCTAAAATCTAAATTTAAATTGTCTTTTTCATTTGTTATCATAGTAAAAACATTCCTTGTATCATTTAATCTAGGCCTAACCTGTTCTGACTCGGCCTGATTTATTGGCTGTCTGCTTTGGTTTCCCTGCTCCCTTGATGTAATATCCCTATCTCTCCCTTCCTGTCTTTTCTGTTGAAAATTTGGCCTAAATCCCCCATTTACTCGATTTTCATTTGGTCTTGCAAAATTTTATCTATTATTTTGTACAAATCTATTTTCTGGCATAAATCCATTTTGCATTGGTACTCTATTCAAATTTTGTTGTTCCCTAAATCTATATTTCTGTGGTGATCTACCTACATTTTGTGGTCCCCTAAACCCATAATTTTGTGGCATTTGACCAAAATTTTGTTGCATATTTTTTAACATATCTGTTTCTTTACTTGGTTGAAAATCATATTGCTTATTCCTATACGACCTACAAATCTTTGACTTTCCTGCCAACTTAATAATAATTTCTCTAATGCTTCTAAACTACTGTACCAGGTTGTGATGATAAAATTAATTAATTCTAATTTCACAGGCAATTGTCTACTAACATGTCTTACAAAAGTATTCATTATCATTGGTGGATCTAAAAATTGTGTCTTATTGTACAAACGAATAACATATTTAAAAATACCTTCCTCTGATCCCTTATATGGATTTCCTATCAAAATTTTTGTCTTTAACTCTTCTTGTTTTTCTTCAGACCAAAATCTATTCAAAAAAGCCACTTTAAAATCATCAAAACTTTGCCACTCTTTTTTGTGTGCTTCATACCATAATTCTGATTCTTCTTGAAAATATTTTCTTAAATAGGCTAGTCTTATCACCCATTTTCCACCCTTTATTTTATTAAAAACTTCTACAGCTTCTAAAAGTACTTTTGGTGTGGTTCTTTATTTTCATTATAAAATTCTGGTATGATTGTATCATTTATCATACTCCCCCATTCACACAAATACTCTGATTCAATTGTCCTTGTTCTATAAATCCCTCTTTAATTTTACTCATAAAATCTTTTTCAAATTGTACTGTCATATCACTAATTTCTCTATCTACATTTCTCTTAAAACTCAACGTTTCTTTCTTTTCTATATCAGAATCTAAAAGTACTATTTTCTCTTCCATTTTCTCTAACTGTATCTCTATACTACCTATAGAACCTATTTATTATTCATGTGATCTTTAACTTCTATTTTCCACCCCACCATTTACTTTCTATTCTAAACCTTTCAAATTATTTTCAACATCTACTTGTTGGCTTATCAACCTTATTACCTTGAAATGGCAAAACTTTGCAATGTTAATTTTCTTCGTTTGTTTAAAAATTAATAAAATATATTAATATATAACACAACCTAACTTATAAGACATCATTTTTCTCAGAAAGATGCATAGAATTTATCTATGTAAAAACAAAATAAAAATTTTAACACGTTCGCTACCACAATGTTAAAAAAAATCGTAACCACAGACTGCCGCCGCAATTTTGCGGCGGGCGTGTCCTACTCCTAGCCCAACGCCGCAGATCTGCGGCGGCTGGGCTCATTAAAGTAGACTGCCGCCGCAGATCTGCGGCATTGGTTTCTTCATAGTAAATGAGAAATTTCTTCACAACGGTCTATTTTAAAGGTTAGATCGCTTAGGCACGGTCTACAGGATAGTCCGCCACATATATGCGGCGCTTGGTCTGTAGCTAGGACTATCGCTGACATCACTAGACAGTTGGCAACACTGACATACAGCATTACCTCAGTCTGTGGCGAATTTCAGAACCATTAGGACCAGTCTACAGGGAAGTTCATGAATTTTTTCGTGGGCTGTGGGAGTGACCCGGCCACCGCATATATGCGTCAGCTGGTAGCGAACGTGTTAAACGGTTTTGGAGTAAGTATGTTACATGTCAAAAAATGATGTTATCATTTTTCAGAAATACCTGTATCACCCAAAATCAAAAGTTTACCACCTTTTTCTAAGATGTACAAAATTTTAGTGATATATTTGTGAATACATTTAGGAAAAAAAATATATAAATTTGTTACATATTGAAAATTTAAAAAATTGTTTTACAAAAAAAGAGGAATGGTCCAGCTTATTTTCAATAAATCACCAAAAATTGTAATATTTATGGAAAACCAACTTCTAAATATAATTATGTTCAGAAATGTGCGTAGAATTTAGTAGTGTAATTTAAAAAAAGTTTGAAAAATAATTTTGGAGTCAGTATTGCAAAGAACAAAAAAAAACACGAAAATCCAACGCCAAATTTCACTTCAAAGTCCAATTGAGCGTAGAAAATCTAGTTTTACATTTTTTACGAGTATTACAAACGTTTTCTAGTATAAATATGAATAACAATTTGTAAAAAAAAAATCAAGTTCTAAAATTTTAAAAATAATAATAGCTTTTACCAGTAAGAAGGAATAAAATGCGAGGCCTACGCACATAAGCCTTGGTACTAATGATTTGTAGGCTTAAATAAACATTACTAGATTTCACTATAACAATAAGACACTATAGATTCTACAAAGAATAACACACATATAAACTTATATAATACACTTTTATAATCAATCAAAACACTTGATATATCACAACAAATATGTCGAAAATGAACACAAACGCACGCCATATTGGTTTGGCGTGCAACGTACACTCCGAAACTCAGTTCTAAATCCTACCATATGACAGACTAAAACGTGATAATTTATATCATTGTAAAAGTCTGTATTTTGTCTATACAAAGAGATAACAACCTGTCAGTTAGGAGAAATATAAAGCTATTTATAGAATAAACAAGGAGAGAAGTAGGTTACAGTTCTTTAGCCATCGAGTGCAGCAGTCTGCCGGAAAAACAGTGGACTTCCAAGAATTATTTCAATTTTGCCTTACTATACCACGATACTCAAATTACATAACTCTAAAAGCTTGAAATACGAGCTTTTAAATGGTGTATAATTCATGTTTCTAAGAATTCATTTACTAGGGTAAAGTTGACTTGAAGAAAGCAACCTTTTTTTTTTGCTCTAAAACGGTTTTTTTGTCTTGCACACAATCTAGAATGAAACGATTTGTCTTACTGACATGTGGCGAACTCTGTTGGATAGGTAAAGATTTGTACTAAGAACAGTACAATTTTCAATGAAATTGGTTGGTAAACGCCTACTTTGACAATTTGTTAAAGGACGACTCCATTTTGTTTTCTTTGTTAGATTTGCCTTGTCGCCATTTTTACGACTAAAACACACCAAACTTTACCAATTAATTAAATATAGCGTTTTATGAACTTTTGATTACATGTATATCTACGAAACGTCAGCTTTACAATGGTATAACATTTATTTCGATAGGATGGTTTTAAGTAACCCTAATGACGAGTTGCAATATCAGAGTTTTTTACAGTTGTCTGTTTGCATCAGTGGGCGACATCGGCTCAATTTGAGCCACATGGCATTACGAAAGTTAAGATTTATTTCTACTCTATTTGTTTCCTGTTCTACTTTATCTACCCTAACAGACATTTTTTCTTCAAATTTATTTATTTGCTCCAAAAGCCTACTTTCTGTTTCCTCCTGATTCTGTTTAATTTCTTTTAATCCTTGTTAAATTATTTTATCCATATTTTCTAACTTTAAATTATTTTGTTCAAACTTTTTTCCATATTTTCTAACTTGAACCCTAGAGGCTGCAATGTTAATTTTCTTGACAATTCTTCGTTTGTTTAAAAATTAATAAAATATATTATTTTTACACAAAACCTAACTTATAAGATATCATTTTTCTCAGAAAGATGCATAGAATTCATCTATGTAATAAAAAAAAAATTTTCTAACGGTTTTGGAGTAGTATGTTACATGTCAAAAACGAAGTTAACATTTTTTCAGGAAAAACCTGTATAATCCAAAATCAATAGCTTACTACCTATTTCTAAGATATACACAATGTTTGTGTATTATTTGTGAATATATTTAGGAAAAAAATTTGTTACATTTTCAAAATGTAAAAAATTATTTTATGAATTTCGGGACATTGGTCATTTTATTTTCAACAATTTACCAAACATAGTAATATATATTTTATACAAAAGTTCTATATCTCATTATGTTCAGAAAGGTGCATAGAATGTAGGTGTGTAGTGAAAAAAATGTTAGATTTATCACATTTGGAGTTTTTTGGTCAAATACCAAAAAATCGAAGAGAAACGGAGCAGAAATTTCACAGAAATGGTAATGAATAACATACTAATAGAGTTTTGGGATTTTTTCAAACATTACTTGAGATTTTTAATATATTTTTGAATATATTTAGGGGGAAAAAAATAATAATTTGTTACATTTTCAATATAAAAATGACAATTTTCCAAAAATTGATATTCTGACGCTTGAGGTTAGGTTTGAACTCTTGACATTTAGGCGTAATTAGTAACTTTCTAAAGCTAGGCCTAAGACAAAATCATTAGATATTACTAAGACAATATACTTTACAAAGAATAACATACATATTCACTTGTATAATCATATAAAAACTAAATATGAGAAAATATGCATATAGGCTACACTTACAACTTGCCTTTTAGGTTATCCATATATAAACGGTACATTCACTCAAAAACATAAACTTTAGAAATAAAAACACATATATTGTAACTTGTATACACAATTTATATACAATTTGTATACACAAACTTTCAAAATAATAGAAATAATAAAAATATTACACAATGCCACGCCCTTTTGCGTCTAATTTATTTCACTGCATCGCGATATATTGCCTACGTTTGGTCTTGGAAAGAAGAATCTGAAAATAACTGTAGAGAATGTCAAGTAGTACCAACTTGTAGAATGAAATTTCCCCTACAACATACTGTAAAGAAAAATATGTTTTTAAAACATAGAGAAATGATTACGTCTATTCATAAAATGCACCGAATGCCAATTGAATTTCGTGCCGTCAAGTTTGTTCTATGTTCAAATAGATATATCTCTGGATCTGTTCGACGCAGAAAAATTTGTAATCTACGGTTAGAAAGAGAAACATGTGATCTATAGAACAGTGTTTTAGTTGACTTAAATGACAGATAAATAGAGTTGTAATCGTATCGGGAAAAATGGAGCCGCGTTATACGAAAAGGCGCAGAGTTGAAATTTACGATTTTACGCAACAAAAATATGCGAACTTCAACAATTTTTGGAATATTATTTATAACGTTTTGTGGTATTTTTTTTTTTTTTTGCATGATTATGCATCTACGGAACATTACTTTCCAACGGTAATTTATTTATTGTTATAGGACAATTCTAAGTGGGCGTAATGGTGAATTGCAAAATACGTGTTTTAGAGTTGATGAAATCACTTGTGAGCATGTGGGCGACCTACTTGTAGGTCGCGTGCCGTTTTAAGGGTTAAATCCATGTTTAAATTATTTTATTTCATTTCTATACTATTTTGTTCTAATTTACTCATCATTAATTCCAACATTCGCATCACATATCCATTTTTATTTGTTTGACTATTTTCAATTACACTTTCACTAAACCCTTCAAAACTCTGATATGATTGTTTAAGTCCCATTTAACCTTAATGTTAACTTTATGTCACTTATCTCTGGAACCAGACTACATAAAGACCTAATTTTTATTTTTTAATATTGGTTTATTGTCTAGTTCCGCACAGATAATCGTATATTTTCATAAAAAATTAATATTTTTTTCCGAATTTTAAAAATTTTGTTTTAAAAACTCAAAAAATCAAGGTTTTTTATTTGTAAAGGGATTGTCATGAAACTCTTTAAGGAACTAGATATATGCACTGTTAAGATACAGTAGAACCTCTGTTAACCGGCATCGGATTAACCGGTCCTCGGATTAACCAGCCTATATCATAGTGTACTGGTTGGATGAGAGTTTCCGAAAATAAATTGTAATTGAAACACCAAAGCGGCGGCGATATCAAACGACTTTGTCAATAGCGGTATCCCATTGTCGGCGGCATAAAAACACCGCTGCATTGGCACCCGTCGGTATAGCAGACATACACCCACAAAAACGTTTGATGGGCCGCTTTTTTTCCACGAATCAATTTAGTATACATTATGGAAAATATAACATTTCTTTTCAGTTTTCTTCTTGTGTTTGACTGGTTATGATCTACGTATAGTAAATAAAAATGAGCGAGTTACGAAAACGGAAGCGTGTGTTGGTTTCGTTTGAGACGCGGTTAAATGTGTCAAAAGACTTGACAGAGGGGAATCTATAAAAAAGCTTTGTAGTGTTTAATTTTTTTACGTTTGATGTATAATATACATAACATAATATATACGATACATTTATATACAATAAAATGAGTTGCAATAACATCTTAATTGCATAATTCTTAGTGCTACCTGATTAAATAAGCTTAATTTGAACGAAAACCGATTTTTCACGGGAATCTCGGATTAACCGGCCAAACGTATAGTATTGTTAAAATGGCAAAAACATCTGTCAAAATTAAATATATTGTAATAAATGAAAATAAGAGTTCCTAATATTTACATTGATATATAAAACATAAAAATTAAGTGGAAACAATTGACGAAATGAAATATATTTCCGAGAGCCGATTATATCGGACTATGGCTCTTCAGATGAACTAATGAGGCCGACGATATTGGTCCATGGTGGTAATCAGACAATTTTTGTGAGCCAACCAAATCGGTCCTTGGCAGTATTCGAACATTTTTTAAAAGCCGATTAAATCGGCCAGTGGTGCTTAAAGTGTTTAAGCTAAATTTATACATAGTCAGAGGAAATATTTACTAAAATTAGTACACATGTTCAAAAATAAACTAAAAATCAGATGAATAATCCATAATTAAATATTTAAAATGAGCCGATTATTATCCAATTTTGCCTGCAAAAAATTTACCCGCTTGATTTATTTTGAAGATTTAAAAAAAAAAAGTTCTCTATCACTCATTAGTTATGTAAAAATATACAATATTTTATTGCTTTAGAAATTTTAAAAATATTTCTTAATAGATTTTACATACAAATTTAGTTACCATGGCAACCAATATAAATAATACATCCTTATAACAAACAGATGATTATATTCATTAGCTTTGGAAATCAATTAGCTTTAAAATCCTCCAACTGTCAATGTTAATTTTCTTCGTTTGTTTAAAAATTAATAAAAAATATTATTTTTATACAAAACCAAACTTATAAGACATTAATTTTCTCAGAAAGATGCATAGAATTCATCTATGTAATAAGTTTTTTTTTTATATATATATACGGTTTTGGAGTAAGTATGTTAGATGTCAAAAAATGAAGTTAACATTTTTCAGAAAAACCTGTATCATCCAAAATCAATAGCTTACCACCTTTTACTAAGATATACAAAAGTTTTGTGTAATATTTGTGAATATATTTAGAAAAAAATTAATAAATTTCTTACATTTTCACAAAAAAAATTACGCAAAAAGGGATTTTGTTAGGCTTATTTTCAAAAAGTCACCAAAAATAGTCACATTTATGGAAAACACAACTTCTATTATATCATTATATTCAGAAAGGTGCATAGAATTTAGCTGTATAGTGAAAAAAAATAGTTAGATGTAAAAAAAATTAGAGTTATAATGTCAAATAGCCAAAAATTAGAAAGTAACGGAGGGAAGAATTTGACAGAAATGGTAATGTACACCTTACAAAAAGATTTTTTGGGATTTTTTCAACTATTACTGGAGATTTGTAATATATTTGTGAATATATTTAGGGGAAAAAAAATTGTTACATTTTCAAAAATACAGAAATTGCTTTACGAAAAAAGGGAATTTGTTGAATGTATTTTCAAAAAATCGCCAAAAATTGTAATATTTATGGAAAACCATCTTATACACAATATATCATTATATTCAGAAAGGTTCATAGAATTTATTAGTGTAATGAAAAAAAAAGTTTGTAAAATAATTTTGGAGTCAGTATGGCAAAGAACAAAAAAAAAACAAAAATCGAAGGCTAAATTTCACTTCAAAGTCCAATTTAGAATAAAAAATTTTGTTTTACATTTTTTCAAGTATTACAAACGTTTTCTAGTATAAATGTGAATAACAATTATTGGTAAAAAAAAATCAAATTCTAAAATTTTCAAAATAGAAATAATTTTTTCCCGGAAAAAGTGGTAATCGACAAAGTGAGGTTAGGTTTGTAACTTCGACAATTTAGGCCTAACTAGTAACAATCTATAGCTAGGCCTAAGACAAAATCACTAGATATCACAAAAAAAAATAAACTTTACAAAGAATAACACACATATACACCTGTATATTGAAATAAAACACCCCATATAAGAAAATTTGCTTTTAGGCCTAGGCTTGTAACTATTCTAGAGGTTCGCCCAAATATAAACCATTCAAAAACTAGAACTTCACTCAAAAAAATAAACTTTAGAAATAAAAACACATATATTGTAACTTGTATATACAATTTATATACAATTTGTATATACAAACCTTCAGAATAACAGAAATATAATATAATCCCAAAACAATATGTGCCACGCCTTTCCATTTCAATTTATGTCACAAACTTTAGCTACATTCCGAGTTGAAAACAAAAACCTCAAAGTAATTCTAGGATATATCAAGTAATACCAACTTGTAGAATGAAATCTCATCTACAATATACTGCAAAGATCGGTTACAAAATATCGATTGAATAATAAATTATCTTATTTAGTAAACTGCTCCGAATGCCAAGTGAAATTCGTTCCGTTATGTTGCTACTATGGTCAAGTAGAAATATCTTGCGATCTATGACACATAGAACAATTTGTAAACCACGGATAGAAACAGAAAGATGTGATCTACAGAACAGTGTTTTGTTCGACCTGTTTGACAGAAAAATAGATTTGTGATCATATGACAAAAAATGGCGTCGCTTTTACTAAAAACCGCACAATTGAAATCTTTGATTTTACTCATAAAAACTATGCGAACTTCAGCAATTTTTGGAATATTATTTATATCATTTTGTGGTTTTTTTGCATGATTATGCATCTACGGAACATTAGCTTTCCAACGGTATTTTATTTATTGCGATAGGACGATTCTAAATGTTGAATTGCAAAATACGTACAAAATATGTTGAATTGCAACGACGGATGGGTCGTATCGGGTCAGTTGACGTGTGGAGGGTTTTAAGCATCCCTCACCATAAGATAGAGTAAACAATTTTGGATATTAAAAAATATTGATTTTGACTTAAATATTTTAATCTATTTACCATTTCATTCAAGGAATGAATCTCACGAATTTCACAATTCTTTTTTGTTCTCTTTAAATGATTGTGTGACAAATTATTGTAATAAACTTTAAAATTTCAAGTTTTGGCTTGTGAGAGACTAAAGCCAAAAAATTTTACTTAACAGCTGTTTTCATATGTATCTGTTATAAAATTTTAGGTTATGTTTAAACATTGCTTGAAATAAATTGTAAAGATATTCTGCCCACATTTAACTCGTACTAGATTAAAACAAACACATGTTGCTTATTGGTTAGCATGAGTAGTAAGTTATGTTAGAGTATTTTTTGTATGACTATGTGAATACTTTACAAATAATATACAAATAAAACATTTTTATTATAATAAACTTTTCAGGAATGTATTTATTTTTATTTTTTTTAATTGAACCACCTTCTAAATATAATATATATTTATTTTTTCTGGAATGTATGTAATAAAAAAAAACATATCTACGAAATACTAATCTTGTAATTTGTAGATAACTATATCAAAGTAAAATCTTGGGCTGATGCAAAAAACTAAACAAACATAAAAAATGTGCTCTTTACTTTAGCACCACGAATAATTTGATAATTTATTTTGCATTTCACTTTGCCTATATAAATTTAATTCAACCTTTGATTAACAGGAAGTAAATACAATTATGTAAAACAAATATATTATTTATTTAATAATACATCAAGTCTTTGTGTTATTTATATTATTAATTATGTGATGGATAAAAGTAAATTGTTTTTTAAATGTTTATAATTGGGACACCATAATGAAAATAATTTGTTGAACAAACAACTTTTATGTCCATGGTCACTTCAAATGTTGGCTGTTTATATTCTAATGTTTGACTCATTCTGCTAAACAGGATTTCAACTGTCACCATATATTTGGCCATATTTTAAGTTGGCCAGTTTTTCATTTTATTTTTACTATTTAATAATATTACTTGGAATTTTATAGAAATTACAGGAACGCTGTGATAGTCAAGTTCGTAACATGTCTAGTCTTGAAGAAAGATGTGCTTCATTAAAATCTACAATTGATCAGTTGAATTCTTCATTGGAAAGATCTGCCGTGACTGAAAGTGAATTAAGATCAGAAATACAAAGCTTACAAAGAACACTGCTGGACACTAGTCAAACTTCTCAAAGTAGTAGTGAAAAACTGAAACAGGTATTCAATATTTGTAACCTAAGCCTTTAGTGTTATAATATTTTATATTACAATATGTCTTTAGTGTTTGAACACTTTAGCTAATAGAAACTGATTTGTCTTCAATTCTTTCTTTCTTCCACATTTAAAAGCAATACTTTTTAATTCTTTTATTTTTTGTTCAATGTCATTATTGTTCTCATTTATGTACAGTACATCTAAAATCATTTGAAGGATTAGATGAAGGTAAAGAAATATACAAATTTATACTCTCTTTTTATTGTGGTTTTAGATTGAACAGAAATAATTATTAATCAACTTTGTTTTATTAAAATTATAGAGCCATTTGCATTTTTTAATCACAATTACCATCTCTGTAAGGATCTTATTAAATGTTTATTAAAGTTCAAAAGTAGTAAGCATCATTATTTCTGTACCATGATTTAAAAATAATAATAATAAAACAATGAAAGTTACTAAGCAATTACTGTTTCAGTTACAAAAATCTCTGAGCAACAGTGAAAATGAAAGGCGAGTGTTAACTGAACGATTAGACAGTGTTCAACAAAATCTGTCGGAACTTCGTCGTGCACATCAACACATACAAGATCAACATAGTCGATTACAAACAGAATTGGCAAATAATGAAGTACAGAGAGCAGGACTAGAATCACAGCTAAGACTATCTAACTGGCCAGGAGAATCATCTGGAAATGAAGGTAGGGATGGTGAGATGCAAAGAGTTCAGAGAGAACGCAGTGAGCTGAAAAGTAAAGTTGAAACTCTGCAAGATAAGGTGAACCAACAATATATATAGGAAAAGCATCAAATATTGCATTGTATTTAAGTACTCACTTCTGTAAAATTTCCTATCAGAAATATATGTTGTTAAATAGATTTTGTATTATTTGCACAGCTTAGATTTTGCATTTTTATAAACAGCACATTACAAAGTGTTAAATATAACACTTATTGCAGATCGAAGTACTTTAGCATGTGAATGGTTTATTTACGAGTTATACAGAGTAATTGTATTATAAAATCAAAGTAGTTCAATTGTTTTACAAGGTTATAAGTTTTTGTTTTTTTTTTCACTTTATTTTATAGTATAGCCTACAGTTTTATACCACCAATAAAATTTCACTTTTTGCTTTAAGCTGTAATTTTATAGATCATTACCATTAGCTACTATATGACTAAAATCAATTTAATAGGTATTGTTGCTGTTATAATTTACAGAAAACTCATTATAGTATATTATATTGTTGATTGTAACCTACAAACTAGGTTTAATTATATAAGTTTATTGATATAATTAATAAATATATAACTTCCAGAGTTGAAAACAGTTGTCTTTATGTTCTGCATCTATTAAAGCAGTGACATGTTTAACACAATTATAGGCATCTTATTGCTAGCTATGATTGCAAGTAACCTTTACACATCACAACATTGATCACATGACATACCATCTGTATATATATTGATAATACAATTATTTAAAAAAAATGTCTTATTAAAAAAACCTATTACTCAGATTACCTAGTTAACTGATGACTATATTGTAGGATAGGCATGTGGTCACAGTCCTCTCATATGATGTGTTTGTACATTTTAATAAATTGTGTTATCAGTAATAATTTTTAAGTAATGTGTAAAAATGATTCACTTAAAGAAGCAAGTCTAAAGATCCATCTGTGAGTGACAAAACATGTCACTGGTATAATAGAGGTAGAATATAAAAAAGACTTTTTTCTACTCTGTAAGGTATATATTTTATTAATTAAACTGTATTAATTTATTAATATGACCTAGTGTTTAAAAGATTTGTTTACATTTTATTTATCAACAGAAAGTTTTTAATCTTAGCACAAGTAAAAAATTATAGGGTCTTCTAATACCAAGCAAATGTATGTTATTTAAAAAAAAAAAAACCCAGTGTTCTCTTAAATAAAACTTTGAAATTAACATTCATATCTATTATACAAACAAAATATTTTATTCTCCAATACTATTTGCATTTAACTACTCCAGAAATAACTATTTTATAAATATATAGCCTACACTATTTGGAAAACTACGCCATTTAATTTTATTAAACAGTCACATTAAAAAAAAAAATTAAAAAAATAAAATAATAAAATTAATAAAAAAGAAGAAGAAGAAAATTTAAAGGTCAAACTATAAAAATACCCTTAGGTAATAACTGTGCAGGAAATCTTTACATCATTGTTTTTGTCATGTTAATTTACATAGTATATGTCAGGTTATATATTCCAATTATCTTAACCCTTAGCACGCTGAATAACAATTTACTCTATTTACTCATAACGTGCTATTGGGAAAAAAAAATTTTTTGTAATTGTTTAAAGTTCTATTTGATTTTGGGTTCTTACATATATATTTAGTAAAAAAAAAAAAATGTAGATGGGCTTTAAAATTATTATTTTTTATTTTTTTTACAGGTTAAAACAAGAAAAAATAATTAATTTCACATTTTTGACCGTCCTATGAAACAGATTATATATATTTTTTATATTTACAAACAAATCATATTAATTTTTTTTTATATAAAAGTAGGCCTACTATTTAATTCAAAATAACCTGAATTTTATCAAACAAGTAAATTTTACAAAAAAAAGATTTTGAGAAAAATCAACACACTGTATCAAAAATATCATTCTTCTGCTCATAATAATTATCTACATTCAGGACATAAAAATAATTACTGATATAGACTAAATATACATATAAACAATAATACGGCATAAACAAATCAACAATGAACAGCTATAGCGGTTATAACACTGACACAAAACATTTCACAACTGACCGACCGTCGTAGCTTACTGAGACGAGAAATCACATTATACGCGCTGGGGCAGAACACAAAATGGCACATGGTTGCTATAACAACCAAATAAAGACCAACGACAGGTGATCGAGAACAAATACCATAGTGGGAGTGTCACAATATACCAATAGGACATTTCCCAGCACTCTATTGGACTTTAAACGAATTAAAAATGCCTGCAGAAATCAAATAGTTTTGAATCGAGATATCCCGTCATACGCGTTACCGGTCAAGTTGAGGGTTACGTGAAATCCCGTCATACGTGTGCTAAGGGTTAAAGATCTTCTACATTCTTCTTACAAATAAATTAAATAATTGTAATGAAATTTTTAATGAAAATATGTAACAATAATAATAATAATAATTGATTATAGGTACGCCATTTGGAGAATGAAAAGCGTAGCTTGGAACGTAAAATTCAATCAAGCCGTAGTAAAAGTTATGAAAGGCCTGAGAAAGCTTCATTGGAGTGTGGTGGACACAGTGGTGGATACAGCAGTAATATCTTGGAACAGGAGAATAGAGATTTAAAGTCTAAAATTCGCCGCCTTGAAGCACAACTTGCTGAAAAGGAGTCAGAAATAGCACTTCTAAAGGCATCTGAACATTCTAGGTATTTAAGTGTAACTATTAATACTTATTTACTTGTGCATTATGAACATGTATATTATTTGGTATTTATATTGTTATATTAAACTGTACTATTTTATCTGTTAATTTTAATTATGAATTTATATTGAGAAATTCGTTTGCTGTTGTGGTTCCATGAAATCTAGAAACACAATACTTGTAGTGAAGTACCATAGTTTTCTAATTTATCCATAGTCTTGATGATCTTAATTTCACTCTGTTTTGTCAATATTTTCAATAGAAGATACACGTAGTATGTTGCATAAATTTTACTAATTACTAATTGGGTTCTGTAATAATGGATCTTAGAAGATGGGGTGTTCAGTTGAGTCAACTAATATGAGGATGTATTAATTGAATTTGATAATGTCTTAGTTTTTGTTTTTTGCAACATAGATGAATTGCCAACTTAAAATCCCCTCATGGGCTCCTTTATAGTGAATAAATATAGGGCAATCTCCAGGTATGCTATCTGGATCCACACATATTTTCATCTAGTATTGGGTTAGTTCCCTCCCTTCCATCTCTTCTTGTTCTGTCTCGATCATATATCGACTATTAGAGTATTCTAGGGTTAGAGGTTCTATTTTATGCTTTTTTTTAAGGTGATACACTACCACGAGGTTTTAAGCTTTTAAACCATGAAGGAAAAAAGAGAAAAAACAAACTTATTTCTTCTTAATCTCTATGGTAATTCTGTTTTTTGTGTGAATCTTTAATAATTGTGTAACTTAAAATGATCACAGCAAATGTATAGAAAGTAATGACACCAGTATTACAGAATTATAAAATCAGTAGAGAACATTTATTATTTTAGAATTTAATTAAGTAAATTTTTTCCAATTTTCCAATAATATGACGGTGAATCTTAACCAATGAGATGTTAATTGAATCTCAGAATATTTCAAACATAAATCCGATCCTTTTTGATTAGATCATATTTATGTTTCTGGAACAAACGATATATATACACATTCAGTAAGCTATATTACTGCTATAAAACTATAATTTAACTATATAAAAATGAAGCCAGGAAATATATTTACAAAATTCTATTTATTAAGATTATTCATATAATTTGGTTTTACAATATTCTTCATCTCATGGTAATCTATTGTTTGAGATGCCCACTGCTAACTACCACAGTTTTTTTTTTTTTTTTTTTTTTTTTTTTGGATTCAACTTAATAAGTAACACAAAATCTTAAAAATAATTATTTAAAAAAATAACAGGGTGATTTACAACAGATATTCTAAAATAACATGGGTGGTTAAGGAGTAAAAGGATGTGGTGATTAGTGATTTTACACTGTTGATATGGATTGCGAATGTTGTTTGACTAATGTTGATGGTTAGATGTTAATGTATGTGTTTGGGTGATCATGATACGTGTGATGGGGGTTCGGGGTCTTGTGATTTATGATATGTTACCTTAAGGTGATAGTTTATTTATAGCTATGATTATTATATCATTATACAGTCCCATTTCGATTTAACAATCATTTTTAATATTTTTTCTAACATCAAAATTAGGATACGGGAATTATAAATTTCATAATTTTGGATGCCCCCCTTTAATAAATGATTTACAAGCCTTAGTCGTCATCTGTGCAATTTGGGGATGTGTTAGAGTTTTTATTTATTTTTAAGAGTGTTGTGTGGTAGATCCCAGGTTTTGGCTTGTGTTTTTGTATCTTAGTGTGTATTTAGCTTGATCTAACTTTTGGTGGATGACGTAGGATCCGTCATATAATTTAAATAGTTTCGCTGTTAAATCCGTCAACGAATTGGATACATTTTGTAGCCTGATCAGAACCATATCTCCTTCCTGAAACTCATGCCGCTTGTGTGTATCATTCAATTTTGTGAGTTAAAATTAAATCAATATGAGTGTGTTTGTTCCCGAATGTGGCGATGCGTACTCCTACTATTTGTAATTTTAGGTTTATGTAAGTTTCCATGTGAGTAAGATCTGAAAAGTGTTTGTGCCAGAACCGTGTGTATAAGATCTGGAAAGTGTTTGTGACAGAACTGTGTGGGTGTTGTGTTTAATTGGAGTTCTAGTGGCATGTAACCGGTAGTCGTGTGGTGTGGTCTGTTGAAACTGTCATTCAGTATTGGTATGAAATCCACCCAGTTCTTCTGTTGGTTCAAAAAATATGTCTTCAAATATCTTCCAATTTCTCTGTTAGTCTTTTCCACTTGGTTGCTCTGCGGGTGACATATTGGGGAAAATACTGGCTGTGTTCCATTTTGTTTTAGGGTGTTGATCCATTTCTCTGTTATAAATTGAGTACCATGGTTTGTTTGGATCCTTAAGGACTGCCCAAATCTAGGAAAGTAGTCATTGAATAGTATGCACAGTGTAGTCTGCATTATTATGTGTCATATAAGGTATATTTGTACGAACTTGATCATGATTCGTGTGATGGTGGACAGCATCTTGTGATTTATATATTACCCTGAGGATAGTTTATTTATAAATAGAATTATGTATTACTAAACATTAATGATCGTTCATATTTCATCTCTGGTATTAATATTTCCATGTGTGAGATATCTAGCTAGGATTTCCACAATAATAGCCATGACTTTTTCATTAGAAATGTTGGGCGATGATAAGAAATCAATTTTTAAATTGTAAACCTAGTACATATCCACACTAAAATCAAATCATATCATATCATTTTTATTGCACAAAATACATTCAAAAAGAACAGGTGCAGAGTCATTTACATCACTATAACTAATTGATTAATACTAACAAGTTATAAAATTCATCCTTCACAATTCAGAGAGGATTATTAAAGTATTCATCTGTACTATAATAAACTTTTTTTACAACTTGCTCCTTTATAACATTTTTAAAACAAGCAAGACTGAGAGTCTTATACATTTGAGGCTAACAGTTATACAATTTTACTCCCACATACTGTGGACTATTTTTGAACAGCTTTAGACGATGGCATGGAAATCTGCAATTTTCTTTAGCTCTAGTACTATACCCAAGCTTAAAATCGTTTTTTACAAAGCCTGCTTTATTTTTGTGGGACCAGACTAAAGTTTCATAAATATAAAGTCCTGGCAATATGAGTATGTTACAATCTCTAAAAAGGACCCTACAACTTCTTTCTCTGCCTATACCAGAAAGAGTTCTTAGAATTTTTTTCTGAATATAAATACCTTCTGTACCCCAGCAGCACTTCCCCACACCACAATACCATACCTAAACACAGATTCAATATATACATGGTAAACCACCAAACAAGCCTTCAAGGAAACCCCATTTCTTAAAACCGAGAAAACATAAACCATTGATCTCAACCTTCCCTTAATTTTTTTTCTAAATGACATTTCCAAGTTGAACCCTCATCTATATATATATATCCAAAAACTTATGACAATTTACAGAATTTTGAATTTTGTTTCCAGTGTTTTTTCCATTACTGTTGGTTTTAAAATGTATTATTTCGGTTTTATCTGGATTCAGAAGAAGCCATATTTTGTAATCCAAGAATCTAACTTTTCTAGTGATTCAACTACTACATTGTTGCAAATAATATTAATTCTAAATTTGTTGCCGGTGAGAGATCATTTATATAAATTAAGAACAACAATGGTCCCAGTATGGATCCCTGTGGTACCCCAAATTTTACTAGTCCCATATCTTTCACTACCCCTGTATAAAATCGTCCTTTGTCTTCTATTCCGTAAATTAGATTTTATCAAAGATACAAGGTTTTCATTAATACCACATTTCTTCATTTTCTGAAACAATAGAGAATGATCAACACAATCAAATGCCTTGGACAGATCACCAAAAATACCCGCTGTAAATATTGACTTATCCAGAGCACCCACAATCTCATTTTCAAAATGTATGAGGGCATCTCCCGTACCCAATCCCCTTCCAAATCCAAACTGAAGAGGATACAGAATCTTATTAGAATTTAAATTATTAACCAGTCTATGACTTATAACTTTTTCAAATATCTTAGACACATTTGACAAGACTGACGACAGAGGACGATAATTACTTAATTCAGATTTATCACCCTTCTTGAAGATTGGTGTTTATCACTTCTGCTAATTTAAGATTTTCAGGGAAAATTCCTGTTTCCAAACTCTGATTTACTATAGCAGTAAGAGGACCAGCTATTAAATTTACAGATTCCTTTATTAATTTAGTTGGTATCTCATCCCAGCCAACTGCTCTTTTATCTATTAGTGAGTTAATTATCTTACAGATTTCCATCTCATATACAGGGTTTAATTTACAACAAGAGTTTACATCATTTTTCTCTAAACCTTGTGATAATTGTAAAATACCTGACCTTTAAAAACTGTTCTTTTATGAATACTACTTTATTAAAAAAATGAAAACATGTATTTTATTTATGATTAATATTAAATATTGCTCATTAGGGCGCCAGGTAAGCTTTCGCTTACCAATTTAGAAAAAAAAAAGAATTTAAGTATTATTAAAAATATCTGGAGGTCACAAGTTCTTTTTAAGACGTACTTGGCATAGGTGAATGAAAGAAAGATCCAAATCCTTTTCTGCTGAAATTGTACATATTTATTGGTTAAACATCCTACAATTATTAATATTTTTTATAAGCACATATAGATATATCTTATAATAAAGATTTATTACTTTTCTTTTTCTATTAAAAAATGTTGCAACAGGAATTTACTTTTTATTTAAATTTAAATCATTCTGTAGATCTCAGATGGAGATTTACTTCAAATATTAAAATTTCATTATTTCATCTTTCAATTTATTTCTTTTAAAATATTTTTAAAAACAGATTAAAAAATTTAAACATGTATAGCAAAATATATCAAAACAATATAAATTCTTAATCCTAATTTAACATACGGTGTTTATACCAGAACACCTATTTTCACAAAAAATGTCCGAAGATATTAATTCCAGATGTCCTGAGACTTGTAGATTACAGCAAGCGTTGTTTTCTGAAAAGTTCATGTTTCGAATATTCACTATTCATTCTAGGTACGTTTTTTGTACGACAATTCTAACATTCATCGTTGATAAAAGAATGTTCACTTCGATACAAAGTTTTTTGCCACGTGCTAAACGATCCGTTTATAGTGCACAGTCTCTTATTACTTGAAATCTTATAAACCCGAGTGTTCATTGAGTTTTTTTATATTCACTGTCTAATTAAATAGTTTATACTAATTTTCTCATAAATATTGTTTGTCCCTTAGTATACAGTAAGTATATTACATTCAAACACGTTTACATTGTCTTTAGAAGCGTCCATAATCACTTCCTATCCATTTTCTACTACATTAGTCTCTATTTGAGACAAAAATCAAATCTATTACTTTTTTAGATAAAACAACTTTCAATTCCTCAATCCAAACTCTACATTTCACACAACCTTACTCCTCAACGCCTTACTAGACTCTCAAAAACACAACCATACTCCACCAAGCTCTGATCTAGACTGCTGAAAACCACGAGATTTCCTCTCTACCGCTTCCGTCAAAAATCCTTCGACACATCAGTTTATTTTTAATTATTCACCTTACATATCTACAACATTTTACTATAAAACATTTATTATAAAATCATCTTAAAACTATTTATAACATAAAATTATTTTCTTGGACTTTTTTACTAATAGTTTACGGCATTCCTTGATTAAATTTACTACATTTGTATGAGCCAAGAACCAATCAGCTTCTTTGACCTATATTCCTCAGAGCCAATCACGTCGCGTCTTTTAACCCTATTATTTACTATGTTACAACCTCCATGCAAATAACCTACACTCACTTTAGTCAGTTTTAAATTTAAAGCAATGTTTATGTAATAATCATTAAATTTATCAGCTACAATTTTTGTATTAGCTATAATTAAAGGATTCACCATATTGTCATCTTTTACTGTATTTCTATTTGTTATATTTTTTTAACCCAATTTCCTCTTTTACAATTTTCCACGTAGCCCTGCATTTATTTTCTGCATTTTCAATAAGGCTGCAGTTTGCTAATTTTTTAGCTTTTCTAATTACCTTTTTAAAAATTTTCTTATATTGTTTCACATATTCCACAAAATGCTATTCTCTATTTAATTTAACTTTATTTTGAAGCATACGCTTTCTCTTACTTGAAACCACTATACCCTTTGATACCCAATTTAGCTTGATTTTGGATTTTTGAAAATCCAATGATTTATGTACTATCTTTTTAAGTAAACACTGATCTAAACATCTCAAGAAACCCTGCATACAAATATAATTTTCATTTACATTTAATTAAGAATCAAATTCAAAACCACTACTTAATCTCATAGTATTTAGAAAATCAGTAATATTTACGCTACTGAAATTTCTTGTGAACATCTAAGTTTGTTTTTCAATAACGTTTCATTTTTCACGGGTAAGTTAACCGGTGATCTAACAATCCCATATCTAAGTTATGCTTAGCCAAAACACCATAATTCCTGCTTGTTGCAATGTTGTCAATGCAAGATATCGATGCAAAATTTACTCTGGTGGGTTCTTGAAAATTTAAGTGGAAACCATTACATTCCATTCATTCACATAGTTTTGACGAAAATTTGGTGCTCTTCAATATATCAATGTTGAAATCTGCATTTATGATAGTGAGTTTATCTTTTCTTTCTTTCTTAAGTAGCTTCATTAGACATTCCAACTTTTCCAAAAACAATTTACTTATATTGTAATTGTGAAATGTACATACAGAAACAATGAGAAGATTCAAATCCAGAATCTTTGAAAAAGCTCCCTCAAAAACTGATTCCTCATTTACAAAAAATAAGTCATTTCTTGAATTATACTGGTATGAATCGTGCACCAGAATACACGATCCACCTCTACCTTTCTTAATCCTTATAAAAGCGTCGGCAACATTGAAACCTCTTACACACTTCTATAACTCTATAGAATTCACAGTTAACCAATGTTCGCAAAACGTGATAATTTTAATATTCTGCGTACTAGTCTAAAAACAACAATATCTCTGCAATTTTATCCAGATTTACACCTTAAACATTATAATGTAGAAAAAACTCTAAACCATTTTCACTCATACAATTTACAGCAATCATGTTATTCTGCCTAGTCTTTGTCAGTTTATCCCTAAAAAAGAACACCCACTGGTAACTTTTGAAATTTTTCCAGTCTGTAACCATTGTTCTAGGGCTATAGTTTTCTTTTTACCTTGTTTGAACTGGCCCAAGGATATGTGTGGTTCTAGAGTCTTTGTCACTTTAGGCTTGACTATTAGCCATTTCTCTAATACAGTCTGTTTTCTGGTTTATTTGCTTACACTTTTTGAATTCAACACCAATTTAGCAAGTCTACTTACTATCTTCTGTTTACCTTTTTAATAACATGATCACTCTTTGTATAGTGGTATTCCGATAGTCTCTCATTTATGAAATTTATGGATATGTTTGCAGCATTTTTATTATAGCACTCATTTATTGAAGAATGAATAAAAGTCATTTGCAATATCAACAAGTCGCTTCCTCAACACAGAATTTTTTTCAGATCTTGTGATAGTATTTACAATTAATTTTTTTAAATAGAACTGGGAAGAAGTTCTTCTGGAGATTCCTTCAGAGCGTTACAAAACAAAGCCTGTTACCTCAAAGCTTTGACCTAACTTTTCAGAGAGTAAATTTGACAAGTTACGGCTATTGCTATCTCCCATAATTATAATTTTCTTCTTAGAATGTAATAGACAAGCACTGGCAGTTTTTTCGCCAGACTCTTTTCTGATTGTAACTAAGTTATTTATTCCTTTTTTGAGGACTTTTGGAAGAGAGTTACACTTATTCGGGATAGTATATGTGTTTGCGTTAGAAGAAGTATCTTTAGAAGGCATTTGAGGCAACAACTCATTTTTACCTGCAAGTAAAGAAAACCTATTTTGGGTAACCAACTGTTGTGAAATTACTTTATTTTTTTTCCTTTGTTTCTTTATTCGGATAAACCTAATTGTAATCATCCTCTGATAATTTACTTATTTCCCTCAAAGCCTTTCATTATCTTCTTCTGATTTTAAAACTTTAAGTTTCAGATATGTATTTTGTTTCAAAACACTATCTAATTCATTACCTAACATTAACAGTTCATTTGTCACCCTTTCCCCTTCAGTCCTCAGAAATACAACTTCATCAGATAAAACCCTTCCAGTGTCAGAAACATCAAAACCACAAAATACTGAAGAATTTAATGTACTATTCATGTTAGTCTTTTACAGAACAACAATACAATAAACAAAACAGTCAAAAAAGACCTGCACTGAATTACAGATTGTCAGTATCTCCAATAAATAAACCATTAATAAATAAAATGCCTCTATTCTAGATAGAAATAAAACCAATCTCCATAAGAATTAATGAGAATATAATTGCTATCTGTTCATTGATTTTTTTTTTTTTTTTATTATTATTTTTTATAGATCAACAATGGATAGAAGCTCAGATATTGATCGTTATCGAGCAGGACAACTTCAAGCAGAAAAATTATTGGAAGCTAGGGAACTTTCATATCGGCAGCAAATACACCGTTTAGAAAATCAGGTAGGCTTATTTCATTAAAGGTAACATAACAGTGCCCTTTAGTAGTAATGATTTTAGTGACTAAAACTTTTCCGTATACATATTTAGAATTATTTAGACTCATAGATGTGTGTATAAACAGAAAGGTTCATCTCCTTTACATCCCTTTATATCCACAATGAAAATTGGCTGTTTCAGATCCACAACTTGAAGGTGGTTATTATATTTTATGGTCCAATTCCATAGTAAAGAAAGTACTACAATGATGTAAACATTTTGATATAGCATTTTGATGATACTGTATGTTTTCAATCCCTAGACCCGAATGACTCAAAATTCAGTATGGTGCGAGATTAGTATTCTAGAGAATTATTAACTTTTGTTCTCTAGGTTTTACACTTGATAATGAGAGTTGATTTTTACTTTCAAAACATCGTGTAATAGTTTTTACATACACAAATGATGTAAAATGTCCGATTAAACACAAATATAAGAATTTGTTCAAAAGTGTTTATTGAAAAAATAGTTATTGATTCAAATAGATGATATGTTTTATTAATTGTATAATTTTAATGAAAAATCATAATAGTAATGTATATTTTTTACCACTTAGTTCGAATTTGAGAATTTAATTTAATTGTACATAATTGTTTCCCAGATCCCTTAATATTTTAAGTCTTGTTATTGACTAATTTAAATTATGTAATTTAAGGACGAGTTCATATTTGAAATTAGTTTTTTTTTAAAGTAATTGTACAGCTCCGGGTTAGCTAGGTTAGCTAATTATTTGGAAGTTTAAGAACAACAAAAGTCTAATCTTCCAACAACAAAAATCATAACAAAAAAGCTCATATTGAGAGTTTTTAAAAATAAAATAAAAATGTGTTTTATTAAAAAAAACTTTTGAAAATCATAACAATTGGATTTATATATATCCAAAAACATTGAATGTTTTTCATTGAATGTGATTTTAATTATTTTTACCTCGATATTTAACCCTACAAGTGTTAAGTCGCTCAAGTCGCTCGGTTTTAGCAATTATGTGACGAGAAATCACTTTTTTTGCAATTCAACATTTTGCCCATTTAGAATCGTCCTACCGCAATAAAAAAAAAATCGTGTTGGAAAGCTAATGGTCCGTAGATGCATAATTATGCAAAAAATATACCACAAAATATTATAAATAATATTTAAAAAATTGCTAAAGTTTGCATTTTTATGCGTAAAATCAAAGATTTGCACTGTGCGGTTGTAAGCAGAAATGACGCCATTCTTTCTCAGATGTTCACAAATCTATTTTTCTGTCAAACAGATCAACCACAACACTGTTCTGTAGATCACATCTTTCTCTTTCGATCTGTTGTTTCCAAATCGTTCTATCTGTTATAGTTTTTATTATATAAAAATTAAACAAAATCAAGAATTTTAACGCATTTTTACATGCTAAAAATTACATTTTTTTTCAATTCAACTTTTATCCTAGTAAATATTATTTTATCGAAATGAATTATATATCACTCAAAGATAATGTTTCAATCTTTCATATTCATATATACCAAAATCCTTTTCACTAAAACTAAAAATTGAACAATCTTTTTGTATGGTGTACATTACCATTTCTGTAAAGTTCTACCCTCCGTTACTTTCCAATTTTTGGCTATTTGACATTATAACTCTAAATTTTTTACATCAAACTTTTTTTCTTCACTACACAGCTAAATTCTTTGCACCTTTCTGAATATAATGATATATAGAAGATGTGTTTTCCATAAATGTGACTTGTTTTGGTAACTTTTTGAAAATAAGCCTAACAAATCCCCTGTTTGCGTAAATTTTATTAATTTTTTTAAATGTAACAAATTTTTTTTTTTTTCTAAATATATTCACAAATATTACACAAAACTTTTGTATATCTTGGAAAAAGGTGGTAAGCTATTGATTTTGGATGATACGGGTTTTTCTGAAAAATGTTAACTTCATTTTTTGACATCTAACATACTTACTCCAAAACCGTTTCAAAAAAATATATATTACATAGATGAATTCTATGCATCTTTCTGAGAAATATGATGTCTTATAAGTTAGGTTTTGTATATAAATAATATATTTTTTAAATTTTTAACAAACGAAGAAACTTAACATGAACAGTTATAGGGTTAACCCATTGCGGGCGGAATAAAACTGTGCCGCACGGCACTCAGAAGCCGGAGTTATTTCGCCAGCACTACGCGCATCTTTGCGGACGAAAGACGTTGCGTTCATGTCCTTTTTTCATATTGGTATTCTAATAAATGTATATATCTTTGTTATAAATGTAAACAACTATAATGAGTAAAGCTAAACTTTAAAACATCATCTTGGTCTGAAGGTTCAACCACTTGTAGCTCGTCGAAAGCTTCGCACAACACTGGATTACGCAAGAATAGTCAGGGACAAACACGAACTAATAATATCTCATTCCCATCCAAAAACGAAGGATCAGTATCACTATCACTGTCACTACCACTTTCTAATAATAACTTATAAGTTGAACGTAAGTTGTCACCCATCTCTCCAACAAAACATAACAGACCGGCACACTCACTCACAAAACGGCGGCAAACCGACAGTTTAAAAAAAAGTAGGCATTCGCAAACAATATGTTGGATTTTTCTTGAAACACATGGTTAGGCATCCACGCACAATCTATTGGAGTTAATTGAAAATACAAAATGCACAATCTAGCAGAGTTATCATGAATCACAACATGAGTTTGGTCCACCTAACGCAAGGACGTTAACGTCACGTCTTTCGCTCGCAATGGGTTAATAAAATAATGAATCTCAAGTTGGACACAAAATAACTGAGAGGGTTGCTAAAGACTGTGACATATTTTATTGATTAAACTTATACAAATTAAAATTAATATCAACATTAAAAAATATATAATAATTACTTCATATATATAATATTAGATTGTTCTTATCAAGAAAAATTTGTATAGTAAGAAATGTATATTCATTTATATATTATTGTCATTAGTGGATTATTAATTGAAGTATTGTTAGTTATCTTTTAAACTTTTGTAACTTCAAAATGTTACAATTTCTGTGTATTTCAATATTTGATTACATTCACACATAATACTAGACATATGCTGTACTTGAATGGGATAGTTACATATAACCCTTTTCATCTTTGTACAAAATCTAGATTCTGTTGTGGTTTTTTTTTATTGCTAGGGCCAGAAATCTATTTCTGGTTTTGCCTCTCAGCTAAAGCTTATTGTATATCCTCATTCAGAGATCATTACTTTTTAATCTAATCTTAGGTTTTGGAAAACCGTGATATATCAGTACTTTGGACAATATTGTCTTCTTCTCCTACCTGTCCTCCACTCCAAAGAGTGCCTAAAGACACACTTCAATTCTTGCTCAAAGCTGGGCAGTCAAATATTATGTGCTAAGCTGTCTCCTCAGTGTCACCCCATTTCCTACACAGAAGGTCTGGTACATGAAATCCCATTCTCTGTAGATAACTACGGAACATCCAGTAACTTGTCAACAATTCAACCACTTTCCATAAGTCTAATCTTTTTATTGCGCCTTGAAGCACCATCTTACACTGTACATTGTTTACAGTTTATTCCCAAGCCTTCTGATGTTCTTTCAATATCCATTGGGAGACACACCTATGTGCTAAAGTGTAATCTATGTAAGCTTTCACTCTCCGTGGTTATAGTAAATAAAAATATACACTAAGTATTTTATAGTTTAATGGGTGCCATTCTATGAATAAGCATAGACACTTGTATTTTTAATTTTCAGGACCGTGGGATTTAGGAAAGTGTACTTTTCTTGACACAAACAAACTACAGATCTCTTTGGAAATACCTTTTTTTAATTTTTGGTATTTCTTTTTGCCTGAAATACAAACTTTAAATAATAATATACTTCTTATAATTAAACATACAAATTTAGTCATTGAATTATAATAGAGGCCTCCTGAAAAGAAATATACATATCATTAATATTATGATATAATCCTATATAGATTAATTTTATAGTCCAAGTCTTTTCCTGTCTTTATCTACTTTATCACAATCCATCGGATTGTTCTTACAAAAGAAATCCACAAAACTGGCATAGGTTGAATTAACGGACCAATCCGAGACATTCTGACTAAACACATCGGCGCACTAACCCAATGCACAAACTCTGAATATGTTTTAATTTTGTAGATAAACTAATCTTTCTTAATTAGTTACTTATTTTATAATAAAAGAATAAAGTTTACAATGTATTTTATTTAAATTAATATTGTATTGTTTTTGATGCAATATTTAAACTTCTCCATTCATACCAATCGTTTACTTGCGATTCTATAACATTTACCAATTTTGGAATACTGTCTGTCTTTCCATACGAGGCTTCGAATATATGATCGCAATATGAGCGATGACACAAGTTTTCAGACGTCATATCTCATTTATGCCATATTATATTAAATCACGAACTAACCCACTTAGAGACCCAAAAATGTAAAATGTTACATCTACTCTGGATATAGGGTTTGGACCAATGAAGGAGCATTCAATTCCAGTTTTAACACACCTGTCTACATCCTCATTCCCAGTAATGGCGTTTTGTCCCGGGACCCAATATGTTTGGCCAAGGTTTTAAGGCTATTATGATAATCTCACACTATCTTTTGACAAAACTAGAGGTGCTACCTTACTGTCAGAGTTTATATAGATGGTCTTTCCTCTATATCTCTTATATTCTATATTCCTCTTCAAACATTCAGTTAGGGCAATTACTTCCCCTCTGTTGTGGGTTTGTAAACCACATCATCAAACCAAACATAAACCCTGATAGTGGTTCAAAACTACCAACCTCTAGTGGTACAAAAGATTGTCAGATCAAAAATTTCTTTGCATCATAATTTTGTATATCTCAACTGTTACTAAAAATGTCACATATTAATAATTGTTTCATAATTACATTTATGCAGCTGTAAATATGACTTTATAACAAATTAGGATTTTGTAAGTCTTTTTAGGAACAAGAACAAGATATAGTCTTAAAGCCATTAAGGTTGACAATAATATCAAAATTGGTGTAAATAATAATTATTACACTATTTGTTTAGTATTTTGTTTGGTGAAAAACCTCACATTGGAGTGCCATATACAAAAGTAATGTCTGAAAATATTATTATATTTACTGAATGGTTTTGTTTGTCTGATTGTGAAAAGTGCAATAAAATTGATCAAAATTGTTAAGATTGTATTTGTACACATAAACACGTTCTTCATAAATTATCAGAAATATTTATTTCTTTTAAATATAGAAATTCTTGAGAGGGGGATCACAATTGTCAATATCATCAATGACTACATAAATACTATAAGACACGACATAGCCATGTTAAATATTCTACGCTTATTCTTGAGTTGTCCAATACCCGCTAGGTCGCTCTGCTAGAGAAACTGAAGTTGATGTGACTGGCGCTAGGTGGCTCTACGGTCAAACAATGTTTCAGGCGGGTAAGAGAAAACGCACTGATGCCACATATGGGACCAGAGATGCGAGGGAAGGTCGAGAATCGCTTATCTCAGCACACGAACTGACAACACTGACTATGCTGACGGAAGTAAGTGAGAAGGTTTGTGAGAGAGAGGTCAACAGTTGTACAGTCTCAACCAAGTGGGATGCGTACAGTCAAGCACCTGCTGCTAGCGCTTTCTGATAGCTGTGTGTCAAACTTGTGACAAACAGCACCCGTAAAGCGTAGACTATTTCCCTATCCTATGTCGTGTCTTATAGTATTTATGTAGTCATTGATATCATTAGTAAAGAGTCTATTTTCTCTCATTAGGTCTCTAATCTAACATATCTAACACAATCAAAATAGGCCAGAATGTTCCTGAAGATACCTTAGTTACTATTTAACAGTTCAAATATATTAAAGGTGGATCTACATACATATACAAAGAAAAATAATTGTCTATATTAACCCTCGGCTGCTCAGGAATGATTATAAGATTGTCTATTCCAAATTATTAGCACAGAAAATCAAAAACAGGGGTATAGAGTGTGCCGACTTTTCCCAAGTTGGGTGATGGGCAAAAGACATACATAAATATATAAATAAATTATATTA
Organism: Aphrophora alni; assembly: GCA_963513935.1. Classification (NCBI taxonomy): domain Eukaryota; kingdom Metazoa; phylum Arthropoda; class Insecta; order Hemiptera; family Aphrophoridae; genus Aphrophora; species Aphrophora alni. Next base: position 99,343,588 of record OY740767.1, read on the forward strand.
TTAAGATTAAATTCAAATAGCAAAGTAAATAATTTTTAATTGTTAATTATTGTTCCTTCAATATGGGATGAAATGCAAGGATGAATTATATGAGTGAAATCACAAATTTGATTTTCAAAGTTATTAGCTGGTTTTAAGAGTTTAATTACTCAGCAACATTTTGTTAGCTTTAATTTAGTCGTTATCGGTTATAGAGCTTTAGTGAAAAAATGCTCAAATAGAAAATGGCTATATGCTCAAGTACATATAACAAAATAGAAGCAAAATATCTCATCAAAATTAGCAATTTAAATTTTGATAAATATCTTCTTCAGTGTTTATATCATGCTTAAAAAAAATCACTACTTTTTTGAAACCACAGTGTTTCTAGTTTCTTGGAAATGACTAGTATGTTGGATGTTGAGAATTAATTGGCTGGATTTTGGATTTTTATTTTTGCTTTTCGAAACACGTCTGTCCGCTTGTGGGCCTTTCTTCACAATGCTGAATTGGATGCACTGAAATCGGCGTTTCAGTAAGTTAAAAACTTGTGCCTTCTGTAAGCATGCACTTTCTTTTTGTAAGCATGCACTTAAGTTTGTGTGGATATGAGGTGAATTTATGAAATGATTATTCTTCAATGAAAATGAATTGATAGTATATTTCTGATCATACAACTTTTAAATTAAAAACTAAATTATAATAAATAACTAAATTGACAGTGTTAAATAACTTCTTAACAGTTATTTACATAAATATATGATTTATATAATAGTCATTATAATTACATCATCATCAAAGAAAATATTATAACCAATCGGAGAGCTTAGTAGGTTATAATAATAACCATAGTAGACGTGGCAACTCGAATTCTGAGATGACATCCTGCTCAACCGCCATTGAAATACTATAAAGAAGCGTTGCTACAAGAAATTCTGATTGAGCTAATAGTATAACTCTATTTCCCTATAGTTCTCTGAGTATTTTGTAGTCTTTGAAATACTGTTGTAAATTTGATAGAAAGTTTTTCTAAGCTGATTATGAAATAACGAATTTAGCTTTACACTACGGTTTTATGTTTTAGTATTAATTTTCCTAGATGGATGAATTTATTGACATTAGATTTTATATCGGAATTAGTATGGTATTATGTTGGGAAATATTTTTACTTTGAGTTTTTCTGACTGAATGTTTGGAATCATGTGAAATTGGGTAATTATTTAGTAATACGATGTTCGTGACTGCCACTAGGTGTCAGGGCTCTCGTTTATTTTAATTTCAAGATTCCTTGAAATGTATATTTTAGATTTAAATTATCTAAAACCCATTTCGAATTGTCTTAAGGTTTGTTAATATATAAAAATAGGGGGTTAAAAATATTATTTGATTAATTTTAAAATTGACACTGTTCAACATTAAGAGTTTATTTAAAAAATTTGCTCAGCTTATGAGCACCAGATGGAATTAACTCATCAATTTTGAAAATATAAATTTACTTTGAATTAAAATAATCTCAGGGTCGTGTTTTTCTTTTAAAAGTGTACTAACAGTGGTGGTCTGGTAAATAAAAATCCTTATTTTTTGTGCTGAAACTAAACATGGTAATTTATTAATTTATTTTTTAGCAAATACATAAATTTATCATCAATCTTATTGTTTTAAACATCCTATCTTTAATTTTGATATTTATATTTTGCCTTTTTATTTGATTCAAAACCTTACAACTTTACTTTAAGTCCTGAGTTGCAACTTCTAAGAAAAAAATTACTCATCAACATGAGTTGAATAGACTTATTTCTTTTTTTTAAACTATATTTTAAATTAATTTATCTCAAACAAAATTTTGTTACTTTCTTATAGGCATCTTTGAATTTTTTAAATTGCTAAGTAATTATATACAGGGTGTTACGAAAAGGTTGGGCTGGCTATGCATTTTCATATTCTATGTGTGATTCTAAGCTGAAAATGAAGAATAAAATTTTTTCAATTTCCACTTTGTTTAGCAGATAGATGCCATTTTTTTTAATTTTTTTTTTTACAAAAATTCACTGTAACTCTGGAAGTAGATAAGATATTGAGTTCAAATTTGGAATACGCATTTTACATGTTACGATTAACAAGTGTACAAAGCACAAAGAATTTATTTTTATAATTTTCAAAATGGCGGCCGTTACAAATTTTTAACATGGTAGATCTTGAAAACCGTTAACTTTACAAAAAATGTACAAGAGACAAAATATTTTTATTTTTTAACAACAGACACAATGCTTTTTTTGTAGTTTCAGTAGGTCAAAGGATAACCAAGTTATCGACAAAAAACTAAAAACATAATTTCTATGTAATTGTCTACCGGAAACATCGTTTCTAGAGTCAACAAACTACGTCCAATTATCTCAAACCCTCTCTCACAACTATTCAACACTAATCAAATTGTTCTCCATTCCAAAAGTCACTCAAGCACAACTACATTGTTCTCAACTATCTTTTAACAAAAAATACGTCTAACTAATTCAGATGCCACCTTCAGAATGTTTAACCCTAAAGCCGGCAATGTTAATTTTCTTGACAATTCTTCGTTTGTTTAAAAATTAATAAAATATATTATTTTTATACAAAACCTAACTTATAAGATATCATTTTTCTCAGAAAGATGCATAGAATTCATCTATGTAATAAAAAAAAATTTGAAACGGTTTTGGAGTAAGTATGTTACATGTCAAAAAAGAAGTTACCATTTTTCAGGAAAAACCTGTATAATCCAAAATCAATAGCTTACTACCTATTTCTAAGATATACACAATTTTTGTGTATTATTTGTGAATATATTTAGGAAAAAAAATTGTTACATTTTCAAAATGTAAAAAATTATTTTATGAATTACGGGACATTGGTCATTTTATTTTCAACAATTTACCAAACATAGTAATATATATTTTATACAAAAGTTCTATATCTCATTATGTTCAGAAAGGTGCATAGAATGTAGGTGTGTAGTGAAAAAAAAATGTTAGATTTATCACATTTGGAGTTTTTTGGTCAAATACCAAAAAATCGAAGAGTAATGGAGCAGAAATTTGACAGAAATGGTAATGAATAACATACTAATAGATTTTTGGGATTTTTTTCAAACATTACTTGAGATTTGTAATATATGTGTGAATATATTTAGGGGAAAAAAATTGTTACATTTTCAATATAAAAATGACAATTTTCCAAAAATTGATATTCTGACGCTTGAGGTTAGGTTTGAACTCTTGACGTTTAGGCGTAATTAGTAACTTTCTAAAGCTAGGCCTAAGACAAAATCATTAGATTTTACTAAGACAACATACTTTACAAAGAATAACACACATATACACTTGTAATAATCACAAAAAACACTAAATATAAGAAAATTTGCATATAGGCTACACTTACAATATTAGTTTTAGGTTATCCAAATATAAAATGTTCACAAACTAGAAAATCACAGAAAAACATAAACTTCAGATATAAAAACACATATATTGTAACTTGTATACACAATTTATATACAATTTGTATACACAAACCTTCAAAATAAAAGAAATAATTAAAATATTACACGAATGCCACGCCCTTTTGCGTCTAATTTATTTCACGGACTCGCACGTAATATAGACTATGTTTGGAGTTGAATAGAACCTACAGAATATATCAGTTGGTATATCAAGTGGTACCAACTTATAGAATGAAATTTCCCCTACAACATACTGTAAAGAAAAATATGTTTTTAAAACATAGAGAAATGATTACGTCTATTGGTAAAATGCACCGAATGCCAATTGAATTTCGTCTCGTCAAGTTTGTTCTATGTTCAAGTAGAAATATCTCTAGATCTATGAGACGCAGAAAAATTTGTAATCTACGGTTAGAAAGAGAAACATGTGATCTATAGAACAGTGTTTTAGTTGACTTAAATGACAGATAAATAGAGTTGTAATCGTATCGGGGAAAATGGAGCCGTGTTTTACGAAAAGGTGCAGAGTTGAAATTAAGATTTTACGCAACAAAAATATGCGAACTTCACCAATTTTTGGAATATTATTTATAACGTTTTGTGGTATTTTTTTTGCATGATTATGCATCTACGGAACATTAATTTTCCAACGGTATTTTATTTATTGTGATAGGACAATTCTAAGTAGGCGTAATGGTGAATTGAAAAATACGTGTTTTAGAGTTGGTGAAATCACTTGGGAGCACGTGGGCGACCTTCTTGTAGCCGTTTTAAGGGTTAACACATATCTTAATACTTAGAATGTTTCTATGCAACTGCTACTAAAATATTTAAAATGTTTTTAATTCAAAATTGCGTCTGATCAAGTCAAACGCCGCCTTAAGACTGCTCTAAAAGCACATCCTATACTTAGAATGTTCCTATGCAACTGATACTGAAATTAGACCCCACAATTAAGCGTCCTTTTCAGATCTACTAAGTCAGCAAAAAACTGTTCACATACCTTGCACCACGGACACTGTAATACCAAAAAAGGTTAATTTGAATAAAATATTTATTATAATAGAAATCGTATTGAGTAGAGGGTAATGGAACGTAAGTCAAAAACATGACTTATGGCTCTTAAGGTTAAAATAAAGTAAATTCATACTAGAATAGATTTCCAAACACAAATAAATAATAATGTATAGATTTTAAGGAAATTTAGTCATAAGAAATTTAATAGGTTGTGTGTTATAAAAAATATAGACAAAAGACTTGTTGTCAAGGAAATATATTTGAATAATGTGCGTGACAAGATGAGAGTTGTAATTAACGCAAACACAGCGAGAATTGAGTCCGTAGGAAAAAGGCTGTAACCCCTGTACCAACAGGTTATAGAAATTCACCATGCGTTTAAGTTCAGTCTTAGATCAGAGCTTAGTGGAGTAAGATGTGTTTAGTAAAGTCTTAGTTTGGGACCTGATGTGGTCAGACCTATAATAGTTTGTATAGAGGTGTTTTAGTAAAAATGTAATATGTTTATCTTCAGTCTGGATTGAGAAACTAAGATGGTTAGACGTGTTTAGTAAAGTCGTAAGTAAGAGTTGGACAGAAAAATGTAATGTAAAGTTTATTTCGCTTGTGAAGTAATAAGACAATAACTTGTGCCGAATTAATCTAAACGCATGTAATTTGAACAGTACATTCGAGTGTGTTAAGATGATTAGATTGATTTGAACAGACAAAGTGTTTCCTATAAAATAGCGTGTTGCAAATTAGGACAATAGACAGTCGCGCGCGCAATATTATAATGGTCGAATGATAAACATTTATAAAGTGTAGAAAATGAACTAATTTCGCTGAAAGACATTCGTAAAACAAAAATGCAAAGTGTGATTGGAGCAATTTCAATCAACCTAGTTCTACGCGGACTGCACAAAGGACTTATCATCGAAGCCACGTTTCAGACATCACTACGGCACAAAGGGTTTTGCTACAACGGTCTGGTAATAATGTGTTATTCAACACAAAGAACTTAATTTATGTACTATGTGAAATTTAAAATGTTTTATGTTCTAAAATTTATAATTTGATATTTTAATAATTACGTTTTCTAAATGAATAAATAATATATGTCCATTGACATATTATTTTTAAAAGTAAAATAAATTCAATATTAAGTAACAGATATTTCAATCTGTTTTATTTCTTAAATATTTTTTCTAGTTGCAACATAAAGTTAAATTCAAGTTTTCTAAAAATAGTCCTTCTTCTAAGGCAATAAAAAACTTAATCTGGATAGGATGTTAGTCTTAGTTGATTTGTTTGATATTTTTGTGATAACAAATGCCATGTATTAATTTTACTTTAATAAATTCATGTTAAAATTTCAGTTTCAAGTGTTTCTCATTCTCAACCAGAAATCACTGTAAGTACACTAAAAAAGAACTTACACCCTGAGATCATAATAATTAAATTCATTTTCTAAATTGGTAAGCAAAAAAGCTTCCTGGCGCCCTTAGCTGAGCAAACTTTTAATAAAAAACTTTAATGAAAATAACTTCATTCTTTTCTTTTTAAAATAAACTAAAAGTAATAAATTCAATAAAAATAACCTTCAGTTAAACTTGTCAATTATTACAATTATCGCCCAACTTTTGGGGCTTTTAATGTTTAAAGTAAGTTTTACCCTGTCAGTCATATATTTTTCAATTATTACAACACTACTTAAACCATCCATATAACAACATGTCCTGTCCATTCTCACAACACAATATATCATTTAAATTTATTATACATTACAACTAACATTTTATATCTCAAATAAATATTTTGGAAATCTATATTAAATTTTTTATTACGCTTATTTTAATATTTATTGTCATTCATTCATTTGACTCACGTGGTCTTCTCTCTAGACCAATTATAAATCTCCTAGTTTATTTTCATTTTTAAATCTTAAAACAACCATTTCTTTAGTATCTTAGTTAAAGTTAAAATTTAGGGATTACAGGTTTACATATTGATTTTACTTATACCTTAAAACAGTCCTCCATATTTTCAGAGTACAAATACAGTATACTACAGTAGCCAATAGAAATTAAAACATAATATAATTTTGTTATGTATAGATTCAACACCTGAAAGACCAGTTACAACATGAAGCTAAGAGACGTCAGCTTTATGTGTCACGGAGTTCTAGAGCTGGTAGAGAGATGCAAGAGTTACGCCAAGTATTAGGAGATTCATTACGAACTGTTTCACAAGACCCCTCACTAGATGCATTGTTACTTGAACATGAAACAAGAAAGTTAGATACATCAGTCACACCTTTGGCATTGCCTCCCCCCAGACCACACACGCCACATAATTAGCCAACTTAGTTAGGTTATAGTTTTGTTTCAACTCAAGTTATCACCTTCAACTGCCTTCATCTCGTAACTGAGGCCAAACTTATTGATGGAAACAAATATTACGACTATAGTGTGTAAAGAATGGATACATAAATTTTTTCTAATTGGCAAGGAGTTATAATTAAATTTTAAAGAGATTAAATCAAACAGTTAGATAATAAAAACCTTTAATATTGTAAAGAATCAGTTTTTTCCCTTATAGAAGCATAGTTTAGTTTATTTCACAATGAAAATGGATCAAGAGTTCTAGAAATGTTAAGTTGGTTTCATGCTCACTTAAATTATGGACTGCCATCTTCAAACTGTGCTAAAGATTTTAACAGATGTAATCACTTTGTTCAGATTAAATAAAGATCATTTTAATGGCCTGCTGAAAATCATTATAAAAATATAATGCTAACAAATTTGGTATAACATTTATGTGCATAAACTTTATAAAACTTGACTTTTTCAAATTGTTTTTGGTAATTAAATTATTTTCACTGCGTTTTTACAAATCAACATTTATTTGTAAATTGTTGCTATAAAAGTTAAGTATAGTTTACTTCATATTTCGTAATTTTGGTCCGCTTTCATTGTGATTAGTGGTTATATGATTATGTTAGTAATTTATTTATTAACTAATTAGTGTTGACACATTATGGAAAGACATTTTTTTAACAGAACACTGCCATCAGTAGATATGATTATCTTTCATTAATCTAACACGTTAATATTTTAAGGATGTTTCCTAAAACTTCACCTGAAAATCAAAATGTGTTCCGTATTAATTTTATTAATTGTTACATTAAACAAATGTATAGCTCATATAGATATAAAATTAGAAGGCATATGTATTTTTGTTTAAATGCACTGATCGAATGATTGCTCAATGCAATTATTTTTTATGTATTCTACACAAAAATGCTTCATTATATTATATTAAAGTAGCATTTTTCATAATTTCAGTTCAAAGAGATATAAAATTTAGTAAATGTTTAAAGTTTAAACCAACTGATATAACTTTTTAAATTACTGTAATTATTTATTAACAGTCAGTATATAAGAAAGACAAGTAAAGAGAAGTAACAACAAATTTTTTTTTAAATCACATTTTTTAAATTTTTTACACTTAATTTATCCTAAGTATGGTTATTCGTTATGTTGTAATTTTCATCTTTTTCATGTTATTTGTTTATTCAAGTGGTTTTTATCTTAGATAAAGACAAACTATCTAAATAAAAATAATTTATTTTCGTTTATAATCCGTAATTTGAAACTATGAACCAATTGCTTGCATGACTTTTATACATTTACATTCAGCATTGAAATTTTATCTCAGGTTAATAAAATTTCAACTACCCATGACAATTCAGTGCCTTATTGATACAATACAACATTTAACTTCATGTGACAGTCTTTTGTTGTAAAGTATTCATTAATTATAACTCACTTAAATTTCAATATAAAAAGCATTCTCTATAAATAATTTATACTGTGTAATGCTTATCTTATTCACTTTAAGTCAAGATATTTCTAAAATTTTCTCAACATTGTTTTTAAATTTACATTTATAAATCGTATTAGACTATTCAATTTTTGTATATTTCTTATTTTCTTTTTTAACTTTTTTTTTATTCTTAAATTATTCTTTGTCCTCTCCCCTCCTTATATTATTCATTGTCTGATATTTATACTAGCTTCTTTTAAGAGTTTTAAATTATTGTTATATTTACTTGTTTTCCATATCTTAATTTTTTTTATTTTTTTTTAATTTAGGATTATGTTAATAAAGTTATGTGTGTATATCTATCAACCAATCCCTCAATGCTGGCTTACTAAGCTTTTAAATTTACTACTATACAAAAAAGAAATTATGCATGTAAATGAAACTTAATACTTATTTATGAGTATACATTGTATGATATATTTATGAAAATTATAATTTGTTTATTATTATTTTATGTTTTTTTTTCAATAAATGAATGACACTCTATTCATTAAGGCATTTTTTGTTATATCAGTCTATTAATTATTTTTTTATATTGTATATAAATAATTATTTTTTAAGTTTATGTTGTTATATTTATGTTAACATTATATTCAAACTATAAATAAATTGTTACCAATATTTGAAATTTATGTATGTGCAATATTTAGTTTTTATGTACAAATACCTGTAATAGAGAATGTTTAAAGCAAAGCATACACCATAATTATATAATGTGCAAGTGTATATTTATAACATTTCTTTTGTAATTTTATTGGTTAAAATGTATTTCACTCTGTTTTAGTATATAATCAATTAGAAGAAACTTATTCTCGAAGTTATTTGTAAGAATTTAATAATATTTAAATTATTCATTTCTGTGTGTTATATTTCTGTTAAACTAGCAGATAAGTATTCAAAATTCGAATAATTCCTTGGTTTTAAAAACTATTATTTACTCAATTGTGTATACAATATTCATTTTATTCTAAGTTTTGAGTATTGTTATATAATTTTTTTTAAATAAACAGGTAAATACATATAAATGATAATATTAACTTGGATTTCATGCAGTTATGAATCACAGAGAACTTGCTTCACTACAAGTCTATACTTTGTGATCAGATTGCAACTAAGAAACGAAAGCACAACATTATTTAATTTTTGTATTTTGGTCTTATGAAAAACAGATTATAGCGAGATATTTTGTAAAAATTATAATATTTTCAATTAAAAGGGTCCAGACGAAAGTTATTCATGGAAGTCTTAACAGTGATTTTTTCTTTTACCTTCAGAATATTATTTCTCTATTAGAATGGAAAAATAAAAATAAATTTCATTTCACAAAATGTTCTGTTGTTTAGGCTTAGTTAGTTTGCATAAATTGTGGAAACACCAAATCAAATGAAATATACTTGATAAAAAATATCTACTATTGTAATAACTTTAGTAACATTAGTACAAAGTTTTTTTTAAATATTCTGTGTATAAAAATATTTTTGTCTTCTATTTATAACTTTCCAAATTAAGTTATTGGAGTTTAGTAAGCGCACCATTCTGTCATTCATGTTTTACAGAATTAAAATTTTATATTATTCCACTTGATAATGCAATCAGTTCATCAGTTCATTAATAAAAAATAACAGTCTGTGTAACTACCTTTGTTAAAAATCATAAATATTTTACAATTATTTTATACTAATTAAATTTTGATATTTATTTATTTTTGTCTGTGTATTTCCACTATAAGTAGAGTAATTAAGCACAAAATTACAATAACAAAATAATGTCGTAAAACTAAATATTCATAAATTGAATTAAACAAAAATGTATTTTATGATAAATACTAAGCAAAGTTTTAGATATAAATAAATGTTAATGTATTTGATATTTTTGATTTTATTATTCCTCTCATTTTAAAATTGATTCTACGTACCATACCAGTGTATGTTATGGTTTACATCATTACATGCAGCTTATTTAGGTATGACAATTCAAGCACTGTACACAATTTAGGAGACTGGCCATTCTTATACAGTAGAACCTCATTAATCCAAACTAATTGGGGCTCTAGGTTGTCCGAATTAATGAAATTTCGGATTAAACAAAAAACCTATGAAATGTGCATATTTTACATAGAGTATAATATGTTGTATATATTTAAATATTCTATTCAGTAAAAAGAACAGTTAATGCAATACAGTATTAGGCCCTATAAAATACAGAATAAATTGTGCAGTACAAAATTAAAACATAGAATTCAAGGAACAGCTTAATTTACTACACTTGACACACGCTTACTGGTTTGAAGAAATTGGTGAAATTTTGTTGTCTTCCTTTGACATTAATTTCTTTAATAATTCACTCATGCAGATGCCTCAAATGTTTATAATATGCAGATATGTTTTCATCCTTGTTATCTTCAACATATTTAATGACAATGTTTAGATGGTCTTTAATTTCACTAAGTTTTGGGTTAGGGTTAATAATATCACCTGTTTCATCCTGGTCATATTCATCTGTTTCAGAACTTTCTGCAGTGATCATACTTTCAACGATCTCCTCCTCTGTTAAAATGTGATAACCTGGATCATCTTCATCTCGTTCTAGCCACAACTCAATGTCTTCCAGGGTTATTGAATTTTCAACATCTTGGTGGAGTGTGTTGTGAAAATCTTCTGTTTCCAATCCAGGCGTATCAATTTTTGTTATTAATTTTAGAAATTTCTATGATGGTAGATGGCAAAAACACAGCTGTCCGAATTAAGCGAAGTGCTGACTATTGGGGTCCGGATTAACGGGGATCTACTGTATTACAATTGGCAGAGATACTGTAGAACCACACAGTTATTGATTTTTAACTGCTAAGGCAAGGAAAATCTTTCCCCCCCCCCCCCTAATGATTTTGCTAAATTTTTGGAAGAAAAGTTTGACTTACATTTTCACTAGTTTTTGTCTATCTTAAATTAGATGTAAGTTACACAAATAAAGAATTATTTTATTTTGTTGTTATTAACCAGATTTTTATTATTTTTTTTTTTCTGAAGGACATATATGATTGTGATGAATTTAGATTTTTATATTCAAACGGTATATACATAAGAGAAATAATAAAATGGAAGTCGTAAACCAGATCAATGCTATCGGTTGATTAACTCCATATAAGAAAATAACAAAACTCAAATTACATATAGTGCTTAGACTCTTAAAGATAAAAACTAAAAATATGAAAATCTTATTATTTTTTTTTCCTGGGGAAATAATACTGAAGCTATAGTAAGCCTCCGGCACGTCAGCTATAAGCCTTTTGTGCTCTCCTATGTACACCATACACGACCCGAGTGCCTCTATCAAGCTCTAGGATTTTGTATAGGGTCTTCTTATCAAAATTTATATCTGGTTGCGGACATCCAAAAATTCTCCTTCTTTTGTACTCCAGGGATCCGCAATCAAATATTGTGTTCTGTAGTCTCAGGTACAAGATAGTAGAAAGCATGGATTTACAATAATTTCTCCTGCATAGTATTCAAAGTTCATGTACAACCTTAAAATGAACGAAATAGATATTCTCAATTTTATAATCTACAACAATGTATAAAAAAATAAAATAAAATCTCACTTTACAAGATGAACATGAAATATTTATTTTTATTTAATATAATTGTCGTTTGATGTAAATCAAATTACACTTTAATGAGTATCGCTGTTCTGGAACAGCGGCAACTTCTATACCGAAATGAGTCATGAAAAATTCTAAAAAAAGTCATAAGGAGTAAGATAAAAACACTGTAAAAACTGTTGAAACTGGGTTTGTTATTAATTATTTACCATAAAATGCAGGAAAAAATGAAAAAAATAATTTCATTAATTGTTACAAATTAAAAAAAGTTTTTTTACAAGTAGGCCTGAAATAGTGTATTTCCACACTAGAACCAAAAGTGAAGCTTTTTTGATACAAGCCAAAGTTTAACGACCGAGGCCAGAAAATGAGCGAGGATTGAAAAAGCTTCATTTGGTCCAAGTGATGAACTATATTTTTCGTTATACTGCAAACAATATAAAACAAAAAACGAAAAAACTAAAATGTTATAACCTATTTAATTTTCATTACTGTTGAGACCTATGGTTCTTGGTGGAATTCCATGTTTAAAGATGTTCATTAAACATGTTCAAAAATTGTGTTTTATTATCTTATAACCTATTTACCTTCAAATACATGGTAACAGCTGTTTTATAGGTTATTTTCAATCGAGAGTATCGGTTGTTTTTATAGATGCTTTACAATATTGTTAGTTAATTCATATTAATGTAGTAACAGCTGATGACCTCGACCTCAGCTTATGTTTTTAGGTTCTAAGACTAAAAGGAGCAACTTTAGCATCTCAATGCATGTATTGATAACAGCTGTTTTTGAAGCATTATGATGAAAAATATTTTTTGTAAGGTATTCTTCAAAACAGGGGTAGACACAAAGTCCTACATTGCAGTTTGAACATTCAAATGTACTGTCTTTCCTCTTTTTTGTTCTGTTTGCACACACAAAACATTTTCTTTGGGCCTTCCGCTTCTGCCCTTCTGACGTTGGAGTAGGCCAAGGGAAGTGACGTACAGTGAGACATAGAGGCACCGCTACAGGTCGAGGCATAATGGCAGTTTCTCTAGGTGCACTGTGTGTTTTAAAGATTTGTCTGATTAGATTCATTCTAAAATCAAGAAGTGGAACTTTTTTCTGATGGTGGATTGAAACATATGAAATGTCCAAAATGTGGAGAAACAACTTACGGTACCATTTCTTTGATTTTCTTGCAGAGTTATTGAAATAAATCTTCATATCAGAATCTGCCTTTATCTACTCCTCCAATTTTCTTGTTATACTCTACTACAATAATAGGTTTCTGTACAACATTCCTGTGTCTTGTTACATTGACCATTTCATGTTTGTGCACTATTGATAACAGCTGAGACAAGAAGCAGACACTCCTGATGCTATAGTACGAGCGTTACGCTGTTCGATAGCACGTCTTTTGAGCACCATGTATTATATATAGCAACTCGTTTTTCATAACACAAACAATACTAAGCCACATAACATGTTTTTGTACACTTTTTGTTGATTTATAAATATAGAAATGGTACTTACGTATTAGCCGGAGGCCACCCTTATACAGTGCGCTGCGACGGTTTTGGTTATCATAAATATTTCAGTCGGAGTTTCAGACGAATATAACAATACCAGATCAGTCATACTTTCACCAAGGTCAGGTCGTTGACCGGTGTGCGCACATTGCCTGTATAGGTCAGTGTCCCGAGTGTTTTACCGTGCAGTAGGTTAGTTGTGTGGTCATTATGAGTGACGTTATTTTGATTTGGGATTTACTTCGAAGTGAAGAGGAAAGTGTTAATTTCCTTCAGGAAAGACATATATTGCCTTCAACAAAAGTGTGTGTTAATAACCACGTTATGAAATTGTATTTTGGAAAAGAATATCCGTTCTGGCAGTGCAATATGCGGTCATATCGTAAAAAGGCGTCTCTTAGGGTCGATACTTGGTACAAAAATAGTAGGTTATCGTTTACCACAGTTGTTCGTTTTATTTATTTTTGGTCTGAGGAACTAACATCAGTCAAATTTTGTGGAAAGCAGTTAGGCATGGCCGACAAAACCGTTATTGACTGGAACAACTATATGAGGGAGGTTTGTGTGTTTAGTGTAGCCTACTAAACAAGAACAGTGGTAAAATTTGGGGGGAAGGAAAAATCGTCGAAATTGTTGAGAGCTTGTTTACCAAATGTAAGAGTAATGCCAGGAGAGTGCTGCCTCAGCAGTGGGTGTTCGGAGGTTTGTGCCGTGAAACAGGGCAGCGGTATTTGGTGAAAGTGCCCAACCGTGCAGCTAAAACATTGTTCAGTGAAATAAAAAATCATATTCAGCCGGGAACAACCATAATTTTGGACTGTTGGAAACGCTACAGTACTGAGCAACTGGAAGAAGCCGAATTTTTGCATTTCACGGTAAACCATAAGTACAACTTTGTGGATCCTGAAACTGGGGCAAGTACCCAGCAAGTTGAGCGTGTGTGGGGGAGTGCTAAATGGAGAAATAAGAAGCATCGAGGAACTGCGCGTCATCATATAGACTCCCATTTGGCGGAGTAGATGTGGCGGTCGGGTGTGACAGCCAGCGACGGCGACGTGTTCAACTCCATCCTCGCCAACATTGGTGCCTTCTGGGAGGCAGAACGCAAAGACCGCTCATCATAATTACATTATATTTGCAATGTAAATCAAATAAAATATGTTCCAATTGGGTAGTTATTTTGTTAATCCGTAAAAAAAATCCCCTCTAAAATAGTGGCCTCCGGCTAATACATAAGTACCAAATTAATAGAAATTAATAAAACGTTCCAGAACGGCAGTACTCCTTTGAGCACTTTTTATTGGTGCCGTTCCGGAACGGCATTACTCTTTTTACAATAATTTGCCTTACTCTTTAAAGGGTTACCAGGAAAATATTGTAAAATCAAACAAGGATAAAACTAGAGGGTGTCTTCAGAAATGGTATCTATAGAAACATTAACAAATATCTCAAAATTCAAAATTATTAAAACAAAGTAAAATTCAGGTTATTTGAGTTTATCTGCTTCAAAATATTATTTTTAATTGTTCAAATTTATTGTTTAATAACAAAGTAATTTTCATTCATATCATAATTCACATATAAAGATTTCACAAAATATTTACTTCATTGGGCTCATAGCTGCTTAAATATTTTTTAATACTGTCTATTTTGGTTTATATAACATATACCAAGATAAGACATAGAGTCTTATCTCAGGATATGGAATGGTGCCAGCTTTTCCCAGGGTGGGGAAGGGTAAGAAACACATATATCAATACAGATATAAGGCAAATCAACAAGGGGTAAGTCCCAAACAATTAAAATAAATATAGTTCGATAAAGAGTTCAATTAACATGTATGAAAATGGTAATGTGATTTTGAAATGGATAAATCGAATTGGGAGTATTAAAACTGTTCACATAACTTCAATTGTCTATCACATAAAGATCAATTATTGTTTATCACATAAAGTTCAATTGTGTATCCCATGAAAAGAAAATATCACAGTTATATTGTTCTAAACTTAGGCTCAATAGTTATTAATGGGGTTCTAGTATGTAGAATCAAAATGGGTGGAATGAATATCATAAAATGGTATGATCTCATGAGTTCAGTTTTCTTAACATTCTTCCTATTGTATGGAAAATACTGTTACTAAAATCTGAATCTGTTTAAAATAGCTGCCAAATCTGGATGTTTAATTGCTGGCTTTTCAAATACACCTGGTCTGCTTCAAGCCTTCCTCAGCAATCTTTAATTCCCAGGATGAACCAAATCTGAGTCTTGGAAGTTTTGAAAATCGCGCCTTCTGTATTATATGTGTCACTTGCGTAATATGACTGTGTTAGTGCGGTGTATAATGAAATGATTATACTTCTATGAAAAATGAGTTAATGATTTAATTTTGGGGACAGAATATTTTAAAATGAAAATGTAGGTTTTATTAAACACTAGCCGAGTACCCGTCCTTCGTACGGGGTTGACGTATATTTGTATTGAATGTTAAGGGAATTTTCAAGACCAGAGGGGCGGTGCCCTGATAGAATTTCTAAATAAAAATAGGCCTATTTGTTAACCAGGGACCCTAAGAATGTCCATGTACCATTTCAGCTCAATGTGTCCAGTAGTTTTTACGTGATTGAGTAAAACACACAGACAGACAGACACCATTAGATTTTTATATAATAATATAGATATTAAAAGGTTAATTAACTTCTCTTAATGTACATAATTATTGGATCGATTACGGTATGGATTTTAAGTTTGAAATATTTGCCTTACGCTATGGTTTCATGAATTTTGGTTAGATATCCTTGATTTTATTTATTTATTTAGAATAATTTTGATAAGTGGCTTAAAGTGCCAAACTCATTTTGAATTGTTTCAAATCCAACTTGATCATAATAACTTTACTCAAAAATATTTAGCACACAAAATGAGAAAAAAAAACAGCTCTTCTCCTAAAAGTAATTTTAGCGGTGGCGGTTCTATAGATGATGACGAACTATTAAAAATGAGTAATTTATAGCTCTAATTAACGCTCCACTTATTCAACTCCATTCATTAGTAGTAAAAACTACGACTGGCTCAGAATACCACAATATGTGTTGTTGTGAAATTTTAACAAAATGGTAATTTTAACATACAATAGTAGATCGGCCCAAATTCGCCACTGTGTTATGTCTTTTTAAATCCTAATACACATTAAAGAAAAATGATAGATTTACGGACTGACCGATTAGCCCAGAATTCCCAAAAACTATTATATGGTGGCTCATATCTTGAAACTATTAGTTCAAAATATAGTTTTACACAGTATAAAGATATCTTAGAAAATTGAGTTATCGTCTAAGTACAATCAGTGGTTTATTTAATTTTACTAGATCCCAGCAAAGGTAGAAAGAAAGTACTACTGTTTTTGTTCAAGCCATGATGACATAAATGGTTCTTTCCCACAAAAAAGATAAGGAAGAAAAATTATATTTCATGTATTTTATCACATTTCAGTATAAAAACTTACAAATAAAATATAATTAATAAAAAAGTACCAACGGATAAAGAGTTAATTACCTAGACGCTTATTTGTTTTTTTTAAGAGGGAATCTTTGGTAAGAGTAAGAAAATTGCAAGCGATAACTCTATTGTAGTATTGGCGAGGTATAAAACTACCCATTCCTTTAAGAAATACTAAAGCCTTTCAAAATACAAAATATCACAAACTAAACACCCAAAAACTAAGGGTATCACCGATTGCCAATTGGTTTTAAAGGATCCAGGACACCAGTACAAGATACCCCTTGTTTAAAAATAATAAAATGTCAAGGGAAGTAATGTAGTAAGTGAATAGAATACGCCTAAGGATGGGACATGCCTTATACCCCTTTGTATAGAATATAAAGACATTTTACTCCACTTTGTTTAGAATGTAGCTTAGGACGTATTGAAACCTTGGAACATTTAGCTTTAATGTGTCCCAAATATGAGTATAATCATGACCAATGTTTTAAAGAAGTTAAAACCTGTTTAAGGTAATATCGAAATGATACGTTAGTAGAGTTAATTCGACATCATGACAATAAAATCCTTAATGAAATAAATCAATTCCTCAAATTAATACAAAGAAATATATAGGTAGCAACAATAATAATTATAAATCTGTAAAGAGTAACCGAAATAATAGGGATCAGTTATAGAAATACAAAATTTACATATTTGTAATAACACGTATGTTAACCTGTTTTGTATTCTCCGCTGCCCAACCCTTTCATTTAGGTATGCCTGATGGGCCCAGAAAAGAAAAATAATCTATAACAACATACTTGGTGTGTAGTAAAAAAAAAAAAAAAAAAAATTAATAAAACAGTTAGAAGAGGTATATCAAACATTTTGTGCCGTATAATACGTGTGTTTATAACACAGTGAATAAAATAAAATATTATTTCATCACTAATAAGACAGTATCAACGAAGAATAAGTGAAAAATTGAGCTACATGGATTATAGCCTATCCGAGCCTGCTGAAAAGGAATAGAGGCCATAGAGGGAAAAAAAAAAAAAAAATTTGAGGAGGTTATGGAATTCTACTTTCTAAATAATAAACTAATGTGTTTGGTTTATAAATTGTTACATAGTAACGGAATTTCTCTTTGTAAATATTCAAACGGTGAGCAATAATATAATGCATAAGTAGGTTTTAATGAACGTTAAGTTATTGTAATAAATTTGGTTGTGGTTGGTCTTTGAGTAAAAAGTTTGTTTAAGTTGGAAGATTTATAAAGATACCGGTATTTTGGGCGATTAAAAAAAAAAAATCATATTCTACATACGGTATTTCCTAATAATAAAACAAGTTTTCAACTTGGAGCTAACTTTTTCTTGGAAAAAAACAATTTCAACTTTTTTAGGTTAAGGTCCATTTAGTGAATTACGATCACCCATTCAAGTACTAACTGCCCTAAATGTTGCTTGACTTTGGTGATCTATAAATGTATTTAATTCTGTAGTTTTGAAATTGCGATTTTTCGGTGAAAAAGTTAGTTCTGTGTTGAATACTTATTTTATTTTTAAGAAATAAAGGTATGTAGCCTAGAACATGATTAAAAAAATCGCCAAAAATACTGGTAACTTTCTTTGTAAACAATTACCCTTACTTCTTAAGAATAAAGATGTAATGCTTTCAATGTTAAGGTCACTTTTTTCACTGAAAAATCACAATCTAAAAACTATCAAATCGACGTATTTATAGGTTAAGGCATAATGGCAATGAGAATAGCGTATGGTTTAACGCATGCACATTACACAATGACTATGCAGGATCACTATTTATATGCCACGACAGGTTTGGGCAGATGGTTATGTATGTATATATATAAATACTTCTCAGCCAAACCTTTCATAGGTTTATTGAATTTAATAATTTGCATACTCTAATATGTATGGTGATATAATTATATGTCATGACAGGGGTATTTGTTTACATAAAGGAGATTGCTAATTTTCGGGATTTTTTTAAATCGTTTATTACATAGGCCTACCTTACTTCTTAAGGATAAATAATGTTTTCAATGAGGTCACTTTTTTTTTGAACATTGAAAAATCACAATATAAAAACTACCAAATCAAATTTATAGGTTAAACATATTGGCAATGAGAATAGCGTATGGTTTGACACATGCACATTACACAATGACTATTTATATTACCAGATTGCAATTTATATGTCACGAAAGGTTAATCCAGGTGCTTTTGTATAGCCTATATAAAATTCCCAAGCCAAACCTTTCGTACGTTTATTGAAGTTAATTATTTGCTTACTTAATATACGTAGGGAGATATAATTATCTGTCACAACAGGTTTGGCCAGGTGGTGATATCTGGCCAAACCTTTCGTACATTTATTGAAGTTAATAATTTGAAATTAGATTATTAATATGGAGTATTGACTGCATATCACTTCATCTGTGATCTCAGTTATAAAAATTGAAATTTCTTTAGTAACATAATGGGACATGAATGTGAACATATTTGCCATTATGTCTAACCTATAAATACATTGATTTGATAGATTTTAAATCAGTGAAAAAAGTGACATCCGCATTGAAAACATTTATTCTTAAGAGGTAAGGTATGTAGTAAAAGATAAAAAAAATTAGCAATCACCTTTATGTAAACAAATTACTATAGTGTGATTTCATAATGATTCGAATTAGGTCTCAGCAATATATTAACCTAACCAGACCTAGTAAATGAACTGAAGGTATGGTAAGATAAACTATATATATAGTGATCTTTCCCAGACCTGTATATTTTATAATAAGTGAATTTAGTCATTTTAAAAATTTATAATGTGGCTTTAATGTTTTGAATATTTTCTTTTCCCTATATCAAAAGCTCTGTCAATAGTATTGAGGTAGTTGTTTACTGTAACTACAACCGATCTTTTTGGCGATTTTTTTTTTTTTTAATCATGTCTACATAGGTACCTTATTTATTAATAATAAAATAAGTTTTCAATGAGCTAACTTTTTCGCCGATAATCACGATTTCAAAACTACAGAATTATATTGCATTTATTGATTACCAAAGTCAAGCAACATTGAGTGCGGTTAGTACTTGGATGAGTGACCACTTGGGAATACACTCACAATTTTTTTTTTCAAATTTACGTGTAGGTCAGGTAAAGTGGTTATATATATATATATATATATATATATATATATATTGTGATGAAAAGGTGCTGGCTAGGGTTGTTGAACGGCAAGTCATCCATTTGACAAGAAATAAAAGAGTTGACAGCTCATGGACAAGCTCATATTTCAAAAAAACTGAAGGGTTTAAAGGCAAGGAACTCATTTAGAGATACGTTAGAGTAAGGATAGGTCAACGGACAAAGTTTAAATTAAATAATAGGGATGAAAGCGTCACTTTATAAATTCCAGTAAACTTTGAATCCCACCAATGAAAAATAAAGCTGGGGTGTGACTGTTGAAAACAAGGAAATTATAAATATAGGTCTGAGAGAAAGAATCAGGGTTGTTCTGCGATTTTTGGTACAAGGGTGTTCTAATAGATAATTGTTCTTCAAAATTTTGTTCAAACTTTCATAATAAATTGTAAAATCTTTTGGGAAATGGTAAACATTTAAATGTAATCGTGAAGAATATTAAATTAAATGAAATTGTACCGAGAACTGAGTTAGTTAAAATTTAAAAAATACAATTTAATGTTACAACAGTCGGTAGGCCCCTACATGATGGAATTCCATGATAATGGAAATAATGAGACAATTATTCAATTCCACAAAAAAGCTTTAATTGCGACATATGTTTCGCCGTTTGGCATTTTCAAGCAACTAAATTGAAAACAAAACAAGTCTAAACTAAAAATGTGAGACAAAAGGAAAGGTTAGAGTAAAGGGGTTGAGAAATGACAAAAGAAAGGTCAATGGTCTAACCTGTGGGATAGAAGTGGGGGTGTTTTAGAAAACAAAGGTTACACAATAGGTCTCAATAGTGGTGATGAGTTAAGATATATTTGTTCATTTAAGTTGGAAGTATGGTTTTTTAAAATTGATCTATTGATTTCTAAACATTCCAGGTTATTGAGTTTCCTACTTTTTTGTTCCATATGCAGAAGTTTAACGTTTAACTTAGGATCAAAATTATGTCCTGTGTCTAATAAATGATTTGCAAAATTTGAATTAGATTTGCCATACTTCCAACTGTGTATATGTTCTTTAACTCTATTCTTACCTGACCTTCCGGATTGACCTACGTATTCACAATGATTGCAATAGCTAGCTGACTTGACGGTACAACCCATTCCAAGAAAACTAGGTACACAAATTACTGCTTAGCTACATTTAATTCCTAAAGTTACAATGATAACTTCCTGCAAGAAAGTTGTAGATATTATTTTGTTGATAGATTATTTTTTTTACAATTAGATTAAGCACATTCTAGAAGTATTCGAACGCATACTGGGCCTACTGGTTATGCTACTTGAATATCTAAGAATGGCACGAAATACTTACTATATTTTTGTGGGAAAGGTAAATAGGATGATAAGGGGATCCCAGGAAATTCTTCCCGACTATCTGATGCCTTTGTTCGTTGATCCAAAGAATGCATTCACATAATAACTTTAAGGCATACGCAAAATATCTGTCAATCCATCTTTCACATTGCCTATTTCCCGCATAAAATGTTAACTTGTTTGGCTAATAGGTGTTGTGCTAAGTATGATGATGAGTAATCGTAAAGTGTTAGAGAGTCAAAATCATGAAATTATTTATTTACAACGGTATGCAATTTATGAGGAAAGACGCTGAACACGGAAACTTTGTGATAGACTTGTTAGAATAAACTATCATTTATTTGTAAGTTTTATATAATAATAATTTAATATTTTTACCATCGGTAGTTATTAAAAACAGTGAATGAATTTATGGTCTTAACTGTCTAAATATTATTACTTTATAGCTATAGACAGTGTATTAAATTTTCGTGCCAAACTTTAGGTAGTGGTTACATAAACCATATGTTACCCACTTTCAACTTATTTAACATAAATTACATTGTCCAATCGCTGTTTTTTAATTTAAAAAAGATTTTGTTTTCAAGCCTTAACACGATGTGCTGGTTAATTTATGCATGGCCTCTACTAAAAATAACATCAACCCGGGTTGTGATAAGAGACAACTATCGACATCGTCCGAAGAACTTAAGGATTCAGGGATCTGCTCCTAGATTTCTTATTGTTTGAAACAGTGTCAAGGGGTCAGATCTACCTAAGATCTCCCTCTTTGTGATTAATAAAGCTGTCACTGATGTTGCAGGTAATGTTCATTCAATTCGAAGACTCCGAAATGGTACTTTATTGATACAGACTGACTCTTTTCTGTCCCTTTTCGATGTAGTTAACGTTTCTGTTGAACCTCATACAGGTTTAAATTCATCTAAAGGCTTTATTTTCTGCCATAACCTCTTGAATGATAGCACGGAAGAAATATTGAAAGAACTTACCGAACAACATGTTATTAATGTCGAATGTATTTACAGAACTGAGAATGGTGATCTATAGTCTAACTGTTAGACCTTACACTCCAAATCCAAGGCGTTGTGTCCTATGCCAAGGATTTGGAAATGTTAGCAACACATGCTCTAAAGAGGAAGTGTGTGGACAGTGTGGCATTAAAGGCCACAAAAACGGAGGGTATAATATGGAGGCAAAATGTGCAAATTGTGATGTTGATCATTCTGCACGTTCATTGAAATGCCCAAAATATAAAGATGAGAAGGTAATTTTAGAAATAAAGGCTTAAGAGAAACTTTCCTTTCCCGAAGCTAGGAAAGTATATAAACAAAGAACTGCTCTACCTCCAATCATAGGTAAATCATACGCAAGTGCAACATCTGCCCCAGCCCAGAATTCATGTTCATCCTGTATGGAACTGTGTGAGATTGTTCATATACTTGCAGATCAAATAAAACAATTAATTAAAGAAAACTTCAAACTGCCACTGACAACTGGACAGCTAATTAAACAAAAATCAAAATCAGTATCAGTTCTTGCAAAATCTTCGTCTTTTCTAAAAAATAAAAATAGCCTACTGTAGGCAAGCCCAGTAGACCACTGGGTGTAACAATCATATCTCTAAATACCTAACATAACCTAAACCTCTCCAAAAATCACCTAAGGCATCTACCAAGCCTTCAACACCTGATGTTCTAGTCGTTGAAGTTGCTATGGAGCTTGACCCTGAGATTTCAAAAACTAAAACTAATCCACCTGATGGTTTTCAAGTCAGGCAGGTGGTAAAAATAATACAGGTCCAAGCTCCTGTATATACAGGTGTTCGAAAAATGTGGGGCAATAATTTACGTAGTGATTCCTTGGGTCAAAATAAGCAAAAAAAAAAGTTTATATAGACATATGTCCTATCTCGTTTCGTTTAGCGTCTGTCTGTCTGTATGTGTTTTTTACAAAATAATTCATAACTCCTTAACAGTTTGAGTTACAGCATTGAGATTCTGCACAAATGTTCATCTTATTGGCCGCTATCCAATTTCCCAAGGAATCACTACGTAAATTATTGCCCCACATTTTTCGAACACCCTGTATATATTTTATTTTATTATTATTTAAAAATTATTTTTTAAATTTATTTATATTTTTATTTAATTTATTTTTTTATTGCGGCGTTAATATTACTACAATAAATCAATGGGATAGGCAATCTCAAGGATGTTGCCCACCCCATGATTATAAGACTCACGGACCAGATATACGGTAAAAACTCTCTAATCCGGATTAATGTGGCGCCGGCCGATCCGGATATCGAAAAATCCGGATCTCGGGGTGGCTATTTTTATATAGTTAAAGTGGTTTTAAACGTGAACAAAACGTAGCAAATTTATGTTTTTAGCGCTAAAACACGTTGCGCTTACGATAAATTGTAGCTTTACCACAGTATTCTAAAAATTAACTATGGTTTTTCAAATTACTGTAATAATATAGACGTTACATTTTAACTGTAGGCTACTATTATGTAATTTGCCGTAGTTTGTCGTACCAAAAACAACAAAAGGTAGGTTAATTAAATAAATATTACAATAGCTATGTTTAAAATTCTATTTATTTTAAACTGAATGAGGCTCAGTATAAAGTACACAAACAACAATTAACTAGGTCTACAGTATTAACTAAAAATATCAAACGAAAAATGAAGATTAGAAAATTAAACAGTACAGTAGTACAATAAATACGTAAAGGATTGTACACGTGAAATTTTGATGAACGTACTATAAATGTTAGTTTTCATTACAGTACAGTAATTTGTACTCACGTCAGTTTTTATTAAAAAAAGATGTAATGGTAGCTTGCTTGGCTCATTGAACACGCTTCTTAGATGTAATATCTCTCCATCTACGAAAAATAAGGAGATCGGCAGGTGAGGACTCTTCTTGTTCTTCCACGTAGTCTATCAGCTGTTCAAGTGCTTGGAATCAGAATTGCACTACTGCCCAGTGCCCAGCTCAAAAACATCGTTCACTACTATTCGGCCCGAAACTTAATTTCTGTATAGAAAATTGTATTTTTATTATTTTTTATACGATGGCATACGACGGCCGGATATCGGAGTTTCCGGATATCAGAGATCCGGATCAGAGAGTGTTTACTCTATAAAGAAAGAAATGCGTGATTTACACTAAAAATTAGTGCAAATACACTAGATATAGGTGGTAAGTTGAGGTTGGAATGATGTAGCTTATTATTCATAAATCATGTGTAATTACGGCGGGTTGAGCAGAGGGTATAGGAAAAAAGGATTAAGAATTGGTTAAGTGGAAAGTAATGAATGAGCAACATGATCCTAAAAAATTCCCTAAATTATATAATATCTTTGATACTAACTATAATGCAAGTAATGTTGCACTTGACCAAACACAAAAGGCCAAAGAGGAAAGAAAAATTACAACTCATCCTATACTAACAATAGACAAAGATTAATTAAAAAACGACTATGAGAAGAATACGAATGCTTGATCACTGACAAACATGGTAAAATTGACTCATAGAACCTAAAATGTTAGTAGCTCAACAAGGGACTTAAGGAGTTGAAGGGGAGAAAGGGGGGCATAGCTAGGTAAAATCGCGGCAATGAGGTTCTTTGGTTTTATCGGTATCGTGCTGAGGGGCGTTACAGCCGACAAAAAAGGTCAAAGGTCATACATACGGTGGTAACACATTGATCAAGGTCAAATAATGAGTTTCGTTTATATATATAAAAATTGTGCACATACAGTATGGGGGGGGGGGACATTATAAAATTGAATTACAAAATTATTGGTTAATGCCAACACCATTAGTATAACCCACACAACAAGTATACAATTTAATTACTTAAACTAAAAAACCGAGATTGGTGATACAAAAATGAGGTAACTGTGGTGTGTTTCAAAGGGTGAAATGTTTATATGGAAGGGAGGGTTTATAAAGAATGTGATGGTAATTAATGGGGGGGGGGGTGTATGAAATGATTAGGGTATTAGGATGAAATTGACAGGGTATGGTGTGTGTGGGGGTGTAAATGAGTGATGAATGAGGTTTGTGAGAAGAAGCTCGGATAAGCTGCGGCTTAATCCTCATGCAGTAGTAGACGAATCGGTCTGGAAACCCAAGTGAGGGGAAGGCACTATAACAAAAAAATAAAATAAAATAATAATGGGGAATAGGAAAACAAAAAATCTTTAAAAAAATCTATTTCCCCAAAGTAAAAAAAATGGTGTAATACCAATCCATCCACAAGGGAAAGCCGACGAACCCGAGACTGCATTGAGCTTGCCCTCTCGAAGGGATGGATAAAAAAAGAGCGAAAAACCCCTTAATGGCTTCAATCCGCCGTTTCATAGAGGTACGCCCTTAGCACATTGTAATACCTAAAAAAGGTTAATTTGAATAAAATATTTACTATAATGGAAATCGTATTGAGTAGAGGGTGAGAGAACGTAAGTCAAAAACATGACTTATGGCTCTTAAGGTTAAAATAAAGTAAATTCAACTAGAATAGATTTCCAAACACAAGTAAATAATAATGTATAGATTTTAAGGAAATTTAGTTATAAGAAATTTAATAATTTTGTGTGTGAGTAAAAATTATAGAAAGGATGAATTGTGATTTGTGTAGTATTTGAACATTACAGTGAGTGTGATGCGAGATGATTTATCACAAAGTCAGCGGTAAATGAAGGAACAATCCATGGAGCAGGCTATGTGAACCGGTAGAAGCCAGATATAGAAATTCACCATGCGTTTTAAGCAGTCTTAGAACAGAGCTTGGAGGTGAAGGTTGTGTTAAAAAGTCTTAGTTGAAATCTTGAGGTGGTAAGATGTGTTAAAAAAGTCTTAGTTCAAAGTTGCTAAGTTTTGTTAAAAATGTAATATATTTGATTTTTAGTCTCAAATAGAGAGTAGCAAAGAGTAAACTGGTTAGAAAAGTGATAAAGAGTGTTTTCAATGACAATGTAAACGTGGTTAATAGACTTATAGACTCAGTGTAGACGATGGACAGACAAAGTAAGACAATTGGTATAGTGAGTGAATGGACAGTTAATACCAATACTTTAATGAACACTCGTGTTAGTATGGACAGACAAAGTAAGACAATTGGTATAGTGAGTGAATGGACAGTTAATACCAATACTTTAATGAACACTCGTGTTAGTAAGATTAATAATAAAAATGGACAAATAACTATTAATAAAAAACCAAAACATTATTCTAAGAGACTATGTTCTCTATATGCGAGTCTTAAACTGATCATTTACCGCGTGGCGAAAATCGTGTATAAAAATGAACATTCTTTTAATAACCATAAACGCTATGAAATATTATAAGAAAAACATTTCTAGAGTGCTGTGCGAACATACGAAAGATGAACTTTCCTGAAAGCGGCGATTCCAATGAACTGCAAGTTACTGGACGTCTGAATTGCTATCTTCGGACAATTTTTATAAAAAAATTGGTATCGTGGTATAGACACTTTATGTTAATTTTAGATTAAGGAATTATATTATGTTTTAATAATTTATATATATATATATATATATATATATATATATATATATATGTTTGATCACTTAATCTTCTTGAAAACATTTCAAGATAAAGAAATAAATAAAATTTAGAAGCATTCAATATTTAAAGTAAATCTCCTTCAGAGATCTTTGAAGTAATTTATAATTAAAAAGAAAAGTAAATTTTGTTGCAACATTTAAAGGAAAGATTTAAATTCATTGAATCAGTCTCCATCTGAGACGATAAAAAAGATAAAACAAATTAATTAAGATAATATTCATATTTACTTTCATAATATGTTTAAATAATATGTTCTTGTATAAAAAAATATTTTGTGAATAATAAATGTATGTTAAAATTTCAGTGTAAAAGAGAGTTTTTCATTCACTACCAAAGAATCACTGTGAGTACACTTACAGAAAAGAATCCATGCCGAGATCTTTATAAAAAGTAAATTCATGTTTTTTCCAAATTGGTAAGCGTAAAGCTTCCTGGCGCCCTTAATGCTGAGCAAAATATTAAACTCATTAAAATTATAGCTTGAAAAAATAATAAAATTAAATTTATA
This sequence comes from Aphrophora alni, assembly GCA_963513935.1. NCBI lineage: Eukaryota > Metazoa > Arthropoda > Insecta > Hemiptera > Aphrophoridae > Aphrophora > Aphrophora alni. The sequence goes on from OY740767.1 coordinate 99,371,172, forward strand.
CTTTTTTATTCTTTTATCAAAAAGGTAATAATTATAAATGAAAATGTAAAAGGGGTTATTTTATATTTATTACAAAATACGCACCTTAGCCATACTCGGCCTGCATGACAGACAAAAACCGAGTAGGGAGGTTTATGAGGTGAGTGTTAATGGACGGTGAAGGTATAGTGTTTAGTGTGATGTGTAAAATGTAGGGAAAAGAAGGAAGAATTAGAAAATTACTAAACTAATATCACCTAAGCCTATTGAGATTGGCCCAGGTGACGAAAAATAAGGTATAAGGGGGTAGTGCTTGGGTTGTAATAACAGCTGATTAATACTTAGGCCCGAAAATTCCGCCCACCCGCAAATCCCGAGTTGGACAAACCTAAATACCTGTGATCCCGTCCAATGAAGTCTGCAAGGCGAATCGAGGGTCTTGGACCTATAAAATAGATTTTAAAATGTCAAATATACGGGAATTACTAAAGGGTGAAAAATGGACGCCATCATTCAAAAAACACGAGTCCGGTAAATTCCCCCAGGATGGTAATTGAATGAGAGTCCCCATCTGGGGTAGTATGGGACCGTGCGATCATTGAAATACTGAATTTATTACTATTGGGTTATTGTGGAACAGTACAATTTTTTAACATTTGTGAGTATATCCGAAAACTGAAGGGGCTTGGGGGAATCTGTGTGATGAAAAAATATGACACATATAGGGTTGGGTGGGTTGGGCAATAAAAAAGGCACATAACTAAATAAACATAGTCGTTATAGGGAGGGTAGAGTAAATATCGTTAAAATTGAAGGATAGTAAAGGCAATAGTTAGAGGGTGGGGGGGGGGGGCTGTTGAGTAGGCTTGAGTAGAAAATTAAATAATTATTTTGAAGTAAAATAATCGAAAACAATTTAGAATGTATAATAATTAATTTAGGAAATAAGAATTTAATATATAAAGAAATGGAGTGAGCGGTTTCTGTGACCGTCTGTGCAGAAATTTTTTTTTGGATAAGTTTCATCATCATATTATATCATATAATTTTTATTGCACAAAATACATTCAAAAAGAACAGGTGCAGAGTCATTTACATCACTATAACTAATTGATTAATACTAACAAATTATAAAATTCATTTTTCACAATTCAGAGAGGATTATTAAAGTATTAATCTGTACTATAATAAACTTTTTTTACAGCTTGCTCCTTTATAACATTTTTAAAACAAGCAAGACTGAGAGTCTTATACATTTGCGGCAAACAGTTATACAATTTTACTCCCATATACTGTGGACTATTTTCGAACAGCTTTAGACGATGGCATGGAAATCTGCAATTTTCTTTAGCTCTAGTACTATACCCATGCTTAAAACCGTTTTTTACAAAGCCTGCTTTATTTTTGTGGGCCCAGAGTAAAGTTTCATAAATATAAAGTCCTGGCAACGTGAGTATGTTACAATCTCTAAAAAGGACCCTACAACTTCTTTCTCTGCCTATACCAGAAAGATTTCTTAGAATTTTTTTCTGAAGTATAAATACCTTCTGTACACCAGCAGAATTTCCCCACACCACAATATCATACCTCAACACAGATTCGATATATGCATGGTAAACCACCAAACAAGCCTTCAAGGAAACCCCATTTCTTAAAACCGAGAAAACATAAACCATTGATCTCAACCTTCCCTTTATTTTTTCTAAATGACATTTCCAAGTTAAACTCTCATCTATATATATACCCAAAAACTTATGACAATTTACAGAATTTTGTTTCCAGTGTTTTTTCCATTACTGTACTGTTGGTTTTAAAATGCATTATTTCGGTTTTGTCTGGATTCAGAAGAAGCCCATATTTTGTAATCCAAGAATCTAACTTTTCTAGTGATTCAACTACTACATTGTTCAAAGTTTCAAAACAATTTTGCTTGATAAGTGCTGTGGTGTCATCTGCAAATAATATTAATTCTAAATTTGTTGCCGGTGAGAGATCATTTATATAAATTAAGAACAACAATGGTCCCAGTATGGATCCCTGTGGTACTTCAAATTTTACATAGTCCCATTTAGATAGATATCTTTCACTACCCCTGTATAAAATAGTCCTTTGTCTTATATTCTGTAAATAAGATTTTATCAAAGATACAAGGTTTTCATTAGTACCACATTTCTTCATTTTCTGAAACAATAGAGAATGATCGACACAATCAAATGCCTTGGACAGATCACCAAATATACCCGCTGTAAATATTGACTTATCCAGAGCACCCACAATCTCATTTACAAAATGTATGAGGGCATCTCCCATACCCAATCCCCTTCCAAATCCAAACTGAAGAGGATACAGAATCTTATTAGAATTTAAATTATTAACCAGTCTATGACTTATAACTTTTTTCAAATATCTTAGACACATTTGACAAGACTGACACAGGACGATAATTACTTAATTCAGATTTATCACCCTTCTTGAAGATTGGTGTCACTTCTGCTAATTTAAGGTTTTCAGGGAAAATTCCTGTTTCCAAACTCTGATTTACTAAAGCAGTAAGAGGACCAGCTATTAAATTTACAGATTCCTTTATTAATTTAGTTGGTATCTCATCCCAGCCAACTGCTCTTTTATCTTTTAGCGAGTTAATTATCTTACAGATTTCCATCTCATTTACAGGGTTTAATTTACAACAAGAGTTTACATCCCTTTTCTCTAAACCTCCATGCAAATAACCTACACTCACTTTAGGCAGTTTTAAATTAAAATGTAAAGCAATGTTTATGTAATAATCATTAAATTTATCAGCTACAATCTTTGGATTAGCTATAACTAAAGGATTCACCCTACTGTCGTCTTTTACTGTATTTCTATTTAAGTTATATTTTTTTAACCCAATTTCCTCTTTTACAATATTCCACGTAGTCCTGCATTTATTTTCTGCATTTTCAATAAGCCTGCAGTTTGCTAATTTTTAAGCTTCTTTAACTACCTTTTTAAAAATTTTCTTATATTGTTTCACATATTCTACAAAATGCTGTTCTCTATTAAATTTAACTTTATTTTGAAGCATACGCTTTCTCTTATTTGAATACCCTTTACTTACCACTATACCCTTTGATACCCAATTTAGCTTGATTTTGGATTTTTGAAAATCCAATGATTTATTTACTGTCTTTTTAGGAAAGCACTGATCTAAACATCTCAAGAAACCCCGCATAAAAATATCATAATTTTCATTTCAATTTAATGAAGAATCAAATTCAAAACCACTACTTAATCTCATAGGCCTAGTATTTAGAAAATCAGTAATATTTACGCTACTGAAATTTCTTATATTTGTGAACATCTGAGTTTATTTTTTAATAAAGTTTCATTTTTCACTGGTAAGTTAACGAAGTAGGGCCTGGTGATCTGACAATCCCATATCTAAATTATGCTTAGCCAAAACACCATAATTCCTGCTTGTCGCAATGTTGTCAATGCAAGATATCGAAGAAAAATTTACTCTGGTGGGTTCTTGAAAATTTAAGTGGAAACCATTACATTCCATTAATTCACATAGTTTTAATGAAAATTTGGTGCTCTTCAATATATCAATGTTAAAATCTGCATTTATGATAGTGAGTTTATCTTTTCTTTCTTTCTTAAGTAGCTTCATTAGACATTCCAACTTTTCCAAAAACAATTTACTTATATTGTAATTGGGAACTGTATATACAGAAACAATGAGAAGATTCAATTCCGGAATCTCTGTAAAAGCTCCCTTAAAAACTGATTCCTCGTTTAAAAAAGATAAGTCATTTCTTGAATTATACTGCTATGAATCGTGCACCAGAATACACGATCCACCTCTACCTTTCTTAATCTTTATAAAAGCGTCGGCAACATTGAAACCTCTTATACACTTTAATAACTCTATAGAACTCGCAGTTAACCAATGTTCACAAAACGAGATAACTTTAATATTCTTCTTACTACTGTCTAAAAACAACAATATCTCAGCAATGTTATCCAGATTTACACCTTGAACATTATAATGTAGAAAAAACTCTAAACCATTTTCACTCATACAATCTACAACAATCAAGTTATTTTGCCTAGTCTCTGTCAGTTTATCCCTAAAAAAGAACCTTCTTTACACCCACTGGCAACTTTTGAAATTTTTCCAGTCTGTAACCATTGTTCTAGGGCTATAGTTTTCTTTTTACCTTGTTTGAACTGGCCCAAGGATATGTGTGGTTCTAGAGTCTTTGTCACTTTAGGCTTGACTATTAGCCATTTCTCTAATACAGTCTGTTTTCTGGTTTATTTGCTTACACTTTTTGAATTCAACACCAATTCAGCAAGTCTACTTACTATCCTCTGTTTACCGTTTTAATAACACGATCACTCTTTGTATAGTGGTATTCCGATAGTCTCTCATTTATGAAATTTATGGATATGTTTGCGGCATTTTTATTATGGCACTCATTTATTGAAGAATGAATAAAGTCATTTGCAATATCAACAAGTCGCTTCCTCAACACAGAATTTTTTTCAGATCTTGGGATAGTATTTACAATTAAATTTGTTTGAATAGAACTGGGAAGAAGTTCTTCTAGAGATTCCTTCAGAGCGTTACAGAAATTTATGCCCTGGGGCGATGTCGTTCGCTCCACCAAAAATTATTAAATGATCATTCAGAGTTAGATTTTTAGCGACCAATTTTGCTGACTCAACTATTTTTTTTACCGTTGCTCCAGGTTGTACAAAGCCTATTACCTCAAAGTTTTGACCTAACTTTTCAGAGAGTAAATTTGACAAGTTACGGCTATTGTTATCTCCCACAATTATAATTTTCTTCTTAGAATGTAAGAGACTAGCACTGGCAGTTTTTTTCGCCAGACTTCTTTCTGATTGTTACTAAGTTATTTATTCCTTTTTTGGAAGATAGTTACACTTATTTGGGATAGTATTTGTGTTTGCGTTAGAAGTACCTTTAGAAGGCATTTGAGGCAACAACTCATTTTTATCTGCAAGTAAAGAAAACCTATTTTGGGTAACAAACTGTTGTGAAATTACTTTATTTTTTATGTGTGTCTGTTTATTTTTTTCCTTTGTTTCTTTATGCGGATAAACCTAATTGTAATCATCCTCTGATAATTTACTTATTTCCCTCAAAAGCCTTTCATTATCTTCTTCTGATTTTAAAACTTTAAGTTTCAGATATGGATTTTGTTTCAAAACACTATCTAATTCATTACCTAACATTAACAGTTCATTCGTCACCCTTTCCCCTTCAGTCCTCAGAAATACAACTTCATCAGATAAACCCCTTCCAGTGTCAGAAACATCAAAACCACAAAATACTGAAGAATTTATAGTACTATTCATTAATCTTTTACAGAACAACAATACAATAAACAGTCAAAAATGACCTGCACTGAATTACAGATTGTCAGTATCTCCAAAAAAATAAACCAATAATAAATAAAATATCTCTATTCTAGATAGAAATAAAACCAATCTCTATCTTAAGTCCAAAGTCTAATTTATTGTTGTAAACCTTCCTTTCCTCTACAATTGATTGTCTTATCTTGATTACAAAGTTTAAAATGTCTACTAAATTCTGTCCTATTTCACTTAATTCAAAACTAAAAACACATATATCTACAAAAGTACTTGTCAAAAAATAAAACCTGTAACACAAACTTGATAAGCGCTAGAAATTCCAGCTTGTCTACAAATTCCATCTAAAAGCACTAGGATGAACCATATAAAAATTGCAAAAATCCGAGAGCAACTCAAAATACACTCAATCACTTCTAGACAAGTCCACTCTATCCATCAACATCCTTTCATCGATGTATGAGCCACTACGTTTGGTTAAAGTTGCTGCGACTAATAGAGATTATTTCCTAATATTAACTAGTGTATAGGCTGAGTTTCCTACCAGAGTGATATAAACTGTAGCGTCGATGAATTAGTAAATTTTAAATAATATACGGTTTGTTATAAATTAAATAAGACTTAAATCTAACATTTACATAGTTTTTTAGCAGAAGTAGGTTATTGAATAAGGATTTCTGCCTACAATGCGTTATCAACTGTATGAGATAAGCCGACCGAGGTCAATAGCTGAAGACTGGTTTGACCAGTATAAGTCGGTATAACAACGGAATTAATGCTTAAACTGTATTAACTGAAATATGATTATAGACGGAAATAATTTTAAACTGATAAATTATGTAAAAAACAATAAAATACATTAAATTTGGAAAGATATAAATATTTATAACTATCGATAATCAATGTAATTAAATAGTTAACTCATCATTATAGCAGGCAGGATGTTAATAAGACTAGGCCGAATTTGATATTGGTTACTTACCATTTTAGATATAAGTTCTCGAAATTAAAAGTTTAGTGTCGCGAGGGGATAAAAAAGGTTATTTAATAGTTAAATATGTTATAATTAGAGACAGAATTTAGATTTCGCGAAAAAAGGTTGCACAATACTAGTGTAGGGCTAAAGGTTAGTTTAAATTATAAAAGAAAGAATTTAATTTAATCGGAATTTTATAAACCAGAATTTTATCAAAAAGAAAACATGTGTCCAGCCATTTGAGACATGTCACCCAGTGCATAAAAACCCTATTAAACTCTTAAAAATTAGGGTTTTTTATTTTTATTTCTTATTTTTCATTTAGACACGACCAAAAGAAGCCGGACCACAAGACAAAGCCCTTTTCTCTGCTACCATTCTGCGAAGGTAGGAGTTTGAGGGGGTACGGTTTGGGGGGTACGTGCATCTACTTTATTATGCGTGGGGTCATCAGATCGCGTGCTAAAATTAATTTCAGTACACTGGGCGAATCTCAATCTAGGCTAGCCATATTTGACGATTAATTCTAAGAAACTAATTTATTAAAACTAACCAATCTACACTAAAACCAATATTAATCAAATGTACATTGTATTGCCACAACCTGTTGCACTAACACAAAAGGCCTATCGTGGCCGTGTGTTAGTTCAACTAATAATATTACGATTAGAAAAACGCTATGCGCCCAGATATAAACCCTAGGGCCGTATCGGCTCTATTGCTTGGGTTTTAGCCAGGCATGGTTGAATATTACGGCCCTAAAATCAAGCAAAGAAGAACCCTGTCTTCCCTCACTCGTGGTTGGAACACTACTCCTGGGGTTATCTAGTCCCACGCGTACATACAAGATAGTGAAGGAGAGGGGGGGGGGAATGGTGACTAATCACCACAATTTAGAGGAAAAGATGAAGTGTTTAGTTTTATACTTAATGGAAATTTTATGATGTCTTTAGATCTTATAGCCGAGTACGATCCATTTCTAGCAGAACCCATCTCTAAATCCTGAAATAAGAAGGACATCTTATTTGTCATCTTCCACTTGCGAAGAAATAATCAAAATAATGGGAATATCTGTTCATATGATATAATTAAAGAGGTGATTGAATCAAAGTGTTTTCTCTTAATTAATTATAGTCTTAACTCCAAATATTTCCCACAAAGATCAATTGGCTTTATTATTCTGTATATGGGTATGGTTCAATACAAGAAGGCTTTGCAGAATTCATGACAAATGTTGGAGAAACTGGTCAGTGACTAGCTAATGGTGTCTTTCTTTGTTTTTAGAAAAAACATGGAGTTGATCAAAACATTTGATGTGAGTAAATGCATTAGGAGTTTACTATAGGTTTCAAGCTCTTATGAAAGAAGCCAATCCTTTTGCATTTTACATTCCACTCAGCTTACTCTTTTAATGTATTAGAATCTATTGTCACTGCATATTTAAAATGTTAGTCAAGTACTTTGAGTATTTTGCAAAATATTTATAATTTTTTGTCATCTACCCATCACTGGAATATTGAATATTTTAAACAAATATTTTGATTAAAGCAGTTTAGCACTGAAATCATATTAGTTCAACTCTTGGTCTTTAAGAGAAGCAGCTTGCAAAAGTCTTCATTTAGATTGGTTTGCAATTTTGAATGTTTTAAAGTTCATTAAAGGAGTGAGACGTTCTGAAGCAAAAAGATTATTACAAAAACTTAACTCTCTTGAAGTAGCTTTCATGACTGTTGTTTGGAATGATTTCCTTGAAAGATTCAATGCTATGAGTACACAGTTTCAATCTGAAGAATTGGAAATTTCTACAGTTGTTAACCTCTATACTTCACTCTTCAGTTTTGTTGAAGAAATTATGATATCTTATGAATTGTATAAGAATTTATATGAGAATAAATTGAAAAGTATTTTAAATAAATCAGAATTTGATAAAAGTGAACAGAGACATAAACCAACAATAAAGAGAAAAGATTTTGATGAGTTTGATTCTGAATATGAACAACCATGTGAGGCTTCTGAACCCTTGTAGAGTTTGTGGTGTTTTGCTAAACAGCTACGTGATGATACTAAATCAGTATTCTTAAAACTAGAAAAAAGAGTGACAGCTTACAAGGAATTTCCAGAGAGGTTTATATTTTTATGTGAAATCACTGAAATTGATACCACTAAAATCCACCAGTCTCCAAATATTTATGTCTGCTTAAAAATTTACGTAATTACTTCATACTCAAATTATTCAGCAGAAAGGACTTTTCTGGTCTTCAAAGAGTAAAATATTATTTTACGATCATCTCATTAAAATATAATACATTCTTTTGCTAATTAAAAACCTGGAAGAAAACTTTTGAACTGAAAACCTTAAGTACTATTATCAAATTATTGTATATATCTGTCCAAATAGGTATAATTTTATATTTTGCAAGTGACTATTATTCTTTCTTTGACTAAAATTGAATAAAAATTTCCACTACAGTAAATTTTTTTCTTAAAATTGAATGTTTAATCGAGATTATAATGTAATTTGTGTTGTAGTAAAAAACAAGGAAAATTATAACTTTTTATTTGTTTTGAAGTTATGGAAAATAAGGTTAGTTAAATCCAGGACTGCCTGTTACCACAAAGAGAACTTATTTTCATGAAAGTTTCCAAAATTTTAGAAATCTAATGTATTTAGAAATAAATTAAAATTTAAAAAAGACCCAATTAAGCCTATTGTAAAAAATAAATCAATATCTTAATAATATTTGTCGACACAATATTTTTATACTTTTAAACTAATAACATGTAATAATTTGGATAATTCATATTAAAATTTGTATATATTTACAACATATAAAAAAAACTGCCTTGGAGAAATAAAACTTATTAATTTCATATGCATACCGATTGGAAGGAAGTAAAAGTTGTGCATGTTTAAACTATACTAAACGTACAAGAATATGTTTGGGTACTTCCTAAGATAAACATTTTTTCAATTAATGTCATAATTTTGTTTTCAGGGTGATGTCAAAGTGTTGGTCTAACCTTCTTGAAAATGATGATGAAGATGCTCTTTTTGCACGAATTCAAGAAGAGAGTTTAAGGTTAGAATCGTGTTGAATTATTTTAAGCTAGTTTCTTTGACTCAAATTCCTCTATGAAAATTAACATGTTATAAGTAAATTATGGTAATTGTATATAACAAATTCTATAGTATTTCATTGAAATAATTATTTTCCTTTTTAAATCTACAATGTCTAAACAAACAAAAAATTGTGAAAAAAGCTAAAATAACTATTTATTATCTATTTTAGACTTATTCCGGCTACCATGCTCTATGTTACATATTCATTTTCTACATTTAATGGGTAGGAAATGAAAGATTCTTCGTTATATATGTGACGTAAGTTATACATGATATAAGTGACATGTTATAAATAAGTGACTGTAGTAGTTATAAATTTGCACAATAAATTCATGCAGCAATTACTGTTACATAATTTGACTTATAGAATAATGGTGTTAATAATTTAAGTTGATTTTATCAGTTGCCATTTTGGATAGAATTATCTGAGCAAGTATTAAATATTTTTGATGATATTCTTTTGCCAAGCTCATAAATATCATGTAAGGCTCATGCACAGCAATTGCTGTGTTACTTGTCTATTACTAGTTTTGACAATATTATTATAAATAATTAATAATTAAATTTTTTAACATAAACAATGAATACTTTGCATGTAGAACAGGTCAAGTTTATTGTACACAATATTTATGTTATATACTTACTACATTAAAAAATATAGTTTTTAAGATATCTCTACAAAAGATGCTGAACTTTTTCTCCATTTTGCAACAGACACAAATCTACTCAATACCACAGGTTTGGAGATATGCATTTCAGTACATTAGCCCCCGCTTAACAGCATTAACTATATACTTAGGCACCTTAACAGCGGTAGTTATATATTTTCTGAATCTTACAGTGTTATAGTTTTATTGCGAAAACTGTTTCCTCAAGATAGCCCCAAAACAAAACTCTTGGGGAGAGAAATCTGGCCACAGATTTTTCAAGATTAATTGGTTGTCGTAGACCCACAAAGTATCATCATTGTTTCAAGTGGAGGTATGACAGGTTCCACCGCCTTGTTGAAACCAACAATAACAATTATTAGTTTCTAGTTTGGCTACAATTGTTGTTTGATGTTAAAAAAAACTGGTCCAACAATTCTTTGCCTAGATGACTCTCTGTATATCAAACTCCAACTTTCACCTGTTGAAGTGAAATGTACCGAAACTTGTGAAAATTAACAGCAGCCAAAATGTGTGTGTTCTGGTTGTTAATGTTGCCATTTTAATGTTTTTGTATAACAACTCACTCTATCTCTCCTTTCTAATCTTCTCAAAGTCTGAAAAGCTGTCTGTTTTTTTTTTTTAATTTTCTCTTCCATGACTTCCTTGATCCATCCTGGATCCCTCCGCTGGTTTCGTTATCCTTCTGGATCATCAGTTGCTATCATCCTTGTTTGAACAGTTGGTTTTAGCTTGGCTTTATTCATCTCTGCCCCTAATGTTTCACATTTCTTTTTAGATCGTTTAAAATTCCCTTGTGCCACTATAGTTTCATTTTTACTACTCACTAGGTTAGTTAGAATATCATTTCATGCTTGGTATTGGTGTTTTTTTTAAAGTCCACATTCCTTAAAAACGTATGTTACTCTTAAGAAGCCGATCTAAATTTCCTGCCTCTCTCAGCTTTCTGTTTACCTCAGCTTGGATTACACTCTCTTCATTTTTCTTTTTTCTTTTATTATCCTCAGTCATCTGCACCTCCAGTGAGTTGTTACAATGTCTTGATTAGGTCATCTAAATGGGAGATCTTGGAAGCTTGCAGTTGGGATCGTAGAGATGGCAGCAGAATATTTAGGAGGATGTTAGGGCTTTGGATGGTGCTATTCAGTGTATAAAAGCATCTTAAGAGTCTGCTCTTACAGAGCAAAAAAGCGTTCCCTAGTTTTCTGGAGCTCTACTTCTGGCCGTAGAGCTCTGCATAAAGTTCTGAAAGGTCCATCAGGGTGTTGAACTTCCCAATTAGAAAATGCAAAATGAGCCTTTCCAAATCTGCATCTGTGTACAGGAATCAGGTTGTGACCTTTTTCTTTAGCTGGGGTGTAGCAGTCTTCATCTAGTGTGTTCTTAGAATTTGGTGATGGTTCAGAATGTCCTTCACATCCTTGATGAACTGATTTGAGACCTCTTACCAGTCTTCTTTCGGCGAATTCTGGGAAATGGAAATGCATCTATTGAATGTCTTCTGGAAAAAAAAGAAAAAAAAGAAAAATTGTTTGTAAAAGTTCAGTGTGTTTTGGTGAAGTCGATTCTAATATGATCTGTGCCAGAGTTTGAAACCTTCGCTGGAAGATCTTAGTTTGGATGTTGGAAAGCCAAGTTGTAGACATAGGAAGCAGAGATCAGGTTTGGCGAGGTAGGGTTGCTTTGGGGTGAAATGGGAAGGATAGTCAGTCGCTGGCTGTAACTTCAATCCATCTTTTCTACCGGAAGGAAGTGACTTGCAGAGTAGGTCGCCAAGTGTAACTCATATTCATCTATCCTGCTGAGAGAGGACTTGATGTATTGACAGCTGAGTGTTATCCTGTTTTACCTTCCCTGCTGGAAAGCGGATTGATGTGTGGGCGGCCGAAGAAAAGACTGCTTAAGGATTATCTCTCTTTTTCTCCAATATCAGCTAGATGTGTTATGTGTGTATGACCTTCCAGGTTGGTATATCGAGTAGTGATTAGGGAACCAAGGTCCCTGTGAAAATTGAAGTGAACGGTCTGAGAACCTAAGAAGAAACTCTGAGAACCAAAGCTGCTTATGGGACTTTTTTGTATATATTCATTTTAGCCTGGGGCCATAAATGAAGATGTGAAATCTTATTGTTATGAGTAGAAACAAACCAACTTGGAGAGTGCTAGTTTTTACGGCAGATCTGAAGACCAGGCCTCTGCAGTAAAATGTGTTTGGAAAATGTTTTTTCAAGTTAGGTGAAGCTACTAGTCAATCGGCGTTGGCTATGTGATTAGGGGAGGTTGGTAGCTTGGCCCACAGCAGATAGTGTTGGGGAATGCTGTATAGGTGTGAGCATGTTTTAATCTTAATCTTTGAAAACTTCGCTAGGAACACTGTCTTATTTGAGTTTCACGTATGTTTTCCATGTAGTGTTCATAGGAAATGTATGTTGGTTTGCTCAGGGAGTGGGGTATCTGTTCGGCGGGCTTAGGGGCATGATCTTGTGTAGAGTTATATGTGAAGAACTTGAGTTTAATATCATTCACATGTTTGATGATAACACTATAATGATTGGTTCTACCCATTTGGCTTGCATCTTATCCATCGTTCCATCTTTCGTATTACGACTGTTTGGGTCGTCTGTATCATACAGGGCAACCCTTTCCTTCACCAAGAAATTAATAGGAGGTATTAGTTTTTGCTGTTCTGTGTTAACTGCATATTCTAAGAATTATTTTTCTTTGCAACTTCTTTAACATAATTTTATATTTTTTAATCCATGTTGAATACAACTGTTATCATTTGCACACATTTCCTACTTGCCTTAGTACCGCCTATGTTAGACATTATAAGTTCAAGGTGTTTTATTGCCTTTTATGCCTGAATTATGACTTTTCTTAAATGATCTGTTCTTAAGTTATTGCCAATATTTATACCAAGGTATTTCAAAGACTATTCTTTGCTTATGAATATATAGTCCACATTTACAGTAATGTCCCCAAGAAATCTTTTTCTACCTTAAGCATTGCTTCTGTTTTCTGTACTTGGGGCAAGTACTTTTTTGGCACTCAACTACTGATTAATATGTGCTACAGCTTGTCTGCATTTGTTCTCTAGCATCCACCTAGTCTTACCCTTGGCTACTATAGCCAGGTCATCTGCATATCCCAGAAGACTACTACTTCTGGTTAAAGTAGTCTCAGTACACCATCATACTTTTTACTAGTTGAATGTTAAGGTAAGTGTTAAAGTAATTATTGTTTCTCAAAACCAAAATGCAGCAAGACAATGCTCAAAACCATTTTCCAGCTAGTAATAATGCATTTATATTTAAGTATTTTTGATTCAGAACACAAGTGAATTTCTAATAACTCTTATCTCTGATAATCTGCATAAAATGTTATAATAATATATTTTGTTATATTAATTATTAGGCATTATCGTGAAGTGGAACTACCTCGAAGACTTTTAAGTTCAGGGACTGTAGATAATTCTGATACTAACAACTATGGCGGAGAAAGTTCAATTAACAAGGGAAATCCGCTACACACACAATCCGAGAAGTATGTTTGTTTATTGTATAAATTTTAAAACTTTCAACTACAATTAATTGTATTACAATTATTATTTAAAAAAATATTTATTCAACATGGCTTTCTTAAAATAGCTTAGTTCACCTATTTTCACTGTCAGTATGTTATAAATAATTTTAAATTTAATTTTTAGCTAAGTTTGATTATAATTTGATGTCATGTTTAACAATGTTATATATTTTTTCAGGCCAAAATTGTTCAATCATATTTATTTTTAGTTCATCTCATTTAAATTTCTTTTATTTAAGAAAATTATTACCTTCATAAGAAATTTAAAGAACAATGTTAACATCCATTTTGTCTTTTTTACGTTATGAAATTTCTGTGTCTAATATGGATTTTTGATTCCACAACATGGATTCATAGATGTAAATAAATATCTCTTCTGTAACAGAACTTATAACAACAGAGTCAATTATTTTGTTTTCATTGCTCCAAAATTCAGATTGTTGTACAAGATAGATCTGTTTTTAAACTATCTTTATTGAAAAAAACTTTATTCAACAGTTTCTTCTAGTTCTTGTAGAGGAAATTCATCCTTTCGATGAAAAAATGTTCTGAAAACCATATAGGTGCTGAAAGGTCTCTGGAAAGGAAAAACCTCTCTTTTTATCACATACTTCCTTAGCAGAAATATTATTTGGAATGTTTCTGCCTTTAGACGAAATATCTGTTGTGGCACCTGTTATTACTGATATAAATCTAGTGTTCTTAATCTGTGATATTATTTCATTTCATGACACTTCTAGAATACACTCTGAAACAATTCAAAATAATAAAAGGAATTTATTAAAAACAGGTATCTCAAATATTTCATTCAATCAGAAATCCATGAACTAGAGCCATGAACTCTAGTGGTAAAAATTCCAAACATATGATTTATGTAACTATTTACCTAAGTTTAAATTATTCCAGACTTTCGATCAGAAAAGTGTCAAATTAAAATATTTACCTGCATTATATCATATTAAGACTGATAACAAAATTAATGTAAACTATTTCATCTATCTAGGAAAATTATTCAAAATTCATAAAAAATAATGTGCAAGACAGCGTTTAAAAGTGAAAATCCATATAGATTGGCCTAACATTAGAAATTAGATGCGCCTAGATCTTTCTCTTAAAGATTGTAAAAGGACGACAAGTTGATAGTGAAAACTAATAACACCATTGTATCAAGCGTAATCTGATGCATAATAAATCCTTTTTGCAAAAATTTCCAATCTCGTACCAATAATTTGTTTGAAGACAAAATATAACGCTCTTAATAATTTCTAAAATGGACGATTCTTGAGATATCCGCTAGCTACAATGGATCTCCCTCCCAAGCTGCTAACTTGATTGCTGATTGGTCGTTATAGTTAAGGGAGTTGTAATGGATTTTCGACGTATATTATATTCTAATTTTATTTAAATTAATTATTTGAGCATGTATTTGTAAAAGAGAAGTTATTTAGTCATATTGTATGTTAATATAATATCTTTTATTTAATTAAAGTAATATGTTTTCAAAATTTATACCATCAAATCATTTCAAAAGAAATTAAATCTGTTCATTATTCTCTAAACGAGCACATATGAGACAGGGACAGTAATTCAGAAGTCACAAGTGTTCAAAGTTTGGAGACGCTGATTAAGTGCATTATTGAAATCAAACATTCTGAAGAAAGGCCAAGGAGAGAATAGACAGAGGCGTTCCATCATCGAAGATTTCAGAATCCAGTTTTGGACAGAGCATCCACTAAGAAGAGAACAATACAACAAAAATTTGACTATCTGGTGAGATCTAGCCATTTTAAGTTCCATACCCCATCTGTCTTTACAAACTAAATATCTTATTTTCCCTATACAACTTTGAACAGAATAGATAGGACTAATCATTTTGTGGTTTTTGTTGAGTGTTTATACCCATTAATTGAAATCAATTACTTTAAAGACATACAGAAGATGTGGACGTGGAACAACAGAGCAATGTTGGTGGCGAAACGATGGAAGGGTCGCTGGTTCCGGAATACCAGACCAGCCGGAATGAAGACGTGTTAGGAGAAGAACATGATGATAGGGAGAAAGAAATTGGTGTAGGGGATCTATTCAACCCTGAATTAAAACCGGCGACTTTAGATCATACCTGAACAAGCCTTGTCAATGGAACAGTAGATCTGGACAGCGAATATGATACAATTTTGGAGTCGGAGAAGGAAAGACCATCCCGTTCAGAATCCCAACCCTCATGGTGGAATACTTTTGTATAGTAATTAAACAATAGGATTTTAAACTAGAACAACGATTAAATGATATGGATACAAAACAAAAGCAACAATATGCACAATTGGAACAACAATTTAATGATCAGGATACTAAATTAAAACAAAGATTAAATGATAGGGACACTAAACTAGACAACGCTTTGAAGAACAGTAGGAGAAATCTAAGTCTTTTAAAAGGTGAATTAAACTGACAATTAAATAATATTAATCAACAAATCAAAAAAGGACGAGAGGAAACCAATGCCAGAATGGAGCAAATAGAAAAATGATTCAAACAGAACAGGGCGACACATGAACAAAATCTCAGGAAGGAGTGGAGAATGTAGATTCAGACTCAGACCCAGGAAATCAGGACAGAGGTCAATAACCTATCCTAACAGACCGAAGAATATGTGCAGAAGAAATCAGAATTACAGGCAGAAAGTTTCCAAGTCATCCTAAATCACCAGCAAGAGAGGATCCTAGAAAAAACAAGAACTACATTTCCACCAGCGATGCAAGAAATTAAGAGCCGATATAGATGCTGTATTGGAAAAGGACAGGTAAATAACAGCAGAACAAGGCCATAAGATCGAGAAGTTG
The DNA here is from genome assembly GCA_963513935.1 of Aphrophora alni. Classification (NCBI taxonomy): domain Eukaryota; kingdom Metazoa; phylum Arthropoda; class Insecta; order Hemiptera; family Aphrophoridae; genus Aphrophora; species Aphrophora alni. Next base: position 99,387,722 of record OY740767.1, read on the forward strand.
GATTAGCTGACGAATGAACATTCTAACAAAATCATGGATTTAGAAAAAAAGGACTTAAAAATAAAAGACAGAACTACCAGTCCCAAATCTATGTCATCTTGCGGAGGACCGATCAATGGAATTATGACACCACCGTATCAAAGTTTCATGGGAGGGAGTCAAATCCGACAGAACACCTTCGGCAGATCTACCGATTTTATGAAAGAAGGAAACAGGCCAGCAATCATCTAACCCTATATTCAATCTAACGGATTATTGGAGATGTGTTTGGACAACCATATCACCCAATGGTTTAAAAAATATTTCAGCAGAGGTACAAAGGGGAATAAAATAAAGACTGGAGATGGAGAAATATCGACCTAACGGCAAACTCAGCCGGTCCGAATATTTCACTGAGAGTGTTATTATTTTGAAAGCCATCCAGCCACCGATGTCAGAGGATGAAATAGTGACCTGCTTGGCAGAAGATCTAATCCAGGACGCCCGAAAAGTGCAGAGGATAGAGAATATTGTAGAATTTGAACTACTGCTGCAGAGAGGGGATTTTTGCTCAATATTAGACTGTGTAACATCACACGTATTTCGGACTACACATATTTTGCACTACACAAAACTTTCTTCTTGTCTGCTGGTTATAGATATTCACTTCATTTTAAAGTTGGTTTCTCGATTTACAGTAGAACCCCTCTAATCCGTCACCATCGGGACTGAGGGCATGGTCGGATTATCCGAAAAAAGGCAATATTTATTACATATTATATAAAGAGACTTTTTGACAGTGAAATAAGTGATATATAAACTTTAAAAAGTCATAAGTCAAAGTTTACAGTAAAATAACAAACAAATTACTTAGAAAAAAAGTCAGTTATAGATTTTTGTTTAGCAGATGAAATTCTAGACGTAGCTGCAGTGTCCCTCCATTTCTTGATCCACAAAATATCCATTGGAGTTGAGGTTGGGTTCTGCTCGATTTACTGAAGGGCGATGTCGAAAGCGTTCTCTGTATCGGTGTGTGAAATCCGGGTAGCGGCTTCATCTTCTTCACCGTCCGAGTCCTTGTTCACAGTTTCCTCATCATCGTTTTCCATAACAGCGGCAACAATATGGTCATCATTGAGCTCTTCATAGGTTTCAAAGTCATTGTCACATTCGGTAATCCAATTTTCAACTTTGTTGACAGGAACGTTCGGCTCTAGAGTTTGTAGATCTTTAACGATTTCCTGTGTGTCGTTGTTTTGCTTGTCTTCGGTCTGGTCATTTTCAGTCATAACTTCAGGCCAAAGCTTACGCCATGATTTCCGCAGTGTGTTAGGATTCAGTTCATCCCATGACGCAGCGATTGTGTAGATAGCATCTTTGATGTTCAGGGATTTCATAGCTTCAAATATGTTACTACAGGTACCTTCCTCAGATTTTTCTAAGATTGAGCTGATGTACTTTCTGTAATAACGCCTTTTTAACTATTTGATCACTCCCTGATCCATTAGTTGGATGCATGAAGTTACATTTGGAGGCAGAAAAAGCACTTTTATGTCCCCTTTTCACTAAAACTTCCTTAGATGCATGTGACGGTGCATTATCCAACAGCTGTAGAGCACGAACATGCAGCTTTTTTTGTTTTAAGTCTTTTTCGACCGATGTGACAAACTCGTTGAAAAACCAAGATTTGAAAAGGTTGCAGTCCATCCAAGTAGATTTTTGATTGTGGTAATAAATCGGCAAGGAAGATGGGTTTATGTTTTTGAATGCCCTAGGCTTCTTGGATTTGCCAATAACGGTGTGTACCATCTGTGTTGCTACAAGGAGTGACTGTTATCCTATCTTTAATAAGTTTCGTTTCTGCCACGGATTCATTTGAAGCTGCAAGTTTCATTTGAAGTTTTGGTCGGCAAGATTTTGAAGTTTATCTCTGTCTCGTCGATGTTATAAACTTGACAAGGTAGCAATTCATTTTCTTCGACAATTTCTTGGAACTTCACAGAAAACTCCTTAGCAGCCTCGGCATCAGCAGATAGTTTTTCATCAAAATTGAAACAAAACCGGACGCCGGGTTTACCAGCGATCAATCAAGCCCTCACTAGCTGCGAACTCACTTTCGGCTTCCATTTTTTTGTGCAAAACTATTGCCTTTTCTTTTAAAATTGGCCCAGATATCGGGGATCCTTTCCTTCTTTCTTGACAGAACCACATCCACAATGCGTTATTAAGCAGTTCAAGTTTAGGCTTTTTTAGTGTTTTGCGTTTCTTAACCCTTACCGCGCGGCTAGCGCCTACAGACGCGGCACTGCCCACTGCCACTACGCGGCTAGCGCCTATAAGAGTGATCGCTCAATCGTCTGCCATTACTGCACTGTAGATCGTAAAATATCCGATAGAGTGCATAGTAATGTCGCTTTTGTCTATTTGGACCCTCTAAACCAATATGGCGACTATTTAGAAATATTTTGTTATCGTTATTGGTTGCCTAGCAACAAAGACTAGTATTCGTTCCCTCCCGTACTGCTTTTTGCGCCTATAAATGCAGGCTACTACGGTCAGCTGTTTTCGTGTTTTCACTCTCGCTTGCATTTGTTGTTGACGTCTGTTGAGTGTGTTGAGTGTTGTGTGTTTATTTACGTCGAGTTTTGGCAGTAAATAAATATAAATATTTTGTTAGTTTTGTCTTTTTCTTATCGACTGTGTATATACACTGTAATGGTTCATCCAGACGATCCTGATTTTGACGAATTTGTAAATGGACTTATAAACGCATAGTTTTCTAGTGCGGTTGACTTTCATAACCTAGAACAAGAAGAGGCTGAAAGTGTAATTTTACACAATATTAATGAAAGTGAAGTTGATAGTTCTAGTAAAAATGAAGAAAATCAAGAAGTAGGGTTAGTTCCAAGACGTAGGCCTATGGTGGCCTACCATATTATTTAAATGAAAATTTATAACATTTCTGTTGTCTACTTGACTAAAACTACCTAAATCTAAAAAAAAACATTGAGAAAATATAATTTTTATTTTTTTACAGTAAATGAGCGTACTATAGTATTTTTACATAGCGCTTTAAGGGTTAAGAGCGTTTTCACCATCAATCAAAATTGTATATGATTCAATGTCTTTCTGATTTTTTCTCCAATCCTTAATTGTCGTAATGCCTGCATTGAGTTCCTTTGCAATTTTTTGGAGCGATTCTCCTTTGTCCTGCCTTTGTAGCACTGCTAATTTTTCATTTAATGAAAAAGTTACGTGTTTACGTTTTCCTCCTGAGATGTTGAAAAACAAACAACTGTACATACAGTGAGTCTAGCAAGTACTATAGCAAATCAATAGAAACAACACGAGAGATGACACAGCACTGAAGCAGGCAAGTGATAACAAACCATAAACAATGGCGAGTGGGGTGCGACGGGCCATGAGTCATCGACAAGTCGGCACAAGCTCGCGAGCTCGAGCACGGTTGGATTAACTGGAGCGACGGACCAGCCGAGGGGTGGATTAGAGGGTACTGTATTGTTGAAACCGACGGATGTTATATGTGTGAACTTCCTCGAGGATCCTATCGACTGCGCCAGTTATGTTTTTGATTGGAGGAAATTGTTTAAAAAAAAAGATCAATTTAATTTGTTACAACTATATTTAATACACTTTTAAATTTAATTATATCAACTTTCATAAAATACTCATGTACTCTGATGTTCATGGAGAGAAGCCTCATCTCTCGCTAAAACAAAGCTTGTTCCATAACACAATAGATATGCTGACATGACTATTAACTATCCGCTAATTATTAATTATAATACACTATACAATTATTCTTTATCTAACTTACATTTATGCAACTAATTATCCATTGTGTGAATACCAAGTGTATGTTGTTCTCTTTTGGATGCTTTTGTAATATTTTTGTGTTTTCAGTATTCTACTATCGGGCAATGACGTTTTCTATAGAGGTTCTGAACCTGGATCTAAAGGATTTCACTTAGCAGCTGGACAGACGTACATTTATCCAACTAATTATCCACTTCGTGAATACCAAGTGAGCATTGTTCGGTCAGCATTGTTTCATAACACTCTTGTCTGTTTACCTACAGGTAATTTCACATTTTATAATAAATCCTGCATTTGCTCAGTTATGTTCTAACCTAATTCTGTAAACATTATATTACTTAAGTATGAGATAATTTGGAATGCATATGGTTTAGAATGTTTATCAGACTGTAACATTTTACATTTTTGGTTCTCTAAGTTGGATTAATATTTGATTCAATATGTAACGTAAGCGAGATGTGACGTTGGGAAATCGCAAGCGCAAGCGTCATCTCTCGTATTGCAATCGTATATTCAAAGCCTTGTATAGACGAACAGACAGTGTTGCAGAATTGGTTAATATTATAGAATCGTGAGTAAACGACTTGTATGAATGAAAAATGATATATACTATATTGTATTAATACTAATACAATACCATAAATTAAATAAATTATAGTTTATAATTTTTTTATAGTTTAAGTTAAATTAAGAAACAATAATTCCAAAAATTGTAACATGAAATTCAATGCGGGGTGTTCAGTGTGCAGATATAATTGTCAGGTTGTTGCTAATTGGCCCAAAATATCCACCAATCATAGCATTTATCCATCTGTCTGGTACAGTGCACTTCTTGTAGAGACATTCGCTCATCATCCTTCGTCAAGAGTGGTCGTGTTGACTCTCTCGTCAACTCAAGAAGTTCTCATTACCAGAACGATACTAAGCTTCTAGAGCGACGCAACAAATAGGCTATTCATTTAAAAGAAACGGTTTTCTCTTGATTTGATTAAAACCAGTGATTAGCGTCCTGGTATAGACGCTTAAGTTTTATTTCAAACATCTTTTCACATGAGTATATATTTTCAATTATCGTAACATGTTAAATGATAAAAAACACTAAAGAAACATTCTAGTGAGAAATTTGCATTTTTCAAAACAATTAAACTCTCTTTTGAAGTTGGTAAAATAAAATAGTTACCAAAATATCGTTGACCAAGAAATAACGAGTAAATTATAAATTGTCATATTTTTTAAAGTCACCAGAAACAGTAAAAGAAAGTTTTAATGAAAATAAGACAATAAACTTGGCGAACTTTGAATATTAATTTATGAAAAATGACTTGTGGTCGTTCCCTAGTTTCAAAGACAGTCATATACTGTGATCCCCATTTTATGAAAGATTTATATTTTTTTTACCTATTTTAAATTTTATATATTTAGTTTAAGAATTGTACGATGTTTTTTCAGGAAGTACTTCCATAATTGGAATTCATTTTATTATATTTTATGTATGTATTTCAGATGGGAGAATATTCAATAAATAATAAATAAAAAATAATCTGGTGATGGTGAAACTTACTAAAAATAACACGTTTTTTAAACATGGGAATAAATTTTCATTAGTAACAAAAACTACTTATTTGTATAAATTTGCTAACATACTTTTTATAACCATGGTTTGAACCAACTTTATACAAAATGAAAATATTTATAGCAATCAAAATGTTTTTTAGTGTTAATTTTAGGTGTCTGTGTTTATGTTTATAAAAATTAGTCATTTAAAATTTTTGCTACCCTTGAAGACACAAATAGCATTTAATGTGCTTCTACTTGATTATTTATATTTACTGGGTTTAAACAAAAAGACATTGTAAATGAATTTCTCTCTTTTCTTGAAATCTGTATATAATAAATTTGGATAAATAATAAAATTTAATATTATAATGATTACAAACTGTATTTTTAGTTTAATACTTAATCATGTAATTATAGTTACAACTTTGAATTATGCCTTTTTAAAGGTTTGGGAAAAACTTTTATTGCTGCAGTGGTTATGTACAATTACTATAGATGGTTTCCTCGAGGCAAGATAGTGTTTATGGCTCCCACAAGACCCCTGGTTGCTCAGCAAATAAGAGCCTGTCATGATATAATGGCGATTCCTCAGGAAGATACGATAGAAATGACAGGTAATAATATTTTTTTAAACATTGATGAAGTACAGTACTTTATATTGTTTAATTCCTTGTAATTTGGATGGTTATTACTACCGTCCAAGAAAATACAAACAAACATGAAAAATAGGAATGCAGTCATATCAAGGAACAGTTAAACATTGGAATTTTTAATATTATTTAACAAACTTTTATCGGATATACAGAGTACCATATAAGGAGAATATATGATAGCGAAGGAAGGAAGTAGATAAAAAGTAAAAAGAACCATTGATTAGAAATTTTCTTTTCAGTTTGTTTATCCTTTTAAAAAAAACTGTGATACAAAACAAATTTAAATAACCAATAATTAAGACCTACAAAACACATTTTGAGGTAAACATATTCCAGTTTTTCTACTTGACATTCTGGACAATATGGTTTTTCATTTATGAAGGTTGGTAAGACTGAACCGTCCCCATCTCCTAGAAAGTACTTATATCTAAGTCCTCTAGTTAGTTCGGATTGGCAAAACATATCTACCACACCTGACACCTCCATATAACCACTAGTTACATTAAAATTTGCTTCACATTTATCAAAATTATGTTCATGTTTTACTCACCTTTACACCTACAAAACTTACTAAAGACATCCACAACTTTCCCTGTGTTTGCACCAATTACTGTAACCACACCATTCAGGGATTAATGACTGTGACGTTGCCAGGATCCATAAAAAATAGCTGTTACATCTTTGTTGCCATCATTTTCTTGCAAATAATCCTCTGCAGCTTTTTTCATAGTGTCTCTACACACTTCTTTAGTAGCAGAGTAAAGTAATTTGTTATATCGTTTGAATGTTATGGGCTGAGGTAGGTTCATTACGGGACATATAATTTTTGCTGCCTGTTCTCCTTTCCCTATATAAATACATACAATGAGAGAACATTTACTTTCATTTTACCACAAGACAGCTGTTCACTGTTCTTTGAAGAAACCTCTAACCCACAATTATCATATTTGATAGACACTTTGACACTTAGCCTATCCCTTTTTCCAATTGAAGGGAAACTTTTACATTTTATGCAAACTGCAATGTTTGACAACAATTTGTCTATATTAGTTAGAATAATAATAACATTACAATTGTTATCATTACAATGCTTATCATAATAGCCTATTTTTTTCTCAAGTTTTTCTTTGGAAGCACTTGTTCTAAGTTTATTTTCCTTATATACAGAGCTAGGCTTTCAGGAAAAACAGATGGCCTAGACCCACTAATTAAATTGGAAGCATAAGATACGTTTTAAATTCTGATTTTGAACCCCATAGAACAGTTACTTATGTTTCTTAACTTTTATTCTAGGCATTTTTATATATATAAAAAAAAACCTAATGAATCAACTACCAATCCACAAGAACAACACAATCACAAAAATTTCATCATAAATCATAAACAAAACACATGTATCCTATTTCCACAACATTTGTAAAACAGCTAACTTCTTCTTCTGTGAACAGTACTACCAACAGATAAAATTAAATATTTTTAAAGAACATAGAAATGTGTATTATAGTATAAAATGTAGGAAGTGTTTAGAAAATAGCTCATAAAATAAAAATAAACAATTGACAGATAATTAAAAGCAAGACAGTTTTTGAAAGCTTAATAATTGTAGTACATAAAAGCAAAAAAAGTTTTTTGAATTATTTGACCCTAATAAAGGCCAACCCCCTTAAGTAATTATCCCATTGGCACACACTCAATACCTATAAAAAAAGCCCAACGGCCTAAGATGAAGGACGTAAATGAAATTAATCCGAAATGCTTCTACTAAAGTTATGACAATGCTAGAAGTGCCAAAAGAATGTACTAAAATTAATTATGTATATGTTAGCAAAAATAATGTAGATTATCATAATAATGAATCTGAGTAAAGAAAGCACTTTCCGAAGAAATTTATAGAATGGATTTTAGCTCATTGTCAAAAGTTAAGGAGTCAAATAAAATTGTTTAAATGGGGGTGGGTGATAGAAAATGTAAATTTTATGACTGTATCACGTGGAAGATGGGCAGTAGGTGATGTCACTAAGATGTTTAGGAACCAATAATATATAATATATATATATATATATATATATATATATATATATATATATATATATATATATAATATCCAAAACTGAAAAGGTTAAACTGATTTTCATGCTATTTTCAACAATCTCTGTATATATTCTAATATTTGACAATCAAGTTTTTTTTATGAATTTGTTTTAGAATGGTCTGGAATTAAAAAAGAAAGAAAGAAAGAAACCAAGATTTGTTTGAAAATTTAAAATTGGTGTAAGTGTGTACTACAACTTCTGGGGATTGTATCATGCTCATGCAAAAGCATTACTTTCTAATAATTACACTTAAAATGAAATTTTGTAAAAAATTATAAATTTAGATCTTCCAAGAAGATTTAGTATTTTTATAATTACAAGTCCATCTGAGTTTTTAATTGAGCATAGTGAGTGGAACATTTTTTAGCAAATGTGTAGTTATGATACTTGTCAGGAAGACAATCATAGTGACTGCTTATTATTAAGTAATTACAAGTTGGTAAATTAAATATGTTGCTTTATTTGCATTACACTTTATTTGCTCCCTCAGGGAATCACTATAGTGTGTATGGTCTTAGCAATCCCAAGGGTCTCAGCTAGATATCTTTTTCCATGTAGACTTAGGTTAGATCCCTCTCTTTAATCCTATTAGGTCTCTCTTGACCAACTCTTGTTCTTTTCCGACACTGACACTATTAGAGTATTTGAGGGTTTGGAGTCTTAATTTGATCTTATTTCTTTCTTTTTTTTATAAGGCGATGATGACCAAAAGGTTTTGCCTTTAAATAACAAGGGGGAAAAACAGGTCTGAGCAACTACCATGATAATAAAAAGTTAATATTAAAATAGCTTCCATAAAAAATAAAAAGTATCCAAACCAATATCTAATTTTTTGTTTAAAATCTTTATATTATGAAACTAGTAGACATGAAAATAAAACATTTCTAAAGCATGATTATTTCAATTTTAATACTTGTAAATTTTATTTATCTATTATTTAACCCTTAGCACACGTATGACGGGATTTCACGTAACCCTCAACTTGACTGGTAATGCATATGACGGGATATCTCGATTCAACACTATTTGACTTCTGCAGGTATTTTTAATTCGTTTAAAGTCCAATAGAGTGCAGGGAAATGTCCTATTATTATAACGTGACACTCCCACTACGGTATTTGTTCTCGATCACTTGTTGTTGGACTTTATTTGGTTGTTATAGCAACCAGTCGCCATTTTGTTTTCTGCCCCAGCGCGTATAACGTGATTTCTCGTCTCAGTAAGCTACGACGGTCAGTTGTAAAATGTTTTGTCAGCATTATCACTGCTATAGCTGTTCATTGTTGATTTGTTTAGGCCGTATTATTTATATTTTAGGTTATAGTATACATTTTTATTTTGTGTAAAATAGGCTAGTTATAAAAATGGCAAACCCTGACGACATTGGATTTGATCAATTTATCGATGAAATAATGAATGCATCTTTTTCAACAACAGAATACATTTTGAAATATAGACAGTTTCTGTGGACACAATATTATCGTCAAATATTGTTTGTGTGTTTATATGTATATTTAGTCATATCAGTAATTTTTTTGATGTCCTGAATGTAGGTAATTATTATGAGCAGTAGAAAGATATTTTTGATACGATATGTTGATTTTTCTCAAAATCTTTTTTTAGTAAAATTTATTTGTTTGATGAAATTCGGGTTATTTTTAATTAAATAGTAGGCCTACTTTTATATAAAAAAAATTTATATGATTTGTTTGTAAATATAAAAAATAATAATAATCTGTTTCATAGGTCGGTCAAAAATGTGAAATTAAGTATTTTTTCTTGTTTTAATCTGTAAAAAAAATTTAAAAAATAATTTTTAAGCCAATCTACATTTTTTTAAACCAAATATATCTGTAAGAACCCAAAATCAAATTGAACTTTAAACAATTATAAAAATTTTTTTTTTCCTAATAGCACCTTATGAGTAAATAGCCTAAATTTTTATTCAGCGTGCTAAGGGTTAACATTGAAAAAAAAAAAAAAAAAAAATAAAATAAATGGTACAGAACCCTTCATCTAGTATTTATTAAAAGCAAGGTTCTGACCCAAATCTGTACTTACCAAGCCGTGTATCTGTGAAACTTTAAATGGAAGGATGTACTCTAATAAAGGTTTAGATACGCATGCTGTTTTTGAAAGTATACATTTTTATTAAAAATAGAAAGCATTGATGTTATTATTATTTAACCTTAAATCTAAATATAAAATCTTAATTCTAATATTTATCCAAGTTTAAAAAATCTTTTAATTGTTCATAGTAATCTGTTAAAAGACAATTTGGTTATATAATCGTTACATATTACTTACAGTTTTTTAGATCGGTTTTATTTTATACTACCTTTATTCAAAACATATTACTTTTGAACTTTCACTCACATAATTGTTAAAAGATATTTACATTTTAGTACGTCCACACCACTTGACATTCAACAAACAAGTTTTCTTTACATTTTAAACACTTCTGTACTGATTGACGCTCTGACAAGAAGAACACGTCTATCATTCTAACTAAGAGTGACTCGCAACGGCAAGCATCCCATTACCCCTTCTCTCACTACAGTTCCAGAATCTTCCATAATTCTAACCAATCAGAAAAGTGTCCTCAAGTTCATCTTCTTTTATGGAGATATCACGCCATATGCTAGAATGTTCTAGAATGTTCCATTTTCAAACTATGACGCAATCGTTTGTTTCTTTGTTTAATTAAAACAGATTATGTAAATAATATCTAAAGTTCACTTCTGTATTTATTATTTACATTGTCATTTATGATTTCCTATCTTAAAGTTATTTACAATTACTTATTATTTATTATTTACAATTTATTGGTGGCAGGATGTCCCATGCTTACAGAACCTGTATAAAACTGGATTGTAGTGGGGGTTTGGTTTGAAATCAATTTGACAGGAAATTATTAAACTATCATTTAACATAGTTTAAAATACTTTTTCTTTGCACTATTATTTGTAGAACAAGTAAGTTTTGACATCTTTAACATTGTAGCCAACGGATTAGTAAATATATGAATAAATAAATGAATTACCTTATCGGTAATATAATCATTTCCATTTTGTGATCGTATGAACATTAAATGTGCGTAATAGTGTCATTTTGTGTTTTGTGTTATTATGTATGTACTGTGTATATTCTATTGACAAGCTCCATATGGAACGTTTTTAATATAAACTAAATACTTTATATGATCTGAAGATGGACTCACGAAGCCCGAAACTGCAGTAATCTGTAAATCAACGGAAGGATTAGTTGATGTACCGATAAGGTAATTCATTTATTTATTCAAGTTTTGACAGTTAATAATTCCATGTTAATAATTGACAGTTTTGTATTTTTTTTTTAAATTCCATGAAGTTTTAAAAGTATAAAATATTTTTAATCAATCCTGTAATTATTACTGTGCATTTTCTAGTAGTTTATGGTTTTTATTTAATTTGATGTTAACTGAATTTGAAGTGTAATAATCTGTTTGTTTTTTGTAGGAACACTGAATCCAATTGAAAGAGTAGCTTACTGGAAGTCTAGAAGAGTATTTTTCTTGACACCACAAGTTCTCGCTAATGATCTGCGCAGTAATGTATGCCCTGCTTTATCTTTCAAGTGTGTTGTGGTGGATGAAGCACATCGAGCTACCAAGGAGTATGCTTATTGCCAGGTTCTGATGTTGACTATAATTTAATTTTTGTAGTTATTCTGTTCTCGAAATAAAATAGTTGTAATGGTTAGCTTACAAATTTCCAATTATTCATCTGGAAACCAAAATCAAATTCATTTTTAAAAAGTATAAATATTTTAAAAATATATTCAAAATTCAAAATTTTCACTCAATATGACCCCTTATTTCTTGATATACTGTATGTTAGGGTACAAACGTTTTGAAACCCTAGTTCCTACTATTGTTACACCAGTGATTACAAACAAAATATGAAGGTAAAAAAAATAAAAAAAAACTCGTTTGGGAATCTCTGTTGATACAAAAGGATATTGTAGGTTAGGCATTTTAGATTGTATTTTGAGTGAGTCTTCTGGAGTAGGAGTCTCTTGCACATCAACTTTAGGTTTATTGTGCCACCTTTGTTGGCCTGTCTTGGTCAGTCCAAACCCCTTACCTCTAACGATGTCTAGGATTTTCCTACATATGTTGGCATCTTCTTCGTTACCTGGTTGCTGGATTTCAAAGAGTCTTCTGCATCTTTGCTCCGACATTTCGTAATCAAACATATTTTGAGCACTATTGCCTGCTCAAAGAGTCAACAGTTTTGGTTTCTCAGTAACTTCATAGAAAAGATCCTCAAGTTTGCAGTGCTTTTAGATCTATAGGACGATGACATAACCCTTAATGGCTGAAGTGACTTAGGTAACATGACCGCCCAAAGTAAATTGAATTGAACGCTTAACTTTATACTTCTTTAAAACATAATTTATACAATAATTAAAATTATTTGTTATATCATGTATTTATATTTCGTATAAAATAATGTACCACAATGTACACTCAATAATATAACGTTTTCACAAAAAATAAATAAATACAAAAATAGATTTTTTTTTGTGTGGTCCTAGTAAGACAAGAGTTTTTTTAGTCTTTTTTTTATTAGACCCGAACTGATTTTTTTTATTTAACCCAACAGATAAATCACCACTCTCAGACTCCGAATGTTTGTTTCTAAAGAAATATAAGACTGCTAAGACTAACAAGTATAATTTAATAATAATTTAGTTTCTTAAGTAAAGCTTCTGCTTATTGTGTGCATTCCTTGTGTAGAATCGTTAATGTCTATTTCCTGTCTATAATTATTATCTCTTCTCGCCTCCCATGCGAACGTTGCTCTATCATATTTGCAGTGTTCACAATAACAGATTAAATGGCCTGCAGTTTCCTCATAGTCTACACATTGTTTCCCATGGTATATTTTTGCAAGTGGCCTTCAGACTACAGTGTAATAAGTCCTGTGATTTGCCTGAGTTGTCCTTTGTCCAAGATCAGTACTGTCCCTCCACCTGAAGGAACCTCTCCCAATAGTAATTTACTATGAGATTGACCTACAAGACTCTCCCATCTTTGCTGGTATTGTCACCGAATTCACCTATTGATTGCTGTTCTGTATCCCCACTAGTTCTGTGTTTTATCAGGAGCCTCTTTACTATTTCCCTTTTGATACTTGTGTTCATTTCTACTAACATTAAGATATTTGCCCCTATCTCTCACTTTTCCAATCACAGGTTGGGTCAGTCCTTCAAGAGTTCCTAGGTCTTGCTGCAATGACTGAGAAATGGATAAAACCCCAGCTTCCTCCACCTCCATTTTGTTGTTATTCCCTCAATTGTTTTTGTAAGTTTACTAAGGTCAGTTTTGTTAGCTAGGGAAATAAATGGTCCACCCATACAGAGTTCCGCATGCATAGGTAATATTTGTTAAAACTGGAAGTCGCCTGCTATCTAGAGTCCATATATTAAGGCTATGCTCCCCCTTGGCCATGCAGTCCTCTGCAGTCCCCCTTGGCGTCTATAAGTAGCGTCTTACACTTCTGCCGCATTGATGATGGATCCCAAAGAGTTGAACGCCACCAATACGTTGCTCACCCTGCAAGTGTTGAGATGGTTTGGGATAATACCCAAACTGCTCAAGTCTCAAAAATATAAAAAATTGAAAAAATTGGAAGATTTTATAAAAATATGTTTTTACTAAGTTAAAATAACCAGTATCGACAGGTTGACCAAGTAAGCACCTGCACCGACTTGTTAATTAACTGACCTGTCCGTTCAGGAGAGATGAATCATTCTAGTAAATAAGATAACATAGTAAAATTAATTTTTGTAAAAATTTTAAATTATTTTGGATTATAAATGGTAAGAGTACCTAAATATAGTTAACTGTATTAAACAAATTTTAGTATCATTGTTAGTTTAAAAGTTAGAGTTAAAAAAAAACCAAGTGATGAAAAACCCAAAAACCAAAAAATAAGGAATTCCAAAAAAACCAAACATGATATAATAAAGCTTAGTATGGATAAATTCATTTTGCAAAATAAAAATTTTGAATTGATAATGATTTCTTTGAGAAAAATGCCGCCAAAGATCACTCTTGAGCTGTTTTTCTCAAATATAAGAAAATGTAAAAAAGTTTTGAGGATAGTAAAAACAACCAAAAAAGAGTTATGGCAAATTAAAAGAAAATTGTTAAAAAACCTCGAACGTTAAGTACGAACATGAAATGAGGTAGATCACCCATCCTCACTATGCAGTAGGAGGGGAGAAGTTATCCCAACAGCAGACAATGCAGACCAAAGTAATAAACAGATCGACAAATAGATGAAGGAAGCTTAGTACATCATTCTACTGTGGTGAAAGAGTTAAAAACGAATCAAAACAACAGGGAAAAGCATTAAAAGCAAAACGGGGAAAAAAAGGGAAAATTAGAGGGAAAGTGACAATTTTGGAGGAGGTTACTTCATTGAGATTGAAGAAAATTAAAAGATTCATCATTGGACCTAGTAGGTCAATTTCTGGATTCTACAGCGGACCAAGTTGTATATACTCAACTACACTCAAGATATAAGGACTTAGAAAATCTTCGTCTTAGAAATATTGGACTTAGAAGATTAAAATTTTTTCTCTCGACTTTATAGGAAGACATGTTATAGCTATGTGAAGAAGACAGTCTTAGCGTTGAAGAACACGAGCTACTAAAGGAAATGAACATTTGAAACTTTGCATTGAACTATCGCTGATTTGGTTCAAGAAACTTTCAAAAGCACAAAATTTATCACAAGATACCACTTCGGACCGAGTTGGGAGATACTTTGCTAGAAGAACGAGAGAATGAGGCATCGGGAGAAAATATTCAACTGACACCACTCTGACTTTCGAGATCATCTACCTGCCTTGACCAGTTTGAAATCATTGAGAAACGGGACTCACACAGCCTTACTACTGAACACCTTTCAAGAGCCGAAGCTATCTTTAACATACCATGGTACCCTATTTCGAATAAACAAATATTCACCAAATCATTAAATAAAATTTAAAGACAATAAAATAATTTGGGAAAGTTTTATAATATTTTAAATTCATTTTTATTTTCTTAAATATTTGCTACTCATGGTCAATTGAATATGATGGTAAGTTAATATTGAAATTATACATAAAACTTAGAATTTTAGTTTTAATTTGTACTTGTTTATTAGAACATAAGAGTAAAACAATAATTGATAAAGCTTTAAATAAATTTCTACCTAATAAATCTATTGTATTTTTTAAATGAAATAAATTTGTTATTTGAATTATATATGTTTTAATTTGTCTTTGATTGAATTTATGTTTGTGTATGAATAATTTAATTTCTTGTGTGTTTTTATTTCAATGTAGTTTTAAGTATATTTTGCAGATTAATAATAAATTTTTTTGTAAATGTTCTGTTTTCAATTATACTTGATTCATATTGTTTTGATATTAGGTTGATTGATAGTGTATACTATAAAGATTTTAATTTAAATTCAAATAACATTCGATATATTTTTTTAAACTTTAAAAAAAGATTTAATTGAAAAATTTTTATTTTTATTAATTAAATTTTAATAATTTTAATTTATGTTTAAGTGTTTTATTTAATAACATATAAATTCTATGTGCTTTTCAGGTAGTGTAATTAGTATTGTATAGAAATATTAGTGCTCATATTTCACATAGTTTATATAGATTTTGCAAATAGATCATCTCGAGAAAGAGGTGTAATTGAAAGAGAAAGTAAAGCTAGTCAGAAATTAAACAAAAGGAAGTTAAACTTAACTTAAAATTAAACTAAAAATAAACCAAACAAGCGAGTGAGATTCATTATTGCAATCAAGCCGTAATTCCAAAATAAAAAAATGTGTAAGTGAGTGGAAGGTGAGCCTGTTGCAGTGTGGAGGCGTATAAGTCAGTATTCGAATGTGGACAGAGATCCTTCATCTCACCACACTTTCGGAAGAATGAATGATAAAAGAAATCCATGTATACACTGGTGAAATCAATGAGCACTGTGGTGAATCTGAACAATATAAAACACTGAAATCCACACAATATAACACACACAAATAAAATAAAATATCTTTTATTTATTTTATTTTATTTGTGTGTGTTATTATACCAAACTTGTGGTAGGGATTTCAGTGTTTTATATCATGTATACACTCTTCACAGATTGTTAATGTTTGATTTCTAATCTAGCTACCTCCTTTGTAATCAAAATGTTTTCAAGTTTAAGTAAAATCAGGATGTTTCAAAAAGGACTTTCCAACTTTAAAAGCATATAGAATTTATTTATATAACTCACATAATCGTTTGAGATGTCGGTTTAAAGCAAAACTGATCACGTTTATCATTAAACAGCATTTGGTTTAATCTAACTATTATTTATGGTCTGGCGAGCATCTCATCTGAAGTCGATTTTTTGCTAAACTTGAGCTTATATATCGTGCATCACTTCTCCAGCTACGGTGTAAGTTTCGGGAGGTAAAGGTGGAGTATACATTCGATCTTTCATGAAACTCCATAAGAAAAATTTAAGAGGACCCAAATTTGTTAAGCTAGGTGTAATTGGCCCTGCATAACCAATCCACTCTTCTAGGAATTCCTTATCCATCCTTATTTAGGAATTCCTTGATTTAATTACAAGTGAAGTTGAATCCTGTCTTACTCCAGGTAGTGAAGAAGTCCATTTTGATCATCTTTGTCCAACTGTTAAAAGAGAAAATTTTCGAGTATATAGAGATATATGATACCTGTTTAATAATTATCAATTCTAAAATAATAGTAATGATTCAATTTAGAATTTCAACTATAGTGGAAACCAATTACGGTAATTAACTATAATTAACAACTTGGTATTAATCAGGTGGAAATACAACGTGCAATACATGAACACCAACATTTATTTCTTAATACAAATATGTGTGTTTTGTTACTTTGAGTGACTCTAGTGATGCATAGTTGTTGGTACGAAACGACGATAAGTAATATTCACTTTGGTTTTAGCTAGAACACTTACAATCACCATATTATCTTCAAACTCAAATTAATGCACACACACATTATAGAATATTTCCACTTCATTGTTATTATTGTCCAATTGCACGTAATTAAATCTCTATTATTATGTGAGCATGAGAGAAATGAGCAAGTTTCATACATGGTTTTGTAGAATAACGAGTATGAGAACAATGAGAGAGAAAGCATGTAATCATACCTTAGTAATTTTATGTTCTAATGTTTTTTCGCCTTAGCTTTTAAGCACACTCTCCCTGGTGGGGGTAAACTCAGAGCACGTGAAAATTGAACCATCAAGTTCAAGTTGGCTTTGATATAGCGGTAGGAAAGAATAAAGGCCTTTGATTTGAGATTTGCGACCCTGCATGGTATGCAAAACTTATGTTTTGAATAGAATTTATAGTCAAATAGCTGTTCCAAACAGAATTTGTTCCAGAGTCATCCCAATCGATAAAATTAGCTAGGAGTAGGCATGTGCGAGCCTTCGAAATGGGAGTAAGGACAAGGCTTAAGCTCAAGTTTCAGACGATTCTCTTAAAGTTATGAAGCCCTCAATTGTTCGAACCTGGCTCAATTGTTTGAGCTCAGCTCGATTTTTCTAGCTCGGCTTGATTTTTTGAACTCAACACAATTTTCCGATTATGACTTGATTTTATAAGCCTAGTTCAATTTTACGAACTTTGCATTGTGTGCGAACAGATCTAGTTTTAACGACCCTGGCTTGGTTTTAAAACATGGCTTGGTTTTAAAACAAGACTTGGTTTTAAAACAAGGCTTGGTTTTAAACTGATAGAATAATACAGCAAGAGAGCTGGATATAACGTGCACTGCTGAAATGAGAAAAATAATCATACTTGATATTAGTTATGAAACAAGTGGATATAATATTTATATTTAGTTGTTTTTCTCATGAGATTAAAACAAGTTCAGAGGAAGTTACCACAATAAATTAAGGAAGTTAATGCCTTAATGGTATCTCCACTTGTCCTGCTTCAACTGTGGCGACTTAATGTCAACACGGATCACTGAAGATATACGGAAACCAAAATGTCCCCGTTTTAATAGTTTTAAACACCCAAATAAAAAAAAAAAAAATTTAATTTCAAAGTTATAACTCAAAGAAAAATTAATTTATTTGCATTGTGTTTAATAGAAAATAGAAAATTTTCTAATTCACATAATTTATTCAGTAATATGTGTCATTAATATTGTCAAATTGATTACTGCGAGACCTATACTTATGAAAGCTTATCACAAAGCAACACAATTGAAATCAATTATCTACCAATAAGAGGATTTTTGTTATTTAACACTTTTATAGAGTAATAAATAATGGAACCTTTAATAAAATAAGAAGTATTAAATAATTAAATTGTTAGAAGGGACACAATAAAAAAAGAAAAAGGGTGTATCATCCACGAACTGAATAACCCAGGTAAAGCAGCGATCGCTGGGGAGAGGTAATAATAATAGGCAGGATATAGATATTACTGATTCTACACAAAGAATACAAACATCAATCGGAGAGTTCACTTAAGAAAATAATATTGAATTTTTAAGTTATACTTGTTAGTCTTAACATTTTTATATTTAACTAGCTGATGGCCCCATTTTCACCTGGGAGAGTTGAGATAGTTTTATAAAGAAATAATTTTTTTAGCACAACCCTAATGGTGGTGCTATGGAAATAAATTATGCCCAAATACAGCAACACATCAATAATTTTGATCAAAATCGACCCATAAATAACAAAGTTTTGATACTTGTTGTAGGGGTAAAAAAAACACCCTTGGAGTGGAACATTTTCAAAACCCTTTCTTAGTATGTGTCTACAGACCTAACCCCAAACCTTGTTAAAAAATTCATAGCTCTATACTTTGTACTCGTTTCGTTTTCATTGTTCAATTAGTCCATTGATTATATATAATTAACTAGACAATAATTATTTTGATTGATTTATTTATTTTTAATTAAAACTGTTATTCCCAGTCTAAGCGAGTTATTTTTTATTAACAAAATAACTAAATAGAATTGGGTGATTTTTATAAATCTGAGTTATAGTGGAAAATATGTTAAAATTGGGCACAAAATTGATGATGATCAAAGTCATGCTTAATATTTTGTCAATAACACAAAAATAGAAGAAAACTTAACTAAAATGTGCAAAATATAGAAAAAACTTTTGGAATTCCAGCTTGACAATCCTTAATTATTTTTGTTTCAAAAATAATAATAAATGACACTAATTCTGAAAAAAAATAGCTTTCTTCAGTTATTTAGTTATTTTTCGTTTACAAATCATAATCAAACAACTATCAGAATTAATAATACTATTATTCAAGTCAGAAGTATACTATATTTTCTTCTACTACAAGATTATGCGTGTTTTGGTGCATAGACCTGAATACAAATGAATACAAACTACTAGTTCAAGGCCTACTAGTTCTTCGGCCTCATTTTTATTAGGCTTAACGCTAGTTATTGTGATAACATCTTGCTGCCTAAATAGATTATTTTACTCTCAGGAATTTTTTGTTTGTTTTTTTGTTCGATATTATATATTTAAATTTTAAATAAAATAGTTTACCATAATCTCACATATTCTTGAATTTTATAAATATTATTTATGATACCCGAAGTTTTTTATTTAAATTTTTTGGTTCTATTTTTTCCTTGACCCAGACTAAATTACCCATAAATCCATAATTATTTGTCCGTGATAAAATATTTAATTGATTAAAAATATGTGAATGAAATGAGTTCGTAATCTAATTTTATATCAAAGACTATTTGTACTCTTTTGTTAGGTCGAAAGTTTCTATTTCATGTCAATTAGAGATACTATGCCTTTCCCTATGACTTCTTCATATTGTCTATTCTAAAACAAAAGATTGAAATTATATTGATTATATTTCAATCTAAAATTTATCAGAAGTTTAAGAAAAAAACTTAAGCTCATTAAAAGGGTAGATAAAAGTTCAAGCTTGTTAAAAACTCGAGCTTGTCAAAGGCTCGAGTTCGATAAAAATCTCCAACTCATAAAAAGCTCAAGCTCAATTTACATGAGACTCGGCTCAAATTAAAAAAACCTGGGCTTGCACACCCTTAGCGAGGAGTTTACCTAGCACTTTGCTGAGGGTACAATGAACATTCACTTTTGGACTCTCAAGAACATGCTCCAAAGATGCATATGCATTTGTGCTACTCCAGATTCTACAGTTGAAGGGATTTCTACACCTTGCCACTAATGTGAAATGTTGACTCATCACTAAAAATTACGCTGTCCAGGAAGGTGTCTTTGTTTCCTATTCAATCCAACATTTGTGGACAGAATTTCTGATGAGTGGTTTGATCTGCATCAGTATGTTTGTATTCCTTTAAGTTTAAATGTTGACATAGTCTGCGCCAAACAGTTGTGTGTGGTATGCCAGTGTCATAAGACACAAGAGGTGTTGATGATGTTCCTATAACTACAGGGAAAGCTCTGCCTGACTTATTCCACAGCACCATCAGGAAGATGACCTGGTGATTTGTCATGTCGTACAGAACAACCAGTCTTAACAAAATTATGGTGCCATTGCCACGTATCGAACCCCACGTTGGGAGGCCACTTTTCACGTATCGCCCCTTACTTTGTAACGGCACTCGCTACTAACCCCCTTTTCTTTTATACCCCTCGTTGGGAGTTCGAGTCGGTTTGATCGTGGACAAGACCAAGTTGCTCAACTTTACAATTTTTCTTTATCAAAATTATTGCAAGACTAGGCTTTTGTAAGTCTGAGTCTGTTCTCAACAACTTACAATCTAATTTTACTAAAATTCTATGATTTTTTTTTCTTTGCTCACTAAATTTACTTTTATTACTTTTACGCACTCTTTCTCTCTGGGGAAGTGCCTTTTGGAAGAAATCGGCTCCTGAATTCTGATAATAATTTTTATTTATTTTTTATTTTATATTATACCAGAGCACATTAATAATAATAACTTTTTAAATCTCTAATTATTTAAATAGGAAATGTTTAAAACCAGTATGGTGAATAAAAAGAATTAACACTTGAGCATAAAATTTTTATATACTCTTAACCATTAAACAATTTAAGACAATTTATCTTTTATCGAACAAACAAAATATTTTTACACAATTAATATGACACAAAATTCTTATTCATTAATACAAAATTTAATAATGCTAGACTATTCCAGCTAGGACTACAAATAGTTTTTCCTGGACTGAAATAGTCGTATTTACGTTTGAACACTTATTCTAGACCAAAGCAGAGTTTACTTGAATCTAAAGTAGTTAATATGTTAAAATTTCCCCAATGAATTTTCAATTTAAATGAGTTTACTTTTTACGAATAATTCTATAGATTTAGTGTACCTTCACACTTAACATGAAAGGTCTTGAAGTTGTGAAGTTCCTTGCTGTATATGGTTAACGGTGTCTTCAAATTATCTCCTTTCCAACTCCTGGTTATGTTATAGTTGTGGACTGCTGATAATAATTACGATTCCTTGATGATTAGTCTTCCATGTAGATCTATCTTCTTATTTCTTGATTTTCAATATTAGTTAATTTTTATAAGTTACTTTACTACATGAAATACTTGGCTTTAAAATTTATTGAAGTTGAATTTAGAAAAATTTGTAGAGTGACTAAAATAACGTCCTTCCTGCTCAGCACTGATATTAGAGTATCGATCTTACGACCAATAGTTTTGGCTCTCCCTTCTTGTGGGAATGTTTCCTCAAAAGGTAACCTATTTTTCTCCCTTTTGCGAAGAAATGTCTCTTCTGTTGATTTCTAAGTTTTTGGCTGAATTACTCCATAAATTTTCTGCTAAAAGCTGTCCTAGGCTTAGTTATCTTCTATTGTATTACTTTTATAAATTATTTTCCATTAAAAACCCTTTTAAATTGATACTTTAATCTTTCTATTATTTCAGTTTTCTTGCGTTGACGGTTGGCTATTGGAGGTGGGCTGCTAATCCGTGACGTCACACTACCTGAACTCAGATTTCCTGTCAAATCTTGAAAACTTTGATTATGAACACTTTTTCGTTCTTTTTGCTGTAACTTTTGAACGGTTGGTCCGATCTTCAGTTTCTCTTCGGATTTCTCTTCTTCATATTCTTGAGGGTCTTGACAAACTTGATTTGACGTTTTTGGCCGCGTATTTATCGAGTTACCGCACTTTTTACGATTGTCCATTTTTTCACAACCTAACTTTTTACTTAAGTCTTTTTTAAAATTCTTTTGCACTAAAGTTATTCTCCTGGTCCTATAACGGAAATAACTTTTTAGTTTTTCGTCGTAGCTCGCTTGGTTCGTGAGTTATTGATGTTTGAAGTCATGACTTTTTGATCGTCGTATTTTTCGTATATAAAATCCCCCCCATTATTATTTTTCAACTCTGCTCTGTTATTTTACATACATATACATTTCTTATATATAACCTATTACTTTTTTATCCCATTTAAACTTTAATTTAACCGCTTTTGGGCTTTAACTTTTTAGTTTTTGTTATTACTATTTCTCCCCCATTTTAACTTAAATTCTTTTTCTGACCACATATTATTATTCCCTACTATTGTCTTTTCATTTTCTATTACAGGCGAAACTCGTTAATCCGAATATTTGTTTGCTCGAGGCGTTCGGACTATCAAAAAGTTCGGATTACTGAGGAAATGCAAAAAAAAACGCCAGAAATAATTTAAAACAAATTTTATTACTGTACAATAAATTTAAAAACTACAGTACTTAATAAAGTTGTACAATACAATAAGTAACTTTGTAATACAATAAATAACTTTACAATAAAAATTCTTTAATCGTTTTCTGACCTGCTTTTTTGATCGACTTACGAAACGCGTCATCACGCAGTTGACGAAGGATGAGGATCTGGTATAGTACCAATAGTGAAATGACCTGACTAGTGACTCATCTCAACTACATCCTTTACTTTGTTTACGTTTTCGTTGTTGTGACATGGGAATTCTAAGAAATGGCAACTGAAGGCCGTTCGGAGTAGCGCAGCGTTCGGAGTACCATGCGTGCGGATTAACGAGTTTCGCCTGTATTAGGTTTATTTAGTTAATTCCCTTTTCACCTTTAAAATCTCAAAAAAAACTCCAAGAATGACTTTTCAAGTCCTTTTTCCCCTTATTATTATTATTATTATTATTATTTCATTTTTATTGTTGATTATTATTATGTCCCCTATGGTTTATGACTCTATTGCTTTAGATTTTTAATTTTCCCCTTTTTGCAAATTTTAGGTTTTTGAGCCCATCTAATTTCCTTAATAACTTTTTTGTTTTAAGTTCTATTACATTTATTTGTTGATATTATTAATCGTCTGCTTCTACTGTATCATTATTTATTTTCATATTTTAGTTTTTTAATTAAAATTGGAATCACCATAAGCTGTTCCGTCAGGCTCAGATGTGCAAGATTTTGCCACGGCCTCGCGTGATGTCACCGCCTCTACCGCATTCCAACTTTACGAAGTTTAGCGTGGCAATTTACATGTTTTAAATTAACCTTGAGACGATTGACTTTTCCAAGCCGTCTCACCATATAGATCTAGTTGGAGGATCCTTACCATAATAGGTTCGAAAATTATGTTGAACTGTAGTCGCGGAATTCGATTCATCAAACCAAAACACATCGAGTTATGTTCAGCACCAGTGATAATTACCATTTTTACCTGTAATGATGGTAGCGCTTGTAGTTACCTTCTTTAGTCTTATATATTTTCCCAAATATAATTTTTTTTTAATTCACAAATTCAAAATTTAAGAGAGAGGGATATAGGACTTTTGGGACAATTATGTAGATTTATATATATATTCCTATAAAATATAATATAAACTTTCTTTGTAATATTCTTTTCTACTTTTAACAAAGATTATGATAACAGAATTATAAAGTCTATTTAAGTTTTATTTTTATTTTTTATACATATGCTTTGAACTGGTATATCTACTCTTAGCTGTGCATTTATTGTTATATTCCTCCTTTTGTTAGAATAAAGCTTTCCATATTAAATAATAGTTTTGTATAACTTATACTATTTTTGAAATTTGTCTAAAGGTTGTGAGAGCTTTAGAAGATGCAGGTGCTACTTTTCGAATGTTAGCCCTTTCTGCGACTCCTGGAAACAACATTAAAGGTGTTGTTGAGGTAATAATTATTAGCAAAAATCCTTTCCTCATTATTTTCATCATATGCAATTTTGTTAAAGTTTTAAAGTAACAAAATGAATGTGATTTAATATTTTTATTATTTGAAAACTTGGACTTTGCTGATCACAAATATTTGTCATTGTTAAAAAATAAATTAAAAACAAAGTTAATATATGAACAATTTTGATACACTAGACTAATTTTTATTCAATGTAAATTAAACATTTTGTTATTAAGTTCTGCCAAACACCAGATAAGATGTCATGAAATATCAAAGTTAACAGAAAATGATAAATTAAACAGACACATTATTAATGTATACTTAAAGATCAAACAAGTTTGACAAATTAAAACCTAGTGTTGTTTGGTTAAGCTTTAGTTATAATATACCTATTAAGATGTAAAGTAGAGTGAAGTAATTAATGTGTGTGGTTTATAACGAGAATTGGGATAAAACCATACAAAATGGAAGTTACTTTAATTATACATACCTTAGCTGGAAAAATAAAGCAGTATTGTGAGAGAAGAGATTACATTCAGACTTAAGTTTGTACTATCTATCTAACTAATTCCATGTACGGAATGCTCTTGCATTCCCTATTGTGTCCCTATTTATTCCCTATTGTGTCATGAATACTGCAGTTTTGTAGTAGTTAAACAAATAATATACACTTGGAGGAAGAAAAATATGAAGAGTAGACAATATTTTGGACCTGGTAGGCAGTAATTCTGCACCTCACAGGAGCACTTTTTGACCTGGAGTAGAAATTCTATTCAATTCTGGTAATGAATCCACTGAAAAGAACAATGTTTTTTATACTACCTGTTAATTGATCCATCACAGCCAAGCAGGGCAAGGTAGGGTAAACATCATCACTTCTTCTCTCTATAAGGATGTATTAGTTGAGAACTTGGAGAAAAAAATTACAATCTTAAATAGCTGTTGATTAAAAACAAAACGTGAGTTCTGAAGACGAAACAAAAAGGGTAAAGTTTACAAAAAAGTGAAAAATGTTTAAAGATGATAGCAGCAACCAGAAACAAGTTGCAATTTCACTTCATTGACATCAGTGATAATGACACTTATGAAAGAAAGTTTCTTTATTGTAGATATCTCTACTCAGAGAATAGACAAGGTTGAACAATGGGCACAGCGTACAAAATGCTACATTTGGGCATTTGAGGACTGTGGTGCATTTGATTTATTTGTCTGCTGACAGTGTAAAAAAGGAGTATAAAAATCGCTTAGCCAAAAATAATGACAATTGTTTTAACAGAATAAATTATACTTATTTGTGTCATTCATATATTTTATTTTGCCCATCATATTAAATTGTTTTAAATTCAGTTAATTTCCGAGTAACATATTTACTTCAAATCTGATCTCACATATGATAACTTTAGATTAATTTAAAAATTACATTTTGGTAAGGCAATTGATGAAAACCTTGCAAGTATTTGAATTGTTTTATCAATATTTTAAATGGTGTTTTGATTATTGGGATCAATAATTAAGTCTAAAACTGATTATTTTGTCATTTTTGTGCAATTTAAATTATTTACAGTTTCAAAAGTAATAAGGTTATGTCTACATAGATTTAAAGATGTGTTCCTGTTTCCAAGAATATGTTCATACATGAGGAATACCTTTATTATTTATCTTACTTAAAAAAAACTATTGATGTTTTGGTTGTTGATTTTAATTTTGATCCTAAATATGTTACCTCAAAACCAATTTATATATATAAATTTAAATACACACACACAAATACACACACACACACACACACACACACACACACACACACACACACACACACACACATATATATATATATATATTTTCAATTATAAGTTTTGTTTACAGGTTGTACAAAATCTTAGAATTGCAAAACTTGAAATGAGAGGAGATGAATCATTGGATGTAGCTAAATATACTCATACCAAAAATGTACAGTCCGTAATTGTTCAACTTAATGAAGAAATATTAAATGTTCGAGAACAATTTTTAAATGTAAGTACTTGAAGTTTCTAATTTATATAATGAAAGGTTTTTACCAATTCAACGTAAATTAAAAATCATAATTTTATTGTAAACTTTAAAATTATTGTTTAACAATTAATTTAGATTTTGTATGGATAGGAGACACAGGCTTACCTTGGAAAGTGGTCCTTGGTATTACCTAATACAGTAGAACCCCTCTTAACTGGTCTAGTCGGGACTGACACCCAGGCCGGTTGCCCGTTTGGCTGGTTAATCCGAGGTTCCTGTGAAAAATTGGTTTTCGTTCAAAGAAAGCTTATTTAATTAGGTAGCACTAAGAATTATGCAATTAAGATGTTATTGCAACTCATTTTATTGTACATAAATGTATCGTATATATTATGTTATGTGTATTATACATCAAACACGAAAAAATTAAACACTACAAAGCTTTTACAGATTCCCCTCTGTCAAGTCTTTTGACACATTTAAGCGCATCTCAAACGAAACCAACACACGCTTCCGTTTTCGTAACTCGCTCATTTTTATTTACTGTATATACTGTACGTAGATCATAACCAGTCAAAGACAAGAAGAAAACTGAAAAGAAATGTTATATTTTACATAATGTATACTAAATTGATTCGTGGAAAAAAAGCGGCCCATCAAACTTTTTGTCTGTGTATGTCTGCTATACCGACGGGTGCCAATGCTGCGGTGTTTTTATGTCGCCGACAATGGGATACCGCTATCGACAAAGTCGTTTGACTCGCCGCCGCTTTGGTGTTTCAATTACAATTTATTTTCGGAAACTCTCATCCAATCAGTAGAGGCCGGTTAATCCGAGGCCGGTTAACAGAGGTTCTACTGTAGTACACAAGTAAGAAAACACACACACAAAATACTAAAGTTCTGAAATATTTCGTAAACACTGTTTACTTTCTCAATCAGTAGAGAGTATCAATTTAACCTATTGTTGGTTAAACCTATTTTATGGTTTAACAATTAATAAATTATTGAAATACTTATTTTTTTTAAAAAAGCTTTATTTTGACCAAACTATATTTGAAATACTAATTCACAAGTTTTTAAACGGGAACGAAACAGATATCACAGTTTAATCTTATGATAAGCAATGTTTTTGACCCTCAGAGCCAAACCCAAGTGACCCTACCTAGCTGGATCACACATTTCTTCATGTAGTCTTGGGTCAGATCCTTCTCTTTTATCGTTCCTGTACAATTTCTCATGACCAACTCTTGTTCTTTTCCGACCTCGATGTTAATAAAGAATTCGAGGGCTAGGAATTTTTAGTTTATGCTCTTCTCTTCTTCTTTCTTTTTATAAGGCGATAATGGCAGATAAGTTTTACGCTATTAAACAACAAGAAACAAACATTTTTTTTATATCTAACACCAAACAAAGTGCATGTTTTTTTTTCTTTCTAAAATATAAATATAATTGACAGTGGCTTACACATCTCTTTACTCTTTTATATATTTTTTTGCTATAACATATCAGTATTTTTGTTAAAACTTTTTCTTTTGATAATTTTCTCAATTAAATATCTCTTTCCATTGGTAGTATCGACACAGACCCCTGTTGTATATTTATGTAAGAACTCAAACAATTTAGAACTGAAGTACCAATTGTCATTTAAAATATATAAATGTTTAAAAAACTTATACTACCTACGGTACAGGTAATTGGTGGAATTTCATTTTATGAATAAATAAATTAAACAATTTGTACTCCACAATAAATTTTAATTGAGATGTGCCGACCTAGGTTTGACCAGCTATGGCATTGTCGAAGGCGGCTTACAGACTAAAGATACAAGAATTCTTATACATACAACAGAAAGGTCAAAACGTCCTGATAGGTTACTAGGTTACGGAGGAGGGAAAGAGGTAAGGTACCTGGGCTTAGGGGTTGCAATAGTGGTGAATTACTAAGATCTGATTGTTCATTTTAAACAAAACTTGAGTCCTTATTGATTATTTTCTTAAATTCTAACATTTCTAAAGCGCTTAACTTTACAATTTAAAATTGAAGAATATTGAAACCTATATTTGAATAAAAATCTGAAAATTGATGAGTTTTTAAATGATTAAAAAAGCTAGAATCTTCATAATCTAGCTGCCAACTTTTGTCATGTTCATGTAAACTAGTTTTGGAACTAAAACCTGTTTGTCCAACATAAACTGAATTACAAATTTTACAATTTAATTAATGCACACCACATTTTGTAAACTCAGGCAAATTATCTTTAGAGTTATTTAAAATATTTCCTAAACACTTATTAATGTAATAAGCTTGGTTACAAAGCTTTTTCTTTTCTAATAAATTTACAACAGTAAGGCTAACCTTATCGATATAACTTATCTATCCTACACCATTTTTCAGTGTTTACACTGATACAACTATTGGGAAATATATATTTTGTGGTATTCTTTATTTTTTAACATTTTATCAATTAAATTTGTATCATAACCATTGTTAGTGGCAACCAATTGTATATAATTCACTTCTTCATAAGAATCAGTGGTATTCATGGGAATGTTAATGAGATGGTTGCAACGTGCAATGGAACGTGGCTAATTTATGACCAATTAGATGTTGTGATGTTACATGGATAATCTTATCAGTAAAAGTAGGTTAACTAAAAATGTTGAAAGAATGTTTACCATTTACAATTTTTTAGAGGTGTGCGAGCCCGGATTTTTAGTTCGAGCCAAGTCTTGGTAAATCAACCTGAGCTCGAGCTTTAATTACTTTTACTGAGCTTGAGCTTTTACCAACTCGAGTTTTTTATGAGCTCAAACTTTCTAACAAACTCAAGCTTTTAATTAACGAGCTCAAACTTTTATCAAGCCTTTTAACGAGCTCAAGTTTTTAAAGCTTCTGATAAATTTACATTAAATAATAATCAGTATAATGTCAATCTTTTGTTTTGGAATGAGGAATACGGAGAAACCAATGTAGTGGGAAATGCGAAGTAGTTGTAATTGACGGGAAATAGACACTCTCAATCGAACCAAAGGATACAAACTTCCTTTGGTGTGAAATTATATTACAAACACATTTCATTCACGCACTTTCTATCAAATACATATTTTATTACAGAACATTAATTATGGATTTGTAGATACAGATAGTTCGGATCAAGATATAAAATAATAAAATCGAGTCAAATAGACTTAAAAGAAATAACTTCTGATTTTGTAAATAAGAGTAATGTAAGTTACGAATATGTAACATACCGAGTGTGATTTTCGGTTAACTATTTTACACAAAATTTAAATATTTAATAACATAGTTAACAAAGTGTTTACACAATGACTAGCGTTACGCCTAGTAGAAATGAGATGGGAGAACTAGTTCGCCTTGAACGGGTGTTAATTTCTTATTAGATCTATGTGCCTCAAAAAACAAAACTTCCCATTTACACATGTTTTACAGTCTCATGTAATAGGAGAAAGTACGGTTTACATCTGACTTTAATAATAGTATAATAGTTATCTAGACGAAAGCCACGGTGTCTCAGGTGTCTCTCTAGTTTCCGTGAACTCGAGATTAGCAGCGAATGTTTGGTTGGATAGTCAGGCATTTTGTAAATGTAAATAATTACAATAGGAAGCAATTGAACTAAGTTTAGTTTACTTAAAAATTATAACTTTGTGATTGTATTTTTGTTATTTGGGATTTTATTTACAAAACTATTAAAACAGGAAAGTCTTCTCCTGAACTTATATTTTTGATCGGTTGATCTGGGAAAACCATCGTTCAGGTAAGGTTGAATCCTGTAAAAATATGCACTGTTTAACCCTAGAAAGCCAATGTGTTCAAAAAGTTACGTTAAATCTAAACTATTGTAAAATTTATGACTGGGTGAAAAAAATGTATTTACAAAAATTTGTAAGTACGAAACTTAAGTTTAAAAATACAAGTAGTAAGAAAACATCATTATAAACATGTTACAGTTAAATTTGGATTTTATAGTTCATCAGTGCAGTTGACACAGCAACTCCCATGATGTTCCACACAAATTGGCTTGTTGCAGCGGTAGCAGTACACAGACGTCATTCTTCGCTTTATTGAGGGGCAAATACCATAAATTGTACGTGACTGGTTTTGAGGAATGTCCTGGCTCTTTCCTGGAATCTGTACTTTCAAGATATCGGCAATGGATTGTCAGAGTTTCCGAGTCAAATGTTGGATATTGAATTCATTTCTAAAGCCATGGTTAAGCTGTTGCAAATTTCCTTCTCGAAAGTTGTTTCTGACTTATTTTCACAAGATTACTTACATAAATGTAAATGAATTTACTAGACTTATGTCTTTAGTAAAGACTATATGTCTTTTGACTACATGACATTTGATCCAAAGAGTCAACTGCCCCTTTTGTTGCATTGTAGGTCTCAATTATCTAAGGTTTCTTTGAAACTTGATCAATGATGGATTTTCGTGGTATGTGTATAATAGCAAAACCAATTTTGAGTATTTTACTTTGTAAGAAATCATTGTTTTTGGTCCTTCAAAACAAAACATAGTCCCTATGCTTCTGCCCTTAGGATTTTTCATTTCTTCCGGAATCTCTCGTTTATTTATTTTTATTGTATCCACTAGTGTAAGTTTATATGGGTCTCCTAAAAGTGATATTGGTAAAGGAATAGATGTAAACCAATTGTCAAATGTTATTTTTCATTTGAGCTATGACAAATTGTAGACAAATTTTTTATAAAAAACTCAGCTGTGTCTAAAATTTTACCTGTATAAGGTATGGGCATCTACTATATATTTTGTGGCATTGTTACACATTAAAACCAATTCCAAGCCATATTTGTCTGGCTTATTAGGAATGTATATCCTAAACATGCAATGTCTTCTAAATGTGAGCAACTGTTCGTCAATGGTCAAAAAAGAACTTTGCTTGTTAGAACTTCGGCATGTAGCAACAAAACTTTCCCAGAGTCCCCTTTAGGAGCAAAGTTATCTGTTTTCCTCCATTCAGCTCGAATTTCAGAATCATCAAACCGTAAACATTCTATTAAAAAATCAAATCGGTCCCAGCTCATTGTAGCATGGTACCTCTCACCACTGATTTCTGGATTAAACATCTCGTTTGATGGTAAATGATTGTCTTTTTAGGTTGCTGAAAGTATTAATAAGCCTAATAGTGTATCAAATTCAACAGGTGTTGACTTACAGTTTTTGTTTGTGTGCTATAGTTGGTGCACTTATGTACAATTTTCCGGTTTGTCTAAGAAATAATTTTATCTTTCATTTTTTCTGTAAAAAAAAGTTTAACAATTTCTACTGGTAACAGTTTATTTTTTGCATTACCAGTCGGGCCAGGTGTTATATGAATTATATTTCTAGCAACGGGGGGTTTATTTCCAGACTCTGGAGGTTTGTTTGTCCAATGATGTCTATTTTCCCCTCTTAGGCTAACTTGATCAGAAACTACTAACTAAGGATCAGATGTGGGGTTACCTTCTGTGTTACAAGGATGCTGGGTAGATGTGCCACTGGTGCTAGTGCTTGGTTTTGTTGCAGTCACAAAAGAAGGAACAGATGGTTGACAAACATCCAGGTTGAGTCCAACACAATTTTTCTTTTTCTTCTTTGGAGGTAAAGGTGCATCTTCATCTGAACTTGAAACTTGCGTCATTTCTTGCTCTGCAGGGACGTAGTGTGGGTCTGCATCGGAGTCATCAATATTTATAACATGATAGTAATTCACATAGTCTAATTCATCATCGGATTCAATATCCTGGTCGGAAGTATCACTTTCACACTCTTGTAGGTACTTCAGAATTAAATCACTGTCATCAATGCCCTTCCGATTCATTTTTAATTGTAGTATTAATTAAAAGTATAAAAAAAAAAATACTATAAATACAAATCACTTATCACTAAATTATGTCACTGTAAAAGTTGAATTAAAATAATTAAAATATTTATATACAAATCCAACTGGTACAGCTAATCTATCGTAAATATTATGAGTAGCTGTCAAAATATAATATATTGACAACCGGAAAAGATGTCAGACCAAGGGCAACTGAATAGAGAGTCAAAATAGGGAACTATGTGGATGAGTTCATTGTCGCTGGCCAAGAGGAGTAAGCTTAAAATGAAGAAAGTGTCCTCATTTTTTGTGGCAATAAGATGTATAATATGGGAAATACAACAAACATGTTCCAGATCAATTAGTTTTCCTACCACTGCTTTATATTCGCACTTGGTTTAGTATACTGTATTATCAGTGTTGGCATTAAGCTATATGCATTGGACCATTGACGCTCTGTTTTAAACCTTGTCTGCACTCTCTCTCGCTGCTACACACAAATACCCAACTTTGCGCTTCATTCATCTTTCTTTTGAATAGAAGGGAATTTTAAAATAGGGAATAAGATTGTAGTACAATAAAGTTAATTCTGAGATAATACAATACTATTGTTAAATAAATAAATATGTAACTAAAATTGTAAGAAATAATAGTTTTCCCCTAAATTAAAAATATATTAAGTGAGTGCAGTGTAGTAGTGTGTCAATCTAATCGTCAGGTTATCCCCTATTGACCCAAAGGGTATTGACTAATCATAGCATTTTTTAGTTAGACTGGTACAGAATACTTCTTGGAGTGTCTAGCTCATCATTGTTTTTCAAACATCTTAGGAAAACATTTTATTGGTTATGGCAATACATAACTATATAAAAAAACACTAAAGACACATTCAAGTAGTACAAGTAGAATCTTGAGGAAAAAAAAAAAAAGATTAAATTATAAATTGATTATAAAATAGAGACATTGACTGACCTTTTATAAATTAAGATAGTTTGAGAACTTTAAATGTTAACAAATTGAAGAACAGACTTTAAATTTTTCCCTAAGTTCATAGACAGTCGTACACTGTGAATCCCAATGATTTAAACTATTATTATACTTGTTTAATTTTTTTTTTTTAATTGATTTATTTAGTTTCAAGAATTGTGTATTTGTGTTTTGCAAGAGTGCCTCCATAAGTTCTTTATCTAATATATTCATATATGTATGTATTTCAGCTGGATAATATTCATTAACATTATAAATGAAATATTTAATTAAATTTGTGACTATATAAAGTACATTTTCCACGATCCCGAATTTAAAAAAAAAAGTACAAGTGTCTATGCTTTATTCATAGAATGGCGCCCACTATGAAATAATTCAATAATAAAAAAATAAAAAGGGGAAACTACTTTTATTAACTAATTGCCACACGTTGGTGTGACAATTGAAATGATTCAATAAAAAAAAAAATAAGGGGAACTACTTTTGCTAACCAATAAAAATAAAAATATAAATTGAAATAAATTGCACAGATTTATAGGCGCCAGGTGGAATTAACTCACCAATTTCGAAAAAATAAAGAAATTTTAATTTACAGTCTCTCTCCTGAAATTGTACACAAAATATTTATTAGGATAATATTTCATATTACAAAAATCAGGAACATAAATGATAATATATTCTACTATTAAATATTGGTCAAAAATCTTTTATCTAAGTCGACTTCTTTATATTATGGAAAACAAAAAGTTACTTTTTATGTATTTCTTACTTTGCGTTTTAATATTGCAACAAAAAGAATTAAAATTATTTAAAGAGAAATATTCTATGTCTCAAAAGGAGACATATTTATATTTAAAAAAATTAATTATTTTGAATTTATCTTGAAAAATTTAAAAACACAAATACATCTAGCAAAATCATACTATATTCATAATACACATAATTAAAATGATAAATTGTTTATGATGTCTATACCACGACATCTATTAAAAAAAAAAATTCGTAGAAGTGAATCCTGGTGTCCTGTGATTCCATGGATGTCTTATAACAAATTGACTTCAACACAATTATAATTTTAAGTTGTTCTTTAATTATTCATAATATTACGTTTTAAAATCATTTACATTAAAAATCAATTATTGTCCTTCTGATGCACTTTTTATTTATACACTAACGTCTTAACCTACTTCTTATTCTAAGTACATAGTTAAATAAAATTTTAATTCTACCATGTCTTAACCTAAATAAAGAAATAAGAGTGCATCATATTTTTACTTTTAAATTTTTTACTTTTAATTTATTATTATAAAATGCTCCGGCTAACTGAAATGTACTATTATTTTAATTTAATTTAATTTCTCTTTACGGGTTCGTGAGGTTCTTTGGTGACTATAATTTACATATAAAATATAATTTGGTGGTAGTTTATTTAATTCAGATTGTCCATTAATTTTTACTTATCGCTTGTAAGTTTTATCGCTGCTCCGATGTTCCTGGTTCCCGTGTAGACTGCCAGTAGATGGATCGATTTGCCTTGATCTTTTCGACGAACTTCTTTTCTTCTTTCACTTATTTCTCACTCACTTTCGTGACGACGATTACTTGAATTTTTTGTATTAATATTCCTGTTCAAACACTTTTATAATGACGCAATTTATCACACACTTCTATGACGATGATTACTTTTAAACTTATAACGACGATTATCTTTAAAACTTATAACGACGATTATCTTTTAAACTATTCTTCGGAGATTACTATTAATACTTATATAAAAAACGACGCAGATACTATTTTATTTTTACTTTTGATCTCGGCTAAATCTTTCACAATCGATCTTCTAAAGAAACACTTGCTCCGGAACTCCCTCCTTCAAACAGTAACAACCAAAAAGAAGAACGAAAGAAAGAACCTCGTGTGCTTCCTTTCCACCCCTATATATAGATTCTAATTTCAAACGCTTTCTTCCGATCCTCTTCCTCATTGGCTTATTTTAAATCTTGTACGTTACTTCGAGACTGATGCAATTTATTTCATTGGTCCATTTCAAACATTTTCAGTTGAAGGCATTGACTTTTGGAATGGTTTATTTGACTTCTTGATATCTGTGACTAATGTTAGAATAGTTTTTCAATCTGTCAACCCTTTCAACTCTTTACAATTTATGGCCTGCCGAGCATTGACCTTTTGGGAGCCCTCTATTTCGTTATAGTCTTCTAACCGCAGTTCGTCCAATGACTCCAACTTCTGATACACAATGACATGAAAATCCCTTATAAGGATTTGTCAAAATGTTCATTATATTTTAAAACAGTTCTGCATTGTTCATTTAGAAAATCATAGAAAAACTTGGACATAACACTTCTCTAATTGTTCTGAACAAAACATTTTTTTTATGTTGACTCACACAATACGTTTTAATTATTTTAAAAAGTTCTCTGTCCACTCTTATTAATGTCGAACCCCAAAGTTCTTGTCTTTTTATGTATCTAACTCAGTTCTTCAATCACATCACATACGTCTTACCAGGATGAACGTCCCTGTCCAATTCTTTATAAACACGTCTGACCACTTCATAGGTTCCCTTGCAATTGTTTCAAACACATGTTTAAAGTTTTAATCAAATCACATACGTCTTACTCGGTTGAACGTTCCTGACCAACTCTTTATAAACACTTCTGATCATTTCAAAGGCTCCCTTCCAACTGAACTCCTTCCTCAGATTTCACCCTGATTATGAACTTGTTCATTGGTTTGTAATTCCATATTAAAAATATAGGCAATTTCTGTATAAAATTTAGGCTAATCAAAGTTTGACAATTTATATATTGAAAACAAAATTCATGAACATAAAATTACAGATGTGATTCTTTACGTCATTATTTAATTAAACATTTTGAAACTCAGAATTGGAAATTGTCTAATATCTTAGTGAATAAAATAATCTATTTAATGTTCCATTATCAGAAGCAATAATTAATATAAAACTATTCGTCTGCACATGTTAATTTAACATATATTTATGCAGAACATTCAAATTATTTTAGATTTATTTATTGAAATTGAATTTTTACATATACAAATGGTTTACTAGCTATTATTTTTAATTTTATTTATTATTATTTATTTTTTTTCCAGATTTTTGAAAAGTATTCCAGAAGCTTGAGAGAAGCTAGGATAATTACCACCAATGTTAATAACATGACTAAATTCCAGGTAATCTTATATACATAAACTTAATTCAGCTAATTTACTACCTTGCTTTTAACTAGATGTGATATGACATCCCAAGGAGTTGCAAATTAGGGAACAGAATTTAACAATATCAGCTTTAACAAGAAATAAAACATGAAAAAATGTTTGTAAACTTTCGTCTTATTTTGGGACATGTTATTTGGAGTACATTTCAATAACATTTGATTAAAACTGTTGAAACTGACTTTTATAAAATCAGAATTTTATATTTTAGTTACTGTAATGTTACTTGCATTCAGTAACAGAAATTATATTTGTCACTCGAAAAAAAAAAAAAAGCTTATACACCAATTAAAAGAAAATAAGTTTAATAATCTCTAAGAAATCTGTGCAAAGTATAATCAGCCACATATACAAACATTCATACATTTTGTAAAATTTTGTTTATGATTAAAGAGTGTCTAAAACCTATATAAACACGAAATCTTCACGTATATATTGAGGTTAACTAAAGGTTAATAAAGATTAATTTAGATTCGGGGTATGAACGGAGATGATATTACTACAAGTTACGACAACTGGTTAATACAAAAACACGTGGAACAAAATAGGAAACACGTAACATTTCAAGAACCTAACGTATACAACACAGTTGAATTTGATTCAGAATCAGGAGAAACACTAACGATAAAGTATATAATACAGAGAAAATTTTACCAAAACCTAGCACAATGAACGAGCGTTTACCATTTCAATCTAGGAAATTTCGTGGAACTCCGAGAGAAGACATTTTAAGTTACTTTACACGATTTGAACACACATCCTTAGCTGGTTGGACGCCCAAAAAGAAAATTATATATTTTCTAATGTATCTTGAAGGTGTAATTTAACTTACTTCTAAAATTTTGAAAGAAAACACAAACTTTATTGGGCGGAAACAAAGATATATTTACCACAGTTTTTGCACCTATGCAGGAAAAATAAATGTTATTAATGAAACAAAACAACCGGGTACAATTACCAAATGAATAAGTTATTGAATATTGGACAGACATTGAATTTTATGGGCACGCTTGGACAATAACATGTTGAAACAAAAACTCTTTGCTTACATCTTAAAAGGATTTAACCCAGCTATAAGTTTTTGGCTATAAAGATAAAATATACACAGTGGTTGTTGTAATATTTGTTATTAGTAACTTAATTTCTGCCACTATATGATATGATAACAAAATTTTATACATAATTTTTTTCAAATAAATATAAAATGCACTTAAATTTTTATAAAATACTCTACACATTAAAAGAACAGTTTTTGTTTATATATTTGTATTAAATATAACTACTAGTATGTAATACATTTTTATTATGTTATGCAGAAATATTTAAAACTATAAAATTTGGTCAATTTTTTTTAGTAAAAACTAAGACAATCTGCGATGCACCATTTGTTAGGGATTAGTTTCTCTATCTTTTGTAACATTGGGTTTAAATGAAATCTCTCTAGAAAAGGCCAATGAAGTATTTATTATTAATGAATGAATTATACCATTTATTATAAATGAAAGTTATTTGTCTCAGAAAGAGCTATTTATGATTAAATATATATATATATATATATATATATATATATATATATATATATATATATATATATATATATATATAGCAATCAGTGGTTTAGTTATAATACAATTCCAAGAAATACATTATTGATAATACTGTGTACACCCGATTATCCGTGCGTGGTTGATCTGCGAGTCTTACAGAACAAATAAGTAAAAAAAACAAAAAAATGAAGTAATTAAAATTGCAGAACTGTACTAGTGTAGCGTAATGTGTTTCCTGTATTGTTCTTTTGTTTTACTACAAGAACTTCTATTTTATTATGCTTTTTTATTTCATGTAAAATGTACATTATACGTTTTCACTGTATGAAATTTATAGGTTTGTACTGTGTATTATGTAGTTTATGTGCAGTATATTAAAGTCTTTTTATGTCAAAACTTTTTATTACAGTATTTTCCCTTTATTTTTAGCATTCTTGCAGATTATCCACGGTTTTCGTTATCCACGATGTCTGTGCCTCCCAATTTTGGGGATAATCAGGAGCACACTGTAATTCCTGTAATATTAAAAAAACTCAGGGTTTAGATTTACTAATTAATTTGAGTCTACAATCTAAAGGCCGGTCCACACGCTCCGTTTTGCACAACGTTTTGTCTGCGCAGTCTTAAGACGGAACGAAAACGTTGCAAATGAAAGCGCGTCCACATGGTGCAGACATTCACTCAGTTTTCCTGGTTAATTTGCAGTGTCAAAATGGATGAAGTACTACTATGGTCAATTTTTGCATGTTGTCTAGTAAAAAAGAGAAGATTGGAACGTGCTAAAAGTGTCCGGCGTTCAAAGTGGTCTCGTAAATGGCTTATGAAAAGACAACACTTTTCACATATCAGATTACTGCGTGTATTACGTGACGAACCCAATGATTGGCGGAATTACTTGCGAATGGACATAGACACTTATACTCATTTATTGGATTTAGTGAAACCACATATCACAAAAGAAGATTCTTGTATGAGAAAAGCGATATCACCACATGAAAGGCTGACAGCAACTTTAAGATTTTTGGCAACTGGCAGAA
This sequence comes from Aphrophora alni, assembly GCA_963513935.1. Lineage (NCBI taxonomy): Eukaryota > Metazoa > Arthropoda > Insecta > Hemiptera > Aphrophoridae > Aphrophora > Aphrophora alni. The sequence continues at coordinate 99,426,737 of OY740767.1, forward strand.
GTTTTAAAGACCTTGAATTCACAACAATAATATCGAAACAATCGTTAAGTGTAATCATTCCCGAAACATGTAAAGCTATCATTTCGGTTCTGAAAAATTAATACTTGAAGGTAAGTAAAAATACTGCTGTAATTAAAAAACATGTATTTGTATTTGAACAAACCTTATTTAAGTTGTTATTTTTTAGGTATTTAATTTTTAAAGTAGTTTTACATTATAAGTAGTTAGTTTTTGAAGAAGTTGATTTATATTGGTAATAACATCTGGATTTAACAAAACTTAGGCCAAGAAAAAATAAAAATATATACGAGTATTTCAGTTTGGTTTGAATGTTGCGAAGTAGTTTGCTGGAGAGTTAAAATTTTGTTCTTGAGTTTGTGTCTGTCCAGTTTGCTCCTGAGTGTGGGTAGGACCTTGGCAATATTCTTGTGTCGACCATGCGGTCTGTGGCTGCAGCTGCTGCGGAATGGGCGGGAAGGATTGGTAATGACCAACTTGAGTATGTGGCATTCTCATCTGGGTTTGTCGCTGGGTACTCATATCAATAACTTGAAAATCTCTGGTTAACGTACCTAGCTCTGCCTCGAATAAAATGTCAGATATCAGTTTTTGAGCAATAATGTTTTGATGACAAGATACATTCCTAAGTTTGTTTGCCACGTGTTTCCCAAAAACCTGAAAATCATCATCTGCTTGTAGCAAGTCCAGTTTCTTACCCACTAGAGCCATAACTTCAGTTGTGCCATCATCATTAGAGACTCCCTTTCTCTTACGAGTTGAAGACTGTGATTTTGAGCTGTCACGAGAGACTGGTCTATCGATAGTATGGGGGGTTGATGCTTCAGAAATACTAGTAGCAGGCTCTTGACTGGATCTAGTGTCAGCATGGCCCTCATTATCTTCTTCTAGCTGAAAATGTTAAGCAATTATTAATAACTGTGTTTAATTTAAAAAAAGTAATATACAGGGTGTTTAAAAAAAAGTTCCAAAACTTTGGGATATGATTCCTCATATAAAAAATAATAAAAAAGTTCTTATAAAGGTAGGTCCGAAAACGCTTCGTTTTCCGTCTATCTGTCTGTATGTGTTTTTTACTTAATTTCTCATATCTTTTAAACCTTTTAAGCTGTCAACTTCAAACTTGATACATTTGTTATGTGTAATAAGAACCACTTTTTAATATAGTATCGAGTTTCTACTTTGTACCATTTAAAAATGGCGGCCATTTCAAATTTTTAAGTCTTAATATCTCAAAATCCGCAAATTTTACAAAAAATGTACAAGAGACAAAAAAGTTGCAAAATTGCATTATTTAAATAAGGACACATTATAAATTTCAATATCTTAAATATTAACTCACTGATCGCAATTATTTGAAAATGACCTTATGCAAATTTTGTGGTTCTTTTAGCTAAATTTAATGTTTTTAGTTTAAAATTTGTAAATATTAAGTAATTTACAGGTCATTCCTCACAATTTGGTTCTTATTACACATAATAAATGTATCAAGTTTGAAGTTGACAGCTTAAAAGGTTTAAAAGATATGAGAAATTAAGTAAAAAACACATACAGACAGATAGACGGAAAACGAAGCGTTTTCGGACCTACCTTTATAAGAACTTTTTTCTTATTTTTTATATGAGGAATCATATCCCAAAGTTTTGGAACGTTTTTTTTAAACACCCTGTATATTATATATTGAAGTTAAAATGTATGCAAATACAAAACTTAAATATATTACAAATAGGTTTTCATTAATTTAGTGAAATTTTCAGTTTCCCAAGACTGAAGAGGAGTGGTTAGAAGTTGCAGCTGAATTTGAAAGAAAGTGGCAGTTTCCTCATTGTTTAGGTTCCATTGACGGGAAACACATTAGGATTGTGCCACCAAAAGGGAGTGGATCCTATTATTTTAATTATAAAAAAACGCACAGTATTGTTCTTATGGCAATAGCCAATGCCAATTGTGAATTTTTGTACTGTGATGTAGGCACAAACGGAAGGATCTCAGATGGTGGCGTTATTAATAACACAAGATTTTATGAAAAGCTTCTTAACAACGAGTTGCGACTTCCGAAATCCCGGTGCATTGGAAATTCAACCAGAGTTTTAGGACATGTTTTCATTGGTGATGAAGCATTTGCTATGCGTAAAGATCTTCTTAAGCCGTATCGGCGAGAAACATTAACCAAAGAAAGAAGAATATTCAATTACCGCTTATCTAGGGCGAGACGTGTTGTTGAAAACACATTCGGAATTTTGGTTTCGCGATTTCGCATTTTTCACACAAGTATCAATTTGAAGATGGACAACATCGATACTGTAGTTCTTGCGTGTTGCGCTCTTCACAACTTTTTGCGCAGAAGATCCCCCCAAAATTATGCCCCTCCAGAAAGTCTGGACCAGGAAAATATTTCTGAATGTACTGTGGAACTAGGAGAAAGATGTGACCCACAATTACTACACAACCTTCAGCGTGGAACAAGAGGGCAGATTTATAATGATGCTGTCGTGGTTAGAGATCAATTTAAAGACTACTTTAATAATGAGGGATCCGTGAATTGGCAAGATAAATTTATAACTTTAAATAATTAATGGTGCATAAACATTTGTATACAAATAACTAAAAACTTTGTATACAATATATAATTTAATATATGTACATATTCTTTTGGTTAAATGTTTCCATATTTAAATATTTAACTTATCAATACATTTGTATAGAATCAACTAATCTATAACTAACGCCTATGTTGTAATTTGAAGGTAAGCTATATAAAAAGATATAATACAAATATATATATATACAAGTTGTATATAAAAAGATTACATTATAAAATGACCTTTATAATAATTTACACAGAAAGTAACATTTTAGGATTTGAAAAATAGATGGTTAAATAGATATATATTTTTGAAAGCATTTGATGAACGTAAATTTGATGTGGCTGGTTTACATTGCTAATATATTCAATAAATTCATAAATCAGTTTACAAGTAAAATGTGTTCATTTTTTACCTGTTCTGGCGTATCAGTAGACTCTTCATCTTCACCCATCGTATTAGTTGACTGCCTCGGCGTCTCTTGATCTTTTAGGAAATTTAATAGCTCAAAATACCACAAAGATGGCTTATATACATCGTCTTCTCCGGCCCCAGAACGATGTGATTTATTAATTTTTGCTAACTCTTTTCTATATACACTTCTCAAAGAATTGATTTTTTTTACAACGGTTTCTCTGTTAGCGGTTACATCAATTTCTTGGAATTTTTCCACTAAGCACTCATAAGCCTGCCTCTTTTTGTCCCTATCACTATAATCTTTTGATTTTACACGCCAGAGGCATGGAAAACCTTGATATAATGTTATGAATTCGCACAGAAACTCCCGGGAACACTGCCGAAGGTCCGCCATAGTCGCTCACAGTAAACAAAATGAATATTAAGACGGAGCTACCGTCTAGACGCAACGACTTATCTGCGCAGTTCTCGGAAAACTATGCCCCATCAGGTCAGTTATCGCTGCAACTGCGCAGTCCTCACTCCGTTCTCAAAATAGCTCAGTTTTCCTGTCCACACGCTACGTTTTAACTGCAACGTTTTGAACTGCGCAGACAAAACGTTGTGCAAAACGGAACGTGTGGACCGGCCTTAAAATTGGCACTTTTTAACATTAAGAATTTATTTAAAGAAAATGCACAGCTTTATGGGCGCCAGATAGCGTTAGCTTACCAATTTTGAAAAAAGAAGTTAATTGTTATTATTAAATAGATCTCAGGGCCGCAAATCCTTTTTTACAGTGGTTCTTGGAAAATAAAGAAATCTTATTTTGTTGTGCTGAAACTGAACATAATTTATTGAATTAAGGTTATACATACATATTCATGATACACTTCTTACTGCTATTTAAAATCTCTATATTTTTAATTTTAAAGTTATTCTGCCTTGAAGAGGCTTAACTCATTTTTTTATAACTCTATGTTAATAGTTGCAACTTTAAAGAAATATTTAATAGTGAGTTTTTATATTCTCACGTAGCAAAGATTATATTTATATAAAAATGAAATTAAGTTATTTAAATTTACTAGTTACTATACAAATATTATTCATTAACTCAAATTTAAGATATTTATACCAAAAGTTCTTTTTTATACAAAATTATTATGAAACTGTCTATGATTCTTTGTTACCGCATTGGCGTTCCTGTAGGCTGAGAGTCCCCTCGTGGCGAGTTCCCCTCATCTTGTATTGCAATCACTTTGTAGACTCAATTTACACACCCGACGATCAATTGTCCTTTTAAGTTCACAGTGTTATACAAGAAATTCATCGCTTTATTGAAAGTTATTGTCCAATACTCTCTTCAAACAAAAACTACGTTTTATCACATCAAAAACTGTCTCTAAATTTGTTAGGATATTAATATTCAATGTTCTAAAACTTTTGTTAGATAGAAACATATCTAACTATGTCCGAGTCCTTCTTTCAACTGTTTTTAATATTTACACTACATTTTGTAAAAACTTTCTAGACACAGAAATACGTCTGTCCATATCAGATGCTCTCTTAAGACTCTACTTAACACATCTGACTACCTTGAACGTTCCACTTAGACTGGCAGACCACATGTCATGCTTTTCCTAGCTTCAACCTAGCGTCTTATTTGTAATATGCTAGGTCAGCTAAAAAATTGTTCACACACCTAGCAACACGGACACTGTTCAAATTATTTGCTGACAACAAGCTTTGTCTATTTTCACAATACAAACACTACATAAATATTTATTACAACTTATAATTAATATTTTATACATGACATCAAAAGTTTGTATATACTATATATAACAGAAACTATAGAAGGTTTTATAAATAAATCCATAGTTCTTTACAGTAAAATCACATTCATCTATTTCTATATAATAAATATCATTTAAAAAAAACTTCATTCAGTATAAAAATGAAGTATTGACTATATTAAGTATATTGACCTTTAACATCTAAAGTATTCCCACAAATATCATTTAAAAAAAAAAAAATTTGTTATTGAAAATTAAAATATCTTGTACAAATTGTTCAAAATTAAAATCCACATGTTTTTCCAAGTTTCAAAAGCACGTTTTGTTAAATTTATAATTTTTCTATTTGCAAACAAATTTTTTATTTCTTTCCCCCCCCTTTTTGTAATACTAAGTTACCTACAAAGTGACCTTAAATAAAAACAATACAGAAAAATAGACACACTACTTAAAAATAATAAACTAAACTAAACCTAATTTATAAAACAAAATCACAAATTGAAACAAAAATTTAAATAATAAAAGAGAAAAATTAGCTAAACCCAGTGTTAAAGGTAACATCTTTTTAATATACATAGAACAAGAAATTAATGAGATTTGCACATATTATCTTAACACATGTTTAATCTTTAACAAAAATAGAACATTTCTTCAAGGGTTAATAGATTAATATAGGATATTTTATTTTTGTTTGACTGTATTTAGTAAAACAAAATGATGGTGAAACTATGTGCATGCATAAGTGTACTTGTGTATCTATTTAAACTTAGCTAATACTACATATGTAATCTAAAATAATTAAAATATCTATTTGTAATGATAAAACAAAGTATCGACCCCTTCCAATTTCATGAGCCATCCTTTAATAGTCTTGGAAAAAACAAATTTGATTGGCACAGACCTTTTAATGCATGAGGTTAATTGTTGAATAATTTTATAACGAAACAAGAATACAAATTTCTAAATTAAGTTAAATTTGGTTTTAGAACTGAATAATTATCTTTTAATCACAGGGACACTTATAAACATTCAGTGCATTTGGTAAATTTCCGCTTTTATTGAAGACAATTTCTAGCACAAAGTCTGAAAGGCAAAATAACCAGCTTTAGGAATACAGGTCTTGATGACTTGGTCTGACAATAATAATGATCGCTTGGCTCTTTATAATCTGAACAAGTGAGAATTATAATTTTCTGAGTACATCTGCAGGAGTGATTCTTCTAAAAACATAGAAAATCCTCACTATAGAAAGTAATTTTTTGTTTTGTTTTGTTTTGTTTATAAATATACATTTACCAAGAAAAGTTGTTATCCAAACTCTGTCAATTATAAAGCATCTAAGACATTTGCTTAGATGTTTATAAAATATAATTTGAAAAGAGTCATCTATATTTCGTAGTAGAAAAATTACAAAATTTGTTTTACCATGATGGATAAGCACCAATTTACCATTTCGCTTTTACTTTAGACACATCACTTCATTTTTTATGACAATTACCAAAATATGTCTGACTGCTTGAGGCATTAGTAGAAGTGTCACTGGAAAGGACTCGGCCCTTCATCTCCTTCTCTCGATAAAATTCCTAGAATTTATCGAATGTTATATGAACATGACCAATCAAAGGACGTTTTTCTTAATATGTCCTTATATGTGTTGTCACACATACAGAGCTTCTGTATTATGTAAGAGCCTGTTTCTTTGTTTCAACACTATTATTCAAAATTATAGTTTTCACATTTTAACAAAAGCACTTTTTTATTTAAATGTTCACTTTTATATTTTCAATAAACTGTTGTCACCTTACTACTCTTTAATTTAACATTTTATTTATAATTACAATTTATTTATTATTATTGACTACGGACTATTATTTACTATTAATTGTTTTCTATTACAAATTATTTATTGTTTGGGGATGTCCCATGCTTACAAAACTTGAGCAGTCACTTGTTCTGAACACGTTCGAAATAATCTTTTAGGTGATAATATTGTAACATACTGAGATTTATACGATGACCTAATATTTTAACCGTAATTTTGTAAAATATGATTGGTTAGTATTAATAGTATCCAAGGTTAAAATATCAGAATGATGAATTTCCTTGTAATTGACTATCTAATTGCAAAACTAAAAATCGTTGCAATGTACTTTCATTTGCTGTAGCTATTTTGAAACTTTTTTTCCCCATAAATAGATAATTTATTTTCTCCAATTTTACTATAGAGTTTAATAATTCATTATGTTCTAAAAAAATCATTTAAAAAATATTCTCTAATCCGGTTCTATATCTAAAATTTGAGTCCATGTTTGAAAGCAAACTATAAAATGTTTTATAAATAAGTCCAAAATTCTTTGGACATACTACATTTTTCATTTATTTGTTTATAAATATCTTTAAAAAATAAAATTTGGTCCATAATAAAAATTAACTATATTTAGTATGGATCCTTTACCATATAAAGTATTCCCACAGGTATACATTTTATGAAGTGCGTAAATTCTCTTTTTATTGAAATTTAAAATACCTTGTAAAATGTTAATACAAATAATGATCAAAATTAACGTCCACATGTTTTTCCTAAATTTCAAAAGCACATTTTGTTAAACAAAATTTAAGCAGTTGAATTTAAGTTTACAATTTTTATGTTGTGCACAAAGTACTTTTAAACATACACAATTGTATGCATGTGAATATACACCATAACTTAGCCAAGTTAGGCTTATACTTTAAAACATTAATAAGACAATTTTTGTTATGTTTGTTGAATATTTAAAATGCATAGAAAAACAAAAGAAAAAAAATGTCAGAAAACAATTAAAACACGGTCACAGATAATTTAATCAAGATCCAGATGTATTTTGCTTTTCCCACATTCAATTATAATTCTAGATATATTACCATAAATTGACTGTTGTAGTGCAGTTGCTTTGTTTCACATATAATAAAAGTCACTATGAAAAGTAAAAGCACCTTACATTATATATGAACTTAATTTATAATATACATTTAAAGTGGAGAGGTAACCATAAATTGGAAAGAATAATAAACCATTTTTAGAGTTTAAAAAAAAAATATTACTTGAATTTCTCATTCTCATAAAATGTCCTCTTTCCAAGGTCGAATAAAAAAGGAGCAGATTTTTATTTTAAACAAATTTAAGAATATCCTTTTTTTATTTAATTTCTGATGGTTTTGTTAGTATATCCTAGGAGTCGAGATATCATTCATACATATACTTGTAATTGAAGTTAGTCTGACTCTCGATACACCAAGAACTTATAGGACTGAAACTGGAAGAATTGAGTGGACTTATTCTGTATAACTTGCCAGTATAATATATTAATTTAGCTTACATGGTTCTAATTTAGTTTATAGTCAATAATATTATTATTTACTTTAAAATAAAAATGCATATTTCTTTCAAATCAATATCTGTAAGACTAATTCAGTCTTATCTGTACTATTTGATTTTACAGCTTCTGAAAGCTGGGGAGAAAATTAAATCACGTACTCCAAATGGAATGACTAAAACTACTGTGGGTTATCTGATCTCAGATATGTCTGTTTGCATGTCTTTGGCACATGCTTTAGAACTTCTACAAATATATGGCCTTCGAGCTTTTCAGCATTATCTTACAGGTAATTAAAATAAATTTCACACTTGTATGGTGAATAGTTACAGTTTTTCTCATATATATTCCATATTTGATATTAGAGTTAGATTTTATTTAATATTTATATATTATATTAAACTCAAATTTATATTTTTTTTACTGGAGATTTGCTGGTAGAAAACTGTTTATATTACCAGAATTTTTAAGGCTGGGGCGTAAAACAACTGTTTATTTCTATATAAAAAAAAAGCCAGATTTTATTTTCAAATTTTAAAAATAAATTATGAAATATAATTTGCTTTTACATTGGTTTGGTTCATTTTCTCTTTTTGAACAATTATCCGCGAAATTTAATATCTCTAATTAGAACATGTTGAGTATCTTTTCTCCTGCTAGGCAAACATACGGGGACACAACACTTCTTCAAAGACATCTCTTTTTTTACTTATAAAACTTCTGAAGAAATATTTTCTTCGGGAATTTTTCTTTCTTTCATGATTATATAACTTTTTCTACACCATGTACATTTGAGAAAGTAAAAGAAAAGTTTTGTTTGGATTAACTATTTTATTGATAACATTTGTGTTTATGTATGTTACACAAATTAGAATTTTTTTTGTTTAAAAAATAAATTAATAAAATCAAATAATTGAAATGAGGATGATAGTAGTTTACATCAACTTTAAATTAATCAATTTAAAGTGTTCGTTCAAGAGATTGAATGATTATGATAAATTATCTTATGTATAACATTATAATGATACTGCTCTCTCTTTTGAATGTGTTGTTGACTAAATATACTTTCTTTTTTCCTTCTTGTTAGCGGGTAACGAAGAAGATAAATCTACTGCTGCTTTCTCTCGTCTGAAAAAAGATGGTGATCTGTATGAACTTCTTGGTTCAATTCAGAAAATGTTGACAGAAACTGAGGTCTGTATTAAGTGTAACTTATTTTAAATATGATAAGGAACCTTTATTTACAATTATTATAATTTGGATCTGTAGTTATCATATATCACCTGATGTTGTTTGTTATTACTAATATTTTCATATCACCATACTTCTCTTGTGTGATGAGGTTATTCGACCTAGATATACCATTGTCAAGTCATTCAAATTTTAAAATAAATAAAAATGTGCATGTCTTGTATTACAATGTTAATAGTTAATATTGTGTGAGTGTCTAAATTTTATAGATTAAAATTGAAAACTTCTAAATTTGAAAAACATAAACAAGGTATTCAATTCAATGTGGCCTAATCTTATATTAAACCTTTATGAGGAGGTAGGGGAGTAGAAGAGTGAGTAATATTTATTGTGGAATATATGATCTGTTAGTTTTCACAATATATTCTAACATGTTTCAAGATTAACCTGTTCCTGATAATATGAAGTTTCTTAATCCTTAATCCGCCTCTACGGAACCGTGTAATTGTAAACACAAATTATGTCATTCTTTCTCTAATTTTCACAAATACATATTTCTGGCTAACAAATTTACTATAACACTGCTCTATATGTCAAATCTTCCTGTTTTGATCTGTGCTTTCCAAATCTTTCTATCTGTTATAGTTCTTAATCTATTAAAATTAAACAAAATAAGTTATTTTGACACGGTTTTACACGCTAAAAATCATATTTTTTTCAATTCATTTTTTAGCCTAGTGAATATTATTTTATTGAAATCTATATTATATCATTGTAAAGGTAATGTTTTAATCTTTCATAATCACGTATCCTAAAATCGTTCTCACCAAAGGTAAAGTTCAACTATTCGATAAAGTTTTGTATTTTTCCGCGACAGTGATGCACCTGATGGAACAGTGTTATATAACAAAATGTGAACTTATGGATAACATAATTTTTGTAAATGGTAATTCTTGTCCAAATACCAAAAGTTGAATATATCTTATAGTATTTTTTTCTCATTCGAAATTATCGCAAGTTTTATAGTTTACAAGATATATACATTCTACGAAGTGCTCCAAAAATTTACTCCTCTCTGGTTTGCTCTTGGGAGTGCCTAGCCAACTTTGAAGATTTCATCTTAATTTTTATATAATCTTTTAGTTTTTTCTATTATGAAGAAGAAGAAATATAGATCTACAAGTTGATACAAATTTCTAGTTCATGCTTTGATAGTTTTTAGATTGTGATTAAGTTCATTGAACGTACAAAAGGTTTAGCCAGGTTATAATATATATATATATATATATATATATATATATATATATATAGCCATCTGGCCAAACCTGTCGAGACATGAAATAGTGGTCTAGCGTAGTCATTGTGTAAGGCGCATGCATCAAACCATACGATATTCTTATTCCTATTATGTCTTGCAATTAAGTGTCACCTATAAACCCCTCAATTTGATAGTTTTTAAATTGTGATTTTTCAGTGAAAAATAGTGATCGGCGCAAGGAAAACATTATTTATTCTTATGAAGTAAGGTATGTAGTAGACGATAAAAAAATAAAATCCGGAAAATACGGCGCCATCTTAAAGTAAACATTTACTCTAGAGTGTATTTATTTGAGTGAAAGTAATATTTTAAGTTTATTTATTATTACATAACAGGCCTAGCCTAGCCTTGGGTGCAAAACGTTTTGTAGATTGTACAAAGAAACTAATATATTTATTTATTTTTTAATTAATTTATTTTTGTTTTTACCAACTTTTATTCACAACTATATTACAAATCTCTCAAATGTCATTATTTTTTTTTAAATTGTTCTTTACGAAATATACACATTTATGTGGATTTTGGCTTCAGTTTTTGTAAGAATTTTTGATTCCTGACATACAAACCCCAAATTTTTTATATGTAAATTTTTTTCATTACTCAGGTAAATTCTATGCACCTTTCTGAGAAAAATGATATAAAGAAGTATTTTATATTTTTTATTTCTATTTTTTTTTCTTTTCTTTTTTATCAACGTAGGCCTAACTTTTGAGTAAATTTCTACTTTTTTCGTAAAAATGTATTATGGATAATAAAATTTTTATAAAATTAGATTTTGTATGGACAGGAGACAGGCTTACCTTGGATAGTACTGTCCTTGGTATTACCTAATAGTATACAAGTAGGAAAACACACACAAAAACACTAAAGTTCTGAAATATTTCGTGAACACTGTTCAAATTCAATATAATTTTAATGATGAAGTACACAGTGAAAGATGACATGCTAATTATACATGACAATTATAGACATAATTCGAACACTAACATGTTTGGTAATAGAAGAGCAATACAAATGATGGAATATAGGCAAAAACCTATTTATGACAGGTCAAGAGTTAATAGTAATGATGAAAATAATAATTTTATTCATGTCATAAAAATAATTTTTAAAGATGAATCTGCTTGTTGGTTCGAGGCACACAGAAATGATTGGAAAAGGTTTAAGAAAAAATGTTCAAATAGTTTTTAGAGAATTTAATTTAATTTCTAGATAGTGTATAATAATTTTCATCAATAATTTTAATTTTATGATAAGATAATAATTGCTAGAAATAATTTAAAAATTAAAGCCAAGGTTAGTGTGACCGTCTCCACTTCTTTTGATCAGCTGGAAGCTCCGGTTGGCTGGAGACCGTGTACACTTTAGCCGAATCTTGTAAGGATGGTGACATACAAACCAATGAGATTGTATTTACTTACAATGTGGTAGAGTTAAAGTTTGATTTTATTTTTTGTAAAATAATGAGAATAGTTAATTTAAATATAATTAAAATTTCAATAAGGATGTTAGGTTAGTAAATGAATAAATAAAATGCTTGATGAATAGGTTAGGTCACATAGGTAAGTAATAAGAGACAAATAATAAAGGATAAATAAAAAGATTATTTATAATTTTTAAGGATTACAATGATAATTACAAAACTGATTTTTACAGAATCTTAAATAAAAATAATAATATGGTAATAAAAGTGTATAATGAATAAATAAATACATAACATTGAATAAAGAATATTTTAAGGTTGGATTACAGTATGATTAACCATGATTTTATTAAACAAAATGATGATATACAACGAAATAACAATTTTTTTCTCAAAAAGAGACATAATGATAGTAATGAAACTTATAAATAGATAAACAAAATAATTGCAATGAGATGTTTTGTAAAGAGAATGATGAAGTTGATAACAATTTTTTTTTAGAAATGGAATATAATTATTGTAAGATTTTTGCTCAAAATAGGAGAATGGGTTCTTGATGAAACTTATATACTTTAAGTAGGGATTTCAGGTTTATACTACTATGATATTTTGATGATTTGGTAATGAGATAAATACAACAAAAACAATGATGGTTTAATTTGAATAAATCATATGTAATAATGTAATTTTTTTGATGGTTTGCATTGAAATGAAGTTGGTATGGGACTGCATCTCATCATTGATCAAGCTTAGTCAGGTGAACATGGTCACTGTGGGCTGGGTTCCTGGCCATTCAGGTATCGATGGAAATGAGAGAGCAGATGAATTAGCCAGGGTAGGTTCAGAATCCCCTTTCGTGGGCCTGGAGCGGGTGTTCAGGATCTCCTATGGACATGCCAGAGTGGCGGTTGATACATGGATACGGGAGGGGATGAATTAGGCCTGGACAAATTCAACTACAAGTAGACTTGCAAAGAGGCTACTTAGACCAAGCAAGAAACATGCTGAAAAACTTATCTCTCTTAGAAGGGATAACATGAGGTGGGTGGTTGGGCTTTTAACAAGCCACTGTCACCTCAGAAAACACCTACATAGGATAGGGATTGCTACAGAAAATATTTGCAGGAAATGTGGTTTGGCTGAAGAGTCCGCAGAACACATTCTCTTAGAGTGTGAGGCGTTAGGGCAAGCCAGGCCCTCCGTGGAAGGAGATGGAAACCATCCTAGAGAACCCGATAGGTAGCATCTGTTCCTTCATAAGGATGACAGGTATTACTGAGTGGGTGTAGGATGGAACTTGGGGCGGCAAAAGACCTTCGGATCGACGTCGGTGAGGCCTCTGACAAAGGTTATCACAGCTCAAAACGAAAATAAAAAAAAAAAAAATTTTTTTTGATGGTTTGCAAAGAAATAGTTAATAATTTCTTTGACATCATGATAAATAGATAAATAATATTTCTTCAACGATTTAATGAATGGTTAATAATTCTTTAATGTGATGATTTATGGGTGGTTAATAGCTCTTCGACGTTATAATAAGTGATAATTCTTCGATAATATAGTTCTACGACATTAATGAATTTTTTTATATGATTCTACGACAATAATAATTCTTTGATGATATAACTCTACGACATAATATTTCTTCGATGGTTTACTTCTACGATAATGTAATAATTAATAATTCTTCGACAATAATTTAATTATTAATGATTACCCACACACACACACACACACACACACACACACGCAAACGCAAACACAAACACAAACACAAACACACACATACACCACCACCACACCACACACCACACACCACCACAACCACCACACACCACCACACATCACCACACACACACACACACACACACACACACACACACACACACACACACACACACACACACACACACACACACACACACACACACACACACACACACACACACTCACTCTCACGCGCTCTCACGCGCGCACACACACACACACACACACACACCATTTTGTGGGTAAGGGTTGAAAATTTTGATACTTCAAAAAACTCCTTTGGTTATCTAGACTTTCCCCAAAGCAAATCTGTCTATTTCCATTAATAAAAAAAATAATAGGGAGGGGGGACTTTTAGGACACTTGGTATATTGATTTGTTTTGAAGATGGATTTATGATGAAGTTGGTAAACAATTGATAAGATCACTATTATTTTTGAATGTATAGGAATAACACCTGAAATCCATAAAAAAACTGCTTAAAATTGTTTAAGAAAATAATAGATTGAAATAGGATAATCTAATTCATTTCAATCGTATTAGATAAAAATGGGGGGTTGGAACTGGATTTAAGTTCAACTTAGCCAATATTGTTTGATTTTTTAAAATAATATTGCTAATAATTTGTAATTTTAAATATAAAAATGATTTTAATAATTGATTAGTAATACAATTTGTAATAATTTTTTTGAATAAATAAAATGATGTTATAAAAAATGATTTTTGATAATAATATTGATTAAAAGTGATTGTATAATTTGTAATATCATACTAAAATGATAATAATATGATGTACCTTACCTTCAAATCAGATTCCATACAAAATCTAGAAATACAATCCTGTATTAAAAGTAATGCCGCAAGTCAATAGTGGTAAAAATAACTTGCACTAAAATACAGATAAAACAAATTTTTTTGTTTTATCTGTATTTTAATTTTTTTTTTTGTTTTAACCTAACCTAAGAAGTGCACTGAGCAAAGTTCGTTGGTTTGATTATTGATAATAAATTCACTTGGAAAGAACATATAAACGGCATATGTAAAAAATATATATTTAACCCTCCAACTGGTGATCGACCACTTTTTGCCTTAAAAGTGGTTGCTTCATTAGTCACGGCTCACTTCACCAACTAAAAAACACGTATTTTGCCATTCAACGTTACGCCCACTTAAAATTGTCAGATCGCAATAAATAAAATACCGTTGGAAAGCTAATGTTCCGTAGATGCATAATCATGCAAAAAAAAATACCACAAAACGTTATAAATAATAATACAAATATTGGTGAAGTTCACGTATTTTTGTAGCGTAAAATCGTAAATTTCAACTGCGCCTTTTTGTAAAACGCGAAGCCATTTCCTGATATCATTACAACTCTATTTTTCTGTCATTTAAGTCAACTAAAACACTGTTATATAGATCACATGTTTCTCTTTCTAACCGTAGATTACAAATTATTCTGCGTCTAACAGATCCAGAGATATTCGTACTTGAACATAGAACAAACCTGACGACACGAAATTCATTTGGCGTTTTACGAAAAGACGAAATTCATTTCTCTCTGTTTTTAAAATTATTTTTCTTTACAGTATGTTGTAGGGGAAATTCCATTCTATAAGTTGGTAGCACTTGATACTTACTTAGAACTCCTAGAAGGCTTTGTTTTGATCTCGGAACATACGAAAATGTGCAACGTAAAAACTGTAACAAATGACGTACCGCATATTGTTTTGGGGTTAGATATTTGTTATTTTGAAGGTTTGTGTATACAAATTGTATATAAATTGTGTATACAAGTTACAATATATGTGTTTTTATATCTAAAGTTTATGTTTTTGAGTGATAGTTTAGTTTTTGAACGGTTCATGTTTGGGATAACCTAAGCTAATATTGTAAGTCTAGCCTATCTGCACATTTTCTTATATTTAGTGTTTTATATGATTATAAAAGTGAATATGTGTGTTATTCTTTGTAAAGTATATATTGTCTTAGTAAAATCTAATTATATTGTCTTTGGCCTATCTTCAGATTGTTACTAGTGAGGCTAAATTGTGGAGGTTACAAACCTAACCTCAACCGTCAGAGTATCACTTTTTAGTCAAAATCGTTGTTTTTATTTAGAAAATGTAACATATTATTATTTTTTCCCCCTAAATATATTCACAAATATATTAGAAATCTCAAGTAATGGTTGAAAAAATTGCAAAAAATGTATTAGTATGTTTTTGATCACCATTTCTGTGAAATTTCTGCTCCATTACTCTTAGATTTTTTGGTATTTGACCAAAAAACTCCAAATTTGATACATCTAACTTTTTTTTTTCACTACACACCTACATTCTATGCACCTTTCTGGACATAATGATATATAGAAGTTCTGTATAAAATTTATTTTACTATTTTTAATGTTTTTTGGAAAAAATAAAGAGAAAATTCAGTTTTTACGTAAAATATTTTTTTACATTTTTAAAATGTAACAAATTTATATATTTTTTTCCTAATTATATTCACAAATAATACACAAAAATTGTGTATATCTTAGAAATAGGTAGTAAGCTATTGATTTTGGGTGATATAGATTTTTCTGAAAAAAAGTTAATATCATTTTTGACATCTAACATACTTACTCCAAAACCGTTCCAAACAATTTTTTTTTATTACATAGATGAATTCTATGCATCTTTCTGAGAAAAATGATATCTTATAAGTTAGGTTTTGTATACAAATAATATATTTTATTAATTTTTAAACGAACGAAGAATTTTGAAGACAATTTAACATGCGCCAGATGGAGGGTTAAACATATATTTGAGAGTTTAGTGAAAACATTTGGCACTGTTAGTACCCTTTGTATGGCCTACTACGGTATCATTTTTCCCTATTTAAGTTATGATTTCCGTATGGGAAGACTCAACAAGTCACAATGTGAAACAAATATTCACATTATAAAAAAGAGCTCTGAAACTTGTAACTGGCCTAACCCAAATGGAATCTTATAAACATACTTTTAAGGAGCTGTCAATATTGACTTTCCCAAGTATGTATATTTAATCATGTACTACAAATTTAAATGTATGCCTACTGTCGAAAGACAAGTGCATGGGTATAACACCATTAAAAGAAATTACCCCTAACGGAGGCCATACAGATTTGAAAAGCATAAAAATCTTCCAAGTCAAGCTAGTGTTATCCTTATGAATAAACTCCCCAACAAATTAATACAAATTCAGGATAAAGAGCCATTTAAAAACAGCCTGATAAAGTTATTATTTTCTGGATCTGTTTATTTGGTGAAGGAGTTTCTCAGCCACGACTGGGGAAATGGAAATAACTAGAAATAACACTATAAAATAAATATTGTTTTAAGTATTCTGAAGTTTGGAAGGTGTTTATGATGTGTGTATTGTGTGTTCATTTAATGCTGGCAGTATTTATATTGTAATATAAGGTTTTTTATGTAAATTGGTTGAGTGACTTTAATTGTTGTATGAGTGTAAACATGTGTTGTGGGGGTATTTGTTCCAGGTGTGAGTGAGATGTGTTGGTTATACCTGTGTTATTTCAAATTGTTATTATTTAATTTAAATTTAATATTTTATTCAAGCACATTTTATGTACAACCACTACAATGACACTTGTTATGCAAATTGTATTTGTAAAAAATAAAAATAAAAGAAAAGAAAGAAAAGGTTAGAGTTTAATAGGTCACATACCCTAGTATGTTTAGATTTTGGACAGGAAACACAGGCTTACCTTTGGTCTTTGGTACCTAGTAGTACACAAATAGAAAAATAATAAAACATCAAAGTTATGCAATATTTCGTAAACACTTCACTTTCTCAATCAGAAGAGAGGGAAAAAAAATTACGTTTAGTGTTTTTTTTTATTAAATTGATTCTTCTCTTTACTGATTGAGAAAATGTACGAAGTTAATGATATATTTTTTAACTTTAGTGTTTTATTGTGTTTTTCTATTTGTGTACTACTAAGTAAAACTAAGGACCACTTTCCGAGATAAACCTATGTCTCCTACCCATACAAAATCTTTAGCATGAATTATATAGTTTGTTACTCCTTTCATTTCTTGTAGAGATATGAATCTGCCTTCCCAGCAGAAACACAAGGTCCTCTATACTAACTTTTAACTGCATGCATATGATAAAAAAAAAAAAAAGGAAAAAAAAGAGTTGAAAATTCGAGTTGAATGTATTGCTACAGGTCTGTAGTTGGCGATATCTAATTTGTGAACTCCTTTATGAAGAGTATATCCTATATGTATATCTACAAGTTTATTTTAAGTGTAATTGTGAAATGTATAACTGTCATTTCTTGCCATTATTTAATAAATTATTCATTTATATTGTTCATAGAAGAAATTTACCTTTTAGAAACAGGATAGTTTGTACAAATTACAAAAGAGTTTTTTTTTTTTAAAAAAAGGTAATATATTTGTTTTCTTAAGCAGTGATTAACCAATATCTTACAAGCATACACATCCATTTGGTAGATTTGTAAGCCTTGTAGTAAATTCAAGATAGTTTGGCTCAACTGTTATGACTCAGGTACTCATTATTTTTCTTAAACAAATTAAATTTGCGAATAAAAATTCTTGTTCTCATTCTCGTCTTCATAATACAACTCTTTTTCCTTGCTCTCGTCCCTAAGCCTATATTCTTGGTTTTCTCGATATCAATATTTTCTGTAGAATTATTTCTCATTCTCGTCTAATAATAAAAAATCACTCTTGCACACCACTAATTGTAATGTATATTTACCAAAAAAGTGCTGTGTAAATGTATACAGCACCAAAATTTAGTAATGTGTTTAATACAAATTTTGTACAAACGGGTAAATTTGATCAATTTTGTAAAAAATAATCACAATGATTTTTCTCAATTTTTATTTATTAAATTTATTGTGGTAAAGCCTATATGCTTTTAAACAATAAATACAACATTATATTATAATGTGTATTATAAATCGTGTGTAATAGATATAAAAACCATACCACCAACATCATAATGAAACAAATTACAAACAAAAACAAAAATGACAAACGGCATGTCAGTAGCATACTCAAACAGAATTAACTGTCTCTAGTCAGTGCTGATGGAACAGAAAATTAGGATTTGTAGACGAGGCTAAAGACACTACATAAGCATGAACCTAAAATCACATTGGTTACAATATAGCGTTTTTTTGCATCCAATATGTTAAGTGACATACCTATTAATCACTACCTCCCTGAAAATTCAAAACGTTATCAATCACTCAATAAAATGATTCATCGTCAAGACAGATATTCAGTTTAGGTAAATTAAATTAAAATTGGTTTGAATGTAAAAATTATGATGAAAGCGTTTAGGCTCAGTCCACTGACAGACATTTCTTTTTGTAGACACCGTAGTTGAAAGTGACAACTTATAACAATTTATTGAAGTGATTTATTATTGTGGAAACTAAAGTTTTACATTTGTATTGTATACTTATGTGATCAAACAACATGGTAATAATCACTACTTTTTTTTAACAAGGTGATTAAACACATTTGCAAAACTCCTTTTACATAGTTTGTTTTTCCTTCCAAAACACTTTATTGTTTTTGCATTTTATGTCTTTGAATAAGTTTACTGGGCCTTTCGCATGTAAATTTCTGGATTGTTATTTATACTTGTATAACCAAAACAGCATCTCTGTTTTTGTATGATCTGATAATATCAACAAAAAACTTATAAAATGTTTCCTCAATTATAAGACAAAGAAACATTAAAAACTCCAAGCATTGTAAAAATCCTAAGTTTATTTTACATTGAACGAAAAATAACAGTGTTTTCTGTAAATATTATATTTAGATACTTATTGGTTGTGTCAAAGTTGAATAAAAAGCATTAATATCTAGTAAGATCACATAATGTGTAGTACATGTTCACATTAAAGTACCTGTATCATTACTATATTTATAAATTCTCTATATTTTTCTTTCTAATTAATTTATGATTTCAGAAAAAAGTATGGAGCCATCCAAAACTTGAGCGTATGGTTGATGTAATCAAAGATCACTTTTCCTCTTCAGAAGAAAATAAAAATACAAAGGCGATAATATTTTGCCAGGTATTTTAAACTTATTAAACACCAAAGCATGCAGAGCAATGTTGATTTTAAAAAAAAAACAAACTTTTATTAAGCACATTCTGTAATTATGGGTGAGACGATTCAGGGCTTACTGATTACGATTGTTTTTAATAATCGGCGATTACGATTATTGATGATTAGTGCTCAATAAATCATTTCAGTGTTTGTTTTGTAGAATGAGGATTAAAGTAAGAATAATAAGTGTATAGTTTATTATACCATATCAAATCAACTCAACTGTGGACGCCCATGCTGCATATGTGACATTTATCAAAAAATAGGCTTCAGTGTTCTATCATTTAGAGTGAAAAAACAAGTGATGGAAGAGAGGGACTAGTTGCCCTTGAACTTGTTTACAGTTGTATTTCCTTTCAGTCAGACTCAGAAAAGTATGTCTCACTTCAAGAAACTTGTCATTTAATAAATGCATTACTTTCTCGCGTATGCGTAGTAAAAAAATATTATATTTATATTTTATAGTAGGCCTATAAAAGTGTAAATAAGCTTTTGTTTGACAAAATACCTTCACTGAAGTAAACGAAATTGCTTTTGTAATCGGTGTAATATCATTTAAATTTATTTCACGATAGGAAATAATTAAGTATTGTTAAATTGGAAGCGTATTGTTTCGACCATTGTTTTTTAATATTTTGTTATGGGTTTTATTTGCCATTTTTATTAGTTTTCTTCCATATTTTAAAATAGGGAAATAAAAAAATACATGTTAATTGTACGGCTTTGATCGACAGAAGAAAACGGATTTTTAAAATTTCTTAATTGGTGTAGTATTCTTTACATTTATTAGAATTGTTTAATTTTGTAAGTTAATTTATATAATTATGTAATTAATACTACGTAATAAAATAATGGTGTTAGTTGAGAAACAATAATTAAAAAAAAATTAAAAATCACTAAATGTGATCTTTACTCAGTGATTTGTTTCAAACTGCTTCCCCAAATTAGAATATTTCGCAATTATTGGAACTAATTTGATGAATTTAAAATTATGAAAGAACTGGTTTTGAGGTTATCACACTATACTTCTCAAAGCCTACTTTTGATTGCTTCTTCACAAGTTCTTTCTATCTTGTCTCATTTATAAGTTACGTAACACTAAAGTTTAAACTTTTTCAAAAATTCTCAAAATACTTAAAATGTTTAATGTTTCACAATCAAAATAACAATATAAATTAAAAATAAAGAATGAAGTTTTTTGAAAAAATTAAATGAAACTTTGGTTGATTCAGAATAACTTTCAAAGTGCATAACACCAAAAACAAAATTAATTTTGAAAAATATTATTAAAAAACAAATTAATCAGTTAGGTCAAATAAAGGGGGGAAAATAATAATAATAATGAAATTTAAATTATTTTAGGGAGGGGAGAATAATTAATATAAGGTAACAATAAAATATGTGTAGAAAGAAAATAGTATGTAGAAGAGAATAAGTGTTAAAACTCAGAAATTTTAATTTAATTAATCTAAAAAATGGTGAGTGTAAAGAATACAATATTGCAGGTGCGAATATTGTCGAAGTATGTTTTGTATGAGTTTTGCATTGCAGACATAAACTTTATTAGAGACAATAGCCAAAATGAAGTGTCGTTGAAAACAAAAACTATCAAGGCGTGAAAATAAAATTACTAGGACAATGGGTTGTGACTAAAAGTAAAATTTCTCGGGAACAAGAAGTCTCACGGGAATCAATCGAAGTTCCAAAGATGCACCAAATCACCAGGAATACGAAGAACATTGTCCGGAGGAAATCCGATAATCCTGGAGGAAGATATGGGAGTTTCCAGAGAAACAATAGTAAAAAAATATAGGAATAATCAAAGGGCATTACTACCACACAGTGGATTCAGGCAGCTAAAAAATGGCAGAGTTTGCAGTAGATAACCAAAACATACTAATAAAGCTAATTAACTGAATTAATTTAAAAAAGACAAAATCATGAATAAATAAAGTAGAAACACTAAAATTAAATTAATAATCAATATTAAAACAATTCCAGGCCAAAAATGAAGGAAAACGGGAAGAAATGGAAAAAAAATATTAGGTGCCAAATGAAGCAGGGAAAAGTGGAAATTGTTGGTACCAGAATATGGTACTAAGAGGGAGAGTTCCTATAAAAAGGGGCACGAAAAAATCACGATCTTCTCTTGTCTTAAAATTTGAAAGGTTGTAAGCTATTTCGCTGTCCGTCGATTTCTATAAAATTTCAAAAGCCTTCAAATAGTTTAGAAGGTTTCTACAGAGTAGAAAGTTGAAAAAATCAAGTCATCGAATAAAACTATGAGTCTCTGTCAACTAATAACATGCTGAGATGAACATTAATAAAAATAAATAATTAAAAAGTGAAAATTAAAATCGAAAAAGCATAAAGAAAGACAGTCGAAAAAATATATAATTTCGTAGTGTTTGAAGTATAATGAAAGTTGAGACAGTAAAATAGGAAATTCGAGCTGTGTAGACAAGGTACTCGCCGCAAAAATTGTTTAGAAAGCAGATAACTAGGTCCCTGAACTCTGCCAAATTCAGAAACAGTATCAATTTTTGTCAATTTTAAATTAATCTTCTTTTTATGAATAGGATTCGTCATTTTTACAATAATTTTATTTCTATGAATACAATTTGTCAATTTTAAAGTAATATTGTTTTGAGAAAAAAGTTACATATTTTAAAATAATAATTTTTAGAAAAGTTCCTCAATTCGTAAAAAAATTATTTTGTTTTTTATTTAAAGTCTGCTTTGCTCTCCACCTAAATTTAAGAAATTAAAATTTTAGTCATTAAAGAGAAGTTATCAAGTGTGATTAATTTTATTACTTGTTAGTCATAAGATGCATGTTTTCTGTTTCCAGGATTTTTGATATATTTTGTTGGTTATAAGTTTTGGAGTTCAAATAAAATTTGTTTAATTTTTTAAATCACACTTGTGTTGTCTTCATCAATTTAACATAAAAGCAGAGAAAGTAGAAACTTTGCATAAATAACATAAAATCTCAAATTTCATAATTATTAATATTTCATTAAAATCATTCGATCTATTTTTGAAATAAAATTTCATCATTACTTCTCATTTAAGTAAACTGCAGTAAATTGGGTATAAGATCCTAAGCTCCGGAGATTACCAATAGTAAAAAATTAATAGTAATATAAAGGTGGAGCTAGTTGGTTCCTTTTAAAGTAAATATAATTACTGGAAGGTATTTGAATAAATACAGGATGATTCCATCGAGTTCGGGCTGCTGAACTCGGTGAAGGGAATGCTCAGAGCAGGCCAGACAATTAATAAGCTTAGACTTCGAGTGGTCTGGGTTGTTCTTTCCGCAGCACATAAGCTCCCTGACCAGGTTAAAAGTTTACACAGCGAATTAAATTCAAAAAATCATTTGAGTACAAATTATCATTATATTCAAAAAGGTTCATAGAATTTAGTAGTGTAATGAAACAAAAGTTTGAAAAATAATTTTGGAGTCAGTATGGCAAGGAAGAAAAACACACACAAAAATCTAAGGCTAACTTTCACTTCAAAGTCCAATTGAGCATAGAAATAATTGTTTTACATTTTTTTTTCAAGATTACAAACGTTTTCTAGTATAAACAATGTGAATAACTATTGGTAAAAAAAAAAATCAAATTCTAAAATTATCAAAATAAAACTAACGATTTCCCCTAAAAAGTGATACTCTGACGGTTGAGGTTAGGTTGGACACCTCGACAATTTAGGCGTAATTAGTAACTTTCTAAAGCTAGGCCTAAGACAAAATCATTAGATTTCACTAAAAGAATATACTTTACAAAGAATAACACACATATTCACTTGTATAATCAAGTAAAACACTCAATATAAGAAAATTTGGTTATAGCCTAGATTTACAACAAACAATTTAGGTTATCCCAAATATAAAACGTTCACAAACTAGAAATTCACTCAAAAACAAACTTTAGAAATAAAAACACATATATTGTAACTTGTATACACAATTTATATACAATTTGTATAAACAAACCTTCAAAATAACAAATATCTAACCCCAAAACAATATGCGCCACGCAAAATATTACAATTAATTATTATGTCACACAATTGCTATGAATCGAGATCAAAACAAAACCTTCTAAGTAAGTATTTGCCTATATCAAGTGGTACCAACTTAAAGAATGAAATGTCATCTACAACATACTATCAATATCGAAACAAAAAAATCAAAATGAAAAATCGATTATGCCATTTCGTTAACTGCACCGAATGCCAATTGAATTTCGTGCCGTCAGGTTTCTAGTTTCGTCAAGTAGAAAAATTTGTAATCTACATATCTACATATTTGATATGTTTCGTCAAGTAGATATGTATTTGTAATCTACGGTTTGAAAGAGAAAGATGTGATCTATAGAACAGTGTTTTGGTCAACCCGTTTGACAGAAATATAGATTTGTAATCATATAGGGGAAAATGGCGTCTAGTTTACGAAAAGGCGCAGAGTTGAAATTTATGATTTTACGCATCAAAAATATGCGAACTTCACCAATTTTTGGAATATTATTTATAATGTTTTGTGGTATTTTTTTTTTTGCATGATTATGCATCTACGAAACATTAGCTTTCCAACGGTATTTTATTTATTGCGATACGACAATTCTAAGTGGGCGTAATGTTGAATTGCAAAATACATGTTTTATAGTTGGTGAAGTGAGCCATGACTAAATGTCGCGACCACTTTTAAGGCAAAAAGTGGTCGCTTACCAGTTGGAGGGTTAATGCATATAGGCCTACTTAGTTCAACCTACTTAGACTGAACCTACTCGGCCCTCATCTAATCATATCACCATAAATATGTAACTTTTATTCCTGAACTACAATACCTCAACCAACCACCCAAGTATTGTTTCATCGTGCTAGTCATGCTGGATATATGAAAAAATATTATTTTTTTGCCGTGTACCGACTTACTTCATATTTTTGTCAATTTACATTATACATGATTTATTATTGATTATTATTTATTTACCTTAAATATCTACATTATTTTTATTTAGGGAAACTGATTGACAATTTAAAATTTCAATTTTACTTTTCCTAAATAACATTTTAAATTACTTTTCTAAAAAAACATCAAATTACTTTCTTATTTATTTTTAACTCTTCTGTTCATTGCTAGGTCATCATATTTATTTCACAACAACTTTGGCAACTTTAACAATTACAACTATTTTAAACATTCCAAGTAAACTAAATCATGCGAGAGAAATTATTTGTGGCCTAAATTACTTTTACTCATATAATTCAAACATTACACTATACTGTCTTTATCTTAAAATTTCTTTTTTAGGTTTTTCATAAAAATTATCACTTCGCCTCCCCTTCATTCTAAAATTTTTTGTAAATACATCGTAAAAAATTATTATAACTCGCAGAATCTTTTATTTTTTCCATAGAACATTTGTGTTTCTCGTAGGCCATTTTTCGTAGAATCGTTTACATTATTTACCGTAGAAATCGCAAGACACCATTCATCGTAAATTCGCAGAAACCTTATTTATTGTAGAAAGCTTATTTAACACCAATTAACTGCCATGGTGGTCCGATCACACAGTATGGTTTTTACACGCAACAGCCGACCCGATGAGCCCAGCAATGGCTGTATGTCAGCCTTTCATCTTTTTTCGTTTTTCGTCGCCATACTCAATCTAGCGTTGAAACAACAAACTTTGTTGTTAGTTCATACTTTCTTCTAACAAGAGTTTCTAATATTGTTTTGTATTATTTTTAGACCTATGTGTACCCATTTGGATCTTTGTAATATTTTCACTCGACTGTTGGTCCTATCTTGCCGACATTTTATGTTATCTGTCCTAAGTCCATTATATGAAGTTATTTAAAATAGTTCACAAATGAGAAAGTATTTTACAAATCTCTTGTTCGTACTACAAACACGTTGTTTTTTTAACATTTGTTAATGAAATTAATAAAATTAGTCTTTTTTCCAAGGAATAATTTTCAAGGAAAAAAATGCGTATACGTTTGAAAATCAGTGTCTATACCAGAACGCTTAGCACTGATTTTATTTTAGTTCAACTAAAAATTATAATAATGTTGAATAGCTCATTCGACGCATCTCTTTTGAAGATTGTAGGAGGTGATCAGCTTAATGAATAGGTCTCGTAGTGACAAGAGAGTCAACACGACCACTCTAACCGGACGAAGATGAGCTAATGAAACTACAAGAAGTCTTCTGTACTAGTCTTTCTTTCATTTAATTTATTGGTGGATCTTTTGGGCCAATTGGGGATAACCTGACAATTACACCGAGATAGTACACTCTGCACTCTCTTAATATGTTTTTAATTTAGGGGAAAAGTATTATTTCTTACAATTTACTACTTATTCATTATAAAAGTTAACAATATTTATTTATTTAACAATAAATATTGTATTATTATTATCCATACAATATATACAATATTTATCCTTTTTTCATTCATATAAATCGTTTACTCGTGATTCATTTACCAATTTCGGAAAACTGTCTGTCAGTCCATACGAGGCTTTGAATATATGATCGCAATACGAGAGATAATGCAAGTTTCCCTACGTCATATCTCACTTATGCTTTATATTGAACCACATACTAACCCAACTTGTGAAAGGTTACAGTTTATACACTGTTTATTTTTTACATTTAAAAGAAATGTATTATTGTTTCAACAGTGTAATGAGAAAAAATATATCTGAATTGAACTGTTTTGATCTTTAATTTTTTGTAATTACTCATATCATCGAATTAATTTCATTTACTCATGAACTATAATTTTTATTCGGTCCAGAATAACACTTCAGTTTTTGAACATACATTTTCACATTTTATCAAAATTTGATCAAAACTTTTTTGTATTTACATTGAGATATTTGAACTTCTATGATTGTGTTTATAATTAATTTTGACTTTTTCACCAACATCTTCCAAACTGACATATTTAAGAAGATGGTGACAAATAATTTTTGTTTGCTTAGGCTCTAGTTTTGTGTATGAGTGTGGGAATGTTATTGTAATGTTTGTTCAATTTGTAGCCTATATTATATATATGATTAGGACAAAATTTTTACATTTTATGAGAATAACATAAATTATTTAAATAACTAGTGTATGTTATACATATACACTATATTATATAATATTGTAATATTTTTTATTTATTTAATTATAATTTTACTTATTTGTAAAAACATAAGCAGTAGAACCTCTGTTAACCGGCCTCGGATTAACCGGCCTATATCGTAGTGTACTGGTTGGATGAGAGTTTCCGAAAATAAATTGTAATTGAAACCCCAAAGCGGAGGCGAGTCAAACGACTTTGTCAATAGCTGTATCCCATTGTCGGTGGTGTAAAAATACCGCGGCACCAAAGCAGCAGCGAGTCAAACGACTTTGTCGATAGTGGTATCCCCATTGTCGGCGACGTAAAAACACCGCAGTACCAAAGCAGCGGCGAGTCAAACGACTTTGTCGATAGCGGTATCCCATTGTTGGCGGCATAAAAACACCGCGGCATTGGCACCCGTCGGTATAGCAGACATACAGCGACAAAAACGTTTGATGGTCCGCTTTTTTTCCACGAATCAATTTAGTATACATTATGGTAAATATAACATTTCTTTTCTTCTTGTCTTTGAATGGTTACGATCTACGTACAGTATATACAGTAAATAAAAATGAGCGAGTTAGAAAAGGGAAACGTGTGTTGGTTTTGTTTAAGACGCGGTTAAATGTGTCAAAAGACTTGACAGAGGGGAATCTGTAAAAAAGCTTTGTAGTGTTTAATTTTTCCATGTTTGATGTATAATATACATAACATATTATATACGATACATTTATGTACAATAAAATGAGTTGCAATAACATCTTAATTGCTTAATTATTAGTGCTACCTGATTAAATAAGCTTTCTTTGAACGAAAACCGATTTTTCACGGGAACCTCGGATTAACCGGCCAAACGGCCAATCGGCCCAGGTGTCAGTCCCGACTAGACCGGTTAAGAGGGGTTCTACTCTATATTGAAAAAGGCAAACAATATTTTTAGTCATTAGTTATTTTGTGAAATAAAAAAATGCATCGAATCAAATTGAATTTCACATGAAAATGGAATGAAATGTTCTCTTTGAAAAGAACCTATATATATATATATATATATATATATATATGCAGTCACCTTATTATTCCTTTATTTGTGTTACAGTATCGTATAGTTGTTAGTGAAGTATATGATATTTTAAAAAAGATAGATCCTGCAATCAGACCGATTATGTTTGTTGGCCAGTCAAGTTCTAGAGAAAAATGTGGACTTCCTCAAAAAAAACAATTGGAGGTAAGGCCAGCAGATTTATTCATTAATGTAATAAATTGTATATAAAAATTTATCAAATGGTGTTGAGAATTTAGCCTTTCTTTCTTGAAATTGCAACTTTTTAAATTTGAGAAACATAGCTTAGATCTACTGTGTCATAAATTATATTAATTTCCACATTTTTGTATTACTGTATCAGGTCCTAATAATAATTTAATGCTTTGTAACAGCTCACAGAATTAACATGTTTCATTTAGTGAAACAAAAAGTTATTTGTTGACTCATTATTTTTGGATGATACTCATAATATTCCAAGATCAAATATATTGATAATTAAAATGAGTTTTAAAACAAAAAGTTATTTGTTGACTCATTATTTTTGGATGACACTCATAATATTCCAAGATCAAATATGTTGGTAATTAAAATGAGTTATAAAACAAAAAGTTATTTGTTGACTCATTATTTTTGGGTGTAGTCTAAGATCAAATATGTTGGTAAATAAAAATGTAGACATTGTTAACCATCAGTTTATGTTTGACAGTCAGTATACATCTTACATTAAATGCATTAGGGGTAGGTAAATTATAAATTAGTATTTTAAAATATATAGGAAATAGTTGGATAAAATAATCAGTTAAGTATAAATAATTGTAATGTTTTTTCAGCCACTTTATTTTTGGGGGTTGGGTATAGGTTATACCTAGAAAGCGGTAAAAAATATTAATAACCTAAAATACAATGAACTACAGAACATATATATTTGTTCATATCATTCATATTAAAATGCTACCAGCAAATAAAACTTATTTATGCACAGTAAGGTGAATTAAATTCATCCCGCTGATAGAGTAAAGAAATGGTACACCCCCACTGTAATCTAAGAACAATTATATTAATAAAATTTACAAAACGTGGACACAATTATCAATGAACGGTTTATACATCTCAAAATTAGTCTTTCGAAATTGTATGAAGTGTGTAAATTATAATAAAATATAGCAAGCTGAGAATTTGGTAATCTCAAATAGTTTTGAAAAATACGAAAATGAACCTTGATGTCATTATTGGTAGCTCGTTGCTATATTACTTACATATAAATTACTTTCTTATAATAGTATAGAGAAATTGATGTGATTGGTAAAAAAAATATAAGTCTAGTTTTTTCTAATCCCTTTTGAGGTCCCCTGAGTTCAAAAAGGTGATTTTTAGAATGATTTCTGTCTGTCATATGCACTACAGACTAAACCTCTGGTTAGAATTTAATGAAATTTGATATGTGGGCATATTTGGGGATTATCTCAGATTTTATTATTATTTTTTAAATTTTGTTGATAAAACAAAATTAGGGGGTAGTTGTCAGAAATACACAAAATTATAATTTTATCATAATCGTTCTAAATAATTATGTCAAATTTTGTGAATGTGTACTTCTAAGAGTAAAGTTTTACATGAAGAATCTAACATGAACACTAAGAACACTTTTACAAAATATAGAATAAAATGTGAATAATTTTGAATGTTTTTGTTTTGTAATTGTAAGTGTAGTAAATAATTGAAATACATTACACACAATACATTTTTGAATTTTGATACTACTCCCAAATTTGAGACAAAAACATAACACTCTTTGCGGACCACAAGTGGATATATCCGCTACTTTACATTGAGCTGTGGACAAATGACGGATACGTTTTCATTTAAAAAAATTATTTAATACAAAATTATTTAAACAATACAAGTTATAGTTATATATGAACTCAAAAACATGGTTTAAAAAAGAAAACTTTTTTTTTGTACCACAAGGAGCATATAGTGTGGTCTGTGATGGGTTAATTCGTGAGTTATCGAAAAATAAAAGATCATTCATTGATATTTTGTTCAAGTTTGATTGAAATATAGAGATTAATAACCTAAAGGTGTGCAAAATCGGGCATAAAAAAAAAAAAAAAATACAGGTCAGGAATAATTGGCAAAAACAAAAATTAACCTTGACTGCACCCTCTGTATTAATCAACTACGGTTTACTGTGACAGGTACTCTGCATCTTATACAAACATCTAAACATTTATGAATATTATATAATATTATAACATACATTTACATAATAACAGGAAAGTACAACACGGCTCTTTATATACTGAACAGTGTATGTTGGGAAATACAACAGTTATGATTTTAGAAAAGAAGGGGGTAGGACATTTTGAGACTGATGCTTTTGCAACAGACCTAAAGGAGTAGAATCTAGCTAGAACCGTGAGTAGAGTCAGACCTTTGTGTTCTTGCTTTTATCACTCTAAGTATGTAGCCCAAGTTAGTAGAGCGCGTGTAAAGTTAAATGAGGTAATAAAAGATAGTTTAATTAATTATTGGCGGTTTACCTTTGTTTTCTCACCCAAGATAATTTCGAGAGAGCTCGCTTGCCATTTCGACCTCCTGACAAACGTTTGAATGTGCAGCAATTAGCGCATAAGGACCTCAACAGACAAACAGACACGCCATTGCCTTGGAACTCTAATAAGTTGTACTCAACAGCGAGGAACCCGTCACATTAAGTTGAGGACGTGTTTATGGTACAAACAAAGCAAGTTTAGACCATAATTGAAATATGTAACTTTTTTTCACAGATGTCGTCTATGATTTTTATTCACTTTTTGTTTGACAACAAGTACCCAACTGATATTTATTGTGACGATTAGTTTTGGTTGGTTTTTATTTTATTTTGGAGATGGGAGAGAGCAAAATTTATGCAGTGATTTTTCACCATTTATTATTATTACTTTAATGTTAATAACAATATTTACAACTTATTATTCTTTTACGCTCGATCATAAATTTAATAATTAGCAGTAAATGTATGTATGTATTAACAGTAAAAATATCTTTCTCAAAGGCTCACTTATAAAATAAATATATCGTAATAATTCCAAATATTAAAAATTGAATATCAACGCTTCAAAAAATATATTTCTTTGCATAAAATATAGTTGGACAAGTTCAATTATTCTAAAAATTTGGCTACAATGTCAAGACTGATTTCGTAAAGTGGAAGAAGGTTGAAATAATTACTGTAAACTACAGAAGATTGTTGAAGCTGTGTAACAATTTAAAAATGAGCCTTTGTCATACTTGAAGAGTACTTATTTTTTATTAATATTGAATTCAATTATTAATTTGCTCGACTTTAGGGCGCCAGGATGCCTTAGCATACCAATTTAGAAAAAAGAATGAATTTAATTATTTATAAAATCTCTGGGGTCGCAGGCTCTTTTTACAGTGTACTTACAGTGGATTTTGGTTTTAAATGAGAACACTTTGGCTGAAATGTTACAAAGAAAACATTTATTAAACATTCAAAGAAACATCCTACAAATATTATTAACAAAAAAATCATATTATAAATACTAATTATCTTTTTAGTTTTAATAACAAATTATGAATTTATTTTTCCTTTATTTCATTCTTTCAAATTAATTAATTTTATCTTCAACAATGCTTCTACAAATAAAATTGTTGCAACAGGAATTTAATCTATGAACTTTTTTTTAGTAAATTTGTAGCTCTAAAAGAAAAATGAAAAGATTCTATTTTCATTATTTAAAAATTTCATTTTACTAGTATCTCTTCTAGTAATAATCTACTAAATTTTCTTTAAATAGATAAACATTTACAAAAACATTAATTTAAAACATAATACAGGTTATTAATCAAACAGGTAATATATAGCGTCTATACCACAACGCCGATCTAAATAAAAAACATTGTCTGTGTCCGAATGGAAAACTGATGTCCTACAAGTTGAAGTTCTACGGCTCGTAGTGGATTCTCCCTCGTTCAGAAATTGTTTTCTCAAGTTGTTGAGAATGTTCATAACTCGCGTATATAAACCATTGTCTTTTATGTTCCCGCGTTATTGTCATTGAAACACGCTAAATATGGATTTTTAAATACTTTCGATCTCTATTTGAGATAAAAAAAATCAAATGTACATTGTTCTGACAGAACCTAGAAACTCTTTCTACGATCTTCTCTCTCCAAACACTGGATTTTGACTTTAAAAAACACAACCTGTCCATTTTAAGCGGTAAACTCAACTCTTAAAAAACACATCTTATCCCTTCAATCGCTGGACTTAGAATTTACAAAACACATCTAGTCCCTCCAAGCTCTGGACTTCAACTAACTGTTGCCATGAGGCAAATTGTTACTTACTTCCTTTTTAATTGGAAACCGGCTCTAGCCTCCTCCATAATTTGTTTCCGCTGTTCTACACAGTCCACACACCCCCTTCTCTTTACACATTTTATTAATTATTAATGATAGAAGAAAACACTTGTACCCAATCACACAATACTAAAATTACACATCTATACATTTTAATTTATACCTACACTAAACATCGTAATTCATTATGTTGCCTTGAAAATCCATTTTACTTCCCTATCATAATTTGACGAAAGCTACGCTTTATTCATTAGCTTCTCCCACTCTCGGTATTTTTAATCTCGCGCGTTTAACATCTATTACAAACTTGATTTTTCACATTGTCACAAAAACCCCACAAATATTTGTATTTCAATACGTGTATTGCAATACAAAAAATTTTTTTTTTTTTTATATAAATTTCAAATCGAGAAAAAAATCTTAATGGATGTTCAAGACATTTCATTTCAGAAGCTAAGGACTTCATGAAAAATAAGCATCACTAGTATACTTAAATTTAAGAAAGATTCTCTTTTTCTATGAAATAAAATCTATTTGCTAAAATCCTATTTCATTATTTTAATTTGTTAGCGTTATAATAACTCATTTGTAAAAAAAAATAATATACGAATCAATTAGTGCTAAGCCTTATCTCTCTTTATACAATAAAACCCATCATCAGTTTCCTTTCCAACCTCGTTGGCTGAAACTTTCCATCAACATTTTTTGTTGACAGGATCCCGTCACTCAAAGCTTATCTCCCAGACAGCCGTCTATATACTTTTTCTCGTCTCATCCTCTTTGCCAAGACGACATTTCTACATCCTTTGAAAATCTACCTTTGACTCTAGATATTCATCTGAATCATTTTTCAATTAAACACAATTACAATTTAAAACCTCTCATTTTTAATTAACATTTTTACGAAAATTATTTACTTATTACTCAACATTACTTCAATTCACTTTAAAACTTTTCAATTCAGACTTTACATTATTATTTATTTTAGTTTAAATCCAATAACTATTTATTCTTACTTAAATCTCAATTCTCCTTTGTCTTACTGGGATAACATGTTAACTACTGATTTTATAATTACCAAAAAACTCTTTTCTTCAACTAAAATTCAAAATATAACATCATTATTATCAAAAAAAAATAAACTTACTTACAAAACTCATCTATTTATTTCAAAATTACCTCTTTACATTTGTTTCATCTTTCAGTATCCTATCTTAAAATTATTTCCATCTTATCTTTCATATTTTAATAATTCAAGTTGCATTAATCCCCAAACAAAATTCTTCATAATAAAAAACTCCTTATTATTTACCTATATTATTTCATAAATAATCTCCTTATTTCAACGTAGCTTCCTTTAAAAATCATAATAATCGCCGTATTTCGTAGAATTCCTCAAATCTCCCTTTATTTCATTAAAATCGTCGCATATTTCCTTTATTTCATTAAAATCGTCGCATATTTCCTTTATTTCATCGTAGTATTCAAAAAACCTCTTAAAAACTAAAAAATTACCATTAATGCAACCTAACTACCTTTTTTATAAAAGTTTGTTAACAGAACAACTTCATTTTAAATACCACTTTACTCGACAATTCTGTAAAGTCATCATCTTCATATAAAACTCAAAAATCTCTCATTTAAACTACTTCTTATTAAAATCTTCTTAATCATCTATTACTTGTATATAAAAACTTCAAAAAAAAAAAAAATTTACATTGTTTCCCAGCTAACACCGTATTTCATCAAAATCTTTAGACATCTTTATCAGATAACTTCTCACAATCATCTATTGTTTTAAATTCAAAACATTATTTATTAAAAATCGTTAATTATTTATTTTATTTATAAATTTCATCAAAATCTTTCTTATCATTGCTAATTTATTACTCCTTCCTTTAAAAAACAAAAACTTAACCTCCTTTACTCACTATTTAACATCAAAAACTTAAAAAACTTAATTATTATCTGTCTTGGCAAAACTCACATAAATACTCAAACTTTAATCGACTATTCTTCACATTCTCAAATCATAAATCACTTAAAACTAACAACTTTTTATCATTTTATTATTAAATAATTCTTAATATTTATAACATCAAAACATACAACTTATCGTTTTACAATTTAATATCTAATTACCTATTCTAATCAGCTAATCAACATTTTTACAATTTTATAAAACTTTTCGTTTCATTTCAAATAAAAACTCCCTTCCTGTCACGTCCGGTTTATTTCTAGGCTTTGTTTCTTAACAAACCCCCTCCTTTCACCATGTAAGCATTGTCCTATTGTCCCTTGACGACTTCCCTCAACATCTGTTTCTACTTGTTAGAATAGACCCAAAAAAAAAACTTTTTCTATACCTATGAAAGTTTATGACACTTACAAACATAAGTCATTGTTTATGTTTTTTGCCCAAAATTACATGTGACAGAACTCTAAACAACTACGTTGGATTTTTTGATAAGTTTTCCAATTAACTCTAAATCACTACCTTCTAGAAATGATATCTTAGGCCTTGATCATATCACTCCTCGAACATAGCTACATCCTGCCTCGAAAGACAGTTCGCCTACCAAACTTTATATTTTATAATATAATCAAGAACTCCTAGTTCTCTCTTGAACTTCTTCTACTAAATTTCTGTATTTCTCAATACAAAATAAGAACTCTTTGTTCTTTAAACTTCACAAAATTGTCAAAGTTTTAACTATATTTCATTTACATGAGTCGTATGACAATTTTTTGTTTTTTGTTTTTTGTATATTTTTTATTTTATTTTTCAAAACTCGGCCGGACTTCATCACCGTAACAGCAAATAAATAATACTCCTCTGTTCTGATGATGAAGTTCTGCCGAACGTCGATTAATAAAACCCTCCAACGTTCCATTTTTATTTTGTTTTTTATTTATACCTTTTTTTATTTGTTTTTTATGAATTTTTTATTTATTTTATGCATTTTACCTCCCTACTTTCCCCACTACAGTCCTTCTGACCATCTACTTTATACCGTGCATACTTCTAATTGCTCTTTAGACTCTTACACAAAGTAACATGTTGTGACGTTGAAATGTGCAGTGGTTGAATGCAATATCCCTACTTGATTCAAGATAAAGCCCAAAACACATCCCTATTTCACAACACGCCCTCTATGCAGTCCCAGAATGCCTTATTCTTGCGAATAAAACATTCTATTATTACTACACAAACTCCTACCTCCTCCCAAAATGTTCATGTACTCCTTAAATGCATCTACACGAAGAAAATTTTAAAATTCATAAAAAATTTCATTCAAATCGTATCATCCGAAGTTGAAATAATGTTTATTTTACCCATCCTATTACTAGCATCGTCGATTTTCTGTTTATGTAATCCTTTCTAGATGTTATTATTCAAATTCAAAAGAAAATTTTATTTTTAAAATTTATTCTAAGTTCTTTACTTAGAAATTTTACCTTCAATTCTATTAAAGTTATTTATGTAATCTACTTTTGTTCTTATTTACTTTATTTAAAACCAATTATCCTTTATTTAAATACTTTTTATTTGAAAACGCAAGTTAATTTCCGATTATAAGTCAAAAGTTTTTCATTTTCAGAACAGCAATTTTGTAACACGCTGTATCTCGTCTCAATGTCATGCAAAGAACTTATACCTGACTAAGGAATAAACAATCTCCCCTAGCTGTATGGTGCCATATATCTGTCTACTGATAAGAAGTGAAAACCTTTTAGTTTTAATACGGTTTGCAGATGAATCTCAACTCTCGTCACATTTTATTGAATATTTAATATTGAATACACCTACTTAATATTGAATATTATTTCTTCAACACTACTCTGACTCCTTGCTTCTAACTAATCTGTTTTATCTTAACACGTAAAGTCAATATTTATCTTGGAGTAAACAACACTCGGTTATTTACTAACAATCTTGCATCTCCAATAATCTTTTCTTCTAACTAATCTGTTTTCGTCACGTTTTCTAAATATTAAGATCTTAATAAACATATAAAGTTGTTTACTGCTATAATCTAGCGTCTTTACTTTAACAAATACCTAAACGTTTTCTAAAACTAAACTCTTAATATTTTACGCTTGGCTTATAATTATTTTCTATATTTTTGTCTTAGCTTACAAAATTTATTAGTACACACAAATTATTAATATTCATAACTCTTAATTATTTATTATCAAACAAACTTATTTATTAACAAACTCTTATTCTATTAATTTTATTTTTCAAAACCAAGTCCGTGTGTCATTATAAAAATGTCTTTACATTATTATTTATTCATTCCAAATCCAATTCATTACAACAATTTTAAATTATCCATTTTTTACGATGGTTTCCCGATTGGTGAAAGATTTTAAAGTACATGATTAAATTTTTTAACATACTTTTATTGTTAAATACCACTTCTAGCTTAGATAGTTTTTCTAGGCTAGTCTTTACAACAGACCCTTTCCTAACAAAAGATTCCCCTTTGTTATTGTCTCGGAGTATTGACAAAATACCTTTCTCTTTCTCCCTTACAGACATATCTACATTTCTCTCTCTCTCAAACATCTTAAAATCTAATGACCTAATTTCAACATCTGTTTGTTTAGGAATTTCCACCCCACCATTTTCGTATATTACTGTAAAGTCTTCTTTTAATATTTCCTTTTTAAACCTGTATTCAAAGCTACTCTTTTCATAAAAACTTTTAATTTCTTGCTCTTGGATTCTAAAAACATTTCTAAATTTTAACATTATATTACTTTCAAAATCTATTGTCCTACAATAGCTTTGTTTCCTTACAAATACAATTAATTCTTTTGTTATCACATTATTTACTTTTACTTTGTTTTTTGAATTAATTATACCTATTCCTACCCCACTAGACATATTAATTTCAACGTTATTTGCTGTTTCTAGATATACCTTGTTACACGTTAACCCATTATTTATCTTTTTAGCAATTTCTTGAACACAGTCATTTACACAATTGTCCTCTATTATTATCAAATCATTTGACATGTTATTTATTTCATTAAAACTGTTAATTTCAATTTCAGCTATTGCTTGATTTAAATTGTTATCTAAATTATTAATATTTTCTACCAAAACACCTTCTACACTATTATTCTGTTCAAATTCTACTTTTTTCTCACAATAGCTTAATTCAAATTCTACTTTATTATTAGTTTCCATTACATTAATTTCCATTTGTTTAATTTCCAATTTAAGATTCTGTTCTAATTTTACATAATTTGGTTTTAATTCAACCCTCATTTCTTCAAATTTTTTACACATTGCTTCTCTTAAATCTAAATTATCTTGTCTTAGCTCTAATTTACTCAGTTTCAAGTCATTATCTATTTTATCCAGTTTAACATTATTCTGTTCAAGTCTAACATTAAAAACCTCCAGTTTAGCATTGATTTCTATCTTGTTTTGATCAAACTTGTTACTTATTTCTTTTAATTCCAAATTGTTTTGATCAAACCTATTATTTATACATTCAAACTTCTTATCATTATCTCGTTTAAATTCTAGATTATTCTGTTCAATTTTATTATTTGTTTCTATTCTACTTTGTTTAATGTCATTACTTATACATTCAAATTTTTTATCATTATCTCGTTTAAGTTCTAGATTATTCTGTTTTGTTTCTAAGCTACTTTGTTCAAATTTCTGATCAAATTTACTCATCAATTGCTCAAACATACTCTTAATCTCTAAATCCTGATCATTATTTTCCACACTCTTATTTATCCTAACCTCTTTGGTTACACTAACCTGCTCAATTACCCTAACCTCTTCAGCTCTTAATTCCCTATCTGAATTTTCTTCTACAGTTTCTACTTCTAACATTCCTACTATTTCTTTATTGATATCTTCACACTGTTTTTTACTATTTAGAATCCCATCACTATCAAACCCATTAAAATCCGAACCTGAACTACTAATTTTACCCATACTTGAACGTCTACTATTACTATTACTACTTATTTCTTGATCTAAAAAATCTTGTCCCTGTTGATAAAACAATTCATTACTACTATTACTTTGTATTGTCTGCTCATTACTTTGCAATTTCTGCTCTAAATTTTCAAAAGTATCTTTTTGAAATTCCAATGGCTCTATGTTGTTTAAAGAGTTTTGATTTATTAACCCTACCTGTTCATCATTATTATTAACATTTACTATTTCTGACTCCATTTTTATCTTATATTTAACACAAAAATTTTAAAAAAGAATCTTTCTTATTTTATTTAGAGAGTCCTTACCTTGATTAAATGTTCGCATTACCAAAATCACTGTACTTTCGACTAAAAAAGCCCAACAGTTGTGGCGACATTTGTAACAATTTAAAAATGAGCCTTTGTCATACTTGAAGAGTACTTATTTTTTATTAATATTGAATTCAATTATTAATTTGCTCGACTTTAGGGCGCCAAGATGCCTTAGCATACCAATTTAGAAAAAAGAATGAATTTAATTATTTATAAAATCTCTGGGGTCGCAGGCTCTTTTTACAGTGTACTTACAGTGGATTTTGGTTTTAAATGAGAACACTTTGGCTGAAATGTTACAAAAAAAACATTTATTAAACATTCAAAGAAACATCCTACAAATATTATTAACAAAAAAATCATATTATAAATACTAATTATCTTTTTAGTTTTAATAACAAATTATGAATTTATTTTTCCTTTATTTCATTCTTTCAAATTAATTAATTTTATCTTCAACAATGCTTCTACAAATAAAATTGTTGCAACAGGAATTTAATCTATGAACTTTTTTTTAGTAACTTTGTAGCTCTAAAAGAAAAATGAAAAGATTCTATTTTCATTATTTAAAAATTTCATTTTACTAGTATCTCTTCTAGTAATAATCTACTAAATTTTCTTTAAATAGATAAACATTTACAAAAACATTAATTTAAAACATAATACAGGTTATTAATCAAACAGGTAATATATAGCGTCTATACCACAACGCCGATCTAAATAAAAAACATTGTCTGTGTCCGAATGGAAAACTGATGTCCTACAAGTTGAAGTTCTACGGCTCGTAGTGGATTCTCCCTCGTTCAGAAATTGTTTTCTCAAGTTGTTGAGAATGTTCATAACTCGCGTATATAAACCATTGTCTTTTATGTTCCCGCGTTATTGTCATTGAAACACGCTAAATATGGATTTTTAAATACTTTCGATCTCTATTTGAGATAAAAAAAATCAAATGTACATTGTTCTGACAGAACCTAGAAACTCTTTCTACGATCTTCTCTCTCCAAACACTGGATTTTGACTTTAAAAAACACAACCTGTCCATTTTAAGCGGTAAACTCAACTCTTAAAAAACACATCTTATCCCTTCAATCGCTGGACTTAGAATTTACAAAACACATCTAGTCCCTCCAAGCTCTGGACTTCAACTAACTGTTGCCATGAGGCAAATTGTTACTTACTTCCTTTTTAATTGGAAACCGGCTCTAGCCTCCTCCATAATTTGTTTCCGCTGTTCTACACAGTCCACACACCCCCTTC
This sequence comes from Aphrophora alni, assembly GCA_963513935.1. Taxonomy (NCBI): domain Eukaryota; kingdom Metazoa; phylum Arthropoda; class Insecta; order Hemiptera; family Aphrophoridae; genus Aphrophora; species Aphrophora alni. The sequence continues at coordinate 99,466,837 of OY740767.1, forward strand.
TCTTTACACATTTTATTAATTATTAATGATAGAAGAAAACACTTGTACCCAATCACACAATACTAAAATTACACATCTATACATTTTAATTTATACCTACACTAAACATCGTAATTCATTATGTTGCCTTGAAAATCCATTTTACTTCCCTATCATAATTTGACGAAAGCTACGCTTTATTCATTAGCTTCTCCCACTCTCGGTATTTTTAATCTCGCGCGTTTAACATCTATTACAAACTAGATTTTTCACATTGTCACAGCTGTAGCATCCGTCACGCCTGATATGCTGCTGAATACCTGGAAAGAAACTGAATATCGTTTAGACGTGGCCAGGGCAACAAATGGTGCTCATATAGAACTTTATTAGGTATGAAAAAAAAAAACTTGAGAACATTCTCTTTAAATAATATATAGTTTAATAACTATTAATTTAACTTTACTGTGTACTAATAAAATTTTAAATCAATGAGTTCTTTTATAAACACCCTGTATTATTGTATTTTCAACACTTGCTGGTAAAATCAATAAATTAAAAATTAATAAAAAAATATATTTATGTTATATCATTTTCATTTATATGGTTTATAAAAAAAGAGAAGTACATTATTATTAAATACAACATTTTAAGTAACAATAAATTTTAGGTAATGAAAAGTTTCCGTATGGGAGAGTATAATGTACTGATAGCAACTTGTGTAGCTGAAGAAGGATTGGATATTGGTGCTGTGGATTTGTTAATTTTAATGGAAGCTCATCGCTCGCCTGTTCGCTTAGTACAAAGGCTTGGTCGTACAGGACGGCATAGAAAAGGCCATTGTGTTGTTCTCCTTACTCAAGGCAAAGAAGTTCAGGTTAGTTATGTAAACAATAATTGAATAAATATTCAACTATATAGCAAAATATATTTAAAAAATTTCAATAAAGCAAAATTGCAAAACTGTAGTAATTTTATTAATTTACAAAAATGTATTCTTTGACATTAAAAAATTTAAGTATAGTTTTAATTCACGATTAAAAATTAAGAATTTTGGAACTGAAAATTTAGACACTCAATCTATCCACCAACCAGAAATAAAATCCTCTGGTCACAAAATATAAAGGATCAGTGACAATTAGTTGACACAAAGTCTTTGAGAATTTATTACTTTTTTTATCAAAGTTTTTAATTTGGTAGGTCCTTTCGACTGAAACTCAAAAGTTGTAACAAAAGTTACATTTTTAATTAAGAGATTATACATTCTGGTAACTTAAATTTACAAACTCTATTGTTGCCATTTTCACATATTATGTTCATAACTAAACTGCTTCACCACTTTCTAGAAGATTAGGCCAAAATCAAACACAAATTTATATTATAACACTTTATATAACTTAAGTTTCCTATAGATTTTATGTTTAACATTTTTCAGAAATTTAAAGAAGCAATGGAGACAAGGAAGTCATATATAACAACAATGATGAAATCTCCTGTTATATTAGCTAACATGTATGATAATGAACCTAAGATGTTGCCACCAGGTAATTTAAATGTATCAGATTATATTGGATCTTATAGTATAAAAGAAAAAAGGCTTTTTTTTTTTTTTTTTTTTTTTTTTTTACTGTTGAGACCGATGGTTCTTGGTGGAATTCCATGTTTAAAGATAATAAAACACAATTATTTATTTTGTAATATCCACTTTTAAAAGTGGATATTACAAAATAAATAATTGTGTTTTATTATCTTTAGAAAAAAGGCTCTTGTGATCTGAATTTTACCTCTCCCCCATCTTCTTATTCCTATCATTTTTATCATATGAATTTGGAATCCAATAAAGTTGATACTTGTTCTCTTGTACTTCATTTTAGGATGTTTAAACATTTTTTTTCAGCCCTCTTGGATTTGGTTCCCTTTTATAAAGGATTAGTGGTCACACAACTTTTCAAACACTCTATGTGGATAAATAAAATACAGTCGAGTGATGTTTTGAGAAAAGGGCTTTTTTTTCACCCTTGGTTACATAATTTAAGTATCTTTAATATTTTTGCTATTATATATTTTATTTGATAATTAGACTAGCGATGAAGTTTTATTACTTAAGTTTAAATTATATTTTGGGAGTGTACTCACTATGTTTTTTTGCAAACTTCACCTTCAGTTATATTGTTTCAGTTTGTTATGTTTATGTTTAAAAAGTAACTCTGACCTCAGTTTAGTTTAAGGTTTATGTGAGTATTAGTTAAGGTTGGTTTCAGACCTCACCTTTTAATAGAATAGAATAGAATAAATTTATTGCAACAATTTTTATAACAGATAAAATACAAGATTAACTATGTTGCAAAAGCAGCCCCAACAGGTTAAAACCCAATTACTGGGGTGCCATATATAACAAAATAACTAAGTCTGCCTAAACTATAAAATAATTAACAATCCAAAAGTAAAAGTCAAATCAAAAGTAAAAGTAAAACAACCAAATACACAATTACTAATATACTAATATAAAACCATATATACTATTAAAAATAAGTAAAAACATAAAAACTAACATTTTACAATTATTGTTGATCTCCACCAAAACTCGCAAATCTAAAACCAAAGTTGGTTTAATACAGCCAAAGTTTCCCTACGAATACTTGACAAACCCCAGGAAACATCCACCCTATGAGCGACTACATTATACAAAGCAATCGTCGAGTTCAGCGGCGACGACGCATGAGCATTAGTTCTAACGCACTCCTGGTAGAGTGGTCGTCTGATTCTTATCCCGCAAGGTGGAACATACCAGCATACTTGTCTCAGGCTCTCAGGATCCTCAATCACGCCACACATAACTCCTCTCAAGAAACACAACTTCAACAGATTTCTCCTAACTGTCAAAGAATTGACTTCAAATACCCTCGAAAATTCCCTATACCTTATCACACAAATTTGTGGGTTATTAAATTAAAAATCACACGCAAAAATCTTTTCTGAACCTTCTCTATCATATTAATATAATATTTTGCTGATGGGGACCAAACAATACTAACAAATTCCAACCCTGATTTAACTAGACTATTAAATAAAACTTTAAGTTCGATAATATCCTTAAAATCTCTTCCCAACCGACAAATAAAACCTAAGGTGGAGTAAGTTCTCTTTACTATATTAACAATATGAGAACTAAAAGATAAATCTTGTGACATAAGAACCCCCAAATCCTTGAACTTATTAACCCTATTCAACGACTGCAAATCAATGTTATAATTATGAATTAAAGGCTGTAATACTCTATAATATGACATGTCGCAACATTTTTTAATATTCAGTTGAAGTTTATTATTTTCGCACCAAACAAATAATCTATCTAAATTTTCCTGCAATATTTCACAATCATAATGAGTTTTAATATTTTAAAAAAATTTCAAATCGTCGACGTACATTAAACATTTAAATTCAATTATATTACAGTAGAACCTCTGTTAACCGGCCTTGGATCAACCGGTCCTTGGATTAACCGGCCTATTTCGTAGTGTACTGGTTTGATGAGAGTTTCCGAAAATAAATTGTAATTGAAACACCAAAGCGGGGCGAGTCAAACGACTTTGTCGATAGCGGTATCCCATTGTCGGCGGCGTAAACACACCACGGCACCAAAGCGGGGCGAGTCAAACGACTTTGTCGATAGCGGTATCCCATTGTCGGCGGCGTAAAAACACCGCGGCATTGGCACCCGTCGGTATAGCAACATACACCGCCAAAAACGTTTGATTTTTTCCACAAATCAATTTAGTATACATTATGGAAAATATAACGTTTCTTTTCAGTTTTCATCTTGTCTTTGACTAGTTATGATCTACGTACAGTATATACAGTAAATAAAAATGAGCGAGTTACGAAAACGGCAGTGTGTGTTGGTTTCGTTTGAGACGCGGTAAATTGTGTTAAAAAGATTTGACAGAGGGGAATCTGTAAAAAAAGCTTTGTGACGAGTTTAACGGGAACCTCGGATTAAACGGGCAACTGGCCCGGGTGTCAGTCCCGACTAGACAGGTTAAGAGGGGTTCCACTGTATTAGAGTTGTATACTTTCTGTACAAACTCAATGTTACAAAACTTAGCCATATTATTTCATTTTAAGTTAATATTTTAGGTTTGAATTAACCTAAAATTTGATTGTAAGGTTCGATTAGTCCAAGGTTCACTAAGGTTTAGTTATTGTATTTGTTAAAAAAAATAGAAAAACCATTACTTTTTCGTCAAATTTGAAGCCAAATCAAAACAATTTTCTGGAAATTTAGGTGTATGCTGAAACATTTAAAATAAGAGTTAATAATTTGCAATTATGTAATTATTTTGTTAAATTTTGTTTTATAGGTGTCCAACCAAAACAACAGTTGCTTCATATTCATGTTGCAGAACGATTAACACCTGGTAAATCTAAAAGACAAACTGATATTCGTAATGCTTTAAGAAGTAAGCAAACTTGCATCCAACCTCCCGAATCACCTTTTCTGAGTCCTGATCAAATTGTTCAAGTTGCAGGAGAACTGGGAACAACTAATATTAACTTTGGTCGTATTAATTTGTCTACCAAACATTATCTTTGGAATAGAGCTAAAGGTTAGTATCTGTCAAGAATCTGTTTATGGCAGTGTGAAATAAATACATTTTCATACAGAATAACAAGTACAGTAGAACCCCTCTAATCTGCCCTTGGGTGGTCTGTTACTTCAGTTAATCTGACCGTGCTCGAGCTCGCGATATTGTGCCGACGTCAATAACTCACGGCCCGTCTGGCGCCATTCTTTCCTGTTTGTTATCGCTTTCCCGCTTCAGAGCTGTGTCATCTCTTGTGTTGTTTCAATTGATTTGCTATAGTACTTGCAAAGTTTACATATAGACTTTATTATATAGACTTTTAAAAGTTTATATATCACTTTAAAAAAATCTTTTTATATAATATGTAATAAATATTGACTTTTTTCGGATAATCTGACCTTTTTGGCGTTCCGACCATGCCCCCAGTCCTGAAGGTGACGGATTAGAGGGGTTCTACTGTAAATAAATACATAATATTCAGAATGAATACATAATATTCAGATACCATTTTTCATTTACAATTAGATCTTTCATTTAACATCAAATTTATTAAGAGTTAGAGTTTCAATAATGCATAGGATTATGTGAAAATCAAATATACAAAATATATATGTACATGATAGAAGATTTTTAAATAATTATTCACTATTATTCAGAATGTTTTAATTCTAGAGATTTGATGATTTGATTTCTCTGATTTTGAAAAAATTGATAAAATGTGTGCCATTCTCTGAGAAAGCACAGACACTTATTTTAAAAATAAAAACTCGGCATCATGGACTCTAGGAAAATGTACTTTAATTATTAAGAAGAACCACAGGTGTGTTTAAATACACACATCTAATAGTAGATGTGGAACATATAACCTCTGAAATACATATATGTATAAATTTACTATGAACTAACATATGAAACTAATTCCTGAAAATATACAGAAATTTTTACAAACTAACAAAAAATTCCATGGTATGAAAACCTTTCTGAAATACATACATAATCAATTGTTTTTATTCCTAACACACATGAAATTTTATAAGTAATATTTAACAGATATAGTGAGTTATGAACTAAAAAGTGGTTCACAGTAGAAAACTGTTTTTTTATAGAATACAATTAAACTTCACACAGTTTTCTGCCTTTCCTTGAATCTTAATTATGTGTTAACAATGTTCCATACACAAAGCTCAAATCTTTAATTTTTTTAACTTTCAACACTCATAAGTTATTTTGTAGCTAAATGATTAACTTATGGAATTCACTAGATACACATACATTTTATCCTAGTCTTATTGTGCATTTAGTTCTTTGGCCCACAAAGCCTAAACAGAGGCCATAAAACTAGATAATTTGTACAAACCAGAGTTTACTCTGGTTAATGGCCTCCGGGGAAAACCCAGGACATCACAAACATCTGTAATTTAGCCCGACAATCTGATTATTCAACCAACAATATTACTAAATGGAGGCGATTAGTTAAGCAGTCATTTTGCTACACCAGGGGGGCTCTACTCCACGGTGCAAGTCACTTTGTGAGCAAGGACCTGATGACAATTCCATTCATGGTTGCTGATGTGCCTTCATGGTCAATCAGGGTGACTTGTACTCATTTCTCAACTTATAAACTAAATTTTAACTTATAAACTAAATGCAATCACATCACAATATGAAAATTATTTTTCGTACCAAAAATATGAACTTTTATCTTAAATAAAATATTGTCTTTGATTTTTTTTATTTTTAGACATAAAAATGTTTTGTAGTATCAATATTTATAAAAGAAAATCTGTTTTTGGCCACCATTAATATTTGCACTTAATTGTTTATAAAGTAATTTAATCAGGAGTTAGATCTCTCTTGACAGTTGAAATTTTTGTAAATGGCAGGATTTCCTTCTTTTCAAATTTAATTTAATTATAGTGTAACTTTTATTCAGAATTTAATATATGATTTGTAGAGAGTACTATGAACTCAGAGGAAATGTTTACTACCTCCTATTCATATCTGTCAGACTGGAATGATTGGAACCGTACATTACAGACAACATTTGAAGTGGGCCATTCCTTGGATTCAGAAATTTTATGTCACCTTTTACAAAAAGCAGATATAGTGCAAGTCCATGAACAACCTATCATTGGTGAGTTTTTAATATAGTGTTCATTGTCTAATTCCAATGCTATATTAGCATAAGTTATTTCATAATAGTTATATATAATATTAATTAAAAAATATATTTCATCACTAGGACCAAAAGTGAAGCTTTTTGATACAAGCTCAAGTTTAAGTAAATGAAAAATGCTGAAAACTGCCTCATACAATTCTTATATTATTATAAACAAAATGTTATATTTCTCGCCTATTTTTATCTTATATATTTTTTTCTTTTTGTAACAATTGTAGGCCTACTCTACTCGAATATTTCTCAAATCAATGTGAAAAATAAACTATAAAGTGAACTGTCACAATTAGAAAAATTGGGAATGTTAAATAAAATTTTTACATTTGAAAATGCTCGTTTATTTATATATTTACTAATTTGTAGTGCTTCTTTGTAGTGTAAATGTTAAATAGAACAATTAATAAAATCAAGTTTGAAATCATTAGACCTCAAAAATGGTGAGTAATCATTTACGCTACTAATAAATCAAACTTAGCCTAATGTAAGTTAATTATAAATTCAACTGTTCCATTACCACATTACCATCTAACGCTTGATAAATATTTTTTTTAAAATAAATAAATTATTACGTTACTGTTAATTAATTAAGAGGTAGTTTTACTAGAAAAAAATATTGTAACTTATAAATAACAATAAATTGTTCTCTTTGCATAAACATATGAAGAATGGGAAGGCGCAGTGTATTGTTCATACCATATGTAGTGGTCTTGTGTTTAAGTCATATGCGGAAGAGAGACAGAACTATGCATACGCAATAACCTATCTGTAGTAGTCCTAGTATCATGATTATCGCCTTATATAAAAATTAAGATACTGATCAAATAGAGAATGTAAGGATTAAGAGTTAGTTAAGAATTTAAAGTAGAGTTAGGATGAAACAGATTTTAAGTCCACTCGATACAGACCAGAGCATAAACAATCATTATAACAGAGTACAAAAAGTTAGGTAATTGCTTGGCTTGGAACCTACTAACACGTTACAAATAATAAGTAGGCAGAAAATTATCGACTGTCAGTTGTCAGTACCTGGAGTTGGTAACAGAAGAGATTGGACCAGTGGGAGACTCTGTCGGAATCTGAGACCAGGGTGCTGTCACAGGAAAAGATCACTAATCGATGAAAATTTGATATGAGGGATCAATACAGACATATTGATCCATATTTAATTTGGTTTCTACTATCTTTTTTTATTGGAAAAACCTTTTCCAGTCAGAAAACACACACAAAAACACTAAAATTCTGAAATATTTTGTAAACACTGTTCACTTTCACAATCAGTAGAGTATTAAAAGATACTATATTTACATTTATTATCCTTACTTTAATCCTCATTCTACAAAACAAACACTGCCGTCTTGTATTTGTTCTCCACAAATAAAGTTATTTTTTCTAGAAAATTGTATTTCATTCATTTGTATATTAGTTTTAACAGGTTTATATATTTTATTGAAATGAAAAAAATTGTTCAAGGCTTAATCTTGACCCATTATCTGTGCAGCTAATTGGGTTTATTTTTATGTAGGATATAAATACATTTTTCGTCATACCGCTTCAAAAACAGCTGCTTTATTACATGCATTGAGATGCTAGTTGTTCTTTTTAGTCCTAGGAACTAAAAACATCAGCTGAGGTCGAGGTCATCAGCTGTTACTTCATTTATACAAATTAATTAACGATTGTAAAGCATCTTTAAAAACAACTGATACTCTTGATTGTAAATAACCGATAAAACAGCTGTTAGCATTGATTTAAAGGTAAATAGGTAAGAAGCTTTTGGTCTAAGCTTTTGGATCTAAGAAAAGATCCTTGCTCATTTTCAGCAGGTCCCTTCATGTCACTATTATGTTTTTTAACAAAGACATGATATAATAGACAAATACATTATAGTTCTGAAAAATAGCTTTTTTACATCTTCATGACATCAATGTTACTTGACTCTAGAAGGAGACATTTTATGGAACTGTTTCTCTGCTTCAAACCATTTTAATTTAAAATTGTCCATAACTCCATTAGAGTTTTAAATAATTCATCAGTTGGTTTGTACAGCCATCCTTCGAACAACTGAGGATATTTAATTCGAAACTTTTTACATTGAAACTGCCAAACACTTTCCAATCTGTCAGATTCAACTTTGGTGATTTCATCACACGCTGGATACATACTGCCACTAGTTAAATCACAAAACATATTCCTGGTGATCATGTTTTCTTCGATTCTATCATCTCCACCAGGTTCATTAGCTGTGAACTTATTGACTGGAAACTGTTTTCTGTAACCATCATTTCACCACTGTCTGCTTGATCTTCTGTTTGCTGCTGAAGATATAGCTCCATCCTTTCTTCCAAGTATATAATTTCGTAATCTGTTTAAACTCTAACGATGATGGATAATCATGGAGTCCTCCATTGTACCTCATTACACTGAAAACCCCTACCAAAATATCTTGATTTAATCTGTTCTATATTATTATACCTGATTTCATATTTACTTTGCATGTCTTTGAAGAGCATTCTTAGAAACTTAATACTCATAAATATCACTTTTTGAAAAGGCAAGAGTTGTTTTTTCTTTCCTTTTACAGAAACTCAACAGTAGTTTCCATATCGAGAAGAATTTTTATTTTGAGTTTCTAGTTCCAAGCCATATCCAACCATTCTTTTCCTAGAATGAATGGTTGGCACTTTCGAATTAAAAACATCAAATCAATCATTCACCAGCTTTATGAAAAAAGACCACTCATCCCAGTTTTTACAATTCAGTAATTTCTAACTTCCTAATCTTTTTAAAGCAATCAAATTTGTATGTGAGAACAACTGGCTAATTTGGGTTACATTTCGACAGATTATCAAAATTGTTTAGTGCAAAAATAGGCAGCCCAAGATACAAAGTTCATATATTTCCCGGAACCAAACATTTGCAACACAGTAGAATTCCGAACAGAACAATATTATATGAGTAGAAAAACACAAGAAGCCAAATTTCACCAAAAGTTTCAGCATGAACGAACCATCACCATTTTTTGATCCTGGTAAATTTCGTAGTGCTTCAGGTGATGATATTTTGAGCCATATTACTCTATTTGAGTGAGTTTCATTGACAAATGGCTGGTCTGATGAAAAAAAGGCTGTGTACTTTCAGATTTATTTAGACAATATCACATTAAAATTTCACGAAAATTATGAAAGCACAAAAATTTGTCTTGGGCGAAAACTAAGAGAACTTATTCCACAGTTTTTGTCCCAGTGGAGGAAATAGAAATTTTATGATTACAATTAAATAACAGGGTTCAATTGCTCGAGAGTCTGTCATCAAATATTGGGTGGACATTGAACTTTTATGTGCACAATTAGATGGCAATATACACAAACAGAAAATTTGTGGCTACATGTTAAAAGGCTTTAATCCAGCTCTTCTACAACAAATAATAATGTTGGACAATTTGACTTTGGTTAAGTTGGAAGCTAATATTCAGGTTTATGACAGGACAAAATACCTGATGGATTTTGTCATTAATTCTCTTTTAATGTGTCCGAGAGATATATTGATGTATGGGAAAAAGAACAAGGTAATGGTGATGTTATATGATTTGAGAATAGGGACAATTGGTACCATGAGAGGAGAGGGGACAGTCATGAGAGATGTTGTATAGATAATGACATGGTGCCACAGAGGGATGACTCTCGTTACAGGCATGGGCATGCACAAGTGCAAAGGATGCTTATAGAGAGATAGGTAATCAGGATAGACAACATTGAGTTCCGTTTCGGGAAATTAAAATATTGGGAATGTGAAAAATACAGTCACTTTACTAGCGATTGTAAAGGCAGAATATCAAAAAACTAGGCCAGAAGTGCATAGGGCATACTCTGATCTGCCTAGGTAGTCTCGGGGACAGTATATGTTTTTAACAGAAACAAAATATAACCAAATTAACATACGACGACTTGATTTCAGCAGATGAACAAAGATGACATTTATATTTTTCAAAAAATCCAAACAACAGCAACAAATATTCGAGTGGATTGATTCAAAACAACGAAGTTGTGAAAATAGCCTTGACAAAAATGCATTACCATGTTATGTTAGGGCAGAGTCAGCATAACCTTGAGTGGATGGTACCTCTTTGTTTTACAAAATTAAACAGTTGCAAAATATGAACCAATTTATTCTAAATATTACTTTGGGAAAACACGGAACTGGTTTGACAATGTATATATTGGGAAAAATATATAATAACAATATACTTATTCTTTTGAATATAGGGTGGAATATTTATTGTTTAAAAAGTAATTACAGGTATTTAACAACGCCATACACTTCAGAAGATATTCTTCAAACTTTACTGAACAATTCCCTTATAACAGTTGTTGGGAAAGCAATGCAGGATGTTTCATATAGTCAAGTGGTAAATTTAGTTCAGGACTTATAGTGTGACTTACAATTAGGAAACTATATTCTTTCAAATAATAACACCATAATTGACTAATCATGGCATTGTTCAATTTGGGAAAAATAAAAACAAATAGGCCTACTGGGTTCTTGTCTGCAACCATGAATAACCTCCACATATAAGGAAAATACAGTATAAAGGGTTTGCTTAGTAAAGGACATCATATTTGAATCATAAACGGCACGAAACAATGAGATAGGGCTAGACAAGTTACCTAATAAGGTAAAGGGAGAGAACAACAAGACCAATTATGACAAAAATTACAATAAGGAGGGGATAAACGGTTTGGACCAAACGTCGATAAGAAATATAAACAAAATTAAAAACCAAAATGTAGAAATAGATATAAAAACTAATAATAAACAAGAATTCCAAATTTTAATAATTTATAGGCCTACTCAAAAAGACAACTTAATAAAAAAACATATATAGAACCTAAATGGACAAAGTAAAATTTATATAATCAATCAATTAAATATTGTTTAGGTAATAAATATTATGTAAATATAATTTTGAAGGGTTGTAAGAGAACGCTAGATAAGTAAAATATTAAAATTTAATGTAATTTGTTTTGTAAAATTCAGAGTGATTCTAATGATAATGACTTTTTAGTGATAATGATAATTCCATAGTGAAAACTTTCTTTTAAAAATTTGAAAACCTTGTTAACAGTGGAAAGCAAATTATTATACATGATGTTGTTCAACTTCATGCGAAAAAAATGCATCAGTTTCATGCAAGTTGCATCAGAAACCAAGATCTCAGTCCATTATAGACTTAGTCCACCTTCCATTTTTAGTTCTTATGACATTATTCAGCCCACAGCACTTACTTAATTTGAACCTTTTGACGATATCCATCACATCAGTTTTCTCTCGAATGTGAACATTTTTTATTCTGTAACATCTCACTTCTAATGGATTTCTTTTAATTACTAGTTGTATAGGTATTTTTGTATATTTTTTTTATTACTATTGGCAATAATGAAATTTCAATAACTTTCCGTCACAGTAGTCGATAGTGATGGCTGAATAGCTGAAACGGTCATAGGAAAAGAAAAATCGTAATTAAAGGGTACTAGAGTAAGATTATTTTTTATTTAATTTATTTTTTCGTTGGTTCCAGTTTTCGGTTGTTTACGTTGGCTAGGCATGGAAAACTATTCAACCTTAATTTTTGTGTTAACATTGATTTTTGTATTTTGAATTATAATTTCAATATCTAATACGTCAGTGTGGTTCTTCATTTCAGCAACAGTTTTGTTTTTCGAAACAAAATTAATTTTTTACAAGTTTTTCAGAAAACGGTAAAAGCAACAAATGAACAAATTTCCGAGAGCTATTAAAACTGTATTGGCGACGTCATCCATCAGTGCTGTGATATGGCCAAGTACAAGTTGAATGTGTTGACAGTGAAATGACACTTTCAACAAATTAAGTAACTTATCAGATAACCACGCTAATCTGGTGACTAAGAGGCAACATCGCTCAAGGACTTTTAGCCCTTTAAGTTTTACAGGAAATAAAAAATGTGTACAAATACATCAGAAGGAGTATCCTCAAATTTTAGATTTTAGGTGATTACTAGTGAAAACATCGGGCACGATGCTAAAAGGGCAGTAGTATTGCTAGGAATTATATATTAGGATTAGGTTAGGTAGTTGAATTTTATTATAAGTTCCAGAAAAACTACCAGAGTGTAAACAATAGTTGCGACAAGACGTAAAAAGTTAGGAAACCACTGAGCTTGCAACCACAAAACGTGCAACACAATGCTGAAAGATATATAAGCCAAGGTTGGGAGAAGATCGATATCAGACTCAGCAAGGCATTATCAATGGCTTGTTGTCGGCGGTCGGAATTACCAAGTGGAATCAGTCAGCATTGATAAGTTTGAAACAGTTCAGTATTTTGAAACAGCTCAGTATTTACATTTCAAATAATTAATAAACAAATCTCCAACTTACACAAAAACAGAACACTAACGCAATCTATCCGCGGAAGTTGACAACTCAATTTTAACATTGTAAATATAGGAAATATGATTCAGTCCCATCAGAAGGAAATTAATAATAAATACGCAAGGGAAAACCGATAAAAGAAAACCTGGCCTATTGAAAATTTAATATGTTGGCTATCTACCATAAAAATCCCGAAACATAAACCAAAGCCGTTAAATAAATAAATAAAGAGATAAGTTGACAAACACGATACCAGTAAAAACAAATATTCCATGACAATACGACCTAGCCAGTACAAATAAGGCATAATAGCGAATTATCCCAAAATATTGAAATATACTGTGGGATGAAGAATTAAATTATCTTTCAAATGGTCACCTCACAATTTTAGTAAAGGTCCGTTTAATTAAATACGAAGACTTCAAAGGTGATGAACTCAGGGAAATTCACCTAGTCAAGTTACAGACGAAGCTAAGCCCCGCCTCCAGGATGCTTTGTGATTGGTTGATGCCATCCACGGTGGCGATCTTCAAATTGTCTTAGAGATTAGCAATTTTTTTAGTTAATAATTCAGGCATAAATAAAGAGTTTGTTTCTCAAAAATTAGTTTTAAATTAAATAGAATTGGTTAGAACATGTAAATTAGGATATAATCATCATACCATAAAATCATTTTCAGTCACCGAAAATTGTATCCATTTAAGTCCTTGCAAATAATCAGTACTAACGATTTTGGTAATGAGATTAAAAGTGAACCCCTATTTATGTATTAATTCGCTAAAAGGACACTATATTCATTCCTAAGCAGACGCTTGACCCGGACGGACGCATAAAATTCACGCCGGCTCTCTTCATTTGATTTTGACTGCTAAAACGCTTTAAAACGCCCAGGAATCATTACTAGGAAGAATACAACAGATATTGGGTGAGAGAAAACCAATTATACGAACATTTCATGGTTATAAACTTCTATTTTCATCCAAATTAATAACCCAAAAATCTCATAGTGATCCAAACTTTTGTGTACCAAAGCCTACAAAGATAAGACACTTTTGAACTCTTTTTCTTTCAATAATCATCCTCATCATTTAATGTTCTCACTAGATTTAAGTTAGTTAATAGTTAATTTTAAGATTTAAATGCAAACTGTAATTAACTGTAGGTGTGGATGGATCCGGCCGAATACCCCTAGCCCGAGATTTGTAATTTAAGTTTAAAATACGAACAAAACCCGACTGAGACTATTATAATTTATTCTTTTAATAACCCAATTTGTACAAATGATATTGATAGTATTTTAATAGAATTTCAAGTCAATTTTATGTATAATTCAGTGACTGAAAAACCCAAACTAACATTCAGTGAAGGGATCAGAGACAATAATAGATTTTAGAATAATTGTAAAGATTTTGAATTTTATTTGTGAACCATAATTATTTATGTTATTAAAGTTTTCTTTCTTTTATGTTTATTGTGTAAAACATATTTTGTTGCTTATTTCTTACTATAAATTAACCTAAGCTTTTAGTTAATTCTTTCTTTCAAAGGAGATAGATCAATTTAAATCACAGTAAATCAAAGTAACTATCCATATAGATAAGTAAAGCATTCTTAGATTGAATTAAGTTGATTTAAGCAAAGATTTTAACAATATTAAATCAGCTTACCATAAAATGTGTATATGAATTGTAGCTTTCAAGTTCTGCAGGAGAACACTTCGGGAGAACCAGTACTACGAAGAAACATGATTGAGCTCCAGCAACAGATATGATCAAGCTTCGTGTATATTTTCCGTCTCATATAAACTTTGCATAGATCAACCTATATGAAGAGAGCTTGATTGAATTTAATTAACTTCTGGTTGTAACATTGTTTTCACTCTGGATTAAATATAAGAAATAAAACAATTATTATTTTTAATAAAGTACTGAAGAACAATGATATTTCTGCTTAAAAATGACACTCATGTATAAAATATAATGTTAATATTTTTTTCAAATGTTACATCTTCTGTCATATTTTTTTTTAATTTTAAGAGAATATTTACCGCATAGCAATAAATGTTAATATTTGCTCTCATATATACAAATTTATAACTTGAACTTTTATTTTGTGCAGGTTTAGATTCACAAGTTTGTGGAAATCAACTTTTAAAAATAAAAGATATTACAAATAAAAAAAAGAAGAAAGGAGATAAATTAAACCCAAAAAGTGGAGCAGAATCGAACAAAAATGACTGTACCAACCCAAAAATGGATATTCGAAATTGCCTTGCTTTAGCAGAAGAAAGAACTATATTAACACAAAAAAAATTGTTAGACGAGTTTAATATGTTGTCACAAAAAATCAAATTAGATAAAACAATAACTGATGAGTCTGTTATGGTTGGTGAGTCTGAAGTGCTAAAATCTCCTGACTTGTGTGATGATGTTGTTTTTATTAGGCCTAAAAATGTTTGCAATAGAACAAAGAGTGAACTTTTAAATTCTCAGTGTGTATTTTCTGATAACCCAGATTTACAGAAGCTTGTAACTAATGTTTTATCACCTATGCCTGTTGTGAAACCAACTTCAACAAAATTTAATGTGAACAATGCAATTCACTTGGATGACTTTAAAAGTGATATTACATTAGAGGTTATTCAAAATTTTAATATTAATAAGACTTTTAATCAAATTAAAAGTGTAGGTTGTGAAAATATGTTTGTTAAACACAAATTAATGGCCCGTGCATTAGTTGATATTAAAAATTTAAGAATACATTCACAAAATCAACTTATACTACCTCAAACATCGAGTGTTATAAATAGAATATGTAAAGAAAGCAAAATGACAAATAAAGACTTGTGTAACTACATTTTGGTAGATGAGAGTAATAAAAGTGGTATAATACAATCACAAAGTGAATTTGGTTGGCTTCATTCTGGGTATGAAGATAATATTAATAAACAACATGAAAAAATAAGCCAGATTGATCCTTCAACTGTTATTTTTGACAAAGAAAATATTATATCTCAATCAAAATTATCCACTAATAAGCGTACAGCATTGGTTGAAAATATTCAGACCACATCTAAAAATAAAAACAGGCTCCCTCATATAACTGATAGTAAAAATAAAATCATGTCTCAAGAAGAAGATATGTTTGTTCACTCTGTTGATGTTAGTAAAACAAATGAAATGTTGTTAAATAAAGATCTTTTAAACCTATCAAGTATTGACATTGGTAATAAAAATCAATTGAAACACACTGACAGTATAAACTCAATCATTGAAATGGATACTGGTAATAAAACTATTACACCAAAATCTCAAAATGAAAAATCGTTTTCCTCTGATATTGTAGACCTTGATGATTTGTTTACAGAAGAAGTGAAAAATGAAATGGAGAATACATTATTTGAAAAAACTCGAGAATCATTCAGAAAATCGATTATTGTAGAAGAGAAGCATAATAAATTAAATGATGAAAATAATTATTCCTGCAATTTACTTAATATTAAAGAATGTCCTTCATCACAGTATAGACAAATCAATGAAAAACAAGAAAGTAATAATCAAAAAATTGTTCAACCTTTTTTAGAAACAGATTATGTTGGCATTGATGAATTATTTAATGATGATGATGATTTCAATTGGTCATCTATAAATAATACAAAAACATTACCAAACAATGTACACAGTTCTACACCTAATCGTATGATATGCTCAAATGGAAAAAATAACATTAGTAATCATCATCGGACTTCTACACCACAAACTAAAAGAGTACTTAGTAAAGACATTATAAATTTAAAATGTTTTAAAAGTTCACAACAAAGTAGGTGTTCAGGAGAAAATGAGATATTTGCCATTAAAATCCCCAAAGAAAAAAATCATTTAAATGTTGTAAAAGTGAATTCTCATAATATTAGCGATAACAGTAATTCTGATTTTGAACTTTCTCCAATATTATCAGGAAGACCATTTCAAATGAATACCACAAATTGCTCAGCTCCAAAGCTTCGAATGCAGAATCTCTTTCCAGAGGAAAAACCTTCCCCTTTATTAAAAGAAAATAGTGTTCAACCTAACAAATGCTCATTGAATTTAAAAAATGATGTTAGTGTAGATTTATCAAATCAAATAAAAAATGATTTCTGTAATGAAAAATTAGAAGAAAAAATTGAAAATAATAGTGATCATTGGTCTGTTAGTCAGTTATTTGAAGATTCTGATGGTGAGAAAGAATGTGATGAAGAAGATTATAGCATGTATACAATAACTCAGTTAGTTAAGAAAGCTTCAGATATTTCTGTTAATAAATACAAGAAGAATTTTCAAATTTCAAATAAAAAATATAAATCAAATGATTTACAAACAAATACATCTGTGTCTAATGTTTGTAGTATTGACGCAAGTATTGATGACATTTTTGATGATGTTGATACAAAATCCAAAATTGATCCCAAAAGTAAATCGATAAATTATGAAAATAATTATTTGATGAATGAAGCTAGTAGTTCCAAAATAAGTCCAAGTATTTTGAAGAATGTTTTGAACAGAAATTCAGGAATAAAACATTTAAAACCTAATGCTGAACTTATGCAACAAGCCAATTCTGAAAATCAAAGAAATTCTGCGTGTAAACTTGAAAAGTCTAATTTTAATTTTGAAGGCAATGATTTTAAATATTGTGAAGAAAGAAAGTCATTTATGTTAAACCAGTCTAACCAACCTCCTAAATTGTGTGAAAGAATGCAGACAACTTTGTACAAATCTTCTTCACCCTCTAAAATGAGCTTTATAAATAGTGAAAAATATAAAACTGAACCATTGATCTCTTCAGGTTGGCTTAGTGCTAGAAGGGATTCAACTCCATTCAAAGGAGATGCACAACTCTATTCATTAGATTGTTTAAACTGTACTGATTCAAACACTAATAGTGATATTTTTGAAAGTCATAATAATGATCAGAAGAAAGAAATCGTAAATAAGAACTCAAAATTTGAAAAAAGAAAAAAGACAAAAAAGGTATGTATAAAAAAAGGTTTAGTAAAAATGTAACATGATGTAAAAGCATTTAATTTATTTCTCTTGTCTTTGACAAAACCTAATTGTAAAGCGTATCTCTGGTTTAAATTCTTAAGTCAAACAAATCATAAATTTAAAAAAACAAAACGTAATGTACCACTATGTTAGTAGAAAAATACATATTTAAATAAGGTTATTTTCCGCTTCAACACAACTCCACCTGGCAGCAACTACCCCTCAAATACTGCCTCTTCAAGAGCCCTCTAAAAGGCTGAAAATGATGTTTTTCTTTAAAGACTGGAAGCTTGTTGAAAATTGTAACTACCATAAAGGTTCAATTTGTATTTCTGTGATCAGATAACTATTTTTTGGTCAGATAACTTTACGCCTATTAAACTAATGAAGATGGGGCACAGAAAAAACAATGTCATTAACCAGACCTGTGGAATCTTTGATTGTTCACTAGTTCGAACTGCTTCAAGATAGGCATGCATTTTGCCTACTGAGCTACACTGCTCCCCTAGAATATTATTACTTTCATTATGTTCATGTGAGGAAGGGATTAATAGTTTATCTTAGAAAATTGATATCAAACTACTAACAACTGTTAGTAGCTACATTGAAATATACTACCCTCAGACTAGGAATGTGTCTGGAGTAATGGGCGTGTCCTCCCATCTACTTGTTTCCCTAACCTGACTTGATGGTACAACCCATTCCAAGAAAACTAGGTACACAAATTACTGCTTAGCTACATTTAATTCTTAAAGTTTAAGTACAAGTTAATTCTTAAAAGTTTAATTTTGTAAACATTTTATTCTTATTTACTCCGATAAAAGAAACGAAAGTAGGGTAGGCGTTTACACAGAAATATTCGAGGTTTATATTTTTTTATTGGGGTTGTACCTCTGAAAGCAAATGCAACAAATGAAGTGTGGGGGTCCCTCTTTTCCTCTCCATCCCACTTCTACACAACACTGAAAATACACCGGGGTTGTCCCACCATGCACAAAGTTTCTCTTTGCCACCCCGCATTCCCAAGACAGTTTCATCACTCGTTTTAAGGGCCTGTAATAGGAATAATTAATGATATCAGTATTCATCAAACAACCATAGAAATTTCCTCTTACGTTTCAATACGATATCGAAATGTAGTTGTTTGGTTTTTGGTATTACATTCATTGGTTGTTCTAAATTAGATCTAACTGGCTGTCTTCAAACAATGCTTTCATTCCTGCCTTGTCTGTCTTGATTAGAAGGCTTACAGGTGGTGTAATTATTCACTTTCAAAAAAACTTGTACAAACCAACACTGAATGTATTTGAACGTGGCAAGCCTTCAAGTTTTAATAGACCTCCACGTTTTGCAGTTTTTATCACTATAGTTATATTCACACGAAGTGTGGACATTAAATAAGAAAATTGATACAATCATTTACCTTTATTTATATGTATCTCAATTAATTCTATTTATTATTCCTTTCAAAGTTGTCACAATTCATACTTGCACATCGATGCAGTCTGGTTTTTCATTGGTCGAAGGCTTGGAGAAGACTAGTTTTTGTCAGCTTTTAACTCATCTGCCATTTTCTTTATTACTGCATTGAATAACTCTAAACATATTTCTTTAAGCATAGATTTCAATTTAGGAGAAGAAAAAGTCCGAATAGTACCAAATCTGATAAATATCAAGAATGTTCCAGTGTAGTAATGTGTTTGCATCACAGGAAGTGATGTATAAGCAGATACATTCTGATGAAGGATAAAACCATGTTTCCACAGTTCTTGTCATTTTTTTCTGACTCTTTCAGCTTTTGTCACTTTATAATAATGGTGGTTCGCTCTGGTGCCTTCTGGGACCCATTGTTCCTTAATTTGTTAAGGGATAAATATTTAGAGTATAAGAAATTAACATTTAAATTAGTAGATAGTTAGGCTTCTTAAAATTACTTTCCCGGAAGCTAACGGTTAAATAATGTTGCACTAGCGAAAAACTAGGATGAACAGACTAGAGTGAACACCCGGTTAAGAGACTTCATCTATGTGATGTATTTAACATATTGGATGTTGGAAGCCAAGAACCAATAAAATACATCTTGGAACATCTTGAGAGAGAAATGTCAATTTGAAAAAAAGGTAGTGACTAGTGATACAGGTGTGAGTAGAAGGGAGTGGTGATGTGAAGTGGATGCTGGACATTGCATATCGCAAATATTATATAAATTTAAGTTGTATTAATATTAGATGTCAAAGATATAGGTATTGTTATTGAATTTATTCTAGGCTAAGATGTAAGTAAATACAGATCGAAATAATTATCGTTTCAAATTATTTAAAGATTGTATTGGTTTGATAGTCTATTGTTAAATGATTGGGTATTCAATCATTATTCATATGGTTTTCATGTATTTATATTAAGAATTAGTAAATTTAATTAAATATTAGGATCCTAAAGTCTAAAGGGCTTCATTCGAGTATCTTTAATTATTCTTCAATATAGAATTAGTATGTGTAGTATATTTTGGATAGAGGGAGAGAGACAGGCCAATTAAAACTACAGTAGAACCCCTCTAATCCGCCCTCAGGTGGTCCGTTACTCCGGTTAATCTGACCGTGCTCGAGCTCGCGATATTGTGCCGACTTGTCGATGACTCACGGCCCGTCTGGCGCCATTCTTTCCGGTTTGTTATCGCTTTCCCGCTTCAGTGCTTTGTCATCTCTCGTGAAAAATTAAACACTACAAAGCTTTTTTTTTTACAGATTCCCCTCTGTCAAGTCTTTTGACACATTTAACCACGTCTGAAATGAAACCAACACACGCTTCCGTATTCCCGTTTTCGTAACTCGTTCATTTTTATTTACTGTATATACTGTACGTAGATCATAACCAGTCAAAGACAAGAAGAAAACTGAAAAGAAATGTTATATTTTCCATAATGTATACTAAATTGATTCGTGGAAAAAAAGTGGCCCATCAAACGTTTTTGTCTTTGTATGTCTGCTATACCGACGGGTGCCAATGCCGCGGTGTTTTTATGCCGCCGACAATGGGATACCGCTATCGACAAAATCGTTTGACTCCCCGCTGCTTTGGTGCCGTGGAGTTTTTACGCCGCCGACAATGGGATACCGCTATCGACAAAGTCGTTTGACTCGCCGCCGCTTTGGTGTTTCAATTACAATTTATTTTCGGAAACTCTCATCCAACCAGTACACTACGATATAGGCCGGTTAACAGAAGTTCTACTGTACTTGCAAAGTTTATATATAGAATTTATTATATAGACTTTTAAAAGTTTATATATCACCTATTTCACTTTTAAAAAATCTGTTTATATAATATGTAATAAATATTGACTTTTTTCGGATAATCCGACCTTTTTTGTGTTCCGACCATGCCCCCAGTCCCGAAGGTGACGGATTAGAGGGGTTATACTGTAAATCCATGGAAATAGTTCAGTGTATATTCAGATTAAAGGAAATCTGTGATATGAAAACTTAGTCTGTATCATATGACCATGTGGGTTTTTATAATTGTTAGAATTTTTTCAAACCATATATTTACAGTACCAATTTACCAATCTTTTAACACAGATTTAATGGATATAGATTTTATTAGATTTCTTGAGAATGGAAAAACATGGAATAGGCCTATTTAGATGTCTGTACGATTTTTGTGTTTTTTTAATCTTTAGAAATGTTTGTTTACACAAACAAAATTTAGGGGTAGACTTACATTTATTAGAAGTCTGTATGATAGAAATCTAGAACAAACTCTAGCGAAATCTGGGCAAATTAACGATAAACACATAAATTCAGATTTCCAAACAGACTCAGCTAGTAGTGTTTGTATTCTATCCTAGATTACAGCAGTGAATACACAAACTGTAAGGATTATGCTATAACAGGGAAAAGTCTGTCTCATTTTCTTATGGTAGATTGATATTGTTGATGGCCACTAAGTGTTAGCATTCTGCCATATAGTAGAAAGAGAGACATTCACTTTACATCCAAAATAAGTTTATGTTATGTTCAGTTGAGAAGGAGTGATTCTGTTCTCTCTTTATACTGAAAACCAACATGCCGATATCTAGTTGGTAGTTAAAATATCAAGATCCAAACCACACGTTAGTGAAAATTATAATTAATGAGTAAATTGAGATGAACCACTATGTTTTGTTAAATAATCACTATGTCTAAGTAAATAAATGATTTTTTTAACAAAGTTTTTTCTGGACAAAAGATATTTTTATCTAAAGGACATTTAATTGTAGGTGAAGTGAGTTCATAAACATAATATATATAATGTATAGATTCACCCAGGTTATTTGCTCAAAACCATTAACGTTGTTTCTGTTGTATTATTTCTTGTCAAAAACGCACATAATAGATCTCAAAACACCACAATAAAAACATCACAAACTAGGAAAAAAGTTACTGTCAAAATAAATTACTGTTACATACAACACACGAAACATAGGAAAGAAAAAAAACTGACTACATATGACTTTTTACAAATAAAAAACACCTCAAAATCTTTGAGTTCCTTTTGGTGTTCAAAGTCCAACAAAGTGTTTGCTACGCTATAATGGAACGTTCCTATACGAATATTGTACCTAGATGCATATGATAGTGTTTTAAAGTTTTGAATGGTGACTTAACAGTAGCAAAAATTGTTTTAGATATTTTAATTACAGCATTTTAAACCACAATTTACAAAACTCAAAAGCATTTTATGAAGACTTTGGTAATATTGAATTAAATTTATTTATAAGATAAAATTTCAGTAATCAAAGCTGCCTTGTTCTGTTACAAAATTCTGTCTTAAAATAAGTCTTGGATGTTGACAGCGTCCACAGGAAGAAAAGAATGATTTTCTCATTAAGGAAGCAGATGTATCTGGGACTCAAATGTCAAGTGACGAAGAAAACACAAGTGGCTTGGATGACCTTGATGAAAGCTTTATTGATGATTTTACTCAACGCCCAAGCACATCTGCTAACCAGACTATTCTGGATATGAAAGCTGTCTATCTTCAAACAGCTAGGTAAATTATCTTAAATTATGTCTATGTATTTGGCCAATAATTTTGTAGAACTTAACACTTCATATTTGAAAGGGTTTATCTTAAATAAGTTATTTCATTTCATGAAAATGTTGTTGAAGCCATAAAAAATTGTAATGTTTTAGAAATTAAATTTTCTTATGATATTGAGTAAATATTTATGAGTATTTTATACGTGTAGAAAAGTTTAATGTAAATAACAAATTCCAATCTCACCAAAATTCAAATGAGATCTCCAGTCTGGAAGCCATACCCATTAAGACTATTGTTGTCTCGAATATCAATCAAGACATGTTGGAAGTGGCCTAATTACTTGGTATTCATGTGTAAACCTGGAGATTCGAATTCAATTCGCAGTGAGATCAGAATCTGCTAACCATATTATTAATTCTTGAAAAAATTGTCTAAAATAGCAGATAAAGAGTTTCATACATATTTGTTTTCAAGAAACAATGAAAATACTTCACCATTGTGAGAAAGGGAAACTTATGAACGCATTGGAGGAGTATGAAATATATAAACGAACAAAGGACAACAGTAGTTCCCTATTAAATGAAAAATTAAAATTTGACTCGCATCTAATTTATGACACAATCATAAAGCAATTAGATAGGAACTAAACCACCCCACCCCATGCCTACCACCGTGCGCAGGAAACCAACATTGACAGTACGCATTGTGACAGTGGGCCTACTACATCATGTTTTAAATGTTTAAAGAACTTGTGTGTTTGTTATGTGTCGTGTGTTCGTAATTTGTGATTTTAAACTAAGACAACGGTAATACCCGCAAAACACTTGAAAATGGCTGAATAGCCGAAACGGCCGTAGTGAGATAACTACAGACAAACATAGACTATTGTGACGGTAAGTCTT
Organism: Aphrophora alni; assembly: GCA_963513935.1. Lineage (NCBI taxonomy): Eukaryota > Metazoa > Arthropoda > Insecta > Hemiptera > Aphrophoridae > Aphrophora > Aphrophora alni. Next base: position 99,490,936 of record OY740767.1, read on the forward strand.
ATAATATATCTAATAAAGAGTTTGCATTTTTTGTATTTCTTCCTTACATTTTATAAGTTTTATACCAAACCCAAAATTTGTATGGGAGTTTTGAATTTGTTGTAATAATTTTGATTGTCTATTTGTGAATTAGCTAACAGAAAGATAAAATAAAATAAAACAAATAAAATATAAAAAATTTTTAAAAAATAAAAAACTTTACAAATCAATGTATAGTACTGGAAAAATATTATACTAATTATTCAAATATATTTACTTTTATTGGTCAACATTGTACCATTAAGTCAAAATAATGTTACCAATATTTAATTATATGATTACTGTTAATGATAGTTATTAAAATAGATCTATTTTTGGTTTGGCTTTTCGATTACATCTTAAATTGTAAACTTAGATGATGTGTCATTTTGTTAATCAGGTCAAGATTCAAGTTTTTATTTTTTCTATATTGATGTACCTATTTTTGAACGATTATAAAATATACATTATTTATATCTCTAATAAATAATTATTATAAGAGATAATGATAATGATTTATAATTGGCCATGATTTTGTAATTATTTATGGAACCAATTTAACAAGAGATAAAATTTGATTTATGTTTTACAAAATATTATGAAATTATATTATATTAACTTGTAGGTAATTTCTTTTTTATAATTATTGTTTATTAGTTTTATCTAAAATTTGAAAAAATTTGTTACCATTTTTGTATATTGTAGTATATTATTGTTGTTAATTACCCTTATGCATGGACTTTAAAGGAATGAATTTTATAACATTTAACAAGAAAATAAAAAAGTTTTAAAACTTGGTAAATATTTTATTAAACTATTTATGCTAAAGACCGTAGGTACTTGGTGGTATTCCATTTTAAATAAATTAAAACAACAATTTTTTAGTATAAACCACAATATTTTAAATTCTTGTATAAGTCCTTGACAATGCATTAACGAGCGAAACCATGGTCGGCAAGTTTCAATTCAAATATTGTGGTTTATACTAAAAAATTGTTGTTTTAATTTAAATATTTTATTATTTATTACATTTGAAAGATATAGCTACATTGGTAGAGGAATAAAATCTTAAGTTCCAGATTTAAAAATAAAAGTAAGAGATTGTGTGTTAGTTTATAGTCACTTCTTGTTCAGAATTCCACTGAAAAACATTAATTGATAATTCCAAAATTGGACAGCATTGGCAAAATATGTTTTTGTAATAAATTACTATGGGTCTTTAAATCCTCGTTGGCATAATATTTATTAATTTTTTTGTATTGCTGTTGACAAACATATTATTTGTATAACACGAATCATTAAACAAATAATGCTATATAACATTACACTTCAACATTATATTCAACATTACAAATGTCAACTCTTCACATACTTTTTTATAAAATTTGACTAACAGAAAAATGTATTTTTCTCAGCCACATAAATATGATCGATCATTGAGGGGTCATTTTTTATATTATTTTTTTAACTTAAGATGTTTGGTGACATAGATACATGTACTTTATTTGTAGAAAATAATTAATCTAAAATAATTTATGATTTTTCAGATATTTGAAGTTACATATTGTTTGATTTTCAGTGTAGCGTTTTAAGATAACTTATATTTTAAGATTCATGTTTACTTTATTATCCAAGTCAAGGAATAACTTTTAAAGTTTACTTTTTCTCTCTTTTTTTTCCCCCCTTTTGGGCTGTGATAACCTCCGTCAGAGGCCTCACCGACGTCAACCTGAAGGTCTTTTGCCACCCCAAGTTCCACCCTACACTCACTCAGTCATACCTGTCATCCTTATGAAGGAACTGATACTACCTATCGGGTTCTCTAGGATGGTTTCCATCTCCTTCCCGGAGGGCCTAGAGAGTATAGCCTGGCTCGTCCTAACGCCTCACACTCTAAGAGAATGTGTTCTGCGGACTCTTCAGCCAAACCACATTTCCTGCAAATATTTTCTGCAGCAATCCCTATCCTATGTAGATGTTTCCTGAGGTGACAATGGCTCGTTAAAAGCCCAACCACCGGGCTTGTTATCATGTTATCCCTTCTAAGAGAGATAAGTTCATCAGCATGTTTCTTGCTTGGTCTAAGTAGCCTCTTTGCAAGTCTACTTGTAGTTGAATTTGTCCAGGCCTTATTCATCCCCTCCCGTTTACATGTATCAACCGCTGCTCTGGCATGTCCATAGGAGATCCCGAACACTGGCTCCGGGTCCATGAAAAGGGATTCTGAACCTACCCTGGCTAATTCATCTGCTCTCTCATTTCCATCGATACCTGAATGGCCAGGAACCCAGCTCACAGTGACCGTGTTCACCCGACTAAGCTTTATCAATGATGAGATGCAGTCCCATACCATCTTCGACTTTACTCTAGTCGTGTTTAGTGCCTTAATTGCAGCTTGACTGTCCGTGAAGATCAGAATGTTCTTACCTTTGTATTCCATTCTTAGATTCTCCTTGATGCATTCGGAGATTGCACCTACTTCTGCTTGGAAAACAGTAGCATGCTTGCCTAGGCACAGTACGGTGGAACTCTCTGGGTTAATCCCATTTATACCACCCCAAGTTATTAGCCATAAATACAACATAAAGTTAGAAAAAAATATATATATTTACTTACTTTTGTTTTGTCTGTCACGTGACTTCCTTTTCTTTTCTCTTTTTAAATGTTTTAACGATCTTAGTAGAGTGATAATTATCTAAAAATGGAGTAAATCTCCGAAGCGTGCCAGAAAAAGAAAAGAAAAGGAAGTCATATGAAGGACAAAACTAAAGTAAGTAAATATATATTTGTCTAACTTTATGTTGTATTTATGGCTAATAAAATATCAGTTGAAAATCATAGCAATTAACAATATTTCTCGAATATTATACTACAGAATAAATTAATACTATTAATATTCGTGTTATAGGAGTCCTGTGAGAAGACCAGGTTGTTTCAAAATACCAAATATCAAAAGTTCTATGCTTGAAATGGATGTATTTTCACAAAGTGTCATTGAAGATCCAGGCTCTTATGTAAATGTAAGTTTAAAAATGCTCTTTTTTAATAAATTTTGTGTTTTCATTAGATTATATCCATATTTTTTCTAATTTATTTGCAAAAATGCCTAGCTACAATCAATTAGAATGGCATGTTAGTGTACAACTTACAAAATTACTAATACGACTTTCCCTGCTAATTGGGAAACAATTGAATCAGTCATTATTAAAAGGATGTATTTGTCACTTTTACTGCTTTTCACTTTTTTACAATATTCTTAAAATCACATAAAAGCACACCTTTCAGTGTTAAAATGGGGCTTGTTGCATTATAACAACAGGTTCAAGTTTGCTTCTAAATATAGTATATATTGTTAAGAGGGGGTATGTGAAACATGTACTTCCTTTCAAGATTAAATTAATGGTAGCATAGTCAGCTGATTAGCATAAACAGCTAATTATTATTAATAAATAGTGATACAATCTTGTTGAGCACTGTGATGAAATTCGCAATAATAATTTGAATTTACCCCTAACCACAATCACTGGAAACTTTAAAATAAAACACAATTATTTTATTAATTGTTCTTTATTTATTTTTTCCACTAAATGCCCTTTGTGGAAAAAATAAATAAAGAACAATTAATCAAATAATTGTGTTTTATTTTAAAGTTTCCAGTGATTGTGGTTAAGGGTAAATTCGAATCATTATTAATAAATAGTGAGCTTGACATGTGAGATAATATTAGATAGAATAAAACTCGAAAACAAGATCTTACAAATATTATGTATACTTAATCAAACGCGTTTTAATTGAAAAAGTCGCCACCCTAGTGATACATGAGCTACAATAACTAACGTAGCACTACGACAAACCCCATATTTATACAAAACTAAAGGGGTGTGGCCTAAACCTACCTTCTAACATAAAGGCATTGACAAGTCCCTCGTGTCATTCTAAATAATAGCAATTTAAGCAATACTGAAGTGATTGAATACTTATAATTCATGCATGTGTCAAAATAGTTTCAGGTTTAATAGCAAGTTTTACCCAACTACACAGTATACGACAGAAGTTAAAAACATAATAATCTTCCATTTTTTTTATGTAAATGTGTTTAGAAAAAGTAATAGTTTATCATCTAGTATTTATAGAAGGCCTACACATACAGATAGATATATAACTAAGGATTCACACCATTCACCCTGTAAGAATTTAATAAACAGGGCTTTGTAAAATTATATTTATTATTTATTTGAATTTAAAATTGTAACATTTTTATCTTAAAGCTTTTATTTAATGAAACACCCTTTAACGTTCCACCTAGACTGCTTTAACACATCTAACCACCTTGAACGTTCCACTCCGACCGCTTAACATTTTCATTACATTTTATTAATAGTTTCTTTACACTGAAAACACATCTGACTTACTCAACTGTCCCCTTCCGACTGGCAAAGCCACATGTGTCTTTGTTCAACTTCCCCTGGCGTCTTACTTTTAATATGCAACGTCCGCGAGAAATTTTCTCACATACCTAGTAACACGTTTCGTCTATTTTTCACTGCACAATTTTTATTCAAATATTCATATGACTTATAATTAACATTTTTTACATCACATTAGTATTTTGGAAATCTATATTTAAATTTTATATTCCCTCATTTTAACATGTACTTTAAGTCATTCTTTTGACTTCTGAAGTCCCCCACCAATCAATTTCAACAATTCCCGGGTTCCTCTTAATATCCAAATCTTAATATAACCATTTTTGGTTATCCAAGTTAAAATTACCATTTTTGGTATCACAACCCGCACATAAAAGAGCAGTTTTCAATTCTATGGTTCACTGGTTAATAAATTTACCTCTGTCTAAAGAATATTACGAAAAAGAACTTCAATATATATTTATAGTGCTGGAATTTTTAATGGTTATCCAAAAGAAATAATAGATAATATAATAATGAAAGCGAAATTTAAGAAAATCAAGGAATCGAAAAGTACTCTTGTGGGCGTATGCCTCGACAACGATGGGTTTAAACTACATTTGCTCCTCCAATGTCAAATATTGTAAAATAAATCACTAAGAAAATATGTAAATTTAAATGTAACAATGTCAGTCGAGAATAACTTTTGTAAAATTTTGGGAAATCCAAAAGATAAAATTCAAGAACAAGATAAATCAGGAATTTATTGTATAAATTGTAAAGTATGTCCGAAAAAATATATAGGCCAAACAATACAAAATGTCAGGATAAAAGTAAAGAACACTTTGCCCATTTCAAATATAATAGGCCTATAAATCAACTATGGCTAAACATTGTTTACAGGAAAACATTATTTCAAAATAGGAAACTCTTTGTTGTTGAAAAATGTTACTAAATTAAACACAATAAATGCGTATGAAACTTTTCATATTAAAAATTACCATAATATAACTATAAATAATGAATTAGGGCCGATACAAAGTTCTATATTAAAGTAAAATATAAAATGTATTGTTTTATATTAACACGAGACACTTGTTAACATCTTAATATTATAAAGTAGGATTAGGCCACAGCCCTTTAGTTTTGTATAAATACAGGGTTTGGCACAGTGCTAGTTAGTTATTGTAACTCATGTATCACTGATAATGGCGACTTTATCATTGAAATGCGATTGATTAAGTAAACATTTTTTGTGAGATCTTGTGTTCGAGTTTTGTTCTAGTTAATTATTAAATACTAATTTTATATTCTTTAATTTTATTAAGTTGATTATAGATACTGTATTTTGTTGTTGTGAACTGTAACAAATACTCAAAATGTACTGTTTACGCTAATAAGTTACATTTGTTATTAGTTGTGTATATGGTTCATAATGGTGTCAATCATAATTCATGATATGAAATTCATAAGAAATTAATTAGTTAAATAACTCTAATTATGTCTATATTAATTTACATTGTATAATAATATAAATTCACTTTAATGGCAAATATGGTAACAAGCTTTTTTTAATGATACATTATTATTAATTGTCTTTATTTAGAAACAGAACAAACTTTAATACACTATGCAGGATTTGCAAATTTGTTTTGGATGAATTTGTAAATTCAGTAAATATAATCTAAAGTTCTTTGATAAAATTAATTGGTTTATTATTTTAAGAGGATTATTCTGAAGTTGTTATTTTTTATTTGCAGGATTCATTTTGTGTAGACGAAACAGAAATAATTGACAATGATCCTTCAATTTTAGAAGTGGCTGAACAGATTTTAGAAAGTAAAAGAACTAAGGAAAAAAGAAGGAAAAAGAAAAGGAAAAGGGTGTGGTCAAGTTCTGACTCAAATTCTGAGGAAAAGAGCACTAGAAAAATAACACCTAAAACACTAAAATATAATACTAGAAATAATGAAAGCTTGCTAGTAAGAAAAAAGAAAATTTGTAGAATTGTATCAGATAGTGAAACAGACATGGGATCAGAAATTGATTTGTAAAATGTGTTTACATTTGAAATCTTTTCTGTGACTTACAATTGAAAGAAGTATTATAGATACTGCTTGCAAAATATGGTAAACTAAATATTATTACATCTTCAAATTGTTTTGAGCATTAAACTTTTCATAACTGGGGTAGGTTATGTAAACTTTAGGAAAATACATGGAAAATGATTTAGGATCAAAAAATAACAAATGACTTTTGTCATCAAAAAGTATGTGATATATATAAAATAAAAATATATTAAATTATGTGTATCTATGATAATTCAGTTCTTAATTGCTTTCTGTTATACAACAATTTATTTTAATTCATAGTAATAACACATAGTTTTCTTTCATTCATGTATTGATTTTTATTTAAAACTTTTGTATGCTTTAATATATTATATAAATATTTGATTTGATTATTATTTATAATTTTGTTTATATTTGTTAATTATTAAATTTAAATGAACAACTAGTTGAGGCTTCAAATTTATAAACTAGATCAAATTATGAAATGACCTTTAACTTATAATAAGAGATTTTTTTCTCATAGATATATTACTTGACTTATTACTAATATAAATAGAAACAATTGATGCCGTCTTTGACAATAACAAGTATTTCATTAAGTAACTTAAATTTATTAACAAGTTCTTTGAAATGTCACTTATAGCTAAATAATATTATATCTCTCTTTGTGTGGGATATGAACCTGCTCCGATTTATGAAAATTCATTTGTTATTTTTATTTATGAAGTTCATGTATATTTATATTCTAACAACTTAGTTATTTCACAAATTTTATAATATATATATAGCTAACCAGTATCAAATCCAGGAACACCTAAAATATTTATATTTTAAAATCACTGTTAGTTTATCATAGTTTTATTAAAGTTTCTATTTAAAAAAATTTGAATTGTTCATATAATTCTATAAATTTACGGTTGTAATATCCTTGTCTGTTTGCTTGCTGATGTAATTGACTGCGATTTCCTTTACACACTGCTTCAATTAACCTACACGTTTCCAAAGTATTAACATAGTCAGTACCGTACTTGGTGAAATTCCATATTAAGATAAATAATAACTTAATTATAACAGCTGTTTCACAATTAAGCATCTTTCAGACAATATAATATGTTGATTTATAAAAATTTACATGTAAGTTGTTATTTACCTACACATGTCCTTTTTAAAACACTGGCACCTTGTAAAAGTGTATTCCTTTTATAACCACAACACTTTCCTTTCCAAATATACATATACAATTATGATCCTTCCCTAAATATTCACATTTCCCTATCCATTTATTAATATAGTTTAACATCTAATATTATTTTTACAATAGGATATTTACTGTTACTTTCTGGGTAGGTGTAATTGAAGTTATTTATTCTAGTTTACATCATGATAGTAATAATTAGGTAACTCCTGATAATTTGAATGGTATGCAACTAAGACTTTAAAAAATATTTAGAAAGTTCATAGATTGCATCTTATGGATTAATAAATTACATTATAATTATCTTTAGTACATTAATTTGATAAAGAGCTTTAGCTTACACTTTTATTTGTATACATAATATCTGGATATTTATATTTTTAATAGCCTACGGCAATTTAGGCCATTGGTAGCTTAGAAAATGTTACAATTTGTTCCTATGTATTATTTTGTATTCTATATTTTGTTAATAAGGAAAACATGTTTGTATAATGTATTGTAAAAATATATATAATTATTAAATTTGTTTATTATTGTTTATTTTCTTTTATATTTTTATTCAGAAGATAAGGTGTTTATTTTATGAACCTCTAATATTTTACATCTCTGTTTTGTATAAAAACATTATTTGTGTCGTCTTAATAATATTAAGTTTTTTTTTCAAAGATCAGTTCTATAATCTGGATATTTCTAAGTCAAAACAATACCATTTGGATTCAGTTAGTGACAAAAAGCTTTTACCACTTCCCCCAACCCATATAAATTATTAACCAAGCAGAAATTTTTTGTATCAATCATTTTATTTAAGAATAAAAAGGAACTCTCTTTTCCTCTTTTTAAATTTATGAATATTTTATACCTTAAACATTTGTTTGTTTACAAAGTTTAAAACATATTTTTCGTATGAAGTGGCAACAATGAGACTGGCCTTATTTATTACAATACTAGTGGTCATTCTATGATCCACATGAGAAGACCAAAGGCCTCTAGGAAAGTTTTTCAAAATTCAATGTTATTTATAGGGCCAAAAGCTTATAGTTATCTACCCAATGATATCAAAACCAGTAAAATTTTTAATGTGTTTTTACAAAAGTCCAAAGATTGCTTAATGAAAACAAAAAATTTAGATCATATCATCAACATTTTAAATCAACTTTCACAACTATAATATGTATCTTTCTATCTTTAAACTATTTACTTGTTTGTTTATTGCTTTGCTTTTGTTCTGTTCTATTTTGGAAATCTGGAAATATTTTATAATAATTGTAGAAGTGTTTATTTATATACTTGTGTTTTTTTTATTATTATAATTACACAGAGCAAGCGTCACGGTAAAGCAGCATTAAATTTTGTGGTAATGTGAAAAATCATAATTTATAATAGGTTTAAAATCCGCGGTTTATCGCCGAAAACAGGCTGTTCAAATCATAAATTTATTTAGTAACTTCATTAATAAAAGAAAAATAGATTTTCAAGAAAACAAAATATGTAATCATGTCAATTTTAGTATAATTTGTTTTTTATAAATAGAATATGTAAATTGTTTGTGTTTTGTGGGGAGTATGTGAAATTAACTAACAGCGCCGGAAGGAAGGCAGCTAAAAGTAGGATTTTGCCTCATGGCAACAGACAGTGAGAGTCCAGCGTTAAAGGTGGTTAGATCAGTCATCAATTGGGGCTTGTTGCTCTAGGACCTACGAGAGGTAGTTCTCCAAAGTTCTGTTCGAACAATAGAAAATGTGTTAGGAAGTTTTTATTTTGTAAAAGACATGGTGTATTAACAATTTTAAAAGTGCTAAGACAATATTGTTTTCCATAATTAAACTTTTTTTATGAAAAAGCGTGAGAACTCGCAATTTTTAGTTATGTTGTGCAATCACTGCCACGTGATTTCCGAATTCTCGACAAAGAACTTTTCTATAAGAAAAATGGAACTATTAAAATTACAATAAGACATTAATAATTGGTTTTAATACAGGTACAACAAAATAAAAATAAATCTTGTGAGCTATGAACAAAAGACAATTCTTTTGACGATAGACAAGCATCTCTGCAGTATTAGCACGCAGTCACATGGAAAGACACGAATCATCCTTCGAGGAAAAGTGTTTTTTAAATAAAGAATATAACGTGATTTGGTATAACACGTTTAGACTTTCATTATTTAACCATATATATGTACTTTGAACAATTTAGACTTTTTTATATACTTTCAAGATATATATTTGATATCATAAAATTATGTATTTCATCAATAAGATTCAATGTTTTTTTTTTTTTGTTGTGGAGTCTTAAAGTATTTTTAAAGAAGTTATTTTTTATAATCAATTAATTAATTCTCAATTTCACTAAAAATTATATTTTTTCTAATTAAAATATTTGCTATGAGAAGTAAAGTAAAATCCTTTTTCATTATTTTTTAGAGTTGCAACTAAATAACTTAAATTTATTAATATAATTTGATTAGATTCTTTTTCTTAGAAGATCAAAGTAATGATGATAATATTGATAGGATGTAAGATATCTTATATAAATTTTTCTTTTTGATTTCTGTTACATGAATTTAATGTGTTTTATGATTAATAAATGTTTATGTCAAAATTTCAGCTGCAAGTGTTTTCATTGCTAAAACCAGAATCACTGTAAGTACACCGTAAAAAGAGCTTGCGACCCTAGAGATTTTATAAATAATTAAATTCATTTTTTTCTTTTTTCAAAATTGGTAAGCTAAGGCTACCTGGCGCCCATAAAGCTTGGCACATCTTTATAAATAATAATAATAAAAATTTACTTTCAATTTCTTTAATAAAAATAAGTACTCTTCAAGTACGACAAGTGCATATTTTTAATTTATTACAATTGGCTCCCAACAATGGGGCGTTTTTGGTCGAAAATACAGTGATTTTGATGAAATGCAAACACTTAAAACAAGGTAAGGACTTTATCAATAATAAGAAGAAAGATTCTCTTAAAATTTTGTGTTGGTTAAGTAATAGATTCTGTTGTGTTAAGTAAAATAAATTTAAATGGGTTTAGAAATAATAAATGATAATAATAATGAACAGGTTAGGGTAATGATAATTTTGGTAACTAAAATTTAAATTTAAAACTCAAGGTAAATAATAATAATAACTAAAAATGGAGGGTACTAATAATAATAATCTAAAGTTTGAAGAGGTTAGGGTAATTGAGCAGGTAAGTGTAATTAAACAGGATAAATTAAATAGAGATGATAAAGTAATGAGAATGTTAGAAGAAATGATGAAAGAAACGAGACAAAATAATGTAGTGTTAAACAATAAAATTGATCAGGGTAGTTTAGACAGTGATAAAAAATTTGAATGTATAAATAATAGGTTTGACCAAGTTAGATTAGAGACAAAACAAGATTTAAATAATAAATTTGAAGACTTTAATAATAAATTTGATCAAAATAAGCTAGAAATTAATGCTAAACTGGAAAATTTCAATGTTAAACTCGAACAGAATAATGCTAAATTAGATAAGATAGATAATGACTTGAAACAGGCTAAATTAGAGTTAAGACAAGATAATTTAAACTTAAAAGAAGCAATGTGTAAAAAATTTGAAGAAATTAGGGTAGAATTAAAACCAGATTATGTAAAATTAGAACAGAATCTTAAATTGGAAATTAAACAAATGGAAATCAATGTAATGGAGACTAATAATGAAGTAGAATTTGAAGTAAGCTATTGTGAGAAAAAAGTAGAATTTGAACAGATAAATAGTGTAGAAGGTGTTTTGATAAAAAATATTAATAATATGGATAACAATTTAGATCAAGCAGTAGCTGAAGTAGAAATTAACAGTTTTAATGAAATAAATAACATGTCAAATGATTTGATAATAATAGAGGACAATTGTGTGAATGACTGTGTTCAAGAAATTGCTAAAAAGATAAATAATGGGTTAACATGTAACAAGGTAAATCTAGAAACAGCAAATAACGTTGAAATTAATATGTCTAGTGGGGTTGGAATAGGTATAAGTAATTTGAAGAACAAGGTAAAAACAAATAATATTATGATAAAGGAATCAGCTTTTTATGTTAAAAAACAAGTGTGTTGTAAAACTTTCAATGATAAAAAATATGTAATGATAAAATTTAAGAGTATCTTTCAAATCCAAGAACAGATAATTAAAAGTTTTTGGGAAAAGAGTAGCTTTGAATACAAGTTTAAAAAAGAAATATCAAAGGAAGACTTTACAGTAGTATACAGAAATGGTGGGGTTAGAATTCCTAAACTAACAGATGTTGAAATTGGGTCATTGTATTGTGAGTTGTTTATGAGGGAAAGAAATGTAAGAATGTCTGAGAGGGAGAAAAAGGGTCTATCAATACAAAGACGTAGTGTCAACAAAGGGGAATCTTTTGTTGAGGAAGGGTCATTTGCAAGACCTAGCCTAGAACAGATCTCTAAGCCAGAAGTAGTATTTAACATTAAAAGTGTGTTAAAAAAAATAATCATGTACTTTAAAATCTTTCACCAATCGGGAAACCATCGTAAAAAAATAGATAATTTAAAATTGTTGTAATGAATTGAAATTTGGAATGAATAAATAATAATGTAGAGACATTTTTATAATGACACACGGACTTGATTTTGAAAAATAATATTAATAGAATAAGAGTTTTGTTAATAAATAAGTTTAAGTTTGATAATAAATAATCAAGAGTTATGAATATTAATAATTTGTGTGTACTAATAAATTTTGTAAGCTAAGACAGAATTAGAGAAAATAATTATAAGCCAAGCGTAAAATGTTAGAAGTTTTAGTTTAAGAAAGGTTTCAGTATTTGTTAAAGTAAAGACGCTGGATTATAGCAGTAAACAACTTTATATGTTTATAGAAGAAATAATATTTAGAAAACGTGACGATAACAGAGTGATTAGAAGGAAAGATTTGTATGACTTTAGATGTGAGTCATCAGTAGTGTTGAAGAAATAATATTCAATATTAAGTAGGTGGATTCAATGTTGAATATTCAATAATATGACGAAAGAGTTGAACCAACCGAGTTGGAGCTAAAAAGATTTCATAGTCGATTCTTATCAGCAGTAGACAGAGATATTGCATCACCATATACAAAGGGGAAGGTTGTTTATCTCTCAACTAGGCCTAAAATTCCTTTGCGTATTATATAGAGGCTGATACAGTGTGTTACGAAAATACTGTTCTGGAAAATAAAAAACTTTTGGTTTATAATTGTAAATTAACTAGCGTTTTCAAATAAAAAATACTCAAATAAAGGATAATTGGTATTGATTAAAGTAAATAGAATAAAAGTTGATTACTTAAATAACTTTAATAGTATTAAATGTAAATTTCTAAGTAAAGAACTTAGAATAAACTTTAAAAAAAAAAAAAAAAAATGAATAAAATTTTCTTTTTGAATCTGAATAATAATATGTAGAAAGGATTACATAAGCAATAAATCGACGAGGCTAGGGATAGGATTGATAAAAAGAAACATTATTTCAACTTCGGATGATGCGATTTGAATGAAATTTTTTGTGAATTTTAAATTTTTTCGCGTAAATGCATTTAAGAAAGAACATAAACAATTGGGAGGAAGGAGGAGTTTATGTAGTAGACAGAATGTTTTATTCGTAAGAATAAGGCATTCTGGGACTGCATAGAGGGCGTGTTGTGAAATAGGGATGTGTTCTGGGCTTTATCTTGAATTTAGTAGGGGTATTGCACTCAACCATTGCACATTTCAACGTCACAACATGTTACTTTGTGTAAGAGTCCATTGAGCAATTAGAAGTATGCACGGTAAAAAGTAGGCGGTCAGAAGGGCTGTAGTAGGAGAGAGTAGGGAGGTAAAATGCATAACAATAGTGTGACATTATTACATGAAAAAATTTCATGTAATAAATTTTAGACAGATGTTGATTGAAAATAAATTGTAGGATATATATAGAAGTGATCGATCTGTATATACAGAAATAAACCGAACGTGACAGGAAGGGAGTTTTTATGAAATGAAGCGAAAAGTTTTATAAAATTGTAAAAATGTTGATTAGCTGATTAGAATAGGTAATTAGATGTTAAATTGTAAAACGATAAGTTGTATGTTTGATGTTATAAATATTAAGAATTATCTAATAATAAAATGATAAAAAAGTTGTTAGTCTTAAGTGATTCATGGTGTGGAAAATTAAAAAATAATTAGTAAAGGTTAGAGAATTTATGTGAGTTTTGCCAAGACAGATAATAATAAAGTTTTTAAGTTTTTTGATGTTAAATAATGAACAAAGGAGGTTAAGTTTTTGTTTTTTAAAGGATGGAGTAGTAAATTAATAATGATAAGAGAGATTTTGATGAAATTTATAAATAAAATAAATAATTAATGATTTTTAATAAATAATGATTGAATTTGAGATAATAGATGATGGTGAGAAGTTATTTGATAAAGGTGTCTAAAGATTTTGATGAAATAAGGTGTTAGCTGGGAAAGCAATGTAAATTTTATTATTTTTGAGGTTTTTTGTATTTAAGTGGTTGATGACTAAGGAGATTTTAATGAAGTAATTTAAATGAGAGAATTTTTGAGTTTTTTTTTTATAAGAAGATGATGGCTTTACAGAAGTATTGAGTAAAGTGGTATTTAAAATGAAGTTGTTCTGTTAAGAAACTTTTATAAAAAGAATAGTTAAGTTGCATTGATGGTTAATTTTTAAGTTTTAAGAGGTTTTTTGAGTACTACGAGGATATAAAGGAAATATGCGACGATTTTAATGAAATAAAGGGAGATTTGAGGAATTCTACGAATAAACGACGATTATTATGATTTTTTAAAGGAAGCTACGTTGAGATAAAGAGATTATTTATACAAATGATGTAGGTAACCTGCGTGGGCTGCACATATATGAATAATAAAGAGGTTTTTTGAGGATTAGTGCAACTGTAATTATTAAAACATGAAAGATTTAAGATGGAAATAATTTTGAGATACAGTACTAAAAGGATAATACAATGGTAAAGAGGTAATTTTGAAATAGATAAGATGAGTTTGTAAGTGATTTTTTTTTATAATAATGTTATAATTTTGAATTTTGAATAAGAGAGGAGTTTTTAGTAATTGTAAAATCAGTAGTTAAAATGTAATCCCAGCAGAGCAAAGAGTAATTAGGAATTTAAGTTAAAAAAAATAACAATGTAAGATTATAAATTGAAATTTTAAGGTGAATTGAAATAATTTTGAGTAATAAATAAATAATTTGGTAATGATGTTAATTAATAATGAGAGGTTTTAAAATTTTAATTGTATTAAGTTGAAAAAATAATTTAGATGAATAGTATGAGATAGATGTAGATTTTTATAAAGGATGTAGAAATTTCGTTTTGGCAAAGAGAAAAGTGTGGGAAAGGAAATGCTAATGGCAGGAAAATATACAGACGGCTGTCTGGAAGATAAGATTTTGAGTGACAGGATCCGGTCAACAAAAAATGTTGATGGGAAAGTTTCAGCCAACGAGGTTGAAAAGGAAACTGATGATGGGTTTTATTGTATAAATAGAGATAAGGCTTAGCACTAATTGATTCGTATATTTTTTTTGTGTACAAATGAGTTATAACGCAAACAAATTAAGATAGTAAAGTAGGATTTAGTAAATAGATTTTTTAGTTTTTATAAGAAAAGAGAATCTTTCTTAAATTAAGTATACTAGTGATACTTATTTTTTTTATGAGGTCCTTAACTGCTGAAATAAAGAATCTTGAAAATCTATTGAAAATTTTTCATAGTTTTGGTTTTTTCTTTCGAATTGAGTTTATATATATAGAAAAGATTTATAGTACAATACTTGTATTGTAATACAAATCTTTTGTGGTAATGTGAAAAATCATAATTTATAATAGGTTTAAAATCCGCGGTTTAGCGCCGAAAACAGGCTGTTCAAATCATAAATTTATTTAGTAACTTCATTAATAAAAGAAAAATAGATTTTCAAGAAAACAAAATATGTAATCATGTCAATTTTAGTATAATTTGTTTTTTATAAATAGAATATGTAAATTGTTTGTGTTTTGTGGGGAGTATGTGAAATTAACTAACAGCGCCGGAAGGAAGGCAGCTAAAAGTAGGATTTTGCCTCATGGCAACAGACAGTGAGAGTCCAGCGTTAAAGGTGGTTAGATCAGTCATCAATTGGGGCTTGTTGCTCTAGGACCTACGAGAGGTAGTTCTCCAAAGTTCTGTTCGAACAATAGAAAATGTGTTAGGAAGTTTTTATTTTGTAAAAGACATGGTGTATTAACAATTTTAAAAGTGCTAAGACAATATTGTTTTCCATAATTAAACTTTTTTTATGAAAAAGCGTGAGAACTCGCAATTTTTAGTTATGTTGTGCAATCACTGCCACGTGATTTCCGAATTCTCGACAAAGAACTTTTCTATAAGAAAAATGGAACTATTAAAATTACAATAAGACATTAATAATTGGTTTTAATACAGGTACAACAAAATAAAAATAAATCTTGTGAGCTATGAACAAAAGACAATTCTTTTGACGATAGACAAGCATCTCTGCAGTATTAGCACGCAGTCACATGGAAAGACACGAATCATCCTTCGAGGAAAAGTGTTTTTTAAATAAAGAATATAACGTGATTTGGTATAACACGTTTAGACTTTCATTATTTAACCATATATATGTACTTTGAACAATTTAGACTTTTTTATATACTTTCAAGATATATATTTGATATCATAAAATTATGTATTTCATCAATAAGATTCAATGTTTTTTTTTTTTGTTGTGGAGTCTTAAAGTATTTTTAAAGAAGTTATTTTTTATAATCAATTAATTAATTCTCAATTTCACTAAAAATTATATTTTTTCTAATTAAAATATTTGCTATGAGAAGTAAAGTAAAATCCTTTTTCATTATTTTTTAGAGTTGCAACTAAATAACTTAAATTTATTAATATAATGTGATTAGATTCTTTTTCTTAGAAGATCAAAGTAATGATGATAATATTGATAGGATGTAAGATATCTTATATAAATTTTTCTTTTTGATTTCTGTTACATGAATTTAATGTGTTTTATGATTAATAAATGTTTATGTCAAAATTTCAGCTGCAAGTGTTTTCATTGCTAAAACCAGAATCACTGTAAGTACACCGTAAAAAGAGCTTGCGACCCTAGAGATTTTATAAATAATTAAATTCATTTTTTTCTTTTTTCAAAATTGGTAAGCTAAGACTACCTGGCGCCCATAAAGTTTGGCACATCTTTATAAATAATAATAATAAAAATTTACTTTCAATTTCTTTAATAAAAATAAGTACTCTTCAAGTACGACAAGTGCATATTTTTAAATTATTACAATTTTAATGTGACATCTGTGGCAGACATACATTTTAGTATATCGGAGGGAGGGGGTAAAGGTAAAACTACCCAAGTCCATTTTTTTGGAAATTGAGATATTTCACCCAGTTGCATAACATGGTGCGTGAAATGGTAAAATCACCCAAGCACAATTCTGTTTGGAAACTTGTTTATTATACAGTGTTCCTTTTACCTATCCTTAAAACTCAACTTTTGTTAGTGATTATGTGTAATATATAATTAATTATGAAAAGGTCAGAGTTGATGTGTAGACTCTCAAAAAAACAAAGAAACATTACAAATAAGTGACATTAATAAACATATTTTATTTGGTAAAGAAAATGTTGAATGCAAAGCTGGATTGGATTTTGAAGTTAGTCCTGGTACTTCTGGATCAGACTGCAGACTGTTAAAAAACTAAAAAACACTAAAAATAAGTGATGTAATCAGTTGTACATTATTTACTGGTAAGAAAAATGTTCGTGACTGCAAGGGTGATGTGGATTTTGAGGATAGTCTTGGTACTTCAGTAAAAAGTGATAGGCCTAGGCCTAATCCTGCTTCAAGGAAAACTTGTAGGCCTACTGTTTCTTCTGGCAAAAGTAAAGTTTACTCATAGTTATCTTAATTTTTACAGTGATTTTAGTCTAGGATTTGGCTATGATTCCAACAAAGATAAAGAATACATCCCAGACTATGCAGATGAAAGCAGCAGTGATGATGGAAACGCCACCAAATAAACATTCCAAAAAAGGTTATTTAATGTCAAACAGTAATTTAGATGATAACAATGAAGTCAACTCTACCAGTAGCTTAACTGGTATTGGCAATTTGGTTGCTCATGTCATAGCTGAAGGTAACAATAGCGACAGAGGTGAAAAGTCAGATCTACCTACAATGTGCACCACCTATTGTGACAACTATAGCCGATGAGGAAACACAAAGCCCTTGTAAAAAGCGATCTCGGTGGAGTATTGCATGACCAAGCAGTTGGAATATCAATAAAACTAATAAAAGTCAAGAATTCTATATTTATCCAAAATTGCAAAAAACCCCAAAATGAATGATTGCAGTAAATGTTTTTTAAGTATACTAAACATTTTATGGAAGAAGATCAACAACGAATTTGTCAAGAGTTCACAGCTGGTTCCTTCGGTAAACAAAAAGACTTTATATTAACCAGAGTGTAACATTGTGACGTTGAAAGGAAAAGGAAAGAATCAGATGAAGAAAGACCTAAAAAAAAAGTTTAGTTTGTGTATACTTTTTTACAAAGTAATGAAAAACGAGTATGTAAAGCCTTTTTTTAAGCACACTTTGAAGTGGCACATTCATTGGGATGGACAACAGAGGGCATAACCTCCACCCCCACAAAACAACTGAATATTGGATACGTATGATAAAAGATCATATTGAATCCTTTGTTATTATAGAAAGCCATTACTGCAGAAAAGACACTAAAAAACTCTATTAGACCCAAGTTTATCATCAGAAAAATGTACTTAGTGTTTCAGAAATTGCATGAGAATGTAGAAGTGCCAAAAGAATGAGTTTACAGAAATATATTTTGTACTCAATATAACATGAGTTTTTTTCACACCTTCTAAAGACAAATGTTTGATTTGTAAACAGTATCAGGAAGCAAAAGGAGAAAAGTCGGTTGCAGAACTATTATGACACTCGTATTACGAGAAAAAATCAGGCAAATGATAGCAAAGAAGCAGATAAAAAGAGAGCGGAGAGTGACAGCACTTTTGTAGGTGCCAAAACCTGCAGTTTTGCAAATTCCTATGTCTGCTGCAGGTCCAGTTTATTATAGCAGAAAACTTTGTGTCTACAATTTAACCATGTACGAGGCTGCATTACCTAACAAAACGTACTGTTTCACATGGAATGGAAAATGGGGGAGCTGTGAAATTGGCACATGCGTACTCAACTGATTTAACACCTTGCCCAATTATGTAAAAGAAGTATCTCCCCTTTTCAGATACTTGCAGTGGCCAAGCCTGTCGAAGTGGTAGAACACAAATTTATGGAGTCAGGACATTCAAAAATGGAACTAGACTCCATGCATGCTGTTATTGAGTATGCTCTACAAAATGTTCCCAACTTTAGTATGTCTCAATGGGCAACGGTATTTGCAATAGCACGTTCAAACCGTAAATCGGAATAAGAAAAGAGAGAAGAAACCAGAAAAGCTGGTTATGTGGTCAAAAAATTGAAGTTTAATCATTTTAATGACTTAAAAGAACTTGGTGCTAGCATAATAGAAAACAGAACCAAAGACACAGAAGGTAATACAGCTCAGTGGCTGAAGATTAAATGACAGTTCGAGATATCAAAACCAAACATAATTTCTTTCTCTTATGAATACCAAGATGACTACAATGATCTACACGTTTACACATTACAGCCTGGGAGGCCTAGGACCATCAACCAGAAGCAACTATACTCAAGCCAGTTACCAATACAAGAGGCCAAAAAGAAGTATCTTCTTAAGCTTTGTCGAACTGGAATAATTCCAAAAGATTACCACCAATGGTTCTCATCTATGAAGTCAGACGAGATGAAACTCCTGAGCCGGCTCTCGAGGAGCAATTGTTTGAAGAAAGTGACCTGTAACTTTTCAGCGGTTTTAACTGTATTTTTCAGCTGTTAAGCTGTTGTGATGTTTGGTAATTAATATTATTAACTCAATTAATTCAAAGTTATCTGGCTTTTTTTTAACCATATTTCTACCTTTAGTAGTTTGATCAATAAAAAAGTGTTTTTCCATACCTACATGCTTTTTTCTTAATTTTTCCTTATAATTTAGCATCGCCTGGCTATTTTTACCTCTAATTTTTAAAACCGGTAAAACTACCCAAGTCCTGTTCAAACATTTTATTAAATTTCTTAAAAATAAAATAACAAAATATTTAACCCTACAAGTAATGTTTATTTATAAAAAGAGTTATAAGCTGTCATGTGGAAACAAATTTACAGTCTAAAGCTTTTGATAAAAACCTAGTGTCTGAAAGTCTGCATTTATCAGGGTGAAAGGTCAACATGAACTAATATTTTAATTATATTGTTGTTATTTTCCCCCAAGATTTGAGTGGGCTTTATCACTGTAACTGATTAAATTGTATACTAGTTTAAAACAAGTACTGAAAATCAACAAAAATCAATCTTAACCCTTCATCCGGTGCACTGATTTTGAAACGCCATCAGGCGCATATGGAGGTTACCTCCGCGTTTGGAAAAATAAAAGTAAACATTATTTATTATTATAAACATAATTATGTATCATAAAGTGTTTAAGTTCATATATTAATATGCAAATAAAAATATTAGGGCATTGAAATGTATTATGAATTATAATAAACAATACAAAAAGTAACACATTAACATAAAGTAGAAATTATTTGAAAAATATTTAATGGTTGTTATGAATACTGCATAATTAGGAAATAAAACTCGTAAATTTAACGTTAGTTAAAAAAAAAGGTTTGTATTATATCATATTAATAATTTTGTTACATCAGTTCTTAGTACAGAAACCTCTAAGTCTTTATTCTTCCAGACATCCTTTACGTCCACTACTCACTTTCACTTTCTTCCGAGTTTGCTTCAATGCAAGTTGTGCAGACTGCAGAAGCTGTGTGTTTTCTGCATATGAACTGGCTGCATTTAGAACATCGGGTCTTTGACAAACGATTCTTCTTGCGATCGTAGCTGTAGCAACGGCCTGATAGTACATCATCTGCTGGGGCTTCTCTCTGGGAACGACGGTCTTCAATTCCCAAAATCTTGCAGATCCTTTGTTTTGCATAAACTGGTCTTGATCATTAGACGTGATTGCATATATGGTTGGCATAGCTTTGTAGCAAGTTCGCACAGAAATTTCTGCCTCTTCATTTGTGGAAATCCCAAATTGGCTTTGAGCACTATAAAGCTATTCAAAGCTCCGATGTCTAACAGAGAAGAGAAGATTCTCATTGACCAGCAGTTGCAGACCCTTCCAGTTGAGTATGTCTCCTTATATTTATCAACTGTGTCAACATTTCCCTTGCTACAGTTGTAAAAAACACCAGTTCAGGTTTCCCAAAAGTCGAAGAGTGGATCATTGTCTACAGCATCGTCATCATGCATAGTAGATGCTAGTAAGACATGTTTCTTTTTGTGTGAAACATATGATACCATTGCGATTTTCTCTTTGAATCAAACATAGAACTATTCACTGTTCTAGGTTTTGTATCTAAAAATATGTTCGGAATCTCCCGTTTATTCTTCCTCATTTCCCAACTAACGTAAAACGAGGGTCATTCAAGAGGCTAAGGCAGAGTGGTATAGAACAGAACCAATTGTCAACAGTGACGTTTCTTTTTATCCTGAAATCGGTTCAATCAACCTTTCAACTACACATTTTCCCGAGTTGTCAATATGGAATGGTCCTGGAGGCTGTGTTTCAATGTATACCTCAAGATTCGAAGTGTAAAACTCTTTGCACAAAAAAAGCAAAAATCTTTATCCCATATTTTACCGGTTTGTTTTTCATGTATTGTCTGAAACTACACCTTCCACGGAATGAATCTAAAATTTCATCGATGGTAGTGAACTCACTCAGTCTATAGTGCTCCTTACAGTTTGCAACAAACTCTTCAAACAAATCCGGTATAGGTGTTAACTTATCCACAACTCGTCTGTCCTCCCTTGATCGTATGTCATCAAACCATATAGCTATTAGAGAAACTTGAACCTTTTTATTGACATTGCGCACCTAAAAAAGTCAATTCCAAATCCATCGATGCTCCATAAGTCTTCAAGAATTTGGTGAGACGATTTCATAACACCGGCCATATACAAAATTCCAATAACACATTTAATTTCATCAGGAGTTGTCTCTTTTACATCTCTCTCACGACTATATTCACATCTGTTCTGAGATATCCAAATATTAGTGTTTTGTGTGATTTCAGTAATCATGTCATCAGTAAAGTAAAGATTCTAAACATCGATTGGTTCTTTCACATCCTTTGCAATACCTTGAACTCACCCTACTCTCATTCTTATATTTCGTGCATGAGTTCTATATTCAAGTTTAGGTGCAATATCCCACAACATTGCTTTGTTTCGGCTAATGTAAGCTAATGAACCATCAATCTTTTTTTACTATATTATCATTTAGACGGTTATTTAGTGGGAGATTTTTTAAGTCATCAAAATCATCAATAACAAAATTATCAAACTTACATTTTTCTCTTTGTTGTTCATTGGTCTCCTCCTCTTGTTTTTGGATCTCATCATGTCCATTGTGAACATCAACATCCATTTCTTCTCCACGTTCTGAAGCAGTGTGATGTTTGCTTTAACCCTTTATTTCTTTTGACGTTATTCACAACAGAAGGTTTAAGTGGTAAAGTGAACTTAATGCTAAATAATTTCACTAAACCCCTAATTTTATTCAAGTCCAACCTTTGGGGAACTGCTTGATAAATTACTTATTAACATCCTTATTCTGTCAAACACCACAATACCTCAAGAATAAAATACTGTCTTTAGTAAACTATTTATGCTAGAGACCGTAGGTACTTGGTGGTATTCCATTTTAAATAAAATTAAAACAACAATTTTTTTTTTAGTATCAACCACAATGTTTTAATAGAAACTTGCCGACCATGGTTTCGCTAGTTAAAGCATTGTCAAGGCTTATACAAGAATGAAACAATAAGGTTCAGTACACAATATATACACATTATAACAATAGCTGGGTTTTCCCATATAACCTGTCTTTAGTATTTATTCTTAGATATTAGGAATCACTTTAAAATTCTTTTATTACTTTTATTGTTTAATCAAAACTAGCTCTTTTTTCTCTTATTGCTTTAATTTTAAAACTCACTCACAGGGAGTGTCATTTGAAAGAGTTATTTTGCAGAATCTATTTAAAATTGTGAAATTTATGAGAGCACAAATTATTTTACAAAACACACTTAATTTTAACTTGAAAACAACATAGGGTTAGTTTAAATTTCTTTTTTAATTCTTTATGTTATTCAAGATTTCAAATCATATTATCTTAACTTTAAAACATATTACAAAAAATCAACATAAATATCAAGGACTATTATTTCTCTAATTATTATTAAAATGAATATATCTTTACTAAATATTAAAATCAAACTTACTTTAAAATTAAAAACACATTGACTTTAAAAAGTACATATATAAAATAAAAAAGAATTTAAATTTGATCATTTTCCCCAGAGAGTTTTAAAATTTATTTTTTATTTCAAAGCGAATACTTATTCAAGATCGTAACTGTAGTACCTTGTAAACATATTTATAGCTGTTTTCGGCTCCTGTTAGGCAAGACTGTTTACAGTTGTTCTGCTGAAGGTTGAAGTCTAGTTGATGTCAGCTAGCAGTCCTCAGTTACATTGAAATCGGTTGTGCTGTTGTTAAAATTGAATGGTTACAGTTTGAAGATCTTGTAGTCGAAAAGTTTAAAGATGAAGTCCATATTTGAATCAGTGTGGCTGTTTGTTGTATCTTGCTACACCATTTGAAATGCCGGGTCACTTCCAATAAAATAGTGCTGATCACATAAAGATGATTGCAGATGACTCCCCTCCTAGTGCTGGTTAGAGATGTTCTTCTTAGTTCTTCTAGGAGCACGATAAACAGATGTTCTCCTACTAGGAGCTGGATCAAGAGTTGTTCTCCTTCTAGGAGCTGGATAGAGAGATGTTCTCCTACTAAGAGCTGGATCAAGAGTTGTTCTCTTTCTAGCAGCTTGATAGAGAGTGAAGAAAACTTCTTTTGAAATGGACCTCCAAAACTTATTCCCTGTTCCACTGGTACCAATTTCTATGAACATTTTCATTTGACTTATGACGTTTAAAGTTGATTAATTTGGTTTATTTCTTCAAAATTTCAGTTTAGTTAGTTTTTATTATAACCCTTTTGGTTATTTTAATGTTTGTTTTACTTTAATTAGTTGTTGATTAACTAATTACTATTTAGTTTATTTTTAACATGGGTTGACAGCACTGCTTTTGCAAAATCCAAACACTTGGCTCCACCCCTATTGTGTGGTATGGGTTACTTACTGCAAGTTGATTCCTGTAATGTCTGATTTTCTGGAATTTGATTTGTAAACTTTCTTGAAAATTCCCATATCTCTGGTTCTAACAGGAATTCTGGAAATGTCATTTTGTTCCTCTTGACTTCTGGATTCCATACAGCTTTGATTTAAAGTTGTAGGATGATAACTTTCTAAGATGTACCCCTTTTCGTTTTTCGTGATTTTTTCTTTGATCAACTTTTGATCGGTTCGGAATTTCGTAATTATTCTTCTTTTTGGTTTTTGTAGTCTCTGCCTTTGAAATGAAGGAATTCTTTACGTTGTTCATTTATTTTCATTTTCTGATGAGTTATTCATAGTTGAACTTTGTTGATTTTTAGATGATCAAACCCCCCCCCCCCCCAATTAATTATATATGTACTTATTTTGGTCTCATTATATTATGTCATATATCGTTAACCTATTTCCATTATAAAAATTTAAACTTATTATCTAGACAAAATTTTAGTTTTTTGTCTATGCATGTTTTTTGCAATAACTATTAAACTATTCGGTTTAATAAATATTTTCTTGTATTTCCTATGCTAACCAGTTATTCTTTATTATAATATGATTTATTGTTCAAAATTTAAACTATTTAAAATTTAACATAGGAGATTGCATGTGAATAATTTTTGTAACAAGTTGAATCAGATTATTTAGTCCAGTATGGACCTGAAATGTCACGTGATCAACAACTCTATCGTTCTCGGTCGACGTGTTGGCTCCTGTTAACTAGCCCCATCCCACTTCCCTTACGCATTGAACGTTTTATTTTTTAATGAAATTGACAAAACTTTTATAATTCTACTTTTCTTCATGTTAAACTAATTTTTTCTGTGCGCATTATTAATTATTTATGGATATTACCATTTATTTATGTATTCTTGATATTTATTATGTTTTAACTAAAATTATGTTTTACTAAAATTTTTGTTTTTGGAACGATTTTGGTGAAAACCCAAACCATTTCAGTTCATCATCCACAGATCTAGCATTACTTTTGTCACTATCAATAAAAAGTTGACGAACAAAATCACCAATAGGTCTTGGAGTTTCTATATGATCAGCTTCTTCCCTTTCTACACTACGTAAAAGTCCTTCAATTCTATTACATTCAACTGAATCCATTGTAAAGTTTATAATTTATATGCGTTTAGCAAAATATGATATAATTCTAGGGCAAAAAATAGCATTACATGATAAAAATTACAAACTAAAAAATATGTTGAAGGCTAATAAAACACTGTATCCACTACACAGTTGTTATAAACCGAACAGTTTGTCTAAAAAACTACAGCACAAAAACAATTATTTATGTATCTCGATCGGGAGCACACGTGGAGGTTACCTCCAAGCACTGGTGAAATTCAACCCCAGAGAGAAAATGAAAAACAGCGGCTAAAACCGGACATAACTCAGTTTCTGGAAAGAGACTCGTGAGGTACGGTCAAGGGCAGACTGCCAAACGCACGTTTTCTACATTTTCAAGCAAAAAATGGGCAAGTGCAGAGGTAACCTCCGCTATGCGCCCGATGAAAGTTAAGGACATTTTTATTTTTGGTGAGATCTAACTACAAACATTAAAAATTTATGATTTTGATGTCAGAATATTATGGTTACCCAACAGATTTATAACAAAATTCTTTTCCTTAATTTGTTAACAATTAATTTAGACATTATTCAGATAAATGTCACTGGTAACAGTAATCAATTACATCAAATAATCTCTTTCCTTACCAGAAATGAATGATAAAACTGTATCGCCTACTAAAGTTCATCATCAGTATGTATTATGTACACATGATAGCTGCCATAAAAGTTAAAACTGGATAAAAGTGTATGCTATTAAGTGCTATTTTATGACCTATACAGAAATCTAATGAAATTGAGAAGGAGCCAAGAAAACATTTCAAATTGGCTCCCAGTTTAAATAGATTTTTGCAAACATTTCAACATTTTCACAAGTTATTTCTGTATTTAATTTTCCAACCTCACTTTCATATACAAAATAATATGATGTTAAAAAATAAAATTTGTTATCATACATTTATCAGGGCAGAGTCACAAACTCGAATGTAGTGAGCAAGCATCTAGGTATAATTTTTTTTTTTTTGGGATGGGTTCGGTGACCGAGCAACTGATTTGTTCAGGTATCTTATTCCTGCTCACCTCAGTATAGGTAAAACAAAATTGAAAAACTTTTCCAATATACATAATGCAGACAGCCATGTAGTAATAAAATGTGGTTTGAAAAGAAAATCGAATTGAGTCTTTTCTTGTGAGAAGTGAGTTTATCAATATTTTCCATTAATAATTATAATTTCCGTCGTCTTTGCTGGCGAGTTCTGTTCCTTAGGTATGTCTAGAACCGCTTAAGAATGAAAAAGTCTGTACAGGCATTGCAGTTGTTACTGGGCTAACCGGAAAAAATCCAAGTAATAGTAGAGATGAAAATCTCATTGCATTTGCCTTAAGCCTCCAAAACACCCACAGCAGATTCACTTGTCACCCACTTTCATTTTGACAAATCATAGTCTGCTTTGAAACAATTCAAAATGATGTTAAAAAGAATTTATTCAAACAGGCATCTCAAATACTTCATTCAATCAGAAATCGATCTCCACACACTCTAGCGGTAAAAATTCCAAATATACAATTTATCTAATTGCCTAAGTTTAAATTATTCCAGACTTTCAATCAGAAAAACATCAAATTAAAATATTTTCCGGCATTATATTATATTATGACTAAAATTAATCTAAACTATTTCATCTATCTAGGAAAATTATTCAAAATTCATAAAAAAGAATGTGCAAGACAGAGTTTATCATTATAAATGCTTAAGTGAGGAATCACATCTAAGAGTTGCCAAAAGGTAAAGTCCAGGTTCAATATTATTCAAATGAATAGAATCATTTGATAACTATTCTTCAACTTCTGGTTACAATAAAACTGTGCAAGTATTGGTTTGCATGACATGCTTGGGTAAGTACCATGTTGACCAATTAATTCATGTCTTATTAACACATTCATATAACAAATTTTATTATTCATTTTTAATAATAACTAAACAATAATTACTGTAGAAACATAATATAATATGAAATTGTAATTTTATATAATGTCAGTAGAATTTATTAATGATAATGGATGCTATATTATATTAAACTATAATTTTCAATGTATGGAGGTTTTACACCATAAAATTTATAATAGATATTGCCTTCTTGTAATATAATGTACGGAAGAGGAATAATATTTTGTAAACCTAATTTAAAACTGAGTGATTCAAGTACAAAGGAAAATTTTTTCTCAAACATTTGTCCACCTTTTTTGTCAAATTTATCCGTCCCTGACTTAAATTTCCCCTTTATTACATCATGTAGGGTTTTCTTTTGTATACCAATATTTTGATCTTTATCATACTTTTCTCCCCTTCTCTTATTACTTTTACTCCGCTCTTTTTTAAACTTGTTTCTACTACTTTCCTTAGGTGATTGTCTAGAAATTGATTTAGCTCCTCGAGTTTTACTTTTCATTTCTCTGGATTTATAGCTAGTTGTTCTAGATGCACTCCTTTTTTCTTTATTTTTAATTACCCGTTCTTGTCTAGATTTATGTTTAGTCCCCTTAGTTCTATCATGTGGTTCTTTAAATTTATACTTAGAATCTTTACTTTCATGTCGCCTTCCTTTAGTTTTGATAGATAAGTCTCTGCTTTCTTTTGTAACATTATGCTTACTTTTCCCCATAATTTCTCGAGTTTTTCTTTTTTTACTTTTACTTTTATTGATATCTTCATCATTTTCGAAACTTCCTTCTTTGTCTTTTCTAGATATTCTTCCTTTTCCTTTCTTTTTCATTTCACTTTTTTCTGCATGTACTCCTTTTTGTGTTTTCTCTTTGCCACTTTCTCTTTTCCTGCTCGATTTCTTACTTCTAGATTTTGAATAGTCATCTTCAAAATCCTCATCTTTAATTTCTTTGTCTCTTTTATTATGTGATCTTTTTCTTTTGGCTTTATGACTAACTTCTTCAAATGTAGTATCACTTGACTTTGATTGCTTTCTTGATTTTTGTCTTTTAGTTTTTGAATCCTTCCCAAGAGTCTTGTTAGGAAATTCATTGTTATCTTCATCTGAAAAATTAATTTAACAAAAATATATTTATAAATCAATTACTTTTAAATACAAGAACATTTAAAAATTTTATTTTTTTAATTTTTGAAGTGTAATGTCTTTTAAAGCTTATTCAGAATGTTACGATAGAAAATTGATAAAAAAAGTTAATAATGAAATTGTAACCACTGTTTTGCACATGAATTCATTTACTTATTTGTACTTGTAGTTCATAAGTGCTTAAAATGAGGAAGGTAAAGAATCTCAATGAAAAGGAAAAGGCAAATTTCACCAATTTTTGATTTAAAGGTAAAACAAAAAGGTAATAGTTGTTGTGTAACATTACTATGTATATATATATATATATATATATATATATATATATATATATATATATATATATTATTTGTTACACTCTGATTGGCTGATTTAATTAATAAATGTATGAGCAAAATAAATAAGTAAAAGGAGTCCATACAAATAATTTAAAGAAATGTAGTACAATACAGTTAATTCATTAAATTGTCAATAAAAACAATTATGTCTTAATATATCTTAGTTGAATTTTAAAAATCAAATTACAATGAAAAAAATTGTTTTATTTTGTACCAACGATCTCAAAATGGAATGCGCAAAATTAATAATGTTACTTTTGTGGTAATGAATAGTTGTGATCAACTGTAATGAGCTACACTTGTGGAAACTTTTAATAAACAAATGAATCAAACACAATTTTAATTCACAGTCCACATGGGTTTATGTGCATGTAGTAGCTGAGGATGATGTCTTAGTCATTGAAACGTCGTTTTCTATTTGTGTTGCACAATAAAGTGATACCTTGTGGAAAATTGTGTTTCATTAATTTGTTTATAGAATAATTGTGATTTTATTTATTTATTTATTTTTTTTATTGTTATACTGGATGGACTGAATGTACCATTTACTAAACAAAATAAAGCTTTAATTAATGCTGAATGAAAATAATGGAGACCAATAAAAATACTTATTACATTCATTAATTTATTAAAAAACTTATTGATCAATGTAAAATTAGTGTATTTAGTTGTATTTATTCAACAACCAAAATTATTTTTTATAAAATATTTTTGTTCTCTTTTTGCGTGCAAACTTTTATTGTCAAGAACAATATTTTCCTATTTTAAATGAGTTTTACCTTTTATTTTATACCACACTTACCGGTATTTGATCTGTGTCATTAAAATAACTGAAGTTTACTCTGATTTCGATTTTAAAATTTTTTCCTACAATGAGTGTGTTATAGAATATAAATCAAATCTTAATATGTTGGAAATATTTGAAGTTTGATGTACCTGTGTAGTATGCTGTGAAACATTTGTGTTCTGTCTTTGATGATCTAGTAAGACCTTTTTTCTGGCATGTTAGAGAGCAGTAATATATCAAGCCACAGATTGGACAAGCAGTCAACTCACAGTCTTGTTTTCCACATTGAAAACAGACATTGTACTTGTTACCCTATTAGACAGCTTTAATTAATTAAAATTTTAAGAGGCTATAAGTTTAAAATTTTGTAATGAAAAAGGTGTATTTATTTACAAATATATGAAGTTCATATTTTAAAATATTCAATTATTACCTTTCACATGTACAAACATAATATGAAGAATGTGTAGTGATGCTATAAATATATATTTTGGAATTGGTGTGCTACTATTCATTTTCAAAATTAAAGTTGACGAGTGTGGCTTTACTCTTCTAAAAGGCTATAACATTTTTAGAGCCTAAATTTGACAATTGACTCAAATTTGGTTTAGGAAGGTAGGTTGTGAGGCACTTGTCATTATGATTTAAAAAATATAATTGACTCAAAATAGACTCTAACATCTTTAATTCAAGTTTGCTCAAATGCAACATATATAGTTACAACAAAAGTTTTGACTGATACCCCTTAAACTAAATTGTTAATACTAAACTTACACATTCTAGTATTCTGTGTGTTGAGTGGCCATAGTTTTTGGATTGTAAAATGCCTAGCTTTCCCTAACCAACATTTTGAATTCCCTGATCATTTCCTTCAAAGTTTGTTTTTAAAAATATTACAGACATACATCAATGTAAGCTTCATAATAGGTAATATTAATTTCACATAGAAGCCTTAGCTATTTTGGTCAAAATAAGCCTGAGAAGGAAAACCACTTGTAGAACTATCTCCCGTACTTTTATTTTAATTTTCACGCAACTTACACTCACTTACTCTTTATTTTGTAGTAGATATTATGAAAACATTTAAAAAATAAATAAACTACTAATCAACATTTTATAAAAGGTTTTGAGTGTCAATATAGTTATAAAAATTCCCTTAATTTTTTGCATTATCATTTGAAAAATTCATAGTAACGAACCTTTACTTACACTTGCGTAAAATGATGATATATTGAATCATGTAAAGTTGAAAGTTTTTTGTGTTGGGTATTTATATTTTCAACTATTTTAATTTATTGAAAGTGTTACAATAAAACAATAAGTAAAACTTGTGAAATATTAGATTAATCACACATTTTCACAATAACAATTATGAGTTTAGGCTTTATATTACTTAGATGTCTACCATAGTTTCATTGTAGCACTTTCACCTAATGATGGATACCCTCTCAAATACATTTTCTATATATTGGTTTTTTCACTAAAACTTCATCCTTTTACAGTTGTCACATGTTATCTGTTTTTTTCTTCTATGTAATATTATTAAAACCTTCTTCTTTATTGTTCTTTTGTAAAGAAGTCATGTTCACTGACTTACATTCTTCTCTACCTGGTTGAAAATTATAACATATTTACTTACAGGATCATCTGTTCCAGCTTGTGAAGTAACTTTCCTTTTTCTTGACCTTGGTACTACTTTTATCTTGTGAATCTCTTTAATATGCTTTTCACTTTCCAGTGCTATATCAGAAATAATTTGTTCTTCAGCTGTTGTTAGAATCTGAAAAACATAACAATCACAATTGACTTAAGTAAATCAATAATCCAAACATTATACAAATTAACATCATACTTTGAATTTTTGTAAAAAGCCTTGTACACATTTTCTCATTTTTAGTATTGTGTATTGATTGCCTTTCCTAGGTACCAAGGTATTTCCTTGATGGTAACTCATATTTCACCTATTTCCATTGTATTTTGTTGTGATGTGTCAATGATCTGACCCTTTGATTGTGTGTCTCTGTTTCTATTTTCAAGTCACTTATGTTGA
The DNA here is from genome assembly GCA_963513935.1 of Aphrophora alni. Classification (NCBI taxonomy): domain Eukaryota; kingdom Metazoa; phylum Arthropoda; class Insecta; order Hemiptera; family Aphrophoridae; genus Aphrophora; species Aphrophora alni. Next base: position 99,522,453 of record OY740767.1, read on the forward strand.
CATTCAATACTTTACATCTTGCTTCATTTACATCTATATATACAAAACTCAAAACCCACAGACTGATCATGAAATTTCTGGATCCAAGAAGCCTAGACCTATGAAATTTATAACATGGTTTGGGGTAGGTCTGTAGATGCGTACTAAGAAAGGGTTTTCAAAATGTTCCACTCCAAGAGTGTTTTTTACCTTTAAAACAAGTATCATATCTTTGTTATTTATGGGTCGATTTTGATCAAAATTGGTGCGTTTCTGTATTTGGGCATAATTTGTTTCCATAGCACCACCATTAGGGTTGTGCTAAACAAATTATTTCTTTATAAAACAATTTCAACTATCCTCAGGTGAAACTGGGGCCCTCAGCAAGTCCAATTATATAAACATAATTTTCTCACATAAAAATTTAAACAAAGTTTATTTAAACCATATATATAAACCACAGTATGGCGCTTGTACATACTAGATATTCGTCATGGATCCATTTCTTGTACCGCTCGACTTCTAGCTTGGGTGGGCTTGGTTTTCATTGTGTTGGGGATTAATTGGCTGGTATATCATTAATTCTGGTGTAATATTGTTTGGTTTAAATTGAACCGTGACAATTTGCATTCATGGTTAGAACATAGATTGTAAAAAAATATTATGTTATTACAACACTCTTTTTAAAACCTGTAAGGCATTGAATGATTAAATTTATGTATTATTCAAATGTAAAATATAATATTTAATTTTTAAACCATATACGGTCACTAGAGGAGCATATTATTAGGACATAATTTATTTGGAAAACATTTGTCGGTACTTCCTGTTAAATTGTATTCATTAAGTATTCAATAATAGGTTCCAAACCTTTCCTAATTTTATAAACGAGCTTAAGGATTTATTGGGTAATCCTAAAGATAAAATTCCAATGTTACAAAAGTTGGGAATCTATGAAATTAAATGTAATTCATGTAATAAGTTCTATTTGGGTCAGACTAGGAGAAAGATAGAAACTAGATTTAAAGAACATGTGGCACATATTAAATTTGATAGGACTGAGAAATCAAGTATGGCCGAACATGCAATTTCTAGTATGCAAGGTTTGGGTTTAACTTTGAAATTAAAAAAGAGGTAATCAACAGTAAATTGTTGGATAGCTATGAAAGTATGTATATTTCTAAAGCAGAAGGTGGTTTGTTGTTGAATGTAATAAAGGGCCTATTCCTAGTTCTTCTTTGTTCTCGTTGTTGAAGGTTAGAAATTGCTAATTATAATTTTTTTGGATTAGTATAGCATTATTGTTTATCAATAGTGGACCAATATGATTGTGTTTTATTTTAGATAACATGTGTTAATTAGTTATATTAGTAGATTATAGCATTACGTAGTTAGTTTTTCTTATTTGATGGAGTAGGCGTTGCCACGCCCCCCTTTTATTTTAAGTGTGACAAGGCCAACTGTGAGAGGCTGAGTAGGATTAGGCGACCTTGACTTGGTCAAATGTGGTTGGCTAAGAGGTTAAGTTAGGAGAGGGGGAAACGCCTCGAGGTAGTATATATTTGTTGTAATTGTATTTAGTATGTGGTGTACTTCTGAAGATGATAGCAGAGCTATCGAAATGTACATAAGGTAATATAAACGCATTATACAGTTTTGTGTATATGTGATGTGTAATAATAAAAAGAAAGGGGTTTTTAAAATTGATTTTATTTTTGAAAAGAAAAGCAGTTATTAATTATTTAATTTGAAATTTGCACAGCAATTAGGGCGCCAGGAAGCTTTCGCTTACCAATTTTGAAAAATGAAGTTACTAATAAAATATCTCAGGGGTAAGTTATTTTAAAAGTGTACTTAACAATGGTATTCCTGGTAAAATGAACAACTCTTATTTTTCCTGAAACTTGACATGAATTTATTAAACAAAAAGACATCAGTACATTGACAATTATTATTAAAGTAAATCTTATAGATCATCTACATTATACATCCTAGCATTGAATCTTTTTATTTCCTTTTAAGAAGGTTTACGTTTTAAAACTTGAGTTTACTTTTTAAGTTGCAACTAGAAATTTATAGGTAAAATTTAACCGAATGAAATTATCTGCTTTTTTTTTATTATTGAATTTACGTTATATAGAAAGAATAAATATGTCAGTAAACATTTGTTGTTCTCTGACATGAAAAACTATAATTACTTGAAAAATATTAAATTTATATAATTAAAACATCAAACATAATAAATTTTAAATAATAAACAAATTGAATTCTGAGTGTTGTATAACACAGAATTACCAGTCCGTTGTCTTATAACACATTACTCAATTGTGGTCCATGCAGCGTGTTGTTTGATGATAGTTCCGTCCTTCTGTACGCGAAAAAAAGAAGACGTCCGTCGGAATCATTTCAACCGCACTTCGCGAATGTATGTATTGAAAAAGTCTGTTAACTTATTAGTCCATTCTACACCTTATGATTGTTCATCTTCCGACCGTATTCAGATACTATGCACGTGATTGTCTATTGTCTTTTTATGAAACGCGCTATTCGTACTAAACACTCTGCTCTATTCAAAAACTAATACCGTTTGCCACACTCGTCTACATTGTTCAAATTACTTTACATTTTCTAACAAAACTTTTCAGACAAATTAATTATAGGTCTGAGCTCGTCAGATCCCATGCTAAGACTGTTTTTAAAACACCTTCACCCTCTAAGCTCCTTACTAAGACTGACTTTAACACATCTCATCTCCTCAACACTCCAACTAAGATTGATCTCCCTACCTCGTGGTTATTTTCCACATCTTCTGGTACAGGGTCCACACTTCTATATATCACGGACGGTCATTCAAATCTCGCAGACGCACGCAATATGTCTTGCATACGTTCACTGTTCAATAGTCTTATTCCACAAATCTCAAGTCTATATTTTTAACACACAACACTATTTAGTTTCTTATTATTAATTATAACTAAAATTCTATACATTATTATTTATTTAAGTTTGGATACCTATGTTAATTTAATTCTCTTTATTTTGAAACGTAATACAAGTCATGTTTTCGACTTATCTATCCCCCCCCCAAATTGATTCTAAACGATTCCCGGTTATTCTATATTCAAATTAAATTAGTCATTTTACAGGTATTACAGATGAAAATAACAAAAAATTGTGTTATTTTGTGGTTTGGGGTTTTTTTTCCTTGTTCAAGATGAGGTTGTCTAACTAATATTTCAAAATTCTGTCAAAAATATTAGAAGCCCATATTTGAAGTGACACAATTATTTTGATCTTGTAATAGTGTACATTTTTAGTTCTTTGATCTTAAACAGAATGGGATATATACTTTGATCTTAGATAAAATGGGGTGTACGCCTAGACTTGATGAGTCAAGCAGGAAAGGTATTTTGTTTTTCTTTGAATAAATTAATAAAGATTAAATTAGAAAATAAAATGAATAATGGTAAATGATCAGAGAAATTTATTCTATGTATTATAATAATTAGAATGATTATAAGTTTTATAATTTAAAAAGTGCAATGCAAACATTTTTTATACAAAGACGAAAGACTTTGGAATAACCGCCAACTGATATATAGTTTAACTGGATAGCACGTCTCTCGGACAATCGTGTCCAGTTCGGACAAAGGCAAAGTATTGATAGAAAGTGTTTTTCTTTAATAGAAATGAACTGTTTCAACAAATAATGTTATGTGGTAAAGATTCAATCACGTTTGAATCAAATATGAACGTTTAGAAGTGAAAGTATTTAATCTATTAATTCTGCATATTCAGCAAATGTATGATGTAACCCGGAAAGTACGGATGTAAAAACTAAGTTTTTTGTGTTTTATGTAAAATAAAACAATCTCAACATTTAATTATCCTTCTCATAACGTCAACAATTGATGTGTTCTCACCAGAGAAAAACGTGAACTTATAAATTAACTTTGAATAACGATTAAAGTGATTGTGATGAAACGACGCCATGCAGTTGCAACGAGGAAAAGAAGTGATTTTCAATAAAAAGTTTGTTTCAAACTAATACATGTGATTGCTAAAGCACATATAAACTGATATTTACATAAAATCAAATATGATCTTTCAATGACTTATAAATGTGTTTAATATTTTAATTTTGAACTTGTCATTTGTTTGATGTCTTATTATATAAGACATAATATGTTGTTTTTTTAAAGTAATGTTAAAATTTTAAAACTAATAAGATATTAATTGTTAAATTTTTAAAAATTAAATATTCTTTCATAGTAATTCAAGAATAACGTGTATTAATTTTTTATAAAAAACATTATTAAATTCAATTTATATAATCAGGTTGCAACCAAAATTTAAATTTAATAAATTCATTAAACCTAAATTTTTTTTTTAGATGATTTATAAAAATTATATATATCATATACACACACATATATATATATATATATATATATATATATATATATAGGATGTATTAGCATATAATAAATGTTTACAGGAATTTGGTTTTATATGTGTTTACATGTTCTAATAATTTAAAAAAATAAAATTATGAGCATTTCAGAATAAAAAAAGACTTCTATTTTTTTATCCAATATTCTATTCAGTACATTTATTTTAAAAGAATTCACGACCCAAGAGATTGTGACCGTCTCCACTTCTTTTGACCAGCTGGAAGCTCCGGCTGGCTGAAGACCGCGTACACTTTAGCCGAATCTTGTCAGGATGGGCCAAGGAGCCGGGTTAGGACGCTAATGAACGCACGAATTGCAAATGTTATCTTTTATTTTAGCGCCGAATTAGAAGATTACAGCAATAATTAGAATTTATAAAAAAGACATAACGGATAGATAAAGTCTTAATAGTGGCTGAAAAGCATACCGATTAATTATATAGCACATGGCTGAAAATGGACTGACCTCGTCCCGTTGCGGTCTGCCGTTCAACTTCCTTCTTGCGGCCTCGGAACAGACTCTCTCCCGGCTAGCTGGTTCAAGCCCTCCACTCCTCGTCTCTCCCCCCTTCTACGTAATCTTGCACTGCTCAACAAAATTGCAAGTGCCAATTGATATTTTATTATTTAGAATCCCTTCCCATTACATCCTAATTTATACTTATTATAGTTTTTATTTGGTGGGCTCCTAGGCTGGGCCACAAGATAGTAATATTCACTAGTAGAATTTTTAATTTATTTTAAATTTATTTATTTTTTGTAATTAATACATTACAAAATGGCACTTAACTTAATTAGATAAACTTTAAACGAAAAAGTTCTCCTTTTTAATAAATTTAGTATTGTTTCAATCTATGTATTACAAAACATAGACCCATTCAGTAAATTTAAAAATCTTTTGACGCTACATTTGTTTTAATAAAAAAAAAAAATAAATAACATTTTAAAACTAGTGTGTCTGTATTTTGTTTTGTTTAATGTACATTTAAAAATGTGTATTTAGTATTTGGGTATTTACCTCTTCTTTGTTTTCTATTAAATTAATTGCGTCTTTGATGTCTTGTGGATTAACAATTAATAAACCATTTTCTACCATGGTTTGTAAATTCTTTAACAAACTCTCACAATCAAACCAGTATTTTGCTTGCAGAACTGAAGGATGAAACATCAGGTCATCGGTATGAGACTGATCTCTGAAAAAAATTCTTTTAAAAGTATAAACTAACAAGAATATTAACATACCTTATTTGAAGTCGATAGTAGTTCCTTTATTATATTAATTGCTTATATTATATTAATTGCTACATGTTTCGCTGCCATAGGCAGCATCATCAGGCCAGCTAATAACATAAACACATTGTTCACACACACATCACAAAAACATATAAAATTCTTGGTCTAACAGAAATCATCATGCAGAACCGGCACTCGTTAAAAGTTAAAAATTGTTTTAGTTCCTCACAGTATATTGGCCACATGTTCACTGAGTGAGTTAGAATGGGACACTTTAAAGGAACTACTATCGACTTCAAATAAGGTATGTTAATTAATTAAAGTAGTTCTAAGGCAAAACAATGAATATTAACAAGAATAATGAGTATAGCTTTTACATTATTTTTATAAAAGGGAATATTGTATATTAAGTTTTATAAAAAAGTTTACCTTCTTCAAAGAACTATATTTATATAATATGTTTTAATTATTTATGTGTAACCGTGGTCACCTATGTTTTTTGTTTTGTTTTTACATTAAACTCTCTTAACACAGAGTTTTTCATTTGCCAATTAAGCTCTTGAGCCTCAGTCACAATATATTTAAATATGTAATATAATGTATATAAACAGACAAGATTGCTTTACTCATTTGCAGTTTTAGATTTCAAAATTTGTACTGAAATTGGGAAATTTGAAGGCCAGAATAAACCCCTCCCCCTTATAAAACAAACTAAAAAGTAACACTTTTAAGAACATATATATAATAAATTTAATTAAACTGACTTATAAGTAATGAAGATATTCAAAATTTTGAGGTTATGTTGAAAATTTGAGGAATTTGATACACTATTAAACAAAAACCGATATCGTATTTTAACATGACAGTAAAAAAAATTAATTATGAAAATCATTACAAGGTGTTAAAAACTAAAACGTTTTCGGTAATATATTAATAATTGTGAATATTACTTACTTATAAAAATTTGGACCATCCACTTTGGACAGGCTGTCAATTGGTTTGACTAGTTTACCAATGTCAATATTTTATGAAACAGTCTCTATGATGATGATAACTCTACAACAAGAAAATCAGAGACCCCCCCCCCCCCCCAACTATATGCCTTACAGTGTAATAATGTGAAAAATTAGAGTTAGAGTTTAGAGTTTACTATATATTTAAACGCGCGTGATGAAAGTACAGAAGAGGGGAGAAGCCATTGAATGATATGCAGTCTTTGGTAAATTCTTTTTTGGAAACAAGATAGATTTTCAAGACAACATAATAAATAACGATGTTTAATATTAGTATAGCATAGTTGATTGCAAGTGTTTATTTTTAGTATAACATAATTAGGTAAAAGTGTTGTTTTTGTTACAAGTGATTAATAATTTGTGCAAATAAGATAGGGGTGTGTGAACTCTTTGTAAGAGCGGAAATGACAGAGGATTGAGGCCCGGTTTCCAGTTATAAGACAAGGTATCTCGTGGCAATTTGCTAAGACAGTCTAATTGGAGCGTTCAAGGTGGTAAGATGTGAGTCTAATTTGAGCGTTGAAAGTGATAAGATGTAAATCTAGTTTCAGTATTCAATGTGGTCAGATGGACAAGTCATGTTTTTAAATGAGTCTGAGATGCATTTGTTTTGTTGTACTAATGTGTCTAACTTAACAAAAAACGTGGTTAAGTTATAATTAGAACTTTGAACTATAAAGGTAGAGAGTGTTTTCAAGTGATAAATTCTCATTTACAAAATGACGGAACAGTCATAATAGACAATAGACTCATGTGGTTTTATAAGACATTGATATTTAATAAGTCATGTTATAAGAATATAGAACGATCACTTTTCACGACCGTGTTAAAACAAAAAACTGTATACCGTGAGATAAAAATGATCTCAGAAAGACAGAACGTGTTAGCGAGTTATAAACATTCTCAACAACTCGAGAAAACAACTTCTGAATGATGGAGAATCCACGAGGAGCTGTAAAATTTCAACTTGCCGGACATCAGTTTTCTATTCGTACACAGACAATGTTTTTTTATTTAGATCGGCGTTTTGGTATAGATGCTATATATTACCTATTTGATTAATAATCTGTATTATGTTTTAAATTAATTCTTTTGTACATGTTTGTCTACTTATAGAATTTGTATTAGATTATTTCTAGAAGAGATAATAAAAAATGAAATTTTTAAATAATAAATTAGAATCTTTTCATTTTTTTTAGAGCTACAAAGTCACTAAAAAATCTTATAAATTAAATTCCTGTTGCAACATTTTGTTCATAGAAGCATTTTGAAAGATGAAGTAAACCAATTTGAAAGTAATAAAATAAAGGAAATATAAATTAAAGCTCTGTTTATTAAAACTAAATGATAGTTAGTATTTACAAATGTGATTCTTTGTAAATGATAATTGTAGGATGTGTTCTGTTTGAATAATTAATAAATGTTCTTTGTTAAATTTCAGCTACAAATGTTTTCATTTATAAAAAATCAATATCACTGTGGAGTACACTGGTAAAAGAACTTACGACCCTAGAGATTAAATAAATTTAATAAATTCATTTTTTTATAAATAATGACCACTAGGTCTGGCGCCCAATATTAACCAATAAATAAGAATTAAATTCAATTTCAATAAATAAATACTTTGAGGAACTCTTTAATTTCAAAATAAAATTTATTTTGTCATTTTATTGAGAAAACTTTTTTTAAATTATCACAACAGGTTGACCCTACACTACCCAAAGCCAAGTCCATGTAATAACTAACTTTTCACCACTTTAAGAGGAACCATAAACTTTATTTTTAGTTGCAGAACTCTAAAAATTAAATGTAGTACATGTACCATTTATATCTATTTATCTATAATGTCTTGCCAATAGCTTTTTCCTTAAAGAAGTTGTTTTAAAGAAATTTTTAATTATTTCTTCGTTAGAAATACTATTATATTATTTCTGATGAAAGGACCCTCAGGTTTGACCGACATTTATTATCCATATATACCCTAGTCTGTTTTCACAATTTTGGTTCTGCTCATGGCTCTTTCAGCAGAACAGTTTATTACTGCCAATGGCAGTAAAACAGAATACACAACTTCTAGTTGTCTGAATCCAGAGAAGTTGATTAGGCATTTGTAAGGTTTCAAAAACCTTTGGTCTATCCATACCTCCTTAACTTTATTTTTCTCACTTTATGGGACTGTCTTGGTAATCTTCTTTATCAGAATTGTGATTAATGGTTTCTTTTACAATGGATTTTGTCCATTGTCCTAATCGTGTGCTTGATTTGGTTAGTAAACCTCATATTATTATTTGCTTGGTGAAACATGTCAGAATATTTTGAAATCAATGTTAGTACTTCCCATTTATCTTCAGCGTTCATATGATCTACTCTAATTTTTGTTAGGTCTAACATATTGAAATTTGTAGCATTTAATTGATTAGTGTTTATTTTACAGACTTTGAAATATCTTCTATGTCCATAGATTCGACCATTAAGTGTGTATCCACCATTGTATTATTGATTACCGAGCAATAACTATTTTCATTTTTTATTTTTACGATACACTGCGCTATTTCTATTCCATCTTATTGTCAATAGGATAATAATCTCCCTCCATTGTCTACATTACATATTTTATTATTAATTGCTTGTTTAGTATGTGCTTTAATTATATGGCAAGTGCTTTTATTTTTGTCAAATCCTTTATTGTTATTTTATTTTTGGTTTATCTATGTTAAAGTAATCCATAGCGATCTTCTTGTCACAAAATATTAAATTATTGTTTATAAAATCCAAATTAATTCTAAATTCTTTTATGTTATTAAATCCTAATAATAGGTCAAAATCTTTATGGAAATCGAACAAATAAAATTTTGAAATTTTCTTTCCTATAATTGGTATCTTGCAGCTACATTTTTTTCTTTTGACACTCTGTGTGCTGAGGTTACTTTGAACAGTTCTTGTTCTAGTATATTTTTGAAAATTTCAAAACTAATCACTTTCTTAAATAATGACCTAGGTAGTGCTTCTGCAATCATGATTGATATTTTTAGGTTATTTTTGGATCGTAAACATTATGGTAGGCTAAATCATTTGTCATTTTCTATGTACATAATGGAAAATTTGTTTTTATTATTGTAACATCTACTAATGCATTGTATTCGTCTTCTGTTTCCCCATAGTCTTCCACGAAGTTACAATCAATTCCAGTTTGTTCCGATAGTGAAATTTTTGGCATTTGATCTATCATCTGATACATCAAATCACTTTCATTCTCCTCATCGCCAGGCTATCCTGTTATTTGATATAATTTATTTTGTCTGATTGGGTTTCTGGTTTGACAGCTTGATATGGTCATTGATGTAGGTTGATAAATTTGATTCGCCTTAAATGTTGTGTTGTTTCCAAATTTTTTTGTTGTGGGTTGTGGCTTAGATGGTTTTGTTTATTATATTGGTTAAATTGATTAGTATTGTTTTGCAGTAACTGTATGATTACATTAGATTCTGAAATGGTTGGTTATTAGTCATAGACTTGTGAGTTGGTATCTGTTGGGCTCTAGGTGGTGTATTTTACCAAAGAAATTGTTATTTTTGAATTTAAAATCATTAGTTAGCATGTTAAGAGCTTCACAAGTGTGTTTGGGTTTTTGTCCGCATCAAGGATTCTAACGGTTCCTGAAGTCCTCTTAACAGAAATCTTGATGCTAACATTTCAGTGTAAGTACATAGAATATCTTTGGCAGCTGGATCTTTGTTACCAAATAAATTGCAATTTTAACAATCTTTTGTAGAAATTAAAGGGTGCTTCATTACTTTCTTGTCTTAATTCAGCCATTTCTAAATTTAAAGTAAAACAATCTCTTTGATCTGAATAACTAGTTAACAGGGTGTTCTTAAAATCATTCCAAGCATAGCTGTTTGAACTTACTACACAATATCTAAGGCTTGTACTTTTAATTTGGCAAGTATGGATGAAAACAAATATCTATTTGTAAATCACCCAGGTTTTCAACTACAAAGAATTTGTTATGTACTTTATCACATATTGAAATAAATCTATTGAGCACACTGGCCTCTCCACTATATTCTGGGATCATATTCAAGTACTCCCTATTTAATGTAGGTGTAGCCATTGTTATTACCGGTACCTATTTTTTACTTAAATTATGAAAAATAATAATAATAAAAATCGATTAACACTCTACAATGTAATATATATAAAATTAGATCATCGAATAGTTTATTGTTCAAGATAAGTTTCAAAATTATCTAAATATTAATTTCGTTTTCAGTTAGAAATTTTAGAGTAATGTGAATTATTTGTTATACAATTATAATTATTTAATATTATTACAGGATTTACTTACAACGAAATCCAAAATAATTTGCTCATTTCATATGGGTGTAGCTTAGAACTACACATTTTTTGCACTGCACAAAACACAATACCTTTTATTTTTATTTTCTTCCTGATCATTGGTTATGTACAATTGGTATCATTCATTCTACAGTTTATCAATTTTTGCAGATGTTCACTCTGCAACCGATTTGTTTCCACAATTAACGGTTGAAAGTGACAAATGTTATATTCATTTATTTCCTTGATGTTGTCCTGCCGACTACACCAGTATAACAGTTAACACTCATATACATTGATGTGGACAGGAAGAAGCTTCATCTAACTCTGATGAAACACAAGTTTATTTCCTAACACAACAGATATGCTTACAATTCTACGAACCATGCACTCATAATTAATTTTTATATACTACACAATATTTCCCTACATAATTTATATATATACAGGGTTATCATAAAAGAATGGTGGGGTTTCATTAATTCATACGAAGACAATGGTAAATTTTGTGGTTGGTATTGTGTTGGTATCGCTGATAGCCTATAACCTAAAAGTTTGTTTAACAACTGTATAAAGAAAAATCAAAGTGTGTATTGTTGCTGGCTGAATTAAGTCTGTAATTTCAGTGCAACGTGCAAATCAACGCGAATACAGAAAAGATCTATCACATGAAAATAACATACAACGTATGTTCAAACAATTCGAAGAAACTGGATCAGTTCAAAAGCAGGTATCATCTGACAGGCCGAGCATATTAGACGAAAAATTTGAACTTATTAGACAATCTGCAATCAGAAGTCCTAAGAAGTCAATACCTCGATGAAGCCTAGATTTAGGTATTCCAAAAACAACAATCCACAAAGTTTTACACAAAAGACTGAAATTACACGCATACAAAATCCAGCTATTGCAGGAATTGAAACCTGATGATGGTTTTAATTTCACTGTTGAAATGTTGAACAAGATTGATGAAAACCAATCATATTTAGATTTTATAATTTTTTCAGACAAACCTACATTCCATATCAATGGGTCTGTTATCAACAGACACAATAATAGGGGGATCTGAAAACCCACATACAATTTATGAGAAAATACGTGACTCGCCTAAAGATAATGTTTGGTATGGTGTAATGAAAAATCATCTGACATGGCCTTTCTTATTAAATTAAGGCCTTTCTTTATTTATTTGCTGAAAAGACAATTAATGGAATTGTGTACCTCGATATGTTAATGAATTGTTGTTTTCCTCAGCTGGATGGACTCAAAAACATTAACAACTTCACTTCCAACAAGATGACACACCCTCACATTTTAGTGTATTTGTCACAGACACTTTGAAATTGATAGGCCTGCAAAAAGGACATATATGCTGGCCTCCAAGGAGACCATACCTGACACCTTGCGATTTATTCTTGTGGGGTACAACATAATCATTGTTTATCAAGAAAAAATTCGTGACCTAAATCGCTTAAAGAAGGATTAGTGAAGCAATGACAACCATTAACAAAGACATGTTAACTAATGTTTGGGCAGAACTTGATTTTTGATTGGACATTGGCCGAGCGACTAATAGCGCACATATCGAAATTTATTAGTTATATAAAAAAAACTGTTTCAGACATCGATTTAGATAAAAAAACAACATAAGCTGTAATTTTGTTTTCATTTAAATCATGTTCAAAACCGCACCATTCTTTTATGATAATGTGTGTGTGTGCATGCGCGTGCATGTGTGTGTGTGTGTGTGTGTGTGTTGCAACGGTTTAATTGAACCGTTAGCAAGGAACAATTTTGGAAAATAACAAAAATCCAAAATTTCAATAAAATCCAACAAAAACTATTGAAGTTAAGAAAATTATTCAAATTGTACATTAAGAGTTAAACGTAGCAGAGCTGAACCGAGCCAAGGTCAACTAGCCTGGACAGGAAAAGTCAAACTTTCCGATTTTAACATAAATAAAGTCCATTTAAACACATGTTAAAATTTCAAAATTCAAATATGAAAATAATAATAATGTCATCGTGTAGAGCAAGTAAAACCTAGTAATAAATAATAATAAAATAAACTTGTCAGATAAATAATTAAAAGGTTATAACTATAATAAAACGGAATAAACCGCAAAACTTTTCTAAAATAAATGCAGTAGCGGCCGGTGGTTAAGGGCAATGGGAGGGCTCTGTTTTATTTTATACACGTAAGGGAAGGCATGTTATCAAAACATACACTACGGTTCAGAAAGCAGGCGTAACACAAGTGTTATTCACTCCATATTAAAAACATGTGGGGTCTACATACTACATAGCGATTATAAAGCAAATTTTGTACAGTCTATAGCTAATAAAATACAAATTACAATAAAATAAATGAACTATTTTGAGTTTTACTTATTACCATGTCAGGCCTAGGGGGTCCTAAATCTTTTAAGGCATATCTATGTTCTATGTTTTTAATTCCTTGACTAATGATTAAACTTACATCATGTGTCACAACGTTTACCGTTGACATATTACCGGCAACGGTATCGGCATCTAATTTTATGGCGGCTGCACTGACTGTTGTCTGCGCGCGCAGCTTCGGACTCTGCCCTAGAAGCCGATTACATGCTGTGTAAATGACGTCACGGCACCCTCAGCTCTGTCTGCTGCTTGCCCCTTATGACTAAATGCAATGAAACTGGGACGCTCTGGCCACCGTCCGAACTCCAGAATACATTCGTCAAATATTTAATATTGTCAAAGTTCTGCTACAAATGAAGGTGAAATCCATAGCAGCAATTCATAATTCATTTGTCTCCAAAGAATTAAATACATATAGATATTTACATTATTAAAATAATATTATCATTGGGGGGGGGGGGCGTCCGAGAGACCTTATGAGTAAGCCGCCACTGAATAAATGTAATCAAAAATCTAATAATAACAGTACATGATCCTAAGACAGAATAATCATAAATAAGACTCAAAACCAAAATTCAATTAAAAACAATAAAGTAATAAAACAAATAATAATCAAACATGCAAAAAGTGCCATAACTTGTGAACCAATGCAGCAAGGAAGAAGAGGGGAGCAGTTTTGGGACTTTCAACATAAAACGAACAACATCCAAAAAGAAAAATTCAAAATTTTCCAAAAACTGAAAAAGTAAATCGGAAAAAACCACGAGATCTTCAAGTCATCACAAGAGGAGAAATAAAAGGCGTATCGTTTCGAATGAAGTTGGAAAACAATCAGGAAGAAAGTGGCTTCAAAATGAGACCATCAAAAAGAAGATCGAACGAAGAGAACGAGAGTTATAAAGAATTGAAGAAATCAACAGCTAAAATCCGAGATTTGCAAGAACAGACATGAGCTTCAAGGTCGTGCGCAGATCGTCACTTGTTACATGGAAGGGGAGAATTGCCAACCCGAGCACAATTTAACAACAAACAATTAAACCAAAATTAACTAAAATAATAGAAAAAATTCATCTAAAGCAGTGGACATAACAACATAATGAAAGGATAAGCCAAAACTAGTTCGATAATAATTAAACTAACATAAAGAAACTTAAATAAATCACTAAAGAAAAGTAGAACAAAAATAGAAGAAGTTGGCTATCCTGTGTAGCTCAAACTTCGACGAGTTGACTTCCAGCAGGTCAATTCACCAGTCTCGTACCAGCTTCAAGAAGGATCACACGCTTTTAAATAAGTCTGAAGAGGAATCGTCGATATATAAATTTGTCAGTGTTCAGTACTTCTCTGGGTTAAGAACGATATCCAACAGCAGGGTCGGCCTTTGTTGAAGACAGCACTACATCCGAAAGCAGCTTATAGAAGAGATCTTTACTATGGACTCCGGCAAATATCCAACCAATATTTGTCGTCATCGCAGAAGAAAGGAGATTCAGCAGGAACAGGACTTCTGGAGAATCTAGGAAAGGAGACAGCTCTAGACAAGATCTTCAGGATCCACAACCATCCTCAGAATAAGGACGAACGGACTTGTGCAATTCACACAAACAAGGTACTGCATAAATCAAGCTTTTTTAATAAATAAAATTTTTATTAAACTTGAGAAAAAAGTCCAAAATTCAAATGTTAATAAAATTCAATAATATAATTTTAAACAAAGTAACGAGACAGATAAAAAAGTAAATTAGAGTCAATTTTTCAATTAAATAAAGTTAAAAGTAACAAATAAAAGTCAATTAGAGTCAATTTTTCAAATAAAGACAAGTAACAGATTGGAACAAAATAAGTAAAGGGTTTAGATAAATAAAATTCTTAGAATAAGAATATATATTGTTTAGGTTAAGTGTTGTTAGATTTATATAGAATAAGTATTTTTCAAGTTGTCTGGAGAGGAACTGTTAAATTTAAAATAGAAGAAAAAGGCGACAAAAGTTTGTTGTAACAGATTTATTAACTAAATCTAGTAGTTTTCTGATATTAATTTAAATTGTGCCTAACTGAATAAATTTGTAAAATTACTGTTATGTATTTTTGATATAACTATCCTTCACAAATAATTTCTTAAATTCCAAATAAATTAAAAAAGAAGAAGTAAGTGCTCACAAATAGTAATTTTAAAGAAAAAGAGCAAATTTTGATTTGATGAGTTCAATTAGCTCCAAAGGGCACACCTTTGAGAAAGAGTCTGAAGTTAAAGGAAGGTAAGATAGAATAAGAAGTGAAATTAATATATTTTTAAAAATTAATATGTTAGCATAAGTTTGAAAGAAAATAGTGTTTGATCTTGTGTTTAACATAAATTAAGAGCTTTATCAGGGACTTAGAAGGGTGGGCAACGAAGAAGCAATTTCTACCTTAAAAAGAATTTAAGTAACGGTAAGGTCTTGCAAGCATATTCCCGTTTAGGAAATACCAAAGAATATTTCAGGGGGGTGCGTTGCAGTGTGTGTGTGTGTGTGTGTGTGTGTGTGTGTGTGTGTGTGTGTGGGGGGGGTGTGTGTGTGTGTGTGTGTGTGTAATGAGACAGAATGATAAGGTCATTAGTCTCATGTTCAATTTAAAAACCATTTAAATTGCCGCGCTAAACAAATAAAGTGGGAATGCGATAATGCGGTGACGTCACGCAAGGCGAGAGGGGATTTTGCCTGCACAGACATGAAAACCAAATTATCGTAGTTCTTATTTTATTAAAAAACTAAAATATTAATTTAAATAATTATTCAGTAGAGTCAACCGACTAATAATATCAAGAAATAAATTTAAAAGCGCCTAAAACAAAAAAGTTATTCAAGAAATTAGGAGGGCTCAAAAACCTAAAATTTAAAAAAAGGGGAAATTCAAAAATCAAAAACCATAGAGTCATAACCAATAGAGGAAGTAATAATAATCAGAAATAAAAATAAATAATAATAATAATAACCAGGGGAGAATGGACTTAGAAAGTCATTCTTGGAGAGTTTTTTAAGTAATAATGTAATTAATTGTCTAAAAATGTAATACAACAGAGCAGAGGTGAAAATTGATAATGGGGGGGTTTTTATAATCAAATAACACGATGATCAAAAAACATGTGAAGGTGGATATTTTTAAAAAAATCGCAAAATTTAATTTTAACCCAATCACTTACCTCCCTTTATTATTCTATACCATAGGCCTTTTTGAGAAAATAATATAATATATATAGATTGGTTAGATTTTGTATGGACAGGAGACAGGCTTACCTTGGAAAATGGTCCTTGGTATTACCTAATAGTACATAAGTAAGAAAACACACACAAAAAACACTAAAGTTTTGAAATATTTCGTAAACACTGTTCACTTTCTCAATCAGTAGAGTTAAGAAGAAGACTGAAGACTGAGTGTTGAACCACAGATTTTTTTTTTTTATAAAGCCTGTTGGGAAACGGCAAAGGATAAAAGATGATTCATCTAAGGTTAAGATTAGGGGGTTCTCTTGACTTTGTGACCCATTCATGAGACAGTTCCTATCTTCTTAGTTCTGATGGGTTACATTCTGAAGGGAGTGATTTTATGATTTTTGTTGTGAAGCATTCATCAAAAGTGACAACGTTGTGGATTGCTGCATGTTGTGCAGTTGGTTTCTCCATATCCATGATTTTCACATCATTTCTGTGGCCATTCATCCTGGTGCTTAGTTGTATATATATATAACTTACCTGATACCAAAAATTTCCTGGTCATCATAATAAACTATAGTTGAAATTTTCTCACGCTACGGCTTCCATTGATCATTTCCACTGATGATAACTTCTATTATTTTAAATTTTGTATCAACATTATTTTAAAATTTAAAAACATGTTTTCTCTGATGATTCTGTTGTACATTAATTCCAAGCACTCATATTGGTAATGAGTTTGTTTCTTAGGGAAGGCCGATATACTGGCTACATTAAATTTACAAAATTAAGTTCATTCAATTTTATAATAATATTATTAGAAGTTTATGCAATTGTTTTATAATAATACCTACATTATTTTTAACTGATTTTTTTAACCCCCCATCCCCCCAGTTCAATGGCGCAGTCTGTGCTGTGATATTACCTCATAGACGCCCCTGAGAAATACACCAACAAGATGATTTTTCAATGACTCACTTAGTCATCATCTTTAGTATTAATAGCTACACTAACTTTGTACCACAAAACCAAAAGAATCTTAACAAATGAGTTTTGTGTTGATTTCAAATTTTCCACAATTTAGTATTATTATATTTAAATGACTGATTTTCAAAGTGATTAAATGGTATGTATATTGTGATAGTATACATTTTCAGTATAGTGATCTTAGGTTGGATGGAGAGTAGTTTAACTCGATGCAATAAACAGGAAACATATTTTGTTTTTTGAATTAAATAAATAAAAAAGAAAATAAATAAAGAAAGTAATTAGTGCAAAATGATCAGAGAAATTTATTGAAAGTATGTTAATATTAAAACAGGTATAATTTTAGTTATAAGAAAAATGCTACATTAGCATTGTGAATAATAGTAGGAGGCTGTTGCTAACCAAGTTTTGCGCGAGTTGGATCTAGATTTTCTAAGAGGAAAGACATATCAAAAATAAATATGTTTGTTGGAACAAAGCCGAATCATCGAAAGAAAATGTTTTTATAAAGGACTAGAAGTTATATTTAAAGAAGTATTATGTGACTATGTGAATTAGTTTAAATAAGGGAGAAATAAACTTTTACAGTAAAAAGAGACGTGGTTGTAAAAAGTCATGCAATAGACAAAGCCGTACTGCATAAGCAGGTAAACGTATATAAAAAAGGACAAGTATTTGTGTTTTTAAGAAAAACTATGTGATTTAACTAAAATGTTTTGAATAAAAGACAAAGTATACAATTGTGACTATTAGAAAAGTGAAAAGTATAACTGAAAAGATATTTTTTAAAGAGAGACAGGATTTTTGATAGAACGACACCATGTGGTTTCAACCAGGAAATAGTATGAATTAATTGAAAATTTTAAGTAAAATGTACAATTTAACTTCTGTGTATAAATGCATGTCTGGTATAACATGCTTAAACTATTTTCTATGGAAAATTAAATATAAAAATAACTATAAATTGTAATTTATTGATGAAACTTGAATAACATGTTTGTAGAATTATTACGTTTTTTCAATAAGAAAAAATATTTTATTTGAACATAACCATTAAAGAATATTATAATTAAAAGATTTTCATTGTTTGACTTTTTGAATTAGATGTTTTAAATTTTAAAAGAATAAATATTTTATAAAAGATATTGTGTAATATAAAAATATTGCCTTTTGAATATTGAAAGATTTTATTTTAAAATTAGGTTGCAACCATAATATAAATAACAAATACAGTTTTAATGAAATATCATTTTGATTAATAGTGAGTGTAAGATGTTATGTTTAATTTTGTCTTTTCAGGTAATGCTTTGATTTTGTATGAAACTTAATATTACAAAATGTTTATTAATAATAAAATGTGCATTTTAGAAAGAAGGATTCTGTATTTTATTTAAGATTCTCCAAAGTACACTGTTTTAAAGAACTTGCGACATCAGAGAAGTTTTATGCTCTCTTCAAGAGTAATTTTTTGCGGATTACAATAGTAATATGTATGCGGAAAACCCGAGGGACCCTAGCTGGATCTATACCTTTTCTTGTGTAGTCTTGGGTAGATTTCTCTTTCATCTGTCCTATCCCTGTTCTTGACTAACTCTTGTTCTATTCCGACCTTGATACTATTAAGTATATTCAAAGGCTAGGTGTCTTATTTTATTTTTTACATTTTTTATGAGGCGATTACGACCTAGACTTTTGTCACCTTTAAACAAAACAAAAACTAAGAAAAAATAGATTTGTGATAAATTTGATGATTAATTGAGACATGGAACTTGTTAAATATTTAAAAGATAAAACATCATCAACAAAGCTCTATAATATACTGTGATATCAAATATAACTTTTATACATTACCTCAATAGCTTCATTAGAGCTTTTAAAATTTTCTTTTGTATGTACTTGGTAATTAATTGTTGCATTTTGGTAATTAAATGTTCTACAACCATTTTGTAGTTATTTACGCCATCATGTGCCATATCTTTTCCTTTTTTCTTAGTTTGACCTTTTTTAATTGAAACTGGCTCTCTAAAATAAGGAAAAATAAAATTAGGAATTAAAAATAAAATTAATTCATTTTCATTATCTTAAACTTCTGTTAGGTAGGTACTATTATTTCATTTTTATTATTTGATCTTTTTGACAAAAATGCATATGTCATATAATCAGAGGAGTCATAACATGACACTAAAACTTTAAATAAAAAGGCAAAAACAATGATTAATTTTAATATACAATATATTAAAACAGCAACACACACAAAAAAAAATTCCAAAAAATTCTGCTAATATTATACATCTGTAAATATGCTCATACTTTTATGAAAGTCTTTAAATTTGCCACAGCTTGAAATTTTATTTATTTTATCATCCAAAATATATAACCATTCTATACTTCTAGTGTCTGGAATAAATTCTCCCCATATATTTTTATGAGTCTTTGGCAAATAGTGGCCTCCATCTCGAAATTTATTTTAGTGGATGGATTTTGATATGATAATTACAAGTCGCTCAAGTTCTGTCGAAATCAGTGAGGTAATTAAAAGGAAAAAAAAATCCACCAAACAAACAGACAATACAGAGACAAAAAAACACCATGGCAATTTTTATTATAGAATTTGGACATTTCTAAAACCAAGGATTTTATCAAAGTTTGAGACATAAAATTGTTCTGAATAATTTTTGCTATTACAAATTTTTCTTTTTATTAGTTAATAAGGAAGAAAAGAATTTAACAAATTGATAAACATTAATTAAAGAAAACAAAGTTTTAGTGTAACTCTTATTGGAAAAGTGACTGTTAGTTTTTGAAATAGAATACCTACTATAACCTAAATAACTGAGTTTTAGTTTAATACATAACTTACTGCAATTTGTTTAAATTGGTATGAGCAAATTGTACAGAACTTCCGTAAAACTCTCCAACATCAACAGACACTAAAGGATCTGCTCCTGCATCAATCAAATAATCCATCTGTAACCACACACGAAGTTTTAACCTACCATTAATCTCGAAAAGACAATCAAAAATCAAAATATTTTATAATCTGAAACATATGTATTTATATACGAGTTTATTCATGTACAGGGTCTCTGAAAAAGAATGCCGGGATTTCGAACGGCTGTTGTTTGAGGACTATTCAAGATAACTAAACGATTTAAACGTCAAATAGAAGAGAAAAAAACAAAGTTTTTTTTCATACCTTAATATGTTTTGATGTGAGCTCCATTTGTTGCTCTGCAGACATCGAAGCGATATTTGATTTCTCACCAAGTGTTGTGTAGCATCTCTGGTGTCACAGTTGCGATTGCTTTCGAAATTCACCCACACAGATATAGCAAATCACAAATTTTCTCACCATAAACAATGTTTTTAATGTAACCCTACAATAAAAAAGTCAAATCAGGACTCCTGGGAGGCCAGGGAATAGGCGCACCCCTGCCTATCCAACCATTTGGAAACCTGTTGTTACGATGTCACACACTTTCTGAAATTTATGCAGGAGGCGGGGCACCGTCCAGCATCAAAATGACTCTTTCACTGCCTTGTTCTTCAGTTCCTTCAATTTGAGGAAACAAAAATTGTTCTAGCATATCTAAATAAATTATGCCATTTATTGTTTTTTCGGCGAAAAAGAAAGACCCTATCACTTGGTCATACATTAATGCACACCATACGTTCACTTTAGGCGAATTGCGCACATGTTCCTGCACAATGTTAGGCTGTTCCCATGCTACACGGAAAACAAAACTTTGTTCTTTTCTCTCCTATTTGACGTTTAAATCGTTTAGTTATCTTGAATAGTCCCCACGCAATGGCCGTTCGAAATCCCGGCATTTTTTTCATAGACCCCTGTATATTATGTCATCCTAAAAACACTGAACTAAAGACACAAATATTCTAAATATACAAAATGATAAAGTTAAGTTTAAAATTGATAATGCTTTTAAAATGAGTAACATAATTTAATATTATTTTTGTTGTATTAATTTCTCTCTATATAAGGATAGTTTTTTTTTTTTTTTTTTTTATTTTTTTTTTTTTTTTTTTTTTTTTTTTTTTTTTTTTTTTTTTTTTTTACAGATATATCAGTTTTGAGTTTAAAAAGTGTTTTCAAAGGATTCTCTGTATATTCATATATATGTATGTTAAGTCTGAATGTAGACCCATCAACACTGATATCTTAGTAGGTTGTTTATGACCTCCTAAAAAATGGATGTAAAATATTATTGTCATACTTCAAAATCTGAGTGAACCTGACATAAGAGAAAAGCGTAGAGCACAAATTTTCACTAATCTCTAATGGTTTTGATTAAATGTTTATATTGAAGGCTCAAAAGTTATTGTAAAAAGTCAAACAAAGAGTCTATAATATCATAATTATTAAAGGTTGCAGTTCTCAAAATAATTGACTTATTTTATACAATTTCGGTGATACCCAAATTATGAACTCAATCCAATACAGTAAATTACAAGTAAGAAATTGAGGTTCAGTAAGAAACAGTTAAAAAAACCAAAAATAACTTTGTCAACTGACATTAAAAACTAGACATTCAAAAAGAATAATGCTTATCTTTTATATTCTTTTACGATATCTAGTTTTAATATCAATGGACAAAGTTCATTTTTATAATGCTGCTTTGTAATTATTTCTTTTCAGTATATTTTCGTCTTTCTGTCCATATGAATTTTTTTATTATTATAGAATTTTATTTCCACACTTTAGGAAATGTATAACTAATTTATAAAGTTAAACAGATTATTATTTTAGTAAAGTATGTTAATATGTAATGTGAACTAAAACCATTTAGTGATACACTATGTGTACATTAATAATATGTAAAGGAAAACATTAAATTGAAAAGCTAGAAATTCTATATTCTTTTGTATTATATTATACGCATAATTTACTATAAAATTTCTCCTTCACATATAAATTTACTGCTATACTAATTTTGACTAATTACTTTGATAAAGGGTGAGATTCATTCCTAGTACAATGTATGTGGTGTGATTTATTTACAGTCAACTCATGTTTTTATACAAATTAATTCGTAATGTATAAGAATCTTGGACATTTATGAACAAGATGAATATGGTATGTGTATCTCTGAAGTGATATTTATATGACGGTTTATATACAGAGTGTATGGAATGTGTACGGTATATGGAATGTATTTTTTTCTCTGCTTCTAATTGACGTAGAAAGATGCTAGAAAGTGTGTTGGAAAGTTCTTAATTAAAGCTATCTACAGAGTGCACCAAAACTGCAATGAAAATATAGAGAGTGACAAAATTACAGAAATTACATAGTTTTTCTGAACTTTTTCCAATGTAAGCATATTGATTCTTAATAATTCTATGCATTCTTTTTGCCTTCTATAAAGTGGACTTTTTGGTGAAAAACAAAAACTATTTATCACTGGTCTAGGATAATACAGATATTGTACTACCGGAAAAAGGTTAATTTGAATTAAATATTTAAAATAGCGGGTAATCGTATTGAGTGTAACATGAGTCAAAAACATGACTAATGATTTTAATGTTAAACAAAGTAAATTCATAATAAAATAGATTTCCAAACACAAATAAATAATGATGTAAACATTTTAAAGTAATTTAGTTATAAGAAATTTAATAAATTGTGTGTGTAGTGAAATTGAGAGATTCGGACAATTTATGAATTGCGTGGTAGTTGAATAAAGACATTTTGGAACTGGACGAAAAAGATATCGCTTACACAGTGATATTTGGGAAATGTCCTGAGACCGGATATTGGAAAACCACCATGTGATTTCCTCAGATAGAGCAGAGTTTGGAGGTAATGGTTGTGTTTTGTAAAGTCGTATTAAAAAATGTGATTCAAGAGTTAACAAAAGTGTTAGACAAGGGTTTAATGTTGTCAGATGTAATCTGCAGCAAACTAATTCAATGACAGTAGTTTTGAACAGTATAGTGGAGTGTTTTTTAAAAACAAAAAGTACAGTATTAAAAAACGGATAAAGACTTTTATGGCGAGTAACGTGTTATGTAAAAAAGACAATAGCGGTATCTCGTGTTGATCGGTTGAATGATGGACAGTATTAAGTGTAAAAAAGAACTAATAATGCTGTTGAACAATTCTAAAATGAACTTTAGTTTGAGCGATGAAAATGGATCTGATGTGCATAGTTTTCAAAGAACGGCTAAGCAACTCTACGCAGCTAGAAGCACGTGTTCATCAATTTATATTGTGTCTACAGACTGGTAAAAAGGTGTTATACAACACAAAGAATTTAATTTATGTATAATATGAAATATAATTTGTCTCATGTTTTTTAAAGATAATTTCTTTTTTTTTATATATATATAAATTGATATTTAAGATAAAGAATTTTTATACATAATCAAACCAATAAATGTTGATTGATTTAATTTTTATATTCAAATAAAAGTAAATTAATAGTTAAGTAACAGATATTTCGATCTGTTCTTCCTTTTTTTTTTGTTTTTTAAATAAATAATTTTTGTTGCAACATAATTTAAATTCAAGTTCTTTAACTAAATATACACCTTCTTCAAAGGTTAAATAAATATACTAATAATTAATAGGATGTTAGTTATAATAAATTTATTTGATGTATTATTGATGATATACTTCATGAAATAATCTTGTTTTTTAATAAACTCATGTTAAAATTTCAAAAGCAAGTGTTCTCATTTCAAAAGACAAAAAATCACTGAAAGTACACTTTTTGAAAGAACTCACACCCGAGATCATAAATATTTAGAGTCACCTCCTTTTTCAAAATTGATGTTAATTCATTTGGCGCCCATAAATGCTGAGCAAACTTTAAATAATAAACTTTAAATAAAATTAAAATCATATTTTTTATCATAAATAATAATTTCATAGAAATAAACATTGTAATATTTTCCAAGTATTACAATATGACACTTTACTTGTATTTAATAATAAAATTGAAAAAAAATACATTTCATAATTTTTGGAACACTGTATTTTTTATAGAGAATAGTTGTATTCAAATAAGAAAACTTAATATAAGTTGAATACTCAATTCTTTAATTTTACTGTAATAAAATAACATAATTAATTGCTTACCATTTTAATAACTTTTTGTGGCGATACAGATTTTAATCTGATTGGGTCCAATAATACAGTAAGAGCAGTGCCTAATTGTAAGTTTAACAATTGATTAGGTAAAATGTTATGTGATGTTAAAAGACTTTGTACAATATCAACATTCCCTGATGCTATTGCCATTGATAAGGGTGAATGTCCCAAGAACAATTGGTTTGTATTTGTTGCATTAGCAAGTAGACTACATATTTGAGCTAAAATCTAAAATCACCAAAAATGTTAATGAATTATTTTAAGCTATATTAAATATAAATATGATCATAGCTAAGATGTTCATTAGCCTTAAAAAAGTGGAATAAATTTTCTGCCACAATAGGTAGGCCAACAAAATAATTACTAAGTACATTAGAACTTTACTTAGCACACCAAGTCAAAAAAAACTATGATGGGGTGATTTTTACATGGATAATAAAATATCATCAAGCCAGATCAACGACTCTTAACCTTTTACAATTGGAACATTTTTATTAAAAAGTTCTCTGAGGTCGGATGTCCAGCTGAATATTGTTGTTTTCCTTCTAGGTATTAGTCACCTTCTCACATTAGGGTTCTCACGGCTCATTTGTCCAACTGGTACTTATTTGCTCAAACCCTCGGATCTCCAGTACTAATAGACATATATATATATATATATATATATATTAATCTTTGTTCGAGTAAGTTAAGAATTTATTTTTTGTTTGGCATGTTTATATTTATAAAATCTATAATTATAAATAAATTACAATATAGTGTACTCCCGATTATCCATGAGTCTAGTGAAAAAATAAGTAAAAAAAATGTACGGTTCTTTTTACCTGTTTATTATGAGTAACAACCAGTAAAACTATGATAACGAAGTTGTGCAGTCTACTGTCTAGAGTGGTTGAACTGTGACACTAATGAGATTCGAGCAACTGATGGACCAAGTAATAGCAGACAAAGCAAGAGGGGTGAACGTAGAACAAAGTGTAAGTGAAGAGAAAGAAGGAACGTACACGCATGAGCGATTGACACACGCATTGGCCTTGCAACACATCAATGAACTGCTCCAGTATTTAGAGGAACGACACACAGTTAGCTGAATAACTGATGCTAAGAAGAGTTTAGTCAAGAATCAAGAGTAAGAAACAAAAAACAATGTTTGATTTTTTTAAACTGTCAGTTTTTTAAATTGCAGTACTGTGCTAGTATAGCAAAATGGGTATCCTGTATAGTTCTTTTGTTTTACTACAGGAATATTTCCTTTATTATACTTTTTTATTTCAAGTAAAATGTAAATTAAAACGTTTTTACCTGTATGTATCCTGTATGTAATTTATAGGTTTTAATTATGTATTATGTGTTTTATGTACATTATATTAGTCTTTTTATGTCAAAACTATATTTTAAATTATTTTCCCTTTATTTTTAGCATTCTTGCAGATTATCATTATCCGCTATGTCTGTGCCACCCAATTTCACGGATAATCGGGAGTACACTGTACTTCCTTGTAACAACCGAGTCAGCGCAAATAAGTCACATTCTTTTCCTCATGGAGCAAAGCTGTGTTATGAACGTGAGAAGCTGTAATATGAATCAGCCTTTTATTGGATTTGATGAAACCTACACTACTATATTAGTTTAGTACTTGTGGAGCTCAGGTCAGGTTAAGTAATCCTATTATAGTTGTAAAGATGAAACAGTTTGGGTTTTTCACCAAAATCGTTCCAAAAACAAAAATTTCAGTAAAACATAATATTATATTTATAACATAATAAATATCAAGAATACATAAATAAATGGTAATATCCATAAATAATTAATAATGTGTACAGAAAAAATTAGTTTAATATGAAGGAAAGTAGAATTATAAAAGTTTTGTCAATTTTGTGGTGATGTGAAAAATCATAATTTATAATAGATTTAAAATCCGCGGTTTAGCGCCGAAAGCAGGCTGTTCAAATCATAAATTTATTTAGTAACTTCATTAATAAAAGAAAAATAGATTTTCAAGAAAACAAAATATGTAATCATGTTAATTTTAGTATAATTTGTTTTTTATAAATAGAATATGTAAATTTAATGTGTTTTGTGGGGAGTATGTTGAACTTTGGTAACGGTTAACCGGAACAGCTCGCTCTTGAAAGAGAAAAATCTCGTGGTTAAGATCAGTCATCTTTTGGGGCTTGATGCACCAAGACCTACGAATGGTAGTTCTCCGAGTGTATGTTCAAACAATAAAAAATGTGTTCAGAAGTTTTAAATTCGTAAAAGACATGGTGTACTAACAGTTTGGAAGTGCTAAGACAATATTGTTTTCAATAAATAAACTTTTAAATGAAAAAGCGTGATAACTTGCAATTTTTAGTTATGTTGTGCAATCGCTGCCACGTGATTTTCGAATTCTCGATCAAGAACTTTTCTATAAGATATATGGAACAATTAAAGTTATAATAAGACATTAATAATTGGTTCTAATACAGGTACAACAAAATAAAAATAAATCTCGTGAGCTATGAACAAAAGGCAATTCGTTGACAATGGACAAGCATCTCTGCAGTATTAACACGCAGTCACATGGGAGGAGACGAATCATCCTTCGAGGGATAGTGCTTTTTTAAATAAAAAATACAACGTGATTTGGTATAACACGTTTAGACTTTCATTATTTAACCATATATATGTACTTTGAACAATTTAGACTTTTTTATATACTTTCAAGATATATATTTGATATCATAAAATTATGTATTTCATTAATAAGATTTAATGTTTTTGTTGTGGAGTCTTAAAGTATTTTTAAAGAAGTTACTTTTTATAATTAATTAATTAATTCTCAATTTCATTAAGAATTATATTTTTTCTAATTAATATATTTACTATGAGAAGTAAAGTAAAATCCTTTTTCATTATTTTTTAGAGTTGCAACTAAATAACTTAAAGTTATAAATATAATTTGATTAGATTCTTTTTTCTTTGAAGATCAAAGCAATAATAATAATATTGATAGGATGTAAGATGTCTTATACAAATTTTTCTTGTTTTTGATTTCTGTTACATGAATTTAATGTGCTTTATGTTTAATAAATTTTTATGTAATATTTCAGAGACAAGTGTTTTCATTTCTATTCCAGAAATCACTGTAAGTACACCGTAAAAAGAGCTTGCAACCCTAGAGATTTTATAAATAATTAAATTCATTTTTTTTTCTTTTTCAAAATTGGTAGGCTAAGGCTACCTGGCGCCCTAGTCGAGCAAATTAATAAATTCATGAATTAATAATTAAATTCAATAAAAAAAAAAACATAACGTAAAACTCTACAAGTTCAGATAATTTTTATTCTTAAAATAGCTTCACTATTAAATAACAGCAAAAGGCTCACATTATTAAATTATTACAATTGGCTCCCAACAATGGGGCGGTTTTGGTCGAAAATACAGTGATTTTGGTGAAATGAAAATACTAAAACAAGGTAAGGACTTTATCAATAATAAGAAGAAAGATTCTCTTAAAATTTTGTGTTGGTTAAGTAATAGATTCTGTTGTGTTAAGTAAAGTAAATTAAAATGGATTTAGAAAATATAAATATTAGTAATAGTGAACAGGTTAGGGTAATGATTTTGGTAACTACAATTTAAACTTAAAACTAAAGTAAATAATAATAATAATAACTAAAAATGGAGGGTACAAATAATAATAATAATCTAGGGGCTAAACAAGTTAGGATAATTGAACCAAATAGGTTAGATAAAAGTGTGGAAACAAATGATCAAAATGAAGAGATTAAGAAAATGTTTGAGACTTTAATGAGTAGTATAAAACAAGATAATTTAGAATTAAAACTAGATAGCGACAAAAAATTTGTAGAATTAAAGCTAGATAGTGACAAAAAATTTGAAAATATGAATAATAAAATTGATAAAGATAGATTAGAATTAAAACAAGATTTGAACAATAAGTTTGAAGAATTTAACGCCAAATTTGAACAGAACAATGTTAAGCTAGATAATTTGGATAAAAAGCTAGATCAGATCAAACTAGAATTAAAACCAGATTATGTAAAATTAGAACAGAATCTTAAGATGGAAATTAATGTAATGGAAACTAATAATAAAGTAGAATTTGAATTAAGCTATTGTGAGAAAAAAGTAGAATTTGAACAGATAAATAGTGTAGAAGGTGTTTTGGTAGAAGATATTGGTAACATAGATAACAATTTAGATCAAGCAGTAGCTGAAGTAGAAATTAACAGTTTTAATGAAATAAATAACATGTCAAATGATTTGATAATAATAGAGGACAATTGTGTGAATGACTGTGTTCAAGAAATTGCTAAAAAGATAAATAATGGGCTAACATGTAACAAGGTAAATCTAGAAACAACAAATAATGTTGAAGTGAATAAGTCTTGTGGGGTTAAATGGAGTATAACTAATTCAAAAAACAAAGTGAATGAGATAATAATAAAAGAATCAGCTGTCTATTTTAAAAAACAAGTGTGTCATAAGAATATAGAATTTAAAAAGTATGCAATGTTAAAATTTAGAAATGTCTTTGAAATTCAACAACAGAAAATTAAAAGCCTCTTTGAACAAGATGAGTTCGAGTGTAAATTTAAGGTAGAGATAGTAAAGGAAGGCTTTGCGGTAATATACAGAAATGGTGGGGTGAGAATGCCTAAACTGACAGTTGGCAAATGTAGGTTGTTAAATACTGAGATATTTGAGAGAAGGAGGGGTGATGGTATGTCTGAGAAAGAGAAAAGGTTTTCGTCAACACAAAAGCGGGTTGTCAACAAAAGGGAACATATGGTTGAGATGAGTTCATTTGTAGGATCTAGTTTAGAACAGGTCTATATTTTGAAAGAAGTATTTAACAATAGAAGTGTGTTAAAAAATTCAATCATGTACTTTAAAATCTTTCACCAATCGGGAAATCATCGCAAAAAAGTAAATAATTTATAACTGGTTACATACAGATTAAATTTGGAATGAATAAATAATAATGTAGAGACATTTTTATAATGACACACGGACTTGATTTTGAAAAATAATGTTAATAGAATAAGAGTTTTGTTAATAGATAAGTTTAAGTTTGATAATAAATAATTAAGAGTTATGAATATTAATAATTTGTGTGTACTAATAAATTTTGTAAGCTAAGACAGAATTAGGGAAAATAATTATAAGCCAAGCGTAAAATGTTAGAAGTTTTAGTTTAAGAAAGGTTTCAGTATTTGTTAAAGTAAAGACGCTGGATTATAGCAGTAAACAACTTTATATGTTTATCAAGATACTAATATTTAGAAAACGTGACGATAACAGATTGATTAGAAGGAAAGATTTGTATGACTTTAGATGTGAGTCATCAGTAGTGTTGAAGAAATAATATTCAATATTAAGGAGGTGGATTCAATGTTGAATATTCAATAATGTGACGGGAGTTGAGATTCATTGCAGACCGAAAGATTTCATAGTCGATTCCTTATCAGTAAACAGATAAAGAATTGCATCACCATATACAAAGGGGAAATTGTTTATGCCTAAATCAAGCCTAAGATTCTATTGCGTATAGCATAGAGACTAATACAGGGTGTTACGAAAGTACTGTTCTGAAAAGTAAAAAAAAAAAAACTTTTGGATCATAATCGTAAATTAACTAGCGTTTTCAAACAAAAAACATTTAAATAAGGATAATTGGTATTGATTAAAGTAAATAGAATAAAAGTTGATTACTTGAATAACTTTAATAGAATTAAATGTAAAATTTCTAAGTAAAGAACTTAGAATAAATTTTAAAAATAAAATTTTCTTTTTGAATTTGAATAATAACATCTAGAAAGGATTACATAAGCAATAAATCGACGATGCTAGGAATATAGTCGCTAAAGAAAACATTACTTCAACTTCGGATGATGCGATTTGAATGAAATTTTTTATGAATTTTAAATTTTCTTCGCGTAAATGCATTTAAGAAAGAACATGATCATATTTTGGGAGGATGGCTGTGAGTTTGTGTTGTCAAAAAGGAATTGTTTTATTTGCAAAAATGAGACAATTTCGGGACTGCACGAAAAGCGTGTTATGGGTTTGGAGTGTGTGGTGGGCGGTATTTCGAATCGAGTAGGGATATCGCATTTCAACCACTGCATATTTTAGGGTCATAACATGTTGGTTTCGTGTAAGAGTCCAGAGTGTAACTAGAATTGTACATGGAAAATATTAGAATGTCAGAAGGACTATAGGGGTGAGAAGGGAGTCGGAAATGCATAAATAATGGTGACATTATTACATGAAAAAATATCATGTAATAAAAAAAAAAAAAAAAAATTTTAGACAGATGTTGAAGGTAAATAAATTGTAGGATATATATAGAAGTGATCGATCTGTATATACGAGATTAAACCGGACGTGACAGGGAGGAGAATTTTTATGAAATAAATTAAAAATTTGGTGGAATGGTAAAATATGTTGATAAATTAGAATATGTAATTAGATATTAAGTTGTAAAATGATAATTTGTATGTTTGATGTTGTAAACATCAAGAATTATTTAATAATATGAGATAAAAGTTGTTAGTTTTAAGTGATTTATGGTTTGTGAATATGAAGAATAGTTGATTAAAGTTTGAGAATTTATGTGAGTTTTGCCAAGACAGATAATAATAAAGTTTTTAAGTTTTTTGATGTTAAATAATGAATGAAGGAGGTTAAGTTTTTGTTTTGTAATGAAAAAGTAGTAAATTAATAATGATAAGAGAGATTTTGATGAAATTTATAAATAAAATAAATAATTAATGATTTTTAATAAATAATGATTGAATTTGAGATAATAGATGATGGTGAGAAGTTATTTGATAAAGGTGTCTAAAGATTTTGATGAAATAAGGTGTTAGCTGGGAAAGCAATGTAAATTTTATTATTTTTTGAAGTTTTTGTATTTAAGTGGTTGATGATTAAGGAGATTTTAATGAAGTAATTTAAATGAGAAAATTTTGAGTTTTTTATAAGAAGATGATGGCTTTACAGAAGTATTGAGTAAAGTGGTATTTAAAATGAAGTTGTTCTGTTAAGAAACTTTTATAAGAAGAATAGTTAGGTTGCATTGATGGTTAATTTTTAAGTTTTAAGAGGTTTTTTTGAGTACTACGATGAAATAAAGGAAATATGCGACGATTTTAATGAAATAAAGGGAGATTTGAGGAATTCTACGAATAAACGACGATTATTATGATTTTTTAAAGGAAGCTACGTTGAGATAAAGAGATTATTTATACAAATATATGGGTAACCCGCGGGACCATATTGGTAAATAATGAGAAGTTTTTAATTAAGAGGTCTTTTGAGGATTAGTGCAACTTTAATTATTAAAACATGAAGGATTTAAGATGGAAATAATTTTGAGATATAGTACTAAAAGGATAATACAATTGTAAAGAGGTAATTTTGAAATAGATAAAATGAGTTTGTAAGTGATTTTTTCATAATGATGTAATAATTTTGAATTTTGAATAAGAGAGGAGTTTTTTAGTAATTGTAAAATCAGTAGTTAAGATGTAATCCCAGCTAAGCAAAGAGTAATTAGGAATTTAAGTTAAAATAAATAATAATATAAAGTCATAATTGAAAAGTTTTAAGGTGAATTGAAGTAATTTTGAGTAATAAATAAATAATTTGGAAATAATGTTAATTAAAAATGAGAAATTTTAAATTTTAATTGTATTAAGTTAAAAAACAATTTAGATGAATAGTGTGAGATAGATGTAGATTTTATAAAAGATGTAGAAATTTTGTCTTGGTAAAAAGTAAAGTGTGGGAAAGGAAATGCTAGATGGCAGGAAAATATACAGACGGCTGTCTGGATGATAAGATTTTGAGTGACAGGATCCGGTCAACAAAAAATGTTGATGGGGAAGTTTCAGTCAACTACTGTTGAAAAAGAAACTGATGATGGGTTTTATTGTATAAATAGAGATAAGAATCAGCGCTAATGGATTTATAGTTATTTTTGATGAGTTATGATAACGCAAACAAATTAAGATATTAAAGTAGGATATTAGTAAATAGATTTTTTAGTTTTTATAAGAAAAGAGAATCTTTCTTAAATTAAGTATACTAATGATACTTATTTTCTTATATGAGGTCCTTAACTGCTGAAATAAAGAATCTTGAAAATCTATTGAAAATTTTTCACATTTTTGGTTTTTTCTTTCGAATTGAGTTTATATATATAGAAAAGATTTATAGTACAATACTTGTATTGTAATACAAATCTTTTGTGGGGTTTTGTGGTGATGTGAAAAATCATAATTTATAATAGATTTAAAATCCGCGGTTTAGCGCCGAAAGCAGGCTGTTCAAATCATAAATTTATTTAGTAACTTCATTAATAAAAGAAAAATAGATTTTCAAGAAAACAAAATATGTAATCATGTTAATTTTAGTATAATTTGTTTTTTATAAATAGAATATGTAAATTTAATGTGTTTTGTGGGGAGTATGTTGAACTTTGGTAACGGTTAACCGGAACAGCTCGCTCTTGAAAGAGAAAAATCTCGTGGTTAAGATCAGTCATCTTTTGGGGCTTGATGCACCAAGACCTACGAATGGTAGTTCTCCGAGTGTATGTTCAAACAATAAAAAATGTGTTCAGAAGTTTTAAATTCGTAAAAGACATGGTGTACTAACAGTTTGGAAGTGCTAAGACAATATTGTTTTCAATAAATAAACTTTTAAATGAAAAAGCGTGATAACTTGCAATTTTTAGTTATGTTGTGCAATCGCTGCCACGTGATTTTCGAATTCTCGATCAAGAACTTTTCTATAAGATATATGGAACAATTAAAGTTATAATAAGACATTAATAATTGGTTCTAATACAGGTACAACAAAATAAAAATAAATCTCGTGAGCTATGAACAAAAGGCAATTCGTTGACAATGGACAAGCATCTCTGCAGTATTAACACGCAGTCACATGGGAGGAGACGAATCATCCTTCGAGGGGTAGTGCTTTTTTAAATAAAAAATACAACGTGATTTGGTATAACACGTTTAGACTTTCATTATTTAACCATATATATGTACTTTGAACAATTTAGACTTTTTTATATACTTTCAAGATATATATTTGATATCATAAAATTATGTATTTCATTAATAAGATTTAATGTTTTTGTTGTGGAGTCTTAAAGTATTTTTAAAGAAGTTACTTTTTATAATTAATTAATTAATTCTCAATTTCATTAAGAATTATATTTTTTCTAATTAATATATTTACTATGAGAAGTAAAGTAAAATCCTTTTTCATTATTTTTTAGAGTTGCAACTAAATAACTTAAAGTTATAAATATAATTTGATTAGATTCTTTTTTCTTTGAAGATCAAAGCAATAATAATAATATTGATAGGATGTAAGATGTCTTATACAAATTTTTCTTGTTTTTGATTTCTGTTACATGAATTTAATGTGCTTTATGTTTAATAAATTTTTATGTAATATTTCAGAGACAAGTGTTTTCATTTCTATTCCAGAAATCACTGTAAGTACACCGTAAAAAGAGCTTGCGACCCTAGAGATTTTATAAATAATTAAATTCATTTTTTTTTCTTTTTCAAAATTGGTAGGCTAAGGCTACCTGGCGCCCTAGTCGAGCAAATTAATAAATTCATGAATTAATAATTAAATTCAATAAAAAAAAAAACATAACGTAAAACTCTACAAGTTCAGATAATTTTTATTCTTAAAATAGCTTCACTATTAAATAACAGCAAAAGGCTCACATTTTTAAATTATTACAATTTCATTGAAAAATGAAACATTCAAAGCGTAACGGAAGTGGGATGATTGGGCTGACAGGAGCCAACAGGTCGAAAGAGAACAAAAGAGTTGCTGATCACGTGACACCTCGTGTCTCGACTGGTCTGAATAATCTAATATAACTTGTTACAAAAATTATTCACATGCAATCTCCTATGTTAAATTTTAAATTGTTTAAATTTTGAACAATAAATCATATTATAATAAAGAATAACTGGTTAGCATAGGAAATACAAGAAAATATTTATTAAACCGAATAGTTTAATAGTTATTGCAAAAAACATGCATAGACAAAAAACTAAAATTTTGTCTAGATAATAAGTTTAAATTTTTATAATGGAAATAGGTTAACGATATGTGACATAATATAATGAGACCAAAATAAGTACATATATAATTAATTGGGGGGGGGGTTTGATCATCTAAAAATCGACAAAGTTCAACGATGAATAACTCATCAGAAAATGAAAATAAATGAACAACGTAAAGAATTCCTTCATTTCAAAGGCAGAGACTACAAAAACCAAAAAGAAGAATAATTACGAAATTCCGAACCGATCAAAAGTTGATCAAAGAAAAAATCACGAAAAACGAAAAGGGGTACATCATAGAAAGTTATCATCCTACAACTTTAAATCAAAGCTGTTTGGAATCCAGAAGTCAAGAGGAACAAAATGACATTTCCAAATTTCCAGAATTCCTGTTAGAACCAGAGATATGGGAATTTTCAAGAAAGTTTACAAATCATATTCCAGAAAATCAGACATTACAGGAATCAACTTGCAGTAAGTAACCCATACCACACAATAGGGGTGGAGCCAAGTGTTTGGATTTTGCAAAAGCAGTGCTGTCAACCCATGTTACAAATAAACTAAATAGTAATAATTAGTTAATCAACAACTAATTAAAGTAAAACAAACATTAAAATAACCAAAAGGGTTATAATAAAACCTAACTAAAGTGAAATCTTGAAGAAATAAACCAAATTAATCAACCTTAAACGTCATAAATCAAAGGGAAATGTTCATAGAAATTGGTACCAGTGGAACAGGGAATAAGTTTTGGAGATCCATTTCAAAAGAATTTTTCTTCGCTCTTTATCCAGCTCCTAGAAGAAGAACTTCTCTAACCAGCACCAAGAGGGGAGTCATCTGCAATCATCTTTATGTGATCAGCACTATACCGATAGTTTTATTGGAAATGACCTGGCATTTCAAATGGTATAGCAAGATACAACAAACAGCCACACTGATTCAAACTTGGACTTCATCTTTAAACTTTTCGACTACAAGATCTTTAAGCTGTAACCATTCAACTTTAACAACAGCACAACCGATTTCAACATAACTGAGGAATGTTAGCTGACATCAACTAGACTTCAACCTTCACCAGAACAACTGTAATCAGCTTTGCCTAACAGGAGCCGAAAACAGCTATAAATATGTTTACAAGATATTAGAAACTCATTTGAAGATACATATGGAATAATTTTTCTATTGCATGTGGTTCAGACTACAAAAAATGTAATAATTATTCAAATTTTATTGACAATATAGATATTTTATTACATAATGAAAAGAACAAAGATTTAGTTGAAAATGAAGAAGATGGAGAAATTTAAATAATGGCAGAAGACAATTAGTATGAAGAAAGCTGCTAGAGGTATTTGATGAAATATTTAAGATTAAAATTATGTATTATAAGTTAGTACAGTTTCTGAATTAAAAATAATACATGAAAATGTAAAGATTTCATCTTATGTTCAAGTAGGTCATAGAAGATAATACATAGTTAGTTATAAATCATACAGTACATTTTTTATTATATTTATGCTATATTAAATTGCTCATCCTAATAATTACACTTTATTTGCTCCCATTAAGAAAACAAAGGGTTTGTAAATCTTGTGCAATAACTCTAGCTAACATTTAAATCATTTCCAAGTTGATGATGCAGAAGAGACTAAATTGGCAAAACACAGATAACTTTGTGTTCACTGGGGCTGGACATCCAAGCTGAGAGGACACGCTGTCAGTAAGTATATCTGACTTGATTTGAATACACATTGTCTTGTAGTAATGGACATTTGATCGCAAAGGGTTAATTTACAATAAGGTTAATGACCATATGAAAAAGTTGTAAGTTCATAAAAATTACTTTCTTCATGAAAAAAGTAATTATAGTACTTATCCAATTAATTGTAATGCATACCACTGTAGCTCAGGCCTGCTACTTAATCTACTTACTTCCTTCTCTTTGACATGCTCAGCATCAGGTCTCATGCACAGAAGCTGGAGAGGATTCAATCCATATTGAAGATCTCCATACAAATTTTCAGCAACTGAAAGTTGACCGCAATATGTTAAGGCATATTCTACCTAAAATAAAAAGAGCTAAAGATAATTTTTTTAAAGAATTAATGACAAAAATAAAAATGATAATTTAAAATAATAAAATTGCAAAGCATTTTCTTTCTTATTAACAATATTATATCAATCAGCATATATGGAACGTGTATAATCAGGCTGGAATTACTTTATATAATGGGTTTCCAAAGCCTATAAAAGCTATAGACAGTTTTAAACAATTTACAGCTAAATTTAAACATCTATTGTTGTGGAGGAGTATGTAGGCTATTCATTTGGTGGGTTTAGTTTGTGAAGGTTATGGATAGAGAACAATGCTCTCAATGTGTCAATTAAATGTTCCTTGTTATTTGAATTATATTTGTAATATTGTAACATCTCTGGCCGCATTTGAAGGAAAGTTTTAAATTTCAATGCATATTGGGATATAATTACAATACTGGAAAGAAGAAAGCATATTCAATTTAAATGAAATCACAAACAAGAAATATTTAAATTTAACCTACCAAATTAAATACCAGCAGCACTGCATTTGAGTTATCTGTTTATATAAGTTGTTTAATAAAAAAAAAATATCACATTTTTGCATAAGTATATATCACTATAAGACTTTTAAAATGAAATTCAAAACAGAAAATTAATTGTCTCAGCCAGACAATGTACTTTTACAATTCTGATTTATAATTAAGTTAAAAAATATGATTTTACAATTTTGGCTTTACCCTTTCATTACATAATTTAAATTTTAGCTTTTAATTTTGTAAATAAAAAGACTTATCCAAACAGTTTTTTTTTTTTTGTTTAGCTTAAAATACCATTTATTCATTTTAGAATTGGAATTATTATTTTTAAGAAAAAAGAAGAAAAAACTATTGAATAAGTAAGAATACGTAAATGGGGGGTTATTATTCAAAGTGGTGAGGATTAAATTTTGGAAGGGGAGGTTGTTTGTTAGTGTAATGAGTTGAAGAAATGATCTACTATGTCTGTACAGTGTTAGATAATTGTTAAAGTTTTTTTTAAATTGTTTTATTCTGAATGTTGTTATACAGTCCATTTAGATTCATAAGATTAAAGCAATATTATGATTTTATTGTAAAATTATAGTTCAACTGGAAAAATACCATCCGGAATATTGATGCTATTGTTCACGATAGGACGAACTAGAGTTAGCAAATTAGTTGTATTTCCATTATTTGGTGTCACCCAAAGATTGCAGCTTGTTTGGGTTATTGGATATAATGTTCCATGGGATCAATTCACCCTGTTACCCTGTTACCCTGTCTGAAATTCGGGCTGTATCTTTTCATTTCAAAATGAATTTAATGTTGCTGAACTTCTTGCACGAGTTTGGAAGCTGCTTAGGGATCAGTCGGTCAGTTCCTTGTGTTTGATTTTGAAATTGAAATTGTTGGCTATTAGTTGTCAAATTGAGTCAAATAAGAAGGACAGTTAGAGAAGGATGGTGGTTTGATGAAGAAAGATTTAGTGGTGAAGGTGTAATAGTGGTGGTAATGTACCTATAGGTTGTAAGGTTGTAGTTTGTTGTCTTCTCACTTTACAAGGTGCTTATAAAGAATATAAAGAAATTAATTAATTTTATAAAGTTGTAGGATATAAATTTAGGACTTAGTTCTGACATAGGATAAATCATAAAAACCATTGCCTAAAAGCTATGAGGTTGTGTTAGTTAATTAGTTAGTGAATTTGGGGTCCAAGGCTATACAGCCTCTTGTCACTTGAAACAATTAAAATAAAAAAGCAAAAAGGATATCTGATTTTGTTGTTTATCTAATTAAGTTGGGCGCCATTTTGTAACGTATTAATTACAAAAAAAAAAATTATTACTTTAAGTATGAATACTATTATCTCTTGGGTCGTGAATTCTTTAGAAAAAGTGTACTAAATAGAATATTGGATAAAAATATAGAAATCTTTTTTATTCTGAAATGCACATAATTTTATTTAAACAAATTATTAAAGCAAGTAAACAAATATGAAACAAAATTCCTATAAACATTTATTACATGTTAATACATCCTATATATATTTTATTTAAAAAAATTATTAAAAAGAAAATTTAATTTGATTAAGTTTGTTAAATTTAAATTTTGGTTGCAACCCAATTATTGAAATTGAATTTAATAATATTTTGGAAAATTAATATACTTTATTTATGAATTAATATGCAAGAATATTCAACTGAAAAATTCAAATCAAGAAAAATCTCTTACAAGTTTTAAGATTTTAACATTACTTTTAAGATTACATATTGTGTCTTTTATAAAGAGACATTAAACAAAATTATGAGTACAAAATTAAAACATTCAAACAAATTTATGTCATTGAAAAATCACATTTTATTATATATAAAAATAGTAGTTTATACGTGCTTTGCCAAACACGTGTATTTTCCTGAAATAAACTTTTTATTTAAAAAATCACAATTCATCGTCATAAATGCATGGCGACGTTTCACCACAATCACTTTTATCGTTATACAGAAATAATCTTTTAAGTTCACGTTTTTCTCAAATGAGAACACATCAATTGTTCACATTATGAAAAGTATACATTATATGTTCAAATTGTTTTTACTTTACATGAAACACCAAAAAACTTAGTCATTACATATGTATTTACCGGTTACGTCATACCTTTGCTGATTATACAAAATTACTAGATTGAATACTTTTTACTTCTAAATGTTCGTTTTTTTATTCAAACATGACTGAATCATAACAACACATAACATTATATGTTAAACAATTCATTCTTACCAAAGAAAACACTTTTTCTTGGTACTTTGCCTTTGTCCGAACTGGACTTCCACATCCGAGAAACGTCCTCTCCCTTTGAAAGTTCTATCCAGACTAAATAATTTTCTTACTTGGCGGTTAAAAATCCCAAGTCCTTGATATTTGTATAGTAAACGCTTGCACTGCACTTTTAAATTATAAAATTTATAATCATTTTAATTATTATAATACATAGAATAAATTTCTCTGATCACTTACTATTATTTATTTTATTTTCTTATTTAGTCTTTATTGAATTTATTCAAAAAAACAACATACGTTTCCTGCTTAATTCATCAAGTCTATACGTACACCCCATTCTATCTAAGATCAAAGAACTAAAAATGTACACTATTACACACTGTGACCCAAATGGATTTTTAGTAACTACCCTACTAATTATGTTTTAGTTCCAGCCAAAATTTAAGCTTCCTAAGAATCTTAAAATGGTTCTGGGTGATATTGTCATTACCTCTGCCATGTGGGGATATTGTCATAAGCCGTGGGGAAAGGAATGCTGAGGTAAAGTAGCCTTTTGTAGGACAGAGATTCTTACTGTGTAAGTATTTGAAATCTAGGGGTTTCGAATTTATTTTATTTTATTTTTTAAAAGAGAAGAAAATAATTAATTTGCTCAGCTTATGGGCACCAGGAAGCTTTAGCATACCAATTTTGAAAAAATGAAGTTAAATTATTAAATCGTTAAAAATAGCTCAGGGTCGCAAGTTCTTTTAAAAGTGTACTTTTCAGTGGTCTTTCTAATGAAATAAAGAAATCTTGTTTGTGCTGAAACTTGACATGGTTTATTTAAATCAAAAATTAGTACATTTACATATAATTCAAGTTGAATTTCATAGATTTTCTAGATTAGACACCCTACTTGAATCATTTTATTTTACCTTTTAAGAAGGTCAAAATCTTGAATATTGAATTTACTTTTATAGTTGCAACTCCTAGAAAATTATTAGTTAAAACAAACAGATTAGTATTATCTGTTTTTTATTATATTGAAATTACTTTATCTGAACAAAACTATGCATGTCGGTAGACATTTCTTATTTTCAAACAAAAGAAAATATAATTATTTAAGAAAGTATTGAAATTATAAACAGCTAAAACATTAAATAATAATAAATCTTAAATGGTTAAACAATATTTGATTTTAAGTGTTCTTTAACACTTGTTACCAGTCCTTTGTTAAAAGATAGTTCATTCCTCTAAGATCGCTGCTATGTCGATTTACTGACGAAACTCCGCCATTGTTCACACGTGGTGGGATTTTTACTGGCATTATATCAGTCACACTTTTCGAGAATTTCATTTTACTCAAATAAAATTCTTATTTAGATTAATGTTTATTAACCTTTAGTCTGTGAAACACCTCACAAATTGTTCATG
The DNA here is from genome assembly GCA_963513935.1 of Aphrophora alni. Classification (NCBI taxonomy): domain Eukaryota; kingdom Metazoa; phylum Arthropoda; class Insecta; order Hemiptera; family Aphrophoridae; genus Aphrophora; species Aphrophora alni. The sequence continues at coordinate 99,563,528 of OY740767.1, forward strand.
CTCAATTAACATTATTCGTCTTTACCTTCTTAGCGTGCTTTAACACAAAACACATTGTTCTATATTATATAAGAAAATACGACTGTCTCTGATATCGACTATCAAAAAACTCGCTACTATAAACCAAGACTGTTCTAGGACTCACTCTGAATCTCTGTTTAATGTTTAAACTACATTATTCCACACCAAAAACACATCTTATCACCTTGAAAGCTGTACTGAGACTCACTTTACTATTCGAACTACATTTTTCAAAATACTTCTACGAGAATACACATCCAACTCACTCAACTGTTCCCTTCAGACTGCAGACCGCATGGGTGCATTTAATTTCCTGTACCGTTAGATCTAATCTCGCAACATATGCGATAATTTGTCTCGCACTACATGTCACCTTGACAATAAGCTTTGTCTATATTTTTAACAAAACACTATCTAAATATATTCTACAAATTATAACTAACATTTTATACATCACATTAATCTTTTGGAAATCTATATTTACTTTTCTTTTTTTTTTTTTATGTTCCCTTGTTTTACTATATACATTGAGTCATACTTTTGACTCCTAAACCCCCTTCCCCTAATTAACTCTAACGTTTCCCGGGTTACTTTAAATATTCAAATCAATATAACCATTTTTAAGTATTACAACTGAAACAACTAGTGTTTGGCTGTCTCTACATGTATCAGGCAGAAGCAGTACGAATCCACTTCTGCTTTTTCCATGTGTTTCAGATGGTAATTCATTAGACAGTGTTTAGCAGGTTTCTCAGTTTACTTACCAATATTTACCCCCATTGCTTGTGTAATCCTCAAATTTTAACTTTAACTTGGTTACTAAAGAAATGGTTGCTTTGAGATTTGAAATATGAAAATAAACCGGGAAATTTATAATTGATCTAAAGAGAAAACAACGTGAGTCAAATAAATGACTGTAAATAATATTAAAACAAGGGCAATAAAAAATTTAAAATAGATTTCCAAAACATAAATTTAAGGCAGAATATGTTAGTTGTAAGGTATAATATAATTTAAAGTGAGATATTGTGTTGTGAAAATAGACAGAGCCTGTTGTCAAATGGATGATTTGAGTAGTGTCCGTGAGACAAAAAATGTGAATATATTGAGTTTTGCTGACTAAGTAAATCTAAAAAGGACGCTTAGTTGTGAGATCTAGAGGAGCTGTCAGTTGAAAGGGAATGTCTGAGATGGTAGGATGTGTTTTAAAACAGTTGCTGATAGGAAATAGTAGTTGAGAAAAATTTACTTATATTTGAGTGATTTTTGAAATGGAGAACAATTTAATTGATGTTTAATAGTTGTGAGAGGGAGTTTTGAGGTAATGGACGTATTTTTGAGTCCTGAAACTATGTTCAGGATAGATGGACATAACTTTCTGTAGAAGTTGGACAATGTGTTTGTGCTAAAAGAAACGCTTTTAAAAAGGTGAAAACGAGTGATCTTGACAAAGACCGTTGTTGGGAATGTTGTTGAATGGTGATTTAGAGAGACAGACAAAGTTACATTTGGAACATTATGCAAACTGTTAAGGGGGTATCATCATGAAGTTCACAAAATCAGCAGACTGCAATGAACAATCATCTCTACAATAGCAAATTGGTAACAGGTGCTACAAAGTGCTCAAAATTAAATATTGTATAAACAGTTTAGATTAATTATTGTTTGATGTATTATAATATGTAGGTTTAATATTTTTGATACTTTTATATAACTACTTTGCTATTTAAAAAAATTTAGAGATGCCTATAAAAAGTAATAATTTTTGTTGAGATAAATTAATTCAAAACGTATTTTAAAAAGAAAATAAGTCTATTTAACTCATATTGATGAGTAATTTTTCAGAAGTTGCAACTCAATACTTAAATTAAAGTTTTAAGATTTTGAAATTAATAAAAAGGTAAATATAAAATATAAAAATTAAAGGCAGGATGTTTAAAATAATAAAATTGATAATAAATTTGTGTATTTGTTTAAAAGTAAGTTAATAAAGAATGTTTAGTTTCAGTAAATCAAATAAGGATTTTTTATTTACCAAGAACCACTGATAAGTACACTTAGAAAAGAAACACGACCCTGAGAGTAATTTAACTTAAAGTAAAATTTCTATATTTTCAAAATTGGTGAGTTGATTCCACCTGGTACCCATAAAGCTGAGCAATTTTATAAATTCTTTAATGGTAAACAGTGTCAATTTTAAGATTAATTAAATCAGCATTTTTAACCCCGCATTTTTATATATTTACACCTGAGCGTAGCACTGTATGCACACCTTTTCACCTGTAGGTTCAAAGGCAGCAAATCAGGTGGCTTGACAGTTGGCAGTGGTTTGACAGGTATCCATAGCACCTGTAATACCCAGGCAAAAACCTGCTTTTGAAGCTTTTTTGTTGTGGATTTTTGTTCCGTCTTGAGGTTGTGTTAACAACTAGGGGTGTAGTAGTCTGTAGGAGGGAGGAAAAAGTATGGGGCATTAAGCAATAATTCGAATTTGTCATATCAGGAAGTGTCATATGTGACTCATTTGTCATATGCAAGGATAGGGTTCTTGCGAGCAGTGTCTCTCAAGCAGTGTAATGCAATAATCGTAGTTTTTCACTGGTGACTGATAACAGAAAAACCAATAATAGTATCCATAAAAATGGTTGGCTAAGACCATTTGGATGGGTCTAAACAACAACAGGAGTATGGTCCATTAAGTGTTTGCTGTTATTATCCGTAATTGTATCAGAACTAGTTATGACCGAAAACGGTTACACTATCTTTGAAGCAGACCACGTTTCCCCTTAACGAATTCGTAATATATAAGTAGGCATTAGATTAGTATGTTAGGTATAACAATTAATTGTTTAAACTCATTATAAAGCTGGCTTAGTGAATCAGTGACTTGGAGTGCTTATTGGGAAATGGGTAATATAAGTAAACAGTCCACACACTTACCTAACCACAAGTTTGATAATTATTTGCATACACAAAAATCTATAATCTGCCTCGTTCCATAACAACAACCAACCTCCGAAAGTAGAAATAGGGGTTTTTAGGATTGGGGTTTAATTATCTCAACTCAAAGGAAATGTAAATAGTAATTGTTTTAAGAGGTGGTTGATTTTAATAAGAGGAGAAAAAGTGGAAGGGTGGAAAATAGAAAAAGAAATAAATGAAATTTTCAAAAGGTAATAGTTTGCTGTAGATGGTAGAAGAAGGGTTGTATGAATAGTTATTGTTTTACTTAGCATCGAATACATATGATTCATGTCTGCATGACCAATTTATCAACTGACCAATCAATGGATTAGAAAAAATTTGGGGAAAATAAAGGGCAATAATTTTAGGGGAGGGGGTAAAATGGATGTTCATTTAATAATTTTAACAAATGTGATATAATTAACAAAATTCTTACTACAAGACGACACCAACTAGATTCAATAACAATAACAAGACAAAGAACACCAACAGCAACAATACTACTAATTTTTCATTTATAAATCAGGAATTATAATCTTAGGATAAGTTAGGAAGTCAATGGAATTTCACGATAATCGGTAGCATAGGAAAAACAAAAAATATACAAACTGATTTTCCTATAATGATTCTAACAAAACATTAAATATCTCAAAAGAAGAATAATGTGAGTTTATATAAATATATAAGCGAATATTCATTCAAAATTATAATAGTGGTACTTTTGAGACATATCTCCAGTTGGCTTCAGCTCCTGTTAAGATGAGATGAACAGAGTGTAGCGAACAGAAGACTGATGTCTTCAAACTGATGATCCACAGCGGTTGAAATCTAAAATCTCTGATGAGTTGCCACATTGTTGAATTATGCTGGTATGTAAATTGCTCCCTCGATGTCATCCTTTCCTTATGATTTTAAGTTGAATTATGTTGGTTGAATTAACCACTCATTGCACTGAAGAGATTTGAATTATTTTATTGTAATTGAGATTTTGTTTTTAGTTGGAAGGAATTATTTAAAGTGTTTATTAGCTTTATTTTAATCGCACAATTTAACAATTCTTTCTAAATTTTCCATCTCTTTAACATTTATTGAAATTTTAAAAAACAAATTGAAATTTATTGACCAAAAAACTATCAAAAATTATTTTATTTTTATTCATTATTTATTCATTTTTTTTTTTTTTTTTTTAATGTTCATGTTAAATCTCCATACTGAATTCTCACAATTTATTATTTAAGAAGACGTTCTTAGCTGGTGGTGGTGGTGAACCGACTGTTTCCTAGTTGGTAGTGGAGAAGCAAATGTTTCCTCGCTGGTGGTGGAGAACTAACTGTTTAGCTCTAGATATCTTGTAAGAGCTTAAAATTATTGTGTGGCACTGCTGCCAATACTGTCAAAAATTTCCCTTTGGTTCTTTTCCTTTTTATTCTCTTTATTTTGGTCTAATTTGCTAAGTTTTCCTTTTAACAGTTATTGTATTAAACTTTGATACTTTTAATTTCTTATCTATATTTGTTTGGTGATCACTAACTTTTTCATTAATTAATATTATCCATTCTGAAGTAATGCAGTTGTAACCTTGCATTTGGCTCCTCCCCTTGGTATGGAACCTTCCTTTTCACTGGATGGGTAGTCTACTTGTCTGTACCTACTGTGTGAATTTTATTACTTATTTTCTACAAATTTCCATATAAAAGGATTATCCTTTTCTTAATTACTTGTAGATTTCACGGGCAAAACGTTCTAGGACAAAAACATTTTGAGTTATTCCTGTTTAAAGTTAATTCATATTTTTCTCTTAACCATCTTTTTAGAATTTTTTTTCTTTTTCTTTTGGATTTTTATTGTCTAATTAAGTGTTGAAACAAATGATTTTTTAAAATTTTTTGGTGTAGTCACGAATTTTTTGGGGGTGGATAATCACATCACTCTTGATACAAGAATGAATTACAAAATGGCTCGAGAGACTTGAAGGGGGACGTGTAATAGACATTAACAAAGGGTTATCCACTTCAGATTACGGGGCAGCACAGGCCTTGATTCAAAAGTATGTCCATCTTTTTGCATCTGGACCACACAATCTCCAAGAAGCAGATATGCCATAAACATGAAAATCGACAAACCAGTGGCTGTAGCTCCATATCGCTTTAGTAGTGTGGGAGGTTGGAGGTGACAGGTTGATAATAGTAGGAGAAGTCAAAATTTGTTAGTATATGCTTTGAATAAGCCAATTTTTAAAATAATTTTAACCACTTTCATGTTGCTTATATGGATTTTCATGTCTGTATATGTGACTATAAAACAAAATAGAATTTAATTGACGAGTTTAATGAATCAAATTCAAATTTTAGATGAATGTTAGTTGCTATTTCCCACATATTTTTTACAGATTGCTCTTATTGACTTTTAACTTATCGCATCTAAACAATAAAATGAAAACAATTTTTTCTCAACTTATATAAATTTATAGATATCAATAATATTAAAAGAAGGTGCAACAAGATATAATAAACAATATACATATAACAACATTTTGATATAAATAAATATTGAGCTTGATTTGATTTGAGATATATACTTAATAACAAAAAACTTGAACACAAATAACTTCTTGTATTTACTCAAACTTGTAACAGTTATAATTTAGTTACCATAGCTTATCTGTAACTAAAGATGACAACATTGTTGTTAAAATGTGTTTGAGTAAATGTGTTTATATTTCTGTAAGAATTTGTTTTTAGCTTTGTTATTAAGAATATTTTGTTACACTAAAAAATTTACAAATTATACTTACTGTGGATGAATTATTTGGATCAGCACCTTCTATAAGTAACATGTTAACAACTTCAAGTAAATCTGTTGTAGGAGGCAGCAAACATGCAGCATGCAATAAGCTAAGGTTTCCTGCCTACAACATTATTTATAAGATGTATTAAATATTTAAAATATTTAGTTTATATTTTAAAAGAATACAATAGCAAGGTAATGTTTAACTACCTCTTCAGATAATTTAGTATTGGGCCAACCCCCACCATCCAATGTTTTCTTCAAAAGAGCAGCTTTTCCAGAGAACAGTGCAAGAAACATACCTGGAATAGGTACGAGGGTTTTATTGATGTTAGCTCCTTTTTCAAGTAAAGTAGTTATGGTTCTCTCTATAATCTCCAATCTAATCATTAAAAGTTTTTACATAAGTATTCAATTTTATGATAGACATGTCATCTGTACATAATTTTACATAGAGGGAGAGGGAGAGGGAGGGAGAGGGAGAGGGAGGGAGAGGGAGAGGGAGGGAGAGGGAGAGGGAGAGGGAGAGGGAGAGGGAGAGGGAGAGAGAGAGAGAGAGAGCGAGAGAGAGAGAGAGAGAGAGAGAGAGAGAGAGAGAGAGAGAGAGAGAGAGAGAGAGAGAGAGAAGGGCAAGTAAGCTTTCTATTTCAATGTATAAAATAAAAATTTTAAAGTACACTTTAAAAAAATAAAAATATTAATTGTTTTCAATTAAAAAAAAAGTAAGGTCAATAATGCATTATATTACTTGAAAAAGTTATGCTTATTCAACCAAATAGTTAATTTATTAATTTTAGTTAATTAATAGCTATCAGTTAATTTGTTGCAAACCTCCTTAGGACAAGTAGTTTATTATCTTTAAACCTGGTAATGCAGCATTAATTTAGTACTAGTTATATATTCAGTTTCTAAATGATTTAGAAAGTTCATAGTTTATAATTAATTTGATTAATTATCTAGTGAAATAATTTTTGAAGATCTGCTCTTGAGAGTTTTGTTTAAATATTTCTGAATCTGTTATATCTTGCATGCTCAACCCTGGAACCGGTAATGTTAAGTTTCTTCGTTTGTTTAAAATTTAATAAAATATATTATTTGTATACAAACCCTAACTTATAAGATATCATTTTTCTCAGAAAGATGTATAGAATTCATCTATGTAATAAAAAAAAAATTTGAAACGATTTTGGAGTAAGTATGTTAGATGTCAAAAATGATATTAACTTTTTTCAGAAAAACCTGTCACATCCAAAATCAATTGCTTATTACCTTTTTCCAAGATATACAAAAGTTTTGTGTAATATTTTTGAATATATTTAGAAGAAAAACAAATTTGTTACATTTTCAAAATAAAAAAAATATTTTATAAAAAATGTAAAAAGATCTTTTTTCTTTCAATAATTTACCAAAAATAGTAATATATATTTTATACAAGAGTACTATATATCATTATGTTCAGAAAGGTGCATAGAATGTAGGTGTGTAGTGAAAAAAAATGTTAGATGTATCACATTTGGAGTTTTTTGGTCAAATACCAAAAAATCGAACAGTAAAGGAGCAGAAATTTCATAAAAATGGTAATCAATAACATACTAATAGATTGTTCGGAATTTTTCAACCATTACTTGAGATTTGTAATATATTTGTAAATATATTCAGGGGAAAAAATAATTTGTTACATTTTCAAAATAAAAACAACGATTTTGACTAAAAAGGTAACTTTCACAAGTGAGGTTAGGTTTGACACCTCGACAATTTACGCGTAATTAGTAACATTCTAAAGCTAGGCCTAAGACAAAATCATTAGATTTCACTAAAACAACATACTTTACAAAGAATAACACACATATTCACTTGTATATTCATATAAAACACTAAATATAAGAAAATTTGGTTATATTCTAAATTTACTACATTCCTTTTAGGTTATTCCAAATATAAACTGTTTACAAACTAGAAAATCACTCAAAAACATAAACTTTAGATATAAAAACACATATATTGTAACTTGTATACAAAATATATACAATTTGTATAAATAAACCTTCAAAATAAAATAAATATGTATTCCCAAAACAATATGCGCTACGTCATTTGCTACAGTATTTACATCGCACCATTGCGTATGTTCTGGGATCAAAACAAAACCTTCTAACTAAGTATTGCCTATATCAAGTGATTCCAACTTATAGAATGAAATTTCCTCTACAACATATTATAAAGATCAAATACGTTTTTCTGACATAGAATGAATTATGTCATTTCGTAAACTGCACTGAATGCCAAATGAATTTCGTCTTGTCAAGTTTCATCTATGGTCAAGTGGAAATATCTCTGGATCTGTGAGACGCAGAAAAATTTGTAATCTACGGTTTGAAAGAGAAAGATTTGAACTATAGAACAGTGTTTTGGTCAACCCGTTTGACAGAAATATAGATGTTTGTAATCATATAGGGAAAAATGGCGTCACGTTACGAAAAGGCGCAGAGTTTAAATTACGTTTTTACGCATCAAAAATATGCAAACTTCACCAATTTTTGGAATATAACGTTTTGTGGTTTTTTTTTGCATGATTATGCATCTACGGAACATTAGCTTTCCAACGGTATTTTATTTATTGCAGTAGTACGATTCTAAGTGGGCGTAATGTTGAATTGCAAAATACGTTATAACACCTAAAAAAGGTTAATTTGAATTAAATATTTACTATAGCGGGAAATCGTATTGGATGTAATATGAGTCAAAAACATGACTAATGATTCTCAATGTTAAACAAAGTAAATTCATAATAGAATAGATTTCCAAATAAATTATGATGTATAGATTTTAAGGTAATTTAGTTATAGGATATTTAATAAATTGTGTCTTTTGTAAATAATTGGTCAAAGGGCCTAGTTAGTGATTCGCGTAGTAGATTTGAACAGTGCAGCAGATGCGAGAAACATTATCACAACGTCAGCGGGAAGTGTGGAACAATTTTGTTGCTAGGGCGGAAAACCCTAGAAACCGGATATGAGAAAAGCACCATGCGTTTTTAGTTAGTCTGAATCAAGGTGTTGAGATGGTTAGATGTGTTTTACCAGTCTTGTGGAGAGCTTAGTAGAGCATGGTTGTGTTTTTTAAAGTCCGAGTTTGGGGCCTGGTATGGTCGTACCTACAATAGTTTGTATGAAAATATTTCATTTTGAGTCTAGTTTGGAGTGTTATGTAATATGCTTATCGAGTTGAATACAGTTCAAAGATTTGTAGCGGAAAAAATGGACATAGTGTGTTAAAATCGCTGTTTGGACAATAAAACTGGCTAGATGTTTCCACGTGAACAGACAATTAGTATTTAGCGTGTGTTATGACAATGCGATTGAATAACGAACAGTAACAAATCGTGAGATCGTATAGAATATTAATAGACTTTCTTTTTACAGACCTTCGTAAGGTGCATAGACAATCTCACCAGAGACAAGTCGACCTCATTACTAAGGACGACAAGGAAACGTTAAGTGAAATGCTATGTGAGACTGTTCTGGTAACTTGTGTTAAATAACAAACATTTATTCTGTTGTAATATAAAAAAATTTAATTTGTTTAGTTTTTCAATTCTATGATATAATTTTGTTTTGTAGAAAATAGTAAATTCTTTTTATAAATATAACTATTGGCTGTCTAATGACACTTTTATCCTTAAAGAAAGAAAGTAAAAATTTATATAAAAATGAAAGTAAATACTTTCATTTGATTTTATATTAATAAAATCGTTTAATTAAAATTTGTTGCAACATCAAGTAAATAATAAATTCATGAAACAATACATTAGTTCTCCTTCAGAGACAAATATTTAAAAAGATAAATTCAAGTAATTAAAATAATATTCATGTTTGTTTTCAGGATATGTCTATATAAAAATGTCACTGTATAAAAAATAATTGTGTTTTTTAATAAATGTTTGTTAAAATTTCAGTTCAAGTGTTCTCATTTAAAAAACCAAAGAATCGCTGAAAGTACACTTTTTGAAAGAATTCACACCCGAGATTATAAGTAAATAGAGTCATTTTTTCTAAATTGACGTTAATACATCTGGTGCCCCATACATGCTGAGCAAAGTTTAAATAACAATTTAAATCATTTTTTTATCTTAAGTAATAATTTCTTTTGAGAATAACCGTAGGTTATATATGTTATCAATTATTACGTGCGTGGACAGTTACCGGTAGTAGGGTCAAAGCTTGTCTAATGTAAAATAATTTAATTATTTTTTCTTTACATAATATTTCTTTCATTGAACTCTTATTAACTGAGAAAAGTTTCTTTCTGAAAATTACTCAAAATTAATTTCTTAGCTGTACATTAATTATTTTACAAATTATTAAAGATTAGTAAAATCTTAATTTTCATTTTGATTAAAAATAAATTTAGTTAGTTAATGTAATCATCAAGAGTTTATGTCTAGAGATTAGATAATGTTTAGTTTTCGCAGGCCACCTCATAAATGTTGGAAACTTGTACTATATCTGCACGCCTGTCAGCAACACCATATTTACCAACAATTAAAGAGCTCTGTACTGTAACTCAGAGCCTAGACAGCAATAGATTGGACCACTTCAAGATCTCACTTGTTTCTAAGATACTCAAGAGTTCACAAATTTTACAACCAACCATCCAAAAAGAGCTTTAACCTCACCAGTATCCAAAAAACAGGCCACAGAGAAGAAATTCGTCAGGTTTCTTACCTAACCTAACTAAAACCAAACCTGACTATATCATATTTACCTCCCATAGTCAACTCATGACTCAGGTAAAAGTTTAGTGAGCATGTGACTCATTCCAATACGGTAAGAGAGTTTGCAAACTCACACATACCTGTTTGTTCCTTGTGCAGAAATCCGGTCATTTTTCTGAAGGAGTAATATTTTTTAAGTTAGCAGCGTTATGAAAATTTTAAATATACAGACCTGATAAGTTGGATTTTGCCTTCTGTGGAAGAGGCTTTTAAAGAGTTTAAAGTTAACGACCTTCTGGACTCGAGTTCATTGAGATGTGTCATGTTCTCTAGGCATTGAGATGTGACAAAATTATACTCCTAGTGATGGTTGAGTGCACACATGAGGTGAGTCCGCAAATTTCCTTTTCATGTTCTTGAGACACCAAGATCAAGCACTGTAGTTGGACGTTAAATTTTTTAATGTCACCTAAGTGTCTTACCCCTTAATATTGGGATCAGATTACATCTTTAAGAGTGGGTTAGTGCTAAATATTTTTGAAGGCCATTTTCATTTAAAGTTTAGCCAAAAGAACTCTTTTCCTCTGGCAACTCTCCTGTTGGTGACTTTTGTCCAGTTAGTCCACCACCTACCACTCTTATTTTCTATGACTTGCTTAGCCATTTTTATGAGGATACAAACATGTCATTTGAATATTCAAAGATGTTCCTGATGTCCTTACCAAAGGACATGGACTCACCTACCTGATTGAGTAAGACTCAAGGACAACATATCCCTGTCAAGGCCTTATCAACTGACCTCTCCTACTATGGAGTTGCTAAGAGAATACACTAAAGATTTTTAGATAAAGGAGTGGTAGAGCCTAGTCGTTGTGCCATAAGTAAACCAAAAACAGAATACCAAAAGAGGATACCTTTCTTCCGTTGTCCCAAACCATCCTAGGAGAAACTCCATATAGATTTCGTAATGAAACTTTTCAGAACTAAAAAGGGCAATACCATAATTCTGGTAGTTTTCGACCATTTCTTTTAATTCACTTTGCTCTGCCCGGTTAGAGAGGCAACATCATCAAGGCTATAAGGCAGTCAATGTTTTAAAATTTTGGTTTTCTTAGATTATTATCTTTGACAACACTCAATGTTTAATATCACCCATATTCCGGAACTTATGTTTTTCCCATGATATTAAACCTTGTCCCCTTTTAAATCTCAGCATTCCAATGTGGAATGTCTAAATAGGAACCATAAGTCTCCCTTTATTGCTTGTCACTCTAAAACTCAAACTTCTAGGAATGACTCTCCGCTAGTATTTAATTTTGTTCAACATGAGATTCTCACATCTCCTTTTAAACTATTTTTCAATTTTCTGCCTGACACCTCACTCAACCTTAGCTGGAATATAAATGAGATTTTGTCTAAGTAAAACAATAATCCCTCTTTCATTTGACACCAGTCCAAGAACATTTCTAATAGCTCCATTCTTTCAGAATAGGTTAGGTTAGGTAAGTGGGTTTAACCTTTAAAGAGTGGTTTATAAAATAATTTAATTTATTAGAGGAGGGGTCTGTTATCGTCATGGACAACACACCTTATCATTTTGAGATGGCAGAAAGAACTCCATCAACTTCATAGCGAAAAGCTGATATTCATAGTTGGTTGGAAAAAAAAGGGTCTATTTTGAAAACTATAAAACGAAGCCAGAGTTACTTTTAATTAAAAGTGTTGCCATTTAAGTGTAGAGGAAAAGTGTACAAACTTTACCTTAATGAGATGGTCCATACAATGATAAGACTTATTATCACTGTCAGTAGGCCCTACAACCCAATCAAATTAATTTATGCCAAAGTGAAAGGAGAAGTAGCATCTAACACTTTTGAAATTAATGATGTAGAAAAGCTGTTGCATGATGCACTGAACAATTTCTCTAAAGAGGACTGTATAAGAGTGGTGCATGCGAAAAAAATTCAGGAGGAAGATTTTGAAAAACAATGTGCACATATGAACACTATTGAATACTAAATACTTTATTTGAGTGACAGTGATAGTGATTTGATCTGTGAAGATTACCAAGATGAGAGTGATGGTGACGAAATATGACTATGACGAAATATTAGCAACAGCTTTACAACAAGAAAATGAAGAGGAATCAGCTAAATTGGAAGAGATAATGAAACAAAATGTATATTATATAGATAATAACAAATTAATTGTGACTTCTTTTTAAATGATAAAAAATTATATTTTAAGACACAGTAGCCTATCTCTATTTTCAATATGTGTTCAATTTAAATTGTTATTTCGGTCATATCTGTAATGTTTGAATTAATGAACCTCTACTTTACTGATTATATAGGCAGGTTTCATCAAATAATTTGAATGCTTTTTTTATAATGAATATTTTGATTTTAGGTAACTTTGTTCATTTTTTTAAACGTCGTTTGGTACAGGTCGAACATAATGACAGAATTAATCAAGACTAAAATAAAGCAAAAGCTTAAAGTTTCAAATATTTTAATAATAATAATTATATATTGAATATGGAGTTTAAACAAGAAATATCTGCTATTACATTAAAGTTGACAGAATTAATGTTTAAATTTAAATGTTTTTATAACTGTTTTAAATATTTTAACTGTTTGGTAAATGTGCATATGTGTTTCAAATGTTGATGACATATCTATATGAATGAAGATATTACATGACGATGGCTGAATAATAGCCGACATAGATGTCATGAGAAAAAAATAAAATAAAAACAGGAATAGCTAAAGCAAACCATTAAAGGTAATTCTAATTAATTAATTTGTATTAACCATGCTAATAATTTTATTAAGATAATTGATTAGATTTCAAAGCAGTATAATATTCATCCAAACAAAGGTTTTAAACCTAATTATATACAATGAAATAAGTTTATTATTTTCAACCAAATTTATTATACATTTCTTTTAATAGGTTCATGTTTAACTATGATAAGTGATATATAATGTTAATGTATCAGTTACACTGAAAACATGTTTAAATTATTAAAACAAAGAACTATTCTGTAACTCATAAAAAACCTACACAAACATTATAAAACTACTTAATTAATCAAATCTATTATTCCAGGAGGTCAGTAGCCTTGATCGCTGGCTAGCCTTGTGCAGGGTGTTGTTCGAATTGACAACAGTGCACTACTCTTGCTCCCCTATTGGCTATTGGTCAATGAACTACATTCATGGCGGCTTTCTATTTCAAATTAAAAAGTTAAATATGCTCTTAAAAAAAAAAAGTTGTTTCAATTATGAAAAAAGTAAGGTGATTGAAAGGGTTTCTTACACGTTGACTGCTAAAGGAAAATAACAGAATTTTTCCAGAAGCTGAAATTACTTTTTTGAATAAAGTTAAATTTGACACTATGATATGTAAAATATAGTATCCTAAATCTATTTTAATTATTAAATTTTGCATTTTGTGACGTAACAATCACGAACAGGATTTCCCGCGCTTAGCACTGCTGCAAGGGTTTTTAAAATAAAACAATATATATATATTAAGTATAAAAACATACCTTAGGCCATAGAAGTCTGTAATATGACATTTTGCAGTATTTTGAAGTTGTAGTTTACTTAGTTTATGACGTCACAAAGTAGCGCAGGATTTCCCGCACTCAGTGTCTGACAAAGTCCATTTTAATATTTTGCTCAGAGCACAAAAGAATATTCATGTAATAACAAGATTATTAGCTAAGATTATACTTGGACAGTGTTATTCAAAATATTTAGTCTATTTACATATATACAACCCCACCCACCAACGTTCCTTTCAACATTTATTCATAGAGATCACCATGGTACTTGTCAAAGCAAGCTAAGGCGCATAATGGCGGTTCACCTTGACACTGGGCACATATATAAACTGTCTCTTTGCGCTTTCCTTCTTTGAGAGGACATGTCACTACATGTCCATTTCGGACATGTACATGTCCATGTCACTACATGTTGACGCGTTTTCCGCCAAATCCATTTTCAAAAGCTATTATACACGTCCTAGGAGAAATAGTTATTTGTGCAACTAGTGAGCAAAGTGGCACTTTTTTAAACGAGAGAAATGTTGACGTACGAGGCTTGCCGAGTGCATCAATTTTATCGAGTTTAAAAAAGACACTTTGCTCACGAATTGCACATTATACTTTGTCTACAGTTGTTATTTTGTGACAAATAAAAAATATACTTCAGCAGTAACACAATATGGCGGGGTATTTGACAGGTTTTCATCCTCTGAACTGTCCATATTTTAAAACTAACTATACAAAATATAGCAGTAGTGCTAAACAACACATCAACACTGAGTAGAAGTTCTCACGTCAAAACTGAGGTTATTTATGAATATTACAAATAACTTAGGTGTATTGTTGAGGCAACAGGATTGCCAACTTCAAAACTCGGCAAACGAAAAATACTCTCCGTGTACATGAATACTGTCAATCATCTTCATGAATAATTACTTCCTTTTCCCACTTTAAAACGTTGTTTTGTTGTTTATTTATGTTATTTTACATGTAAGAATTAATCTAACCTACATACGGGACATTTCCTATATATTATAAATCAATTCAAATAAACTTAACCTAAATTTCGTTCGGTTGCCATCCGGAGTGAACAAAGTAGTGTGGAAAGAGTAGTGGGCAAAGTGAAACTGTTGAGAAATCAGCTGTTTTGCAAACTAATTTAAATGAACAAAATGCCACTTTGTCAACAACTGTAGATAAATTAGCATTTCATAATGATTTTAACTTGGTTATTCGAACCATTATTATAGTGAAGTAGAGTACATTAATGGTTGTTTTTTTTTTTGAAAATGGAGTTTATCCGAAACTCGTCACGAGCTCACTATTATAGTTAGTACAGGCTTGACAATACCTAGAGACCTAGCTGGATCTACAATTTTTTTCACGTAGTCTTGCATTAGATGCTACTTCTTTATCTTTCCTATCAGTTCTCCCTCCACTAACTCTTATTCTCTTCCGACTTTTGACGCTATTGGCAAATTCGAAGGTTAAAGGTCTTTATGTCATTGAACAAGAGGGAAAAAGAAGCTAAGTTTAAGCTAAGATATATATATATATATATATATATATATATATATATATATATATATATATATATATATATATATATTTAAATACAGCAGGTGGCGAAATATAAGATTTATTTATATTTATTCTCACTTCACTTATTTTGTTCGTCGTTTTAATGAGATCATACATTGAAGTCGCTTGAATTATTCAAGAATATATGTATCTGTGTGAAGGATGTGTGAAGGTTACGTGGAGGCCGCACTGGTGGTAGATCTTGCTTGGCTGGCAGCAGTGATTCAATAACTTCAAGGCGGAAGTCGTAGAGAGATACGGTGTTGTCCATATTTGCAAAGTTGTGGGGTTTATGGGCATTCACCATAATCATTTGAAGAAGGTGAATGAAAATCTTCTTGTACCACCTCACAGATTTGTGGTCACTAGGGTAGTAGGCCATCATCTGATCACTACGATCCACCCCCTTCATATTTGCATTGTACTGTACAATGGCTAAAGGTTTTCCTGTTGGACGTCGTGTCGATTGATGAGAGAACCACATTGTTGCTATGCTCTGTTGAAAGATAAGACACGATCCTCTTATCTTTCCACTTGGCCACCATAACACCCTCGGAGTAACGTGAAATCGTCTACCCTTTCTTCAATTTTGTCGATTTCACTTCTTCTGGCAGGAACTTTTGGTCCATTCTTAGGGTACCCGTACAGTAGGTCAAATGTGACAGCAGTCTTGAAGCAAGAGGAAAACTATTGTAATAGTTACCCATGTAAAGGGACGTGGTCTTTGTTCACTTTACCTCTCAACAGATGCATCACAACTTTCATGGCATGAAATTTACCCCCTAACTCTCTATCTATTCTTGAGTACACTGCAAACTTTACCACTAAACCAAAAGGTTCACACAGCATCTTCCTCGCTCACGTCATTATCAGGAGTACCGTCTGGTTCACTATCACTGAGGTTCAAGACAAGGGGATTTTGTCTAGATGTTGAAGCCATCATCATTTCAATATTTAAAACCTTCAATTACACACACACATACACGGAGGGTACCAAGTTGAAACTAACACTGCACAAAAACTAACCTCAGACATACACCGAGGGAGCCACATGGAAACTAACACTGCACAAAAACTAACCTCACTTCAATACACAATGCTACACCTCAGTCGAGATTCCCGTCTCAGTGCTATGGGCAGACTGAACCAATATGTTTGTGTGTGACAAAGCACGGGAAAACCCGCGCGCAGCCTCCACACGTCGATCGAGCGTGCGGGAATTCCCACATGTAGCACTCAACGTGTTAAAAAATTATTCTAAATTAATTTCTTACCTGTTCATTAAACATTTTAAAAATTAATAGAAATTTGTAAAATATAAATTTCCACTTTGATTAAAAATAAATTTAATGAATCATGCATTTAGAGTCTGTCTAGTGATGACTTCTCTTTAATTTTCACAATTTTATTCATCCAGGAATATGAATTAAATAAATAAAACAACTGTTTCCTGAGGCTCTAGAAATTTCCAATTCCCCCTACATCATTTTACCAAACTGTTTGTTTATAGTGTTAGATTTTGTGATATTTTGTAATGCAGTAAGGGACTATTATTAAAAAATAATTAAATAATAATAAATATTTGGACTTTCAAAAATTCATCTATAATTTTTAAACTTGAATTTTGAGAGGGGGTGTAAATAAAAATGTTTTCTTTAAAATCGTTAAATGAAATTTACTTAAAAGGTTTTTGATCTATTTGTTGTATATTTTGTTGACAACAGTTGTACTTAGTTCCTAAAATGTGAGATTAGCAGTATTTTTGTTCCAAAAGATGCTCATTCAAACTTTCATTCTGACAGGTAGCGTGATACAACAGGGTCTTTTTATTACAACATGTGTAACAATGTTTATTGTGTAAAATATTATTAATTATATTTTAGATAAAACTACTTTGAATTAAAAAATTAAATTCTCTAAATCCAGTACCTTCATTTATTTATTATTTAAAAAATGTTTAATTAACACATTAATACATGCTAAAAAAATATAATTGATATTCCTCTCCTTGGAAATGTAATAATATATGCAAATTGTATTACTGATTATTTGTACAGTGGAATCTCGATATAAAGAACCTCAATACGACGAATCCCTCGATAGCACGATTTTTGTTTATCTACTGTGAATATCTCATAACACTAAATGATAAAATACCCTATATATAGCCCGAATTATAATGGCTAAAAACCTTGATAAGACAAATATTTGACCATCTCCGAGCAAAAACGATAAACCTTAATAACACAAATTTTCTTGTGTAAGACAAAGTCCACTTTTATAATTTGAATTTCCCACGATCAGAATCTTAATACACTAAATGTTACAAACCAAATAATGGTTCAGAGACATGTTGTAACAAGAAATTGAAACCCTCCCACCGGCAACCCCCTTAACCTCTGAAGTCAGTTTCTTTGTTGTTTTCAAATAATGTTTCTCACAGTCACAGTTTAATTATTGCCGAGATGTCAGAAAAAAGGAAGAATTGTAACTGAGTAATTCATAAATACTACATTACTTGTTATGTACTTTTTTGTTATTTAAGTTATGTATTTACATTATGAACTTTTTACCAGTACCTTGTAGTCCTATTTTATTAAAAATAAACTCCAGTTCATACATTTTTAAATGTGTTCTTTTTACCTATCAGTAAAAAATAAAAACAATCATTTCATTGAGGTGAAATATGAGTAAATTTATGCTATAGAGGTTTTTATAATGTAATTTATAAACATTAATAGTACACATTTATGCATTGTAACCTCAATGTCTCAAATTCCTTGATAATAGGATTTTTTTTAATTCCCTTCAAATTCGTGCTATTAAGGTTCTACTGTAATTGTAAGTCTAGGTATCATAAAAAGCATAAATAATTTTAATAATTATCACATTAAGAAATATATGTTTCCTTATAACACAAGCAATGATTTTGCTTCTCGTCTACCAATTCAATTAGATTCCTAAATACTAGCGATTAGCACTGTAACATACACCTTACATATAACAACTTAGATGATAAATTTAACCGCATGAAGAAACAATTAGATTAGTTATTTAGTAAATAAAAGTTAGGTTGTTCATTAATCATACAACATTGTGACTTACTGCTTCAGCTTTTCATCAATAACTATATCAACTGTTTCCTTAACAGAAGATTTAAGTTTTGATATAGAAAGGGAATCTTCTGTAATAGTTTTTTTCTTCTTTCCTTTTTGTTTCTGTTTTTTCAAACTCTTCCTTTTAATAGTTTTGATCTAATAACATCAATATTTATTTTTACAAAATAAAGACTTGTTATGTATTTAATATATTTAGAACAAACAAATTAAATAAGTGACAATTAAAGAATAATGAATCACTAGTAGTAGCTTTTCTTATAATTTCAAATGATCAAGGTACCTGTAAAATAAATTACTTAATTTATTACAATCTATTAACTCGTATCATACATGTGTAAAGTAATTTTTTTAAATAACTTCTATTTTTCACATTTCTAGGTCTAAGGAATTCACAAAATCATGACATGCTGTTCATTTGTTGTTGTTGTTGTCATTGTTTATATATGTGTGACAGTTAATTTAAATATGACTAAATTAGTTTTATGGGATTTTTGTGTACCCATTTAAAAATCTGTTGAAATTCTGAAAAATTTCAAAATGGTGTGTTATGCACATCATCATAAATGTTTAAATTTCAACAACCAATTTTACGTTCAGAAAGAGGGTTTAGCCGTGGGATCCCCTTTATCTGGCATCCTTGCAGAGTTATTTTTGAACCACATCGAAAACAAATATCTTTGGTCTGAAAAGAATCAAAATAGGCCAAAAATAGTCTTCTATTACAGATATGTAGACGATACTATAGTACTTTTCGATGACAACAATAGACAATTAAAAACTCGTCTTAACTTCCTAAACACAATGCATCCAAAACTCCAATTCATGCTTGAAAAGGAAACAAATAACAATTTAAACTTTTTAGGCCTATCAATTTCAAAAATAAATAATAGTTTCAATTTCAACATCTATAGAAAACCTACCACAACGCTTCTTCCTATCATCCAAGTAATATAAAAATGGCAGCTTAAAATAGTTTCGTTCACAGGCTAATCTCAGTACCTCTTGACAAGGAGAAGTATGAACAGGAAGTAAACATAATTAAACACATCACAGTATCCACAATGGGTACAAGAGCTCAGATATCGACAAACTCATCAGGAAACATACAAATAAGAAACCCATTATTAAAAAGAAAAAGCAAACTTACGTCTCCACAGAATATGGATCAGCATTGAGTCATACTCCAAAACGTAGACTGGCTAAAGAGAACGTAACCGTTGCTTTCAATACCTCAAACAAACTATAGTACTGTATACTATTTTTTAAATAACCCAAAAAAAGACATACATAATGACAAACACGATAAGACTGGCATATACAAGATCACTTGTAGTGAATGTCCCAATTTTTATATAGGACAGACGGCCCGCTCTTTCACCAAAAGATTTAAGGAACACTTGCCTAAGAGGACTTTCAATACAAACTCTGCCTTTGGTGAACATCTTATCGACAAAAACCATAAATACACGGATATCCAATCTAACATGGAGATATTACACTTTTGCAAAAAAAGTAAGGACATGGATTCCGTAGAAGAGTTCGAGATCTATAAAGGTGTATAAATAGATCCATCTCATATCCTCAACGACAAACTATCTTTCAAATCAAATCTAATTTACAATGTTGCAATAAAGACAGCCAGCATGATAAACAGACATCATACTAGACCACCACGATAGATAACGGAGAAGGGAGGGAGTCTCTGTGCCTACAGCATAATTCCACAGTCTAGATTTGCCCGGTACCGGTATCACACAAGATATTTTGGCCAAAATAACTATGTTTGCGCTGTTAACGATTTTATATTGTGTTGTATTTTTAGTGTTTTATTGTTATGTGACGACTTCTAATGAATGATGTGACTATTTTATATGGCCTGATAATGGAAACCTAGAATTTTCGAAACTGCGGTAGCCTCTAAGAGATGAGTAATTAGACCACAAGACAGTATACTATAGAATATAATTCTTTCATATAAGCATGTGGTCCAGTGGCTATAATACAATAATGAAAAAAAGTTTAAATTTCAATTCTTAATCTCAATTACAAATCACAAAATATTGCGAGAACAACCACAGAAAATTCCAAGGATTAATTAAGATTCAAATCTGATAGGTCAAGTAAAAAAGTTAACACACAACTGTTGGAATTATTCTTCATAATAATTGTTTACTGTTGGATGAATCTAAAATAGATCTTAACCCCTTAAGTGTTTATGTCGGTTTAAGCCGACGCTACAAATATCGATAAAAAGTGCCGCTGTCGGCTAAAGCCGACGCTCTTAACTTGCCCTATTCTATTTCGTTCTCTGTCGAAATATTACGTTGTAGTTGCTAGTATTGCCGCTAGATAGTGTTGGCATGCTCTCTAGAGCATAACTTATAAAACTACCAGTGCAGCGAATGTGATGTTGGGCTGTGTGCTGCCCCATGTTTTAAAATATATCACACCCAAAAAAATTACTAAACATTAGTAAGAAACTGTAAACAATCTTTATTGTGTGTACTTTTATTTTTAACAATGGTTTTATTAGATTTTACTTTTTTTAAATTGTTAGGTAAATGTGTTTTTAATGTATTTGCAGAAAATTTTAAAATTATATTAAACATGACATTTATACTTTTGATGTTGCTTATATTTTCTTTGAATGCCTATTTTTTAACTTCCAAGTTAACAAACATTAAAATAATCAAATAAAAAAATAGGCATTTTTGGGTTGATTTAGGCAAAAAAAATAAAACACTTAAGGGGTTAAGGACATTAGTATATAAAAACCAATTCAAATCTAAAAAACTTGGTTATTACACTTTCAAACAAAATAAATAACATTTAGTATAACTTTAGCTATAACTAGATTTGAATATATAAGAACTCAGTTATATGTTTTAAAATACATGTTCCTATAGCAAATAATCAAGAACTACATCTTACTTTTTTACTAGGTGCTATTTGAGGACCAGGACAAAGTGACAGCAGTGAAGAAAAACTCAAATCAAAAATATATTTTTGAACGATTTCTTCTTTTGGTTTTTCATTGCTGACATCTAATAAGTAGATTAAACACATTAAGTTTTGTTAAGACATTTATAAATAGTTTTTAAGTATTCTAATTTTTTCTCGGTATGTATTTTTATTTAATTGTAGAATACAGAAACTAGAATAAAAAACAAGGTGTAGTTTAAAATAAAGGTTATTTCTTAATGGACAGATATCTATTTCGTATTAATTTTTATATTTGGGTGGTTCTAAAAGTGACCTTTTGTAACGTTTAGATGTATAGCCGTTACGATTCAATCACTAAACTGCCTGAGTTCTTTATTTTTAATATAATCATATGCCTGGGTTCAGTACTTAATTAACTCTCCTTTATTAAAAATTATTAACAAGAATAATCATCTCTTATCTTATTACAATGCTACAATATTCTTATTTATTAGTATTAATCTAGAAAAACCCTAATTGTTGTGACTCACAGATCTGATTCAACATTATAGATTAATTATCTGACTCTGAAATAATTACAAGTTCTTTTATACACAAAGTTTGCTCACGCTTCTTGCAACTCTTTTGGATGCTAGTCTGAAGTTCTAACTCTCCTAGGAAGCTCTTCCTCGTCAAGTCCGTCTGGCTACCTTCAAGAATTTCTACAACACCTTTAGCACCTTCACTTGATCAATAATGGTCCACTGCCTACGTTTCCTTCCACCCAAGGTTTTATATATCATTATAAACGTTATATACATTATAACATTATATAACGTCCACCTTGCTTGCAATTTAAGCAATTTTGTCACTTTTACAGGCCTGTCACTATAATTATTGTTGTCATTCTGGCTACTTAATAAAAACATGGACTATATTTCTAACTAAAACTATAATTCCTAACATACCACTCTAACAAAATTAATAAAAAACAATATATAAGGAAAAAAGAAATAAAAGTTGTTTAAAATGTAGAGTTCTGCTTTTGAAAACAGTTTTTTTTTTTTAATATTTTAAACAGGTTGAAATGTCTGATTATTATACAAAGGTATCCAAATCTTTTCTGTTAAAAGTGAATTTTAAAAAAATCAGATTAGTAAGATACAATTAGTTCTGTGAAGAGTCTGTATATGGATTCCTTTATAATTCATTATTTCGAGACTGTGGTGAGGTAGGGGGGGGGGGATCTGTGTGCTGATTTAAATGCAGACTTCCAGACTTCTAACTGGTGTAGGATGGACAATGTATTGGTGAGGCTGAACTCTTTTGGATGCAGCTTGAATGCGTTAGAAGTGTAAGACACTACTTCTCAAGCCAAGGCAGAACAAGCATATGCCGAGCACTGTGTGGTTAAGGGGGAGCTTCGCCTTAATATGCGGACTCTGAATACCAGGCAACCTCCATTTTTAATTAGCCATAACTATGTATGAGAGACTTTGCATGGGTTGACTGTTTATTTCCTTGGCTAACAAAGCCAATTACCTAACCCATGGAACCATTTCCTAATCATAGCAACAGAAACTAGAAACTCTTGGCGATCTGACCCAACCTGTAATTGAAAAAGTGAGAGATGGAGTTGAACATCTCAATATTAGTGGAATGAACCAAGTATCTTTCAGGAGAGCAAAAGCCCAAACTTAGAAGAGAAGAGAATGTTCCCAACCCCAGATCTATATATTTACTATAGATTAAAATACTATATGATTAAAATATGTTTTAATTTGTTTGTTTGGTTTGTAACACTCTACTGTCATCCGTACATCTACATTCAATCAGACCATGTATGGAACCAAAAGTAACCACTCCTCAGATTTGTAAGATGTTCTGAGCGTACTTAAATCCGTTGGGCATCATTTTGTAAGTTGTTTTCCTTAAAAACAAGAGTAATTTATTGGTCAATTACTATTATTATTACTTACTGGTTCAGGCCTTCACTTCTGTACTTCTCATCTTCAAAACGTCCAATGTGGTTAGCTAAATAGGCATTCTTAAATGATTTTAGCAAGACATGTTAATTTTCATAATGCACATATTATTTATTAAACACAACTAAAATTTTATTGCTATTAATTATATTAAACAACTTATTGCTAAAATTAAACCATACTCCTAATGTTTATCCATTTATACTTTAGAAGCACTCATTGCTCTTGTTACTATAAAGTTTGGTTACTAGTCAGTGCAATCTTCCCTTATGATTTACTTGTTTTATTCCATCTCCAATCACTTTTCCATTTAAACTTATTATTTCATCAACCTACAAAACACTTGTCTTTTTTTTTTCTTGATATGCCTCACACTCACTTGTTCATTTCTACATTTTCGATATAAAGTCTAGTTTTGAGGACAATTCTGTAGTATATGTCACTCCATTGAAATCTTGTCAGAGTGCTTTGTGCCTTAAAATTCTGTTCCGTTTTTTAGTAAGGTTAGCACATTGTCCCTTTTTAAAATTCCAAACTTTTTCACTTAATGTTTTTTATTCATTGTCTTTATTTCTTAAACTACATTTTATTTGCAATTATTATTTATCCTTATTACCAACTACAGATTATTTTATTATAAACCACTCTTTAACATCAACTATTATCTACTACAGATTTTATTTATAATTATCAATTACAGATTTTATTATTATTGGTTGGAGATGTCCCATGCTTACAGATTTCATTTTTCATACGGAGCTTTGCCTTCTGATGTATGTATATATAATCTAACCAAACTTCAATTTATCGAAAAATGTGTTACGTTACACCATTAATATGATATGTTTTTATTAAAATAATCTACAGTTAGTTTAACATAGAACAAGTTGTACCTTGCTCAAAACTTGTGAAATTCAATTCAGAGTTTAAGTAAACACAGGTTTCATGGCTGACAGAGATGGATTGGAACAATGATTGATTTAAATGGATGTGTCCGTTTTTAAATCAACTACATTACTCCATTTTTAACAATTAAGATATTTAACTTATGTCTTTAGTTGATGAACTAATATCAAAATTTAAAAGAATTGCATAAGAATATATTTTTAATTCAATTTTGATAATTATGAGATTTGTCTGCCTTTGATACCAGACACCATATGTATTTTAATTCTTATATACATTAATTGATAACATTTAATAGCACAATGATCACTACTATATGTTGCTGAATGCAAGCAATAAATAAAGTGCATATAATTTATAAAACTTGTTCCAATGTTGAAATTTACTATACCAGTCAAGCATCTATGATTATACAAAACCAATAACACAAAAGAAGTCACACCATAAATATTAAATCAAGTAAACAATTTTTTTTAACACCACTTTTTTAAAATGGACTAAAAAGAATAAAATAATTTTTCATGACTCTTCAACAATTTTGAGGGAGGATTATTAGTGGTTATGGATATATTTGGAATACTTGGAGAGAAAAGCGTGGGGCACAGGCAATCTATGATAGTTAATGAGGAGTAAATAAATTAAATTACAGTGAATCTCATTTCCGATTCACTGAAATTAGCTGTGAATTCATACGGATTGTCTACTTATATTATTTACTGGCTATGCCCCACGGTTTTCTCTCTAAGTATTCCAAATATATCCATAACCACTAACAATCCTCCCTCAAAATTTTAGAAGGGTCATGAAAAATTATTTTATACGTTTTAGTCCGTTTTAAAAACGTGGTATGTTAAAAAAAATTTTATTTGATTTATTATTTTCTGTTTTTTTTGGTTTTTTAGTCTTATGTCCGAGTAAAAGATTTCAATCGGTTTTGAATATATTGATGAGACTCTGACAGAGACAAATATAGGAAAATCCCAATGCATTTCACATCAAGTTTATAGATCTCGGGAGTTTCGCACGTTCGTTTAACAGAATGGCGGCATGCATCACTAGCAAGCTGAGCAGCACGTGCTTCGGGAGCCTCGTTTGCTCTTGCTTGAGCATGTCGATGCATGTCATTGGCAAGTCAAGGTGAATTTGGTTCCCTCATTTCAAACGACCTCACTAGTGCCATTCTTTTCTTATAATTTTCAAGTTCGATCTTGCTCTGTTTTCGGGACGTTCTGTAGCTTGCTTACGGCGTATGTCTAATCTTGCCAACTTATTTGCTTTAGATTCCTGTTGAAGCCCAACTTGCCGTGTTTGATTCTTCTTCTCTAATCGGCACTTCCGTTGACTACCGTCTCTTGTAATACATATCTTTTTTGAATTTTTGAAATATTGTCATAAAAATATATGATATAAAAGAAGCAACGTGATCGGTTGAATGAGTATAAATGGAGTTACGTGATTGGTTCTAAAAAATCAAGAAGAGACAAAGTGAGTCAAATTAAAATCTAGAGAGATGTTTAAATTAAAGAGAAAATAAATTATCATATGTATCGAGAAAAATGTTTGTAAGATAAAAAAGGTTTAGATTTAATGTAGAATTAAGAATGGAGTAAAAATTTGTGTATGTATAGTAAAAATGCTTGTTACCAAGCGTTATGGGTTCGAGACTATATTTCCGTGTTGGGAAGTGTGTGAACCCCGGGTTAGAAACAAGCATGCAGGCGTTCAAAACGGCAGTCTTCATGAGTCTTGATTAGAGCCTAGAAGTGTGTGTCACAAGAGTCAGGCGTGTTGTCATCTTGTGAATATTTTAGGTAATACAATGTAACTTGAGTCAAAGTCAGTTTAAACAAAAAATCGAGATGTGTAAATAAATTGTTAGACATGTGTGAACAATAAAAAACAATGTACTTTGTTGAGAAGTGAGTGTTTTATACAATAGATGGAAGGAAGATAAAAGTCGAATAACCCGGTATCAGGATACAGCTCAACGTACTAAAATGGCGGACTTCTTTTTCAATCTGGAAACATCATGTCACGAAAAAAAACTGTAAACCACGCTAACCATGTGGTAACATGTATTAATGACAATCTAGTATCACTTTGTAAAGAGTATTAAAGTCAAATTTTTTTTATGAAAAGATATTAATTATAAAATTTTTAAATATTAGAATGTTTTAGTAGTTTTGTAATAATAAATTTGAATGTTTTAAGACAAAGGATGTCTATTTTAAAGATATAAATTTAATTCAAATAAAGTAACTAAAATGAATTTGAAACAGATAAGACAAAGCGTTCTTATATAATAATTAAATTAACAAGAGTTGCAATTATAAAGGTAGAGTCATTTGTTTCAACTAGTCTTGGATAAGATCCCTTCTCTTTGGTCTTTCTGTCGGGTCTCTCTTGACCACCTCTTGTTCTTTTCGACCCCGACGCTATTAGAGTATTCGAGGGCTAGGGTGTCTTCTTTCTTATTTCTGACTTCTTCAACGACAACAATAGATATGATGTGTGATTCAAATACAATAATACCCCAGGTGGGTCAGCCTGTAAAGGCGAATCCCACCGTCGGTTCCGATCGGGTGGAAGCCCTGGTGGCCGGCGCCGGTCGCATGGATTCTGGGGCGACCAGACACACGTTATTCTACCAAAAGCAGCTAACCTTTCGGCCCAAAACACCATGGGTGAGGTTGACCCATTTCAAAGAAGAAACAAGTTGATAAGATCTCCCTTGAAACCAAGGAGTCATTCTATCACTGACATTGACTGTGAAACTACTAAAGAAGCGCAGGGGAATGATAGAGAATCTGAGGTAGAACTAGTGGAGAATGTTTTTGACGAAACTCAGGGTGGAGTTGCAGGTGAGATACATCTGCTATAGATAAGGAGGTGAAAAGGCTGGCAGGACAAATTAGGGAGGCGGACAAGAATGAAGAGGAACAACTACGAGTTATTAGAGACACTTTAAAAAACATGAATCTAGCCGCCGGAAAACAAAAAAGCGTAAATATGGCCATTAAAAACGGGTTAATATTTATAGAAGAGAGGTTAGAAGTGCTACGGGCTTGCAGAATGGTAAGACAGAATGCAATAGGGAGCCTTATAGAAAGGGCATCTATGCCAATGGTGGCCAGTCCTAAAGAGAGGACAAATCTTCCCCCGCGAAAGAGGCCCAGAACTTCGATATCAACTCCTGAAGCAGGGGATCATTGCAGGGAGACAACGGGTGCACTTGAGGAGAAGGGAGAAGTAGAGACAGAGGCGGGTAGGTGAAACATGGTAGTTCGAAGAGGAAAGGGTCTTAAAAAAAGGTCTGTGGCAGACAATACGACACAATCTCCAGTAGTTGGGTCAAACCGGATAGGACAGGATCGACGGCCTAAAGGTAAAAAACTGGAAAGGAAAGAAGTAAGGGCAAGGAATAAGGCACTAATAATTAAGCCAGTTGAAGGCAAGACTTATGCAGAGGTGCTGGGAGCAATTCGCAAAGAGGTGCGACCAGAAGACACTGGTACCGAGATACGGGGGGTTAGAAAGACACTGCAGGGGGGTGTGCTGATTGAATTAGGTAACTGTCGGGATCAAGCAGCTCTGCATACAGCTATAATATCAGCCATTGGTGAAGGCGGTGACGTCCGATGCGTATCTCCCAAACTGAGTGGACATCCTTTTGCTGTCCGAGTTTTATAGGCGAATAGATACGGCAGAGTGGTATCAAGATGGCAAGGGCAAGGCTGCCATAATGCTTGTCAACTCTGCAATTCAAGCTACGAGGACTGTTGAGACCAACAGTGGTTTCGTCTCGATCTTTATCGGAGAGGTGGAATTATACAGCTGCTATTTCTCGCCGAACGATGATAGAAAGACGTTTGAAGAGGAGTTGTTTAACCTTGAGAGCAGTGTAAGAAAAAACGGTGGTGAAGTAATTATTGGCGGGGACTTTAACGCTAAATCCCCTACCTGGGGTGAAGTACGCTAAGACTGGAGAGGAAAACTAGTAGAAGAGTTTCTAGCGCGTCTAGATTTGGTGGTACTTAACGTAGGTGATCGACCAACATTCGCAAGAGGAAATGCAAAATCTATAATCGACTAGTCAGAGGGTGGCTAGGAGAGTCTGGGACTGGAGTGTTATAGAGGACGAGACGCTAAGCGATCATTCCTACATCTTCTTTCAGCTGGGCGGGAACGGAGTGGTACGGGAGGTAGTTAAGAACCACAGACCCTTCATATCTTGGAACGCTAAGAAGATGGATCTTGTAGCTTATGGTGAAGCTCTAGAGGAGATGAAAATTCTCGATCTCTTTAAGAAAAGTAGCTTAGAAGTGGCTACTGAGGATCAGGTAAAGCGGGTTACAAATCAGCTGGTAAAAGCTTGTAACGAGTGTATGCCTAAAAGAAGAAAGAATGCGTCCAATCACAGGGCTAAATACTGGTAGACGGATGAAATTGCCACTATAAGGATGGAGTGCCTAAGGGCGAAGAGATTGGCGACAAGATCTAAAGGGAATCAGGTTCTGATAGGAAAATACAGAGAGACTAGACACATCTTTAAGAAGGCCATCAAGAAGAGTAAAATCAGCAAATTGCGTGATCTCCTGGAGGAAGTAGAGAACGACCCGTGGGGGTTCCCTTACAAGCTGGTATGTAGGAAGCTGGAGAGAAATAAAAAGAACCCGCTACTGAATGACGAAGTCTGGGTTAAAGAAATAATCAATGACCTATTCCCCAGGGGCCAAGTCCACCCGGTAAAGCGCCCTGCAAAGATGGAACTCAAGAACGAAGAACGTTTCCAACTGGAGGAACTGAGGATAGAAGGTCGACGCCACAAAAACGGTAAATCACCCGGACCAGATGGGATCCCTAACGAGTTGCTCAGGAGGATTATTGAGGATTATCCAGACAAGATGCTGGAATTATTCAACAACTGTCTTGAAAACGGTATATTTCCAGACCCTTTGAAGAAACAAAAGCTAATCCTGATAAGGAAAGGATACAAGCCCTTGGACAAGACATCGTCCGACCGCCCAATTTGTTGACTGGACACGATGGGGAAAGTTCTGGAGGGTTTGGTGCTTAGATGGCTGGAGGCTCACGTGAAGTCCACTGGGGGCTTTTCGAGGAACCAATTTGGTTTCCAATATGGGATGTCAACAGTGGACGCTATAAGAGAGGCTTTAAGGATGGCAATGGAAGCAAGAGATAAGGGTATCGTAAGAAAAGGTTTTTGTGCAATGATCACCATAGACATTAAAAATGTGTTCAATTCCCTGAGATGGCAAGATATACTGAAATCCCTGCGGGAAAATAATGTTCCACTATACCTGAGAAGGATTATAGAAGATTACCTTTATCAGAGAAAGATAATCTACGAGGGTGAAAGATGGGTCATTGAGGGGATGATGACAAGGGGAGCAACACAAGGATCCCGTTTAGGGCCTTTCTTCTGGAAGATCGTATACGATGACTTGTTGTAAACCCAGCTATCAGAGGGAGTTAAAGTGATAGGATTCGCGGACGATACTATCAAAATCGTTGAAGCCCTTGAGGAACATGTCCTTGAGTATAGGATGTCAAGAAGCATGGCCACTGTAGGTAAATGGCTAAACAGCAGAGGCCTGCAAATGGCGGTAGAAAAGACAGAAGCGATCTTGGTAACTCGAAGAAGGAAATATAGGACTCCTAGACTCATAGTTAATGGTGTGCGGGTAGAATGGAAGACTCAGTTGACGTACCTTGGTGTAGAAGTGAACCGGGGTCTGTCTTTTGGACCGCATTTGAAGAAGGTAGCCACCAAAGCTGCAAGGGTGACAGGGAATCTTTCGCATTTGCTGCCAAATGTGGGAGGGCCGAGAGAGAAAAAGAGAAGGTTATATGCCAGCATAGTGCATTCAATAATACTGTATGCAGCACCTGCCTGGGTCAAAGCGCTGGGGAAGCAAATTAATAGAAGAAGGCTGCTCTCAGTACAAAGACAGGTGGTACTTAGAATCACTGCAGGATACAGCACAGTCTCACAAGCTGCGATATTGGTGGTGGCTGGAATACCCCCTATCAACTTGCTGGCGGAGGAAAGGAGAGAGACGTATGATGAGGAAGGAAATGGAGAAAGAACAGGGTCTCAAATAAAAAGAGATGCAAGAGACAGATTGCTTAGGAGGTGGCAGGAAAGATGGGACAAGGAGGATTCTGGTCGCTGGACCTACAGGCTGATCCCTAATATAAATAAATGGATGAACAGAGGACATGGTGAAATGAGCTTTTTCTTAACTCAAGCATTAACAGGGCATGGAAGCTTCCGGGCATACCTACATAGATTTAGAAGATCAGAAGATCTGAGCTGTCTTGATTGTGGAGCGGAAAAAGACACGGCCGAGCATGTGATCTTTTATTGCAGCGGGGGGAGTCAGGAGAGAGAAGAGCTTTCAACACAGCTTTGTTCACCTATTTCCCCGACTAATATGACAGATATGATAGAGGATGAAAAAAAATGGAAGGCAGTAGAGAGTTTTATTCTTAAAATTATGGGCAAATGAGTTAAAAAGCTAAGGTGAGATAAGATAGAGCTCCAGTTTTGGTGTTCGACCAACCGGTCGATGGGATGGTGGATGACCTTGTGGGGTATTTAATTCTTCTCTGAGAAGTAATGTCGCAAGATGGTCCCGCAGAGAAGGAAGAAGAGGATGGAAGGTTTTAGTTTTACCGGGGTAGGGAGGCCGTCCACCACCTTCAGTCCCCGGACAAAGTCATAAAGATTTTCCCATTTTTCCTTCCAAAAAAAAAAAAAAAAAAAAAAAAGGTAGTCATTTATTGAAATTTTAAATCTTCTTAAGAGAGAAGCTAGCTATGAAAAGATAAAAATACAACATGATTTAAACATAAGTATTCAATATAAGATTTTTTTTTTTTAATAAATTTATGTGTACTACAACGAAAAAATTCAAGTTCTTTTCTTTGAGTCAGACTGTACGTTTCCCCTAATTTCTTTAATAAACGCACAAGTCTCAAACCCTGGAATTTTTATCCAGGATTCGTTCTCGAGAGATAGAGAACGAATTAAGCAACCCACTGGAAATTTTGGCTTCTTTTTTATTTTCTGGCCTGGATTGATTAACCCCTTCAACAGTTTAAGTTTCCCTAAACCGTTGGTACCCCCCTATTTATTCAATTACTTCCAGTACTAAATTTACTTTACTAATCTCAGAGAAAGCACGACTTTAATTTTACTTTACTAATCCCCAAGGAGTGTGTTCTGAAGAATACCTCTGTCACACAATATATTATATCGATTCCCTCAATTTCTAATTTAATACAAGTGGTGTGGATTATCTAAATTAAACAACACATAATTGTTAATATTAACAAGAATGAAATAATTTATTCAATCTGCTTTTTATTAAATCAAATTTAAACTTCTCAAATATTTGAAACAATTAGATTATTAATCAAACAAAAATTTATAACACTTTATCAAATAATTTTACATTAAAAAAGAAAACATTTTACATTACACTTTATAATTTTACAATTACTTTAACTAGGTTGCAGATTGGCAGATTTCTCTTGAGGAAGGTTATATTTCAAGAATTTATTTTTAATACACTTCCTCTATTTAATTCCTGAACGCTAATTACCCAGTTTGATAATTTAATTAGTCGTTCAGGTCTAATTTATTTAGTTTACTATTATTTTAAAAGAAAAATATCCACAATTAAATTTATCAATTTACAAAATTTTATTAAACATCTTAAATCTATATCCCAGGAGAATCAGTTGAATTTAATTTAATTTCGGCCAATTTTGCCTTGCAAATAAAAGGGATACCTTGACTGATGATCGGATGATCCTGGTTCCTGGATAAGGGAAGATGTTGTTGTCCTGGTGACCGCTAGTTGTAGAAAATGATTTACAGATCCATGGAGTTTAAGCAAAGTTCTGGCATCGTGTTGATCTGGGCTAACACTAGATGTAACTTTTTACCACTTTTTTAGAACTCGCTGTAAACTACTTAATTTGCCATTTCACTTATCACTTCCTATCATACGATTTTATTTTATTGAAATTAATTTTGACTCATTTTAGACTTTTTGTAAAATTTGTGCACCATAACTTTGGGCATAGTAACACTTTATACTGTTTAATTAATTTTGAAGAACAGAGCGCGCTCGGGCATAGCCACCCCGTAGTACTTAAATCTTGATTTTTAGGAGAGAGCGACTGAGTCGCCTGCAGCTATATTTATAGCCAAAAAATACGATATTCTCGTACCAATTTATTTCCCTCACAGGGATATTGTGATATTTCCTTTTTTTCACCTTTTCCATGAAGTTTTTTGGTAAATTTCATCTTCTACTATTGTATTTGTTTATCTACGGTTGGTTTGCTTTAGTCCAAGTCTTTAAATTCCTTTATTTTAATTAATTTCTATTAATTATTTTTTTCTATTTAGTCGTAGACTAGTTGGTAACACTAACTCCGCCCCTTCCGACGTCACAAAGTCATGACGTTTCATCTTCTACATCTTTCGACTTGCAACTAGACATTTGGCTATTGTTTTTCTTAATTTTTAATTTATTGTGTTAACTTATAACTTTTTTGTGTTTTAAACGCCAGCATCTTGTAGGTCTTGATCTGAGCTTTTGCGAGAAGTTCGCGTGGTGATTATCGGCCCGCCCGTTCACCTTCAATTCGTTACGCAATGTTTTGTGTGATTTCCGATTTTGAATTCTCACACCTTTCACTTTACAGTTCTGAAATTTCAATAAATTGTTCTTCTTGTGTAACAAACTTGACAGCCGCTGCGCCGATCTTCTGCACCTCTTAGATCCTGGGTTTTTCACACCTGTGTTCACACCTCTTCATTTGGGGGGGGGGGGGGTTAATATATACTGATTACCCTGAGATTCACATATTTTGTTAAATACTCAAATCTAACCAGGTTTACCAAATCTTAATTCATTTACTCTATCCCTGTCCCCAAAAAAGTGTGAAAACTATAACCTTTTATTTTTAATTGATTTTTAAATTTTTTTCTTTATTTATTTGTAAACCTTTGTCTTATAAAATACTTCTTTACAAGCCTTTATTAAAATTTACTTTCTTTCTGTTTATGCAATTTATAATCTTTACCATTTCACCTAACTTTTTATGTATTACTTTTTTCAAAATTTTACTAAGAATATTTTATTCTTAGAATTTGTTTTTATTCCCAAAAAAAATAAGATTTTTTATTTTTGACTAATTTTGAAAATTTTCCGATTTTTCATTCAAATTTATTGCAGCGTGTGCTAATTATTATGAAACAACCGTAACTGATCTGTATTACGTACAACTTGTACTACAATTACACATCCTATAACAGTATTATTTCATATTTTCAAAATTCATTAAATACAGATATTTTATTCAAAATCTACCGACATACGATTTTACTGTCATAACGGGTAGGCGAAAGTTGACTTTAGACCTGGTCATAGGTCAGTTTCACCGACTCGCGGTGAACAGCAAAGTCGCTTACAATTTAGCCAAACCATGTATTAGGATTAGATTTTGATTTTTTGACCAAAATATAATCCCATACAACGAATTTCCGTTGTAGTACATGTATAATTTATGTTCTTAAATAAAATGTTTTCAGTTTCAGAAAACAAAAGAGAATTTCTACTTATTTCAAACACCACCAGTACACTTTTAAAAGAATCCACAATCCTGAGACGTTTGTAATTCGAATTAAAAAAAAAAAAACCTAATCAAATATATTTAGTAATCAATGTATTACTTGGCGCCCAATAGAAAACAAACTTTAACATTAGTAACTTCTTTTTTCTTTTGCTTCTTGAATTAAATTAAATTATATTCAAACCCCGGTTCTTCTTAATACTTCAATTGTCACACCAACTCTAGGGCAATTTGTTTATAAAGTAGTTCCTTCTCACTTCTAATTACACTCAACTCTCGATTATCCGGGATAATATAGGGTTAAGGCTTCCCGGATAAGTAAAATCGCGGTTAACCCGCAAAACGGTAAAAACAATAGTAAATTTTAAAATAAACAGGTTAAATGAGTTTTATTAACATACATACCTCATAAACTGCAGTAAAAAGTGCATTATTATTATTATCATACACAAAAATTAAACAAATTATTTACACACACAAAATAAACACACTTTTTTTAAAACTACTTCACGGGAAATTATTTAAATTACTGTACTGCAAAAGAAAAAAAAACATATTTCGAATAGGCTTAGTCTAGCTTTACTGTTTCTGAAAATAATCAGTCATGGTTTTCTGTTTTTGTGATGAGAAACACTTTTTCTTTATTTTACTTCTTAGGTTTCTCAAAACAATTTTATCAGTGATGAGAGCATCGTCCTGGCTCTCAATGTACTCGAGCAGTGACTCAACGTTTGCCAAGGCCATCCCATGCGAAACTGACTGCTGTGCGTGTGCGGCGGCGCGAGCAGCTGCCCCTCCCTCCACCTCTTCATCACTTTCACTTTCACCTCCCTCCCCGCCAACACCCTTAACTTTGTCAACAATCTGTTGGTCTGACAACAGTTCGTAGCCTTGGTCTTCCACGTCACAGTTCAACCACTGATTAATATTGTCATTGTCCACATCCTCTCCCCCTGGGACTGTTTTTACTGCTTCCGTTATTCTGCTAACAATATCAGCTTCATTAAATTCGAGAAATTCATCCTCTTCACAAATATGTGCAGTATCTGGCATGATTTTCTTCCAGGACCGTACAATTGTCAATGGTTTTGTTTTGGTTTGTTGTCAATGGGTAGGTGGGGCGAGGGACATGACCTTGGCCGGCACCACGTGACTCACAGGCTATTAATAACTTGAAGGTCGACACGCACCTGCTTATGTTCCGACCCAACTACGAATATTATCGCAACACAGCTGCACATTGTACATAATAAATATTGGAATATTGGTATACAGTATATTGGTATCGCGGTTAAGCCGCAACGCGGTTGATCCGATTACGGTTAATCGAGAGTTGACTGTACTTCACTCTTTAACCATTGTAACGATTGTCAGAAATGTAATATTCACATATACGCTTAGCACACTATTGAATGCACATCTGACGGCGAAAACCCAGCAGACAATTCACTATTGTGCAAAATGCAATTACACATTAAACTAGGGGGCGAAATGCAACACACTCATACAGGTAAATGTACACACTTGAAAAACAAGTTCTGCTGTTACAGTAACGCGAGAAAGCAGAAACGACAGTGCTGATGCTGTATACTACACTGCAGAATATGCAAAGCAGACGCTGCTCTCATCAAATATTGTTTAAACAATCTTGCAGACAAGGAACAGGGTGAATATTGCATTGTTATCTATCCTCGACCCATGTTTAAAATGTCAAGTCTATATCTCATTGGCCAATTTTTATTTGTTTAAGCAACTATTGTTTACACAAATGTAGAGACAAGAAACCAACTGAATATTGTATTGTCATCCAATTCTGACCTATGTTTAAAATTTCAGGTCTCTAGCTTATCGGCAAGTTAGTTTAAACTCAATTGCAAAATTCCACCCGGACAGACTGACAGACAGATATGACGGAAACCAAACTAATAAAAATGTGTAAAAAGAGAATATTTATGTTATAATAGTTAATAATACTTGGATACAAAAAACAATATGATGTTTAAAATTAATATTAATAATTTATTTTCAACTATTTTCTTCCCATTAATTTACGATTTATCCAATACAAACTGAGACTATAATTGTTGTTCATCCATATGGTCATCCAAGTCATTATATCAGAGTACTTTTTTCCCTTTTTTTATATTTCCCCACCCCAATTTGTTTGAAAAATTTCTAAAAATTCTTATCAAAATTATTTAGAAGTCTGTTAGGAATTAGAATAGTTTTAGTTAGGAATATAGTCTAAGTTCTTTTTAAGAAGCCAGATTGAAAATAATTATAGTGACAGATCTGGAGAACTGACGAAATTGCTTACCTTCCAAGCAAGGCAGACGTCAATGATGCTACGATGGTATATAAACCCTTGGGTGGGATGAAACTTGGTCAGTGGGCCAAAATTGATCAAGGTGCTGTAGGAATTCTTGAAGATAGCCAGATGGACTTGGTGAGTAAGAGCTACCTAGGAGTATTGAGACTTCGGACGAGAATCCATAAGAGTGACAAGCAAGCAGGGTGAGCAAATTTTGTGTATAAACCTTGTAATTATTTCAGAGTCAGATAATTAAACTATAACGTAGAATCAGATCTGTGAGTCACAACAATTAGAGTCATTCTGGATTATTGATAATAATAAAAATACTGTAACGTTCTAAGGATATAGCCATTCATGTTGATAATAGTTAATTAATGTTAATTGAGTAACTCAGGCAGTTTAAAGGAACCAATCCTAACACTTCCCTATGTAAAATTTTAATGTGTTAAGATATCAAATCATATAATATACAATAATTTTCTACTGATGGCTGTTCACTCTATAGGATATAAATAGCATGTCAAATAACATGTCACAAACTTCAACTATTACTTTTCACAATATATAAAAATCAAAGTACCTTCATTAAGTAAAAATGCAAGACTCCAATCAGTAATGTTGAAATTTGTAGCTAGATATCTTAAAAGGCATAATGAAAGAGGAGTAAGCCCTTCATCATTACATATGTTAACATTAGCTTCTAACTCAGTTAATTTTTCAATTACTTCACAGTTGTCACCATTCTGTGAAAAAAAAAAATTAATAAATTGCAAAGGTTATAAAACTGCAAATCGACTTATTAAATAATGATAAAGAAGAGTATAATTGGAATGTCATATCCAAAACTAGATTACTCAAAACTTTTATTGATTATATTAGCCAAATAAAAAACACAATTTTCCAAAATAACCATTTTTATTTTTCAAGGTGATATTTCAATGACTAAAACATCATTCACTGGCTTAAGGGGTCTTTCAATCATTGACATGTCGTGTGTTTTCTTTCATTTGGTGATTGATGTTTTTACAAGTGTTAATCACATTATGTAACCTTGTAAATAATTTTTTTTAAATTACAACTTTGATTTTATCACAAATAATATGTGATGTTTACCTTTATTAAAATTTTTACTAATTTATGTAATTTGAAATATTTGATTATTCCAAATTAATTTCTGGACAATTCCTAAAGCTATTTCTTTGTCATTTAATTTGTTAACTATTTTCTGTTATAATACAGTAGACTCTCTGTAGTCCAGCACTTCGCCAATCTCACCCTCCAGTAGTCAGGGTTTTTGGACAGGTATGGAGGGGGTAACGTTACTGAACACCGCTGTAAGCAATGGACTTCCGATCTATCAGTTGTGTCGTGTTTTTCCCGCCTTCAACCTTTACAATGCCCGTTCCATTTATATTGTTGCGTTTTATTTCATCACATAGTTTTTGTGCTTTTTGGAGTAGGATAATGAGAGTAAAATGTCATCACAGTCTAAACGTAAGCATACAACATTAACTCTGCTTCAAAAAAACGAAATTCTAAAGAGAATTGATAAAGGTGATAAGCTGACTATTTTCGCTATTGAATACGAGTAGGCCGTGCCATAATTCATGACATCTGAAAAACAACGAAACAATCAAAAGTTTTTGTTGAAACAATGACAATGTAAAAAGTGACAGAAAAACAATGAAAACACGCGCGTTTTCTCAGATTTAGGATAGCCCTATATGGTTGGTTTCTTTGAGAACGAAACAGGCATACTTCAATTTCAGGAGAGATTCTTAAAGAAAAGCAAAGCTCTTATACAGGTAAATGATTTTAAAGCCGGTGAAGGATGGGTAGAAAAGTTCATAAGGTGTTTTGGTATTCGTTTGTTAACTAAGATGGGTGATTTTACCGTGGTCGACCCCTACAAAGAGAAGTTTAAACAGATCATTGAGTAACTAGGCATATCTCTGACCAAGTCTATAACAAAGATGAGAGTGGTTTATTTTGGTGCCTCCTGCCAAGAAGACATTCGTTTGTTTTTTAATAACATATTTACAATCATTACAATTATAATCAATCCTTTTTTTTATTTGGTTCTATAGCATTCACGCTCATCTAAACATATATCCAATTAAATCATACATGCACCCAGAAGTAACTACACCTCAGATTTCATTGTTCATAACGAGCTTTGCCTTCTGATATATGTATATATTATATATTCTAACCAAACTTTAATCTACTGAAAATGTGAAATGTTACAAGGTCCGAACATGAGTCAAGGTCACACTCACTGTCACATTTGTCATTGCTCAAAATATTAACACTGAAATCATCTTAACTCTACCGATACTTCGTTAACTAGGTTATAGTTGGTGCATAGCCATTTTCAGATATAACAAAACAACCACAAAATATGTACACTAAACGAAGAAATAAAAATATAAAACTACCGGCAAACTCGTGGTTGACCAACACACTGGCAAAGAGTCAGCTTCCTTTAAGCAATACTGAAAGCACACTAAACTAGGAAAGATAAAAAATGAGTCAAAGCGCTAGATAGCGTTCAGTCCATTGCATGGTACTGAAGTGCCGTGAGATCTGATCTAGCGTCCGCTGCAACCAATGTATTAAAACTTTTTTTAGTAACAAAATTAATAAATAATTAATATGAAAAGGGACTGAGAGTACACTAGGTCAGAGGTGGGGGTTAATATGAAATTGATGAGATTTAATTACATATACGGTGCAAAAACGTTGCATAAATATTCAGACACCCATCCCCAAAGACAGATAAAAACTAGCCAAAACTAATCATTGCTAAAAATGTCAGTTTGGTAATTGTCAGACAAAACATAAAAATAAACCATGGATGCCACATTTGTAAAAATATTTATAAATTTAAATAAGTTTACTTGTTTTGCATAGTTTATGGGTCCTCAGCATAAATCGTATTTGATTAAAATAGAGATTTTAATGATGGCGGTCAAGGTTTACAATTTTTTTGCCAATTATTTCTAAACCGTAATATTTAATTGCTATTTTTTATGCGTGTTTGGGTCATTGATCTTAACATTACAATAAAATTTATACAAAATCGGTATAGCTGATTTTGAGAAATTATGTCTTTTATAACAACCCAATGGCAGATTTTTTGTGTTTTTACTGGTAACTTACGATCTAACAATTTTGGAGAGATAGCAACCAATACGTTCCTTAGAGGCAATAAAGAGTTTTATAAAGTCATTAGAGCCAATAAAATAATAATTTTGTGTTTTTACTGGTAACTTACGAACCAACATTTTCGGAGAGATGGCAATCAATACGTTCCTTAGAGGCAAT
Source organism: Aphrophora alni (assembly GCA_963513935.1). Classification (NCBI taxonomy): domain Eukaryota; kingdom Metazoa; phylum Arthropoda; class Insecta; order Hemiptera; family Aphrophoridae; genus Aphrophora; species Aphrophora alni. Next base: position 99,603,396 of record OY740767.1, read on the forward strand.
ACTTGAACAAAGTTTTATAAAGTCATTAGAGCCAATAAAATAATAAGTTTGTGTTTTTCCTCGTGAAATTTTTGGTAACATATTAATTTATGAGTGTGAATTTTGATTTATTTAGTATTAATTATTAAATCTAGTAAATAAAGATATTGTCAAATAAATCAATCTTACTGTTGCATAAATAATTGCCGTATTTCCCAAAGCATCCGACACATCTGGATCCAAATCATGATCTTTAACTAACTTCTCAATAGTGTCTATGTCATTACCAATACTTGTTTCTAAGAACTTTTTGCAAGCAAATTCCAATCCACCAGTTTCACGGAAATGCTCCCTTTTCCCTCCAATTATATGCGCATTAGAAAACCACAACTGCTCCTAGAAATATATTATGTGTTTTTAAAATATTGTTTATAAAAAAATAATACTTTTTACAATTATTTTTTATTAAAAATCTCCGAAATTTTGTTGAAGTTTTCTGCATATTTTTCTTCTCATGTGCAGTGTAATGAACCACTAAAAAAATCAGTGAAATTATATCTTCTGTAATCTACTTATTGCTATAGGTGGTAATTCCTTCTTAGAACCACAAATAATCAATAAAGATTTATGATCCATCATCAGCATAAAATGTCTCCTCCATTGTAACATTCGGCATATCTTCACCCTCTAAATTAATCATATCAAAGATACTGACATGTATCAAAGCAAAGAAGAAAAATATTCATTAATTAAAACCATACAAATATTTAAAACCACATAAAGTTACTCTGTTTAGATCAATTAGTTTTGATCATAGAACCACCAAATGTTCATTTTAATATATTTTTGTAATAATATGAGGTCTATCCAGAAAGTAGATTAAGTTTTGGAATTAAAAATAAACAAAGTATTGGAGATTTTTTTAATTATATACAGATGAAAGCCACACTTAAATACTACTTTTCTACATAGTCATCATTTAAATTAAGGCACTTATCGTAGTGATGGATTAGCTTGGAAATTCCTTCTTTGTAGAATTCGGCCGCCTGTGCCTTCAACCTCTTGGTTACTTCTTCTTGCAGCTGTGCATCGTCATCAAAACACTGAATAGCCAGCCAGCCAGCTGGGAATAAATGTCAGTCGCTCGGAACCAGGTCGGGACTGTACGGCGGATGAGGAAACAACTCCCACTTAAAAGGTTCAAGAACTTCACAAGTAACATTTGCCGTGTGGGGCCGGGCGTTGTCATGAATCAGCAAGATCTTTGAGCTGAACTTTCCCCTGCGCTTGTTTTGTATTGCTCTTCTGAGGTTTTGCAGAGATTGGCAATACCTTTGAGAGTTTATTGTAGTGCCTCTTTCCAGGAAGTCCACAAAAATCACACCTTTCCTGTCCCAAAAAACAGTCGCCATCACCTTCCTTGCCGACATCGTTTGCATGCATTTCTTGGGTTTTGGGGGGAATTTGTATGCCCCCACTGCATTGACTGCAATTTCGTCTCGCAGGTCACATGTTTAACCCATGTTTCGTCACCAGTAACAATGCAATTGAGTAATGAGTCGCCATCTTTATTGTAAGCATCCAAAAACGTTAACGCTGGAGCCATTCACTGATTTTTGTGGATCTCAGTCAAGATTTTTGGTATCCATCTTGCACAAAACTTGTGGTAACCAAGCTTTTTGGTGATGATTTTGTGCAACAAATTTCGCGAAATTTGTGAATCTTTAGTATTTACGCACTTCGGCATCGACTTTTTCGACAAGTTTGACAGTCACTATGCTGGGTCTTCCACTTCGCTCTTCATCGTGAACATTAGTTCGGCCATTTTTAAATTTTATGACCCACTGACAGACTCCACTTTAATGATAATGTTGTCCCCATACACTTCACAAAGCTGCCGATAGATTTCTATCGGTTTACAGTTTTTTGCAGTCAGAAACCTTATTACTGCACACACCTCACAGTTTGCGGCATTTTCAATTAAGGTAGACATTTCAAACTGTCACAGTAACTTGACGGAGTACAGCACGAACCTCTCACTAGCACGACTAGATACCAACTGAGCAGTGTAACACCCTGACACCAAGATGTCCACGCTAGCCCCGCCCCTTGCAGGCACAGATGAAAACGTAATCTACTTTCTGGATAGCCCTCATATTTTTATGAGGAAAAAATTTAATTTCTTACATCTAGCTGAATTTTGAAGATCTGTAAAATTATATTATATAATTTTTATTTTGTTGAACCTTGTAAGGACCTGGAGGATTGTTTTGTAATACATCTTTTTAACAATAAACTAAGCAAGTTCTAAACAACAAAACTGTTGTTAATTCTTGCTGTTTCAATGCAGAACGATTTATATAATTTCCTAATCATCATACCCCCAATTTTTTAAATAAAATCTGTTTTTAAAATATATAAATAAAAATAACTAAATTTTACATTTTTCATAAATAAATATTGAGCTTGACTAGTGAGATAATATTAGATAGGAAAAAACTTAAACACAAGATCTCACAAAAATTACTTTTACAATCAAACTTGTTTCAACGACAAAGTCACCATCCTCAGTGATACATAAGCTGATATAGACTAAATATACATATAAACAATAATACGGCCTAAACAAATCAACAATGAACAGCTATAGCGGTTATAACACTGACACAAAACATTTCACAACTGACCGACCGTCGTAGCTTACTGAGACGAGAAATCACGTTATACGCTGTTAGGAATTAGGATAGTTTTAGTTAGGAATATAGTCTAAGTTCTTTTTAGGAACACAGTATGACAACAATTATTGTGACAGACCTGAAAAAATGATGAAATTGCTTACCTTGCAAGCAAGGCAGACGTCATTGATGCTACAAACACATATAAACCCTTGGGTGGGAGAAAACTTGGTCAGTGGGCCAAGATTAATCGAGGGAGGTGCTGCAGGAATTTTTGAAGATAGCCAGACGGACTTGGCGAGTAAGAGAATCCTGGGAGCATAATTCTGGAAGATAGCCAGACGGACTTGGCGTATACGAGCTACCTAGGAGTTTTGAGACTTCAGATGAGCATCCATGAATGGCAAGCAGGGTGAGCAAACTTCGTGTCTAAACCTTGTAATTATTTCAGACACAAGTAATAATAAAATATAACGTAGAATCAGATCTGTGAGTCACAATAATTAGAGTCATTCTAGATTAATAGTAGTAATAAAGATATTGTATTATTATAATAAGATAGGAGATAGTCATTGTTAATAAAAATTAATTAGTATACTGAACCACTGATTTGATGATAATTAATCGAAAATAAGAACCCAGTCATATCTTAGAGAGCCAATCCTAACAAATGGTGCATCGGCCGTGCTTTTAGTTTTTACTAAAAAGTTTTATAACCATTTTATAAAATGTTGAGTTTTGTTGAATTCTTATCGGTCATGGGTTTAGTATTTACTAAACACTTTATTACTTTATTTAATTATTTGTTGATTTTATTAATTGAATGTAGACTTGAAGTTGATTTACTTGATAAACGTTAAAATGGAAAAATTTGTTATAGACAATTAATTTATCTGTATTTAGTGTTTTGTTTCGTTATTTTGAAATTTATGAAAGATTACTATGTTATGTTAATTGTTTAATTTGTTGAAAAGTTAATTTGTAAATAGTTATTATAAACTTTGAGAGAAATATTATTAAGTTTTGAAGTAACATTTATATTCAATTTGTTCTACGCTTTTAGGTTGTCAAATGTTTGATATTTCTGAAGATTATTAATCCCTTTTGTGTAAATGTATTTAATCTGTTGATTTAAGAATTATTTATTTATTATACAGTTTGAATTAATAAATTTTGAATGTATATATATGGTTGTTATGCATTTTGAAACATTTGATATTGTCAGCGTCTATAGTAAATAGTTTAAATTAGTCTTGTATGTTTCATAGGCAATGAACTGCAAGAAATACTTAGGTCAGGTTTATTGTGAATGAAGTGTAATGTGAAGATTATATAACATGCTGAGTAGGGAAATTCTTTGGAGTTTGATTGTTTATTTCAGCATACCTTTGGCAAGGTGTGTAGTGTGAATGCTGATTATTTTACAACAAATTAAAGTGTTATGCGATTTCTATGGCAAATAATGGTTTACGACGAAAATTTAGACATGCTAAACCAAAGTGTGCAATTTATCGCAAAAATGTAAACCATTTTAAGAAATCGCATAGCTATAGAGAATTTGTTCCACTAATGATAAACAGTTACATAAATGGTGTGTAAACAATTTACATTGCACTAGGTCACGGCGGTTAGATCATAGACTGCTGACAAGTCATTGTTGTTTATTTACATTGGTTCTTACTTATTGCGTCAAAAGTCTTCTCGGAAATAGGATTCACAACAAACTTGACATACATTTTTATCTTGTTTTCGGTGAACTAAGTAGCTGAAACGGATATTTATGGGTGTCAGGTGTTGAATTTTTCTTTGTTTGTGTAGGAACACCAATAAAAAAAAATAATAATAAATAAATTTTTCTTAAGAAAGTATAGTTTAGGTTAAAATTAGTTGTATTTTGATTGTATGTGAATATAATTTAAAGTTAGTAAACATTAAGATTTAGATAAATAGGGATTAATAAATAATGTAATTTTAAGGTAATTTGAGTAAATTTGAAGTAAAATGATTAAAAAATGAAATAGATGAACAATATAAGTGGAGGTTTAAAGATAAAATGTTTTATATAAATGAATTGTCAAGAGAGTTACTTGTGCTTAATGGACATAATTGGTTTGCTGGGAATAATGATAATTTAGAATCAAGGTTTTATGAGATAGTAAGATTATATATTTTTTAAAAATACAAATAAAGTACTATGAAGAGATATTTTAAGGTAAATGATGAAATAAGAAGTTTTAAGGTTAATAAAGGAGATATGGAGTTTACAGGAATATGATAGGGTAGTGTCAAATAGAAAAATGAAGTCTATAAAGAGGTTTTCTTTGAAGAAAGTAATTTGGTTGCATTGAAAAGTAGTTTTTTAAGTTTACGAGGTTTCTTTGATGATATATGAATTTGCGACGTTTTATTGAGGTTAAAGAGGTTTTATTATTGAGGTTCTGCGAGATTTACGACGAAATGTGATAGCGAGCCAAAGGGGCACTATACACATAAGGTTTTAATGAGTTTCTACGAGGATATATGAGTTTTTATTGCGACGAAATATGACAGTAACCAAATAGTTCTGCATATAAATGATAAGAATGTAGTTTTTTTTATAAGGAGTTGATGCAACCTGGTTATTAAGTCATGAGAAGCCTATAATAAGATGAGTTTTGAGATGAGATATGTAACAATTTAAAAAAGAAGGTGAAGTTACTTATTTATTAATGATAATTTTTTGATTTGCTCGACTTTAGGCGCCAGATGTATTAACATCAATTTTGAAAAAAGACTGAATTTAATTATTTATAAGATCTCTGGGGTCGTAGGCTCTTTTTACAGTGTACTTACAGTGGATTTTGGTTTTAAATGAGAACACTTTGGCTGAAATGTTACAAAGAAAACATTTATTAAACATTCAAAGAAACATCCTACAAATATTATTAACCACAAAATCATATTATAAATACTAGTTATCCTCTTAGTTTTAATAACAAATTATGAATTTATATCCTTTATTTCTTTCTTTCAAATTAATTAATTTTATCTTCAAAAATGCTTCTACAAATAAAATTGTTGCAACAGGAATTTAATCTATGAATTTTTTAGTAACTTTGTAGCTCTAAAAGAAAAATAAAAAGATTCTATTTTCATTATTTAAAAGTTTCATTTTTTACTAGTATCTCTTCTAGTAATAATCTACTAAATTTTCTTTAAATAGATGAACATTTACAAAAAATTAATTTAAAACATAATACAGGTTATTAATCAAACAGGTAATATATAGCGTCTATACCACAACGCCGATCTAAATAAAAAAACATTGTCTGTATCCGAATGGAAGACTGATGTCCTACACGTTGAAGTTCTACGGCTTGTAGTGGATTCTCACTCGTTCAGAAGTTGTTTTCTCCAGTTGTTGAGAATATTCATAACTCGCGTACATAAACTATTGTCTTTTATGTTCCCACGTTATTGTCTTTGAAACACGCTAAACATGGATTCTTAGATACTTTCGATCTCTATTTGAGATAAAAAATCAAATGTACATTGTTCTAACAGAACCTAGAAACTCTTTCTACGATCTTATTTCTCCAAACACTGGATTATGACTTGTAAAACACAACCTGTCCATTTTAAGCGGTAAACTCAACTTTTAGAAAACACATCTTGTCCCTTCAATCGCTGGACATAGAATGATGTTGCCATGAGGCAAATTCTTACTTCCTTCCTTTTTAATTGGAAACCGGCTCTCGCCTCCTCCATAATTTGTTTCCGCTGTTGTACACAGTCCACACACCCCCTTCTCTTTACACATTTTATTAATTATTAATGATAACAAAAAACACTTGTACCCAATCACACAATACTAAAATTAAACATCTGTACATTTTAATTTATACCTACACTAAACATCGTAATTCATTATGTTGTCTTGAAAATCCATTTTACTTCCCCATCATATTTTGACGAAAGCTACGCTTTATTCATTAGCTTCTCCCACTCTCGTATTTTTAATCTCGCGCGTTTAACACTTATTACAAACTTGATTTTTCACATTGTCACAAAAACCCCACAAATATTTGTATTTCAATACGTGTATTGCAATACAAAAATTTCTTATATATAAATTTCATTTCGAAAAAAAAATCTTAATGGATGTTCAAGACATTTCATTTCAGAAGCTAAGGACTTCATGAAAAATAAGCATCACTAGTATACTTAAATTTAAGAAAGATTCTCTTTTCTTATAAAAACTAAAAAAACTATTTACTAAAATCCTATTCCATTATTTTAATTTGTTAGCGTTATAATAACTCATTTGTAAAAAAAAATATAATATACGAATCAATTAGTGCTAAGCCTTATCTCTATTTATACCATAAAACCCATCATCAGTTTCCTTTCCAACCTCGTTGGCTGAAACTTTCCATCAACATTTTTTGTTGACAGGATCCCGTCACTCAAAGCTTATCTCCCAGACAGCCGTCTATATACTTTTTCTCGTCTCATCCTCTTTGCCAAGACGACATTTCTACATCCTTTGAAAATCTACCTTTGACTCTAGATATTCATCTGAATCATTTTTTAACTAAACACAATTACAATTTAAAACCTCTCATTTTTAATTAACATTTTTACGAAAATTATTTACTTATTACTCAACATTACTTCAATTCACTTTAAAACTTTTCAATTCAGACTTTACATTATTATTTATTTTAGTTTAAATCCAATAACTATTTATTCTTACTTAAAATCTCAATTCTCCTTTATCTTGCTGGGATAACATGTTAACTACCGATTTTATAATTACCAAAAAACTCCTCTCTTCAACTAAAATTCAAAAATATAACATCATTATTATCCAAAAAAAAATACTTACAAAACTCATCTATTTATTTAAAAATTACCTCTTTACAATTGTATTGTCTCTCAGTATCCTATCTTAAAATTATTTCCATCTTATCTTTCATATTTTAATAATCAAAGTTGCATTAATCCCCAAACAAATTCTTCATAATAAAAAAACTCCTTATTATTTACCTATATTTTACTTCATAAATAATCTCCTTATTTCAACGTAGCTTCCTTTAAAAAAAAATCATAATAATCGCCGTATTTCGTAGAATTCCTTAAATCTCCCTTTATTTCATTAAAATCGTCGCATATTTCCTTTATTTCATTAAAATCGTCGCATATTTCCTTTATTTCATTAAAATCGTCGTATATTTCCTTTATTTCATCGCAGTACTCAAAAAACCTCTTAAAAACTAAAATTTACCATTAATGCAACCTAACTACTCTTTTTATAAAAGCTTATTAACAGAACAACTTCATTTTAAATACCACTTTACTCAACAATTCTGTAAAGTCATCATCTTCATATAAAACTCAAAAATCTCTCATTTAAAATACTTCCTATTAAAATCTCCTTAATCATCTATTACTTGTATACAAAAACTTCAAAAAATAAAAAAATTATCATTGCTTTCCCAGCTAACACCTTATTTCATCAAAATCCTTAGACACCTTTATCAAATAACTTCTCACAATCATATTCTATTGTTTTAAATTCAAAACATTATTTATTAAAAATCGTTAATTATTTATTTTATTTATAAATTTCATCAAAATCTCTTTATCATTATTAATTTACTACTTTTTCATTATCATTTAACATCAAAAAAACTTGAAAAACTTAATTATTATCTGTCTTGGCAAAACTCACATAAATTCTCAAACTTTAATCAACTATTCTTCATATTTTCAAACCACAAATCACTTAAAACTAACTATTTTTCATCTTATCATCTAATCAATAATCCTTAATATTTATAACATCAAAACATACAACTTATCGTTTTACAATTTAATATCTAATTACCTATTCTAATCAGCTAATCAACATTTTTACAGTTTTATAAAACTTTTCGTTTCATTTCATAAAAACTCTCCTTCCTGTCACGTCCGGTTTAATCTTGTATATACAGATCGATCACTTCTATATATATATCCTACAATTTATTTTCAGTCAACATCTGTCTAAATTTATTACATGAAATTTTCTCATGTAATATTACGTCAAATCTCTATTCTTCTCAAAACACTATCAATGGTACCTTTAGTTATGATAAACTCTCTTTATGACCTAATTATTTTAAATAAAAAAAACTTAAAAGATTTTAAACTTACTCTTTTATAAAATTACTTTTTTCAAAAATTTTATTGTTTAGTAGCCATATTGTGTTCCTATTATCTTACTCCCACTTCGACTCTTCTAGCCGACTGAATTTGTATCTTTCTGATTACAACTATTGACACTTACATAAAGTAATGCATTATGATTTTCAGATGTGAGATGGTTGAAATGCAAAATTCCTACTCAGTTCAGAATAAAGCCCACCTCACAACCTTACAACCACAATACACCTTAAATGCTGTCTACATGCCTTATTTCTAAGAATAAGACATGTTTTCGACTACCGTTACCCTACCATCCTCCCAAAATGTTCATGTACTCCTTTAATGCATCTACACGAAGAAAATTTTAAAATTCATAAAAAATTTCATTCAAATCGTATCATCCGAAGTTGAAATAAAGTCTATTTTACCAATCTTATTACTAGCATCGTCGATTTTCTGTTTATGTAATCCTTTCTAGATGTTATTATTCAAATTCAACAAGAAAATTTTATTTTTAAAATTTATTCTAAGTTCTTTACTTAGAAATTTTACATTTTATTCGATAAAAGTTATTCAAGTAATCTACTTTTGTTGTTATTTACTTTATTTAAAACCAATTATCCTTTATTTAAGTAGTTTTTTATTTGAAAACGCAAGTTAATTTCCGATTATACGTCAAAAGTTTTTCATTTTCAGAACAATAATTCTGTCACACGCTGTATCTCGTCTCAATGTCATGCAAAGAACTTATACCTGACTAAGGAATAAACAATCTCCCCTAGCTGTAGGCTATGATGCAATATATCTGTCTACTGATAAGAAGTGAAAGCCTTTTAGTTCCAATTAGATTCAATCTCTCGTCATCTTATTGAATATTTTATATTGACGTTCTCAATATTCAATATTAACTCTGTCCATATTAGTCGTATGATTCCTTTTCAAACCAATAGATTATCGTAGGCACGTAATGTAAATGTTGATATGTGGATATACAAACACTCACGTTTATCAACTGATAAAACCTTCCGTCTTAACTCTAACAAATATCTGAACGTTTTCTAAAACTAAACTCTTAATATTTTACGCTTGGCTTATAATTACTTTCTATATTTCTGTCTTAGCTTACAAAATTTATCAGTACACACAAATTATTAATATTCATAACTCTTAATCATTCATTATCAAACTTAAACTTATTTATTAACAAAATTCTTATTCTATTAATTATTTTTCAAAATCAAGTCCGTTTATTTATAAAAATGTCTTTACATTATTATCAGTCGTTCCAAATTTCAATTGATTACAACTCAATTATAAATTATACATTTTTTACGATGGTTCCCAGATTGGTGAAAATTTTTAAAGTACATGATTGAATTCTTTAACACACTTTTAATGTTAAATACTACTGTCCACATGGACAGTTTGTCTAGCCTAGTCATCACAACAGACCCTTTCCTAACAAAAGATCGCCCTTTGCTATTGTCTCGGAGTACTGACAAAACACCTTTCTCTTTCTCCCTTACAAACATAACTACACTTCTCTTTCTCTCAAACATCTTAGAATCTATTGACCTAATTTCAACATCTGTTAGTTTAGGAATACTAACCCCACCAATCTTATACATCATCACAGAGCCTTCTTTTACTATTTCTACATTTTTACTTTCAAGATTATATTTAAAGTTACTTTTTTCACAAAAACTTTTAATTTCTTGCTCTTGGATTCTAAAAACATTCCTAAATTTTAACATCGTGTATTTTTCAAAATCTACAGTCTCATGGTACGCTCGTTTTTTAAGATAAACAGCTGATTCCTTAGTTATAATATTATTTATTCCTGCATTGTTTTTTGAATTACTTATATCTATTTTAACCCCACAAGATACATTAATTTCAACATTACTTATCAACTGTTTTAAATTATTATTTTCAAAAGGCTCATTTTGACTTACATTAGGCTTAACTATTGTCTCGTTTTTAAATTTTCCCCGTTTTAATTCTAAATTTTCTTGTTTCCATTCCTTAAAAAATTTTTCTAAAAACTGTCTTGTTTCATTGCTTAAACTTAACTCCCATTGTCTTAGTTCCGGAATTACTTCATTTATTTGCTTATTTTTATCCAAACTACTTATTTGATCATCACCCATAATACTATATACCTTCCTTATTCTATCATGCATATCAATCTGACTATTGTCAACCCCACCATTACCTTTTTGATTTTCATTTAGCAAATTACTATTTTTATTTACTGAATCATTTAAAACTTTATCTTTTCCATCAAAATCATCAACCCCACCATTTTTCTTAACTTTTAAATTTTCATTATTATCTACCTCATTATTTACTTTATTATTGACCTTTATAACCTCATTAATCTTTGTATTATTACATCTATAATACCCATAACCTACTTTTTCTGTATTATTTCCTATAACAAATGCCGACACTACAGTAAAAGGGGGTGCTTCTTTTAACAATTTATCTTTTAATTTTCTATAAATTTCATTTCTCGCTGTCATCCCAGCACACATCATTTTTTTAATTTCTGCTTGCAATTCAACATCCCTATCTATTAAATTTAGTCCTAACCTTACATGCCATTGTTTAACTAGATTTTCTCTGTCTAATTCGATGTGCCAATGTTCCACATCTCTTCTATCCTTATCCAATACCTTTTCAAATTTATATTTTTTATTTACATTTGTAAAATACTTTTCAAATTCTTGTTTCATAACTTTAAATTCCATCCTAAGCCTATCTAAATCAGTTATTAACTTATTATTATTATCTCCCTCCATTTTTAGTTATTATTATTATTTATCTTTAGTTTTAAGTTTAAATTGTAGTTGCCAACATCATTACCCTAACCTGTTCACTATTATTAACAATTATTATTCCTGAACCCATTTTTATCTTATATTTAACACAACAAATTTAAAAAAAGAATCTTTCTTATTATGATAGAGAGAGTCCTTACCTTGATTTTAAGAGTTCTCATTACCAAAATCACTGTACTTTCGACTAAAAAAGGCCCACAGTTGCGGCGACATTTGTAACAATTCAAAAATTAAGGGTCTGATTTGAAGATTAATATGAAAGTAACTTTTGTTCATTAAAAAATGCCACACGTTGAGCGACATTTGTGACAATTCAAAAATTTAGCTGAAGTTACTTATTTATTAATGATAATTTTTTGATTTGCTCGACTTTAGGCGCCAGATGTATTAACATCAATTTTGAAAAAAGACTGAATTTAATTATTTATAAGATCTCTGGGGTCGTAGGCTCTTTTTACAGTGTACTTACAGTGGATTTTGGTTTTAAATGAGAACACTTTGGCTGAAATGTTACAAAGAAAACATTTATTAAACATTCAAAGAAACATCCTACAAATATTATTAACCACAAAATCATATTATAAATACTAGTTATCCTCTTAGTTTTAATAACAAATTATGAATTTATATCCTTTATTTCTTTCTTTCAAATTAATTAATTTTATCTTCAAAAATGCTTCTACAAATAAAATTGTTGCAACAGGAATTTAATCTATGAATTTTTTAGTAACTTTGTAGCTCTAAAAGAAAAATAAAAAGATTCTATTTTCATTATTTAAAAGTTTCATTTTTTACTAGTATCTCTTCTAGTAATAATCTACTAAATTTTCTTTAAATAGATGAACATTTACAAAAAATTAATTTAAAACATAATACAGGTTATTAATCAAACAGGTAATATATAGCGTCTATACCACAACGCCGATCTAAATAAAAAAACATTGTCTGTATCCGAATGGAAGACTGATGTCCTACACGTTGAAGTTCTACGGCTTGTAGTGGATTCTCACTCGTTCAGAAGTTGTTTTCTCCAGTTGTTGAGAATATTCATAACTCGCGTACATAAACTATTGTCTTTTATGTTCCCACGTTATTGTCTTTGAAACACGCTAAACATGGATTCTTAGATACTTTCGATCTCTATTTGAGATAAAAAATCAAATGTACATTGTTCTAACAGAACCTAGAAACTCTTTCTACGATCTTATTTCTCCAAACACTGGATTATGACTTGTAAAACACAACCTGTCCATTTTAAGCGGTAAACTCAACTTTTAGAAAACACATCTTGTCCCTTCAATCGCTGGACATAGAATGATGTTGCCATGAGGCAAATTCTTACTTCCTTCCTTTTTAATTGGAAACCGGCTCTCGCCTCCTCCATAATTTGTTTCCGCTGTTGTACACAGTCCACACACCCCCTTCTCTTTACACATTTTATTAATTATTAATGATAACAAAAAACACTTGTACCCAATCACACAATACTAAAATTAAACATCTGTACATTTTAATTTATACCTACACTAAACATCGTAATTCATTATGTTGTCTTGAAAATCCATTTTACTTCCCCATCATATTTTGACGAAAGCTACGCTTTATTCATTAGCTTCTCCCACTCTCGTATTTTTAATCTCGCGCGTTTAACACTTATTACAAACTTGATTTTTCACATTGTCACAGATACTATGATGTTATATTAATGTAAAAGGAGTTTTTGAAGACAATAGGTAAATTTTTTTATTTTAAAAGGTAATGATATAATTTGAAATGTATGTAATTAAAAATGAAGTTTGTTTTTGTAATAAATAGTGTTTTGAGAGCATATTATCCCAGCAAACCAAACAAGTTGAGAATTTTTTAATGAAAAAGGAAGGTTCATGAATAATAATAACTTAAGTAATGAGATTTTAAAATAAATGATAATATAAGTTTGTGATTAATGTACAATACAGAATGACTCTAACCAGGGGGGTTGAATAGTGCAATGATTTTTAGACACAGAGGGTAATTAATTTTTTTTTAAATTACAAGGAAATTAAAACATGACGTTTGCTCAATGGCAGCAACCCGTGTGTAGGACTGTTGAAAAATTGATAATTAATTTTTTTTGTTACTGCTTGATAGTTTCAAGGCTAAGTAACATGTTGGCAACTACGAGGCTATTCTCAGAACCACATTCAACTGCTGATTCACGTCATGAAGATGGAGCTGATGGGAAGGATAAATTGGCAAGGTGGCAGCAAATAATTGACATCATTGAATTTGTAATAATGATTGTCTTTTTTTTAATGTAATAGCAGATATTTCTTGTTGAAACTCCATATTCAAGGATAAAATAAAGCAAAAGCTTAAAGTTTCAAATATTTATTAGTATAAATGAGCTACAATTGTTTCGCCTTGCGGCATCGACGGGCTACTGATAATTTACAGGTATAGACAACTATTCAAAACATAAGTACAGGAAACTGAAATACAATAGAGAAATCGGGAAAGGTAGGGGGTGACCTAGCAGGTAGATAAAGGTTGATGAACTATGGTACGGATGGGTTTTAGAAGAGGTGACGAATTTAATACAATTTGGTCATTTAGGTTGAGAATAGGCCTAAGTGAAATAGATCTATTTATTTCTAAACATTCTAAATTATTTAATCTATTGCTTTTATTTTCTATATGTAAGAGTTTAACATTCAATTTCGGATCAAAAATATGACCCGAGTCCAAAAGGTGGTTAGCAAAGATAGAGTTTCTATAGCCATGTTTCCAGCTATTTACATGTTCTTTAATTCTAACTTTTATAGATCTACCTGTTTGACCTATGTACTCAGAGTCACAATCTTGACAAGATATTTTATAAACTCCACTATTTTCTAACATTTCTTTTTTATCTTTATTATTAACCAACATTTTCCCTAGATTTTTTGTACAATAAAATGCAACTTTACGATTACATTTAGTAGAAATAATGTTACTGATTTTATAACTAGTTCTGTTGATATAAGATAATTTACAATATCTAACTATTTCAATGTTCTCGTTATGGGAAGAGTGGACTAAATTTTCAGCTCTACGCTTTAACTTTTTTCTTAAAATATTATCTATTAAACTAACCTCATACTTATTATTAACAGCAATTTGTTTAACGACATTCAGTTCATCATAAAAGTCATTAGGTGAAAGAGGTATACTAATAAGTCTATGTACCATGCTGTGAAAAGCAGCATGTTTATGGCTGATAGGATGGTTAGAATCAGCAGGTATAACTGTATCTGTATAAGTAGGTTTTCTGAAAATTTTAAATTTATGATAACTATCACTGATATTAATGTTAAGGTCCAAGAAATTAATGCTGTTATTGTTACCCACTTCCATAGTGAACTGAATGTTGTTATTTACAGAATTTATGGTTTTAAGGAGAGAGTCTAACTGTCTATTAGTGCCACTAAACAAACACAAAACATCGTCAACATAACGGTACCAATAAATTATATTTTTAAATAAAGGATTGTCTTTACCAAATAAATTATTTTCGAAATCCGCCATGAAAATTTCTGCTAGAAGAGGTGACAAAGGTGAACCCATTGCCAACCCTTCTATTTGTTGGTAAAATTTATCGTTAAATTTAAAATAATTTTGACAAATGCAAATTTCTATGGCTGTTTTTAATTCATTACTAATTGTAGTATCAACATTGGTATCGCTAATAATGTCATTGACTATGTTTTTACATTGGTTAATGGGTATACTTGTAAACAGGCTTTTGACATCGAAAGATACAATTTTAGCATTGGAAGGTATAGTAACATTTCCAATTTTGTTAACTAAATCTAAAGAATTCTTAATACTATATTTAGATGTAAAATTAGTGGCACTTTTAAATACAGTATTGACTTTTTGGGCCAATTTATAAGTAGGAGCATTGTTAAAAGATACTACGGGACGAACAGGAATGTTAGGTTTGTGAAGCTTAGTTGGCCAATACTTGAGAGTTATGAACCCCCAACCACCTAGATTGTATGGCCTACCTAAGCTTCACAAACCTAACATTCCTGTTCGTCCCGTAGTATCTTTTAACAATGCTCCTACTTATAAACTGGCCCAAAAAGTCAATACTGTATTTAAAAGTGCCACTAATTTTACATCTAAATATAGTATTAAGAATTCTTTAGATTTAGTTAACAAAATTGGAAATGTTACTATACCTTCCAATGCTAAAATTGTATCTTTCGATGTCAAAAGCCTGTTTACAAGTATACCCATTAACCAATGTAAAAACATAGTCAATGACATTATTAGCGATACCAATGTTGATACTACAATTAGTAATGAATTAAAAACAGCCATAGAAATTTGCATTTGTCAAAATTATTTTAAATTTAACGATAAATTTTACCAACAAATAGAAGGGTTGGCAATGGGTTCACCTTTGTCACCTCTTCTAGCAGAAATTTTCATGGCGGATTTCGAAAATAATTTATTTGGTAAAGACAATCCTTTATTTAAAAATATAATTTATTGGTACCGTTATGTTGACGATGTTTTGTGTTTGTTTAGTGGCACTAATAGACAGTTAGACTCTCTCCTTAAAACCATAAATTCTGTAAATAACAACATTCAGTTCACTATGGAAGTGGGTAACAATAACAGCATTAATTTCTTGGACCTTAACATTAATATCAGTGATAGTTATCATAAATTTAAAATTTTCAGAAAACCTACTTATACAGATACAGTTATACCTGCTGATTCTAACCATCCTATCAGCCATAAACATGCTGCTTTTCACAGCATGGTACATAGACTTATTAGTATACCTCTTTCACCTAATGACTTTTATGATGAACTGAATGTCGTTAAACAAATTGCTGTTAATAATAAGTATGAGGTTAGTTTAATAGATAATATTTTAAGAAAAAAGTTAAAGCGTAGAGCTGAAAATTTAGTCCACTCTTCCCATAACGAGAACATTGAAATAGTTAGATATTGTAAATTATCTTATATCAACAGAACTAGTTATAAAATCAGTAACATTATTTCTACTAAATGTAATCGTAAAGTTGCATTTTATTGTACAAAAAATCTAGGGAAAATGTTGGTTAATAATAAAGATAAAAAAGAAATGTTAGAAAATAGTGGAGTTTATAAAATATCTTGTCAAGATTGTGACTCTGAGTACATAGGTCAAACAGGTAGATCTATAAAAGTTAGAATTAAAGAACATGTAAATAGCTGGAAACATGGCTATAGAAACTCTAACTTTGCTAACCACCTTTTGGACTCGGGTCATATTTTTGATCCGAAATTGAATGTTAAACTCTTACATATAGAAAATAAAAGCAATAGATTAAATAATTTAGAATGTTTAGAAATAAATAGATCTATTTCACTTAGGCCTATTCTCAACCTAAATGACCAAATTGTATTAAATTCGTCACCTCTTCTAAAACCCATCCGTACCATAGTTCATCAACCTTTATCTACCTGCTAGGTCACCCCCTACCTTTCCCGATTTCTCTATTGTATTTCAGTTTCCTGTACTTATGTTTTGAATAGTTGTCTATACCTGTAAATTATCAGTAGCCCGTCGATGCCGCAAGGCGAAACAATTGTAGCTCATTTATACTAATAAATATTTGAAACTTTAAGCTTTTGCTTTATTTTATCCTTGAATAATGATTGTAGTGTTCATGGTTTGCTATGTATTACTATGTATATTATGGTATGTGTTTTAATATATCATGTTAAACTAAATTAAAATTTCAGAACACCAGTGTGTTATATAAATAGTATGTTTTGAAAGTATAAACATTAAAAATGTGACATAAGTTGTTTTAGAATTATGAAAATTGTTACTACTTGTAAAAATTTATTTTATTTTTGAGATTATTTGTATGAAGTATATGTATGTCAGTTGTGATGCAATATTTAGGTATAGTGGTGATGTATTTTTGTATATTTTTTTTGTTTCTATTTTGAACGGCTAAAGTGACATGTTTGTTTTTTTTTTAAACATCGAGACGATGTTTAGAGGGCGCCGGTGATGTTAGGAATTAGGATAGTTTTAGTTAGGAATATAGTCTAAGTTCTTTTTAGGAATACAGTATGACAACAATTATTGTGACAGACCTGAAAAAATGATGAAATTGCTTACCTTGCAAGCAAGGCAGACGTCATTGATGCTACAAACACATATAAACCCTTGGGTGGGAGAAAACTTGGTCAGTGGGCCAAGATTAATCGAGGGAGGTGCTGCAGGAATTTTTGAAGATAGCCAGACGGACTTGGCGAGTAAGAGAATCCTGGGAGCATAATTCTGGAAGATAGCCAGACGGACTTGGCGTATACGAGCTACCTAGGAGTTTTGAGACTTCAGATGAGCATCCATGAATGGCAAGCAGGGTGAGCAAACTTCGTGTCTAAACCTTGTAATTATTTCAGACACAAGTAATAATAAAATATAACGTAGAATCAGATCTGTGAGTCACAATAATTAGAGTCATTCTAGATTAATAGTAGTAATAAAGATATTGTATTATTATAATAAGATAGGAGATAGTCATTGTTAATAAAAATTAATTAGTATACTGAACCACTGATTTGATGATAATTAATCGAAAATAAGAACCCAGTCATATCTTAGAGAGCCAATCCTAACAAATGGTGCATCGGCCGTGCTTTTAGTTTTTACTAAAAAGTTTTATAACCATTTTATAAAATGTTGAGTTTTGTTGAATTCTTATCGGTCATGGGTTTAGTATTTACTAAACACTTTATTACTTTATTTAATTATTTGTTGATTTTATTAATTGAATGTAGACTTGAAGTTGATTTACTTGATAAACGTTAAAATGGAAAAATTTGTTATAGACAATTAATTTATCTGTATTTAGTGTTTTGTTTCGTTATTTTGAAATTTATGAAAGATTACTATGTTATGTTAATTGTTTAATTTGTTGAAAAGTTAATTTGTAAATAGTTATTATAAACTTTGAGAGAAATATTATTAAGTTTTGAAGTAACATTTATATTCAATTTGTTCTACGCTTTTAGGTTGTCAAATGTTTGATATTTCTGAAGATTATTAATCCCTTTTGTGTAAATGTATTTAATCTGTTGATTTAAGAATTATTTATTTATTATACAGTTTGAATTAATAAATTTTGAATGTATATATATGGTTGTTATGCATTTTGAAACATTTGATATTGTCAGCGTCTATAGTAAATAGTTTAAATTAGTCTTGTATGTTTCATAGGCAATGAACTGCAAGAAATACTTAGGTCAGGTTTATTGTGAATGAAGTGTAATGTGAAGATTATATAACATGCTGAGTAGGGAAATTCTTTGGAGTTTGATTGTTTATTTCAGCATACCTTTGGCAAGGTGTGTAGTGTGAATGCTGATTATTTTACAACAAATTAAAGTGTTATGCGATTTCTATGGCAAATAATGGTTTACGACGAAAATTTAGACATGCTAAACCAAAGTGTGCAATTTATCGCAAAAATGTAAACCATTTTAAGAAATCGCATAGCTATAGAGAATTTGTTCCACTAATGATAAACAGTTACATAAATGGTGTGTAAACAATTTACATTGCACTAGGTCACGGCGGTTAGATCATAGACTGCTGACAAGTCATTGTTGTTTATTTACATTGGTTCTTACTTATTGCGTCAAAAGTCTTCTCGGAAATAGGATTCACAACAAACTTGACATACATTTTTATCTTGTTTTCGGTGAACTAAGTAGCTGAAACGGATATTTATGGGTGTCAGGTGTTGAATTTTTCTTTGTTTGTGTAGGAACACCAATAAAAAAAAATAATAATAAATAAATTTTTCTTAAGAAAGTATAGTTTAGGTTAAAATTAGTTGTATTTTGATTGTATGTGAATATAATTTAAAGTTAGTAAACATTAAGATTTAGATAAATAGGGATTAATAAATAATGTAATTTTAAGGTAATTTGAGTAAATTTGAAGTAAAATGATTAAAAAATGAAATAGATGAACAATATAAGTGGAGGTTTAAAGATAAAATGTTTTATATAAATGAATTGTCAAGAGAGTTACTTGTGCTTAATGGACATAATTGGTTTGCTGGGAATAATGATAATTTAGAATCAAGGTTTTATGAGATAGTAAGATTATATATTTTTTAAAAATACAAATAAAGTACTATGAAGAGATATTTTAAGGTAAATGATGAAATAAGAAGTTTTAAGGTTAATAAAGGAGATATGGAGTTTACAGGAATATGATAGGGTAGTGTCAAATAGAAAAATGAAGTCTATAAAGAGGTTTTCTTTGAAGAAAGTAATTTGGTTGCATTGAAAAGTAGTTTTTTAAGTTTACGAGGTTTCTTTGATGATATATGAATTTGCGACGTTTTATTGAGGTTAAAGAGGTTTTATTATTGAGGTTCTGCGAGATTTACGACGAAATGTGATAGCGAGCCAAAGGGGCACTATACACATAAGGTTTTAATGAGTTTCTACGAGGATATATGAGTTTTTATTGCGACGAAATATGACAGTAACCAAATAGTTCTGCATATAAATGATAAGAATGTAGTTTTTTTAATAAGGAGTTGATGCAACCTGGTTATTAAGTCATGAGAAGCCTATAATAAGATGAGTTTTGAGATGAGATACTATGATGTTATATTAATGTAAAAGGAGTTTTTGAAGACAATAGGTAAATTTTTTTATTTTAAAAGGTAATGATATAATTTGAAATGTATGTAATTAAAAATGAAGTTTGTTTTTGTAATAAATAGTGTTTTGAGAGCATATTATCCCAGCAAACCAAACAAGTTGAGAATTTTTTAATGAAAAAGGAAGGTTCATGAATAATAATAACTTAAGTAATGAGATTTTAAAATAAATGATAATATAAGTTTGTGATTAATGTACAATACAGAATGACTCTAACCAGGGGGGTTGAATAGTGCAATGATTTTTAGACACAGAGGGTAATTAAATTTTTTTTTAAATTACAAGGAAATTAAAACATGACGTTTGCTCAATGGCAGCAACCCGTGTGTAGGACTGTTGAAAAATTGATAATTAATTTTTTTTTGTTACTGCTTGATAGTTTCAAGGCTAAGTAACATGTTGGCAACTACGAGGCTATTCTCAGAACCACATTCAACTGCTGATTCACGTCATGAAGATGGAGCTGATGGGAAGGATAAATTGGCAAGGTGGCAGCAAATAATTGACATCATTGAATTTGTAATAATGATTGTAGTGTTCATGGTTTGCTATGTATTACTATGTATATTATGGTATGTGTTTTAATATATCATGTTAAACTAAATTAAAATTTCAGAACACCAGTGTGTTATATAAATAGTATGTTTTGAAAGTATAAACATTAAAAATGTGACATAAGTTGTTTTAGAATTATGAAAATTGTTACTACTTGTAAAAATTTATTTTATTTTTGAGATTATTTGTATGAAGTATATGTATGTCAGTTGTGATGCAATATTTAGGTATAGTGGTGATGTATTTTTGTATATTTTTTTTGTTTCTATTTTGAACGGCTAAAGTGACATGTTTGTTTTTTTTTTAAACATCGAGACGATGTTTAGAGGGCGCCGGTGATGTTAGGAATTAGGATAGTTTTAGTTAGGAATATAGTCTAAGTTCTTTTTAGGAATACAGTATGACAACAATTATTGTGACAGACCTGAAAAAATGATGAAATTGCTTACCTTGCAAGCAAGGCAGACGTCATTGATGCTACAAACACATATAAACCCTTGGGTGGGAGAAAACTTGGTCAGTGGGCCAAGATTAATCGAGGGAGGTGCTGCAGGAATTTTTGAAGATAGCCAGACGGACTTGGCGAGTAAGAGAATCCTGGGAGCATAATTCTGGAAGATAGCCAGACGGACTTGGCGTATACGAGCTACCTAGGAGTTTTGAGACTTCAGATGAGCATCCATGAATGGCAAGCAGGGTGAGCAAACTTCGTGTCTAAACCTTGTAATTATTTCAGACACAAGTAATAATAAAATATAACGTAGAATCAGATCTGTGAGTCACAATAATTAGAGTCATTCTGGATTAATAGTAGTAATAAAGATATTGTATTATTATAATAAGATAGGAGATAGTCATTGTTAATAAAAATTAATTAGTATACTGAACCACTGATTTGATGATAATTAATCGAAAATAAGAACCCAGGCATATCTTAGAGAGCCAATCCTAACAACGCGCTGGGGCAGAACACAAAATGGCGCATGGTTGCTATAACAACCAAATAAAGACCAACGACAGGTGATCGAGAACAAATACCGTAGTGGGAGTGTCACAATATACCAATAGGACATTTCCCAGCACACTATTGGACTTTAAATGAATTAAAAATGCCTGCAGAAGTCAAATAGTGTTGAATCGAGATATCCCGTCATACGCGTTACCGGTCAAGTTGAGGGTTACATGAAATCCCGTCATACGCGTGCTAAGAGTTAAGTCATTTTGTTATTTCACAGCTAAAAACTGGTATAAGTGTTAGAAGAAGTCCAAGTATTGCAAATAAATAAATCAACTTGATTTTATCTATAATTCTAAAGAAAAGAAAAACAATTGCGACTTCTGCGATGAGGTGGTGCATACGTTGTTCACATGCAATGCGTGGGAAGAAGACAGAAAGAAGATGAGTGAAGACGTGGGTTTTGAGGTCGATGCTGACAACATGGTCAACTTAATGCTGGAGTCAATGAATAAGTGGGAACATATAGCCAATTTCATTGTCAGAATCATGAAAAGAAAGTAACTAAGAAAAAGCAAGGAAGAGGGCTGCCGACACAACGGATATAGCCGGAAGGTAGTTCCATGTTTGGCAAGGAGCCCTGGGAACTAGGAGGTGGGTTTTAGTGAGGTATACCTTTCTAAGGGGAGTCCCGCACACAGGGTGGTACGTACGACCACCTTATGGTGCTTAATGCATTCAACACCTCTACGGATTTTTTTTTTTTTTTTCAATCCCAAGCAATACATTATTGACATCTAATCCCCTTTATTGTAAACTAAATACATTAGTCCCAAGATGCAGCAGGCTGAATATTATTGTGAAATATTATAAAATTCAAACGAGTCTACTTTCTTTAGTTAAATTCATTTAAGAATACACTGTCGGTTTGCTCACCTCTATTTCTGTAAGTACTGGCTACCGTGTTTTTGACCATATTGTTCTCTCTGCTGATTCTGATGAATTCTGTTGATTGTTCCAACTAAAGCCCTTGGTCAATCAATGAGCAGGCCATCCAGCTATCACCGTTTAATTACAAATGACCAATACCCTTGGTGGTTTATATACCTTGCCAGGTTAACGAACTATGTATTTTGTCTAGAACCAGCTATTGCGACACTTCCTGATATATTTCACGATAATAGGCTGCCTTCTGTGTATTATCTTGAGACTTAGAATAAAAATTATATTTCATAGTTTTTACAATTATTTCTTACAACTATTCCAATATTGAGCAATGTTATGAATATAACCTCAAAATAAGCTAATACAAAATTTAATAGAAGCTCAGAAAAATTTCGCACTGGGCCATATACTTTAAACTAACATTTTTTTTATTTTTGATAAGATTTTCATAGAAATATTTTTATTTTTGCTTTCAACATGGTATCATACGCTTGAGAATGAGATATATCTAGAAGCTTTCTATCATAATCATAGCTCTGTAAATATTGTACTGGGCTATATATTTTATAATAAGGAAAACAAGGATTTTCTTAAAGACAAAAATGAGAAAAAAATTAAGATTACAATAAATCTAGTAGTATGTTTATTATAATAATTCCCTTATATATAAGGCAGCTCGGAATTCATATAAAGAATAACTATCAGAAAAGCATCTCAAGTATTTAATTGAAACTGTAACTAGCGTGTACGCCTGGCATCTAGCGGTCCTTCCTCCAAAAATATTAAATAATTTTAACTTGATTGTTGAAATTATTTAATATGTTTAATAATTAATTAAAACCAGATTCCGGACTTTTCATCAGTAAATTGAAAATTAAAATTATTTCCCGATAATATTAAGATGCTCTCATCTTTAAATTAAGATATCTATTTAAAATCGTCGTGTTGGTTAGATTGGTACCAAGAAAATTAACACCAGAACACAACACGACAATTTTAAATACGAGTAGATACCTTAATTTAAAGACAAGAGTACAAAGGCCTAACTTTCATGAATACGAAAAGTATAAGTTCATAATTCCTATATATCAAGGACATTAAACCTTACCAAATAAAAAGAACACTACCAGTGTGTTTAACGGAATATTTTGAACTGTAGAGACTAAATATAAGTTGACAAACAGAATTTTGTGTATTAACATTTATAAAAGACGATTTATTAATGAATCAATTTTTTTGTGAATCATCACCAATTTTCCAGTGTTGTATTATTTTCTGATATTGTTGTGTTTGTGGTTTTGTTAGAACTTTGAATAATTTTCAATTTGTTTTGTTGTTACATAACAATATTTTATTTTGTAATATTGTCTTCTTTTTTTAGGAAGTCAAACAAGTTCCAATTCATTTCTCAATATTTAACTTGTATTGTTATCATTTCATGAAATTTTGCCCAATTTATATTTTATGTTGAATCTGATCCATGTAAAAATCTTTTGTTTGAAAGAAAATTGTTATAAAAAAAGAGTTATTTGACCTTGTTTAATTTATTTTAGAGTAAGTTTCAAAATAACTTCAATGTATGGCTTTTGTCTATCAATCAGTTGTTTAGACCAAACAAATTATAGTTAGTTGCAGTACATTTCGATGACATCGTCATTGTAATGTAATTGGTTAATGTTAGATTATATTAATGTCATGTATTTGGTTAATATTAAATTATATTAATGTAACATATTTGGTTAATATTGCATTGTATTAATATGAAAGATTATAACAAGAGTGGGGACATCGTAAGATGTCACACCATGTGATGTCATTTTGCAAGATGCTCATCTTATCACTTTTAATAAATGCTATTGGTTATTCCTAACCTGTGCCATCTCACACCAGTCTCACACAGTATTTTTCCTAGTGTATTCTTTCATCCCAGTCTTATACTCAACCTTGATACAGTTACACATACTCGTGTTCGTACATCAAGTTCTATTAATGTGTTTTATTTGTAATTACCTTTGCCTTTCTTCTAATTGTAATTATATATATTACAGTCATCATCCTCAAAGGTTTAGAGTTAAACTAAATATAAACCTAAAGCTAAGTACAGAGTAGTTGGCTTCCCACTCTTAACCAGCCAATCACAAAGAGGCACGTCTTGCCTTAAGTAATTCAAGATTTGGAAGTGTCAATGCTCTTGCAAATCTTATGGACTACCTTGTGCAACAAACTATATACTGAACCAATAAGTGAGTTATAAAAAATCTAATAGACCTTATCACTCTGAAAAATAACTTAGAAGTAATAGTGTACATTTTTAGTTTGATGATCTTAAATAGAATGGGGTATATGTTTGACTCAATGCAACAAACAGGAAACGTATTTTATTTTTTTTGAATAAAATCAATATAAAATAAGTAAATAAAGAAAATAATTAGTACAAAATAGTCAGAGAAATTTATTGTATGTATGTTAATATTTAAAACAGGTATAAGTTTAGTTATAAGAAAATTGCAGTGTAAACGTTTTATACACAAGAATGAAATCTGTAACCAACCGCCCAAAACAAAAGAAAGTCAGTCTCAGCTGAACCTTGAAAGGAAGAAGTACGCTGAGTCGATAGAGATGTTCGTCGTGACAAAGTGGAAATATAGAAAGAATGTGTTTTTTTTAAGAAACTAAGAGTTATTTTACAAGTACTGTTATATAATAATGTGAGTTGTTTTCTTTTGTCTAAAAATAAACTTTCAAAAGTGAAAATTTATGACTTTGTAATATTGTGCAATGGACAATGCGCATTACGTAATCCGGAAAATGCATACAAAAAATAATAAGTAATTGTGTTTTAAACAAAAACTAAACAATTTGAAAAGAATGTTTTGAACTAATAGTGAAGTAAATAATTGATACGTTCTTAAAAGCAAAGTTGAAAATTAAAAAAGTTAATTTTGAAACGGGAGACCTGATTTCAGTGAAACGACGCCATGTGACTTCAACCCAGAAAAATGTGCTTTTAATTAAAAGTTCTATCTAAAATATTAATGCAAGTCTGGTATATCATGCCTAAACTATTCTTTATATAAACTATAATATGTATTTAATTGAAACTTGTGATTTTTGTTGAAATTTCAATATTGTGTCTATAGAATTGTCTGATGTTTTTTGTAAGAAGAGATGATATGTTATTGGAGTGTGATTTTCTAAATCTTTTATAAGTAAAAGAGTTTTCTTGTTTAAAGTTATGATTTTGATTTTTTTAATTTGAAAAAGAAATAAAGTTTTATGAAATTAATTAAACAAGATAATAAGAATATTAGCTTTTCAATATATAAAGAAATTAATTTAAAAGTCGGTTGCAACCATAAATAATAAAATTTTAATGAACTATTTTTTATTTTATTTTTTGATTAATTTAATAATGTGTAGGATGTTATATATGTAATTTTATTTTTACAGGTGTTATTTGACTTGTATGTATTCTGATTTTAATTTGTGTTTTTCAATAATAAAATGTACATTTCAGAATAAAAAAGATTCTGTACTTTATTCAATATTCTACTTGTATAATACATATATTTGTAATAAAATATTACAAAATGGCGCCCAACTTAATCGAATAAGCATTACAAAATCTCTTGTTATCGCATTAAATTTTAATTGTTTCAAATTATTCTTAAATCAATATAAAATAAAATGAATCACAAATTATAATGATATAAAATAAATAAATGAAAAATTAAAAGTTGAAATAATTTGTTGATTTTTTTTTTTTTTTTTTAGTTTTTGCTTGCTACATTGACTCAAAGCTGAATGAGATATTGGCCACTCTCTAGCTGTAAAACTACAGCTCTGTAAATTTTGAGAAGACGGATTTGGTTTATGGAATTTGATATAGATGTAAATATGTTAATTTGATGCAGGAAATGTAACAATTATTTATTTTGTATTATTATGATAATTTAATAAAATGATTAAATATAAATAAGCTACACAATTTATAATATATATATATATATATATATATATATATATATATATATATTTTTTGTAGGCTAAACTAAATTTATATGTATCTATTACCATTTCTTCATAAATAATTTAGCTAAGAAATTAAATAAAGAAATTTGTTCCATAAAATTTCAAGAGTTGTGATTAAACTAAAAGGCTTTGTTGATAAGTTTTTTAGATAATGATTTTGTTCATATTCATACTGTTTTGCATAATTAACATACAGTTAAAATATAAACTCCTAAAAATTCCAACAAAAAACAAAAACAGGAATAAATCTGAGGAATAGTGTATAAATGAAAATTCATTAAAGATTATATACAATTGAGTTAATTGTTCCTAAAATATTGTGTTTATGAACCTTAAAATGAAAAGTCTATCAAATTAGTATTACATTTGATTTATTTGTTTACCTCAAATTTATGATGTCTGAAAGAATGCTTAAGTAAATCAACTGCAAGATCTCCATTGTTCCAAGCAAGGACAAGCATTGGTTCTACATCTTCAGTACTTTTTACCTCATTCACATTCTATGATGGAGTAAAATATGTTTTAGTTATGTTAATATTAAAACACCATTTAGCATTTTTTATTAATTTAAAATATATTAATAGCAATTTAATAATGATGAGCTTAGATGGAACAGAAATTCAACAATTCCAGAAACAATTCAAAACCAGAAGAATTCAATTGTAGAAGTTTAGAAACACAAAGCTATATAATTTTAATTTGAACTATTTTATTTTAACTATGAATAATATCCATATTTAAAATTAAAATACAATTAATTATAAGATATGACAACATACTAATGATACTATTGACCGATGGTACTTTAGACAACATACTTTATATATCACCTTCATATGGTGAAATTTTTAAAATTATGTTAAAAGTCAGACAAATTAATTTGGTTTTATATTTTACATCTTTAACAGCTTCTTAATTGTAAGCCTGAGATAATGTTAATGTTTCAGAGTTCTACAAAAATCATTTTAAAATAAAGTCTGAAAAAGGGTATAACTCATAAAATAAGTTTTTTTTTTTTTTTCCACAAATGAGACTTCTTATATTCATCTTAAATGATATAAAAAAATTTCCTTACATCATTTCTATCAACAGGAAAATTATATTTATTCTAATATGTGAAGCTCATAAATGGTTCATTATTCTACAGATTAATTTGACAAGCATAATTACAAACAAAAGTTTGATTTCTATGTTTATTAAGAACTAAATTGACAGTTTTGTGACAATTATATAAAAAATATCCAAACTAAAAATGCACATTGCTACATGATGGTGTGGTCATGGATTTTCACTACTCCTCCAATAGCACTTACTTGGCTTATATATATTATATTATAATTTAAAAAGTTGGTAGTCTACAGTTCAGATTAGGTTTTAATGATAACCGTTTTAATTATGTAGAATTGGGACTGATGTCAATAAATTCAAATTAACTTCTCTCCCTAAAAGAGTTTATAAAAGGTTTATCATAGCAATGACTACATAAATACTATAAGACACGACATAGGATAGGGAAATAGTCTACGCTTTACGGGTGCTGTTCATCACAAGTTTGACACACAGCTATCAGAAAGCGCTAGCAGCAGGTGCTTGACTGTACGCATCCCACTTGGTTGAGACTGTACAACTGTTGACCTCTCTCTCACAAACCTTCTCACTTACTTCCGTCAGCATAGTCAGTGTTGTCAGTTCGTGCGCTGAGATAAGCGATTCTCGACCTCCCCTCGCATCTCTGGTCTCATATGTGGCATCAGTGCGTTTTCTCTTACCCGCCTGAAACATTGTTTGACCGTAGAGCCACCTAGCGCCAGTCACATCAACTTCAGATTGGTCACATCAACGCCACCTAGCGGGTATTGGTCAACTCAAGAATAAGCGTAGAATATTTAACATGGCCATGTCGTGTCTTATAGTATTTATGTAGTCATTGATCATAGTATATCAACCTAATACTAGTTTTTTTTTGTATTTGTTTAATTGTATTTTTAAGCTACATCCACCTTATTTTAAACACAGCATATCCCTTGTTCTTCTTTTTTGCTGATTGTCAACTACAACACATCACAGCACACAACAATAAGAAAAAATACTATGAAAGTTACCGTTTATTTAGATTATTTATTTATTTATTTACCCATCACAAATTGTAACTTGTATAATTTTTTAAATCCAATGTATATATGTTTTAAATGTGTGGTGCTAAATATGATATATAATAAGGAAGTGAAGGGAAAAAAACAAGAAAAGAGGTTGTTACAAGTAAGGGAGGTAAAAGAAGAGTAGAAAGTATTGTTGGGGAGGACACAAAATCCAGACATCTTTAACAAGGGCTCTACAAATATATTAATAAGGTACTATCTCAATAATTTCAAGGGAGACATAAACTGGTGATACCAAACCAAAACACTTAAGAGCAGTAACCAGTATCAAGACTAAATTGTTAAAAGAAGGTTGATAACTATAATAATAACAAATTTGGTAAGTAGCCAATTTCAAGTAAACCTCCATCAAATAGCTACTTCAAAGAATATGCACGTAAAATAATATAAGATTAAAGCACTATAAACTGACACCTCAATTAAACATTTAACTTTTGAAATTAATTCCTACAAATATAATTACAGTAGAACCTCTACGTAACGAACTTCTATATAACGAATTTTCTCTGTAACGAATTTTTTTTAAAAGACAAATGAAATTCCATTTAAAAATGTTTCCATATAATGAAGACAATCTTCCATATAACGAATTAAAATGTCCAAAAAGTAATTTTTATTAATAAAATTTATATAATGGTGACAAGGAGAGGCGCCATAGAAGAACATCTGTCAGTGAGTTAGTATGAGTCACAGACAGCTTGCGGCTCCGGACTCCCCCTCTCTCTCCCCACCTTAGCGGTACTGGCGGCGCTCGTCTGTATATCTGATCTCTCAGTATAGACTGAGTTATCATTGAGAACAGAGCATTTGCGATGTCTAAACGGAAGGCTTTAAGTGTAGCAGATAAAATTAACATTTTAAAGGATGTCGATCACGGCATACAAAAGCAACTTATAGCACAGAAGTATGAAATTTCTCTAAGCACTCTCTCAACAGTAATAAAAAATAGGGGTGCAATTTTGAAGTGTCAGGAAGCTGGAGGAGAAGAAAGAAAAAATACAGTTTAATAAATTTAAACAGTTTCCTTGTCATTGATCTGATTACTATTATATTAAAGACGTCTGATTATTACAATATAAAATACCGTACGTGATAAAGGACCAGTTTTATTTATTTTCTAATTTTTAAACTCACTAAAACCGGTTAGAGTTGTCACAATTGTACCGTGTTTAGACTCATTTTGCAAGAAATAATATTTAGAGTTCAGTAATTAGAGTAAAAATTAGGTAAAGTTAAAATCTAGAAAAAATTTATTTTGTAACACAAGGGCTACTTGGCGATTCATAGAAGAACCATTAGCGGCAGGTAGGCCGAGCCGAATGTGTGAATGTGTCTGTCGGCACTCTTCAATAGAAAACAAAAAAATAAGTTAGTTCTGAGAATTGCAGAAAGTACATTTCCGGAGAATAGGATTTGTTTACTAGTTCCCACGATCCCCTCCCTAATATTAGTCGACTCGGTACGTTAGTCGGCAAACTTTACAAAGAAATACAGTAATCAGCTGCTTCTAAGATAGTCGACTATTTTTACAATTAATACAAATAATACAAGTTAAATACTGCAGTATTTCTGTTTTTTAAACTGTAAAAAAAAAATATTTTAATATAAAAAAACAATACAATTTCTTTATAACAAAATTTCTATGTAACGAACTTTTTCTTTAGAACCTTCAATTTCGTTATATGGAGGTCCTACTGTATATTCATAAGTTATAAAATCACCCTTCATCATTACATATTTTCACCCAAGCCTATCACCTATATAGATTTAAGCATCACCCAAATAATTTGTTAGTATTAAGTTATCCTCTAAGTTTAACTAAAACAAGCGATTATCTAGTTTTTGTTATTAAATTTGAACATATTAGCTTTATAATCAAAAGAGCTAGCCGAGGTATTTCAAAGAACTATCTTGACAATACCCAAGATCAAGTAAATGTTTTAAACTTAAGATAATTGCATTGTACTATATTAACAGAATAGTATTAATAAATAACAGTCATGTATTTATATTTCATCCATCTCATTTATTTATAAAAACAACAAAATAAAATAAATAAATAAGATGGACAGAATAGGAATGGTGAGTTGAAATATGAAATTGGCAAGGTTCTAGCTATTTATTGATGATGCCCAAAAGAAATAATCAATTTAGTATGGTCATTAACTTTATAATAATATAGACATAATAAGAGGCACTTTTTCAGTAATACAAAGTCCAAAATACCTCTGGGTACAACTAGGACAGAGTGATATTACTGAATTCATGTTTATTGCTTAAATTTTAACGCGTTCAGTGCTACGTGTCGGCATTTACCGACATGCTATATGCATTAGTGCGCCTGGTGTCGGTATTTCCCCGACACGTTGCTTTGCAAGCAATATTGCTTCAGTCTGAACTCAGGTCTGTACAAGGGAAGAAGATTTCTAGGTCAGGCCTGTCAATACATTCCCTTTGTTCTTTGTGCAAAGTAGTCCCGGCGTCCTGCGATTTTTATAGTTTATACTGTCAGATTAGTTTTAGTGTGTATTCTAGAGTAGTACTTTGTTATTTATTGTCAATATTTATAGTGTTTTATGATGGCTAGTACTTCTGGAAACAATGGCGATTAACGTATGAAAACTAATGTAAGTTCAGATGAATTGGATAGTGACGCCGAGAGCAGCGGGGAGGATTAAGAAACGGAGAGCAAAGAGGATGTTCAATACGACCCATCGTGGGCACCAAATACTAAAGGCTTACAAAGAATCCTTTTTACAGGTGAAAATAAACTTTATTTTGGAAAGCCAGGACAAAATAGACCTATTGATTGGTTTCTTTTGTTGTTGGATGAAGTGTGCCTTGAAGGTATCGTTCGTGAAAAGAAAAAATATGCAAGGGAAGTTTATTTTAGCCCCAACTTAGAACCTAAATCTAGAATAAACAAATGGAAAGATCTTACAATTCAGGAACTAAACAGTTTTATTGGTCTTATTTTTCATATGGGTACAGTGCGCCTAAATAGACTAAAGGATTACTGGAAACTAGTCGATTCTTTGATTTCAAGGTTGTCAGGCAGATTATGTCTCGAGACAGATTTTTATTAATTCTCAGGTGCCTCTACTTTTCTTCAAGTCCTGCTCGTAATGGTGATAGGCTTAATAAAGTGAGAATGCTAATTGATTATTTCAATAGTAAGATGACTCAAATTTATTATCCTGGGAAGGATTTATCTCTCGATAAAGGAATGTTGTTGTGGAGGGGGCGTCTTGTATTCCGGCATTATCTAAAAGGAAAACAACATAAATATGGGATCAAGATTTATGCTCTCACTGAACCTACAGGACTTGTAACAAATTTCACAATTTATTCCGGTAAGGGTAGTGAGCTTTCAGGGAAAAGGCATGCCATAAAATTGGTTAAACATTTGATGAGAGGGAAGTTCTAAGGGACATACTCTCTACCTTGATAATTATTATAACAGTTTTGCACTTGCATCAGAACTTCTAAAGAAAGGGACATATTGTACAGGCACACTTAGATTGGATAGAAAATAAGTGCCTGCAGATTTAAAAACAGCAACACTAAAAAATGGAGAGAAAATAGAAAGATATGCCGAAGGAATAATGATTGGTAAGTAGAAGGATGAAAGAGTAGTTTGTTATATCTCCACAGAGTACGAGAATACAATGGCATTTTCACATAACAAACGAGGTGAGAATAGAGAAAAACCACTACCTATCATATATTATAATGCAAACATGAAGGGAGTGGATAGGAACGACCAAATGTTAGCATACTATCCATGTGACCATAAGTCACTTAGATGGTACAAAAAGTTTTCGTCCATGTGTTGCTAATAAATGCTTTCAGACTTTAAAATTTTGCAAACCCTGATGAAATGACTCCACTTTATGACTTCAGGATTAGTGTAATAGATGCCCTTTTGCCAGCTACTGAAGGTCCGTCGCCAAAGTGCACACATCATGAAAAACATGTTATCTCCAAGATCAGTAAAGTTGACACAAGAGGTCACATCGTAGCAAAGAGATGTAGAGTATGTTACAGAGAAGGGAAGAGAAAAGAAACTGTTTACTTTTGTGCACAATGCCCAGGTGAGCCAGGTATTTGTGCTTTGGCTTGTTTTGACAAGTTCCACTTCGGTGGAATATTGAAGATTTATGGCGGTGGGTGGGGCATGTAAATACAAATTATACATTTTTTTATTTTTTACTTTTTCTTATTATTATAATTACTTTAGTGACTTATTGAACTGTACATATTATAAAAACAGTTTCTAGTGCATATTGACTGTTTGTGCTGCCGGTCACGCGGTCATGTCGGGTTTTACTTACATGCCTTGTGACGTCATTTATGACGTCATTATCATCATGGATGGACTTTCCGCTGCATATTTATGGATTCTTATATATAAAGGTATGTTACTATGCAATAAATTTTCTTTAGGCTCTAGTTAGGGTTTTATCAATTTTACATAGCACCCAATGTGTTAAGCAAGAACACCAGCCATTATGAGTGCTACCGGTAAACTAGAACCATTTTATATCTAAAAGTAAGCTCTATACAAAACCAAATCCTATAAAGATACCAATCATAGAATATGAAACATCTACATTATTGTAATGTTAATAGTGGTCTTGTAAGTAAAATGAGAGATGAAAGGTAATATAAGATAACGATATATATGGATTTTAGTTACTAGCAGAAACAAAGAATGGTCCTGATGAGTTTGAACAGGCAGTATCAACGAAGATTAAGGGATGACCAACTAGCTAAACAAAGTTCAATGGTAAGTAGGGGCTAAGGTGCATCAACAAATATAGAAGAATCTGAACAAAGTAATAAAATAAGTAATGAACATTTATTTCACTGTTATCTTATTTAATTACTATTTACATATTTCATTATTTATGTAAATTTATTGTGATTTCTTTTAAAACATATCTGCCCCATATGTTTGTCTGGTATTATAGATATAAAATGATTTAGATTAATAAGCCAACTAAAAACCTAAATCTGCATGTCCAAGATAAAAAAATATTTATTTTAGGCATGTAGAAAAATGTGATTAAAAGTATACAACAAAGTTATGTAGCCTGTGGTAGAATTTGTTGAGCAGGTTGATGCATAATTTAGTTATAGTGAGCAGCAGCCCTGTTAATATTTTAAATTAAAATATAAGCCTACTAAATAAATATTAATTCTATATTACTTTAAGACATTATAACTTTTTTATCTTAGTGTCATTCTATTTATTATTCATTTCAATAAATAATTTTACAATCCACTCTATAAGCTGATTAGTACCAAAATCCTTAGTACCAAATTTTTTTTAGAAACTCAACTCCATCTGTAATAATGACAGTTTAATGCAGCTCTAAACTTTGTTTGTGACTACATTTACCTAAGTAATAAAAACGCATTTGTTTTATAAAAAAAAATTTTTTAGTTAAATATACATTTCGTAAGGGTTCATATAAAAACTGAAAGTACATAAAGTAGAAACTCTAATAATATTTGTATTAAAATTTTCTTACTTGTCCCAATTCACTATCAGTCCTTTCAGTTATTTCTTCTTTTATCTTAATGCTCATAGTTTCTACATTCTCATCTTTAATAATGATCGGTACCTCTACGGTTTCAGTAGAAAAATCAATGATGTATTGGTCAAAGTAGGGTTTATTAAAAAATAAGGATTTGGGATGTTTTACATTTTCAGAATATAACATGCTCGATTGAAACAATATTTCATTATCAGCTCCCATTTGCTCCAAAATAGTTTTAGGAATATCATTTTTCTGTAAATATTTATAAAAGTATTAGATATCACACAAATAGTGTGTATTACAAAACATGCTACTCTTTAAAGTCGTAAAGTCAAAATATTTTATTCTTTATTTATTAATAATGGACCATTTAATTATTATATATTTATTAGAATGATGAAACAATAAAAACATAGCAACAAAATAATTTTAATGGCATTTTTAATATATGGATTTTTTTTTTTTAATATCGTCCATATTTGTGTATACAAATTATTAACACCCTTAGCAATTCCATGTTGTTCTGATTTATCAATAAAACCTACCATGGATTTTTTATTGTCATTTATATGCAATAATCTTTCTGAAAAACATTAAAAGATAAACCTTAGTCTTCAAATGCTCTAATAGTGTCAAGTGAACCAGAGAGACCTGATAAGAAAGCTTAAAGAGGGGTATCTAATCCAAAACTAGTCGAAGAAAGGTGTAGATCCAGCTATGTACCTTGTGATTGCCAGACCCATACAGATAAATTAATATCCTGAGAAGATAAATTAATATTCAATAACTTAAGCTCAAATTCTTAGTACAAGCAAAATAAATTTATATTATCCGGTAAACATATTTCATATATAAATATAATTATTACTACTGCTTTCATGACAAATTTGGGACTCAGGACACCAGAACACTTTATGAGAGTTGATTCAAATTCATTTACTCTTCTAGTGGTCACATTTTATATTTCATTGTTATAAATTTGGCATAAATATATATTTCTACAATTCTACAATAGCTAGGATGAGTTTGTTGGCTAGGAAAATCACTGGGTAAATTTCAAAATGATGTTAGTTTATTATATATACATATAAATGATACTTTTTTCTACTGATAAATAAAATAATTCGTGCGAAATTATTCCCTAAACATTCCAAAATATTCAAAAATGCACAACGTTATTGTTTAAGTTGTCACTTCTGTCACTTCTTTTTTTTTTTTTTTTTAAGAATAATATCTCCCTTGATGGTCCTGCAATATCCCATAATAGCTTGTGAGCGTCTTTAGAATCTACATCCAACATTTTGCACACATTTTTTTCTCTATAAATAAAAATTTAAATAAATATTGAGAAAAACTTAACTTTTAACTACATGACCTGAAAATCTCTTTAAATAATAAAATTTAAAATAAAATAAAAAACACAGCTAGGATAAGTTTGTTGGCTAGGAAAATCACTGGGTAAATTTCAAAATGATGTTAGTTTATTATTAATATTTTTTTGAAGTGAAAACTTCTTTAACAACGTTGTGCACTTTTTTGGATGGGCAAAAAACATTGAACTCGTGTCAGATTTTATAGCGACACTGACACTGCTACCATGAGATATATAATGTATATATGTGTATATATAAATAGTATGGGACGCACTCCACGCGCATATACTATATATCCTTTCATATAAAAGTATGGTGTATATGTATATATATATATATAATATATATATATATATATGTATTAGTATTATTCCATGTAGAAAATTGTGGCGGGTCATTTTTTGATAGTGGGGAATGTGGAGGGGAGCATAAGAACATATACTTTCAAATCTAAATGAGTCTCTCTCAAGCGTATGCGTGATGTGTTTCTCTGCTACCAACTTAACTTATAAAAATTATAAAAATTGAGTAAATTATTGAACAAAGAGATATGTGGTCAAACTTTTTTTATTTTCAAACTTAAAAGATCCTTTTTTTATTTAGGTGCATTGTATTTTTATAATTTTGATTTTGATAAATAAAACTATATTATGTTCAAATATTGAATTCATTGTTAAAAATATTTATTAAACTTCATTTGCAATATATTTACATGATTGTACTTTATATTTGTGGTTTCCCATAATAACGACGTAAGTTCATTTTTCGAAATTTTGAGAAAATAAGGATTTAGTGTTTGTAATTTATACTTAGCAGCTAATAAAATTGTAAAATTGTAATTTAAACTGACATACCTTGACTATCACCTTAAAAATGCATATTTATTTTGAAGATTTTATTAAATATTATTTTATAAAATTATTGTTCTTAGTTACTCAAGAAAACCCAAGGACGAGCTGGAAATTTCATCATGGCAGAGTAGGAAATGCACAGGTGGAAGATTCAAACGCAACAATCGATTGAATTGAAAAGATTACGTGAAAATCCTTTACAAACCATCACTTCTTGATTTCATTTCTAAGGATAATAGATTATCTATTTTTCATTCAATTGTCAAAGTTTATGTGCGCATATAGATGATCTAGCAATTGACGCTCTTGTTAAGAAGATGAATGTGTTAATTTTATCAGAAACTCATATGGGTAACGATGAAGTAATTGATTTCATTCCGAATTTCAACTTTGTTAAGAAATAATCGTCCAGCAGAAGGACGATTATCTATTTATCAAAATATGGACACAGTTCATTATTGCACAAATTATATGAATGTGCATGCGAAATACACCAGCATGTTTAACACTACTGTTTCTGATATCGGCAATATGTGTCTATGTCATTGCCACTTTGGTGATAGTCAGTTCATTATTATGGTTGCCATTTACATTTCTCCGGATAAGTCATTGCGTGCTATATGAGACTTCTTGTATGAAAATTTATTTATTTATTCTCGTGACGCATCTGCATTGCTTCAACAAAAAATTGGGAAAAGATTTGAAGATTTGCCAATGATTTTGAGTGGAGATTTTAACATAAACTTTGCAGACAATAAAAATCTACCACTAATTGAATTTTTAAATAATGAATTTGGTTTTACGATGTCAAATTATCACAATCTTATCACAACGAAATATAAAACTACTATTGATGCGGTCTTTACAAGACATTTAAATATATTCGAATCAAAATTGTTCGTTTCTTACTTTAGCTACCATAAACCTATTGTATCAGTTTTAGAAATTGGCAATTATGCTGCTGGCAGTGATGATGGTGAAAGAATTGTTGAAATTATGGATGAAAGTTGATTTTTCTGAAGTGTAAACTTTTTAGCGCAATAAATGAATATTGTATTTTACCATATAAATGATACTATTTTCTACTGATAAATAAAACAATTCGTGCGAAATTATTCCCTAAACATT
This sequence comes from Aphrophora alni, assembly GCA_963513935.1. NCBI lineage: Eukaryota > Metazoa > Arthropoda > Insecta > Hemiptera > Aphrophoridae > Aphrophora > Aphrophora alni. Next base: position 99,641,326 of record OY740767.1, read on the forward strand.
CCAAAATATTCAAAAATGCACAACGTTATTGTTTAAGTTTTCACTTCTGTCACTTTTTTTTTTTTTTTTAAGAATAAGAATAATATCTCCCTTGATGGTCCTGCAATATCTCATAATTGCTTGTGTGCGTCTTTAGAATCTGCATCCAACATTTTGCACACATTTTTTTGTCTATAAATAAAAAATTTAATAAATATTGAGAAAAACTTAACACTTTTAACCACGTGACCTAAACATCTCTTTAAAGAATAAAATATTAATTAAATTTCAGTCAAATTTGGCAAGTAAATTAGATTTTATATTCATTCCTGACAAGATTGACAAATTTCAAAATAGTAGTAATTTGAAACAATTTTTCAGATCTTTCTACATATCTGTAGTTCCTACATAACTCTTTTCATGCTGCTTGGAAATCTGTACATATTGATATTAGGTTCACACTGTTCGATAAAGCTAACACATAAATAATATTTTTTTAAATTCAAGAAAATCAACTGTGTGGAAAATTTAATTTGTTATTTTAAAATATGATATAGTTAGTGTGTGAATGAGGTCTAAAATTATATTAGTGTAAGGATAAAATATAACAGAAATTCATTGTTTTTATATTACATGTTATTTTTCACTTCAATATAAGTAATAATATAAAAGTTAAAATTCAAACAAGGTTCCAATTTTGGGTGCCGAAATACTACATTATGAAACAATATTAGTTCTACTGTATATATACAAATATTTTCAATGTTTATTTACTTACTTCTTCAACATCTACAACTCTACGAAAACCTAGAAGTTTTATTCTAGCCTTATCTGATGTACCTAATTGAGGTATTTTTCCTACACTAGAGGCAAGGCGTATAAGCCTTTCACCAAGCCATTGTCCTACATCCTGATATCCATTAGGATAAGTCAAGACTCCAGGTCCAAAGCGTATATTTTCTCTAAACAAACCCTACAAAGTACAAATAGATATGCAAATTTTATAAGTCATAGTATATAGAGTAATCTAAAATTAAAATAAAATATATGAACAAAGATTTTGAATGCTTGTACATTTTTCCAAGCTTTCTCTTATATAGCAAAAAAAAAAAAAAAAAAAAAAAAAAAACTGAAACAAAAATCAATTTGTTTAGACAACTCAAACATGAGTGAAATGATTGTACAAACGGAGTTTTCATCAACTGATTCCTATTATTATTAGTATATTTAGATCTTACTTTATATTATATAAGTTATAATATATTATATATTTGTTAACCCTTTGCGATTGGAATGGATATTTGACGCTATTCCTCAGCGATCGCGCGGCCAGCTCTACTGGCCGCCGCCATTCGCATGCCAAGTCGGATTTTTTTCCACAGCAATTGTCCTTTGCGATCGGACGGCCAGCGGTGCTGGCCAACATGAAATCCAACGAACGCTCGGGCGTCCAGCAGGACTGGCCAACAATGTATGTTATCGTTTGTAATATTCAAACTATGGTATGATGTCTGTAGAGTGCTGCAAACTTGTGAGGAATTATTGAACTAAATGATCAGCAGGTTTGCAACATCATATCGTAAAAAATGTGGTAAACTAAGGTAAAACAAAGTAGGCTACTGCACAGTGTGTAGCAATAGAAGACAAGGAAAAGAAGAAAGGGTTTTTGCAAAACTAGTTCAAACAATCCTGGACTTCTTATGGGTGAATGTTTTGAAAAATACCACTCAGCGAAAAAATAAAAGAAGATTAAAACACAATAATTACTTATCGTTTGTATGAGTGACAAATAGATGTAGCCTACGTTTTACACGTTTAGTAAATAAATAATTAATATTACTTTCAATTTTCAAACAAATGTATGTCATAATTCAATATCTTATTTGTTTTCGAGATTCAATAAAACAGCAGTATAAAATTACAATCATTGATTTATTACAATTTAAATCCCCTATGCTAACATTGCAGGTTTTTAGTGAAAACAATTCCGAGCTGCCGGGAGAAAGCCGACATTATGAATGCCGAGTTGACGCAGAGTGGAGCGTGGCCAGTACAGCTGGCCATCCGACCGCTGGAACCAATTTATGCGGAAAGACTTCCGAGTGGCTGCTGACTGCGTTGTGGCCACTCCTACTGGCCTTCTGATCGCAAAGGGTTAATTGAAATTGGTGAAAGTCAGTTAGCTATGGTAAAGATGAAATTGTTATAGCCAGTACAATAGTACAAATTACTAATAGTAAATTTATCACAGAAATGAATTGTAAGAGATAACCAAAAAGTACAACTTACCTTAGAATATTGTAAATAAAGATAACAAGTTGTAGGCTTAATGTATGTAAATTCAAGATGTAATGTATTGGAGTTAACACAGGATAATTATTTAGGAATAAATAGAAAACAGAGACAACTGAACCTATTTCAAGGTTATAACAAAAAAACAAGTGTAATATCGTCTCTAAATTAAATTGATAGAAGAGAAGTATCAAGTAACCACAGCCTACAATATCACCACCATTACTGTAGGAATAATAAATTAAAACAACATTAGCGATATTTTTCAAAAGAAATTAGAACATTTTGATAATATAATCTCTAACCTAGAAGTCAGAGTATAAGTACGCGATGTTTTCTTTTTGTATACAAATTCACTAAACTAATGTAAAGAAGTAAACTAATTCAAACAAATTGTTTAGCTTCAAACCAAATTATTAAAATCAATTACCGGGTATATCTTAAATAAAGACAGTATTAATATAAAAGATCAGTATTTTAGTAACGCTATGATGGCAGAGGTATGACACGGAATGCACCAACCAATAGAGACGGAACTAGTAGAAGGCATGTGACTTTTCAAGAGACCACACGACCAATGAGGATCCAACAATAGTAGATAACAAGAGGTTGAGACTACGTCTGGCAAGATTGTAAGGGACCGCGTCTATGAGCTTTGAAAAATGACACCAAACAGTAAATTTCTATTTTAGAAGTTTTGTGCGCTTATTTTTGAAAAGTAAGGTGATCAAATTCAATATAGTTCATCATCAAGAATCTGATAAAAAACTTCATTTTGTATATTATGAGAATTCGTTTTTGTTTCAGATACTCAACCTTGATATTTTCAAAGATCTAAAGTAAATCTACTGAACAATTATTAGAATTATCAAATTTGGACTAACATTTTTTTTTTTAAAGCAAATTTTACATTTTAAAAGAAAATATGTAGAGAATTATAAATAGTATCATTATGAACAATGCGTAATAAATAACGCTTATTAGCCAGCACGATTTTCCCTCTCCGAGATAAAAGAAACAAATGTTTGTTCAAACAGTTAAACCTTGTTTTATAAGAGCTCTATTTTTCTACTTGGAGCATGATTAAGGCAATAGAAAATATATTTAAAATATAAAATTGGTCTCATTATAAACCCTTCAACATATTACAATTTTTGTTTGTTTTGATAATTAAATATATGTTTTCTTCTTTTTTTGTTGTTGTTAGTATAAATAATTATTTGTATTAAAATAATTTATTCTGAATAATGTTGTTTTATTAGTTAATATAATAATATTTATAAAAATTCTGTTATACCAACTCATATTTCTGATAATCCTCAGTTAATATTGATATTGAAAACATGTAAGCAGTTTGTGAATCTTGTTAATTTGAACAACCAAATAATAAGGTACCAATATATATGACAATGTCCAACAGGTTCATAGAAAAACTTCAATTGGATTGTATGGTCCTTTTGAAAATAAATTACATTTAATAATTAAGGATCCCAATACAAAAAATTGTTGGGAAATTGTTAAGTATCCAGTAAAAATGCAGTTCATACTATTTATAAATATAGTTATTTATTACATAGTTTAGCATACCAGGACATATTGTCAACTATATGAACCGCATGGAAGAATACCAAATTTATCGCAGTGAGTTGCAGAACCCTGATGGATTGTTGAATGATAAAAAAAGGTTTGAGGCAACCCCCACCTTTGAGCTGATAAACAGATTGACTACCATACGCACATAACCGATGCATAGTATACTATGTAGTGCCGGCGCAGTGACATTAATGAAAAAGAAAATATTGCGTTTCTTGTGTGTGAATGTTATGGTTATACTTGTATTTTGTGTTGAATGTTTTAACTAAGTAGAGTTGAGAATGTAGAGTTGTACATATGAACTGTTTTCTTTATTCTCAGCATACAAAGGTGAAATGAGATGATGAATTATACTATGAATTTTAAATCAGTAAGGACCATAATTTGGTGGAAGGTCAATTTTTGCACCGAAAGAAGCAAAAGACATTGCATTGTTGTACTGACGAATGTTCTCCCTAATCAGTTGCCCGATGATGCCGCAAGGCGAAACAATTGTAGGTCATTCATACTATTAAAATATTTGAAACTTTAAGCTTTTGCTATATTTATCCTTTTAACTAAGTGTTTATCACCCGACGATGGACGATAATGTCCGAAACACGTGTAGTGTAATGAAATATATGACAATATAAACTGAAAAAAAAAGAATTAATCAAGGATTGGTGGCGGTAAGTCAAAGATAATAAATAAATATTGTCATACTTTTCTACTTTTGCCTAGGCTTTAAAACATGTTTAAATAGTAATAAAATTAATCACAGATTTTCACCATAATTTCATCTTAAAACTAATAGTTTAGTTAGTTATAGTTATTAAAAAATGTGTTCATACTAAAAGTATTTGTAATTTGTTATTGTAATAAAATAGGATACGGTAATTAGAGAGAAAACTCTATTTTAAACTTCAATATTGGTTACAATGTAACATAAACATCAATTTATAAATTAAAAAATATACATAAAGAAGAATAGGTTTTATACTAGACAAACCCCGTGCAGCGCAATGTGTCGCGTGCTTGCTTTGCTCATAATAAGTAGGCCTTCATATTGAATTTATTAGTTTTTAATAAATCTGAAGATTATAAAAGATTAGTGGAAGCAGATTGGGATAAAAATATTTTTTTGTATAGCTAAATTATTTATCTGTAAAATTTTGATAATATGCAACAAATTAAAATTTTAATTGACTTAGAATATTTGATGGCATCTTATAATTAGTTAACCGTTTAATAGTCTGATTTCATTAGCTTGGTAAGGTCGAGAATGTAGAGTTGTACATATGAACTGTTTTCTTTATTCTCAGCATACAAAGGTGAAATGAGATGATGAGTTATACTATGAATTTTAAATCAGTAAGGACCATAATTTGGTGGAAGGTCAATTTTTGCACCGAAAGAAGCAAAAGACATTGCATTGTTGTACTGGCGAATGTTCTCCCTAAAATATGTTTTTAGATTTAATATTGTTACCAGTAAAAAGATCTTTCATTTCATCAATTATGGTTGTATAGTACTTCCGGACCTTTGGATTGGTCGTTGGCTTCTAGCGACAAACCACGACTCGTCCGATTGATGTCGGGAGCTAACTAGAAAAAAGTAGTATGACTAGAGTTGTGACACAAGGCGAGTTTAAAGAGACAACACGTGGATTTTTCGCTCCGCAATTCCTTTCGTTTAATTTCACGCTAATTAACGCAGCAGTTTACTTTTAATTTAAATAAATATCACTTAATTCTTTTTCTATGTTATGTTACCTTTTATAAAATATTCATCTTTGTGAAAGTATTAATTGTATTGTATGTGTAATATGGGAACTATATTATTTGTGTGAACTGTGCTTTATTATACAATATATGATTACAAGTATCGGCCAAGAACAGTTGAAGTGCTATACAACGCCTCCCATGGACATTGGACACCGTGAGTACTCTAACATACAATTATTCTGTAGCTTAGATGAATATTAAAATTTCTTGTTATTTGCTTTCTCATTAAAAGCAGTGGTCCTCCGAGCCTATGTAAAACCCAATTTTTTTTATTACATTACCGAATATTACACAAATTGTGAACATTTTGGTCCTCCGGGCCCGATATACGATAAAAATGTACCTAGTTCATTTCATTCGTCGTATATGTTGAACCACGCTAGGATTCAGTTTATCAATTTTCAATACTCCATATTTATCTTATCGATCGAATCCACTTTCGTCTGAACTTATTCAACTCTGCGCATGCCACATCAAACGCTACGATTGGCTGAAATTGTAAACAACGTCAGCTGTGTTAAAACATAACCTGATTTCAAAACCAAGCATAATTTTTGTATCAACACTCATGATATTGAGTTATGAATCAATTTAATGCTGTTTAACTAATTCAATGTGGTTAAACATTTTTCTTTTAAATAAATAAAAATTTAGTTGCTTTTAGAATTTATTAAAATTTACAATTTGAAAAACAAAATTCTTAAATTTGGAATTTCTATCTTTGTTTTTTTAATTTTTGAATACGCTTCTGGTATTAGGCTTACAACCTAAAATTATTTTCTATCAATTTTTAAACAAAAATGATGCGTTACAAAGCTTTTACACGACAAGCTGAACTATTATCTAAAAGATTAGCTAAAATTAATACTGCGATAACGGAGATTGCAGAAGAATGTAAAGACAATATACCGCAACAGACTGAACGGAAAGTTTTAGAATATCATGGTGAAGTATGCAGAAAATTTCTTGACTTCGAAACATGGGTTGACCGAGTCACAAACAACGAAGAGATTTCAGACCAGGAACTCGATCAAATTAGCTCGGTGCAGGAAAATATATCTGAACTCGTAATTAACGCCAAAACTAACATTAAAACTTTAATGCCAAATATTGGTCAGGCAAATGAATTAAATCAAACCACTTCATCTCAAGTTTCTGAATTACACAAAACAGCGATAAAATTACCTAGATTGTCATTACCTCATTTTAATGGCCTACTTTCTGATTGGTCAAATTTCTTTCACATTTTTTCAAACTCTATTCATCAAAATGATTCTTTAACTCCTGTTGAAAAATTTACATATCTTTTGGCTTGTTTGCAAGGGGAACCATTGAACCTTATCAAGTCCCTACCAATCAGTCCAGAAAATTATAGGATAGCTTGGGACACAATCTGTAGTCGTTATCAAAACACTCGCCGCTTAGTTAATTTTCATATCAATAACATTATTGATCTACCTAATATAACACACGCTACGCTTAAAAACATAAGACAGTTTTTAGACACATATTCTGAAAACAGTCAAGCCTTGTTCGCTCTTAAATACGACATCAGTAAAGAGTTAACCCTTTTAACTCTTTTACTACGCAAATTGGATTCATCTTCAAGAAAACGGTTTGAAAATCAACGTTCAATAGACCATAAATTACCTACAATTAAAGAACTTATCACATTCTTAGAAGCGGAATGTATTCATTTAGAAGATTCAATTACAACCGCCTCTGGTTCACAGTTAAACACTGTCGTCAAACCTAACCTAACCTATTCTAGACCGCTCGTTACTCAACCTAAAGTACTACCATCTTCAAAACAAGTGTACACAGCGGTACCTTCTCACGCTTTATGTCCCTATTGTAATAAATCTGACCATAAGATTTATATGTGTTCTCCGTTCAAGGAACTAACTGTCAACAAACGATTTGAATTCATTAAATCTAATCAGCATTGTTTCAACTGTTTAAGCGCATTACATTCAACTTCTCACTGCAAATCAACTAATACGTGTAACCACTGTAACCATAAACATCATACATTACTTCATTTTGATACACGCAAACCCAACGCACATGAAATTACCACAAGCTGACTATCTAAGAATAAACAGACACATTTCAGTCCGCAATCTAAACATAACCTTCAACCTGTTAACAAAACACCAAATTATTATAGCATTTCTCATCAGGCAAGTGTTCCATTCAACAATGATGGACTCTTTACTATATTAAGCACCGCTAAAATTTATTTAACCTGTAATACAAACAAATCTCTCGTTGTGACTGCATTACTCGACTCAGGTAGTCAAATTTCACTAATTACGACCGACTGTGCTAACAGGTTAGGTCTATACATTAAACCATCTTCTATGCAATTAAATGGAATTTCTAATGTCTCTACAACAATAAGAGGCTTTGCTAAACTCAACATTTCTACACTAAGTGGTTATACACTTAAACACAATCACAATGTTATTGTTTTGGACAAAATCGCTTGTAATCTCCCTAAATGGAAAAACACTTCACATCTACGCTCTAAATTGAAAAATTTAAAATTAGCAGACCCTAGGTTCAATAATCCAGATAAAATTGATTTTTTATTAGGCGCTGACTTATATGCAAATGTAATTACAGGCCATAAAATTCATTTAGGCCACAATCTGCCTATCGCAATAGGAACCATTTTTGGTTACACACTAATTGGGTCAATAAAAACCACTTTACTAAACAAAGCTCCTTTGTCGTTATTAGTAACACAGGACCTAGATCTTAGTAACATATTACAACAATTTTGGACTATTGAAGAACCTCCAGTCATAACTAAAACTTCTGTTGATGATCTGGAATGTGAAAACCATTACATTTCAACCATTTCTCGCAACAAAAATGGGCGTTACACTGCATCATTACCATTTAAATCCAACCCACTTCTTTTAGGCAACTCGTTTGATCAAGCTAAGAGACGCTTCTTCGCTCTTGAAAAAACATTAAATTCTAACCATGAATTAAAAATCGCTTACACAGATTTTATGAACGACTATATAAAATCGGGTCACATGACCTTAATTGACGACTCTGTCTTAACCTCGCCAAACTATTTCTTACCACATCACGCTGTTCATAAAGAACAAAGTTCTACAACTAAATTAAGAGTTGTTTTCGATGCTAGTACCAAAACTAGTAACGGTATATCTCTAAATGAAACTCTACATTGTGGTCCTAAACTCCAAAATGACATTTCCGATGTCATCTTTCAGTTTCGACGCTACAACATTGTCTTTTCATGTGACATACGCCAAATGTATCGCCAGATACAAATATCTCCAACCGATCAAAATTACCAGTTGATTCTTTGGAGAGAAAAATCTGATCTTCCGCTCGCAATATACAAATTAACTACTGTTACTTACGGGGTTAAATCCGCACCTTATCTTGCAATACGCACGCTAAATCAATTAGCAGAGGACGAAGGTCCTAATTTTCCGCTCGCTTCACAAGTCATAAAACACAACATTTATGTTGATGACATCGTCACAGGTGCTTGTGACATACCAAACGCGCTCAATTTACAACAAGAACTAATTTCTTTGTTGGACAAAGGTCAATTTCAGCTTCGAAAATGGTCGTCAAACGCTCCTGAACTCTTAAACGCAGTTCCCGCACCTGATAGAGAATCACCACTATACTTTAGATCTCCAGATCAACCTTTGTTCTCTATCTTAGGAATCAAATGGCTACCCATCTCAGATGAGTTCTCCTATGAAATGGATATTCCAAATCACGCTTTCACTAAACGCTCTGTCTTATCAATCATAGCCCGCATTTATGATCCTTGTGGTTGGCTTACACCAATCACTTTTTACGCGAAGTGCTTACTTCAACGCTTATGGACCATGGGTCTAAGTTGGGACGATCCTTTGCCCGACAACATCGGACAAGAATGGCAAGCTTTTACGATTGACGTACATTCTTTAAGCTCTATAAGAATACCACGCTGTCTTGAACTCAGCAACGCTCTTGACGTTCAACTTCACGGTTTCAGTGACGCTTCCGAACAAGGATACTCCGCTGTTGTCTACTTACGCACTACTGACGCTAACAACATAATAAAAACCATTATTTTGATCGCCAAATCAAAGGTGGCTCCTCTGAAGAGAATTTCGCTACCCCGCTTAGAATTGTGTGGTGCACATTTGCTCGCAAAATTAATGCACTACTGTATTAATTTAGTACAACCGCATCATCATATCAGTGTGACTCGCTGTTGGACTGATTCATCGGTAACTTTGGCATGGATTCAAACTTCATCATACAGATTAAAAGTCTACGTCGCCAATAGAGTCAGCCAAATACAAGATTGGGTATCACCAGAACATTGGTCTCATGTCCCCTCTTGCTACAATCCAGCTGATTGTGCCACGCGTAACATTTCTCCGTCTGCACTCATAAACCATCCTTTGTGGTGGTCGGGGCCAACTTGGCTAACATCTTCTACCCATGAGTGGCCAAAATTACTGTTGCCGGTTATGGACACTTTGCCAGAAATCCGTAGTAACCCCCTCCACATTGGTATTGTTTCAACGACGACAGAATGGGACCTCTTAACACACTACTCTAATTGGACGACTACGAAACGTATACTTGCTTACGTTATCAGATTTATAAACAACTGTAAAGACAAAATTAAAAATACAAAACCATTAACTGTTCAGGAACTAAAAACCGCTGAAATCAAAATTATAACGCTGGTTCAACACCATAACTTTTCGGATGAAATTCAACTACTCAAAAATCATAAATCATGTACGATGAAATTACAACGACTATCACCCTTTTTAGACACTAACCAGATTTTACGAGTTGGAGGAAGACTTCCACAATCTTCTCTTAACTATCACGCAATGCACCCAATGATACTTCCCAAGAAACATCACATTACAACAATTATAATCCAGTACTATCACATCACGCATCTTCACGCAGGACCTCAGTTACTGCAATCGCTCATTTCACAACATTTTTGGATTCTGTCTGCCAGAAGTATTATCCGCACTTGCATTTTCAAATGTATAATCTGCTTTCGAGCTAAACCAGCTCAAACAATTCCACTTATGGGAAATCTCCCACGTGAACGCATCACACCTACACCTCCTTTCTTAAAAACCGGTGTTGATTATGCAGGGCCTTTCTTGGTAAAAATTCATACTTTACGTAGAGCCCAAAAGGTCAAAGTTTATTTATGTCTTTTTGTCTGTTTCGCTACTAAAGCGGTCCATTTAGAAGTCGCTATGGACTTATCTACTGAGGCATACATCGATGCTTTAACTAGATTCATCTCTCGCCGAGGGTTATGTTCCGATATTTACTCTGATTGTGGAACTAATTTCACGGGCGCCGCCGCAAAACTTAACAACATTAACTCTTCATTTTGTAAACTCCATAACTTTCAAGCTGATGTCAGCACTTTCGCAACCAACCATCACATAAATTTTCATTTTTTACCGCCAGCTGCACCTCACCAAGGAGGTCTCTGGGAAAGCGCCGTCAAAAGTGCTAAACATCATCTCAAACGCATTCTCCATAATCAGTGTCTAACACTTACGGATTTTATCACGCTTACCATAAGAGTAGAGGCCATTCTGAACTCGCGACCTCTAACTCCGCTTTCTTCGGATCCCACAGAACTCGCTACGCTAACTCCAGGACATTTCCTGATAGGTCGACCTCTTCTATTGCCTCCTGAAGAAGATGTAACGCTTTTATCACCGAACCGCCTAAAGCGATGGCAACAAGTTCAACGCTATACCCAGATGCTCTGGAAACGATGGAACGTAGAGTATCTACACACGCTTCAACAAAGGTCTAAATGGACACGTCCTTCTGACAACCTGTTAATAGGAGATCTTGTGCTCATACTAGAACCTAACACGAAACCCATGACTTGGCCGCTAGGCCGTATTCTTCACACTCATCCTGGCAAGGATGGTGTTGTCCGCGTAGTCACATTACAAACTCAGTCTGGAATTCTTTCTCGCCCAGTCACCAAAATCTTCAAGTTACCCCTTGAAGTCTAAATCTATTTCATTTTAATTTTTCTCACTTTTCAAAATTAGATTAAGTATGGACATAGTTGCACCCATCTTCCTACCGCATACTCTTCGGGTACCTTATATCTCCCAGTCCTTCTCGCACTCACATACCTTTCCTCATGTCAATACTTGTTGAAACATTGTTTCAAGGGCGCCGCTATGTATAGTACTTCCGGACCTTTGGATTGGTCGTTGGCTTCTAGCGACAAACCACGACTCGTCCGATTGATGTCGGGAGCTAACTAGAAAAAAGTAGTATGACTAGAGTTGTGACACAAGGCGAGTTTAAAGAGACAACACGTGGATTTTTCGCTCCGCAATTCCTTTCGTTTAATTTCACGCTAATTAACGCAGCAGTTTACTTTTAATTTAAATAAATATCACTTAATTCTTTTTCTATGTTATGTTACCTTTTATAAAATATTCATCTTTGTGAAAGTATTAATTGTATTGTATGTGTAATATGGGAACTATATTATTTGTGTGAACTGTGCTTTATTATACAATATATGATTACAAGTATCGGCCAAGAACAGTTGAAGTGCTATACAACGCCTCCCATGGACATTGGACACCGTGAGTACTCTAACATACAATTATTCTGTAGCTTAGATGAATATTAAAATTTCTTGTTATTTGCTTTCTCATTAAAAGCAGTGGTCCTCCGAGCCTATGTAAAACCCAATTTTTTTTATTACATTACCGAATATTACACAAATTGTGAACAATGGTTATTGGTTTTAGTTTTACCTTCCCTTCATAACAACAAAGGGTAAAGCATCTTGATGTATTTACTTCAGGTTGGAAATACAGTGCAGAACAGTACTGACAAACTCCCACCAGACCACCTATAGCAATGGATTAAGAGGAGGTGTAAACTTTGAAATGGCACACTTGAAGGTTGGTTTTGATATTTTTGGGTGGATTTGTTGCATTATTTCATCAGCAGGATGGTCAGTTTTGTTAGATAATTTACGTCTTGCTCGTTCTAGACGACCGGTGAGGGTGGGTTTTCTTTTACGCTTTTTTGTAGTTGCTGCAACATCGTTAAAATAGTTTGTTTCATTGATAGCTGCTGAAGAAGAAGGAGGGTCTATTTCTTGCATTATTTCATCAGTAGGAGGGTCATTTTTGTTAGTTATTTTAGTCTTGCTCGTTCTAGACGACTGGAGAGGGTGGGTTTTCTCGGACGTTTATTTTTAATTGCTGCAACATCGTTAAAATAGTTTGTTTCATTGATAGCTACTAAAGAAGAAGGAGGGTCTATTTCTTGCATTATTTCATCAACAGTAGAACCAGTTTGGTTGGATGGTTTGGATCTTAACCGTTCTCGATGACCAGTAAGTGTGGGTTTTCTCGGGCGTTCTTTCTTTGTAATTGCGCTTGTTTGTCCGTTGTAGTTGCGCTGATTAAAGTTTTGTCCGTATGTCGGATTGCCTATTATGTAATCACTGTATCGATGCCATTGTTTCATTACGTTGCTAACGCAATCTAATCGAATATCATAATGATATATAAACAATAGAAAACACTTCTGAATAAAAAAATTCCATCTCCAATAATTGGAGTTATGTCAAAATGTTTATAAGTAGTCATGATCAAGCGATGCTAACCAAACAAAAAATTTATAGGTATAATATAACATCTAGAAAATTAAATATGTACTTAGAAACACAATTCTACTTGTTTAATCACCACTAACCTACTTAAATGAAGCAAATTACAACATAAACAAACCATGTTATGATAATAAAACATGTTTTGTTATAATCAGCTGATCAGTAAAAACAATATTAATGAATAGAGAATATTTTAAATTACATTTTTAGAATATAAAATGAAGGAATAGTAAACTTTTCAGGCAAATGGGCAAATATATAGAGTTAATTACATTTCATTTAACACAACCCGCATGTAAATCGGTCCAATAGAACTCCAGATCTCACTCGGAATAACCTTAAAATTTTACCCCATGTTAAATTGCCATAAGAGATTTTAATTTCCGTTTTTTAGAAAATTTAGTGGGGTAATAGCTGAAATCAAAGCCAAATAGGCAAATATACAGACAATTACCTTTCATTTGGTACCAACTGCGTGTAAATTTGTCCAGTAGTATGGTCAGGCTCGCTGTCATAAACTTTAAATTTTTTCCCTATGTTAAATCTCCATAAGAAAAGTTTATTTTCCATTTTTGACCCAATTAACATAAATATTTTCAAAATACAAATAAAACCTGCACATATAGAACCGCTAACATTTGTTTTGGTACAACCCGCATGTAAATTGGTCAAGTAGAACGGTCAGGGTCATTAGTTTTGCAAAAGTTTTTTATTATATAAATATAGTAATTCAAGTGAAGTCGTACTATGGGTGTAATGTAAGAACTCTATTTTAAACTTCATTATTGGTTCCAATGTAACATTAACACCAATTTACATTTTTTTATATAGGTATACATAAAGATGAATAGCTTTTATATAGTGAGTCAAGTGAAATCATACTATGGGTGTAATGTAAGATAAATTAAAAGAATACCTGAAATATAGCTCCATCTGGATAAGACATAGTTCCATAACCATCTTTAAAGTTAGCATAGAAATAACCTTCAAAAGTAAATTTTAAAAAATCAAACCATTGGTAAGACCCTTCACCATGATAACAGTCCTTCATAAAGTATCCATTATATTCCTCCAAACCCTGTGAAAAAATACAATTATTTTCGAACAAACTGCTTATTATAACTTAATGCATACAGGCAAGGATGATTCATAATATAGTATACTGTATAAACTAATACCAGTATAATACCTACCTGACTCAATATTACACATTTTTGTGTGACATAGGTACTATATTTTTCTATACATATTCTAATATTTCTATTTGTTCACATTGAGATTAAATTGTAATGTTTTAATTTTACAACACTAGTTCTTTTTATTTCGGGTTAACTATATTTCCCTAGGGTGATTAAATTAAACAAAACATAATATTATTTATTTTCCATCTATGGCCAATTCCTTTGGTTAAGATATAGGTACTATATTATATCATCACCAGCAATTGAACACAATTTTACAAAATGTTTGATAAGAAGAATACATCCTCACTCTCTAGATCTTTGTCCTGCAGATAAGCAGACTCCAATATATAGCTCATTAGTTCACCAACCTCTCTTTAAAATACTTTAAAAGAAGAGAACAGATTTTAAAACCAGTGGGACTTTCTCACCATTCATTATGCCATTCCTTAAACATATGATATCCCTACCATCTCTGCTAAATACCACATCATAGCAGAGATAACTGACATTCTCCTCAGAGGTGTTTTGCTCAATATTTATTTTGTGCATTGCTCAAGATTATTCTTGTAATTTATATTTTTTGAACAAGAGGATCTCGACAGTTAAAGTATAAAATATTGTACCTATGAAAAATTCTTGGGCAGATGTCTAATTTAGAAAACTGACCTTTTAAAAACATATATTACATTGAGTAACAAAATTTAATATACCTTGTTAGATGAAGATTTTCACTATTAGAATAAATAAATGGTGCACATGATATTGTAATTATTAAAATAAGTACAGGTAATACTTTTAATTTTAATATTTTTAAATGAAGTTGGGCGCCATTTTGTAATATTTATTACAAAAAATAGGAATAAAAATGATGACAAAAAAATACTCTTGAAGAGAGCATAAAAAATTTCTTTGGGGTCGCAAGTTCTTTAACACAGTGTACTCTGGAGAATTTCAAAATAAAATACAGAATCCAATTTTCTGAAATGTACATTTAATTATTATTTAAAATTTATAATAGATTTCATACAAAATTAAAATATTTCCTGAAAAGACAAAAATACATAAATCATCACATATTTTATAATAACCTAAAATTATAATTCATTAATATTTCATTTATGATTAATCTTATGGTTGCAACCTTAATTTAAAATAAAATCTTTCATATTTCAAAATGCAATATTTTTATATTACAAATATTAACTGCCTTGAGTCAATTTTATTTTCTATTCAGACCAAGATTACAAAATTAAAAATGTACACTATTACAATATTACATAAACTTTCTCACTCCTTCATTTGTTAAAGACACACACCGATATTTCTTGTAGAGTATATTGCTGCTGTGTTCCTAAATTGAACCTTCACTTGCAATGTTCCTGTTAGCTACTTGCCTGGCTCAAAATTGTTTATGTTTAAAATACAATATTTTTAGTACTGACAATTAATTAGTTTCTTACTGTAACATCCAATCACTTTCATCACATCCATAACTCGGCCTCAGAAAAAATTGTAGTGTTCAATTTCAAACTTTTCTCTATTACTTTGATTGTGTTAAACACTTTTTCCATACATACTGAGTAATTGATTGAACTTGAGTTTTTACTTACAGTAATTCAAAACTCTTTTTTTTTTTTTTTTTTTTTTTTTTTTTTTTTTTTTTTACCATCTATGGTACTCCTGAAATGTATTAATTTTTTACTTAAGATTTGGTATACTGGTTTCAGTTATTAAGTTTCATGTTTTACCAAAGATTGTATGAGCCGATTTTGAGACAACAGCTAGACACATTTTGATACTTTTGTATTAACTGCATGCCAGCAATAACCACAGTTGCAGAGTTCCATTAGATACTTGGGTTCTATTTCCTCTGTTTACATCAAAGTAAATTTTGTATAAATATATAATATTTATATTGTAACAAATTTCTGACCTACTATAGATGCAGTTTTTTAATTAGTTCTTTAATATGTTTTGTTTATTTGCATATTTCATATTCATTTACTTACACAAAAATATATAGTTTAAAAAAATGATAAACAAACATAACCACAAAAATATCTTATTCTATTAAACGAGCAAGGAATTGTATGTATGTATGTACCTATTTCCAGTCATTTTATCTCAAAAACGACTCTAACGATTTTCTCCATATTTTGTATATAAAGGGTTTTCAACATCAGGAATCCAATGGACTTGGTCAAAATTTCGAGAAAAATCATTTTATATGAGTTTTTACGATTCGAAAATTCTATTAAACGAGCAAGGAATTGTATGTAGCCTATGTACCTATTTCCAGTCATTTTATCTCAAAAACGACTCTAAAAATTTTCTCCATATTTTGTATATAAAGGGTTTTTAACATCAGGAATCGAATGAACTTTGTCAAAATTTCGAGAAAAATCATTTTCTATGAGTTTTCACGATTCGAAAAATACACAGTAAAAATATATATATTATAGCATTTCATGATAACAGTATTTGCAATCAGCTGGCAGCAGGAATTAAATAATCTCAAATAAGTTAATATGTAACTTGTATTTACTAATTATTTAGATGCAGAGAAGTTATTTGTAGTGTGTTTATGTAAATAATAAAGTTTTTAATAATATCTCTTTATCATATCAAAAATTATATCATTATTGAATAAATAATTCACTGGCTGATTATTCTGTTCAAATACCAAAATATAATTTGGCCTATTATAAAGTAAATCAACACTCAAAAACAAACTCGTTGCCTTGACAACGGATTCACCGCCCAATAAGAATGGACGACTCAAAACAATGCAGTTGTAACCAATAAGTAAATGTCTATGCAATCCTTAGCGTTGTTGCATGAAAAAATTTTGAAATTTTATTTGGTTGGTTTTGTAGCTGACATTAAAATATTAGATACACATTTTTTTTATTTTTAATTTAAACAATATTTAACCGGAGGAATAATGCATTTAATTTTGTGACGTCATACTGTTATATACAGTTAGATAGGAGCGTTTTTCACGTGATGACGTCATTTATAACCTTCTACCGCTTTTTAATGGCTCATAACCCTATTGTTTTTTAAAAAGTAAAAAATTATGTTTTTCGAAGATTTTAACAATGCATTTTAATTTTTTCTTAGATGCCACTCGGACGTCCTCCAAAATGACGTAAGTTTAATTTTAACAATAATGAGCCACCAATGCCGAATTTCAATGAATCCCTAGATACTGAATTTTTAGCTGAACAAACAAGCTATGAAGCTAAATTTGAAATTACAGATCTTGATTCTAACGATGAAATAAATCTTAATGATACTATGAAAACAACTTCTACAATCAATACTCCAAATAACTGTAAAACTTCTATCAACTTTCATAATTATTACGATTTGCCATCAACCTCGGGAGTAACATTCCATAATGTCGTCCAAACAACAACTTTTAATCAAGAAAGTAATGATAGTTCTGCTACTGCTAGACCAGTACGTAAAGCGAAAGTTCATTGCATAGATAGATTGATAGGAGTTATGATGGATTTGAATGATTCACAGAGTCAAGAATCAACAGAAACAAGAATTCATCGAAAACGTAACAAAATTTTTAATGAAACAGCAGAAGAACGTCAACAACATTTGAGTGATGATCTTTCAAGAGTCACTCAAAGAATCTCTCAAGAAACTTGTGAACAAAGAAGTCAGCGTTTGAGCAATATGAGCCAAAGGGATAATCAACAAAGAAATGAAGAAACTCCTGAAAAAAGAAATCAACGATTGGATAATATGCGTCAAAGAATTAATCAACAAAGAAATGATGAAACTCCAGAAGAAAGAAGTAAGCGTTTGAATGATATGCGTCAGAGAAATAGTCAACAAAGAAAAGAAGAAACTCCTGAGCAAAGAAGTCAGCGATTAGAAATTTAAAAAATGCGTGCAAATGAAATTCGAGCAGCTGAAACTCATGCTCGCAGGGAACAACGTCTTGAAGAACAGCGACGTCGGAATGCTCGTCGCCAAAAGACGTTTGTTAGCTAATCCGCTGAAACCTACTTACAAGTTAGCTGTTCAAAGTGATGTTTCATGTCACCGTTTAGGAGCATTTAATGTATAGTGCGTGCATTGTGGAGCGTTACATTTTCCTGAAGAACGCGTAGGTAATTGAAATAATAATTCATTCGGGGATTGTTGTTTGAAGGGTAAAATTAATATTCAACATGCTGATTTTCCAGATGAATTAGCAAGACTTTTTCGCATATCTCCTGAATCCCTTATCTCCTGAATTTCATCAGAGAATCAAAAGTATAAACTCATCGTATGCAATGGCATCTTATTCATGCGATGATAACCGTACAATAAATAATCTTGGAATATACACTTACATTGCCAACGGTCCGGTTTATCATAAAATAAATGCAGCTGCACAACCAACCCAAACTCCAGAAGGTAATTTTGAAAAACCTCTGTATGGACAAATGTATTTTCTCGACCCAGATGAAGCTGTAACGGAGCGAGGAAACTATGCTTTAATTGTTGGGATTAGTGTACCATTATTTGAGTTAGTAGAGGGAATCATACGTTCTGAAAATCCATTTGAACGGGGCTATATGATGATGAGGGAAGTAGCAGAAGATGCTGAACGAGAAGCAGCTATTCAACAGATACCAGTACCAAATGTTAGGCTTTTATTCACTTGCCCAGAAGGACTTGATCCAACAAGATACAATGTTCCTCAAAGCAATGAAGTATGTACCGTGGTTACTTTGAATGCTGATCAAAGCTTTCCAGATAATCCACTAATAATTAGACAACGCGGAAAATCAGTTCAAATAATGAAAAATATTGATAAACACGCAGAACCTTTAACATACCCACTTTTTTATCCCCCAAAGGAACATTTGGTTATTCACCGGGTATGCTGCTGAGAGAAGGATATCCAAGTAGAGGTCACATGACTAGACTTGAGCTTGCACGATATAGAATAGCTTTTCGACCACATTTAGCAAACTGTATCTCACTCGATGAAACAATAAGGGGATATGATTTACATAACATTTAATTTAATGCTTTGCATTATGGTGGACGGCTGTTTCAACAGTACCTTGTAGATACTTACATTAGAATAGAATATGATAGAATTCAATGGATAAAATTGAATCAAAAGAAAATACTTGCAGACTTGTAACAGTTATACATCGGTTACAAATTATCTTAACGAGATGGCAGAAAAAAACAATGCTGTCTTGGGAGAAAAGATTATACTTCCATCGTCTTTTCCTGGCTCCACTAGATATTATTCTGAGCATTTTGAAGATTCTATTGCTCTGGTTAGAAAATTCGGGTCTCCTGAATTTTTTATAACCATGACATGTAACCCAGATTGGCCGGAAATTAAGGAAGCTATTAAGATAATGAATGAAAATGGAAGTGATTGGCAGCAAATAGTTCAAGATAGACCAGACACTATTGCTAGAGTCGCATATTTAAAATTTGTAGAGTTAATTGAGGATTTAGATAAAAAACAAATTTTTGGGCGAGTTGCTGCTTACGTTTATACTGTCGAATTTCAAAAAAGAGGGCTACCTCATATGCATTTGTTAATTATTTTAAAGCAAGAAGATAAGATACATAATCCTGAAGAACTAGATGATCTCGTTTCGGCAGAAATTCCAGACGTAGAAGACGATGCTGAACTACGAGAATTAGTTAAGAAATGGATGATTCATAATGCATGTGGTGAACAAAATCAAAAGGCATCATGCATGGTGAATAAAAACGGTAGAATGAGTTGTAGCTTTAAATTTCCTATAGGATTTCAAGATTCAACCTCTTTAATAGACGATGCAAGCCAAAGTATAGAAGAAAATATGATCCTAAATTAGATCAAAATAATAGAGATTTTTTGTTCATGAAATTTATCGTAAAGATGCTCAAGGTCAAAAAATAACTCGAGATAATCGCCATGTAGCTCCTTACAACCCATACTTCCTGAAGAAATTTAACTGTCACATAAATGTTGAATACGTTGGAAGCATTCGGGCTGTTAAGTACCTTTATAAATATATATATAAAGGCCATGATTGTGCTTCTTTAAAAGTTGTCCAAAATCAAACAACTATAAATTACAATGAAGCAGATAAATTTATACAAAGTAGATGCATAACTCCACCTGAAGCTTGCTGGCGAATATTTGGGAATGAGATAAAAAAAAAAAAGTCATTTTGTTCAACGACTGGATATCCATTTGCCTGGTCAATATCGAATTCAAAATATTGAACAAGCCCAAGAGGATTTACTAAATATAGGTCGAAAGGGTTCTATGTTAGAAGCTTACTTCCGAGAAAACCAAGTTAAAAAACAACGAATTGAAAATAATGACAATACAGAAAATAATACTTTTTATTATTACTGGCAAATGCCAGAATTTTATCAATGGGGAGGAAAAGAAAGCAAATGGGTTGAAAGACAACGGAATATACGAGTTATTGGTAGAATACACAATGTTACATTTGTTGCACAACCTGAGTTATATTTTTTACGTTTACTTTTGTATCATGTTAACGATGCTGTGAGTTTTGACGATCTGCTTATGGTTAATGGTGTAAATTGTAATTCGTACAAACAGGCTTGCTTAGGTAGAGGTTTAACTTACGATGATAAACAATGGGTTGATTGCTTACGAGAATCATCATTATCAAAAATGCCAAGAGCAATGAGAACACTTTTTACACAAATACTAATATTTGGAGCTCCCGAAAACCCGAAGAACCTGTGGGATACATTTAAAGAAGATTTGGCTGAAGATTTTATTCTTCATGCCATAGAAAATGGTACTTCTGTTGATGAAGCTATTCAAAAAGCTTACAGAATTATCGCTCATAAGCTCAATACTCAAGCAACTGAAGGTCGAAATTTTCAATTTTGGGTAGATCGATTTCAGATGGATGATATTGATGGTTACGATGTAATTAATGGTGTCATAATAAAAATTGATCAATCTTTTGCACTTGGCGAAGAGATGAGAAAACAACTTCGTGGCAATCAAATTGAAGTTGTTGATTCCATAATAAATACACTTCATAATAATTTGCAACAGAGATGCTTTTTCATTGATGGACCAGGGTGGAACTGGAAAAACATTTATTTATAAAACATTATATCATGTTCTTTCGGCTAAAAATTATAAAGTAAAGTGTATGGCTTTTACAGGAATCGCAGCAATGCTTGTGCCAAACGGCCATATATTTCATAAAACTTGTGGCCTTCAGGTACCCTTAACTGCTGAATCTGTTTCGAATATTAAACCTGGATCAGCTAAAGCTAGAGAGCTTGCAAAAATTGATATTTTCCCAATGGATAAAGCTCCTATGCTTCCTAAATACGGACTTAAAAACATAGACGAGTTATTACAAAGTATAGCTAATCCAAACTTAACATTT
Source organism: Aphrophora alni (assembly GCA_963513935.1). NCBI lineage: Eukaryota > Metazoa > Arthropoda > Insecta > Hemiptera > Aphrophoridae > Aphrophora > Aphrophora alni. The sequence goes on from OY740767.1 coordinate 99,663,254, forward strand.
GGAGGAAAAGTTATGGTTCTAGGAGGAGACTTTCGGCAGTGCTTGCCAGTTCAACCAAGAGCTAATCGAAGTGAACTTGTGGATTTGTCAATAAAAAAGAGCCCTTTGTGGCATAATTTTAAATTTTTTTCATTAACAGAAAATATGCGTGTTGATCCGGAGCAACTAGAATTTGTTAATTATCTTCTACAAGTTGGGAATGGTGAACTTCCAAAAAACGAGTTGGATGAAATTAAAATTTCAAGTGATATCATTTCAAATGGTGATTTAATCGATGAGGTTTTTGGCAACTGCCTGCTTAACAGACAATATGGAAATATGAAAGACCGAGCAATCTTAGCACCATTAAATAAGGACGTGGCCAAAATTAATGCTGAAATCATTGAAAAGGTAGGTGGTAAAAGTCAGCAATATAAAAGTTATGATTCAGTAAAAGATCCAGCAGAAGATACATTGCAATTTACTCCTGAATTTCTAAATTCAATTGAAATTGCAGATTTACCTCCACATGAGCTAAAATAAAAAAAAAAAAACACAATAATTATGCTTTTGAGAAATTTAGATCTTGCGGAAGGCCTCTGTACTGGAGTTAGACTCACTGTTACCCAGTTATGCAACAATATAATTAAAGGGAAAATTATAACTGGTGAACATGCTGGACAAGAAGTACATACTCCCAGAATAACTTTTGAATCAAACAAAAGTCAGCTGGGATGTTCAATGCAAAGACATCAATTTCCAGTCAAACCCGCATTTGCCATGACGATTCATAAATCGCAAGGCCAAACATTTGAGTATGTTGCTGTTGATTTAAGAAGTCCAGTTTTCATGCATGGCATGCTTTACGTAGCATTTTCAAGAGTTAAGAGAAGAAACAGCCTAAAAATTTTGTTACCAGCAGAAAATAATGGCCAAATACATGGTTATACACGAAACGTTGTTTGGACAGAAGTATTAAATTAAAGAGTTTCAAGGAAAAATACACAATTACAAAAAAGGAACGTCCAATCGAAAAAATCCAGTGAATATCATCCTATGAAATCCAAAGACAATACGAAAATAATTTAAAATGATTAACCATATAAAAATAAGTGAGGGAGATGCTTCAAAACTATTCACAGTCTTCTGACAATAATCAAACCAACCAATGTATAACAAGTCTATTCCAAAAGTAAAATGTGTTAAGAGTAAAAATGTTAAACAAGTTCAAAAATAAAAAATAATGAGAGTAACTCAAAGCAAGATAAGATATAAAAAGCATTATGAAGTGTGTTAAGCAACTGTTAACTGTTAAGTGAAAGTTCAGAAATTAAATCAATAATAATTATTGATAAAGAAACGTGAAAAGTGAGTAAAGTGAAACTTAAAAGTGCTATAGACGGAAATACAGATAATTGTGTGAGTAGTCAGTAATTTAATACATTCATGTAAGAGAGATCTCATAACTAAAATCATTTAATTAATAATAAAACTAAAATTAAAATCAAACTAAAGTCAATAAAACAAACCAGATTCACCATAAATGAAATAATCTTTAAATCAATTATTTGTCTAATGCTAGGTTTTAAAAATTAAAAAATCCTTTGATATTAATTAGCTGAAATAAGGATCTTACGATACCTTCCAAGAAATTTTAAAGATTATAGAAAAATCAAAAGTGACTCAAAATTTATATAAATATCATATAGAAATTAAAAATGCATAGCTTTAAATAATATTAAAATACTTCATTATGTTAGAGTAAGAAATTCTATATTAGATTGTAGTAAAGGTTTTTAAACAAAATTGTTTCTATAATTAAGTGGGGTGTAGGCTATAGAAAACATGGTACAGTTCTATCTACAAATAAAAGTTTTAAAATATATTTAAAAAAATTTCATAATGAGAGATAATTATTGTACTTATAACAAAACCAAATAACTAATAACATGCCCACATTTTTGTAGATGAGACAATAACCCGATCGGAGATCGGCTTTCCTGGTACTATTATTAACACTTTGAATTTAGGCTATTAAATATATACTTGGGATAAAAAACTCATATAACTAAAATACACACAACGTTAATAATAATAGTGAATAAATTGATTTTAGAAGAAGTAAAAAAAAGTATAATAATAATTATTATCAAGTTTAGTCCATATTAAGTTTTTCTACGTAAGATAGACATGAGTTGTATCACATTTCAATACGATAGGATGTATTTTCAATACATAGTAGTGATCGTTTATTCGAATAGAAAAGTATTCATATATTTGAATAGTTCACTTTTATTCGAATAGTAAGAAAAGTATATAAATACTTTCTAATTAATACTTTTTCTGACAAGCTGCTACGCTCCTACAACTTATGTACATATGGAATCAATTTCTATTCGTAGTGGTACTCACGAATAATTTATCTAAATAGTGAATACTTTTTATCACAGCATTATTAACTATTCGCTAGATTACTATAGATAGAGAGATCATGCACAAGTAGTTTATTTGAATATTTGAACACTATTTGTTCATTTTGTTTATATTTAAAGACAATCACTAGTACTAATACTAATATAATTCAATTACTTAAAACTTTTTAATTAAAATTGTTCTTTGTTGTGGCCACAACATTCCTGGTTTATTACTAAAGAAATAGATAGTTTTTTTTAAATATTATGTTCATTGCACTAATCAAAATAAAAAACCTAATGATAAATGGATATTTATTCATAGTCACTATTTTACATTTAAAACTTAGGAGTAAATTATATTAGTAAAATTATAAAATAAATTAAAATTTGCTAAATGACTTAATAAATTGGCGCCATTATTTATTCCGATCTTGTCTTATTGTACAGAAAACAAATTCGAATAGTTTTAAATGAATACTTATTCGAATAGTTGATTTCCTATTCGAATACTAAGAAGTATTCGATAGCCCCAACACTAATACACAGTCAATTATAGTAAGTTCATAAATAGAGGATACGAATAATTATTTAAACACTTTGGGATAAGCAAAGTCAAAATTCAAATAAATAGAATGATATAAATAGACATCTTTTGTTACAGTTCAGGCAAATGTAGGTGAAGATGTAAATAGAACAGTGGCATCCATTTTGTTAGTTGCAGTTGCATGGCTAGCCAACCAATAAGAATTAAATAAGGTTGAGAAACAGATGATTCTGGAAGAAATAAAAGCTATTTGAATTAAATAATAAAGAAAGAAGAAAATAGGAGGAGGGAAAAGAAATAAAATTTGTAAGGCAAAATTTTACAACAAAGAAAAAGATGATTGATATCTATTCTTGCACTCATACCTAGGAGGTCATTTTTAATTTAGTTCCTGTAAAAAAATTAAATTTACATTTTATGTTGGAAAATAAAAGAAAATGCAACTTATGCAGTGAAAATTGATACTTATTAAAAGTAAAGAAGACAGAAACAAGAGATTTGATAAGTATTGTATATATTAAGAATAGACTTGAACCGAAATGCTAAGTAACCTATTCAAAACTCATTCAAGAAGTAAATAGTTAACCCATTCACTGCTGGGAATGATTATAATTATTGACTCTAGGTGCTAAAAAATGTTATTGTATAAAATCTCACCATTTGTTATCAGAAGTTCTAAGAAGGTCAAAAATAACTGTAAAAATACATAATATGGTTCTACTTACAAACTCGCCCAAAAGGCCTCCTCTGTTTTTAAAATTAGTACGGATTTTAAATCTGAATATAGTATTAAGAATTCTTTAGACTTGATTAACAAAATTGAAAATGTTACACTAGCATGAAATGCTAAATTAGTGTCTTTTGATGTTAAAAATCTCTTTACTAGCATACCAATCAACGAATGCAAAAGCGTCGTCAATGAAATTATTAGCGATACCTTGGGTAATACAAATTTTGCTAACGAATTAAAATCTATCATAGAAATTTGATGATCAAATCAAAATTATTTTCAATTTAATGATAATTATTACAAACAAATAGAAGGGTTGGCAATGGGTTTGACCCTGTCACCCCTTCTCGCAGAAATTTTCATAGCTAATTTCGAAAATACTTTATTTAAAAATGCCGATCCTTTATTTAAAAACATAATCTATTGGTACCGTTATGTTGACGATGTTTTGTGTTTGTTCAATGGTACAAAAAGGCAATTACACTCTTTGTTTAAAACTATCAACTCGATTAACAGCAACATTCAGTTCACTATGGAAGTAGGTGAAAATAATAATATTAATTTCCTTGACCTGAATATTAGTATCAGCAACAGTGCTCACACATTCAAAATCTTCAGAAAACCTACTTACACAGATACCGTAATACCTGCAGATTCGGATCACCCTATTAACCATAAACATGCCGCATTTCATAGCATGTTACGTAGACTCATTACTGTGCCTCTTTCACCTGACGACTTCAATTATGAACTGAATGTTATTAAACAAATTGCTGTTAACAATAAGTATGACACTTTGTTAATTAATAATATTCTAAGAAAGAAATTAAAACGTAAAGCTGAAAACCTTGTCCACCATAATGTTAAAATCGATAAAGTCAAATATTGTAAAATGTCATACATTAACGGAATTAGTTATAAAATCAGTAATCTTATTTCTACTAAATGTAATCGTTTTGTCGCCTTTAGTGTTAATAATAATTTAGGAAAAATTTTAGTTAATAATAAAGATAGAAAAGAAAGGCTAGCAAATAGTGGAGTTTATAAAATTTCTTGTCAGAATTGTGACTCTGAGTACATAGGTCAATCAGGGAGATTGATCAATGTTAGCATTAAAGAACATATAAATAGTTGGAAGCATGGGCTTAGTAACTCCAACTTTGCTAACCACCTGTTGGACTCGGGTCATAATTTTGATCCTAATCTGAATGTAAAATTATTACACATTCAAAATAAAAGTATTAGACTAAATAATCTAGAATGCTTAGAAATAAATAGATCTATATTACATAAACCTACTTTTAATTTAAATGATCAAATTTTATTAAACTCTTCACCACTTCTTAAACCAATAGTGTAACATGTTAACCATTCCCCTTCCTACCTGCTTGGGTTTTCCAGCTATCCCTTCCATTGTGTTACTTCCGGACCTGTCTCTCTGTACTGTTAACTTTGTTTAGGCTTACTATTACCATTAGCCCGTAGATGCCGCAAGGCGAAACAATTGTAGCTAAATAAGTTAATAAATACATTTGAAACACAAACTGTAGCTTAGTGCTTATTTTATCCTTAATATGGTTCTGGCGTCATTTTGAAATTGCCACGCCATAAGGCATGATCAACACTCCACTGAAGAGTCTGTGCCGTGTGCCTCAAAGTTTTTTCGTGTTGAGACACCAAAACTTCTTTATTACCAATTTTAGACAGTTTTCTCACAATTAGGCCTACTTAGTTTTTAGAATAGTTTAAATTATTTTTGTTAACACAAATTAACTCAAATCATACTATACACAAACTATTTACATTGAAATTAATTGTTTTTTCTTTAGGTGGAGTGATACTCTTCAAAGCATACGCCCAGGCATAATCCTGGACCAGTTTAACATACATATCTAGTCATCTTTCTGTTTCCTTTGCGAACATAAACTCAGCAGTCCTTTCGAGCAACATGATTTGTGTTGCCTTGTAAATCGTTCATCGCAACTACGTGGGCAATACGCCTAGTAGAGATTTCGGATTGAGGCCTTTTTTGAAAGTAATGTTTCCAAAACACTTAGTCAGAAATTATAGAAGGACATCCTATTTTCATTTCTTGCAAGTGCAGCCCTGTTGTAAAAAAAGTGTGCGTTCATAAGAAGCATGTGTATTCCATGAACAAAAAGCTTCTTGTACCAACGGAACGTATTGTGTTCCATTGGGCAGTAAGCCATTAGTTAATCTCTTCTGTCTATTCGTTTCGTAAATGCATTGTACTTAACGCATTTTACAGTAATGGTAAACCCTTACCCATTACTTAATCATTTTCATTACTCATTATCTCATTTTCGTACTCTGTTGAGATGTATGGGACAATGTGTTTGTCCCTCCATTTTCCGACCATGACTCCTTCTGAGTACATTGCCACAGTTTTACCCCTTTGAAGCCGTTTTCTCTGGACTTTTGTAGGTAAGTAGGCCCTACCTCCTGTCCAGACGTAAGGTTCCTATGAAATAGGTGTTATTTAGTTATTTTGCAGAAGCTGGGATACAAGAGGGAAGGAATTATAAAAACTGTCCATAAACAGATTATGGGCATTTCCCAATTTTTCCTTCATGAGGCTCATCACAACCTTAGCACAGTGATCTTTCCCTCCTTCATCATCAAGGGCTCCACAGTAAACCATAAACTTCAGAATTAGTCCATGTGGATCACTTAGAGAGTATAGCTTTATTCTGTAATTGTGTTTTTTCCCCTTTGATATATAGCAGGAACACTAACCTTCCTCTCCACAATACCATGCTTTCATCTAGTGATAGATCCTGTTGAGGAGAGTAGACTGAATGTATTTTTGATTAAACTGAAGGCGATTGTTAGGCTCAAGAACTCGGTTGTCAGTAAAATAAAGGCACCTCATAATCAATATAAATCTATCTCTTGACATGTAATTAGAGAAGCATTGCAGGTTAAAAAGCCAGCGTGTCTTCCAGTAATCATAAGGCCTATTTAGTTTGATAATGGCTGTGTAAATCAACAAACCCATAAATATTTTCAATTCTTCAATAGTAAGGTCTTTGTACTTGGTTATTCGAGAGTTTAGAGTCAGATTTGTTTGAGTCGTAAAAATGACTAAGGCATTTCTGTTGGTAAATTTTACTATATTCTCAAAGAAAATCTCATCTATGAGCAAATTTAAAAAAATCAATGGGTTTTCCCTAACCTAGTAATGGTACTAAAAAATCCCGTTAGTAGCAATTAACCAAACAGGGGGGGGGGTTGTATCGCAATTTGGTGTTGTGTCATCGTCTGACTCTGAGTCAGAGCTGAAAATGGCATTATCACTGTCTATCTCCTCTACAACTTCATCATCACTAAATTTTTCGTCAAGATTCACAAGTTTACGTCTAGAAGCCATTTTTACAGAAAGCTATGATGAAAATAAATAAACACTAGATCCATACACAGAAAATATTTTAAAAAATATGGCTTCTCTCAAACCTAAACATGCACAAATTTCAGAAACGAATGTCACAAATAACACAAACATAACCTTGGCAAGTTGTTGACACAGTATCAACCTTCTTACTTACAGTGTTAGAGCAAACTAAAAGCATAATGACTGATAGCAGAAACAATGCCTAAAGTGTGGCACTCACAGCGTCAACTGCTTCAACCACACCTTAAGGGATGTCCTGCAGCGAACATGTTAACACGTCCATTGCGCATGACGCTCTCGAGCGTCATGTGCGGCCTGCCTGGCGAGCGCTTGACGATCCGGAGCGTCATAGGTTACTGGTTTTCTTTCCTGTTCAGTCTGAGCTCAGCTCTCGAGTGAGGACGATCTTACGCTGTCAGCCTCTTACTACTATAGTGTATTAAAGTTTAGTTGGTTCGTTCCGGTCTCGCGCGATTGTTAGTTAGTGAACTGTGCTTAGTGTTTAGAACTAAGTGAACTGTATTTTGTGCTTAGTTTATAGTGTTTTTATGGCGTCTACTTCACGAAACCAATCTTTTGTGAGTGATAGCGCGGATGAAGGGGAACAGTCAACATCGGACAGTTCCAGTGCGAGCTCGGAGAGTGACGATGACGGGCCCAACTATGACCCATCCTACCTGCCAGATTGGCGCACTCACACCACAATAGGCCTACGAGACCTCCCTTTCACAGGTACGAGTGGTTTGCGTGTGCCCGTTCCTGACCTAAACAAGCCTGTGGACTATTTCTTTTTACTTTTGGACACCGTCCTTTTGGAAAATGTAGTTAAATTTACAAATGATTACGCCCTCCAATTTTTTTGCGGTCCAACTACAACCCCTGGATCACGCATCCACAAGTGGAAGGACCTTACTGTGGACGAGCTGAAGGTTTTTCTTTCATTATTGCTTCACCAGGGAAACATCAAACTAAATAGACTCCAAGATTATTGGAAACCGGATGAATTATTTGATCTCGGATTTTTCCGCAAGCATATGAGCAGAGACAGGTTTATGCTTATTTTACGCTGCTTGCATTTTTCGACCAGAGACGAAGAAAATAAACAAAATCGTCTTCACAAAATTCAACCGGTAATTGACTACTTCAATACAAAAATGATCCAAGTTTATTACCCCGGAAAAGAATTGAGTATTGACGAAGCGATGATGTTGTGGCGTGGAAGACTAGTGTTCCGTCAGTATGTAAAAGGCAAACGCCATAAGTATGGCGTGAAATTTTACTGTCTGAGTGAAAGCCAAGGCCTAACCTTGCAAACTGTGATATACAGTGGATCAAATGATGATCAAATTGGTGGCAAGGGACATGCTTCAAAAGTAGTTTTAAAACTTATGCAGCGTTATTTGAATCAAGGCCATTCACTGTACATGGACAATTTTTATAATTCTTTTGGTCTTGCTTCAAAACTGCTCTCAAACAAAACCTATTGTACGGGTACAGTTAGAATCGACAGAAAATTTGTTCCAGAAATAATAAAAAATGCAAAACTGAAAACGGGTGAGACGACCCAAGTTTATGCGGAAGGCGTGTGTCTTGCAAAATGGAAGGACAAAAGGTATGTCACATACCTGTCTACCGAACACGAGAACACAATGGTAATCAGCCATAACCGACACGGTCACCCGAGAGAAAAGCCCTTGCCGGTAATAAAGTACAATGCATACATGAAGGGTGTTGACCGTGTCGATCAGATGATGTCGTATTATCCTTGCGAACGTAAAACTTTACGTTGGTACAAGAAGGTGTTCATCCACATCCTACAGATCATTGTTGTGAATGGATTGGCACTGTACAATGAGGTGAACCCCCTTGACAAGGTGTCATTGTACGACTACAGGTTGCAAATAATAAAGGCCCTTCTACCCGCTCACGTTCATTTGCCTCAAGTAGTCAGTACAAAAAAAAGACCAAATCACGTCTTGTCCCAAACTGAAGAACGAGGAAATGACAACAAAAGAAAGAAGAAGAGATGCAGAGTTTGCTACAAGGAAAAGAAGGGAACTGACACAACTTATTTCTGCCCTGCTTGCCCTGGCCAACCTGGATTGTGTCCGGTCAGGTGCTTCGACATCCACCACGAATCGATGTAAGAAGATATGAGTGTGGGTGGTTGGTTGGGACTGTATATAAAGCTGTATATAAAATGCTTCAAACAATATTAGGATTAGGATAGTATCATTTAGTGTAGACAACTTCAAAGTCATAGACGCAAAGTGCGGGAAACCGGCAGCGAATGACGCTCAGTGTTACAGTGCGGATGCCCCGGCGTGGCGCTTGACGCTCCAGATCGTCATGGATTGAGACGCCATGTTTGACACCGGAAACGGCCAAAAATCCTATTCTGACTGAAGATTCCTTATTCTAATTCTATAAGGTAAGATTTTATTAAAAAATATATTTCAGCTTCTGGTATACATATGTTTGGTTAAGTACAGCATTGAATGTGTTAAGACTCAAAATTTTCATTATATCTTTTGGAAGATATACAAAACAAAAATTATCTTATAATTTATTTTAAATTTGTAAAAGGACTAACCTATACATATAGGAAATTGGAACTAAATAAGGACAATATAATTTGAAATTTGGTAACATTTATTAAATTAGTTAATTTTTTTTAAGTATGAGGCTGTAATAATTTAAAATATATGCAAGTATATTGAAATAATTTGACCCATAGTAATCCCGAAGGAGAAAGAGATCTCAAGACAAGAGATAACTTGTAGATTTAATTTGTGTATAATTATAAATGAATAAAATATTATAAAACATAAACTTGGCTATAATTGTTATTCAAAATAAATAGAGAGTAAGTTAAATATAAAATTGGGTACACAAAGTGGGTAGATAAGATAATTTTTTAAAAATTAGAAGAGAATGTTTTTTTATAATATATAACATATATTATATAATAATCTATAATATTTTTGACACAAAATGACATGTTTGATGCCATTCTAAGGATAATTGGTAAATATTTTCCGCCTGTAACAAAACTTCATAGGTCTAACTACTGGTTATATTAAGCTATTGATTTATTTGTAATAAGTTATTGACTGTGCCATTTAAGTAATTATAAAACATTAAAATTATAAAGTAAGTTTGGTACTAATACGCAATGAACACTGAACTGTGGTTCATCGAAGGCTTGCAGTTAATATGAAAATACCCCCAATTTACCAATAACTATCGTACCAGCATTTTTGGGAATAGTGCAAAAATAATATTTGTTTAACTTGTTAAGGAGTATATTTAAGAACAATTATTTTATTAAAATCGATAAAACTGCAAATACATATGCTTATGTACCGACCATTAATAAAGAAAGAAGAGTAATTAAACAACTAAATGGCCTTAGGAAGGTAATCTATTTTCAATATATACCTGCTCGAGTGTGTAGGTAATAATTACTACATCCTAATTTGTTTAGCCCACTTATTTCATAAAACAAAAACTTGTACAACTTACAATAGACAATCTTAAAAATAAATATAACTCATACAAGGTTTTACAAATAAATCTATATTCAAACCTTAAAAGAGGTGTGTCTAATTTTAATTTCATCCATTAACATAATTATTTGATTATTCCATGAACTTAGGATAATTTGGTTCCTATCTAACTCTAAATAAAAATTTACAAGTTTATATAATAAACATATTATGCTTTATTAGTTGCAGGTGCATATTTTGTAATTAACCTAAACATGTGTTTATTAGATAAATTATCAATACTGTACTAATGCAAAAATGTGATGATATGTGCCATATGTGGTTGTTTTCTATTGTTAGCAAATTTCTTTTGGATGTACACCTAGCTCAAAACTGTTTTGAGACTTCTGTAGGTTATACAGTAACTTCCCTTTTGTAGGTTATACAATATGCAGCAACTTCTGCAAAACAATATCTGTAAATTTTTTTACAATTTGTCTGTAAACAATTTTATTTTTTTCTAAGATCAAAAATAGGGGAATTCTATAATGACCACATACATAATCTATAAATTTTTAATGGCCAGATTTTTTGTTGGACTTCATTAAAATTGTGTTAGATAGATTTTACTAGGCCCTACATATTTGTTAAACATGTTTATTACTGAAATAAAATATTTAAAATTTTAAAATGGAGACTCTCAAAACTAGATTCCCGAAGTTTCTTCTTACCTGTTGTGATGTTTAATTAAGTAGGCTATTACAAAAAACAGCTGATTTTAGGTATTCTTTTAAACAATACATGTTAAATAGGCCTAGATCTCAAACAATCTATCTCAATGTAGTAATAGGGCCTAATTCAAAACATTTTATTAATTGAAAATTTTGTTAAATAAAACCATTTTGCTCATTTAAAAATGTACCGTATTTTATTTATTAAAACTACTATAGCTGAAATTTCAAAATCATTAATAAAACCTAAAAAATTTCGTAATATCCAGATTCACATACTTGCATCCTATTAAATTAATACATTGGCTAAAAATGTTTGAAAATTTTGTTGATACTGACAAGGTAACAAAAGATGACTTAAGAGTTCTTATCAGTTTTATATCACATAATACTATATATAAATTTATAAGCAAATGTACTATTAGGATTGGGTTCTTTGCAATCAGTGGTTCAGTTCATGAGTTAATAAATGCTTTTCTTTATATTCTTTTACATTTATAGCATACAATGTAAGTTTAAACTATATAACATGTTTCCCTGATCCATTCAAATATTAAGATAACAATTAAAATCTATATTGCATATATTTAAAAGATGAACCGAGAATAGTTCCAGCTATTTAAAGAAAATGAATTTAAAATATATATTGATGACTACAAGCTTTGATAAGTTGTCTATTTGCTCACCCTTTCTGTAATTTGTAAAGCCGCTACTACAGCTTGACACTCTTGAGTTTATTGGTATCTCCAACTCGCCAATAGAACCTTCGCGCCCTTGTCTGACCGCTTCAACGGCTGATTCTCGCTCCGGCCTCGAACGTCCCCTCTGACGTGCTCGCTCCCGCAGTTGATCGATTGATCCCCCCTTCTCTTGACTCGCGCTTATATCTCTTTGACCTGCCTTGCGAAGTAGGTTGCCCATGCAAGGCAAGCATTTCATCATTTTCTTATTTCTTTCACAATACTTGTCACTATTCTGGGTTTCATGTATAGCTTCTACTTAAATATTTTCCTAATTATTATATTTTTATTCTAATATGTATCTAATCCTAACAGTACTACATACAAAGTGTAACAAATTCCTGAACCAAAATAAATAATTATTAGGATGCTGTAAAATTTATTGTTTAAGACAGCATTTTGTTAAGCCCAGAACCAAGTAAATTACTCTAAAAACTTGCAATGGTAAAATTGCATCGTGGAGTGGTGTTTAACCAATTAACATAATATAGGCCTGATATAATTTTTTAATAAAGGTTTTTGGGGAAGTAACTTTATACGACTAGGGGGCGGAAAAATTATTGGGCCTAGGGGAGCCAAAATTCTAAATCCGGCCCTGTAAACACATAGCCTACTCTTATGTCCTGAGTCCTTTATCATAAATTTGATTATTACCATTCATATCTACAACGCACTTTTACCGTAGGCTTCAAAGCACATGGCAGATGAAAGTCTGGGCCCTATTCCACACTTCATTTTAAGTTTTTTATTTTCTGTCTAACATTCATAGTTTCCGCTATTCTCAGTTCAATATGTGAACATTGTCTAACTCCTAACATACAATATATTAAAGGGAACACTCAGTATTTAATTATCGTTTACCACTGAAAATTGTTCTATTCCCCCCAACATGTGGTTGCATATTATAAAATGTTTTCTCACATGTTAAAGTCAATTTTATCGTAAATCAACCATCGTTGATCTTATACATGTCCTCCTTCAACACAATTACTCATTTTAAACACTATCAGTGTTACATAACTATACTTTTTCTACTTGCAAATTGTCATTAACCCTAGAAAGCTAATCTGTTCAAAAGTTACATTAATGCTAAACTATCGTAAATTTCACGACAAGTTAAAAAAAATAAATAAAAAATACTTCTGGTTACAAAATTGAAATTTAATGAATACATATAGTCAAAACATATCACTAAAAACATGTTTGCGCCAAATTTACGCATTTACAAGTCTTCGACGAAGTCGACACAGCACTTTCCGCGATGCTCAGCGCAAATCGGTTTGTTGCAGCGGCAGCAGTATACTGTTGTCATCCTTCTCTTGACTGATGGGCAAATCCCACAAATTGTTCGTGGTAGGTTTTGAGGAAGGTCATGGGCCCTGCCTGACACCGGAACTTTCAAGATATCAGCAATAGATTGGCGGAGTTTGTGAGTCAAAGTTGGGTACTACAACCGCTGTTGAAGCCATAGCTCGATAAGGCTCTGGCGTATTTGCATGGCAAACTTCCTTCTTGACAGTGGTTTCTGGCCGCTTTTCACAACATTAGTGACGTAAATGACATATGAATTTACAAGAATAATATTAAGCATGCCATAAAATACGCACAAAGGCCACCTTTTAGTCTTAAGGCTGCACGACATTTGGTGACACATTTGGTCCCCTTTTGTGGCATTGTAGGTCTCCATTACTTAAGTTACTTGGAGACTTGAGCGATTACAGGCTTTTCGTGGCAAGTAGATAGCAGCAAAACATTTTTTGAACTTTTCACTTTGTAAGAAACCATGGTTTTAGGGCCATCAAATCCAAACGTTAAAGCTAAACTATCGTAAAATTTACGAGCGACTAACAGCAGAACAAAATTGACAAACTGCACCAAAACACGCCAAACACTGACTGACTGAGAGGCCCCAGTGCGACACGGAACTGGACGAGCGAGTCCATTGACGCAGGTTAAGGGGAGGAAACTAGGCAAAAACAAAATACGCTCGTAATTTTTACAATAGTTTAGCTTTCTAGGGTTACCAATTATAGGCGACAACATCTCTTGAGTTCAACTGAAGACTGCCTACTGACGCGATGTCGAGTTACCGCTCAAAAACTATCTGGAACAAGTCACATGTCTCGCTTCTATTTCACTTACAATAGTTCTTTTCGTTTTACCTATTTCCAGACATCACACATGTTTCTTAGATTGTTTCTGTTTAATCACATCTTTTAATATTTTGTTCTTTTCACGTTATTAACAATAAAAGTTCGAACTACTTCCTCGCGTATTAATACCATCCTGCCTACTCACACTTTTTTAATATTTATTTTTTTATTTCTAATTACAACAATTCTTATTTTCTACTTATCTCTAAATACAATTTACAATTCTCTAATTACTTTTCATCATTTATATCTCTTCGAATTTTGTTTTTTGTTAAGTTTTTTGTTTTATAAAAGTTCATTTTTGCAGACTATTTGGCTGTTCGCAACTACTTGCTGTTACTTCTGTCATACGTACCCCCATTCTTATTCAAACATCTGTTCTCTATTTTACAAACCAATGACTTAAAAATTCACAATGTTACAGGATTCACAGCTAACTGTTCCTCCTGGCACCATCTTTCCACCTGGATAATGGCAGCCCGCATGAGTTCACAAACAACTCTCATGTCTCTGCCTCTTACCACAATGGCCACATCATCGGCGTATCGCTGTGAGTAGAATCCTTGTTCGTTTAGACGCCTCAGGATATTATCCACTACTAGGTTTCATAACAAGGGAGATAAAACTCCTCGCTGTGCACATCCACGCCTAGCCCTGACCTTGATGGTTTCTTCGTACAGAGTAGCCTGGATTAACCTGCTGTTCAGCATGGCAGACACCCATCCTACAACAGTCTTGTTCAACTCACAATCCTCCAAAGACCTAATTATCGATTGTATTGAGGTGTTACTGAAGGCACCCTCTATATCTAGAAACGCCCCAAGAGCTATGCTTCCTAACCTAACCTAACCTAACCTCTATCCTTAGTCTAAACCCAAACCAGCTCTGACAATTGGTGACTCTGGTGTGATTCAAGACAGATCCAGTTGCAGCAGTCAACTTTCCAGCACGCATACCGTCATTCTGGGTGGAAGATCCAACACTATGGTTCATACAAGTGAAAGCTGTATTCACTACCAACAGGAGATTCCAACTTGTCATCAGCCAGCTGCTCTACAAAATCCTAACGCAAGCGGCAGATTTAGCAAGACAACCTGTAGGAAGGCATAATACATTGGAGAGATTGACCAATACTTTTAGCTAGAGAAAGAATGTCAGATTCTATACTTGTTAGAAGAGACACAGTTAGGAGACTTAACACCTTCTTAGTTCTTACAACTAGCCCTAGCAAGCAACACCGTGACCAATGAAGTCCTGAAAACAACCTGGCTCAGGGTCCTTCCAGCTTACACAAAAGGAATTTTAGCCACCATCTCAGAGGATGATATTAAACGATTTGGGGCAGTAGCCGACAAAATCCTTGGAGTCAGCACAGTCTTGGCAAGGTCCAACACAACAAGAGAGAAAACACGGACGAGACCCAGTGGAGTTAAACTAGTCAGTGCAGCAGTAAAGTGGAACACCTTACCGCCATTTTTTTGTTACTGACTCTTAGACAGGGGAAGGATTTCTCATAGACTCTGGCTTACCCGTATCTATCTTACCAAATTGCAGCAAGATTTGCCGGCAATCAACAGAGTATTTCTTATTTGCTGATAATGGGACACAAATAAGTACCTACAGCTCAGTATTCCAAAAGCTCGACCTAGGAATAATACACCTTATTTTGCCTAGACATTCATCATTGCAGATGTTCATTACACCATCATAGGAGCCGATTTCCTCACGAAGTACAACCCATTAGTAGACATGAGTTGGAAGAGCTTGGTTGACCAGACTGTGAGTCTCGAAATCAAAGGAATAGTTAGCAGTGCACGTCACCACACCTTTCGGCTGTACCCCATGGCACCAGGTACATCTCCTACGAGAATATCCTAATCTAGTTAGGCACACTTCAATAAGGACAGCAACGACACCAAATTAAATTCTTAAAACTTAACAGCAATGACACCAAATGACCCAATTATGATGATGATATCATCCAGCTCGTTTTTCAAATGTTTCAAGTTTAAGCAATTTTCCATAATAAGAAAAGCAATTTTCCATCTATAATGTTAATAGAGAAAATATCTATTAATGATGCAGAAAAGCAACATTAAAGCTTCACAACCTGCATTTGAAGGACATATTTTTCTTGCTGTAGCTTCAAATTCAAAGCCATCATGTGTAAACTATGATAAGCTGTTGAAGACAGTTAAAAGTGCAAATTGATCAGATAGCTCAATTATTGGTAATTTTTTTTTCAGATAACGTTCCTTGTAATAACACCTCATCCAGAAGTAACTTCTTCTTCAGAGATAACTTTGTCCACTTCTGGACTACATTTGTGAACTAAGTCGTTAATCGACAACTTTGCCAACAATAAAAATCATTCACTACAAAATCAGAGATTTCAATCAATAGAATTACAAACTCCTTCAGGTGTAATCTAACAAATCCATTCTAAAATCACCTCAGTCATCATGTTTCAAGTTGTTGAGGATGTTTTGCAGTTGAACCCTGGGGAGAATTAAACTCCTAATCCAAGCCAGGCAAGTGGAATGAATAATTCGGAGCCAAAACCATTTTTATTGCTAACTAATTATTTTTTTATTATTGTTATGTGACAATAAAAACCTGAATACTATATAAGCAGATTAAACCACATAGCCTAAACAAGAAATTAGGATAAAAGGCCCTAGGCAGCTAACAAAATAAGGAGTAAAATAATTAAAGCAAAACGTATAAAATAAAGTTACCTCTTGGGGTGGTGCAGGCTATCTGCACTTAATAAGAGAGGATTGGTGTCACTCACGGTCCCTAATAAATACCTACAACACATAAACTATCACCCTTATCATCATTTACATACAGTTTATAAGACTTATAGTAGTACATACACTAAAGCAAAAAAGACTTGTGTATTCATTGATGTTAGTTTTAAGCTCTATTCACTAAAATCCTAGAAACCAAATTATCCCAGAGAAACATGGTCCTACACATTCTCAAAGAGGTCTTTCATCTCTATTATCATCTCCCTATTACACTATGCTTAACCAATCCCTAATCCGTGATCTCCACAATTAAGGTTCCTTTACATTGCAAGACAGCTACCTGGAACATTTATGAATATGCACCAATTCCTCTGAGATGGGAGAACCACACATGTACATTGTCTCAAGACTACACCATAGTGGCCACAGATGGTAAGTCAGTAAGCACAATGTCTGGCAAACAACTCAACAACTGCCAACCGAAGAAAACAGGCATGTGCTTTATCCCACGTCAAAGAATATTGAGGACGATATCTGAGGGCTGTGCGGCACACCTGGTAACCGGAGGGAACCTACAGGACATGGGACAGCACCACACACTCCACTGTATTCCAGACAAACAGGGACCTTTAATAACAGAGATCATCGGTGACAAATCCTACCCATTCATCTTATACAAATCCACCTCAAATACATTTTAATTCAAATATATATTATAAGGAAAAAAACCATATGCAATAGGGCACGAGAGAGGGATTACCCCCATTTATAAGATTAAGCCCAATACTAGACGTCGTTTTCAAAGGCATCGGTGTTGTCAGGATTTTGGATAAGAAAATATTTATTATAAATTTAGAAAATATTTAATTAACAATTAATAGTCAAATGCTAGCACCAATTAAATCTTCAATATCAGATATGTGGTAGTTATTAGGAAATAATTGAAAAAGTGTTTCAAAAGCTTAGATTGCAGGTCATTAGCATGACATGGATAGTGAAGCTCTATATAAACTGCTAGTGACATAGAAAGAGGATCAGTGGCATCCGAGATGTCGGCAGGGATGGGGAGGTGCTGCTGGTCAGCAGAGAGACCAGCCCAGAAGAGGAGTGGCATCCAAGACATCGGCAGAAACAGGGAGATACTGCTGGTCACCAGAGAGACGTGGCCCAGGAACATACTTACAAAAGGAGCTCACAGGCAGTTTACAGAGATTCACGGCCTATGTTGAAAAGGTGAGCAGATTCATGTGTTTAGAAAACAAAAGTTGTTAACTTCAATAAGTTGCCATTGCTCTGGAATGAAGGATTAAAGGTCTGATTCGGACAGATATGTTTCCCACTGTATTTGAATAATTAAATATTTACATTGTGTTAAATTATATTTTATAGAATTCATAACAAATGGTGTATTGGCTGGATTTTTTTTTTAGTCTTTACTAAAACAATTTATTACCATATAAATATAAAGTAATTGCTTCTTTAAATTTAGATCATTATTTTTTACTAAACTAATTGTGATTTGTTTATGCTTTTACCTAAATTTTGGTAAGTGTCTATTGTGTTCATTGTATTTATTGTACACTTTTAAGTTGTTGAATTTTTCTTCTTACTCTGTAACAACTATAAGGGAACAAGGAATAAATTTATATTAACAATCTGAGCCACCAAATATGTTATTTTATTTGAACCCGTAGAATATGAATATAGGAGAAAACCTAGGATTCATAACAAATATCTCAATTATTCTGCTCATTCCTTCAACTGCACCAGATACAAGGAGGAGAAGGCAATTTTGACTTTCAAGTCAAATGACAAAATATCTTTACCCTGATGCCAGAAAGCTCTATAAACCTAGAAATTATAATGGTACTATTATAATGGTAATATTATAATTTAAATATCCACACTACAAACTACCCAAACCATTAAAAAGAATAATAAAATGTAACCACCATCACAAGTAAACTGATGTAATTAGAATAGAATAGTAATATTAACAACAAATTGTGTAAACTAGGCCTAACCTACGAATAGGCTAGATGAAATAATTGGACTCTAAGATATGTATATGTGAACCAATCGATTTAATAGAACCATTTCCAAAAGCATTATTTTCAGTAATCAGTAAGTATTACCTATACATTCATCCAAAAATGAGCAAACACATTAGAATAATGTATCCCTACAAAAATTGTAAATTAGAAATATGATAAATAAATATAAGATTTCCTAGAATAGCTGTCTTAAAACAACAGCTGTTCATTTTATATGTAGGAAAACAGATTGCAAAGTACGTGGAGTAGTACAATAAACTATTTGAGTTTCATATTAATTTTCAATTAACGTAAAGTAAAGCCAATTTGTAACTCAAACCTGATCTAGATATTTGAATATGTTTAAACAAACGAACTAATAAATCCAAAACGATATATCAAATAGAAGTAGTGTACATTATATGCAAAGACACAGCCTGCACTCGGCAAGTGGAGAAGTGAAATCCAGCCGGAAGACCACGTGATAATCAGCAGCCAATCACAACACGCTAATGGCGATCAAAAGGATTTTTAAAACAAGACGAAGCCGCGAAAGGGAAGCGTCCCGGCGTCTATACAGTAAAGATGTGTTAAGCGTGGGTGAAGTTATTTTAACATTTTAGATAGAAAATACAGTGTCCGTGATTAAAGAACAGTGAAATCTGGTAATATGAAACTTATTTTAATACTAAATCAATAAAGAAATTGTGAACAATTAACAAATTATTAGATAAATTCAAAAGAAATACTTCTATCTGGACAAGCCTAGCCTACAGGCAAAATCTTAAATAAGAGATCACAATTTGTTCATCATAAAATTTTATGCAGAGTATTAATTTTTTTTATAAAATGCGTATATATAATAGACTACGGTATTTTAGAATAGCCAGCACGATAACCCCAAACCCGAGATACATTTATAACTGTAGTTATTTTTGACTTACCGCCAGCAATCCTTGGATAATTCTATTTTGTTTATATTGTCATGTATTTATTCACAACACGTGTTTCGGACATTATCGTCCATCGTCGGGTGATAACACTTAGTTAAAATATTCAACACAAAAATACAAGTAACACAACATTCACGCACGATTGTTATGTGTTACTTGTATTTTTGTGTTGAATATTTTAACTAAGTGTTATCACCCGACGATGGACGATAATGTCCGAAACACGTGTTGTGAATAAATACATGACAATATAAACAAAATAGAATTATCCAAGGATTGCTGGCGGTAAGTCAAAAATAACTACAGTTATTCAAGCATATCCGGTTACTCTAGAATATCATATGATACATTTATAATATTAAAAAATTTGTAATTAAACCCAGCAACCATAAAGTCATAGATCAAACTATTGTATTTTCTTGTTGCTAAATACTGAGCTAAGCAATGTATGTGTATTAGGTTGTATGTGTTACTAACCAATACAGTATGTCTGAAATCTAACCAACAAAAATTTATGAGAATGTAACAATGTCTTTTGATGAAGATTTTTTTATGATTGTAAATGAACATTAAATTATTAATTGATTAATAATAAATGATAAAATTATTGTACAATAAAATTAATGTGGAGTCATTTATTTGTAAAGTTAATTGCTCATAAAGCTAACCAAATAAGTTCTCCCATTCTATATCAAATAAACTAATAAAATAATTATTAATATATTTATAATATTTTTTGGTTTATAACACCAACTAATTTTTTGGTTGTTATAAAAACCTACAGTTATAGGAAAAATTTTGCTGCTGCAGCTTTAAACAAAAGACACCTCATGAAAACTATAAAGAGCTGACTAAGAGGGTTAAACTACTGCCAGAGCAGGTGGCCCAATTATTGGCTGCTTTCTCCCAAAGTAATCCGGGTATTACCAACCTTTCCAAAAAGAGTGAAATTCCTCTTCCATAGGTAACTCCATCCACTCCTAGCCTTAGTTTGAAAAATAAGACACAAAAAGTCGCACAGGCGATAAAGAGTCATAAAACAATTATTAAAAATTTTGGTTACTTGTCCTCCTACAATGAAACAAAAAACAAAACAGTTGGCTTAAAAATCAAAGACTGTCATTAGTAAGATCAATTCCAAAAATGGAAATGCTGAGGTTCCCACTAAAGGCTTTTGGGCAGGGTCTAATAAGCCCCTCTCAAAATTACATCAGGTGTCTTTCCATTCCTCAAGACCTGACATTTCAGTGTTGAGGATGTCATGGAGTTAAACCCTAAGACCTCTAAAAATAAATCAAAATTAAACCATCTGATGATAATTCAATCCAGGCAAATGGAAAGAATAATACAAGGCCAAATTCATTAAAATCATAGATAATTCATTATGATTGTAGTATTAATATTACATTAATAATATAGGCAGAACTTGAAATATAAACAGTGTGATACAATGAAACATAACAGTGTGAGAAGTCACATTGAAGATTTTATGGTTTATGTACATGATACAATACATCCCTATTATCTACTTCTCTTTAAGAGACTATCTCCATCAACCCCTACCATTTAGTTTGAGAGGGTTTTCAGCTTTTCGAACTGACTATCACTGCAGATAGAGATAAGGGTGGAGTAACAATAATCGCCCACAACTCCATCTATGGTACATCTCTGAACCATAGGACTTCATTGCAAGCAGCAGCAATATTTATCACTTCACCATATAAAATGACAATTTGTTGTTTGTACTTGCCACTAATGACAGGTTTGTGTAAGTGGAACTAATTGAACTTACTCATTTAGCAGCTTCTACAGGTGGTTGGACAAATGTAAACTTGTCATTTTGTAGCCCTTATCTTACTACTAAACTTGAGCGGTCTGTTTAACTGATACTTACAATAATGATCATGCTCCTGTTATACATACATTTTCTACAGTAATTCCTCTTCTTAAACCAGGTAAAGAAAAAGCTGAATCGGTAAGTTATCGTCCCATTTCTCTCACTAGCATGCTTTGCAAGCTGGTAGAGAAAATGGTCAATTTGCGCCTTGTTTGGTACATTGAAAGTAACCGGCTGATTTGTAATGGCCAATGTAACTTTAGGGTCAATCATCTAATGATCAGCTTTTTTCATTAGAATCTGCCGTACAAAATGCATTTTTCTTACATCTGACACTGGTTGCAGTGTTTTTAGGACTTATACAAAACCTATGATATAGCTTGGCAAAGAGATATTCTGATGGAGTATAAATGGCAATATTCTTGTTTTTATAAACAATTATTTCCTTAGTAACAGATATTTCAGAGTGCTTGTTAGAACTGAGTTGTCAGATCGTTATCACTTGAGAATGGTGTCCCTCAGGGTAGTGTACTGAGCGTGATTCTGTTTGTTGTAACCATTGACAGCATAATCCTAAATACTCGGTGTCCTATCCTCTGTTTTCTATGTTTAACTATTGTGTTTCTATATACGTGGCTTCCCGAGGTAATGGAAACTGTTGAAAAAGGCCTTGAGCTCATTTTAAATAGACTGCAATCTTGATCAAGATTGAGAGGAATTAAATTCTCTGCTTCAAAAACGCAATGTAATGCTTTTAGTTACTGTAGACTAAATATTCAGATTTTATTATTTATCAATAGAACACAACTTTAAACTACCTAGATATATATAGGTACTCAAGATTGCTAAATTTTTAAGCTTATTATTTTATGAAAGTTTCTTTTGGATTACACATATTTCTAATAAGAAACCATGGTGTAATAAAACAATTGAAATGTTACATGTTCTCAGCTGTTCTAGGTGGGGAACAGATAGGACTTACTATGTAAGTGACTATGGTGTTGATCGATCGCCTATTGATTATGGCTCTTGTTAGGATTAGATACATATTAGAATAAAAATATAATAATTAGGAAAATATTTAAGTAGAAGCTATAGATGAAACCCAGAATAGTGACAAGTATTGTGAAATAAATAAGAAAATGATGAAATGCTTGCCTTGCATGGGCAACCTACTTCGCAAGGCAGGTCAAAGAGATATAAGCGGCGAGTCAAGAGAAGGGGGGATCAATCGATCAACTGCGGGAGCGAGCACGTCAGAGGGAATGTTCGAGGCCGGAGCGAGGATCAGCCGTTGAAGCAGTCAAACAAAGGCGCGAAGGTTCTATTGGCGAGTTGGAGCTACCAATAAACTCAAGAGTGTCAAGCTGTAGTAGCGGCTTTACAAATTACAGAAAGGGTGAGCAAATAGACAACTTATCAAAGCTTGTAGTCATCAATATATATATATATATATATTAAATTCATTTTCTTTAAATAGCTGGAACTATTCTGGGTTCATCTTTTAAATATATGCAATATAGATTTTAATTGTATCTTAATATTTGAATGGATCAGGGAAACATGTTATATAGTTTAAACTTACATTGTATGCTATAAATGTAAAAGAATATAAAGAAAAGCATTTATTAACTCATAAACTGAACCACTGATTGCAAAGAACCCAATCCTAATAAATGGTGCATCGGCCGGGAAACGAACCCGGGCCGCCCGCGTGGCAGGCGAGCATTCTACCACTGAACCACCGATGCCGTTCCAGATTATTAATTGCCGTTCCTAAGAAATTGACGACCGAAATTCTTCAAGCATTTCATGATTCGATTATTGGGGGAGGTCATGCAGGAGTTGCAAAGACAATGTCAAAAATTAGGAACAAATATCACTGGCCAGGAATGACGGCGGATATAATACAATACATAACGAAGTGCCACAAATGCCAAATCATGAAGACAGACAGACAAAAATCGGCGAGATTATTACAACCAATAAAAATAACGACGAAACCCTTTACAAAATTAACGATGGATTACCTAGGACCTTTACCAAAGTCGAACAAAAAATCCGCAACCATCAGGTTTACTCTACTTATCCGCAAGACCATCAGGGATTAGAAAGCTTGATCCGGTTTACAATTCTGCTATTTGGATTGTTTCTGGTGCATTTCATTTGTATCTAAATAAGTCGTACAAATAAACTTGTATCTAATGAAATAATTGAAAGAAAGGTTATTGTAAATATACAAAATTATTGAATAATTTTTAGTAAAATTTTTAGTAAATAACTTGTGTTTGTTGTCCAAAAGGTCAACCTTCCTCGATATTTCAAAATAACAAGGAACTTAAGAGCCAACATGTAAAGTGGTTGAATAGCCTAGTCCTTAGTCTTTAATATGTCATGATTGTTTTCAATTGTTGGACATGCCAACATAGTTAGTTACCTATGTAACTCAAACTAAAGTAAACCAAAAATGTGGCTTTATAGATGAACCCCTAAACTTAGAGGTGAGTTTCAGAATGATGTTACAATAATGAAATAATAAGAAATTATTGATTCAATCCAACAAATAAAGTTATGAGCTTCAGCCCAAATTAACCCAATTTCCACTTTGCTTGCCAAGCACAATTTGGTGGCCAGTTCTTAAATTCACACTATTAAGATCCTCAGCCATGCCAAGTAATAAGATCCAAGCATTATTTGATTTTGCTAAAGCAATAAGGAGTAATACCACACCATATGGAACAGAAGCGATTTTGGCATTCTGTCTTTCTTTTTCATACTTATAAATGGTTTTAACATCTGGAAAAAATGCAAGTCATATCAATCCCTTACCAAGAGAGGAGAGAGATGTACAGCACATAAAAAGAATCCTAAGAGAAATCTTTTCCTTCACTTGAAGGTTTATATAAAAGTTTTATATGAACTGTCTGTTAATGAATATATTTTATAGTAAGTTGTTTAATATATTTGAATTAAAAAAGTGAAATGGTAAGGATATTTAAATTATAAACTTCACCTTTATAATATACAATTTGAATATTCGCAATATAACCTAGTTTTGGTGAACATTTTGTGAACTGTTTATAACGAAATAAAAATAAATTTTGTGTTTGTTAACAACGAAATAAAAACATATACTTTTAAATATTGTACTTTAGATTTATTTACGTTGTTTTAGTAGTGAAATTATATTTAAAATTTCATCATGCTTAAATTACTATCTGTAGTTGAACCAAAACCCAAATTAATTAAGTAGATAATCTGGTAGAAACATTTTTAAGCCTCATTGTTACGAATGTGAGAAACAATGAATTTCCAACTTTGCAGTGAAAGTAATTTAATACAAATTATATACATAAATATAACCAATAAACGTGTGCTATTTGTGTACTCAGTTTGTGAAACTTTACACTAGGCTACATAGCTACACTTCTGTGTAAATACAAAAAATTTGCTATTCTTAAATAAATTAAATGATTTATGAGGGACAGAAGCCTAATAAGGGGAAATATTTAGTACACTGACTAGGCTTTGCTGCTTTTACTCAGAACAGAAAGAGTATACTATCAACAAAATATTTGCTTACAACACCGCAAATGTTCAAAATGAAGAACTTAGTTAATTTAAATTATTAATAAAAGTAAAGTTTCATTGCCTACTATTTCATTCAACCTGAATTTCATCAAACAAATAAATTTTACTAAAAAAAGATTTTGAGAAAAATCAACATACCGTATCAAAAATATCTTTCTAGCCTACTGCTCATAATAATAACCTACATTCAGGACATCAAAAAAATTACTGATATAGACTAAATATACATATAAACACACAAACAATATTTGACGATAATACCGTGTCCATAGAAACTGTCTATATTTCAAAATGTATTCTGTAGTTGGAAAAGATGGAGTTGTATTGATTCATTATTTCATCGATAAATTGATCAAATCCTTTGTTGTCAGGGTTTGCCATTTTTATAACTAACCTATTTTACACAAAATAAAAATGTATACTATAACCTAAAATATAAATAATACGGCCTAAACAAATCAACAATGAACAGCTATAGCAGTTATAACGCTGACACAAAACATTTCACAACTGACAGTCGTAGCTTATTAGAACGAGAAATCACGCTATACACGCTGGGGCAGAATACAAAATGGCGCCTGGTTGCTATAACAACCAAATAAAGTCCAACGACAGGTGATCGAGAACAAAGACCGTAGTGGGATTGTCACGTTACACCAATAGGACATTTCCCTACACTCTATTGAACTTTAAACGAATTAAAAATACCTGCAGAAGTCAAATAGTGTTGAATCGAGATATCCCGTCATACGTGTTATCAGTCAAGTTGAGGGTTACGTGAAATCCCGTCATACGCGTGCTAAGGGTTAATAATTCAATAAAAGTTGGGCGCCATTTTGTAATGTTTATTACAAAAAAATTAAATTAAAAATTATTAAAAAAAGTACTCTTGAAGAGAGCATAAAAAGTTTCTCTGAGGTCGAAAGTTCTTTAACCCTTTCGCTGTGTATTAGTTTTTCTGTAGTGTTTATACATTTGCAATTATAGGCCAAAAAAATTTTTTATTAAATTTTTTTTTTCTGATGAATTACTATATAGAGCATCAAAATCTAGTAAGGTTTAGTAAATATTTAATAAATTTTCTGTTAAAAATAAATATTTATTGTGTTTTTTAATCAAAATTATGAAAAAAATACTATATCATAATGGAAATTTTGTATACCTAAAACAAATTGTATGGAGCTGAAATTAATGGATTAGTACAGCAAAAACAGTAATTTATTGCATGCAAAAATATATAATTTGTAAATTTACCTTTTTCGTTGAATTTGTAAGCATCAGATTTGAGCCAAGGCACTACGCACTTAACTCGCAACACTCATGTTAACTTTAATGTAATAGCAGATATTTCTTGTTGAAACTCCATATTCAAGGATAAAATTTAACCTTATTTCTACTAAATGTAATCGTAAAGTTGCATTTTATTGTACAAAAAATCTAGGGAAAATGTTGGTTAATAATAAAGATAAAAAAGAAATGTTAGAAAATAGTGGAGTTTATAAAATATCTTGTCAAGATTGTGACTCTGAGTACATAGGTCAAACATGTAGATCTATAAAAGTTAGAATTAAAGAACATGTAAATAGCTGGAAACATGGCTATAGAAACTCTAACTTTGCTAACCACCTTTTGGACTCGGGTCATAGTTTTGATCCGAAATTGAATGTTAAACTCTTACATATAGAAAATAAAAGCAATAGATTAAATAATTTAGAATGTTTAGAAATAAATAGATCTATTTCACTTAGGCCTATTCTCAACTTAAATGACCAAATTGTATTAAATTCGTCATCTCTTCTAAAACCCATCCGTACCATAGTTCATCAACCTTTATCTACCTGCTAGGTCACCCCCTACCTTTCCCGATTTCTCTATTGTATTTCAGTTTCCTGTACTTATGTTTTTAATAGTTGTCTATACCTGTAAATTATCAGTAGCCCGTAGATGCCGATAGGCGAAACAATTGTAGCTCATTTATACTAATAAATATTTGAAACTTTAAGCTTTTGCTTTATTTTATCCTTACTCATGTTATTTGTTTTTTATGCAATATATATATATATTTAAACATTTACACTTTTATGTTAACTTACACTTTATGTTTTAGTCCATTAAATATTCTAATAAATAATAAATATAGTTTTAACATTTTAATAATAATAAGAGTTTAAATAAATAAGAAAACTTTGTTTGTACACACTGTTTGTCATAAATGTCCTTCTCAATTGCAATTGCATGTGCTTTTATATAATTTTGTAGTACGATATACTTCAAAATAGGGAACCACACATAGAGGGGGTTCATCTAGACATGATTTGCAAAAGTAAGTAGTTTGTCTTCTTTTGCAATCCCCCTTACCTTTTTTTGCATGCTGATGGCAGAATGCTACACACTGCGCAGTTTGGTTTGTGGCTTTTATCAGTAAACTGACTGATAAAATGGATTTTACCATATAGTCTATCTGGCATTGGGTTGCTGAATTTATAATGGTACTATTATAATTAATAAATATCCACACTACAAACTATCCAAACCATTAAAAAGAATAATAAAATGTAACCACCATCACAAGTAAACTGATGTAATTA
Source organism: Aphrophora alni (assembly GCA_963513935.1). NCBI lineage: Eukaryota > Metazoa > Arthropoda > Insecta > Hemiptera > Aphrophoridae > Aphrophora > Aphrophora alni. Next base: position 99,691,200 of record OY740767.1, read on the forward strand.
GAATAGTATATTAACAACAAATTGTGTAAACTAGGCCTAACCTACAAATAGGCTAGATGAAATAATTGGACTCTAAGATATGTAATGTGAACTAATCGTTCCAAAAGCATTATTTTCAGTAATCAGTAAGTTTTACTTATACATTCATCCAAAAATGAGCAAACACATTAGAATAATGTATCCCTACAAAAATTGTAAATTAGAAATACGATAAATATTAGATTTCCTAATTCCTAGAATATCCGTCTTAAAACAACAGCTGTTCATTTTATATGTAGGAAAACAGATTGCAAAGTACGTGGAGTAGTACAATAAACTATTTGAGTTTCATATTAATTTTCAATTAACGTAAAGTAAAGCCAATTTGTAACTAAAAACCTGATCTAGATATTTGAATATGTTTAAACAAACGAACTAATAAATCCAAAACGAGATATCAAATAGAAGGAGTGTACATTATATGCAAAGACACAGCCTGCACTCGGCAAGTGGAGAAATGAAATCAAGCCGGAAGACCACGTGATAATCAGCAGCCAATCACAACACGCTAATGGCGATCAAAAGGAATTTTAAAAGAAGACGAAGCCGCGAAAGGTAGCTTCCCGGCGTCTATACGGAAAAGATGTTTTAAGCGTGGGTGAAGTAATTTTAACATTTTTTTTAAATAGAAAATAAAGTGTCAGTGGTTAAAGAACAGTGAAATCTGGTAATACGAAACTTATTTTAATATTAAATAATTAATAAAGAAACTATGAACAATAAAATTAACAAATTATGAGATAAATTCAAAAGAAATAATTCTATCTGGACAAGCCTAGCCTACTTACAGGCAAAATCTTAAATAAGAAATCACAATTTGTTGATCATAAAATTTAATGCAGAGTATTAATTTTTTTTTATATAAAATGCGCATATATAATAGACTATTTTAGAATAGCCAGCATGATAACCCCAAACCCGAGATACATTTATAAATAAATACTGAGCTAAGCCTAGGCAGATTAATAAAAACAATTGTGTGTTCCAATATGTCTGAAAATCTAACCAACAAAATTTTAGAATGTAACAATGTCTTTTGATGAATATTTTTTTTTGATTGTAAATGAACATTAAATTATTAATTGATTATTAATGAATGATAAAATTGTACAATAAAATTAATGTAGAGTCATTTATTTGTAAAGTTAATTGCTCATAAAGCTAACCAAATAAGTTCTCCCATTCTATATGAAATAAACTCATAAAATAATTATTAATATATTTATAATTTTTTTTTTTGGTTTATAACACCAACAATTAAATTTTTTTTTGGTTGTTATAAATTTTCTTCCACGACGGAATTTAGTACATGACATTTCCCATTTTTCTAAAAGACCGTTTACAACTTCTTCGCGGTATTTTCTATGTGTGAGATATTTTACATTTGTTTGCATATTATATGAATACAACCATTTATTAAAGCTATTTCAATTAAAAAATGCCAAATTGGATGGTACCATTTCATTGACTTGTGTCTATATGGATAGGTAGAGCAGAATTCATCAAATAGGTCCACTCCACCCATATTTTTGTTGTACAACAGTTGTACATTGGGTTTTATGACATTTCTTCGCCCACTCTTTGACCTCACTGCTACTTGTGACACCCCTGTATTGCCTATGGTAGAAAGCATATTGACTTTCCCTGTATCTTGCCATGCACAAGCAGTCATGTCTCTTTTGTTTGTAATCCAAACAGTAGGCAAATCACCTCGCTTCTTTTTTAGGTTTTTCATTTGCGGAGGGAGATGTTTACGGTTTGCTCGAACTGTTCCACAAGCCCCTAATCCTAAATGTTTTAAGTCATGAAAAAGTTCAACACTAGAATAGAAATTGTCCATATAAACAGTCCTATTTGAAAATTCAAAGCTTTTCAGTAGGTCTTTAACTACTCTTGAACCAAGCCCTTCAACTTGGTTGTCATTTTCTTTACCAGTGTAAATCTTAAATTGAAGCAAAAACCTGTTTTTGAATCACATAAGGAGCACACTTTTATACCCCACTTTGATGAGGGTTTACTGGGTAAATATTGTTTAAATGATAGCCTACCCTTAAACTTTATCATGCTCTCATCGATCAAAAGAGATTCATTCACCAGCTTCATAATTTTCAGTATAAGTGTCAGATACCAAATTAATTAATGGCCTAATTTTGAATAAAGGGTCATAGCCTAATTGTCCTTTTTTATTTTGGAAAATGTTGTCATTAAAGTGCAAAAATGATTTAATTAATTGATATTTGTCCCTTGAAAATATTTTTGAAAAAGCTGGAGTTTTAGTTAGCCAAAAACTATCTTGAAAATAGGATTCTTCAGTAGGTTTATGTATAAGACCCATACCTATTTGAGACGCCACAAAGGCTTTTTTATGACTTTCATCAATATCCTGCCAATTATTAAATCTAGATCGTTTAGGTACGGTATGTCATAAGTAACATCAAGACACTGCATAGCATATTTATTTGTTTCATCAGCAACGTTTATAGATGGATTCAGGATAAAATTTTGTAAATGATTCTATTGGTGTAAGTATATTTTCAAACTTAATATAAGGACTGTTCTGATTATTTCTATAAAAAGGTATATTTTCTAAATCTATTTCTGGACCTAAAGACACATCAATGTCTTCCCAAATAATGTCATCATTGCCATGTTGGTTAGGAATCACAGAAGTACTAGGCCTACTAAGATCTGGGCAAGCTTCATTATTATCAACTTCTAATTCACTATAATCTGATACATAATCAATATTTTCATTTGTAAATTCAAACTCTGAATCTGAGTCTTCATTATCGTTATTTAAATACGATTTGATTTCATCATCCCAAAGAAACGAAGACTTTTTGAAGGTTATAGCCTACCCTAAACAACGTGCACTTTTAGTCAAATACAAATACTAATTAAAATATAATATATATATATATATATATATATATATATATATATAATTAAAAATAACTTATTATTTAAATTTACACACTATAGTAAACTTATTCACAGGAAAACACAAATAAAATGCCTAAAAACAGAAACTCGTATACTAAACAACACACATAATCAGCTATCAGATGTAAACATAGACACGTGATTTGCGTCAGTTCATTTTGTCACCACTAGAGTTCAGAAGCATCCAGACACTAAAACTGTACATTTTTATCCACTAGAGACTATCGATTAACGCATTGAAAGATAAAGTTTTTCTGTTGACATGGACTAAAGTCGATTTACGCACTCAGCGGTAAACGTCAAGTCGACTGCAGTCGACTTATGCAGTGAAAGGGTTAAAACAGTGTACTTTGGAGAATTTACATAAAATACAGAATCCTTCTTTCTGAAATGCACATTTTATTATTAATAAACATTTTATATTAAATTTCATACAAAATCAAATTATTACCTGAAAAGACAAAATTACACATAACATACTACACTCTAAATTAATCCAAAATTATAATTCATTAATACTTTATTTATTATTAATATTATGGTTGCAACTTAATTACAAAATAAAATCTCTCATTATTCAACATGTAATATTTTTATACTACGCAATCTCTTTTGCAAAATATTTATTTTTATTAAATTTAAAACATCTAATTCAAAAAGTCAAACAATGAATATCTTTTAATTATATAATTCTTTAATCATTATCTTCGAATAAAATATTTTTCTTAATTGAAAAACACGTGATAATTCTACAAACATACTAGACAAGTTTCATTACTGAACTACAATTTCTAGTTATTTTTATGTTTAAATTTCTATACAACATAGTTTAAGCATGTTATACCAAGCATGCATTTATACACAAAAGTTAAATTGTACATTTTACATAAAACTTTCAATTTATTTACGCAACTTCCTTGTATGAACAAGGAAAAACCACAAAATAACACTACACAAAACTGTATAATCTGTTTATATTACCTTACGTACATTTCAATAGCTCTGCTATCATCTTCAGAGGTACACTACATACTAAATTCAATAACAACAAATATATACTACCCTGAGGCGTTTCCCCCACTCCTACACTAACCTCTTAGCCAACCACAGTTGACTACATCAAGGTCACCTAATCCTACTGGGCCAATCACAGTTGGCCTTTCCCCACTTAAAATAAAAGGGGCGTGGCAACGCCTACCCCATCAAATGAGAAAAACTAGCTACATAATGCTATAATCTACTAATATAACTAATTATCACATGTTATCTAAAACAAAACACAAACATATTGGTCCACTATTGATAAACAATAAAGCTATACTAATCCGAAAATTTTATAATTAGCAATTTCTAAACTTTAACAACACGAACAAAGAAGAACTAGGAGTAGGCTCTTTATCTGCATTCAACAACAAACCACCTTCAGCTTTAGAAATATACATACTTTCAAAGCTATCCAGCAATCTACTGTTGGTTACCTCTTTTTTAAATTTCAATGTTAAACCCAAACCATGCATACTAGAAATTGCATGTTCGGCCACACTAGATTTCTCAGTCCTATCAAATTTAATATTAGTCACATGTTCTTTAATTCTAGTTTCTATCTTTCTCCTCGTCTGACCCAAATAGAACTTATCACACAAATTACATTTAATTTCATAGATTGCCGACTGTTGTAACACTGGAATTTTATCTTTAGGATTACCCAATAAATCCTTAAGTTTGTTACTACTTTTGTAAACTATCTTCAAATTAAATTTCTTAAAAATAGGTTCTAAACCTTTACTAATTTTATAATTGAAAGGTAAACTAATATATTTACATTTTTTCTCATCTTGTTTTAATGTTGTAGAATTTTTCCGAAAATTCCTCAATTTTTGTTTCCGTAATATACTATCTATTATTTTATCATCAAACCCATTAAAATCTGTTATCTATTTTATGAAGTTAATTTCTTTAAAATACCGTTTAGGTGTCATCGGAATGTAACAAGTTCTGTGGATCAAACTATTAAAAACTGCCATTTTATGTTGAGTGCAATGGTTAGAACTACTTATTATGTGTCTATTATTATTGGATGGTTTTCTATAAATATCAAATTCTATCCTATTATTATTCTATTATTATATTATTATTATACATAAAATATCTAAAAATGTCAAACTATTATTACATTCTACTTAATGGAGTCGTGAACCCCATTAATTATCTCCAAAAAAGCTTCAACACTACTTTCTCTAAGGTCAAAAATGGCAAATATGTCATCAACATAAATCTCAACCATGTTCTAGGAAAATAACGGAGATTATCTTTCATATAATGAGTACCTAATAAATTATTTTTATTACCTTTATAGTTCCGTCATGTGACTTTGTGTTGTCTTATTACAAAGACGTGTTTCGGAGTCGTAGCTCCATCTTCAGTAATTTCACTCCGTAGAAGTCGTTAAAACATTAAATATAACAAACACATTAACACTAAACACACAAATATATACACGTATACGTTGATTTTAACATTTTCTTACATGCACACGGTTTCATGGTTCGCGAACTACTGGCATCACGGTGAGGCCAAGGTTATCAGGTTATCGGTTGGTCATATCAGTTATTTATATCTCATTGTCGTCTCAAATAATGCGTTTGATTGGAACGATAACTTTTCATTGAGGATATCGTTTGGTGATTGTTTAAATGCTTTGTAAATTTTATATTCTTCAATGGCATTCATCATTGGTCCTTTTTTAATGATGTGGAGAGGTGTCAGGTTAGATTCAAAGTTTGTATACGAGTGTTTGTTATCGATAATGTGTTGCGCGAAACTTGATCTATTAGCGTACAGGCTATTATTGGGCAAGTGTTCTTTGTATCTCTCCATGAACGATCTGACCAACCCATAACCTGATAACCTTGGCCTCACCGTGATGCCAGTAGTTCGCGAACCATGAAACCGTGCGCATGTAAGAAAACGTTAAAATCAACGAATACGTGTATATATTTGTGTGTTTAGTGTTAATGTGTTTGTTATATTTAATGTTATAACGACCTCTACGGAGTGAAATTACTGAAGATGGAGCTACGACTTCAAAATGTGTCTTTGTAATAAGATAACACAAAATCACATGACAGAACTATAAAGGTAATAAAAATAATTTATTACTCATTATATTATATAAAATGACTTGGACACCAAACAATGAACATTAAATTATCTTTCAGCTCCTCCTCAAATTTACTCATGAATATTTCTGCTATAAAAGGTGACAAACAATTGCCCATTGCTGTGCCATCCAACTGTTGGTAATACTCATTGTTAAATTGAAAATAATTTTGTGACATACAAAGTTCAGTTAATTTTACAAATTGGTCAATTTTTTTTTTATTTTCAACATTATTATTAGACAGAAATTACTTAACATATGATATAGTTTCTTTAATAGGTATGCTCAGAAAAAGAGATTTTACATCAAAAGATACTAATATCTCTTCCTTACCTATTGTAACATCTTTAATTCTATTAACAAATTCCAAATTATTCTTAATGCCTAAAACAACAAATTAAAATTTAGAAAAAACAAACTTTTTTGTTCAAACCACATGGCGTCGTTTTTGCAAATATCTCGTCTCTTTTTAAAAAATAACTTTTTCAGTTTTACTTTTCACTTTTCTAATAATCACAATTGTCTACTTTGTCTTTTATTCAAAAAATACTAGTTAAATCACATAGTTTTTCTTAAAAACATAAATACTTGTCCTTTTTTGAATACGTTTTCCTGTTTCCGCGGTAAGGCTTTGTCTATTGCATCATTTTTTACAATCACATCTTCTCACTCTAAAAGTTTATTTCCTTCTTATTCAAAATAACTCACAAAATCATATGATATTTCTTTAAGTAGAACTTCTAGTTCTTTATATATATATAAAAAAAAACACTTTCTTTCTTTTACGGTTCGGCTTTGTCTCAGCAAACATATTTATTTTTTATACGTCTTTCCTCTCAGAACATCTAGATCCAACTGGATTGAACCCGGTTGGCAACAGTCTACCATTATTATTCACAATGCTGATGTCACATTTTTCTTATAACTAAAATTATATCTGTTTTAAATATTAACATACTTTTAATAAATTTCTCTGATAATTTTGTACTAAGTACTTATATAAAGAATATGTATTTAGGTATAGATTTGAGCTAAATGTGGTTTCATTAGAATTTTCCAAACATTGCTAATATTATGTAATAATAATAATTTAAAAATTAATTTTAAATAAATAAAATAACTAATTTTAAAACATCAATCACTTTAAATGTTATGTACATAAATTTACTTGTCTTTATTTGCAAGAATCCAATAATGTTTCATTACATCAGGTAGGGGTAATCTCTCTTCAGGTTTAAAGCGTACCAACTTAGAAATTAAATCTTTAGCATCAAGTGTAATTAATTCTGGCCATTTAATGTCTATATTAGTGATTCTTTTATAAGTAGTTTTTCTATCTTCACTTTCAAAAGGTGGATGACCATAAAGAAACTCATAACATAGAATACCAAGACACCAATGATCTACTTTTTCATCGTATATGACTCTGTTAATCATTTCAGGCGGAAGGTAGTCCTGTGTACCACATATTGTTTTACGTTTTGAAGATGGGGCATGAACAGACCATCCAAAATCTGCTAATTTAATATTCCCGTCAAAAGTCAATAAAAGATTCTCTGGTTTAATGTCTCGATGCATAACTTTGTTCAAGTGACAATAATGCAAAGCATCAGCCACTTGATAAATATAACGAGCTGTTTTATTTTCATTAAAGCATCCGCCAGGTTGTACTTTAAGATGTTCAAACAACACACCACCCGCAGCAAATTCCAACACTAAAAAGATACGTCTCTCATTCCAAAAATATGTTAACAATTTTAAAATATTGGGATGGTTTAGGTGGGATTGAATTTCTATCTCTCGAATTAATTGGTGCTGTATTTGTGCTCTCACCAATTCAGATTTATATAACATTTTCAATGCTACTATTAATTTTGTTGATTTTTCACGTGCTAAATAAACACGCCCAAATTTTCCTTTTCCCATAGGAACACCAATTTCAAAATCATCTATTGACCATTTGTAATCCTCGCCACCTCTTTGTACAATGTGGTCTTCCATTGCCTTCATTATTGTTAAAACATTATCTTTATCATCTTCAGGAATGCCATCAGGGAACTGCAATATCTTCAAGGGGCTTCGCTCTTCCATTTTCTCCCTAAAACGTTTAAGAAAAATATATCAAATTTTAAGCAAATAAATTCAATACTAATAAGATAGTTACTGTTATTTGTGGATCAGCGTTTTGAATGACCTTGAAAGTGTGCAGATTACCAAGCTAGAAGAAATAAGCTATATAATAGGCTAAATTAGAATCTACATGTAAGTAAATATTTTAAAGGGCTGACATTTGTAAAATTTGCTTTCCTTTTTTTAATAGTAGTTTACACACCAAATTTAATAGAAATACAACTTTTTAAATTGTATTTATTAGAAAGATTATTGCTTATTGATAAGAACACAAATAGAATGTTCAGTAAAAAGTTAATTTTTTTAGCATAAATAATTCATGTATTTATACTTTTTAAAACACATTTAGACATCATTGAATGGATATTTTAATGCTGTATACTATTAGCTATGGGATTGTAGGACACTTAAATGAAAGATTATTTCTGCAAAAATTTTTTAATTTTCCAACGTACTAGTAAATATGTAAATTTCGTGGTTTAAAAAAAATTAATTAGGAAATATTAAGAAAACAAATTTCTTAATCATATTTCAATAAAAGCTAAAACACTCCTGTTAACCTTCAGTGTGCATGCACATCAGTCTGGTTATACATAACCTTGACAAAATTGGATAAACATTAGTTAATACTTAGTAATATGTAACTCACCAAACCTCTCTTGTAACAAGCTTTCAAATTTTGTATTTTCTTAACATATTTATGAAAATGATTTTTCATGGGAAATTTGTATTCCATTTTTAAAAAAGGTTTAAAAATTACTATTCTTGAATCAAAAATCATTTTTTAAGCCAACGGCAGTGTAGCTATCTATTTTAAAGATTCTGCAGCAGAACTATTTCTGCTTCATTGAGCAATTGTACATTGTTTATTATTGTTTTTAGAACTATTTTTATTTGGAGGGAAACAAAGATAGGGACCTCATCCCTTTGGTAACCTAAAGCTGTTGTTAAACCATTAAGCATAACTAACTGTAAAAACCCTAAACAATAAATATTATTAGATAAATATTATTTTTATTCATTTAACTAAAAAAAAATTGTGAACACAGTCACAATAATAGAAATTGAAGTAGAGTTGCTAATGACCTAAGACGTATATTTAAACTTATTTGTTTAATTACATTACCTGTAATTTTTTTACAATTTACTACTTTTGTAAGTTAGGCCTATACATTAATTACATTATCACTATAACAATGTGTCCTATGGTATGTTTCAAAACAAGAATCTTACTTTGGTGCTTGCAACTCAAGAAAACAGTAGTGGAATATAAATAATACACAACAGAAAAGAATAATTTCTACTGATAATGAAAATTGTAAAAATATTTATAACAAATAATTCTAAAACCATTATATATTATCTTTGCAGTTCATTTTTTTCATTATATAAAATTTATTACCGGATTTTTAAATCAAAATAAACTTAAAAGAAGAAAAAATAAACAAAACAAAATTAAATAAGTTAAATATGTTTGTGGCTCTAAACAGGAAGAATCCCGTTCTATGGTTTCAGACATATTACTTGCATGGAAAACAATTTATTAGAAAAATTAATTTAGGTAAATGCTAAAGTAAACAACTTAGATCTTATCACTCATCACTACATTAAAACTGGAAAATAAATTTCTTCCAGTTGATTCTAAGGATTTGTATAGATTACACCTATAAGTTCTATTTTGTCTAAATTAGAATAAAGTCCAACTTAACGCTGTCAGAGAAAGAGCATATATGGTTTACTTTGAAGCACTATAATTAATTTTATTGTTATAGTTTCACCAGAACTAAGGTAAAGCAACAGTTGTACTAAATAGAAAAAAATATAGAACCAAGTAAATTATATGAAGTATTAAATATTGGATGATATAAAACAACTTAAATCTTATCCAACAACCAAATAGAAAAACTTGTAAAAACAACTCTAAAAATATCAATATAATATCTTCTCTTACCATATTTGTGTTATCACCACAGTATATTAAACTACCAAATTTATATGTTCTGCCAAAAGTATATAAACCTGGAATCCCACTCTGACCAGTTAATTTCATAGACTTATCAGTTATCTAAATATTTGTTACTTACAATATTTAGAAACATATTTCTAGAATTCGTCCCATTTCATTGAAAACTCAATATTGTTAGTATTAGTTTGGATAGATTTATGACAGGCTTTGTTATTGTTAATTTATTTACCAATGTACCAGTCTTTGAGATTTTAAGTGTTATCAAAAGAAAACGACTGTACAATAACAAATAGATGTAAAATTCCCATTTCTAAAATTATGGAATTATTAAGAGTTTGTGTGGATACTAATTACTTCCAAGTTGTGTTTTATAAACAGATGTTTAGCGTGCTAATGGGACAAATGCTCAGTTCAATTCTTTGTAATATTTATGGATTATTTTAATCAATTGCTGTGAAAAGGCCAAACAAAAAATCCAAGATATGGTCAGTGGCATAATACATACTCCCGCAAACCTGCGCCGCGGGGGGCCAAGAGCTTTTAGGCCCTCTGAAATTTACGTTGTAAAATATTGAGACATTTCAATTTTTTTCCCTTTTGTTGTTTTATTTTTTTAGATTTATTTCACTAGTTACGGTATTTTATAGAAATCAAATAATTATTCTACATTTTTTGATCTGTTTCACATGTAGGCTATACCAGAATATACATGTAAAACGTAACAATGGCATGTTTAGTAATAAATTTCCTTTATTATTTAAAATTTATTAAAAAACAAAACTACTTAATACACAATGTATAAACAAACCAATTTAAAAAAATTATACAACTCATACTCGACTCGTCGACTGCACTGCGACTGACAGCTACTGGCCACTGCCCACTAACAAAGTGACAAATGGACTGGCGGGGTTGAGAGATGGCAGGAACTACCGCTAGGCCACTAGCGCTACAATGCGGTAAGCTAATCAACTACCTATTACAACAGACAGCAAATGCCAGCTAACGATTCACGGCATTCACGCTGCTAAAGACGCCATTCATTGTGTCTTGTGTAGTCTGTTTACTGTGCAATCGTTAAAATTTGATTTTGTTTGTTTGTGAAATAAACTATGAAACCTTATCAAAGTGGGCAAAGTGGGGCGCAGAAAAGAAAAAGGAGTAAGAAAGCAACACTGCTAAACTCACGAAAATAGACTTATTGTTCCCATCTAACAGGGCTTCATGCACAAACAGAAGTGACAAGGTTAGTGTAACTAATGACAGTACTATTATATCAGGTCACACCAAAGACGTTCAGCCTGAACCATGTTCTTAAAAAACTAGTCTTACCTCACTACGCTTAAAGCCTAAAAATTATGAAACAACTGTTAGCGGTACTATGAAAGTTCAAAATCGTCAAGATGTTACGCTTGTATCTGAAGTAGATATTTTAGAAGGAATAACACAAAGTGAAGAGATTCACATCTGTGATTCTGGCAAAGAGACTCATACCAGCATATTTAACCTAAGTTATAAAAACCCCTCAGATCGAGGCCATTTCTCTGAAAATGTAACAGACGAAATGAAACGCCTTATTGTTTCTCATGGTCCATGTAAGCAAAAGGCCCTTTTCCCAAAGATGTCAAACAAGAAAACCAGTGCTTTTCAAAAACATACTAGGTACCAAAAGGTTACTAAAACTGGCATGAGTATCCCAAGAGAATGGTTATGCTATTCTGCTCTAGATGATTTTGTATACTGTCAGTCATGTTGGCTGTTTGCAGATAGGAGTTCACCGTTTTATCACAGTAATTGGGTTAATGGTGTCAGAGACTGGAAAGGCCTGGCAAAAAAAAAATAATGTACATGAAGCAAGTAGCGTACATGTTCAGGCTTGTGTCACTCTAGACTTATGGAAAAGACGCAAAACAATCGATAATAGTTTGGAAAGTGCAATACAGAAAGAGGATAATAAATAGTACAAAATACTACATAGAATTGTGAATGTAACATTGACGTTAGCATCATGTAATCTAGCATTTAGAGGTCACTGTGAAAAGATTGGAGTGCTTTAACAGTGGTAACTTTCTTGCAGTGATCAAGCTCCTTGCTAGATATGACCGTGTGTTGCAAGATTTATTGAACAATGACCTGGGGCATCAAAGTTACCTCAGTCCTATACAAAATGTATTAATTCAAATCTTATCCGAGAAAGTTAAATTAGAAATAATAAAAGATATTTGTGACACACAGTTTTTCTCGGTAATACTAGATACAACCCAGGATATTACGAGAAGAGACCGGCTATCTCAAGTTATTAGGTATGTAACACTGCACACAGATTCTTCAGGGAAGCCTAGGGCATTAGCAATCAATGAAAGTTTTTTAGGCTTCAAAGTAGTGGATAATCAGTCTGAAGGGAACTAGAGAAAGTAATTCTCAAAGAATTAGAAACTAATGGATTATCGTTGTCGAAATGTAGAGGCCAAGGGTATGACGGCGCAGCAACTATGGCTGGTGTCTACACTGGGTTGAAGGCAAGAATCCAAGAAAAACAAAAGACTGCGAAGTATGTGCACTGTGCTGCCCATAACTTGAATTTAGTGGTAAGTGATGCCATGTCAGGCATTCCTGAGAACGTAATGTTTTTTGGATCAGTTGAACAATTGTATGTGTTTTTCAGCCAAAGTATTAAAAGATGGGATCTTTTTTCTTCATCTACATGTACTTTGAAGAAACTTTGTCCAACAAGATGGTCTTCTAGGACAGATTCTTTAAAAGCCCTTAGGTATTCTTACACTGATGTCATGAAGGGTCTTTCAAACATAATTCTGTTGTCAAAATCACCCAAAAAAGGGATGAAGCAATGTGTTTAAAAAAAAATTAGAAAATTTTTCATTCATTTTTCAGATCATAGTTCAAACAAAACTTCAGGAAGCAATAAAATGGTAGTTAAACTCTTGCAAAACAAAGACTATGATTTGTTTGAAGCAGTTATACACAGCTAGAGAGAGTATCAGAAAAGCTAACAGGCGTTAGAAACAATTTTGAAGAAACGAAGAACTGTGCAATAGACCTTGCAAGTGCTTGGGGAGTCAATGCCCACTTTGAAACCAAAAGAAACAAGAGAGTAAAGAAGCATTTTGATGAACTTTGTCAAGATGAGAGGTTGACTGACAGCGAACAACATTTCAAAGTATTTGTTTTTTATGCAACTCTGGACATAGTAATTTTCGAGTTGAAAACTAGGTTTGAAGCGATGATAGAAATCAGTAGCCTTTTCTCAGTTCTTTCCCCAAAATGTTTGTTAGAGGCAACAAATGTTTAGATATCTAGGAAAGTGGATGTTTTGGTTAAAGAATATGAAGTGGATCTAAGTGTTGATCTTAACTTTCAAATAAACTCTTTTAGAATTGCACTGAAGTCTGACATTAAAAAAAAAGACATCAATACGGCAGTTAGCGGACCTCCTCTTTTTAGAAAACTTTTCAATTAATTACAGCTAGCTTTCCAGACCTATGCACTGCTTTCATGCTTTTCCTTACCTTACCAGTAATGGTGGCGAGTGCTGAACGCTCATTTTTCAAGTTAAAGCTCATAAAAAATTATCTAAGGAGCACAATGACTCAAGAAAGACTCAGCCGCCTTAGTTTACTAAGTATTGAAAATGAACGAGCTAGAAACCTGGCTCTGAACGAAGTGATTAAACTGTTTGCTTCAAAGAAAGCAAGAAGAGAAGAGAGACTTTTTTTCCAAAAGTACGTAGAGACAATATAATTTGAATTTAACATGGTATGTAGTGTCTACAATTTAAAGTTTGAAAAAACTCCTAAAGAACAGTTTTATAATGTTATACATTATAATACAATACATTTTTATTGTAAGTTTTTTAATTTACCTGTGTATATACCTTTTTAAGTATACCTTTTTTTAAACAAACATATTGCATGGCTTTACTACATTTCTTTCCTTATAAAGGGGGGCCCGAAAAACATTTTGCTGGGGGCCTGGCTGATATACGTTACACCACTGGTTATGGCTACAATATATTGATGATGTTTTTTGTAGTTGGTTCATGGGTTGAACAATTAAAATAATTTTAAACATATTTGAACAGCTTAAAGTTCACAATAATATTTAAACTAGAGATGAAAGTGCAAGGTAGGCTCCCAAATTTGGATGATTTGATGAAGAAAAGAAATAACTATAATTGCTATACTGTATCTGTTTATAAAAAAATAACTCATACTATACATTATCAAAAGTAAGACTCAACCCATTCCTTTGACAGGGTCTACTGTTTTAAGTAAGACATTAAAACAGGCTTTGAATGTGGTCTGATAAAAAGGGCAAAACGTACAGTATATGTTCATTAGACAATAATTTAAAGAATGAGATACCGGTAAGAATGATTAAGGAGAAATTGAAAAATAGTGGGTACCCTGTGTCAGAGTTTGATTCAAAAATGAATATCTATTATATTAGGGAATAAAATTAACATTCATATAAACTAAGTTACAGCAATCCAGAACAGTTTCAAATTACAATAAACACAGGTATAAGACAATATGGTTATTCATCTTGAAGTTCCCAAGGAAATTAGCAAACTATACAGATAACCCTGAGAACTGGCCTCTATTATTGTACACTACACCATCATGCACATACAAATATATCTTATCATGCACAGACGGTTCCACAAAATATGCGTGGGCATTCAAATGCAAATCAGAGTAAATGCAACAATGGTAGTAGATAATTTGATGAAAATAATATTAAGAGGAGTCTAAACGAATTTTTTTTTTTTTTTGACATTTTTACTTTTTAATCCCATATCATTCTATGGAATCTCCTCTTTCTAGTAATATATAACACTATATTTTATTATAATAATTATAGGTTAAAAAAAATTAGTAAGTAGTTGCATGATTGATTTTAGCAGTATCTATGCTTACAATTCATTGTTACACAGTTGTATTTCATATAGTTTTCTGTTTGTCTTTTAGACTGTGGTATTTTGTGTTGTGTGGTTGGCAATAGTTTATTATTTGTCTCTTTATCTGTAAAACAACATCTGGTTAAATGAATGAAATGAAATGGAGAAATGAATGATCCTAGTCCTGATGCACCTAATCGTCCTAGAACTGATCTATTTGTGGCATTGGACAAATATATATTTTTTAAACTACACTTTAGTGTAGACTTAAAAATAACTGTATACACTAATTTACAAAAAACATACATATATAATCTTACTATGATAATCTCAATAAAATTAGAACAAACTGCAATAGAAATCAACTAACAGAAGCACTAATAACGAAAGCTCACTTAAACAAGACCTGATCAATTTGGATCAAAAGTTAACAATAAAAGGACTACAATTATCCATTTAGATTATTCCATTCACTACACATTTCGATATCATGGTTATCATCTTCAGAAGGTTCTGCTAAACTAGAAATAACATGGAAATCTAATTCAACATGAATGGTTACCTACCACCTTTCCTATTCTACAGATATCCTATCACTTCGATAGTAAGACCCAGGCCCATATAATTAACCTGGCGGTAAAATGAGTGATAATCTTCCAAAACAATTAATAACAAGTTATCTGCTACTTATAAGTAATCTGTGTAAATATTAGTTTTGTTTTAAATTAATAATAACATAATTTATAATTTTAATTATAATTTTAGCAACATATGCTAAAATTATAGAGTTATACAATATATATAAATAGAATAATATGAATTTAAACCAAAGACAAAATATAACTAATTTAATAAACTAATGTAAAAGTTTATTTAATATAAATATAGTCTTGAAATTATGGTAGGCCTACTTGAAATTTACAGTAAAACTTTAAAATAGAAAAGAATTTATACATAACTTAATATCTATAGTTCACCAAATACTGTAAAAATTAATAGCCTATGTCTTGATTCAAATAAACAAAATAAAATAAATTTGGTATAGTATCCTTGATATGCATTCATTAACTTGTTATTGCTGTGAAAATGCTATCATAACTATTGAATAACACCCTAGAGATTACATTTTTAAGTACCCGTATTTAAAAAATAATTCATTTTGAATCATGAATGGTTTGTCATATATGTTTTATAGCTATGTTAGATTTCTTTAGTCTATTATATTTTAAATATGGTGAAGATTCTTATCTAGGCCTAGTTGTCTTTCTTTTTGTTTGGCAAAAATATTATTTCTTACCTCATGTGTTTAAATTCATTTCTTGAACTCCTGAATTTTTTTACCATTAAAATTGCCTAATAATTTTTAACAGAATATTTTTAATAATAATTAACTTCTTGGAATTATTGTGTTTTGTAGTTAATGTTTTTTGTAATTGTGGTAAAAAATTATCAATTAAGATTACTTAATTTTTTTTTAACGTCACTTTTAGATATCTTAATTTTGCAACAATAATTATCGACTATCTAATTAAATTTCTTGATGACAGAATAAATTCAGACTTTCTATAAACACAATAAATTTCAATTTATAGCAAATGTTGCACAATAATATTTAACTTTATAACTAACTTTATAAACTAACATTGAGGTTAAGATAACTTTAATTTTATTTAAACATAAAATCTATATTACCTTTATTTCACGTTTGACCATAGTTATGACAAAGTACTATAACAAAATTTGACTTGTATTAACTTTGGTTATTTTTATATTGCTTTGGTCAGTTTACGGTGGATTTTATTTAAATTTATATAATAGTCCTAGACCTATCTCAATGTATTTTATTATCTACATCACAATCAATTTTTAATGTTGTACTATGTTATGCCTGTTATTAGGGTTGGTTATTATTGTTCCAATTTGGAAAACAACAAAAACGATTTACATTTTAAATATGTTGTAGGGCAGAGATAAATTATCCATATTGCGCCTATAATAATATTTTGAATGCAAGATGTTAGAACAAATTCTCTGATATATATAGGCCCTGGTTAGTTTTGTTTTATACTAGCCTATGATGTCCAATTATAAGATATCATCTCTGCACATAGCCTACCTCTATACTACTAGTATATATTAGTAGTAGATTAGTTACATACAAACCTAATCTACAAAGAATAACAGGTATGACATAACAAGATCTACATATTTACTGACTTATACTGAATACAATTGTAAAATAATCAATAGCCCTGTTATAACATGTAAATTATGACTAACTTAATATTCATTTAAATATCTAATTGAATGAATAAATAATTACAGTATGGAAGTGTTCACTAGTCCAAATTAAGCTTAGGCACCTACACCAACAGCTTTTCATGGGAATCAACTTCTTAGTCATAATCTTATTATAATAATTATTGTAAAAATTATGAAATGAGGCTGAAGAAAGGTCAGCTTTAAATGTTGAAAATTATCCAAATAATATAGACAAAAAAGAATAATTTCTCTTGCATTCACAACAAACTCTCAAGTGTTAACACAACCCAAATAAAAAAAAAAATGACATAACCCAAATAATAATAACTAAGTTTAGTATTTATTTATAAAATTTAAATAATGGGCCTCAATTAATAATTGATATAGGAATAACCAAATCAGAATCACAAAAAATTGCATACCGTGTTAGTTCTAGTAGATTTGGTCTTGTAACTAACTGTAATTCAATTATAGGCCTACAAATTAATTACTACACATTTTTATCTTATATTCTTTGTAACTTTGAAGGAACTTTCAATTTTTAAACAAGACTATACACGACGTAAGGGCACATTCAGCAGCACAGTTGTGTATCCATCTATCCAAATCCAATAAATGTTGGCAACGTAAATAAATATGCCGCTGAATGCAAGGTTCAGAGATTTAACTTCCGGCTGTAGGCGAGTAGGCGACATTTTCCAAACGAAACAAAATATATCTCCAATGAATAATATGACTCGGTTAAGTCCAAATATTGCATCCGGTTCGACATCGGGTAGTTTACCAAACACGGTTAGGGTTCGCTCATTTAAACCACAGATCATAACCAAGATCAACTGCTTTTTCATTTTTTTTTCATCAACAATGATTGGAGATAACATTGAATATCTTTTTGCATCGATCAGTAGGTTATTAATTAATTACTATTGAGTTATTTTTTGTTTCATTACAATTTCAAACAAAGTATATTTGTTCAGTTTACTATGCAATGATTAATGTTTAGGCTGTATAACTTTATATTTCTCTATATATTGCTTATCTTATTCAGTACAATATAACAAACATAAATACATAAAAAATTTTAACTTGATAAATGTTTTAGTGGTTCTAATTCTTCTAACACAGAAAACAAAATGAGAGTATTGACAAAAACATTTGACATTTTTTATTTAATTTTAGAGAAGGAGGTTAAACTGATCAATGAGGAAAGTTAAAACTCTATAAATCACATATCTCATTGGTTAATGAGTTTATTTCATCCTAATACATAAGTCTAAAAAAGCTCTTAGTTTGGTAATAAAATGGTTTTCTTGTCTAAAATATATTCAAAATTTATTGACTGTTTATATTATTTTTATCAAGGTCGAGAGGTTGGGGAAGTGATCACCCAGTTAAGTCTGGTCACTCCCTCAATTGCAGGACTACGGTATATCTGTGCTCAAGTGTCAAGACCGACGGAGTGGGACGCACCGATACGATGGGTCCAAGTGTAGTGAAGAACTGCACTCTGCTCAAGGTGATCCGCACTGGAGTCTGGACTATAAGTTCAGACCAAATCCATTCGATCTAGATTATCTTGATTACAAAACCCAATGTCTAGGTGTAGGCTACCCATTCTCAAGATATGAAATGGCACAGGTTATGTGACTTTAACAGGTACAGGTTAGGTTAAGTTAATTATAGTAAATTAGTCTTGCCTGAGCATAAGGGAGCTCTACCCAAGTTGACCAACTTTTCTCAAATTACTAGTGGAATTTTCATGGCAACATAAAAACCAAATCTAAAGAGACTAAAGGTCCGTTTTGAGATGTTAACCAAAACTCTAGTGCTTGTATACAAACAGCTGAAGAAACAGCCTAGAACTTCTGCTGGCACCGAAATAGAGGAGAGTTCTGGGGGGACGCCTCTTCCGATTCCAATGGGAGAGGAAGATTTCCTACTCAACCCCAAAACCGACAGCAACTCACACTTCGTGTGTACATCTCGAAAATGCTATCAAGCAATTGGACAGGTTGGGAATACTAAAAATAAAAATGACAAAATCAGTATGGAAGAAGGCTAAACTTATAGGTAGACGAGAGTCCTGGGACCCCAGGAAGTGGAACAAGAGTGGGTATAACTAGACCTGGCATCAGTTATGAAGGCCATTAGAAACAAGTTAATAAGGTGGCTGGAAAAGAGAAAATAAAGAATTCTTCACAAGCATTCAAAGTACAAGGCCGCAGAAAGTATGACGAAAAGAGATCATACCTCTACTCAAGCGAGACATTTTTGAAAAATATATAATCTGCAACTGAAAGTCATGTGGAGGTTCCAAATCTTGTTAACAACTCATTTCTAAAATTTTCAAAGTGTTATATAGAAAGGGACGCGCTTATCATAACTTCTTCCAATAATAATTCCGAAGACTGGCTAATGTCAGTAGTGGTAAACATGGAACTGAATAAAGCTGAAATCTTGATAGGCAATGAAATTAAACTTCAAATCACATAGTCAGCTGGCAGGCCTAGCTCCTGAAGCTATAGTTGGCATGCTTGATGGACAAAATCCAGCTCTAAGAGCAAGCAACTGGAAGTTTCTGTCAATAAAGGAAGACCAGAAGGGACTATTGATGGTCTTCTTGGACAACTCTGCGCTAAAGGCCATTCAAACTTCTGGTTATAGATCACAAATCGAGCTGTGGAGGTTGCCTCTGTTCACTCCTAATGGAAGGGTGAGTGGTAAACCCAAGGGATGGTCAGGATAATTCAAATAAACCTTCCGCACAGTAAGGCTGCCTCGGTAGCTTTCTTTTGTCAGCATTTCCTAAAGGATAGCATAGAGATAGCCTTCATCTAAGAACCATTGACTCATAAAGGTCTGAATATGAGCTGGGATATGCATAAGGTAAGCTTATTTATTGTAAATCCTCGCCTAATTAAGGAACTTGGTACTTGTAGGTAAAAGGATACATTGCCTTTCGTTAATGATTTTTCCCCCAGAAATATAACAACAGTTCAGATTAACTGGCACAACACAGGGTTGAGAAACGAGGTATTTTAGTGAGCTCCATTTGATGCCAGAACTTTACCACCAACAAGCAAACTTGAGCTGGTCATTAAACATTGTGAATTTGGCGCTACTTATTTCCAGTTCCGCCAACTCACATCATGAAGCAGGCTGGGAGGGGGAAGACAATGAAAAATTTAAAGTGAGGGTACTTTTTTTTACATTCCTTTATAACAACTGTAAAGTGTTCCATATATCTGGCATATTAATGTAAAATAGCGACCTCTTCGTGGGACACTCCGTATATAATTCAGCAGAGCCTAAATATGTACGCTAAAGAATTCTTCTCCACCCACTCAACTTGCAGAGGTTGAAGCAATTACTTTTACATAAGTTTAGGCCTACTGGGTAAACTCCGAGATATCATATTTATTTCATTAAATTTCCACTGTAAATGTAGGTTATCTGCTTCCAGTATATACGCCACCTTGACTTGTCCTTGAATGGATGTTATCATAGCAATGGCTAGATGGCTGGGACTGAAATAAATGTCTTGTTAATACAATTCTTCTTTTAAAATATAATCTGTGAAATGTTGTAATATCCCCTACTATGTTTCCATTTGCAATTACGCCCCTGGATAATAATTCAATAATGCTTTGATTTTGACCAAAACCCAGGACTTTATAATAATTAAGATAATGGCTTTTATAAATCAACTATAATATTTTACGGCTCAATAATATGCAACCTCAACATTCTTTATATTTTCTGCGCGACTGCTTTCTTATGTAGAAATGGGGCAGGGTACATGTCCTTTGAATATTTTCTCCTTGAAAACTTCAATATAATGTTGATGTCCTGGTAGAGGTCATGAATTTTGTGCTTGGAAATATGGTGGCCATTGGTAATTATTGGTGGTCTTGGTAATTTGAACTGGAAGTTAGAGGTTGGTTCGGGGGTCATTGAAAAAGGGTCTCTGGTGAGGCTGTAGGGGTGGTGATGCTGGATTTATCCTTCTAGATCGGATGTGGGAATCCTTTAAATCCCCCCTTTGGAGTAACAGCTCAAAATCTAGTCTTTGTTTAATGCCTCGTTGCACCTCCTGACTCCAATATTTCTTCTCGATAGCTGATTGGAAATCATCCCAAGTCTTGATGTTGTCACCATAAACCGTCGAACAGCATGATTTTCTAAGCATGACTCTATGTCTAGTAGATTGTCTGTGGGCTCTGACATAATGTTGAGATTCCTCTTCTTCTTTTCTTTTCTTTTTTAAATAAGATTGTGAAATGTTGTATATCAAAATAAAACAAAAACTATTTTTAATTTAGCGTTTTCCCCACAAAATTTTTTTGAATGAAAAAAATTTCAACTTTTTGTTTGTTTTTAAAATTGTTTTCAGTATTTAACAATATAAATTAAAATCAGGCTTTATAGAAAATTACTAGACCACTAGAAGAAAAATATAGTTAAAACTGAACAGATATAGGATTAGGTGTTATTTGATCAAAAATAAAAAGAATAACAATTATTGAGAGAACAGAACAAAATTAAGCCTTAAAATGAAAGCAAGATTTAAAACACATATTTTAAAGTAATTTTTAATGAGACAATACACTGTAGTGTACAATTTTTAATTAACAGTACAATAAAACTATAAAGAATTAAGTTGTTTGTATACATTTAATTTAATTACACCCCAAGTGATCAAAACTAATTATAGAAGGTATCTAATAATAAGTGCCTTGTAAGTGAAAACCAAGATCAACTAGTAACTGAAAACCTACATACCACCACTCATGAAATAAAAACTGCATGAATATACAGACGCTATATAGAAATATATTTATTTGTTTGCTGCTTTGCTTTCATATTCTCATAATAATGAATGAACTCCCATAAATCTAGAAAACACATATGGTCAGAATATTTTAAAAGTAATTTAAAACAACAAAAATAAAGACATCTTATTTCACTACAAAGCTTTTTACTTTTACATGTACAGGTACATAGAATGTAGAAAATACTGTGATTATTGGACAAAAATTCTTTTAGATTTCTGCAGACACAGTATATCAGTTTTGAATGTAGTTTACATAAATAATAATAATAATTTTTTCAATGATGTTTGTACATTCATCTGTAACCTAAAGACTTGACCATCATTTTTGTAAATTACTTTTAATTATTGTTTAATATAAATATTGTTTACTAATTGTACTCAAATTTAGATACAATGTAGTCCATAAGGAGCCAAACAAAACATATATAAGTTACAACTTTCAACAAATTCTGGATCCAAAACTAAAAATGAACTATGGATATCATTCTAAGGTAAAATCAGAAATTATTTACATCAAATATTGTCCTTCAATATGAGAAATCGAAAATAGGTCAGAAATTTTATTGTAGATAGTTGCAGTTTTTTTTTTGCAACAAACTTGATTATGCTATTTATAGTTGTCACATAAATCTATGTTATAAATATAAAAGGATTTGAACAGTCACTCAAAACATACTGTATGGGTTCCCCACTATGTCATGAGGGGACAAAGCAATTATATGTTTATAAAAACATAATTAGCTAACAACATTGTTGAAGATATTTTGGACTAATATACACAAAACAACTTGCAGAGTACACTACATCTGACTTTCACTTGGTTCACAATTTTCTTTCTATCACTCCAGTTAAATTGGCATGGTTTTCTTTTTTCATGGGATATTTTAGGTTGCTAGTCTTTTGTCTTGTGCTCATCTTTGCAATTATTACTCATTTTGGCAACCTTCATTGACAAGATAAATATATCTTTTTTTCCATAAACAAGTTAGTTGTTGCAAATACTACACATAATATATCAGCTAGACAAATTGTGCCTAAGACAAAAATGCAACAATGTGTGTAACTATGCCTTGCTAGTTTCAGACATTTTTGTCAATCCAATTAATTGGTTAGAACCAGTCCAATCCAGATCTTTAATACCTCATTTATGAGTTAAAAATATAACCATTGCAGTTTTTGTCATAAGATCTAGACCAGAGAAAATGTAATGTTAATAAGTTCTAGGTACCAGATATATACCGTGTTAAAAAAATAACAAGAATATTTGTTTTTTATAAAGAATTGTATTTATTCATCTACATTAATGATATCCCCTTCAAAATAGTCACCATTAGATATTATACACTTATGCCAGCACTTCTTCCAATCCTCGAAACACATCTTAGGGATAGCGTTTAACTCTCTCAGCGATGCGCTTTTAATCTCATCTATGCTTAAAAAATGAAAGCCCTTCAAGGTTCTCTTTACAACATGGCTTGAACAAGTTTGTTAGTAAAAATCTCAATCTAAAGTAGGAAATAAGTTTTTGAATCATTGTAGCTGATTTTGCATTCTAGCAGTCACAATTTATGTTCAATGTCACAATTTTGGTGCAAAGACAAATATTAACATCGACTCCCACTCTAGCTAAACAACAAATTAATGGGAAAACTGGAACTTAGTTATTAATTATTGTTTTCTATGAAACAATAGTTGTTCTCGTCTTCAAACAATTTAGCTACAATGTATCACATTCTTAATAAAGATATTAAAGGAATGTAGTTTTTTATAGAAATTTGTTGTGATATAAAGGAAATTAACCATTATTTTACAAGAACAAATTCACACAACCACAAACATATTTCCAATTTTTATTTTATATTTCTATTATAGTATTAAAAAAAATGTGAGATGGTGGGGAAAAGTCTGTAATATATTTTCGATAATTTTAGCACCCAAAAAAAAATAATACATTTAAACCATTTTTGGAAACATTGGTTTGTGGGGTTTTAGCATGCATTTTAACTAAATTGTGGGAGTGTCAGAAACAATTTTAACTAAAAAATCCGTGAAATCTTTTTGGTTTTTCTGTCCAATTGTTTTCTTGGACACCAATTTTATAAACATAACCTCGACAGCAATTGATTCTCTTTGTTGTTCGATGTACAAGGATGCCAATTGGAGAGCTCTAAATCCATCGTTGTGATTAATTTCCATCTCACCTTCTTCCTTTCTTTCTTCTTCATCTTGGCCAGAATTTACAACTGCCTCTATTATTTCATCAGTTAGGAATTCATTTTCTATTTCTTCATCTCCATTTACCCATTCTTGAACATCTTTCACTTGAAGATTAATGCTGCAAATTCAAGTCTCAACATCAGACGTAGATCATTAATAAGGGTGAATTGTCATCAGCATCATATTCTACAACTTTTTTGTGTGGGCAGTAGGATTATCATCTGTATGTGTTTCAACGGCATTTTCAAAACCAGGCCTGGCTTTTCTGCAGGATTTCACAGTTGTAGAATTTGGAATCTCTTCAAAAGCTTAGGCTGCCATATAAATGACATCTTTAATATTGGTAGTTTCAAAGCGGCAATTAACCTATTTCCATCAAATTGCATTTCCCTCAGGATATCCACAAGTAACATTTTTCTGTGCCGTCTTTTAAAACATTTGATAACACCTTGGTCCATAGGCTATACAACACTAGTCACGTGATTACAGGTTCCTCTTCACATTCCAGTCTTACAGAGTGGGTTGGTACATTATCTAAAACCAGAAGTGTTGTCTTATTTTAGGTATGAACTCTTAATAAACCAATCTTTAAAAATTATTTCGGCAATCCATGTAGATTTCTGACCTCTATAGCAGGCAGGAAGTGATAAGATATTAACGTTCTTAAAGGCAAAAGGCTACTGAAACTTCCCAATGACCAGTAGGGGAAACTTGTCTATCCCAGAAGCATTAGTTTATAAGGCTACTGTTAATCTATCTTTATTAATCCTGAAGCTGACTTTTCATAACTAGTGGCAAAAGTTTTTTGAGGAAATTGTTTGAATTTAAGACTCATCTCGTCAACATTGTACATTTGCTCAGGATGTACCCCTCCGCTTGAATGAACTCAGTGAGCTTGAGAGTGAAATTGTCAGCTACAACAGGATCAGCTGATATTTTTTCACCACTAACACTTAATGATGAATACCATGTCGCTTTCCACCTTATTAACCAACTGGTTATAAACACACCCTTTTTTTCAAAAGTAAACCACTTATCAGCTTCTAAAAATAAGGGCAGTTAAAGCGAGGGGGTTTAACAGGGAGTCTAGTATATTAAAAGAATCTTTAGGAGGAGGCGGTGATTGGAAAGTCTTGTCTGACTACATCATCTATACTATCATAACTTAAGAATCCACATTGTTATAAGAAAATAAATCATATGACTTCAGAGTTCATTCAAAATACCGTACTTCAAATTATGTCCCATAGAATAAGATAATTTTAAAATCTTGAAATACAGCAAAGGAAAACAGAAGCCAATAAGAATATTGTAAGGACTGACAATCCAAATGTCAAAAGAATTA
The DNA here is from genome assembly GCA_963513935.1 of Aphrophora alni. NCBI lineage: Eukaryota > Metazoa > Arthropoda > Insecta > Hemiptera > Aphrophoridae > Aphrophora > Aphrophora alni. Next base: position 99,717,014 of record OY740767.1, read on the forward strand.
TAAATTCTAAGAAAGATAAATTAACACATTAGTGTAATACGAGTTATGCTATATAAAATCAAATAAATGGAGTTCTATTTTCTAAAATATAATAGACAAATAATTGTTATAATAATGATATTCATAATTCAACATTTTTCTAATATAAATAATATTTTAAGAACAAATAATGAATTAGGTCTACTCAAATCTTCTAAATGCAATTATTTTATATTCTACCATCTGAAATAAAATTAAAATACCAAACTGAGGAAGCAGTTGTTAAATTCATGCAATTTTTTTTTCATAAATAGATGATTACAACTTATCATTTCTCTCCTCTTTCATTTGTAAATAATGTAAATGAAAATGTACAAATGTTAAAATATGATAAATGTTATTCAGAAATAAGCATACTAACTCTGATAAAATGTAAAGGCAACCATATAATTTAAAATTTATCCTAAGATAGCACACATTGTTGAAATTTTAGTATGAAACGATAGATTAGAGACAAATAATTATAATATATAAACTATTTATAGGCCCAACACAATAATTATTAACCCTTTTCAATATAAATTTTTCGCAAATAGACCTAATATATATTTTTTTAATGTTTATCAATACCTAAAATATTTCACATGAACTACTGTTAGCCTACTATTTTTTTTTAACTTGTAAAACTAAATATCTACAGTTACATAAAAAATAACCTGCTCATCGTATGCTGTCCAATGTTCCATATGTGTAAAAATAACTCTACATTATTGCTCAAGTTCGTAAATAGGGTTTATTATAAAAAGTATATTATGCTCATTGTAATAAACAGTGTTACACACTATTAAGCATTATGGTTGTTGCACTGTTTGACAGTGTTTAAATCTGTTACATAATATTTTTGTTTGAATTTTTGTCTAGATCTACCATTTATAAAAATAATAAATAAGGTAGGAAATGAATTTACGGTTAGATACTTATAAAGTCATATTCAATTGTTCTGAAATCACAATAATTCTGTAAATTTAGAAATGATGTTCCTGTCATTTTCTGTAATCGTCTTTCATTCATTGTGGAATGTTATACTATACATATTATTGAAATAGCTCATGCTTTGTATGTTGTTATACATTGTAAATCACAACTTTTAACCCTTAGCACGCGTATGACGGGATTTCACATAACCCTCAACTTGACTGGTAACGCCTATGACGGGATATCTCGATTCAACACTATTTTACTTCTGCAGGTATTTTTAATTCGTTTAAAGTCCAATAGAGTGCAGGGAAATGTCCTATTGGTGTAACGTGACACTTACACTACAGTCTTTGTTCTCAATCACCTGTCATTGGTATTTATTTGGTTGTTATAGCAACCAGGCGCCATTTTGTGTTCTGCCCCAGCCCGTATAACGTGATTTCTCGTTCTAGTAAGCTACGACTGTCAGTTGTGAAATGTTTTGTGTCAGCGTTATAACTGCTATAGCTGTTCATTGTTGATTTGTTTAGGCCATATTATTTATATTTTAGGTTATAGTATACATTTTTATTTTGTGTAAAATAGGCTAGTTATCAAAATGGTAAACCCTGACGACCATGGATTTGATCAATTTATTGATGAAATAATGAATGCATATTTTTCAACTACAGAATACATTTTGAAATATAGATGGTTTTTATGGACACGGTATTATCGTCAAATATTGTTTGTGTGTTTATTATGTATATTTAATCTATATCAGTAATTTTTTTGATGTCCTGAATATAGGTAATTATTATGCGCAGTAGAAAGATATTTTTGATACGGTAGGCCTATGTTAATTTTTCTCAAAATCTTTTTTTAGTAAAATTTATTTGTTTGATGAAATTCAGGTTATTTTGAATTAAATAGTAGGCCTACTTTTATATAAAAAAAATTAATATGATTTGTTTGTAAATATAAAAAAAATATATATAATCTGTTTCATAGGGCGGTCAAAATGTGAAATTAAGTATTTTTTCTTGTTTTAATCTGTAAAAAAAAATAAAAAAATAATTTTAAAGCCAATCTACATTTTTTTTTAACCATATATATCTGTAAGAACCCAAAATCAAATAGTACTTTAAACAATTACAAAAAAAAAAAAAATAGTTTCCTAATACAGTAGAGTCTCGCAAACTCAGCGTAATGTGGACCGGAAGTGTGTCGAGTTTGTGAAATACCGAGTTATCGGGAATAAGGGCAAAAAATAAATTGTAATTGAAACACCAAAGCGGCGGTGATATCAAACGACTTTGACGATAGCGGTATCTTATTGTCGGCGGTATAAAAACACCGCGGCACCAAAGCGGCAAGTCAAACGACTTTGTCGATAGCGGTATCCCATTGTTGGCGGCGTAAAAACACCGTGGCATTAGCACCCGTCGGTATAGCAGACATACGCCTGTAAAAACGTTTGATGGGCAGCCTTTTTTCCACGAATCAATTTAGTATACATTCTTTGACTGGTTATGATCTACACACAGTATATTCAGTAAATAAAAATGAGCGAGTTACGAAAACGGAAGCGTGTGTTGGTTTCGTTTGAGACGCGGTTAAATGTTTTAAAAAGACTTGACAGAGGGGAATCTGTAAAAAAGCTTTGTGACGAGTTTAACGTGGGAAAAGTACCATCAACGATTCGAGCGATCGAAGTTAATGCCCGCTTTGGGATCTGCCGAACTTTTACGAACATCGCTGTTTTTAGCAATATATTTTTTCCCGTCGGAGGCGCCGAGTAATTCGGACTGCCGGGTTATCGAGTGCCGAGTTTGCGAGACTCTACTGTAGCACGTTATGAGTAAATAGCCTAAATTGTTATTCAGCGTGCTAAGGGTTAATTTATAAATTTGTTTTTTAAATCTAGTTTGTTCTACCAATTTGAGAAGTAAATAGTATTTGTTATTAATTATAATAATAACTATGTTTATTTTTAATCCATCTGAAAAATCTTCCAAAAGCTATCCAAATAACCCAGCACCATCAGAAGTCTAAAAAACCTCGACTATTGGTATCTAACTAGGCATTGTAAATACATTTAATCAATAATAAATAATTATATTCAATTAAGTATTAAAATTTTGAAATACAAATCCATTTTAATAATAAATAAATTTTATTGTATTACTAAATGTTCAGTATCTTCACATAAATTATTCTTTTTAAAAAAAAAACTATGAACTATATAAAATGTGAAAAATTAGTTTTGAAATTTTTAAAAAAGTGTAATCTACATGGCAGTGTAAAGGTTGTGAAGGCATTCTATATAAAAGTGGAACAATAGCCAATATTACAATTATACAATACAAAATAGTAAGTTGTAGTAATGAAGTCATCATTCTAATCAGCAAGATTATTTGAAAATTGTACTTTAGCAGTGTAAGCATTTTTGCGAGCAGATTTTTTCCCTCTACGTTTATGTTTCTTTGATGAAGCTACATTCTTATTAGGTTCTTCTTTTTGTCCATCATCAGACTCAGAAACGTCGGACACTTCAGAAACTGATGAGGTATCACTGATGTCTTGTATTACTTCTCTTTTCCATGCCTCCAATTCTCCATAAGTCTCATTCTTAGTCTCTCCTTCTGACTCCCCACCACTCTCACTTAGTCGTCTATCTTTAGCACGCTTCTTATTTTTAGTTTTGCGTTGATTCTTTTTTCTTTGACCCAGAATACTTGATTGAGATCTACATAAGAACAACATGAGATAGAATTAAAGGAATAATATATAAAAGAGAAAAGGAATAAAAACTAAAAAAAAAAAAACATTTAAAGTTAAATAAATTAAAATATTTTGTTGTTACAACTTTTGATATTTTATTCGAAATTCTATTTATCAATTCTCGCTTATCCAAAAAGCCCCCAGAAATTATGTTATAGATGCCAGTAAACTATTGGTATTTATAAAATAATAAAATTTAATTAGCTGTTAAATTCAATGAAAACAACACAATAAGAGTTAAACTTACATGTAACAATAAAAAAGAATGTGTGAAAAAATATGTACAAAATTGTCAAACCTAATCAAAAATTTTAAAATGGTTTATTAATTTGATACATTATATAATTTAAGAAGTCACACCAGTAATTCTCAAATTAAACTCCTGTCTAGTCTTATTTACAGACAAAGAGAATTTTATCTTACTAAATTGTTTCCAAACAAATCTATATCCCTTTACAAATATCTCTTATTTATGTTCACCTCGATTCCCACAGAATTAACTCTAAGCCAAATCATACTTTCTATTTTTTTTTTTTTTTTTTTTTTTTTTGAGAACAAGTGATCATTACTTTAGATTATTTTGAACCCACTAATTTTAAATTATGAATTATTCTTAAGCCTGAAAAAAGTGTTAAAAACAGAATTGCAATCTTAAATAAACTTAAATGGTAATAATTTTACAATTTATTTACAGCGTATTATTGTCCTATTGGACGAAATAATAAAGTCAAACAATGCTAATTGATTGAGATTTTATTTCAGTGTTTACTTAGAGTGGTAATGTTACAAATAATCAAGAATAAAATAAAGCAATAAAGCTTTAAACTTTAAACTTTATTGCTTTATTTTATCCTTGAATATGGAGTTTCAACAAGAAATATCTGCTGTTACATTAAAATTGTTACAAATAATATTTTTGCACAAAATATAATAGAAACATGAAACTCGTGTCAAATGAAACCCCCATTTTCAACATTTTCCTCTTATAGGAGTAGTGCAAGGGAGGTGTGGTGTAATCTAGCATCAGGCTGACTTTGTTTTTTCGTAACAGAACCCATTGTGCCGTCGCAGAACTATAAATATGGAACAACCGTTTTGTCATGTTTTAAATCGTGATGGAAATATCATATTTGATTAAATTGGTTTCTCTTTGCTAAATTCTAACTGGTTATAAATTCCTCAATACATAAACATTTGATAGTTTCTGGACCTCTCATCGGACTACAACTTAAGTCAAGAATGTACTATATATTGTCTTAATGATACTTATCTTCATGTTTTTACCATTACATATGTAGTAGTAATCAGTAGTGATACTGATCTTGAGCATATGTGTAGGGATTGGAGTACCACTTAAATGTCTACAGAGTTATCAGAGGATTGGTCTAAATATAACTAATTGAACATACTATTAGAGTTTAGTCCACTGAATAAAAGCAGATTTTGTGAAAATCTGGACAAAAATCCTATAGACATGAAATTTGGTGGAAAGTTAGGTTTTGGGGTTACAGCGGTGAGCTGGAGTGTCTGATTTTTTCCCCATTGAAGTAACCTCAAAACCTAATTTTCCACCAAATTTCGTGTCTGGAGGATTTTTGTACAATAAAAATCTTTATTCAGTAGTCTAGTTGTTCTTTTGTTTGAAACCTGTTTCATATTTTTTGTTAACAATTAAAACTTTACCATGAGTTTAGGTATGTACTATATTTCAGAATTTAAATTAACTAGTAGCTTATCTTTCTTCTTTTTCCTAAGTATACTGCACTTACAAATATACTTTTATGCTAATACTTTTAATATGCTAATATACTTGTGATCATGAACTTTAAGTGTCAAATTGGAATTAAAAATAAAAAATTAATTAAATAGAATACCTAAAAGACTGTTGACAGATTACATCACTAAATCGAACAGTTTTCTTGACAGTATTCTTATCAGACCACACAAGGTAATCATCAGCACTAGATTCTGATAAACTACGACCAGTTTTAAGAATTCCTCGATACTCTGAGCGCTAAAACAAGTTAACATTTGTCTTTATGTTAAAATGAGTTAAAATTAATCTTGTTCAGTTAGGTATATACAAATACCTTACATTAATGATTATTCAGTGATATCTTCTTTTACAGAGTAAACTCAAATTTGTTTATGAAATTTCAGATGAAGATATTTGACAAAAGGTTATATATCTAAATGTACATAAAGGAATCAGATTTTTAGTCTATTAAATTTAATTATATGATATTTTTAACTGCATATCAACATGTTTAATTTTTAATAAAACATGTTAATGCAATAATTTTTCCAAGATATTCCATAAAAAAGTAATTGCTTATTTATTGCTTAATCTTATTCCGAGATTACATGTTTCCATCTAATTGAGAGTTTAATTTTGTTTTCATTATCTTCAAGTGACTAGATATAAAAATATTCCGACTTCTAGTCAATATCTTATAGAAATATAGAATGCATGTCTACAAATTTGATATACTGCATTTAAATAGTTAATAGAAGTATAGGACATGGGGTTCCTAGGACAGAAATCGGAACATGTCGATCCCAACACATTTTTAGTTGATCCGATTATCTGAGCCAAAATTCTCATACCCTCAAGATAAAAAAAGAAAAAGATTTTTTTTTATTGATTGTGCTCTTTATGGATAAACTTAAATAAAAGAAATCAAATTAATTACTACAAGAACTCCAACTAGTACCTATTATTATTGCTAGAAAAAAAATCTAAGTTTACTTGTTTCGAATGCTGAACGCTAATTTGGTGAATTTATTATGATCGATTTGAGTTTGGAAATAAAGATTTTTTGTATCATTAAATTTCGAGATGGTGTCATCAGTCATTTTAGAGTATCATACGGTAAGAAAGCATTGAAATGGTTCATTCTCCATTTTTGATACGCTCTCTGAATTTAGTGTTTATCTTTTTAACTTTGACTATCTCTACGTTTAAGCTACGTCAAGCTCTGTTATTTTCGTAGTAGGTAAGAATTCACAGAGTCGTTCGATAGTGTTGAGCTCAAATAAAAGTTGGACTATTTCATCGGCAATAGTCTTATACTTACGTTTAACGATATTTTGATTCTTTATCTCCTAATATAGAGTTGGGACTTCATCAACGGAATAAGAGGACAACGAGATAGGGTCATCTTTTTTTATCTTCTGTAAGACTTTATCAACTTGGATTGTGGTATCAGAAATATGAAAGTAGGATTCTGAAATCTGCAAAACAAAATTACCGATTGGGAATTTTCATAACTCATAACTCAAGAGATTGAATCAGGAGTACTATAAAGAGAATCGAAACTTAAACCAGAATTATTATTAAAGAGAATCGCAACTTGAATCAAGACTATTATAAAGAGAATCTCTACTCGATAAATTTGAAACACGGAAGGATTGAGAATTTTTCTAGAATTATTATAATTTTCAATTTGGTGAAATTTAACATTATTCTTATCCATCGAATCAGTACCGTTGTTAGACATACCAGAGTTCAAATATTTTATTGTTTTTGCATGCTGTATCCAATCAGATTCAGTCACATTTTTATTACAAGTTCCATAAATAATTTGATGATATATCAAATGCTTTATTGTTTTTATGTCTTAACGAATAATGTTTATTCACAAGTTTGTAACGAGTTTCACAAAATCTTATATTATTTTTATTATTTGAACTTATATCGATATCATTAGTAATATCTCGCATGAAAATACCTCTGAAATTAGATATTTAAATTTATTTGTTAAATTAATTTGGTGTTTGTTAACAGAAAGATTTTTTTAATTCTTTTATTATTAATTGTCATTGATGATTTTATTCTTTTTGCTCCTTGATTTCTTTTTAGTGATTTATGATTTGAAGATTTTTTTTTTTTTTTTTACACCCTGTCCTCGATATTCATTAGGTTTTTGTTCTATCGCTTTATTATGTCTCACTTGTTCAGATAATTTTTTCTTACGATCCTTATAATCAATAACAGAATTTGGAACTTGAGATCCTGCGTCTATTAAAGCAGCCAATGCACCAATTCCAGTAAACACTGAAAGTAGAGATCCTCCGTAAAGATTTTGTTTCAATTGACTCAATGGTAGCACCAATCTAAAACCCTTCCCACTTTTTCGATGTTACTGAATTAATGTAAATTGTTCCTCTATGACTGCAATTTTATCTATCCGACGATTATTTTCTGATTCTCTAGAAAGTTGAATCATTCCACCAGATTTCTTCTTAAAAGCTGAACGAAGTTTACATCTATGACCAGCAGATAAATTTACGTTTATCTTATGCATATTTTTATGTCCCTTATCCAAAGTCTGTTTAATTTCCATAGTAGCAGCTGTAGTTCCACTCCAAAATCATTCACTCAAATCGGCATCTTTAGATGACAAATGTTCCAAAGTTTTATCTTGCAGCACTTTATGTCCAATATGCCGATCTTTAGTTTTCAAATGATCTCTATATCCAATAACCCCAAACCGATATGTTCTCCTTTCAACATTTTCAGAGGCAGACTTGATACGAATTTAATCAAATATTCAATCCCCTTTGGTGAATCTATTACTTTTTCAAATTCTTTATGGAAGAAATTCACTAACTCATTTTCTCGTTGTGAAAATTATTGTTTCCAGCTTTTCTTGTGCATACATATAGTTGAGTTGGTTTAATACTTCATTCAAATTTGTAAATATTTATAATCAATATCATTTTCATTATACTCTTTCTATCAACATTCGTCTTTCTTACCGATTTAAGTAATCCAAATTTGTTTCAATTAATTCACCCATTTAGAACCTCTACTAGATTTTGGTGTTTTAGTGAGAAGGGCATTATTTTGAAACATTGAATTGGTTGTCCACAAAATATATAATTTAAATAATCATCAGTGTCGTACAATGTTAGAGGAGGAGCTTCATTGAAATTTAACAAGTCCACAAACCTTGAGTTCCCCTATATTTTTTCCCTACAATGAAGATATCATTGTAATCGAATTCGATTGCATTATTTCCAATCATGTACTTTTTATGAATAGTGTCATATCGAATTCTAAATTTTGGATCGTTAGCTCTAGGTAAATATTCTCGACCAAAGGTTAATAGTCGTAGCGGTATTTTTATCGGCTTCTTCACTAGTTGTAGAAGTATTGAATGATTGATTTTCATCAAGCGATAATATTCTACTATGTATATTTTTAATAGCAGGATGTTGTTTTCATTGATATTTAGTTTTAGTTTCCAGAAACGTTTCATCAACATCACTAATATGTTCGTATCATTATAATCAGATTGTTTTATAGCTGGTAGCGGCACCAATCGTTTTGCAGCTATTCCACTCTGTAAATATTAAATAGCCGAAGTAATTGATTTAAATAGACTATTTCTTGTCACCTCAGATTTGTGATGTATATTTTACCCTTTTTTAAATTTCTCCTCGAGTTGTTTTTGTATTTTGCTAAGTTTAATAGCTCTCTTAACATTATTATTTTTAACACATTTCTTTGTCATTTTTCTCTCTCTTAAATAGAATACAAAATCGTCAAGTATCACAAAAAAGGTTAAACGCTAACTGAATGTTAGTTGAACGCTAACTGAAAGTTATCGTTATGTTTATGTTACATTTACGTTATATTTATTTTCCTCTCTTATATAAATACAATTAAAATTTAATTTTCAATAATTCCTGTTTCTAGAATGTACACGTTACTTCTTCACCATGAGAATCTTTAATTTAATATATAAGAGAATTAAAAAAACTATTCAATCTATAACAAATATTTCCGGAGTATAATGGTTTACATACTTCTTTTCAAAACTTTTCTTAAACTTAACTATCCTAACACGATCACCGATTTGAAAATCAGGAAATATATTTTAAAATACCGTCTGTACAACCTTTGGAGGGATTTTTCATTTGAGTTTTTTACATCAATAGGCTTCATACCAATTGTTCTATGTCTGTCATTATTATATTTGTTTATTAAATATTGCAAACTATCAATCCACTTATACTCTCCTATCACTTCAAATCGAATCCTCATCTTATCGTTCAGTGTTCTATTAAACCGTTCAACAATTGAAGATTTTAAGATTTTCTGTAATGATAAATTTTTATATTGTTGAGATAAAGAACACTGTGAAAATCTTTATTTTTAAACTCTAAACACCCTTATCTGTATGCAACAAGTTGGGAGCATTATGTCCATCTTTAATAGCTCTTTTAATAATTTTATTGAAAACGTCAGCAACTACAATTCCACTCTTTCTCTTTAAAATTGTAGCTGTCATTCAAATCTACATACTCTCTCATCAATATTAAATCAGCACCCCAAAGATCATTGATTCCTAATATAACAATTTATCTTTTATTAAATTTCTGGTCCTTTTGTGAAATTCTGGAGCGCGAAGTTTGATTTGTTTTTTATTTAAATCAATTTCAGGTTTCATGCTACGATGATGTTCTTTCAAAACGGCTTTCACATCACTTGGGTTGATTGAGTTGTTTCTATTTGATTTTCAATATATCAATAAGTATAGTTGTCTGTTAACTTGTCCACTTAACTTAAAATTGGCCTCATCAGACCTCACAATTTTATTGAATAACTGAGGATCACGTTTGTGTTGGTTAATCATCAATTCACAAAACTTAAGACGTTGATCTGGGTCATCTTCAAGTAGCCCATGTACTAAACGTGGAATGTAAACTTTAAATTTAAAGTGTGTGTGACATTCTTGCACAGACCTTAGTGACTCCAGTTCAAAGGTTAATCGTCTGGTTGATTTTCGTGGACTTTGAGACATAGCTAAACATACACGTAATTTATTTACCTCTGTTGTGACTGTTATTGGATGGCCAGATCTTGGTGCATCCTTGTTGTACAAATTTATCTCTTATGACATACACTATTTGTCTAGAAGGTGGGTTTGAATTAAAATCTCTACCCCATTCATTTATAACTGCAGTAGCACCACTTTTATAATTTTTTTTTTTTAAACAAACACCCTTTCTTCTTTCATTATCATTGTTACAACTGTTTAACACAAAAACCAATTTGGAAACTACACCTTTAAACACGTCTTATACATCACGCTTTCACCAGCTGACTAGACCAATTGTTTTGTTTGCATTGTCGCCAATGTATTGTTAGAAATATCTCTCTCTTATATTAAACATATGATGAAACAATTGATGAATGAATCAATTTTGTGTTTTGAATGAGGTTCCTCGAGATAAATAAAATAAGCCAGTCAAGATTACTATATAAAATTTATTGAAGATTATATACCATACATAAAAATAACAAATATTTCAATATTTACAAAAATCTATTTCTCTTACAACAACATATACAACTTTGTATCAGCATTATATGGGTTGGATTTCATTAAGCCGATATTTGCATTATTGATGAAGACATAGAATCCAATCTAGATACAAGAAATTTTAGTCGATCTAATATTTCACTATAATGATATTCTTGAACATTTCATTCCAAATATGGAAATATCAAAAGTATCAGCTTTGATTAGTTTATCTGAAAATTCATGAAATTCTAAATACAGTAGAACCCCTCTTAACCGGTTTAGTCGGGACTGACACCCGGGCCGGTTGCCCGTTTGACCGGTTAATCCGAGGCTCCCGTGAAAATCGGTTTTCGTTCAAAGAAAGCTTATTTAATTAGGTAGCACTAAAAATTATGCAATAAAGATGTTATTGCAACTCATTTTATTGTACATAAATGTATCGTATAAATTATGTTATGTATATTATACATCAAACATGAAAAAATTAAACACTACAAAGCTTTTTTACAGATTCCCCTCTGTCAAGTCTTTTGACACATTTAACCGCGTCTCAAACGAAACCAACACAAGCTTCCAAGAAAAAGAAATGTTATATTTTCCATAATGTAGGCTATACTAAATTGATTCGTGGAAAAAAGCGGCCCATCAAACGTTTTTGTCTGTGTATGTCTGCTATACCGACGGGTGCCAATGCCGCGGTGTTTTTATGCCGCCGACAATGGGATACCGCTATCGACAAAGTCGTTTGATATCGCCACCACTTTGGTACCGCGGTGTTTTTACGCTGCCAACATTGGGATACCGCTATCGACAAAGTCGTTTGATATCGCTGCCGCTTTGGTGTTTCAATTACAATTTATTTTCGGAAACTCTCATCCAACCAGTACACTACGATATAGGCCGGTTAATCCGAGGACCGGTTAATCCGAGGCTGGTTAACAGAGGTTCTACTGTACGTGTTATTTCTACAAAAGTACAACGAACCGTTTTTATATCTCAAGATGGATTCAACACTAGGTTGAAACCTCCTGGAAACTTTTCACAAATCATTCCATATCCTTTTCCTCAATGTGAACATTCATCAATTTCAACGTAACTGTTGTACAGAATGAAAGTATAGCCTTTGTAAAGTATTAATACCTCCATAAATTTTTGCCGATATTGGTACACCAATGTATAACAATTCTTTGGGAATCCCGCTACGAGTTTCAAAGAAAGGAATATGATCATATAAATTTTACAACCTATGAAAACAAGATTCTCACCTGAGGCCCTTTGATAAATATATGATATATATACTTTCAAAGTGATTAGGGAGAAAGAGTAACCAATCTGATAAATATTATTATGCTATTATATGTATTATCTCCCAACTTCATTATCCAAACCCATTTTTTATGAAAGGTATACAAATGCTGGTTCACAATTAAAAATGTCTCGATATTATTCAAATTAATAGTTTGGTGATTTAGGTGTTTTTGGTACAATCATAGTTATTTTCAGTGCAATTCTAGTTGTTGAGAATAAAGAAATTAGTGTTTGTAAAGTAGAAGTGGATGTAGGAGTTGTAAGAGTCATTGTTGTTGTTATTCTATGTACACCATACAGATTTAGTATACCTAAAATATTGTTCTTTCCAAGTTCAGTAATTTTATCATTGTAATATGGATACATTATAGATTTTGGATCGTTTATAACATTTTGTTATATATTTCTCGAGAAACCATTCCTCCTCATTATCAACATGAATCTCAACAGTCGAACTGACTAATTTTCGAAAAATTTGTGAGCCTTTCAATCGAAATGGCTTGGACAGTAACTGCGAAATTTTTGATACGTATGTGGTCCGTATTTGTTTGAAATCTTAATATTTATCTTGATTGTGAATGTTATGTTCAAATGTAAGAGAAGTTTGATTTTCTCATAATTTAAATGCCATTTCGGCTATTTCCAATACCGTAGGTTTCGCATAAGAGTAGTGTCACCCGAGATGATTAATTCTCCATTTAACTGTGTATCTAGAAAACTCGATATTTCATCTCATACACTGCACCTCTTTGTGTGTAATCAAATCTAAAGTTTCAGAGTTCAATCCCCGTCCAATGTAAAATTGTAATACTCTTGAAAAACGTATAAAGCGTTTAAAAGTGTATTCAAATCGATTGATGTTAATGTTTCGTTTAGAGTATCTATGAAATCAAAGTCATGTAAATAATTTATAGCGCAGTAGTTATTGTTTTCTATTTCTTTACACTGTGTGATTCCTTTTGCAGCACACAGTGTAAGCAAAATAGAGATTGAATATTTTTATTCTCTATCTCCTTGTCTTCTTATATAGAGTTGGGACTTCATCAGCAGAATAAGAAGACGAGTATTTTTAATTGTTTATATACTATCAATTTTATAGTGACCACAAGGTAATGTCTCAATTTTGTTTTCTGGAATGAATCATTTAACATTGTTTGAGCTAAGTCCCAAGTTTAGTTTAATTTATAAAATATATTTTATACTAGATTCTGAATAAATATTGTGATCTATAATCATTTGCGTCTTGGAACAAACATGATTTCAAATTCTCAAGGAGTTTTCTTTATTGCTTTACATTTCATAAAGTCTTTATTCATATAAGCGTAAACATACAATTTAGATCTCAATCCAGAGAACTCTTGCACTGGTAATCCATTTAATTCGTCTTTAAGTGGAGGTGTGTTAAAGAACTCATAGGAGTATCTGCGAGTCCATCAACTCAGCTAAGTGTAAGAGATACAAACGGTAGTGTAGTATCAGATCCAGAATTTTCTTCCGGGCCAATCTATTTGAACCCCTTGTAGGGTAAATAATCCGACAGAGAGTGAACGTATAGATTATTCGCATCAATGTACAACAAGTAATCGATATTATTATCAGAATTTATACCCATCAACTAATTTGTTATTATCTTTTATGTACCGCATGACACACTGCAAAATTCCAGCTATAATTCCTTTTTCAATTATCATATACATATCGTAATCGGTGAGTAATTGAAATTTCACTTTAGTCAGTTTCATCATTGCATCCCAAGCTAAGCTCGGAGTTGTGAGTTAATATGCAGGAACGAAAAGATAATTTTAGACAAAATGTTTCTGAATTGTTCAAATTCATCAGCTAGCAGTACAACATCGAGAGTGTTATACAAATCTGAGTAACTTCCTAGTGACTTCACTATAAGTTCCATACTTTCAAGTAGTGTTCATAATCACTCTGACTCAATTCTTCGTTATTCATTGTAGAAATCGACTCGGGAAAGGATATTATTGATTTTCATTTTTGATAATTTATCGATAATATCATAAGGAAATACGCCTTTCCTTCTGAGTAGCTCAAATAATTCTCTTTTATTACCTTCGATATAGATATTATTCCGAATAAATTCACGCAGATGTTTAAAATCACTAATATCTAGATTATTAACAAGCGATATTGAAGTGGACATCATCGAATTAGTTATGGATTTATTAGAAATACTACACAATCGTATTAGACAAAACATAAATAATGATGAAACTAATGAGTGATAAAGATCCCCAATTGCTAATTTTGTTTTGCAGATTTCAGAATCCTACTTTCAGGTTTCGGATACCAGAATCCAAGTTGATTATGAAGTCTTATGGAAGATAAAAAAGGTCTACCTTATCTTGTTGTCTTCTTATTGCGTTGATTAAGTCCCAATTCTGGAGAATCAAAATATTGTTAAACATAGGGATAAGACTGTTGCCGATCAAACCGTCCAACTTCTATCCGAGCTGAACGTTATCAAACAAGTCTGTGAATTCTTACTTACTACGAAAATAACAGATCTTGATGTAGATCAAACGTACAGAATAGTCAAAGTTTAAAAGATAAAAACTAATTTCACGTGCATGTCGCTGGCCCGGCCATGTCGGAATTTGTAAAAACTAATTATGCCAAGATTTAGTACCTATTTCGTACTATTTAGTACCTCCAATCAAAAAATTAGTACCTCTTCCCTAACCGAGTAATCAAATTTTTTAAGGTGCCGGGCCAGCGACATGGCTCCCCGGCCATGATCGAATTTGAACTCAAAAATTACACCAAGATTTAGTACCTATTTCGTACTAATTTGTACTTCCAATGAAAAAATTTGTACCTCAAAGGTAACCGAGATACAGCCCGTTAAAGGTAAAGGTCAATGACCTCTCTGCCCGGCCATGTCGGAATTTGTAAAAACTAATTATGCCAAGATTTAGTACCTATTTCGTACTATTTAGTACCTCCAATCAAAAAATTAGTACCTCTTCCCTAACCGAGTAATCAAATTTTTTAAGGTGCCGGGCCAGCGACATGGCTCCCCGGCCATGATCGAATTTGAACTCAAAAATTACACCAAGATTTAGTACCTATTTCGTACTATTTTTTACTTCCAATAAAAAAATTTGTATCTCAAAAGGTAACCGAGATACAGCCCGTTAAAGGTAAAGGTCAATGACCTCTCTGCCCGGCCATGTCGGAATTTGTAAAAACTAATTATGCCAAGATTTAGTACCTATTTCGTACTATTTAGTACCTCCAATCAAAAAATTAGTACCTCTTCCCTAACCGAGTAATCAAATTTTTGAAGGTGCCGGGCCAGCGACATGGCCCCCCGGCCATGATCGAATTTGAACTCAAAAATTACACCAAGATTTAGTACCTATTTCGTACTATTTTTTACTTCCAATAAAAAAATTTGTACCTCAAAAGGTAACCGAGATACAGCCCGTTAAAGGTAAAGGTCAATGACCTCTCTGCCCGGTCATGTCGGAATTTGAAAAAACTAATTATGCCAAGATTTAGTACCTATTTCGTACTATTTAGTACCTCCAATCAAAAAATTAGTACCTCTTCCCTAACCGAGTAATCAAATTTTTTAAGGTGCCGGGCCAGCGACATGGCTCCCCGGCCATGATCGAATTTGAACTCAAAAATCACACCAAGATTTAGTACCTATTTCGTACTATTTTGTACTTCCAATAAAAAAATTTGTACCTCAAAGGTAACCGAGATACAGCCTGTTAAAGGTGGGGGTCAACGACCCCTGCGTGCATGTCGCTGGCCCGGCCATGGTTGAATTTGAGAAAAATAATTATGCCATTATTTAGTACCAAATTCGTACTATTTCATACCTGCAATGAAAACATTAGTACCTAAAAGGTAACTGAGATACAGCCTATTAAATGGATGTTTTAGAAAAATGCCAGAAAATTATGATTTTGGTTTTCTATCAATAACTGTATTCCTCAGCCTACAGAGCAAATAAAAATAACAGTAGTGTTATTACACTTTTTGCCCTAACTCTAGTTTATATTTTTCATTTGAATTTAACTTTTTTAAATTGTCTCTGAAAACGCCTTAAATCTTTCACAACTTCTAACCTGTTAAAGATCGGGAAAATACCCAAGAATGTCAAATCTTTATATAATATGTTTTATCCAAAATCGTCATAAAAAATAGGGGTTCCCATAAGAAAATATAGAGCTGACCTCCATATTGAAAACCTGGTGGGTGATATAAATAATTTATTAATACACCTAGTTTTAACTCAAAAAACCCTGGGGTTAACTTTTAAAATTTTATTACAACTATTGTACTTATAGAATAAAACAGTGGTACACCTGTTTCAATCACCCTGTATTTTACACCGCTAAACCCTAAATATTTTAAAATTATTTAAACGTCATGTCACTCGACACTATAATCGTATAAATCTATCAAGAGTAGAACTTTCAAAAAAACGAAAAAAATAGATTTATGATAAGTAAAATATGAAATGAATCTTTTGGAATCTGAATATCTATCAAATACAGCCTCATTCGAACTTCCCTACTGTACCGAAAAGAAATCAATGATGAGCGTCTTCATGGTACATACCCGTGAAGATCTGTGAAATAACGTAGGTCAAAAAAAAAGTAAAGAAATACTTAGAAATATTATGGCTAAAACACATGTCCATATCAAAATAATCCACTAATATATGCTGTAGATAGATCACTTTACAAACCACATACATGATTGCAAAACAATTTTTTTTCAATTCTACGAACATTTTTGACTCTTTTGACTTATTAGCAATGGCCATTAGTCCCAACGATTGCGGATGGGTCGACATTTCCCGTATATCATCTTGAAATTTTAAAGTTATTATTATGTTTTATACACAGTCATATTATTGAATATATGTATAAAATATAATAATATACATATACATATTATATTTTCAATTGGATTGACAAAGGTGATATTGTAGTACATACGTATACATATTAAATTAAAAATTCCAGATATTGTAAAACTAATTTTATTGAATCACAATGGGACTCTCATGGGACAAAAAATATTTATATTGAAACGAACAGCTTCATTTATTCATATTATATAGAAAACAGCTTCAAAATATACATCTATGAATAAAAATAATTCTGGATTACATTTCTCAAATCAATAATTATAAAATTGATTCATGTCAAAGCCTCTACAAGAAAAAATAACTCTTCTTTGAATATTTACTCTATGTGAATATAATATGAATATTTACTCTATTAGACCTTAGATCACAATACAATGATAGTTAGCAAAGTACTGGCAAAATGATTCGTGGAAAAAAAGCGGCCCATCAAACGTTTTTTGGGTGTATGTCTGCTATACCGACGGGTGCCAATGCCGCGGTGTTTTTATGCCGCCGACAATGGGATACCGCTATCAACAAAGTTGTTTGACTCGCCGCTGCTTTGGTGATTCAATTACAATTTATTGACGGAAACTCTCATCCAACCAGTACACTACGATGGTTAATCCGAGGCTGGTTACAGAGGTTCTACTGTACTATAGGCCCGATGACACAAACCAAAACACATGAGACAAAAACCAAAACATTCAACAAAAACATTCCTTCGGCCAAGCAGAACAAAGCAGGAAGGTCGAATCAACTTTCTCCAGACAACCCCTAACAACTCGCAAATTACAGGGGGAAATTGTACAAACTACAAACTACGTGAAGTCAATAATTATACGAAATAAAAATTTGAGTTCAAATTCGATCATGGCCGGGGAGCCATGTCGCTGGCCCGGCACCTTAAAAAATTTGATTACTCGGTTAGGGAAGAGGTACTAATTTTTTGATTGGAGGTACTAAATAGTACGAAATAGGTACTAAATCTTGGCATAATTAGTTTTTACAAATTCCGACATGGCCGGGCAGAGAGGTCATTGACCTTTACCTTTAACGGGCTGTATCTCGGTTACCTGTGAGGTACAAATTTTTTTATTGGAAGTAC
Source organism: Aphrophora alni (assembly GCA_963513935.1). Classification (NCBI taxonomy): domain Eukaryota; kingdom Metazoa; phylum Arthropoda; class Insecta; order Hemiptera; family Aphrophoridae; genus Aphrophora; species Aphrophora alni. Next base: position 99,735,363 of record OY740767.1, read on the forward strand.
AAAATAGTACGAAATAAGTACTAAATCTTGGTGTAATTTTTGAGTTCAAATTCGATCATGGCCGGGGAGCCTGGCCCGGCACCTTAAAAAATTTGATTACTCGGTTAGGGAAGAGGTACTAATTTTTTGATTGGAGGTACTAAATAGTACGAAATAGGTACTAAATCTTGGCATAATTAGTTTTTACAAATTCCGACATGGCCGGGCAGAGAGGTCATTGACCTTTACCTTTAACGGGCTGTATCTCGGTTACCTTTGAGGTACAAATTTTTCTATTGGAAGTACAAAATAGTACGAAATAGGTACTAAATCTTGGCATAATTAGTTTTTACAAATTCCGACATGGCCGGGCAGAGAGGTCATTGACCTTTACCTTTAACGGGCTGTATCTCGGTTACCTTTTGAGGTACAAATTTTTTTATTGGAAGTAAAAAATAGTACGAAATAGGTACTAAATCTTGGTGTAATTTTTGAGTTCAAATTCGATCATGGCCGGGGAGCCATGTCGCTGGCCCGGCATCTTAAAAAATTTGATTACTCGGTTAGGGAAGAGGTACTAATTTTTTGATTGGAGGTACTAAATAGTACGAAATAGGTACTAAATCTTGGCATAATTAGTTTTTACAAATTCCGACATGGCCGGGCCAGCGACATGCACGTACTAAATTCGGTGATTGTATCATATTGGAGAGTAAACACTTTCAATGCTTTCTTCCTGCACAATACTCTAAAATTACTCATGATACTATTTCAAAATTTAATGACACAAACCATCTTTATTTCCAAACTCAAATCAATCATAATAAATTTACCAAATTAGTGTTCAACATTCAAAACGAGTAAACTTTTAGATTTTTTCAAACAATAATAATAGGTACTAGTTGGAGTTCTTGTAGTAGTTAATTTGATTTCTTTGGTTTAACTTTATCCATAAAGTGCTCAATCGATACACAAAATCTTTTTTCTTTTTTTATTTTCTTAAAGACATGGGAATTATGCATCAGATATAGGATCAACTAAAAATGTGTTGGAATCGACATGTTACGATTTCTGGCCCAGAATCCCCATGTCCTATACTACTGTTAAGACTAATAAGAGAATGATTTCAATAAATCATTAAAGTGCAATTAAAACTCTCAGATAATAAAAACACTGATTTATATATTATATAGATCAAATGTTACAGTTTTATTTAATTGGTATGCTAATGAGAGGTACTTAACGTTATTGAAGTTATTTGTTGTAGAATGCACCTCACCTATTACAATATGATAAACTGTGATAAACACAGTAAAATCACATCATCTAAAAATATTAAAACATGTTTACTATAATGGGAAAAAAAGAAACAAAAAGTTTCTGACACTTTGTATAATGATATAAGCTAGATTAATTGATGACTGAGAATATTGCTTACCACTGAAATAACACGACAAAAAAATTTCAATTAATTCATGTTAAGTTTCATTGTAATTTTTTTTACATAATTTACATTTTTTTTAATCTGTTGATTCCTAGAAGACTGCAAAAAACTGGTAAGTACACTAATATTAAACATGGAATATACAAATTATATACAGTAGACGCTCTTTTATCCGGCATTCTAACAACCAGCACTTTCTACTAACCGGCATCAGCCAAGCCACTCACGGTCAGTTTTTTCCGGTTATGTTCAGGCGGCTGACAGGCCTCGACTGACATTTCCCGCCAGTGCAGTGACTGCGTGCACCGTTTTCTTAGTCATCCAGTATTTGTCTGCTTCACAAGTAACACTTTATTTACTTCATAATGTCAACATTGGTTTTTTTTTAATTTTTTTATTTATTTTTTTTATTTTAACAGTTGAAACTGAACTTAGTCCATCTATCAATATTTCTATAAAATGAAAGTGTTTGTTGTCTGCACATCCTACGACACACTCCAATACACAAAATCACTTGTTCTTGTGTTATTCATATAATATTAGTCTTGTCTTAGGCCAAATCAAACAGTTTTATCCTGTCCAACCGCCGAACTTGAACTGAATTGTCGAGAACTTGTAGCATCTCGATGTTATGGTGCTTATGCAATCTTTCTTCATGCTTCCTAGCAAATCGCCGAACCTCTTCATAAACTGTAGCAATTTGTAAATCCTTATGGAGATCATCATTGCGTATGTACCATGGGGCATTAACAATGCCCCTCAGTACTTTATTTTGATATATTTGAATAATTTTGATGATGCTTCTTTTTGCGCAGCCCCAAAGCTGCACACCATATGTCCAGATAGGTTTTAGGACTTGTTTCTAAAGTAATAGTTTATTGTGCACTGACAGCTCTGAATGCCGCCCAAGAAGCCAATGCATTTTACTTAGATTGAGATTTAGTTCCTTACGTTTCTTTTTAACATGTACCTTCCATCGCAATCTTGCGTCTAGTGTCATGCCCAAGTATTTTGCATTATTGTCTTGTGGGATCACTTTTTGATTGACAACACCTGGGAGATAATTGGTTTTTCTGTTAGTAAAATTAACATGAACAGATTTTCTCTCATTCAGCTTTATTCGCCATTTTTTAGTCCAGTCTCAAATTCGATTGACAGCTGTCTGCAGCCTTCCAGTAGATTCCTCAATGCTATTTTCTTTTGAGATAACAGCAGTATCATCCGCAAATGTAGCAATGATGGCCTCATCACAGACTGGAATATCACTTGTATAGAGCAAGTACAAGAAGGGCCCCAACACACTTCCTTGTGGAACTCCAGCAGATACCCGCTTCAAATCAGAGTAACTATCTTCATACTTGATTTGAAAGTGCCTTCCTGAAATATAGGACTTCAACACTTGACTATGTTGTTTTGGCAAGTATTTCTCCATCTTGTATTCCAATCCCCGATGCCACACGTTATCGAAAGCTTGGGAAACATCTAAAAACACCGTAGAACAGATTTGTTTTTCTTCAAGTGCATTCTCAAAGACACTGGTGATTCTATGAACCTGATCAATAAACCAAATTGATCGTTTGGAATCAGATTCTTCCTTTCAGTATCTTGCTTGAGCCGCTTTAATAATAACTTTTCAAAGATCTTAGAAATGATGGGTAATAATGATATTGGACGATATGATATTTTATCTTTAGGTGCCTTACCAGGCTTGGGTATCCATTATAACTTCAGCAATTTTCCATTGCATCGGTACATAGCACAATCGAAATGCAGCATTGATAAGATGAGTAAGTTTAACTATTCCTTTCTGTGGCACCTCCTTCAATGATTGTCCATTTATCAAGTCATAGCCCGGAGCCTTTTTTGAACTCAAATTGGAAATCTCACTTGCTACCTCTTTAGGAGTAACAGGCTTCAACTGTGTCATATCTCTATTTTGTATTTTTGGTAAGTGCTCATTTGCTGTTTGTCTGGTATGAGGCTTAAAAGTGTCAGCCAAATATTCTGCAAACAGATCTGCTTTGTCTGCATTACTCCTTGCCCATTTCCTATCTTCTTTTTGTATTGGGGGTACATGATATTTTGGCCTCTTTAGAAATGTAGTTCCTTCCACAAGGAATAATCGGTTTCCTTATTGTCAGTCAGATTGACCAGGTACCTTGTCAAACTTTCATTTTTTATATCTTGTATAACTTGCTTCTGCTGTCTGAAGAGTTTATTCAAAAGTCTTTTATCATATGGTGATCTAGTAAATTGCCACCTTTTCCTTGCTTTCCTCTTTTCTATAATCATTTCTCTGATCTCTTTAACAAAGTTAATGCCTGGTGCTCTCGGTTTCAGAATAGGAGTGTTATTCCATGCTGCTTGTTGTATCAACTACAAACTGTTCTGTTTCTTCATCAAGCTGCCTTCTAGTCTTCAAAGGTACCTTCAGTTTGATTCTATGTTCCAACTCTGTTCTGTATCCATCCCAATCGGTTAGTCGGTTGGACAATGAAGGAGGCTGTTGGGTTTTAATTACTGCTCCACTTATGGTTAGGACAATGCACGTGTGGTCGGATACTAAGTCATGGTTTTCCTCCATGCATGCATATTTAGGTGATGCTCCTTTCATTACAAAGAAGTCAATCAAATCAGGTATTTTCTTTTTATCACTAGGCCAATAGGTAGGTTTTCCTGTTGACAATACTTCACAATTCAATTCTTTTATTGCTCCATATAGTTCCTTACCTTTAATAGTGTCTAGCCTCGAGCCCCAAAACATATGCTTAGTATTATAGTCTCCACCAACTATAAAGAATTCTCCCAGGCTTTTAAAGAGGTGAATAAAACCCCTCTTTTCTAGCTTAAATCTTGGTGGACAGTATATTGCCGCTATTTTAATATTTTTTGGTTTAGTTTGAATACAAATAGTAGTTACTTGCATCTCCTTAGTTTCCAAACTTTCCTCTTGCCAGTGTTTTATATTATTCTTCACTAACACAGCTGATCCTCCTTTTCCTATTTTATCTGGCCTTAGCGTATGGTAAATGTTGTATCCTTTTATTTTTGGATGTGCTTCTCTTGTTAGGTAGTTTTCCGAGATCAAACAAATGTCAATATTCTGATTCCAAAGAAATATTTCTATTTCATTGATCCTTTGTAATAACCCATTGGCATTCCATGCTGCTATTCTTAGAGCTTGGACCATAGTTATTTATTTTTCTTGGGGACATTTACTTTACTATTTTCTAGATTACTGATTCTTTCAAGAATCATATTATTGGTCTTTTTCTGTTGCTCTAACTCAGATAAAATTTGTTGTAGTATCTGATTTATTGAATCACTATTTTCTGGTTTATTTTTTTCTCTTGTCTTTTATCTTTTGCAGCATGAGTATAAGATTCTGCCAATGTAACCTGTTTAAACATAGATTTCTTTGCCTGTAAGTGAGTTTGTCCTGAGTCAGTTCTTTCTACTTGCAAATTAAAACTTGCTGCATTCACATTTCTGGAACTAGTTTTTTGTTTTCCATATGAATCATCTCTCATCTTTTGAAGTTTTTTTGAGACCAAGCTACCTCGATAACTTGCTGGATGAGCATCTCCGCAGTTGGCACATTTAGGTTTCTCTTCTCTTTTCTTCGTCCAATTGCTTGTGGGATGAGATTCCGCACATTTAACGCACCTTTCCTGCCTATTACAATCTTTCTGTGCATGCCCACACTTTTTACACTGAGGAATAAGATTAGATGTTCTTCTCAGCGGTTCAATTCTCACCCTTAGTCCCAGAATGTTATCAATTTTGCAAATATCGTCTATGTTTTGACTTCTATCAAAGATTAGCATGAATAAGGGAAGATTGCGTTTTATTATCTTATCTCCATCCCTTTCTTTTTTTGTATGTTAGTTACACTCTGGATTTCGAAATTCTTCGCCTTCAGAAACGTAACTATCTCTTCAGGCTCACATTCAGGATAAATTCCTCTTGCCATAACTTTGGTAGGTCGTACATTTTTGTCTTCATAAATGAAATATTTCCATTCATCTTTAGTGACTTGTTCTCTAAGCCGTCTATATTCTTCTCCATTTTCTACATTGATTTTGTAGATGCCTCCTGCCAGTAATGTTACTTTAGATTGTACATTCACCTTATTTAGAGTTTTGGCTACATCATTATATGTACGTTCGCCTTTACCTGTTAATAGAGTCAACATTGGTGTAAACATTCATACATACACAAACTTCAAATTCAGTAATTTCGCGCACTGTGTGACACTACATCCAACTTTTGCAAATTAGTGTGCTCTATTACTGTGTCTTTAGAAAGTATTGGCATTTAACCTTTGAATATCATATATTTACTAAAATTAGTTATTATAAAATATGTAATACACAAAAAAAAACAAAAAAAAAAAGAAACAAACATTTTGATTCCTACATCGGAGTTTCCACGTTCATCACTAGCGGTATCACTTTCACACAAACAGTTATGAATATCACTTGAATTGCCAAGTTCACTCATTATATTATACACTCATTATTAGTTACACATATTATATGTGTAATACTACACTAAAAACACTACTGATACACTAAATAATCATAAAATAAATTGTATTTACCAAAATAATATAGACAAAAACACTAAACAACAATTCACTGCCGGGACGCAGCAGTAAAAATCAACAGTAAACATCAAATTGTCTTTTACAGGCTTGCTAACATTGATAACTTATAACCATCGATAAAATTGTGCAAAATGAATAGAGTGTCTTTTACTCAGAGTTACTATATAAAATACATTTAGTTTGGATAAAAGTTACCGTTGGTATATCGATTTTAGCAAACCTTGTTTAATTAGATCGCGATCGCGACTTTAGCACTGTGGCCACGGCAAAATATATCGCGATCACGACTTTTAGCACTTGTAGGGTTAAAAACTAGATACGCTTGATTATCCGACAAAATTGGATATCTGGCATGGCCGTGGTCCCGACCGTGCCGGTTAAAAGAGCGTCTACTGTACTGTTTTAACTTAAAAAAATAATATAACGTAGGTCAAAATTCAGTAAATGATTAGAAAAGTATACTAGAATTTTTAAAAAAATATATATATATTTTAATTTATTAACTATTAACTTTACAGTATTTTTAAAAGGCAAAATAACATTATAGCCTGATTTTTACTGTAAAAATTTGTTAATGACAAGTAACAAGTACATATACGATACAAGTACATTATGTATATATTACATATGAATTTCTAAAGTTTACATATAACTGCCAACCAATATTCACTTCTAAAACGGTCACTTTTTTAGCTTATTTAAAAAAATCAATATTTTTCCAATGAAATTAATTTTTAACTGTGTAATATCAATATAAAAATTACAAACAATCTAAATTTTTAACTTTCAAATTTCAACAAATAATTACAAGATTGTGTTAATAAACAAGACTTTAACTACATTTTACCATCAAGGTAATAAACACCTAATATCAAAATTAATGTACTGTAAGACGCATATGTACTGAATGTTTTAGGAGTTGTAGTTTGTATTAAAAATGATAATTTCATGTTGAATTATGTTAATAGACTTAACCTGTATTCATTCGACTTGAAAGACAAGTTAGATAAGGCTTCTTTTATTCAAGGTGGATCGCCGCAGAGTGACGCTGAACCAAAGTATCATGCTGTAAACCGCCGTGATCGACCGCTCTATTTTTATTTCACATGGAGGAGGGCATAGTTGTGGCAACCTTCGGCAATCAGGCAGTACACATATAACTAACTAATAATGAAGAAGACGTTTGGTCTTTCACACTACACAAGTTTACAGATATTCACAGAAATAATACATCCACAAGATCACAGCAGAATGACAAGGCCAAGGCCATATTGGCTATGGGACAGATCGGTTGAGTTGGTAGCACTACGAGAGAGGAAGTGGACTGCCGCGTGGAACGAATGGTCCCATGCAACTCAATGTACATATTTACCACTCGCCGCCGGCAGTTTGTAAGTGCAAGCAACAGGCCACGGCGGTTGACTGAGACTGAATGGGCTCATTTACCTCAATGCACTTAGAAAATCACAGCTGTCAATCGCTGTGGCCCACGGCCTTGAATAAAAGAAGTTCAATTTATTTAACATTTCAACAAACATATCTTACCAATTACAGCCACTATAACTACAAAATTCCTATTTACAACTAAATTAAATTTGCACATAAAGTTGAATTATGCAATCTTTTATAGTTTGATCGATAATCGCTACTAGTGGATATTGACATTTGTAGTTAATGAATTTAGAAGACAAAATGTATTTAAATTCCAAAATATTATTCTAAACATTTATCAATTAATATCTTGGAAACAAAATAATAAATTACAACTGACAATCTGAAAATAAAATATAGCCTAGGATTTTGATATATTCTGATTGAGTAGACATTAAAAAACTATTAACAGTGTTTTAACAAACACCTACAGGGAAATTCATAATAATAATAATTGATAATTCTCCTAACCACTAAAACAAGAACAATAACAAAAATATATAATAATAATATGCACAACTATCAAACATCTAAACTAGAACTAACATGGAAAATAGTTGTACATGTTAGTTCTACTTTAACAGTAGAACTGTCTGAAGGTAACCACATTATCAAAACACACAAAAGTATTTAATAGAATAATATTATTATTATTATTACAATTATTGTATTTTTTTAGATATTGTTAATATAATTGTGGTTAGGCTATTATTACTGTTGAAGACTGTAATATTAAAAGAGCTTTTATTAAGGAAGAACAAATATTAACAGATAAGAAGAATATCCTTTGAGATATGAAGTCTTAAGTTAAGGGGCCTAATTTAAAAAAAAAAACATACCCTGTTTAATCGATCATCTCTTGTAACACATTCTGAGACTGTACGGACTTTGGGCGACACTTTTCTTGTAGTTTGTTTAAGTGGTGATACACTATCCTCCAATAATGATGAATTTTTACTTTCTACATTTTGTGATTGTGGATCTTGAGGAATGTGATCAATATCATCAATATCTTTTTTGATAAACTTTTCCTGTGTTATCTGAAGCACAACTTTATCAACATTATCTTCAATAACTTCAAGTTTAACTTCTGACTCAGGGATGCATGGTCTCTTTTCCTAAAATAATTTAAATTAGATTACTTAGGTTACCAGTATTTTAAATAACAAATAATAAGGCTTAAATATTTTTACAGCTTTAAATAACAAGAAATTAAACAATTAGAGTTTATAATTTTCACAAAACGTACAAGAAGCTCTTTAACATTTCAAATAAAATAAGAGCTTTATATTCATTACTTAGCTAAGGGATACCCACATAAACTTTGTATACATTTCAAGGTACAGTAGCCTCAGACTAGGATTGTGTCTGGTGTAAGGGGCGTGTCCTCACTTCAACTTACTTCCCTAGCATGACTTGACGGTACAACCCATTCCAAGAAAACTAGGTATACAAATTACTGCTTAGCTACATTTAATTCCTAAAGTTACAACTTTGTGACAGACATTTTATTCTTATTTACACTGATAAAAGAAACAAAATAGGTTATGTGTTTACACAGAAGCATTTGAGGTCTATATTTTTTTATTTGGGTTGTACCGCTGAAAGTAAATACAACAAACAAAATGTGGGGGCCCCTTTTTTCCTCTCTACCCCAGACACATTCCTACCATCAGGATACTGTATGTTTTCTTCTATTATTAAGTTAAGCTGATGTATAGACAACCATCACAGAAAGTGAATGTTCTGTGATTAAACCTAAATAAACTTCATTACTAAGTGACAACCACACATATAAATTCTGTTAAGAAGTTTACAATAGCCCAAAGTACTTTTGAAGTTTACTTCATTCATGAACATTAGTATTACAAAAATTATCACATTTTTACAGTTCTATCATAAAAACATTGCTGAACACTTTCAAAAATATAAAACACATAAATATACACACAAATATGGAACTCATATGTAAGAAATACATATAAAACATGATAAAATAGTTATAATTTTATATTTAACTTCAATTTTATTTGGAAATACAGTAGTTTAATAGTCTGAGAAATTTGTTTCATTGGTATATATTTCTGTCTGGTATGTATTCAGGTAAATTTAGATTTGAATTACAAGAATTAGAACATTTACCTTTATTCTGACAGCAATGCAGCACTACTAGTGTTGGATGAATAAAAATTTCAGTCGCTGCTACTCTGGGATTTCGCACTTACCTCAACAGACAGCCTTATGAGTGATCGATAAATGTTGCATTTTATATTATTGTTATTTTTTGTATGTTTTAATGTATATATATAATTGATAAATTTATGTTTAAAATAACACGCAACAAACATACTCTGTCCCAAAGTGTAAGATTAGAAATGTCAAAACATTACCTTGAAGTAGTGATTGATTAATTCTCCTGGTTATGAACTATTTTGTAATATTTTATTTAATATTTAAAATATATCACGAAATCCATATATTTTTGTATTCAATAGGCAATACAAAAATTCAAATAAATTTTAGATCTTTTGTAGTATAGTGGAATTGCATTTGAACAATATCTGTGGTAGCTGTGTTACGTCAAAGTATGAATTGCTTCAAAACAATTTTATTTTTACTTTGTCTGACAAAAAAAAATTATTATTATTATTAATTTCTTTTCAAATTTACTTTTGTTAATTATCAAGTTCTTTTCAAATCAATTTGTTATTTAGGTTATACTGAATAAAATTATATACAGCACTTCATAGTTTTAATTTATCTTAATTTTATGAAAATATGCTTACAAAACACCAAAAAACTATAACACGTAAGTTTAGTTGGTATTTGCCAGGATTCTAAATTGACAATGGTTCCACATTGAAACAGATTATACATGCTACAGATTATATATGAAGCGTCAAGAGGAAAAAGGATGAGGGTCCATTTTTTTAGATTATTACTCCCATCTGGTAGTTCAGCCTTGTACTATTGCTATGCCATATATGCTAATAGGGGGAAAACGATAACAGTCCTTCAATAAAGATATAGGTTACAGGAGTAAAGTAATGAGTGTCCACGTGCTTATGGGGGAAAACAATGAGAGTCCACATAGAATCACATGACACGCATCCTTGGAGCCAGAAAGTCAAGGCATGCCATTGTTTACTTCGTTGTAGTGTTGTGAGCTTTAATAATTATTAATTTTCAGTAATTTGAGTATCTTTTTGTTTAGAATTGTATCTAGATTAGTTTTTTTACAGGAATGGAAAGTGATGTTAGTGAAGTGGCTGATGAAGTATGTGAAGTCGGATCATGAAAAACTTTTTAAAAAAGAAAGAAGTATGGTTGCATGAGAGTTGTGATGAAGTAATTGAGGTTAAGTTTGCACAAGTTAGGACCTGACTGTTTATATAAAAGGTTATAGTGCTTTAGTAATGTCAATGAGAGTCAACAAAAAAATGCATTATCAATGAAATCATATGACTAACAGAACTCATATTTAAGTGGTTTGATTAAAGTTTTACCAGTTCAAAGACGTTGGGCTCGCAAAGACAATAGCAAACAGTTTGACCCTAATTATTCGTTTAGATTGCGGGTTCAAGAAGATCATTCTACGGTTGACAAAGAAGTATGTTATAAAGCATTTAAAGCTATCCATGGAATAACAGCTCGTCAAGTTAAGAGCATTCAGAAGTCTCTTGCCCCCAAAGGGGTTAGCCCTAAAGATGGAAGAGGTAACCATAGAAATAGACCTCAAAAAATCGACAAAGAAATTTATGAGTATGTTTCTGATTTTATTTAGTCACTACATGGGCGAAAGTCACGTTCTTCAAACCGAGATACTCATAAAATTTATCTCCCGGAGACTCTAAATATTGCAAAACTAAGCCGGATATACAACGAGCTACTGCCAGGAAACAAAGTTTCTTATGAAACTTTTAGAACGATTTTTGAAAGTGTATCAACATTTCCTTTGGATATCCCAGGAAAGACATCTGTAACGAGTTTAAAGTAAAGAAAAACGCTCTTATTGAAGACATCAGAGCTGCTGCTTCAGATGAGATAAAAGAACAAAAAAGGACTTGAATGCCTGGAAGTAGCACAAAAACTTCATTTAACCAAAGCCGATAAATTTTACTTTACCAAGAGACAGTAAAAAAAAATCATAAGGTTGAATCCCTCACAGCAATATAGCCTTGGATTTTCAAAAAAATTGCCAACGCCAAACATGACAACAAATGATGTTTACTACAAACAACAACTAAATTTTCATTCTTTTAATATTCATATATTGTCTAACAATGATTCAGTTTTCTACACCTACGATGAGATGGTAGCTCGTCTCGGTAGGAGACGAAGTTTGCTCCTTTCTTTACCATTTTGTGACTGAAATTCTCCAACAAACAATTCGTGAAATTGTGATTTTTTGTGATTCATCGGTGGCCAGAACAAGAACTTCACCGTATTCCTATTCTCCATCAACTCGTCATAGAGAAAAGTAGGTTTGATTGTGTGAGAGTCTTATTTCCAGTTTGGGGGCAGTCCTACATAAAATGTGACCGGAATATGGCCATTCTCAACCAGAAATCCATTGTCAAAATACTGGACAAGTGGAGGGAAGTGATTGAGAACAGCCGGTCTTAAGCTTAAGAATGAGAATTCTTTAAAGGATGGACCAAGCACTTAGAAGTAATCTATAAACCCAAGTTTGATAACCCAAGTTATCAAAAAATGTATGTAGTTGATTTTTAAAAATTATACTTTCGTTTATTAAATATTCTATTCCTCTGTAATATATGTTTTGACATTTTTTTCTATTTTTTGTGTGTGGCATTTATTGTGAAATTTGAGTAGGCCTAACTTTTGGTGTTTCGAGGCATTACATGTGTCGTTTCAAATATATCATTGACTTCAAGCACATTCTGAATAAGAAATTGATGTGTCTGTACTAAACAAATTCGATAACTCAATTAGATAATTGGATTTAGACTTTGGAGAATCTGCGAACAGTGAAATTAAACAATAGGCAGATGAAAGAGTGGGAGTTGTTGAGTCTAGTGTTCAGTAACAATAAGTTAGTAGAAAAAAAAAAACATTGTAATTCATTCACCAGGAGTTGCAGGGAATGCAAGAAATGCCAGAACTATACTGGAAGCATGGAAGTTTTTTTTTTCTTTATTGTCTCACTGAAGATATTTTACCGTTTACACAAACGATAAACGTTGTACCTATAAGTACAGAAGAATTTATGGATGTTTTGGGTCTTTTATAATTGGCTTGAATTCTCAGATCACTCCATCATATTGTGGTAGATTTGTAGAGGATAAACGTACATACTGCTCCAAAGTATTTTAGGCTCAACATGAACTACTGGAGCTTTTTACTGCTGCTGCTGAGAGCTCTTCATTTTGATAAAGAAGTAGGGAAGCCAGAAATGTCACCGAAAAACTTGGACAGTATTTGAAGGGTTTGTTAAAATATGTATGGTCAGCTACAGTATCAGAGAATAAGCTACGATTGACAAGATGTTGAAAGAATTTTACAGAATATGTAAATTGATAGTAAATGTCCAGAAAGCTGGCAAAATGTGTCATCTAAATGATTCCTTAGTGGACTCAAGAATTTTTTTAATATCTAAAATTTTCATTACAAACCAACCTAACGGGCCTCACTTTTCGGCCTGTTGCCATTGGCAAGAGACTTGTAGAAGGTATAAGTAATGTAATACTTAGATAATTGGTTTTCATCCATTCCATTTATTGAAGAACATGTTGCAAAACATATTATAGGAACGTTAAAAAAATAAACAGTAGCTCCCACCAAAAATTAAAACCCAATGAAAAGCCCTGTATATATATAGCAGTTTATTTGGTTTCAAAAATGAGTGTGTTGGTTTCCTGTATTCTTAAGAGTTTTTCGAAGAAGAAAGAACATTATTGTTATGCATGACTCATATGATATAGATGAAAAAACTGGAGAACAGATCAAATCTGCTGTCATAATTTTTCATTTGACGAAAGGTATTTATGTCATAAAGTGGATGAAATCAGAATACAATGTGGCTAGAGTCTGTTGCCACTGGCCACTGAAAATTGTGTTACACTCCTTAACTTTGCAAACAATAAACTATCACATTATTCAAAGTTGCAACACAAATGAAAAAAATGTGTGCAGGAATGTCCTAAAACATCACCCAATAGAACTGATCAGAAACCATATGGTAATAGGTTTACCAAAGTAGGGATTCAAAATGATCCGGATTTGAAAGTATCTCCAGAATTACCACAGCCTTAGTTAGCCAGCTCCCGGAGTTTCTCAAAATCGAAACCCAATAAAATATACCTTCTGTTAAAAAAAAAGAATCGAAAGACCACATGGTATTACCTGCACAGTTCCTATATATTTCTGAGGAACACAAAGTGACATTAGTGCACAGGACAAGGTCGTGAAATTTTTGAGGACTCAGAACAATATCACTAAATTATTATTTAGCTATTATTATTATTATTATATAACTACATACCTGTATTATTATTGTAACTTACTTGTAATAACTTTTCTTGTGCATTATTTTTAATTATTTTCTCTATAATATTATTTTGTCACATAGGCTACAATATAATAATTAAAACAAATATTATTTTAAAAAATATGAATCAAAAAATAAATAAAACTAACATTTTTGTAGCACTGTGCTAACTAACATGGCACGCACTGTCAACCAATTACATGACATGGGAGACCGCAACCAATGTTGGGTTAAATAAAAATCAATTTTGAAGAAAAAAAAATGTATTAGAATGACCAGCTTCTATCAACTTGAATCAAAATATAGCATAGGCCTACATAGCCTATTCAGTTTGTAAATATTTATGGCCACAAAATGTAAACCATTAATTTTACTAAAAATAAACCAATCAAATAGTGATAATTTATTAATATTAAGTTTTTTGATTTAAAACACCACTTTCATTTTTTAGAATACACATTTTTCTGTGGAGCAAATAATTATGACGGAAATTACTGACGATGTACTGATATAATAGTTGCTCATTTCTAATTATTTTTCAGAAGACCAAAAATATTTTACTTCAACCCATAGGCTCTTTGAAAAAGGTTAGGTTATCAAATTCATATTAACTAAAAATTGTTGTAATTGAGTAGGCTAGCTACTCTATATAATTACAAAAAAATTCTAGAGTAGGGCATATAGATCTAACTTGATAATTGTTTACAAAGAAAGTTGCTAGTATTCTTGGCGATTTAAAAAAATCCAATTCTACTACCTTATTTCTTAAAAATAAAATTAGTTTTCAACGTGGAGCTAACCTTATCATAGAAAAAAATATATATAATTTCAATTTTTTTATGTCCATTAAGTGAACTATGAGTTAAAATCGAGGTATGTACGTGAATTTTTATCTTACAAGTTCAAGTAAGATGACTATATATATTATTTTACTTTTATAGCTTTGTTAAAAAATTTGTTAAAAACAAAAAATTGTGAGTTATTTCCTAAGCGATAACCCAGCCAAGTACTAACCAAGCTCAATGTTGCTTGACTTTGATGATCTATAAATCCATTAAATAGGCTACTGTAGGCCTGGTTTTTAAATTGCGATTTTTCGGTGAAATAGATACCGTAGCTCTGTGTTGAAAACTTATTTTATTATTAAGAAATAAGGTATGTGTAGGCCTAGAACATGATTTTTTTTAAATTGCCTACCTGTAACTTTCTTTACAAAAAATTACCGTCTAAGTTAATTGATTACATTTTATTTGTTATATTATCAGCCTATGTACAAATTTAAAAAGCCTAGTACAGTATATGGATGGTTGTTTGGCAAAATCATCTAATTAAAAAAGGGTAGCTAAATGTTTCAAAATTTCAGTTGGGGTTAGATAACGATTTGTCCACCTCGCAACACCTATTGTTTTCGTGCAAATAAATATTTCAATTGAAAAATTAGCTCTGCGTTGAAAACTTATTTAATTATTAAGAAATAAAGCATGTGTAGAACATGATAAAAAAAAAATACCACTAGCTATCTTTGTAAATAATTACCATTATTTTCTAAGAGCCTATAGAAAGGAGAAAACAAATCTTTTTTTGGTAAATGTTTACATTAACATTGCTCTGTATTTTTCGGATTTTTTAAATTTTATCGTCTACTACATTACTTTAAGTTACTACCTTACTTCATATGAATAATTTTTTTTTTTTTTTGCGCCAATCACTATTTTTCACTGAAAAATCACAATTTTAAAACTATCAATTTGAGAGGTTTATAAACTTAATAGCAAGACATAATAATATAAGAATATCATATGGTTTGACACATGAGCATTACACAATGACGAAGCTCGATCGCTATTAACCTGGCTAAACCTTTCGTATGTTTATTGAAGTTAATAATTGGCTTACTTTATTTACCCCGAGAGGTTTCGCCAGGTAGCCAGTTTA
Organism: Aphrophora alni; assembly: GCA_963513935.1. Lineage (NCBI taxonomy): Eukaryota > Metazoa > Arthropoda > Insecta > Hemiptera > Aphrophoridae > Aphrophora > Aphrophora alni. The sequence goes on from OY740767.1 coordinate 99,751,272, forward strand.
TTGAAGTTAATAATTTGAAATTAGATCACGGATAAAATCTGTGATCAGGGATACCGGTATTATAGCCTAGATTAAAAAATCTTTAATAATATGAGACATAAAAGTGAACATTTGTTATTATATCTAACAAGTCTAACCTACTACAAATTTATACATTAGACTTGATAGTTTTTTATTGTGATTTTTCAGTAAAAAATAGTGATCAGCGCAAAGAAAACATTATTTATTGTTATGAAGTAAGGTAGCCTATGTAAGACGTTAAAATTTTTAAAATCCGAAAAATAGGCCTACAGCGCCATCTTAAAGTAAACATTTGCTAAAAAAGATTTATTTTCTCTCTTCTATAGGCTATTAGAAAATAATGGTAATTATTTACAGAGATAGCTAGTGGTTTTTTTTTTTTTTTTAATCATGTTAGGCTATATACATGCTTTATTTCTTAACTCTAAAATAAGTTTTTAACGCAGAGCTAATTTTTTCTATTTATTTATACGAAAACATTAGGTCTGGCGAGGTGGACTAATCGTTATCTAACCCCAACTGAAATTTGAAAAAAAGAAAAAATTGTGACAACAGCATGTTAGTGTTCCCAAATGGTCACCCATCCAAGTACTAACCGCGCTCAATGTTGCTTAACTGGCGCGGTGATCTATAAATGCATTGAATTCTGTAGTTTTAAATTCTGATTTTTCAGTGAAAAAGTTAGCTCCGTGTTGAAAATTTATTTTATTATTAATAAATAACGTAAATAGCCTATGTAGAATATGTTTTTTTTTTTTTAATCATCAAAAATACCATTTATCTATCTTTGTAAGTAATTGCAGAAAAAAACTACATTTTAAAAACAAAAAGCCTAGGCCTACCTGTAGTTCTGGTGTATTTTCATTATTTATTAAGTTAGCTGGTTCATGAAGAGAATATACTTTTAAATTTTCTTCATCAAGTCCAAAATAAAAGTCAGTAAAAGATAGTACATCACAGCCACTAAGTTTCACTTGAGCAATTACATTGTTATTCCAAACTTCGACATTTAAAGATGTGGTAGCAACTCCAAGAGGAAATTTAACACAAACAGCATAATGCATTGGGAAAAAACCTGAACCCACTGACAAAAATGTTAACTGATATCCAGAGCTGTTATGTAGATAGGAATGATTAATTGACCCTGGATCAACATTGCGAACTTGGAAAGTAAATGCTAATATATTGTTATAAAAATTATGTACAAATATTGGTAAGGAATAATTAACATTTGGCATTAAGAAAGGTGTTTTTTTATTAGTCCAGAAAAGTTCATCACCACTAATTTTGTTTATTATGTGGGGACAATCGCACTGTGCTGGATTATTTTCACTTGGTTCTTCATCACCACTTGATATATCATTATTTCGACAATTCCCTAAATCACTTTCTACCCCACTATCTTCTTTACTAGAATCAGAAAAAATAGATTCTCTTTTTTTTTGTTTAACTGGTAGGACAACTATAAGTTTCTTCTTAGACTTGTCGAACTTCGCATTGCCTTGATCATCTTTCAACTCATAAGGAACATTCAATTCCAATTTATACTTTGATGGTTTTTCACAAACCAAATATAATGAGTTTTTCCTTACATCTAATGTTAAATCAGAGGCGGATTTTAAAAGTGGTAAGTCAATTTCAACAGCTATTTCATTAGGTATTGCAGCATTTTGTTTTGAGAACATGTCATTGGTAAAATCCTGTATATCAACATGACTTCTATACTTAATTTGATATTTAGGAGTAGTGAATTCAGACTCTTCTGCACTTGCTTTTTTTTTTTCTTCACTACAATGTAAAGTAATTTTTTTATTTTCTATTTCTTCTGTAGGCCTAATTGGAGGATAAGGATAGTTAGGAATTTCAAATGTTTCTTGAACAGGTTCAACAATAGTTTCACATTTCTTCCTTATTACAGTTGGTTGTTTCATACCTTTAAATTGCATTTTTGGAAACTTTAAATTTTTCTTGTCTAGAGTTACTTTAAAACTATCTTCTACTGCATTTAATGCAGTCTCATTGATAAGATTCCTTAACCTATTATCCTTTTTACCAAGGACTAAAGTATCAGGATGAAACACTACATCATATATAATACATCTCTTTTTATTTTTGTCCAAATCTTCTCTAGGGGGAGCCTGTGAGTAAGGTATTGACCATTGAGAACCAAGAGAGTTAGACTCAACTTTAGGAATAGACAATGGTTTTCCAATTTTATCATTCTGGCAAATATTTATAAAAGCTTTCTTCTCACCATTTAAACTTGTTTTAATAACATATCCAGGATTAGGGTGTATAAATGTTATGTCAACACCTCTCTCTTTTTCTAATTGAGTTATTTCTTTTTCATATTGCTTTCTATTTTCAGGATCATTTATTTCTTCAACATATTCCAATAGAAGATTCCGAAACTCTTCTTTCTTTAAAGCATTGCCAATGGTTTCAATTTCATCTCTTGTAATATCCAAGTCATCCCATTTATCTTTATCAAATGATGCCATTAATAGGCTTAATAATTAATTAAGCTAAAAGATGTTTACCTTTAAAAAAGAAAGCCTTACCAAAAAAAACAGACAGAACACAGGTGAACGACCTGATTTAAACTTGGGAAGGTCAACTCCTCTTTTTTTTATCAGCCAATTCAAAACAAATTCTAGATTGGAAAATAGAAAACACAATTATTTCAATAATATATAATAACATAAATGTCAAACTGTGAAGAATCACAAACTATAATAAAAAATTAGACTAACGTGGAAGTGTCTTAAAAAAACAATTCAATACAGATACACAAATGCCGGGTTGCCAGGTTACTTTCTTATCGTTTCTCCTATTTCAATGGCTGTGTTGTGACTTTCATGGCGGTATAAAAAGAAAAAGCCACTAACTAGTACTTTTAATGAAGCTGATTTTGGTCACCATTATTTATTAACTCAAAACAATGCATAAACAGTACTGTTTATATTATCGTATTAATGCAATAATATAAAAGTTTTGATTCGGTTGTATTAGACCACCTTTTTCGCCTTACGAACAATCCATCAACGAAATTATCATAAAATATTATTCATTAATAAGGTTTTAAATTTTTGTTATTGTATAAAAAGTTTAAATTTAATATCTATTAGATTTGAATTAAATTTATTCACACTTTTTGTTCTTAATTAAAGGGAAAAACACCTTTCACTAATCATCGTCTTATATATAAATATTAAAACAATAAAATAAACATAAATAGAGACCTAAAGCTCTTGACTACTCAATAACATCAGTGCAGTGTCGGAAAAGAATAAAAATTTGGTCTTGAGATCATAAAGGGAAAATCATAGCGAGGAATCGAGTCCAAGGCTACGTGAAAAAGGGATAGGTCCTTCAGAATACCAAACCCATACTCACTACAAATGAGGGTCTATTTACGCTTGGTCAGTTAATTTATATAATTAAAGGAAACAATAGCCTTCATAAGTAATGTATGTCGTTTGATTGGATATCTGACCCTCAAAAATTGTAATACAGTACTTCTTATTGTACAGTATTTGAGAGAAGTCAAAAGATGTACGTTTTAATTACCAAAGACATTTTAAATATCACGATAGTTTTTATTTTCAATAGCCTTGATCAAAAAACTACTTTTTTGTAAATGCTAGTGCCTATGTACTTATGTAGTGTCTGATCTCACCTTGCCCACCAATTTTTAACTCGAAGGAATTTAACCTATTCAGACAAAGCTAGAACTAATTTGTCAAGCATAGTTCTCTTACAACAAATGGATCTTGAAAAAAAATATTTGAATGTCTAGGACCAGGTTATGGAGAGGGTACAGTGCACAAGTAGTTTTGTTTCTGTCCTGCGCGTTTGTGTTTAATATTACCCAAGTCCCAAAGTAGATTTGGCATAAAGACAGGTTAAGTAATTAAAGTTTAGCTTATACTCAATAATACATTTACATCGCGTAACCATAATTTATTCTGCTAACTCAGGTTGTAAAACAACATGACGCAATATAATTGACATTTATGTATCAAATGAAGTTACAATCTAAGTTTAAAGTAGTTGATTTAATTTTGTTAAATATAGTAAAGTTAATTATTATAATATACTTGGGAAATGTAATAATTTATCAGAGATTACTCAAAAAAGTATTCCTTCAATGAATCATAATGTTTAATAATCTGTACTGGAAAATAAATTGCGATTACAATTACCTTCTGACAAATAATTCTACCTTTTTGACGTAAAACTAAATAAAGTCCTCGACTGCAGATTAAAATAATTTTTTAATTGTTACGGATCCAGTTATGTAAGTGAAAATTATACTTGTTGTCCATTCCATGACTTTATTGTATCAAAAACCTAATAACTTTTTATGCAAATTCCACTATGCTTCTAGTAATAATTGAAGGCATTCAGTAATCTAATTATTGTTAAACCGCACGTTTTTTAGGTAGTTCTTTGAATCTTCGGCAATAAGAGTGGTGGGGCTTTTGGTTTTCTAAACTGGTAGTAAACTCTCATTAGACGAACTAGTGAGTGGAAAAATGAAACTCGTAAATGGGACTAAACTGCTGGGCTAGAATTAGGAGGCTTAATTAATTGTAAAATAGATCAATTTTCGCTGTGCCTAAAGCCAATACCGTAATCTCTCCACTCAATCTAATCTAATTTAATAAATTTCAAAATAATTTTCCCAACAGGCCACAGTTCACATTGTCATTGTGAATGTTTTCGTGTTTGTTTAACCACAACATTTTACTATTGTATGACATCAAATTTTATTTTGCCAACTTGTGATTTGCACTCTTTTTAATATTTTCTTTCGTTTACTTGGTGTATTTTCATATCGACTTATTTTCAAAAAAAACTTCACGTATTTTGTGACCAAACTGAATATTGGGATATAAATTTTCGTGTCCAGGACTGTCCAGGAAAAATCTTTCGTTTTTGATAAATATCAATAGATATTTCTATCACTAATGAAAATCTGTAGAATGTATACCAATCGTAGAATTTAGTTTCATACTCATTCTTTTCCAAAGTTTATTTCAGTCCTGCCAAAGCAACCCTTATATTGCTCGCACCATCCATACCCATCTTTATCCAATGTTTTGTATTCCTTTAATGTTTCTATTAGCTTTGATTTCACTCTTCCATCTTGACTTTGACATAGTCGTTAGCTATAGACATAGACATTCATTATGAAGGGCGTCTTCTTGTTGAAGTTATTTTAATATAGTAATGCTCCGTGTTTGTGCAGTATATTTACTATAAATGGCAGTAAATCATATAGTAACCAATACGAGAGGGAAGGTGGTTCATGAAACAATATATGAAAAGAAACCCTACTTTAATATCTACTTTAATATTTCAGTAATGCGACCGTCCAAATTACCATGACATTGTTTCATACGTCCCTTTTCCCTTTGTGTAATAGCTAGAATGAAAAGTTAGCTGCTGCCGTGCGGAGATAACATTTAGGAAGGTATGTGATATTTGGATAATTTATGCTACAGTCCATTGCCATTTCTCGCTATTGGGGATGGTAAATTAACTTAGATAATAATATATTTTTTTAGGCGGTTTATTAGTTGTTAAGTGAACCATGTAACATTTGGATTTATTCCGTTGTAATTCAATTTATTAGTATTCTCAGTTTTATTAACGTGTACTGTAGCACTGTAGCAGTCATACATATGTCATACACATCATATGTCATAGCACTGTAGCAGTGTAGCAGTCATACATATTTTTAGTGACCGGTTCCGGTTGTGCCGGTTTAGACGCAAGGGCAGTCAACAATTCGACTTGCGAATCTTCAACATATAATAATATAAACAATGATAAAATCCACGTTGTAGATGGTTTTCTTTATCAATATTTATCTATGTTTGTAATTTACCTAAACCTAAACTAAACACTAAACAGCCTAAACTTTCTGCATTTTGAATGTGGTGTGAAGTGTTTGAACTTTGAACTTCAGTATTCTGACTTTTGTTTTATTAAAAGATGTGTTGCAGTAATATCAGCAATTATAATTGCTTAATATTATGAAATGCGAGCCATTGTTCTAAAACAAACAGTGACAATGAATAAGTATTTAGTTGTCATGAAAATTGGTTTATGGTAGTGTTAAAGTGTGGTTAGGTTAGACGCAATTTAAAAAATGTTACTACTGTTTGGTATTGATTGTGTGTTTGCCTGTGGACTTTTTCTTAGTGGTTTCAGCCCTTCAATTATTTTTCTGATTTCAGGAATACCATTAATTACGTTTTATTATTTTTCATGGTATAGTAATTGTGGTATAAGCAGTAAAAATCATACATTTTCTAGTGATCCAGTAGTACAAGAAACAACAGGCAACAAAACATCTGATTATTGTCTTGGAGAGAAATTAAAAAATGATCCGAAGAATGGAGTTATTACATCTAAATCTTACAGTTTACATAAGAAATTGGAAAAACAACCAACTCCAACTGAAGTTTTAAAATCTTTGATCATTTTCTTTGCTTCAGAAACTGGAAAGTCCAAGGTACGCTTGGTAATTATGCATTGAAGGTCACCCTAGTTTTTATTAGCTAAAAATCATGCAGACCTAAACTATTTATCTTGTTTGTTAATAATCAGATATTTAAAAAAAAAGCGAATCAATTTTGAAGTGTCATAATCATATAATATTGAAGAAACAACACTTTTTAACACAAGGAATTAAGGCTTTGTGGGTGGTAAATGTTTAGATCATTTCCCGTTGTGATTTAATATAAAAATTTCATGAAATCGTGTTTTACATACCTTATTATTAAACAATTGGATTATCCTTAAGCCGGGAAGACCCTTTACAAGTATCAAAATCCAATATTTCTGTTAAAAATAAGCAATTTAAAAGTTTGCATTCGATGTTCAAAATACACAATGAGCCTATGCGTCTAGGTTTCATAGTTAATAGAATAGCGTGTCTATAGCACGTTAATAGAATATCTATATTTATATATTGACTTTTCCAGACCTGTAGTTCCTTTACTAAATCTGTTTTATATATTGGGTCATTCTTTATCAAATTAACACACTTAAATAAAAAATTTTACTTTACCATCTTTGATTTTGATGAAATTTGGCACTAAGGTAAAATTCATAAAGACCAAGTAAAAGTCAATTTTTAATTTTTTATGTCAACCCGTTTTTGAACTATGGCCATTTAAAATTTTCAAAAATATATATTTACTAGGCCGGCATTTACTAAAATTGTAATTGCTCTTCTCCTAAATTGGGCTAGAGACGTGGAACGGTGTTATTTTTTTCTATTTTTAACGACCTTTCATTTACATTTAAGGGTCTTGAGAGAAAGTTTTTTTCAAAATTGATATTAAAATTTTGAATTTGAATTCCAAAGAAGTCACATGTTTAAAAAATTTCAAAAAATTCTCAAAAGTAGTTTAGGCCTACTATAAGACTAATCAGTGTGATAGGCCTACATTTCAAAATGGGATGGTAATTGGTTCTTAGTGAAAAGAATTTAAAACTGACATGAAATTTACGAAAATTTATAAATTTAGGCTATATATATTTGAAATCCTAAATCAACATTTAACTTCACTTTAATCTAAAACCCTAATTAAAAAAAAATATTGAGGTAAAATATATTTTACGCCTACATTTATTTATATGTAACTTTTTTTATAACAGATACAAATTATATAAAAAACAATATTTAGCTATAAGTTTTATACTAGTTTCAAAGAATTTAATCCTATGTGAGGCCTCCATTAAAGTTAAATAGCAAAATAAAATTAATAAAAACCAATGAATCCACTTGGTGTGACTAGTCTAGTTTATTTTAATTGTTCACTGGCATGTTGGTATAGTGTGTGACATGTTCAGACCAGCTTCACATCCTCAATCACTGCAGTGAAGCAGCTCAGTTGCTCGGTCTATGCCATAAGTGTTGTTTGGATGTTTAAAGTAGTGATATCTTTTTGATTTCTAGTTTGTTTTGTAATTTGAGAAACTAAGATATTTTTTGTTATTTAATAAGTACTCTCTGTAATAGTGTCAGTTTACAAGTGAATTATTTAGTGGAGTAATTATGTGAAAAGAGTGATCAGTTTAAAATTCTAGGTTTTCAAGTACTTTATTTTCTATATGCTTTGCAACCCACCATCAATAGATTGCACTGTGAATGACTCCTGTGCACAGTGTCCAGGGAAGTCTGAAATAAAGCATTTGAGGAAAATCTTGTGGACAAAATGAGTTTTCGTCAATGGATATCAGTTGACCATTGTAATTTAGAGACTATAGAAAAACCTTCAGCTGAATTTATTGAGACAAATTAATAACAAATCTTTCTGTTATATCATCAACAGCTGCCTCGTTGACCATGTATCTGTCCTCAATGTCCCAAGCATGTTCGCATCTTTTTCTCCATTCTTCCGGTGTTATTAGGGCAATTTTTTCCTTTACGAGTTCAATGCAATCATTTAACTTGAATGTGGTGTTTTTCGAAGCGACATGATTTTTTAGAAGTGCCCATATCATTTCTATGGGGTTAAGGTCTGAGTGGTAAGGTAGAAGTCGTAAAACAGAGTGATTATGTGTGGCTAAAATTTCATCTATGGAAAACATTTTGTTGGGATTTTTTTGTAGTTTAATTAATTGGTAAAGTTCTGGTTTCAGCATGTTTTCATTGAAAGGAATGTTGTGTTTTATTAGCCTGTCAATCATCTCTCCTTTTCTTGAATTGATGTTAGGCGCTGGGTTGACTTATTTATTGTGATAGGAAGCGTTGTCAACAACCACAACACTTCTGGGCGGGAGATTTGGGATGAGTTTTTCTGTGAGCCATGTCTTGTAGGAAAAATTCATGGCGTCGTGGTAATCTCCAGTTTTTTGGCCAGATTTATAAATCAAACACACGTTCTCAAAAAAACCGTTTTCATTTCCGGCGTGCACTATTATAGCATACTGACCCTTAGATATTGGTGTTAAAAGGCCACCATTACTATTGTCACTCCAAGAATGTGATTTGGTATGTGATGCGTGAACATATGTTTCATCCGTGTATACGATAGGCCCGCCCTCCATTCAGTACTGTTTTATACTCCTTATAAAGCGCACCCTTTGTTCACAGATTTCGTGTTTTTCAACTAAAACCTTTCTGTTATCTTGCGATTTTCTCCACTTAAATTTTAGCTGTTTCAAAACTTGTCTTAGACTCCAAATGCTGCCTCTAAATCCCATTTTTTCCCTAACAACTGATAGCAATGATTTTAATGTTGGCCTTTGTCCTTCATTTACATAAATGGCGGTTTTTTCAAAATGATCAATTGATGTTTTTTTATTCACCTTCTTCCATTTCTTCCTTGGAGTTGAAAACGTTGGTTGTCGTAGAGACTTAATAGTTTTATTTTCCTTCAGGATTCTCTGGATGCTGCTCCTTGAAACCCCTGTTGCTTCTGCCACTCGTTTTTGTACTTGTATCAGTAAAATTGGCCCTTCCTGTGCTTCTCTTTTCATGAAACGGTATAAATTGCAAAGAATTTCCCTTGCCTAACTATGCAAAACTTTACCACCTACGGTATTTCTTTTATTAACATTTTCGTCCATGATTGTATTGAATAAAATTAATAGTTTACTATTATTATAGGCCTACTAACTATTATTGTATTAACGAAATATATAAAACATATCAAAACAGTCAGTTCTGGTGCACAAGTCACTCACTGTCCATTCACTCACACATAAATCATAGAACGAAACTTTTCCTAAACATACCTATCACTAAAAACATTGTATTTACACAACACTGTGTACTTTAAATAAAATATATTGTAAACTACAATATTTTGCAACAAATTCACTAAACGAGCAAGCATAATGTTTTTAGAAATGAGATGATACTCGGACGTGGGGATAGTGCAGACTGACGTTAATTTACCCCCACCCATGAATAACCGGTTATAAACAACTTTCTCCAACCAATCTCAGGCTTCACGAAGAAACGCACGAGCTCTATAATGTTGCAACAAAAACAATTTAAAAAGAAATATTCTTGTCTCAAAAGAAGACTTATTTATATAAAAAATTAATTAACTTATTTGAATTTATCTTTAAAATATAAAAACACAAATACATCTATTAAAAATCATAATCTATTCATTATACACATAATTAAAATGATAAATTGTTTATGATGCCTATACCATGATATCTATTATAAAAAAATATTCGTAGAAATGAATCCTTGTCCTCTGTGATTCCAGGAATGTCTCCAAACAGTAGATCCTCCAGTGTTCGCGTAGGCACTTTTGATACATAACGACATGAAAATCCCTTATAAAGATTTAAATAAATGTTTATTATATATTAAAACAGTTCTGCATTGCTCATTTGAAAAATCATTAAAAAGTTTTTTATCACATGTTTTTTAAAATTTTTATTTTTTTTATAGTCATGACTAAAAATCACCTCTCTAATCTTGTTCATAGTTCTTTATTATTAGTATAAAATTTTAATATTTGTTCTATACACAAAAAATTTTTTCTTATAGAAAACTTGGAAATAACACTTCTTTAATTATTCTGAACAAACCATTTTTTATGTTGACTCGCACAATACGTCTTAATTACTTCAAAAGTTCTCCATCCACTCTTGTTAATGTCCGAAAACTAAAGTACATATTTTTATATGTTTCTACACTCAGTTCTACACTCAAACACATGTTTAAATTTTACATTTCATTTTTCTACTAAAATTTTAATCATATCACATACGTCTTACCAGGTTGAGCGTTCCTGACCAACTGAACTCTTTCTTTTCCCTCTAAAACCTAAGCGTCTATTTACAGATCAACTAACACAGCATATTTCAATTTTAAATTAAGTTCATACACACACTTATATAAAAATATGCCAAAATATTGATTATAAATTCATTCTAAACCAATTTATATTACAATATTATCTTCTTGGATTTGTTTTTTTTTTTATCTTTTATCTTATTTTAATATTATTTAGTCAAATATTTACAGCTTTTAAATTGATTTACAGCATTTCCCACAAGCTCTAACAACCAATCAAAATCTTTGACCTATATGTGCTTGGTCCAATCACGTGTCTTCTTTAAGGCTAAACATCCCTGAAAAAGTTGTGTTTCTGGCCCGGTAGATAGCAGCACCTCTGCGGCAAAATTGTACTACTGATAATTTGCGTAATTATTGTCCGATTTTTGTTTTGTAAGTTATTTTGTAAATAACATCAATAAAATATTTACGCTACTGAGGTGAAACTTTTTTAGATTTTTTTATAAAAAAGTTGTTAAGCAAAAATATTATTATTATTATCATTATTTTTATTCGCAGGTAGTTATTTTGTAAATAATAATTTTAAATGAATTTTGCCATTTTCAGATATGAAATCGGTCAATGGTCCTATCGGAATCGTGTTTTAAAGATATTATCATTATTTCCCCCCGCGTGGCGCACCACCAGACTGCTCAGCCGTTCTGACGCGCGGCCCCTGCCACTTGTTGTAGTGTAAGGTCAACTCAGTACTGTACTTGTATTCACACTCTGGCCGGACACACTAGACTAGACTACTGATTACGACAGGTGTTTGTTATCTGTTAACGGTATTTTCCGTAAGCAGAAAAGAAACATCTAGTGCAAATATAGAACAATATAGTTACAAGGTAGAAGATTTATGAAATTAGCTACGGGTTCATTGTTCCATATTAACATTATTCAATAGCACCACGCTAAATTGAATTATAAAATATTTAAGTTATTTGCTTCAATTAAAACTTACTTACTTTCAATTAAAACGATAAATAAATAAACAATAAACAGTGCAAAAGACCTTAATTTACTTAATGCATTAAGTTGACAGTGACAAATGAGTGAACTACCTGTAATTGTTCAAGTTTTATATAAGTATCAAAATATGAGTGAATTTATTATTAATCGTATTTATTTATGTGAGTTTATTATTTTGAGGATTATAAACTGTTTAATTTTGCTAGATGTAATGGAATCAATCACAATACAACGTGAATCCACACAATTAAAGTGAGCATTATATAAGTGACCTAAAAATAATTTTAAACAGCTGTTATAAATTTTCAAACAAAACAACAAAATAAAACGATTTTCAGAATTTAAACTTTAGTTCTGCGAAATGTAAGCAATCAATCACAATACAACGTGAACCCGCACAAATAAATTAAGGACTATATAAGTTAACCTAAAAATAATTTAAAACAGCTGTTATAAATTCTCAAACAAAACTACAAAATAAAACGAGTTTCAGAATTTATAACAGATGTTTTAAATTATTTTTGTTGTGAAACATTATATTTACCCATAAATAGCCTTGATACAGTACAAGGCTAATTTAATACAAGGCTATTTGTACAAATTTAGTACAAAATAAGTGTTTCCAAGGAAAATTAATAATTTTTGGTCAATTAGGCCTAAATATTAAAATTGTTCAATTGATTAAAAATTATTGTCTACAAAATGACTACTTGCGATTTACATATTTCCTTTTTAACATGAAGATCTTATTAATTTTTTTTTTAACCAACAACTTAATTAAAATTAGGCTTGGGTAGCGTAAATTATAATATTATTCTGTTTACAAATCAGTTTTTCAAATAAAAATCGGACGAAAATTCCACCAATAAACAGGAGTACAAAATGACTCCATTTTGGTGCTGCACTGTGGTGGCAGAATTTGTAACTAATCCTGGGATGTTTAGCCTTAAAGCTGTACAATATTCAAATATTCCATATGTTACATCTGGGATGTTGGGAAATACAAACGAAACTTAAATTATTTAAAAGTTTGAACTATGTCCGAAATAATTAGAAGAAATTAGAAATATTAAAATATTGTTCAACATGAAATGTAATGAGAAGTTGTGTGAATTTAAGAATGCAATTCTTTTCACAGTTCACTTTTTAATAAATATTTGTCTATTAATCACTTTAAGAAAACTGTCTAATTTAGTTATATACCAACTTCGGCTAAAATACAATGCCTGGTATTATATTTATAAATAAAATTAGTTTTGGATGATCTCACCAATATAGTAGATTTTACTACTCGCTTTTCTACTAAATAAATGCAGGTCGGCTTCAAATTACTCTTCTTGATATTTTACTATTAAATATCGAATCTTGAGGAATACTGATTTTATAATATTGCTGGTGATGGCAGTCTTTTTCCAGTAATAAATATGCTCAGGCTTGTGAAGCGTCCTCTCCCTCTGGCTTCTGCCAACAATGGATCTTCTTGCACTCAAAATCGGCATCGCGAAAGTTTCAAATATCCCGCCACCTATATTTCACTAGTTTTGTATTTGTGTGTATGTTTTGAATTAGTGAGGGATGGAATGAGTTTTTATTTAATTGTTAATTTTCTTTCGTTCTTTTGATATCTAATTGATTTGTTTTGACATAATGTAATTTTATGAACATAAAATAGGGAATAGCTTACTCAAATAACTTTTCGTAAAATTATAATCTTGTTATCTAATCTAAATATTTGAATTCATACAAATTTACTGATATCACAACTTTGTCTCAATGCAATTTTCATTGCCCAATCATGTGTTAGTTTGACTTCGTGGGAGTATCTCTCGGTCTGGAATATTTGTACAAGAAAACTATGTTGGCCACATTTCTGACGTCATTCTCGAACAATTTTAAATTCTACTGAATTATTTATGTAATTTATAGACTTTTGTTGACAACCTTTTAGGTGATGAATGTCTGTTTAATACACGGGTAGTATTCATTTCTCCAGTTAAAATTTAGTTTCTTTGTAATTAAATTTATTCTTTAGGCTTGGCTTCCCCCAAGAATTTGATATAGTTTAAGCCTACAAACTACTATCTTAAAACTCAGATATTTATCTCGAATCTTCGTGTTGTGTTTATTTTATTTTGTCCCAGACAGGTTGAATAAATTAGAATAGTTCTGATATGGATCATATAGGTTAAATATATTAGGAAACAATTTTATTTAGGCTAATAATGTTAGGATCAAAAGTTGAGATTTTCTGTATTTTCAGAGTGTTGGGTTGGAGTCTTGCTGCTAGGATATCTGTGTAGATAGCCTATCCAATTCAATAGAACTCTTTAAATAGTTTCTTTTAATAAATATTTGATTTAAAACAGATTTCAAATTGTTACAATCCTAAACAGCAAACTTAGGATTTGTATTGTTGACTCTTTGTATTTTACTAATGTAGTTTTGATTTAATCTTTGTTATTAGGCATTAGCCCTACAGCTACAAGAGAAAGTTAAAGAACTTTTGACAACTGAAATCCATGAAATAAAATCAGATGTAGACAATGATCCTGAGTGGTTATTCAAAGAGTATGTAAGTATAGAATATAGTACAAGTTTAATTGAATATTGGTCTAAGTGATAAAATATTAAAGAGGTTATATACTCATATTTCAAACACTTTAGTCTTTTTCACCTTGTATGTTTTAAAATAGTGACTAAAAGATCTGAACTATTTTTTTTTTTTACTGGGAACTAACACCATATCTAAATAGTGTATAATTTTTTCATTTCAAGATGGTACAGATTTTTGGACATTTTGAAAATGAAATAATAATTTTAAATATGAAGTTGGTCTTATGACTTATGGTCTTAATGACACATTAAGTTAAATAACTATATTTAGTGAGAAGAATATCACAAACAGTTTTTCATTATCAATTTTTCCTTTACAATAATGGCAACAAAAAGGATCGATTTTACTATATTGAATGAAACTATCCAAAACTACTATCTTTTTTTCAAACTCCAAATCTGTTAGTGAAAAATGCTAAGTGGTTTATTTATCACATAAATCTGCCAAAGATAGGGGATGTTGGGATCAAAATGATAATAGAAAAGAATAACACACACAATTTTATATTTATAAACTAAATAGGTATAGTGTTAGTTTAATATAATAGGTACTTAATATAGGTATTAATATAATAAAAAAATCTAGGAAAAGGTAGGTGGGGGGGGGGGAGGGTATATTTTCACTTAAAATTCATTTTGAAGCATAAACTCATTCTGGATAAGACAAAAATTATATATATGTATTAGGCATAACTGTGCATTTCATTATTTAATTTTAAAACTGGAGGGCTCACATATAAGTTTATTGCTATTGTTTAAAGAGTTTACATATCTAATTAAAAAATTATAACATGAAAAGTCAGCAAGTTGACTAACAGATTCATTCTAATTATTGTGTAACTATAGTCAGATTACATTATTACAAAATATGTATGAAAAAATTTACAAAGATGAAATGTTGAATAACAATAAATATATAAAAAGTAATAACGAATAAATAGTTAATATAACAAAACAAATAAATGTAATATATATTTATAGTGTTTGTAAATCTATAATTAAATATAATAAATAACATAGACTGTGACTTATGACAAAATACAAATTCATCCATTTGTTGGATTCTTTTGCTAAGTCATAGCATTGAACTTGTCTAAAACATTATACACATACCGGTACAAATATTAATAATTTAACATGTTAATGTCAAAACTTATAAATACAGTTTAACTTGGTTATTATGTCCTCGGCCGTAACGTCAACACGGATATAACGTCATTTCTTCATAAGTCCCGCCAAGCTATAGGTATTTTCATTGTAAAAACCTCGGATTTATCATCAGTAAATTCCCAAACCTCGTATATAACGTCAAGAAATTCCAACCGTAATGAAGGCAACCTTGGTAGATAAATGGAACATTTTGGTCGGAAGTGCAGCGTGGCTATTGTTTAGATAGGATGTTGTACCAGTCTATTTTTGGATACAGCCTTTCTTCTCGCTCTGCCAACTCGCCCTCCCCTACCCCCGCGCTCGTCACTTCCTGTCTCCCTTCCCTGTTCCCGCCTACCTGTCACTCACTGTAGGTCAGTGACATCTCGACTCATTTCGCGTCAAAACACTCCGATACTGTGTGTACCCTCAGTTCTCGTAGCTATCGTCAGTTCTGTGAATGTCTTTTACAGTTGGTTTTTGTTCTTATAATTTTGATTTATGAGCATTCGGAAATCACAGCAAGTGCTAAGAGAAAGGTTTTGCCAATTAAAGAAAAAGTGCGAGTTATAAGAGTGTGTGAGGAGGGACGTAAGATAGCAGACATGTGTCGTAAGTTCGGGTTGGTAAACTCCACTGTTGGTTCGATTTTAAAAAACAAGGACAAAATTTTAAAGGCATTTAAAGAAGATGGTGAAAACGTGAAACGGATAAGAGGATGTGAACGCACCGATATCGATGCTGCTCTGCTAAAGTGGTTTAAGCAATGTCGCAGTGCCAATATCCCTCTGTGAGTGGCCCGCTTTTAAAGGAGAAAGCTGCAGAGTTTGAACAGATGTTTGGTGTCGACTTTACATGTTCCAACGGCTGGATAGATCATTTTAAGGCTAGGCATTAGATTACATTATTTGCTAAGATTTGCGGTGAGGCAAAATCTGTTGATCCGAGTGTCACTAGTGATTGGTTGACTGAAACATGGCCAGTTGTGAGACAACCATACAAAGATGAAGACATTTTTAACGGCGATGAAACAGGGTTGTTTTACAAATTAACTCCAGATAAGACACTCCAATTTAAAAATGAAAAATGAATCGGCGGAAAATTGTCCAAAGCTAGATTGATTGTTTTGGTTTGTGCAAACATGACAGGTACTGAAAAACGGAAGCTTTTAGTTATTGGCAAAAGTGCAAAACCTAGATGTTTTAAGAACGTAAAAAAACTTCCAGTGGATTACGCCGCCAACAAAAAAGCGTGGATGACTTCTGTAATTTATTTTTAAAGCTGAACTAAGAAAATGGGATAAGGAATTGGCATAAAAAAAAGGAAGATTCTTCTCCTTGTTGACAACTGCACTACCCACCCAAAGTTGAATTTAACAAACATTAATCTAGTGTTTTTTCCTGCCAATTGCACAAGTGTTTTACAACCTATGGACCAAGGCGTCATTAGAAGCTTAAATTTTCACTACCGTAAGCAGCTTTTGAAAAAAAAAATTGTCCGCATTGACACTGCACAACCAGTAAACGTAACCATCTTGGATGCTATCCAATACTTAGTCAATGCTTGGAGAGACCATATCAAGATGCTTTAGAAAAGCAAAACTGTCATCTGCAGTCCCAGATGATGACAAAGAAGATGATCTGCCGCTCTCAGAATGGATCAATGGTTTCAATGTCAATCAAAATGATATTGGACATGATCTTGATGGTTATGCATCAGTGGACGACCAGGTAGAAACATTTCAAATGCTGAGTGATGCAGAAATTGTAAACGAAGTACAGAATATGGAAGCAGAATACAATGCCGAAGAAGAAGAAGATGAAGGCGGACTTCATAGGAACTTGCTTGTAGGTTGTGCATTTTTATTTAGCCTACATTTTGTATTTAAACATAATAATGTTCGTTTATTTTATACAAGCACTTTATTTTGATTATTTTAAACTGAATATTTAGATAGATCAGTCATATACATACATGTCTAGGTATTTACTCAATTACTCTCTTTGAAGGATGTATTTCATATAAAAATTGTGTTTTTTAAAAATTTTCCTCGGCTTAAAATGATTATTTTGGAACTCCTTTTATTGAGTCACTCTGATATAGCGTCATTAATTTTGTGGTCCCTTCAATGACGTTATAACCAAGTTACAATGTATTAATACCTTACTTATTCCCACTTTAACTCAAAATATCTTCTAACCAAATACTTTCTCTCTCTCTTATTATAAACTAATCTACTTCATATTTCAAATTTTATACAACATTTATATATATTACACCTTACTTTATATTTTGAGAACTTTAAAATAATAAAGGAATTTATTTAAAATTTATGTAAACATGAAATAAATAAAAAGACCTTAGAAATGTATCATAATAATGATTATCAAGTTTAGGCCATATTAAATCTAACCACGTAAGATATAGCCTACATGAGTTATAATCACATTTCAATATGATAGGCTATATTTTCAATAAACAGTCAATTATAGGAAGTTCTAGAGAGTAAGTTAACTATAAAATTTCGCACACAAAGTGGGTAAATGAGATAATAAAAATAAAAAGAATGTGTCCAAAAAGTCCCACACCCCCACTTAATATTTTTATTTATTTTAAATAACCAATTAAACTTTGGCACATCTTTCTAGTATAAGATATAGTAGTTTTTACTTAATTTTGAGTTTCATCCCCCGCCTTGAAGTAGAGGTTGCAGGGGGTAACTTTAAAACTTTCAATAGTAACCTCATCTTGCTACACCTGATATTAAACGTCTTTAAAAGACAAAACCAACGGTGTGCTTAAAATTGTTTTTTCGATGACCATTATAACTAATGGCAGCCAAAAATGTTTGGAGAGATTTTAGTTGAACAAACTACTGCCAATGGTTGTTGTTAGCAGATTATGGGATACCGTACTACGGTATATGGGTTTAGATTAAAATAGATCTTTAAAATCAAGTGCTGTTTTACATTTTTTTAATGTATGCAACAGAGGGTAAGTGAAAAATCTTCCATTTCAATCACCTATTAGTTTTGGTAAAAGAAAAAGACTGTTATACTCAAAAAGTTTTTACCAACCTTGTACAACAATGGTGGGCTGTACCAGTAATTAGTATTTTGAAAAACTTAATTTTGATATTCTATTTACTGAGGTATTCATTAAATCATGTTTAGAGTTTGAAAAGGTCTTGAATTAAAACCCCTAAACAACCTAACAAGCAATCAATAATAATCCAGTTTCTGTTTCACTTCCGGCCAAAGTCTGTCACTTCTGGCCAAAGTCTGTAACCTGGGAAAACCAGAGGGACAGTTATTTTGTTATCTGTTATCAGTTGATGTTCCACAGTGGTCAGTATTCACCATTCGTTTTTGTACCTAAATCTCTTTGCAATTTTAACAGTTATTAAAAATGGTTTGCTCTAATGTAGAGAAAGTTGAAATGATTTTATGGCGAAGCTAGAAGAAATGTACATGAAGCTGTGTGTTTATTTAACAACAAGTTTTAGGATATGGCAATAAATAGGGCATAAATGAAGTGTTTAATTGATAAATTTACAACAACGTTTAGTTTGGAAGATGCCCCACGATCAGGCCGCCCGCCCATTACTACTGAACAAGTTCAAGTTGAAGTTATAGCAAATTTTACCATGAACCCACATGCAACTCTGCGATCTATAGCTCCTCAAGTAGGTATATCGAAAACTAATGTGCATTATGTGTTAAGGTATCACAAGTTTCATCCTTACAAATTGCAGCTTCATCAGGAGGAAATGAACGAGGGTGATCCTGATAGAAGGCTACAATTTTTTGAGCAGTTGTTAGTGGATATCAGTAACAATAATAACTACATTTCACAAGTCTGTTTTAGTGATGAAGCGGCATTTTCTTTACATGGAGTGGTCAATCAACATAACTGCCGTTATTGACCTGACGTAAATCCACATTGGATGGTAGAAATGACATAACAGAAAGTGAATGTATGGGCAGAAATTCTAGGAGATTCAGTTGTAGAACAGTAACTGTTTAATGTAGACAGTAATTTAAATGGGCAAGAAGTATTTGGAAATGTTGGAACAGAATATTGTTCCCACAATAGATGGTATTGCTCAACATTTTTATGATCTTGTATTTCAGCAAGATGGTGCACCATCATACTATCATGTAACAGTGCGCAATTTCTTCAATGAACGGTTTTCTGGAAGATGGATAAGCCGACGTGGTGCAATAGAGTGGCCGGCTCGTTCAACCAGATCTAATTCCACTACATTTTTTCTTTTGAGGGTTCTTAAAAAGTAAAGTTTATGAAATGAGACCACAAACAATCAGTGAGCTAAGAGAAAGGATAATAATAATCATTTATTTATGAGATGTTAGTTACTTTTAAAACTTAAGCGTATGCTATACCAAACACACATTCACTGAATTAATCATATCTTATACAATTTAAACGATCCAAATTTAAGATAGTTCTTATAGTGAACTTGGATATTCTCTTAGATTTTAAAATAATCGGCTCCCAAACATGCGGTAACCTACCTTAATTTAGACAGATCACATTGGTTTTGTTGAGAAGTGTCTTTTGTCTTGCCTCTCTCCAAGGCATGAATTTCCTACCGTTTCTATCAACTAGCTGATTTAGAATAACATCATTTGTATTTGGAAGTTTTCAGAAAGTTTTTACCTTAATCGACAGAAGTTACACAAAGAATTTAATCTGAATAGTGTTGTCAGATCTCTTTTCTATGATTAACTAACATGGTTGCCAGATTGATCATATTATTCTTCTTATATTTAAGATTTTAAACCTGAAATGTTGTTATAATTATACACATATCATTTTATATAGAAATAATCTATTATGTGATTTATATATATCTCTCTTTGAATATTTCACATCTTGTTCCATATTAAGTCGTCAATCCAAAGTCTAATGTTTTGCTGTTGAAGCACTAACATTTCTTGAATGCAAGTGGGGTTATTCTACTGGTTACTGATGTCACCATGGTAATATCAAATTTCGCCGAACACCTACAAAACAACAGCTTTCTCTAAAAATATGAACATACTACTTGTATGAAATAAAGACCGTTAAATGGACTCATGGGAGGAGTTCGCCATTTAAAAGGCAGCAAAAACTGATACTAAACATTTACTAAATGACAAGTTTTCTTTCCAGGCTAATATTATGTTTGACACTTTGGTCAGAATTCAAAACAGTACTACGGCACATCCCAACAGAGATAAGAACTAGATCCAAACTAAATTATGACAGTCTGACTAAACATTTCATCTTGACTGCTCAGTTCGCGATCATCTTAACCCTAGCAAATGGGTTTTCGTGTTGTGTTTTTTTGTGAATTATGTGTTGCGACTTTTAACCCTACAACTGGCAATGTTAAAGGTATTATTTTCTTAAAAAATTCATAAAAAATAATAATTGTATGCAAAACCTAACTTGTAGGATATCATTTTTCTCAGAAAGATGTGTGGAATTTATCTATGTAAAAATTATATGAAACGGTTTTGGAGTAAGTATGTTAGGTATCAAAAAATGAAGTTAACATTTTTTAGAAAAACCTGTATCATCCAAAATGAATAGCTTACCACTTTTTTCAAGATATACAAAAGTTTTTTATAATATTTGTGAATATATTTAGAAAAAAAAAAATTAATTTTTTACATTTTCAAAAAAAAAATTGTTTTACGAAAAAAGGGGAAATGTTTTGCCTAATTTGAAAAAATCACCAAAAATAGTAATATTATGGAAAACACAACTTCTATATATCATTATATTCAGAAAGGTACATAGAATTTAGTTTTGTAGTGAAACAAAATTTAGATGTAATACTTTTGGAGTTATTACGTCTGGAATCAAAAATCAGCGTAATAGCGGAAGGCAAAATTCCATAATATACTCTACATTTCCTATTCAAAAAAATTTTTATATTTTTTTATAATTCATAAAAAGTTTTGTAATATAGTTATAATAGAACTTGGTAAAAAAAATTAAAATTCTAAAATTTACATAAGAAAAATATTTTTTTATGTAAAAAGTTTAAAATCGCTAAAAACCTAGGTTGTCTATTTTCTGAAATTTATTAAAATAAGTAATAAAATAGCTGAAAACTTATTTTAGAATATTTGAATTAAAATACACTCTAAAAAATTAACTTTAGAAACACTAAGACACTTACAAAAACTTGTATAAATAAATTATAATAAATGAATCACACTAACCTCAAAACACACTTTTCAGGTTAGGCCTACCTAGGACCTACATGGAAAACTCTGTAAATATTACATTCACTCAAAGAAAAACAAAACTCTAAAACAACAACACACTTATTATAAATTGTATCAACAAATTATAATAAATAAATCGTATTACAATATTAAAACTCAACACATAAACATATAATTGACTCACTACAAAACAGAACGGTCACGCCCCGATAAGAAAGACAGACTGTCTTGGAAAATGGCCGTTGAAAGAAGGAAACCCCTCGTAAACGATTTGGTCTATGTCGTATTAACCAATAGAAAGATAAGAATTTCGTCTTTCCAATGGTATGACATCTGTCTTACAAAATATGAACTATACTGAGTTATTCTGTCTGCGGTAAAGTTATCGGTAATTTTGGTCAAGATTTCGAAGAATGTATATATCTCAAAAACTATTACAGTTAGAAAAATTTTGAATACGTAGTTCGAAAGATGAAGAAAAAATCGATATTGTGAACTTATGGTATTTGGCAGAGTATTAACATTTGAAAAAAATATACAGTGTGAGTCAAAAGTATGGATACACCCTGTTAAATTTTAAATGGATAAAGATAGAAAAATGAAACTCAGAACACCTTTCTAGGAAATAAAAGTGAACTTTTTAGCCACTATTACAACTTTGCCCATTTCCCCAAAATGGGATTTTTGGGGGGCAGCTCAAAATTTTTAAATATAAAGACCCATTAAGTGACACCTCATTTTAAAGTCCTTGATTAAAGAAGAAGAACAGTGGAAACCAGAGCTTTCTATCTCAACCCAGTGCAAAATGGCAGCTCATTGAAATTAAGTAAAACTTCATTGAGGCACCTGTGAGTCAAAAGTATGGATACACCCTGTTAAATTTTAAATGGATAAAGATAGAAAAATGAAACTCAGAACACCTTTCTAGGAAATAAAAGTGAACTTTTTAGCCACTATTACAACTTTGCCCATTTCCCCAAAATGGGATTTGGGGGGGGGGGCAGCTCAAAATTTTTAAATATATAGACCCATTAAGTGACACCTCATTTTAAAGTCCTTGATTAAAGAAGAAGAACAGTGGAAACCAGAGCTTTCTATTTCAACCCAGTACAAAATGGCAGCTCATTGGTTGTCTATTGAGGTTATTTACCACCTGAATGTGGATGTTCATATTTTGCCTCAATGAAGTTTTACTTAATTTCAATGAGCTGCCATTTTGTACTGGGTTGAGATAGAAAGCTCTGGTTTCCACTGTTCTTCTTCTTTAATCAAGGACTTTAAAATGAGGTGTCACTTAATGGGTCTTTACATTTAAAAATTTTGAGCTGCCCCCCAAAAATCCCATTTTGGGGAAATGGGCAAAGTTGTAATAGTGACTAAAAGGTTTACTTTTATTTCCTAGAAAGGTGTTCTGAGTTTCATTTTTCTATCTTTATCCATTTAAAATTTAACAGGGTGTATCCATACTTTTGACTCACACTGTATATAAAACACGAATTCTATTTTGTCATGCCGTAACCTGCTTCTCCCTGACGGAAAATAGAGCAACTTCATCGAATTTTGGATATTTCTAATTTTGCTTTTGGCATATTCTGTTGAATGAATGTGGAAGCTTGAAAGATAACGCTTCCCACATTGTAGGGTTTTTACGATTGCATGTGTTTTACTAGGCTAAATGATTAATTGAATAAAAAGTAATATTTTAGAAGAATAAAGAGCACAAAATTATTGGTTTGGTTTTGATTTTATACATTTAAAACTATAACAGATAGAATAATTTGGAAAGCACAGTTAGAAAGAAGAAGAAAAATACTATAAAATAGTATCACTCTAAAATTGTTAGACAATTATACCGCTTTTGAAAATTAGACAATAGGATGCCATAATTTGAAGGTCAGTGTGACACGTAACTTTACGTATTCTCGATGTGTATAATACACAAACTTTACCAATTTATTAAATATAACTGTTTAAATTTTTTGAACTTTTGGTTGTATGGTAATAATCTATGGAAAATTAGTTATAAAACAGTATAAAAATTATTGCCCTAGGATGATTTGTACTAGGGTAAATGTTGAATTGCAAAAAAAGTGATTTCTTGTCACATAAACACTAGAATGGTAGCAGAATAGCGGGATACCTGTTAGAGAGTTAAATATTTTGACGACCTTATGTAAGGATATTCCCACACGATCTGAAGATGGGTACTTAGAAACATGAAACTGCGGTAATCATTTAGTGATACATTGGATTCGATATAAGACAAATCAGTACTATACCTATAACTAATTGTTAATTTAGGTTTTTAATATACAAATTTAATTCTTAATTTTTCCCATGAAGTAATATTTATTATATATTAAATGATTTCAGGCAGCTGCGAACTCTGTTTGTGTTTTCATATTACCGACACATACTGAAGGAAAACCACCTAAATCATTTACTGTGTTTCATCACATGGTTGAAGAATTGGCTAATGACTTCAGATGTGATCAATCTACTCTAAATGGTGTTAATTATGCAGTCTTTGGCTTAGGGAACTCTCTCTACAACGACAACTACAATGTGGTATGTTTTAATTGATATATATATATATATATATATATATATATATATATATATATATATATATATATATATATTGATAATAACATTTATTGTTTGTCATTTTCAATATTATATTAACTATTTGATTCGTTTGTAACTTATCATAAATATAAAACCAGTTTATGTGAAAAAAACATTTTACAATATGTGATTATTTGTATCACTACAATAGAAAAATATTAAATTGGGATTTGGCAATTAATTCAAATATTAAAAAAACTGACTCTTTTGTGCTCAAATTCTTATAACCATTTACAGACTCTGAACTATGATGAATATTGTCTCTTTAGTACTGTAATTAATAGATTTGGTTATTTTGAAATATTTAATATATTTTGTGCTATCAGCACTTTCCTCTAGTTTATTTAACTGATTATTTTTTATATTTTTGTGTAATCGTTAATTTTTGTAATAGGTTAGCAAACAAATTGATCGGTGGTTGAACCATTTGGGAGCACAACGAATTTTACCACTTGGCCTTGGAGATGAAGATGTGACTGCTAGTAAGCATGGAACCATAGAGTTAGATTTTGAATTTTGGTCCAATGATCTTCTTAAAGTCATAGCTTTATGGCCAAATATGCTTACCAATAGTGATCATAAAGAACAAGAAATTCAGGTAATAAATAATTAATTATTTAAGTTAATTATTAATTTTAATTATGTTTTGTTGCTCTTTTTTTCTTTTCTTTTTTCTTTCTTTTTTTTTTTTTTTTTTCATATCTCTAATTATACTCATATCTATATTTCAATTCTGGTTTTAGGTTAGAGTTTAATAGGGTTTACTGATTGAGAAAGTGAATAGTATTTACGAAATAAACTTTAGTGCTTTATTGTGTGTTTTTTGATTTGAGTACTACTAGGTAATACCAAGGACCATTATCCAAGATAAGCCTGTATCACCTGTCCATACCAAATCTAAACATATATTGCAATTCTGTAATTATCATAAACCACTGCTTATTAGTTTATGTATACCATACATTCAAATAAGTTTATAGCATAGATGTGATATTACCTATTTAGGAAGCCTACAAAGCAAAATTCCTTTATTTGAGATTCTAATTGGCAAAATATAATCTTGTTAGACTGTTGGTTGTTTAACAATTCATTTTTGGTGTTTTTGAAGCCTTTATAAATCTTTAACTCTTCTATAGAATTCATGTATCGGAACATATCCAATGGGTATCCTAATCCCGGGGTTCTCAAACAGTGGGTCGCGACCCCCAGGATGTGTCCAGAGGGAGTGGTCGCGAATATGGAGGAAAAGTTAAAAAAAAATCAGTTATTGCTGTAGTTTTTTATTGGAAAAATAATACACATACAAGTTTTTTTAAATTATATTAATGAGAAACATGAGCTTGTTTGGATTTTATCAATTTTTGAATGTCTGAAATGAGTTTTGTAACATAAAACAATGTCATTTTCCAGTGTGAAACGATTTCTTGATTTTGTTTTTATTCACCATCATGGAGAATCCTTGTTCACAGTTGTAAGATGTAGAAAATGGCATCAAAGTTTTTAACGCTGTTGTGGACAGTTCTGGGTATTCCTTTTTAATACCTATCCAAAATTTACCGATACAAGCATTGTTAAAAGTTAGTTTTCCTGACTGATCTGGTACTGTAAGTAACATTTTAAAAGTTGGACAGTTTAAATTTCGTTAGGAATTTATTCTTCTTCTTTTTTTTTTTTCCTTAATCAGCAATTACAAATCCTAAGCCATCTTGGCAAATATAAATCTATCTTGGTTTTTTATTAGTTTTGATGATATGTCTCCTCTAATTTCTGTAAATATATGACAACCAAATTTGAGCCCATTGTAATGTTATTCTAATAAATTGTTAAATTTATTAAAAAAATATTTTAAAAGAATATTTGCATTTGAGTAAGGTACACAAAATCAAACCTTAAAAAGAAAATCGAATCCAAATATAACAAGCTAAATTTGTTATTTTTGTCATTTGTGAGCAATTAATTTTTTTTTCTTTTGTGTTGTATATTTAATATGTTTACTTTGCTTATTTGAATAAAAGATTCTATTGTTTTCATTTGAAATGGAATTCAATATTTTAAGTGGGATTGTTGAATGAATTTTTAATTTTATTGCTTCTTTAGGAGGAATCAAGCGAAGACGACGAAGAAAAGGAGAGTGACAAAATATTAGATTTGGAGGATTTAGGAAAAGTATTCAGTAAACGAAAAGAAAAAGTTGAAGGAACTATAAGAGAAATGATAACACCTGCATTAAGGCAAGCATTGTCAAAGCAAGGTTATAAGCTCATTGGAACTCATTCAGGTGTCAAAATGTGCCGTTGGACAAAGGTAATATTATATATTTTTTAAAGTTTGGTTTTAGATGCTGTAATTTCACATGTAACACCCGTTTGAAACATTTTTTGATTTACCATATGGATTGGTATATAGTATGTCTACTTTCTATTTCTGTCTACATGCTTTTAAAGCTTAGTATGTTAAAAACCTATAATTAGTGTTAATTTTCTTTATAATTCAGCAATAAATGTTTGTCTCTCTTGCTTTTGAGTGATATTTCCTTTATTTATCATAACTAGCAATGATTTATTTGTATTAAATTTGACAATGAAGTTTTTTACCACTTGCTATTATTTTATAATTGTTATTTGAAAAGCTAGTTTTACCGATTACACACGTCATACTTTTTGTGTACTTCAAATACTATTTTTTAATTTTATTAAAATAGTAAAATAATTAAAAAATTTAGAACATCTTTTATCATTAACATTATACAGTAGTTATAATAAAGTAAATCAAATATATTAAAATAGAGTTTGACTACTATAATGGCCATCCAATTTACCTTTACTCAGGAGTGTACTATACATATTGTGATGACTGATAACACATTCTGAAACTGTTTAGTGAACAATTTGAAACATGTATGTTTTTCTTAACCCATTGCGGATCGCGAAGCTTAGCGCCCGCCCGGGCCTAACGGTACGAGTTAATTCCACAAAACGGCGCGGCACCGGCCGACCTCGTTCGCTCGCAAATTCTACATGTTTTGTTGTTATGTACGTTACATAAACATAACACAGACCATATTAGACTACAACATAATTATATTATACTGCAAAATATATAAAAACTAATGTTACATACATAATATTTTACTTACGTTTTTTTGCGTGTACTAGCTGATTGATGTTAGCTGGATCAAATGTATTTCACAATAAATAATTACTTCTAGAAGGAAAAAATAAATAAATAAATAAAAAAAAACTAAAATAAAATATAAAAAAAAATAAATAAAAAAAAAAAAAAAAAATTTAAAAAAACTGTCACTTGAATAATGTCACACCTACGCAATAGTATTCGATCTAATTCAGACGATCGTAAATTATCCGCCATTTCACTAATATTTACACGAACGAAAAATAACACGACCGAACGCAAAGACTGAACTCCCCTAACTAGTCTCAAACAAATAAATTATTGTTATTGTTCGAAACAGAGAAATGTTATGAAGGAACTGTCACAGAGATAAGATAAGCGGACAACAAACTGATAAGCGCTCGACACATCTGAGTGCATTTTAACAGCAAACATTGACCTTAGATGACGCATTGAAAACAATACGTCAACGTCACGTCGTTGAGCTATCAGTCCACATGTGTGCGGGACGTGAACGCCACGTCTTTGATCCGCAATGGGTTAATATCACAATAAAATTGTAGTGAATTAATAAGTTCGAAATAATTAATACAACACAATAGTTAATAAAAAATATGTAAATTGTTTTTGTTTTTTTGATTGATTCTGTTACGAAATATAGATCTTAGCAGTGTCAGTCAGCTAATAGGCTAATGCTAATAGGCATTTTATATTGAATTTTCTCAATTGTTGGATGTCAATTCAGCTTTATTAATAAATTACAAATTGAATCGTATAGATTCAAATTAGATCAAATTTGATCAGAACAGGAATCACTACAAATTTAAAAATAAAAATTCAATTTTATGGGAAAATTTTTTGATCCTGTAATTGAAATCATGAGGCAGTTGCAAATGTGCAAGTTGAATCATTTATAATTTGTTCAAAATGTAATATAGGCCATTTAAGAACTGTATGTATGAATAGCAAAATAAATAAACAATAAATAAATTAACCGAAAATTCTAGTGATTCTATCCATTTAAAAATATATATTGGAACACTTATCAAAATAAAAGGCATGTGCAACATACAGGTACAGTTCCGAAAGACAGTAGTTTCCAGTGTTACATAAGTTTTGTGCGGGCGAGCATTGTCTTGGAGAAAAAGCACTCCCTCACTCTGCAAACCCTGTCTCTTACTCAGAATTGCTGGCTTCACTTTTGCTTCCTGTTATTCCCTGTAGTACTCTCCCTTAACAGTTTGCTGAGTTTGCAGGTAGTCATAGAAAATTGGACCTTTAACCCTCTAACTGGTGAATCTGGCGCATGTTAATTTGTCTTCAAAATTCTTCGTTCGTTTAAAAATTAATAAAATATATTATTTGTATACAAAACCTAACTTATAAGATATCAAATTTCTCAGAAAGATGCATAGAATTCATCTAAATAATAAAATTTTTTGAAACGGTTTTGGAGTAAGTATGTTAGATGTCAAAAATGATATTAACTTTTTTTCAGAAAAACCTGCATCACCCAAAATCAATAGCTTACTACCTATTTCTAAGATATACACAATTTTTGTGTATTATTTGTGAATATATTTAGGGAAAAAATATATAAATTTGTTACATTTTCAAAATGTAAAAAAATATTTTACGTAAAAACTGAATTTTCTCTTTATTTTTTCAAAAAAACATTAAACATAGTAAAATATATTTTATACAGAACTTCTATATATCATTATGCCCAGAAAAGTGCATAGAATGTAGGTGTGTAGTAAAAAAAATGTTAGATGTATTACATTTGGAGTTTTTTGGTCAAATACCAAAAAATCGAAGAGTAACGGAGCAGAAATTTCACAAAAATGGTAATGAATAACATACTAATAGATTTATCAGAATTTTTTCAACCATTACTTGACATTTGTCATATATTTGTGAATATATTTAGGGAAAAAATATAATAATTTGTTAGATTTTCAATATAAGAATGACAATTTTCCAAAATTTGCTATTCTGATGCTTGAGGTTAGGTTTGAACTCTTGACATTTAGGCGTAATTAGTAACTTTCTAAAGCTAGGCCTAAGACAAAATCATTAGATTTTACTAAGACAATATACTTTACGAAGAATAACACACATATTCACTTGTATAATCATATAAAACACTATATTATATATATATATATATATATATATATATATATATATATATATATATATATAAGACAATTTGCATATAGCCTAAACTTACCATTTTCCTTTTAGGTTATCCATATATAAACGGTACATTCACTCAAAAACATAAACTTTAGAAATAAAAACACATATATTGTAACTTGTATACACAAACCTTAAAAATAAAAAAGAAATGATAAAAATATAACACAAATGCCACGCCCTTTTGCGTCTAAACTATTTCAATGACTCGCGTAATGTAGACTATGTTTGGAGTTGAATAGAACCTAGAGAAAACATCAGTTGGTATATCAAGTGGTACCAACTTATAGAATGAAATTTCCCCTACAACATACTGTAAAGAACAAGTCATATTTTGTCATTTCGTAAAGTGCACCGAATGCCAAATGAATTTCGTCTCATCAAGTTTGTTCTATGTTCAAGTAGGAATATCTCTGGATCTATGAGACGCAGAAAAATTTGTAATCTACGGTTAGAAAGAGAAACATGTGATCTATAGAACAGTGTTTTAGTTGACTTAAATGACAGATAAATAGAGTTGTAATGATATCGGGAAAAATGGCGTCACGTTTTACGAAAAGGCGCACGGTTCAAATCTTTGATGTTACGTATTAAAAATACGTGAACTTCAGCAATTTTTGGAATATTATTTATTATATTTTGTGGTATTTGTTTTGCATGATTATGCATCTACGGAACATTACTTTTCCAACGGTATTTTATTTATTGTGATAGGACAATTCTAAGTGGGCATAATGTTGAATTGCAAAATATGTGTTTTATACTTTGGTGAAGTGAGCCATGACTAATGCCGCGACCACTTTTAGCCAAAAAGTGGTCGAGCACCAGTTGGAGGGTTAAAGTCCCAATAAATCATGTAAGCATGTCTTTTCCAGCTTTTGGTTGGGTTTTGAATTTTTCCTTACAGGAGAAGACACATGTTTCCACTCTATGCTTTGGTGCTTGGATTCAGGCTCAAAGTGATGTATCCAAGTTTCATCACAAGTGACAATTTTTTCTACAAAAGCTTCTCCTTCTTCTTGATTACGTCTTTTCAATTCCTGGCATATTTGAAGCCTAACATTTTTGTGGTTGTCGGTCAACAGTTTTGGAACCAAACATGCACATGTTTTGCGGTATTTCAACTTGTCTCAAATACCGCAAAACTGAATGAATGATTGAGTGGACGGTGCCTACACTTGTACGACAAGTTTCAGCTATTTGAGCCACTGTAATTCTTCGGTCTTCCTGAATAAGAGTTTCGATTCGGTTTTCCATCAAATCATTTGAAACCTCATTCGTTCGGCCTGAACGTTGCACATCACTCACATTTGTTTGCCCAAGTTTGTACCAATCTATCCACTTATAAAAGTTTCCACGGTTTATACAACTTTCCCCATATTATCTTTTCATTCTTGAATAAATTTCAGATGGTTTTGTTCCTTCAGAAAATAAAAATCTAATAACAGCTCGTTGCTCTTCCAAAGTTTCAAGAGAACTTGCCATTTTTAAAATATTGCAAAAATAAACAAACGTTCAATAATGACAAAACAGATATATTAGAATGTTGGCAGTGTTGTCAACTCACAATATTGATACTGTAGTTATAAAATTTCCCAGGTGATTGTTTTTGAACCTGGAAAGGTTTGTCTCTTTATTTATTGAACGCCCCTCGTAATAAGTTAATTAATGACACTCATCCTATTCCAAGGAAGATAATATTTGATTAAATGGGAGGTGGTAGATTTTGTATTAGCTTAGATATAGATAAAACATACCATCATTTAGAAATGAATTCTTTAATCGGAGAAATGGAAGCAATTAATACACACATTGGCACATTCAAATTAAATAGGTTAATGTTTGGCGTAAAAACTGCACTGCATAAACTTAGAAGGCATTGCATGGTTCTTTGATGATATTATTATTCAGGGGTTTACCTTACAAGAAGCTTATTTATGTACAATAAAAGTGTTGGAACGATTGATGAAAACAATCTACATGTTAATAAACATAAACATTTTTTCCAGAAATGTGTAAGATATTTAGGTTTATCATTGATAAGAAGGGATTATGTAAAACAAATGAGAATATTGGAGAAGTGTTAAAAGCACCAAAATCTACTGTTTAAGATTTAACATTTATAAACTATAATGTGTTGTCTTGGACTGTTTAGTATATCATACAATTAATTACCTTAGAGGTTGTCCTCAGTCCGTAATGTAGTTATAGCTACAGCGCTGTTTTGCCGGACACTGTCGTCTTTGTCAGGCTTAAACTAACACATACACACGTAACAAAATACAACACTAACACATATAAAATCAGAGTATAACTCTATGTACATAAATAATAAAACTGTTTGTGGCCACATTACTAAGGTCTTATTTGTCCAGCTGCAGGTTTTGTTATTGTTATTGTTTAAATTAGTCTGTAATTCTTTTAGTTATTTCAATAAACATGTTTACATTTATGTATATATTAAGAGAGTTTTATGTTCTTTACATATGTTGAAATGGGGGGTGTAATAGATGTGTACATAGTTATCTAGATAAGATAACTACTACAAGTAACTTAATGTAAATGTTCCACAAGTTAGGGACTGCAAGATGTAAGATGTAACTGATAATAAAACAGTTCATATTTGACACACTAAGAATGTAGTCATTCCTAACCTAACATATAACAGTAATGGACATATCTGAGTTTGAAAGCATAATGGTTTTGGTGATGAAAGGTTATCTGGATTGTACAAGATCATATTTATAGTGAGGTTGTAAACTTATTTAATCATGAGTTCCCAAACTTTATTAATCCAACATCGAAGTACTCCAGAATAGTCCAACGGTTCAATGCGACACATGGTGTACAAAACAAACCAAAGAAAGGGAGACCCATTTCAATTGATGAAGACATATCTATTAGATGTACCATAGTCCCTCATCAAAAATTCAAACTTGTCAACTCGAAGAGTAACTTTGGACCACGACATCAGCCATGGTTTAGTTAGAAATCTACTAAAGTTAATAACTTCAAATCTTTTAGAATTTATCTAGTATATGAGCTTAGTGAAGATAACTTTGACTGTAGAGTTGAATTTTGTGAAGTCATGATGGCTAAGCTAGATGCAGAACTTTGTTTACTAAATAAAACTCTTTTTAGTGACGACACTAAGTTCATGACAAATGGTATCGTGAATTGGGACAAATTTTGTTACTGTACAGATATAAGTCAATCAGATCATGGCTGGATTCTTAAACAGGTTTGGAGAGTGAACAGCAAATATTTGGTTACAACAAGACGAAGCAACACCACACTATGGCCATCAATTACGACACTATATGGACAATATTTTTCCAAGATAGGAAGAAACGGGGCTGTAGAATGGCCAGCAAGGTACTCTGATCTTAATTCACTTGACTACTTCATTTGGAGTCACCTGAAAAGACTTGTGTACCAAATGAAGCCAAATGACACTCGTGACCTATAACATAGAATTTTACAAACTGCTCAATCCATTCCTATAGAATCTATTTTGAATGCTGACTCAAGTTTTTACACACAGCTCACTGCCAAACCACTCAAGATCAATAATTCGAGCACTTGTTACAATAAAACAGGTAAAATTAAAATCTAGAAAAACGGCTACGAGCAACCACTGGGTAATAATAAGTGTATAGGTAGTTTATACTTCTGACTTACTTAACTTCTGACTAACTTAATGGAAGAAATATTAAATATATTATGGTTTTAAAAAAATGAGTACTATATTAAAATGTAAATTTTAATTCATTACTATTAAATTATTTAAATTCATTATACTAGGTATACTATATAGTAAACTCTCGATTATCGGTGAGCAGATTATCCGCGGTTTTCGATTCCTTTTTATGGCATTTTTTTTTTTATAGTAAATTAAATGATAAAAGTAAATCTACAACGGAAGAATAAGTTAAATACAACTAGGCCTATAAATCCTACAATTAGACGTTGCAACGGAACATATAGTGCTATAAGCTAAAACAATGAATTTAGCAAAATAGAAAAACGTGTATTGAGAGAGAAATACACAATGATCGACAGGTGCAGAAGTTTAGAGGAACAACTGGTACAGTAATCAATCAGCCAAGGTCATTGGCAGTGGCGGCGATAGCGGGCCCGCGGTGCGGGAGGCCCGCGAGCTGAGGGGGCCCGCAAGCCTTGACCGGAATTTTTCGGGTCATTTTACCGGGACCTGGACCTGCGACGAGCCCTGCCACATGGGCCTCCCTATCATAACAATATTTTTATGAGTATTGTCAAGAAATTACTAAAATAAGATAAAATGCCTTTAGACAGGATTGTGCATCGTACATCCAAAACGGCAATAACCATTATTTTTTAGAGAGCAGTATTTATTAATTAATGTCATGATAAGAAGTATGTGTATTGTTTATCGTTGGCCGATAATTAATGCAGCTATTGCTACATCGCGCATCGCAGTGGCTCACCGGCGCCGGTCGGCGAAAAGATAAACATCCGGTCCGGAAGGAGAAGATTAAAAATAGCATCAGGTATCAGGTCAACAAATAAACTTTCATATTGATGACTCGTTAGTTGTAGTCGAATTTCGGAACGGTACGGTCAGTTTATTGCATGCGTAATAATGTTTTTAAAGATTATTAGGAGAGGGGGGCCCGATGAACAAAATTGTGGGGGGGGCCCGCGGGTTCTTATCGCCGCCACGGGTCATTGGCCCTGCAAAGGTAGTACACTCACTAGTACTCCTCCCTAGTACACTCACCCCCTTTCAGTTGGGGTACTCACGCTCACGCATCTGTTTCAGTTTGTGTGTTTCTGTCAAAGTTCATGAGTGTTTAAACTGTGGTGTTTACAAGCTGTTGAAAAAGGACTAAAAAATGTACTCTTATCAATTCAAGAGAAACAACAATTGATTAAGAACAAAACTTCAAAATCTGAAATATAGAAAAGGTGTTTTAACATTTAAAAACAAAAACAGTTGACCGATTTTTGTATAAAAAACCAAACTAAAAAAATTGTAAGTACTGAAACTACAGTTTATTAAGTCATAATTGTATATGTACTTAATACATATTATGTGTATAACAATACAATGTTGGATTAATAAAGTTTGGAAACACATGATATTGCTTTACTCTTAGTAATTTTGTGTGTGATATTTAATAAATTTCTATAGAAAATAAAATAACTACTATAGTAAAAAGTCAGGAAAGGATGATGAAAACCCCATCAATTTGAAGTCTCTAAACAAAAAAATTATGGATTTAGAAGGTTTTATAAATCTTCCTTATATAAAATCTCAGTAATATTATCTCTGAATCTTTTCATACATTTGTTTTAATCTTGGTTATTGTATTTTGTTTGCAACTTATGCTTGTAAGACTTATGACAAGGAGAAACTGACATAAATATAACAAGGTTAACATGGATACAAGCTTAAGGAAACATTTGGTTTTGAAAATCACGCATACTATAAAACTATAAGGCTTTTTAAGACATGAATATGGCAGAAGAGTTAATTATTTACTTTTATCTAGGCAATGCTTCGTGGAAGAGGGGGTTGTTACAAACATACTTTTTATGGTATTGAGTCACACCGCTGTATGGAGGCAACTCCTAGTCTTGCATGTGCCAACAAATGTGTTTTTTGCTGGCGACATCATACTAATCCTGTAGGGACTGAATGGCGTTGGAAGACTGATGGTGCTGAGATGATTTTAACCAATGCTTTAACAGCTCATTATAACATGGTTAATGAATTCAAAGGTAATAAATAAAGTTTATGAATGTAGAATGGTTTACTTGATAAAACCAATACTTAAAAACTATACATATTTTTTAATGAATTGATTAATTCCTATATAAATAGTTGTGTGATGCTATTTGTCTTTTTATGACAGATGTTTTTATATTAATTATCGTTATTAAAAAACAACTGCTATAAAAGAAAAAAAAGACACATTAAAAGGTTGAATTTAGATAGAGGAAAATTAATAATAAGTCTTTTTCTGTTATGGCAAGAAATTATTATGTTAATAATAATTGTTTTTTCTCTAAAATATTAAGAATTATAGGCTTTATTTTGTATTTTTAAAGTTGATTCTTTACCAAGCACAATTTTAACTAAAATATTTTTTTGTTAACAGTAGTGGAACAAACTCACCATTGTCAATTCATTATTTTTCTTTATTGACTTATAAAATAAAATAATTTACTTCTTTTAAAAATGATTTGTTTTTAATACAAAACTTTTTTTATCCAAAAATCATTTGGAATACATTGGAAACCCTAATTTAAGTTTGACTAGTAACTGAAAAACAGAAGAAATATAGGTTATATTATCAAACTTGACTGTATCAAAACTTAATTTCTTTAATAACCAATTTTATAAATTAAAAGCTAAATGCATTGAAATTCACCAGTTTTTTTATAAAACTAAACAAGACAAGTTTATTGAGAAGGGAAAAACTTAGCCAAAAATTGAGGATGGAAGATGTTGGAAAGAGAGATAGTAAAATCTGGCTAGCTTCACTCCAGTGGTGGCTGGTGCTTGAAAAACTTGGTGGTTGCAAGTGTTTTAAAAATAACAATAACAGGCTAATTGTAAGCTATTATTTTATGTGCCTAGCTGATGCTTCATGTTTTTTTATTATATCAGTAACTTTTATTCTATGTAGATCTTTAAATCATGTTTTAACCCAACCCATTTGTCTTCTCCACCAAACAATAAACAGGGGAAACAAAATGATGCCAATTATAATTCACAGCCACACAACCAACTGCACTTTTTGTATAAATCAGATTAAATTTTCTGTTAAAAAACCTTTTTCCAGTTTGGACAATTTGGGTAAAACCAGGAAGGTCTGGTATAGGCCTACCCAATCGTTCTATTTCACATTTTTTTTCACTTGACAGCGAACTGAAAGGTCTTTGTAATATATTTTCAACAGAATTCATTGTCCTAACAAAACTGTCATTAACTAATAGTTCAACCAAATCTTAATCTTATAACTAACAGTACTTGGTACAATAATTGAACCACTCAAAAAACACAGATAACTTCATATAAGAATAAATAAAATTACTGAGTTTTATTTACTATGGCATAAACAAGGTGAGAATTATTTCAACACCATTTAAAACAAATACCTAATACTAAAATCAAAATGTCCCTGATATTTTTGTTATCGGATGAACAATAAAGGTTAAAAGTGATCAAACCACTCAAAAAACACACGTAACCTTGAAAACAAATACAAACAGACGACTCGAGTTAATAACATGATGAACATAGGAGCGCTGCTGTAGTCCATTCCATATTTAAGTGTAAACTATGCAGTGCTCATGTCTGCTGTCAGGTTGCAACTTTTCTGCAACCTAAGAGATAGGCCATTGCTAGGCAACAAGTTAAGTTTTCAAGATACGAAGTGTTCCATGTTATTTATCATTAGAGGGACGGGCAAGCCTGGTACTCTTGAGCTCTGCAACCTAAGTGATGACATCACACCACACAATTCTTTCTTAGTTATCACTAGCTCTACACTGTATTTTTTTTATCTCTTTCGTTTAAAATGATGTACATAAAACTTGAATTCGTATTAATATTTTCAAAAAAGTTTAGATTTAAAATATATTTTTATTGTTTAGACTCCAAACAAGACAATAGAGACAAGATATTCGTCATAATTAATTTTCTATAATGAACTAAAAAACATGACATTAATTAGGCTGAATGACATTTTTTTCTCATTAATTCATTGTCTTACTACCAACCTAGTCCTTTCACTCAAAGTTTGATGAATTTACTTTATTTTTAGATTTAGAAAATTTATCATTAGCCTATTCTGATAATTTTGAACGACTGTATTGATGCTATTAGCACAAATATATTTTATTTTACATATATTTACAGATTGAATTATTCTTGTAATATAATATTCTTTTTTTGTTGTTGTTGATTAGGTGTACCTGGTGTTATTAGTGAAAGACTCAAGGAAGGTCTACATGCCAAACATTGTGCCTTATCTCTTGTAGGGGAACCAATAATGTATCCAGAAATAGATAAGTTCATAAAGTTGCTTCATTCCAAAGAGATTTCTTCATTCTTGGTCACCAATGCTCAGTTTCCAGAAGCTATACGGTACTATATAATTACTATGAAGATTTATTCAACACCTAAGTTTATAAAAACAATGAATAACATTTTCAACAAATAAATGAAAGCCATTTAAAATGGGTAATTCAAATTTAAACAGTACTTATTTAAAATTTAATTAATTGATTTTTTTTCTAAATACAAAAGATTACTAGGCAGTCTGTACCAAATCAACCTTTACCTTTACCAAATCAACACATTTTGATGTTAACAACATTTTATTGTGTATTAATAAAAGGCTTGCATTTTTTATATTGATAGTAGAGTTGATCTAACAAAAAATGTTATGTACTCTAATTTTTATAAATATTTCGAAGTAATTAAATATAGCTTTTAATTAAATATTTTGTATGACCTATTAGTAGCTTTTAGTATAATACTTTTTATAACTTATTAAAAGTTAAATTAACATTTTTATTAATACTATTTTATTTTAAACATAATTAATTCTTTCCTTTTTTTAGAGATCTAAGCCCTGTTACTCAGCTATATGTTAGTGTTGATGGAAGCACAAAAGAAAGTTTAAAAAAAATTGATAGACCCTTATTCAGAGACTTTTGGGAGCGGTTCATCGACAGTTTAAAAGCACTTTCAGATAAGGTATGTTTTCAAATTTGGTTTGAATTTTCCTCATATAAACTTTCTATGAGTTTTTTATATTGATTATTACAGTTATCATAATTTCTATTGTAATAGTGTTTCACAGTCCGTTTGATTTAATTAACACTTCTTTTAAATTAAATTGTTAGATTTTTGAAATTGATTAGTTAGTACTGACTTTTAAACAAAAATGATTCTTAATTATTTCTTAAATTACTATACCTTAAAGAATTCATTATTTTAAAAATCCTACACTGTAATTCATAATTTAATTTTGTTTTTAAAATTATCAATTTATAAATATACTTATATAAAAATTCAATATAGGCTCTTTTATAAAGAAATAATTAATTATTTTAACTATTGAATTTAATGAAAAATAAAATAAAAAAAAACCATGTAAATTGGAAAAACTAACTATTAAATAAATAATCAAGTAAATAACCCATTGACAAGTTTTCCCTTTTATTTTCTCATGGTTATCTCATTGATCTAACTACAGAAATTCTAATTTATTTTGTACTCTATCAATGAATATTTCTACAATTACTCTAATAATTATTAATCCTATTTTTATATTTTTTTATTCTATACTAATTGTTAAAACTTAAATTAATTTCCAGGGACAGAGAACTGTCTATCGTTTAACACTAGTCAAAGCATGGAACGTGGAAGAACTAGAAAATTATGCAGATCTAGTCAGCCTTGGAAATCCTGATTTCATTGAAATAAAGGTAAGCAGTAAGTATTGGTCAGGTTATAAATAGTGTCTTTCAATAACAGTTTAGGTGATATCATGAATAACAAATAGATAAAAGCACTGCTAGAAATTATGGTAGTATAGAAATTTTGTTTTTATTCTAAGTTTAAAGACAACACACAGAAAGTAGAGCATCATTGCAAAAGAACTCAAAAAGTGGTGCAATCGCTGACTCACAATC
Source organism: Aphrophora alni (assembly GCA_963513935.1). Lineage (NCBI taxonomy): Eukaryota > Metazoa > Arthropoda > Insecta > Hemiptera > Aphrophoridae > Aphrophora > Aphrophora alni. The sequence goes on from OY740767.1 coordinate 99,790,752, forward strand.
ATTTTGCTTAACACAGTGAAAACGAAAACTATAAAAGTCCAAACTGACCTACAATGGGGTCAATCGTTGTTGAAGGGTCTGACAGGGTAGGTATTGAAGAGACCGACGGGTCGAATGGCTGTTAGTACGTCAGCTACAGGGAGACCAGCCACCATTCCATCAGAGACAGCCTTTCTTCTAGAAATTTCATGGATTGAACTTTGCGGATTTACACCATCACTGGCTGAATAAAAAGTGAGCAAACTAAATGTACAACACATTTATAATAAATAAACAATATGAATTGATGATGGGTTGAGGGATTTGTGGTCAAAAGAAAAGTGAGATCTTAGATGCATGTTATAGCCTAAAAGTAATAACCTCAAAATTCGTTCTAGCCTAATAATTTAATTAACTTCAAAATTTTGGAAATTTTAAATGAATAATATAAAGCACATATTATAATAACTACAGCTAATTTAAATAAAACTTACTTTTAAACTTACCATTTCAAAAACAATAATAACAGTAACTTTACTTAATAACCTAAAATGATTGAATAATAACGTTTTATTATTCTTTTGTAATTTATTTCATGTTTAGATAATTATTTTTAATTCAAATTCAATGTATATTGTGTATTAGTTAATTTAAATAACAAACTGGTTGAATAGGATAAATTAGGTTAGTTTTAGTGTTTACAACGAATTATTAAAATAAAGTGGAACAGTGCGAACTGGCGGCGAAAGTTAGAACTATCGTTGAAATCTAGGCAGTGGTTGTATAAAAAACATAAATATATAAAAAGTGAATGTGGATGAATTAAAACCTTTTTAAAAACAATTTTAACTACAGATATGACTACAAACTATAAATAATGTAAATATACTATTTAAAATGACTATGAAAGGATATTAAAAAATATATATTTGATGTTTGAATGCACGGCCATACGCAAAGCCGATAGCGGAAAATATACCAGTGATGGCGGGACTGCATTGTAGCCCGGGTTGTTGGAAGAAAAGGTATTTAAAAGAGTCTGAGGTAATACCAAAAATTTTAATATCGTCAAGAATGAACATTTAAACAAATTTCCAAATTATTTATTTGGACTTTAGTGGGTATATAGATTTAATTAATATAAAAAGATTTGAACTGTAAAAATTGTTAATATTAATAACATTAAGATGATTTGTATATTTTAAGATAGATGTTTAAAAATGTATGATAATTGCACATTTAAAAAAAGCCCGAATCTTAAGATCCGAGATTAAAGAGTAATTTAAATAATTGAGTTGTTGTTATTTAATAGTTAACCATTATACTTTAAAGTAAAGTTAACGTGCTAGAGCAAGACCCAACTTGACTAAAATTAATAATATAATAACTATGTAAAAAAAAAAAAAAATTGTTATTATAGTGTATTCCATTCTGGATGTTTTGAATATAAATAAAAGAGTCATTTTTTCTTTCTGTCAACGATACTTAGCTTGCTCTAAATTATATTGTTTTGGGAACAAATAATTAAGCTATAATATCAAGTTATATTTAGTTAAATTCTAAATGGCATTTGTTGAAATAAGTATATATACCATACTGAAGATTATGAAGCCTTTATATTAGGGTATCAGATTGTATCAATCAATATAAATGAATAGCATAATAAATATGTCTATAATATATGGAAACTGAACCATTGATTATTTTAGTTTATTCGAACCCTAGCAAATGATCATAAGCTGTGTTTTTTAGTTATTATTAAAAAATTGTTCCTTTACTGAAGCAAAAAGGGTTTGTAATTTTTTTCTTTTTACTAAAAATTTGTTTGATTGTGACAAATGTGTCTTACGTTCAATTTATTGTACACTTATAAATTGTTGAATTAGAGTTTCTCCTAAAGATTATTAATTATGTGAGGAAAAAAATTATATGTGAAGTAGTCATTTGTTACGAAATTTGTTCTTATTGATTTTTTTTTTCATTCTGTCATTCAATTTTTTAAGTTTTCTTATTCATTAAATTGAAATTATGTTTTGTTGTTTTTAACCTATTGCAGGTTTGGTTACACAATTGTAGAAATTTGGTGGCTTGAGTAATTGATTGACTAGCCCTGTTAAGTCATATATTTCTATATAGATATATAAAAAGAAAATTTCTAAATAAAGTAATTTGTTTGGTGAGTTAAGAACTTTCTTATTTAGGAAATGTACTGACTTGGTTAACAATGTAAGTTAATGTTAATTGAAATGTGCTGACATGAACTAATTCATTCAGACAGAGATTTACAATACACATAAATAATACTTATTAGGCCTTATAATAAGTGAATTTACTAATTTTTAAAAATTTCAATTTATAATGTGAGTTTAATGTTTTTAATATTTATTTTTTAAAAGCCCTGGCTACAGTATTAGATTTTAAATAAGAATTATGTATTACAACTACAAAACTCTTATTTTATAATTTAATTAAACACAAATTTAATGATCAAGTTTATACAAGAAAAGTTAATAAATGAAATATACTTAATTATATTGCTCTCTTTCTCTCAGGGTTCTCGTAAAGTTTTAGGTAATACATACTATAGATATCTAGATCTAAGTGTACATTGTTAAATAAAAAAAAACAAATACTAATAGTAAGTTAATATAATCAAGTTCTCTTAAGCAATCAAATTTACAAATAAGTAATTAAATAGTAAGCATTATTTTTTTTTCTAGTCCATGTTATTAAACCATGACACAAAATATGCTGATGCACAGCACACTAAAAATTCAGTACATATGGCCTATTTCATATACAATCACACATTGTTATAAAAATAAAATAGGTTTTTTTTTTTTTAACAATATCTCTAGCAGAAATCAAATCCTTAAAGAAGGAAGCCACAGCAAAAAATCTTAAAAGACTTGGAAATTCAAGTATCTGTAAAGGTGGACTTGGCATTTTTACAATTTAAAAATTAAAAAAGTATATACAAATTTAATGATTAATCTACCGATTTAGTGTGCTCACCTTGATAAGAAATAATTGTACGAATATTTATTCCCTTGCAGTCTTTATGGAACCAACCCAGTGCACTCTTATTTTTATAAATGCACTTTTCTTATTGACGTCACTATTTTCAGTACTTAGTTAATCAATAATTTTAGTCTCAATATTTTTTGTTTAGTCAGATATTAATTTTTTAAATCCATATCCATATTTTATACTTTCTCCGATTTGTTATATCTCTGAAATTATAGATTTAGTTGAGAAAAGTATTACAAAGGTCGGGAATTTGAGGAAAACTGGGAAAAGTTGGGAATTCCAGTAGACAGTATTAGGAGACACCCTCATATGCTAATTTCACTAATTTGACAAATTTGTGCCAGTCTTTTCGGTCCTTGTTAACATAGTAGTGTAAAATGTTGAGTTATACCGTTTGTTATATCCTGACTCAGGTTTATACACCACCGACGTTCTGTATACTATTCCCAATGCTTCTGCCACAAAATGTGTACCCCTGTCCATCTATAGTTCCGTAGGCATGCCATAACATGGAATAATGTCATCTAAAAGAAATTTTTGGTGGTGTGTGCATCTGCCTTTTCCGTTGCTTTGGTGATCGCGAGCCTTGTAGTGTTGCTGTCGCAATGAGAATGTATGATTTTTTTGTTATATTTTGACAAGGGTCCAAGGTAATCTACTGTTAATATTGTGAAAGGTTTTGTATTTTATCTGAAGATGGAGTAAATCTCCGCGCATCAGAAAAAGAAAAGGAAGTCAAGCAACAGACAAAACTGGACTAAGTAAACTTTAAACTGTAAATAATTTAACTAGTATTAGCAATTATGAATTATATGAAAATGTTGTTGGCTATATGTTAGTACAACAAAAACAGATATATTACAATGCTCTGTTTGCAGTGTTACAAGCAGACTGTAGAAACCACAAATCCATACATACGACCGTATACCCAAATTTGTTATTTGGTGAGCTCAAGCACCTGGGATGCTTAGCTAAAGATGACCATGTCCATCCCAAAAGAAAATGTACAACTATATTACCACATACCCATATTACCACCTGTCTCATAACTCCCTAAACTGTGGTTTCCATTGTCAAGATGCCAATTTACCATCAGTTATCATCATGGAGCCTATACAAATACATACCTATTCCTTTACACTATATAGGGTGTTTCATGGGAACCCTGACAAACTTCGGGAAACGGTTCCATGGGTCAATACAAGAAAAAAATGTTATATAAAGATAGGTCCAAAACCTATTTGTTTCATATTTACAGCCAAAAATAGAGTTTTTTCAGTTTTGCTTGTAGTTAAGGCATTTTTTGACCTCTGGATCAGAAATTAGTGGTAATATTTTGATAAAACCTACATGGTTAGTTAGTAGAGAAAATTCTACAGATATATCATTAGTTTTGGGTACTAAAATGAGGACTTTTATTCGGCAACAGCACTTTCAAGATTAAAATTTACTAAAAAAATTAGTACTCAAAAATTATTTTCAATTTTTAAATGGCTTTCTCGAGTGATCCGATGGACCATTATGGCTGCAACTTTACCAAAAGTTGTAGAATTTCATGTACAATAAAGTTATTATGTTTAGTTTTACAATCAACTTTTATTGGTGTATTAATAAACTGTAAGCTAACACAAATTACAAATTACCTTTTAACTGGTGTATGATGCAACATGCATTATTGTTTGTATAATATGAATTCTACTAAATTTAAATAAACATTTTTTATCTTACAATACTATTTACTGGTTTTACCATAATAATAATAATACTTAGTTTAAAATGTTTTCAAATTGTCCCCCATTGTGATTTCAGCAGAATCTGGCTCGCTTTAACAGGGAAGGCGTCGCGCAGCTCTTATCATTGCAGGGTTGTCTTTGATTGATTGGGTGACATTTAATATTCTTTCTACTAACTCTACTCTTGTCTGTGGTTTGGTTTAGTAAACCTCAGTTTCCATGTGCTCTCACAAATAAAATTCCATCGGAGTCAGGTCCCGTGACTTTGGAGGCCAATGTACTGGTCCACGCTGAGTAATTACGTTTCCGTAACAAGCGAACAACATTTAGTGACGTGTGCGGAGGTGCTCTGTCATATTGATAGAACATTTTTGCCCTGGTTTGGATTGAGATATCCTCAAGAAGTTCTGGTAAGTGTCCTGTAAGAACTGTAAATATGTTAAACCATTCAGTACCCCATCTAAAGGTCCGACAAGATTGTCATTAATGAGGCCGCACCAAACATTGACTAAGAATCGTCTCTGAATGTTCGTCTCAACTGGGGCGTGCGGATTTTCTTCGGCCCTTATGTGAGTGTTCTTGGAGTTATTAATACCATTCCGGGTGAATTAAGCCTCGTCTGTAAAAAGAATTAACATGACCAACCGACGATTTGCTTCAACCCAACGACAAAACTCAGACCTTTTAATATTATCACCGGCGTGAAGAGCTTGCACTTTCTTCAAATGGTAAGGATACAAACCTTCATTATTTAAGATTTTCCAAATCTTAGAAGAGGATACCAGATGCTGCTTTGAAAGCCTCCTCACACTAGTACCTAGGCTTTGCTGTACCGAATCAATGATACTCTGTTCTACATCAAGCGAAATTTGATTAATGCCTTCAAGTTTAGATTTAGCAAATGAACCTGTCTCTCTAAAACGACAATGCAATGTAAGTCAGTAAATACTTGTCTATTTGGGACAAGTCTGTTAGGAAATCTTCTGCCATATTCAATAACAGCTGCTCTAGAACTCCCATTACAAAATCCAAAATGTTGTTTGTAATAAAAAATGAAATAAGCTAATTCAGATTATTGATTATTATTTAGTTAAAGAATATTATGTTAAAAACCAGTAAATAGTATTGTAAGATAAATAATGTTTATTTAAATTTAGTAGAATTCATATTATACAAACAATAATGCATGTTGCATCATACACCAGTTAAAAGGTAATTTGTAATTTGTGTTAGCTTACAGTTTATTAATACACCAATAAAAGTTGATTGTAAAACTAAACATAATAACTTTATTGTACATGAAATTCTACAACTTTTGGTAAAGTTGCAGCCATAATGGTCCATCGGATCACTCGAGAAAGCCATTTAAAAATTGAAAATAATTTTTGAGTACTAATTTTTTTAGTAAATTTTAATCTTGAAAGTGCTGTTGCCGAATAAAAGTCCTCATTTTAGTACCCAAAACTAATGATATATCTGTAGAATTTTTTCTAATAACTAACCATGTAGGTTTTATCAAAATATTACCACTAATTTTTTATCCAGAGGTCAAAAAATGCCCTAACTACAAGCAAAACTGAAAAAACTCCATTTTTGGCTGTAAATATGAAACAAATAGGTTTTGGACCTATCTTTATATAACATTTTTTTCTTGTATTGACCCATGGAACCATTTCCCGAAGTTTGTCAGGGTTCCCATGAAACACCCTGTATATATATATATATATATATATATATATATATATATATATAATATACTGTTGATAATCAAAAATCTGTAACTGGTGCTTGCACAATTATGAGACCTATTGCTTCATGAAACACTAATGCTTATAGTAATTTATACTTTGTTTAAGTTCCTTGGCTTTAAGAAAGTAGTTTTTGGAATGACATCTGACTGTCATTTTCTCTCCAATGTGATGCAGTCTAAATGGTTGGACCATTTTAATAAAATTTGTGGACATAATTAAACCAAATCTTTGTATATATTTTTTTAACTATTCAAAATTTAGAGATACAGACATTAAGAGAGATATTAGTATAAAATTTGGATTTTATAACACAATATGCAAGAGCCTAAACAAATGCATTAGTCTTCAAAAATGTTAATTCTGGAATTATAAGTCAAAAATTAAACATAGTCTTATAAGGTCTAAGTTTTATTTATTTATTTATTATTTTTTTTTTTTTCAGATTAAAAAAAGAAGTAAGGCTTGTGATCATTTTGTTCCCAGATCCATCCTTTTCATTCAGTTCCTTCCAAAAGATAGATTACTCATATATTCACTATACATTAGGGCTGTGAAAATTGGAAATTCTTTCTAGAAACTAGTATAAGTTCCATTTGAATTTCTATCTTCCAATTTAAATAAATTGGGTTAAATTTGAAAGTCTAGCTTAATTTTTTTTTTTTAAATAGTGCAGTACAGTATATATTTTAAGAACTACGAAGTAAATGAAGTGAATTTAAAATTTCATTTCAGTATCTACTTAAAAAAATTAAGTTTGATCAGTAACTGTTGTTTAGATAAATTAAAGTTAAGATTTAAAAATTATAGTTTGGTTAGAATTGAAAATGTGATGTTTACACATTTCTTAGACTTTCAATCTAAAATAAAAAAAATGGACTTTTAGAAAAATAAGTGTTAAGTATAAATATAGAACACAATTAATTAATGTTATTAAGTCATTTATTATTGATTATAGGGTGTGACTTTTTGTGGTGGAAGTAAAGATAAGGCCAACAGCTTGACAATGGAAAATGTCCCTTGGCATGAAGAGGTAATCAAGTTTGCAGAAAAGTTAGTAGCAATGTTACCTGGCTATGCCATTGCTTCAGAACATGAACATTCTAATTGTATATTAATTGCTCATAACAAGGTAATAACAATTACTATTTTTTCATTCATATTTTAAATAATATATTATAAATTGCACTATGCAACTCTTTGTCGGCGAGTATGCTTTTGTTTTGTTTCATATATATTTATAAAGTCTCATAATTATTCACCTTAAGAAAATTATTTATAGTTTAATCAATAAAATTGATCAATTTATTCAAATTTAGTTAAACAAGTTTGCAATTGTTTTTACTCAAAAAATTGAGAATTAAAGAAGTTACGACAACACAGAATGATGGACATAATACTCCACGGGAAAACTTTACGGATCACTGGTCCAACCAGATATGAAACTTTCTAAGTTTGTCACTTCATAAAGTAAACGAAATCAGATAAAAATATTAAGCTTCGTATCAGGCCATGGTATTTTCAAGAAGCATCATAATATTGTGGGATTATTCCAAGGAAACCTGAAATACAGACTATGCAACCAGCACCTAGAAACTGCAGAACATATATTTTTAAAGTGTGAAGCATTAGGACATGTGGAAGACAACTGATCTTTGGCCCAGATGTGACCTTTAAAGCAACAAGCAACCTGGTTGGGAAAATCCTATCCTTAACCAAGGGCATAGAAACAAGCTAGTCAGGAAGAAGTACTCAAAAAGTCTAATTGGCTGAAGTGTCTAGGAGGTAAAACCCGCTTCTTTGATAATAATAATAATAATAATAATAATAATAATAATAATATATAAAATATACATTTTTATAGATTATGTCAAATAAATTACATTGGTAATATATTAGTTAATTAATATTATTTTTTTTTTACTTTTAAGAACTTTTATGCTGTTTCAGTTTCAAATAAATGGAGAGTGGTGGACTTGGATAGATTATGATAAATTCCAAGATCTGGTTAAAAGTTATTATGACAGTAATGGGACTGCTAACTTTTCAGCTGAGGTAATATAATAATATTTTTAGATTTTGTATGGAAAGGAGATACAGGCTTACCTTGGAAAGTGGTCCATGGTATTAACTTGGTAGTACACAATTGGTTAGTATTAACAAATAGAAAAACACACAATAAAACACTAAAGAACTGGAGTCTCCTATCCTTACAAAATCTAAACATAATATATATCCATGTTATATATTTATTTATTATTATTCACTTACTTTTATCAAAAACTGCCAGTTTGGTTTGAAAATCTGAATTACAAAACCAAGAGGTAATTTATATTTTTTAAATAACTATAATTAAAACTACATCCAATCAAGCCAAGATTGTTACAGTCAGGAGACGCCCAGAAAGGTCAAGGAATGCCAGGGAATTTTTAAAAAAAGGTCAAGGAAATTTGAGGTAAATTTTGAAATCCAAATGTTTTAGGAACATTCACTAAATTAAATAAACTCATAAATTTCGACACAAACACTATATTTTCAAAAAAAAAAGATTTAATTACTAATTACTCAATTGTTTACAAGTACAGTAGAACCTCTGTTAACCAGCCTCGGATTAACCGGTCCTCGGATTAACCGGCCTATATCTAGTGTACTGGTTGGATGAGAGTTTCCGAAAATAAATTGTAATTGAAACACCAAAGCGGCGGCGATATCAAAGGACTTTGTGGATAGCGGTATCCCATTGTCGGCGGCGTAAAAACACCGCGGCACCAAAGCGGCGGCAATATCAAACGACTTTGCCGATAGCGGTATCCCATTGTCGGCGACGTAAAAACACCGCGGCACCAAAGCGGCGGCGATATCAAACGACTTTTTCGATTGCGGTATCCCATTGTCTGCGCCGTAAAAACACCGCGCCATTGGCACCCTCGGTATAGCAGACATACACCCACAAAAACGTTTGATGGGCCGCTTTTTTTCCACGAATCATTTAAGTATACATTATGAAAAATATAACATTTCTTTTCAGTTTTCTTCTTGTCTTTGACGGGTATATTACAGTAAATAAAAATGAGTTAGTTACGAAAACAACGGAAGCGTGTGTTGGTTTCGTTTGAGGCGCGGTTAAATGTGTCAAAAGACTTGACAGAGGGGAATCTGTAAACGAGCTTTGTAGTGTTTAATTTTTTCATGTTTGATGTATATTATACATAATATAATATATAAGATACATTTATGGACAATAAAATGAGTTGCAATAACATCTTAATTGCATAATTCTTAGCGCTACCTGATTAAATAAGCTTTCTTTCAATGAAAAACAATTTTTCACGGGAACCTCCTATTAACCAGCCAAACGGGCAACCGGCCCGGGTGTCAGTCCCGACTAGACCGGTTAAGAGGGGTTCTACTGTAGATGAGCTTCGTGCAACTGAAATAAGGCCCATGCACTAATAAATTAGAAAAAGAAATTATGTAATTGTGGCCAATAATGTTCAATTTTGTTAATATAATATTTTGTTAGCTACTGATCATCCTCCAACTGCTTTTAAGTACATCCATGGATCGATGAATGACACGTGGTTTTGTTTATCGACCCAAAAACACTTTTTTGCAATTCAACATTTCATCCACTTAGAATCATCCTACCGCAATAAATATATTTCCATTGGAAAGCTAGTGTTCCATAGATGCATAATTATTCCAAAAAATTCCATAAATAGTTATAAATAATATTTAATTAATTGATAAAATTTGTGTATTTTGTCGCGAACAAGTAAAGAAAAAACTGCATTTGTGAAACACAAATTATGTCATTCTTTCTTTAATTTCCACAAATCCATATTTCTGTTTAATGAGTCTTCCATGAGACTGTTTTATAGATCAAATCTTCCTGCTTCGATCTGTGCTTTCATAAAAATCTTTCTAACTTTTATAGCTTTTAATATATAAAAATTAAACAAAATCAAGAATTTTAAAACATTTTTACACTCAAAAAATCACATTTTTTTTCAATTCATCTTTGAGCCTAACAAATATTATTTTATCGGAATGTGTAATATATCATTGTAAAAGTAATCTTTAATAATTATGTATCCTAAAATCTTTCTTATGAAAGATAAAAGTTTAAGAATTCGATAAAGTTTTGTATTTTTTCGTGAGCGTAATGCAGCTGATGGAACGGCGTATTATAAGAAAATACGAACTTTTAGATCATATAATTCTTGTCCAAATCCCACAAGTTGAAGATATCTTATAGTATTTTCCTTTCTCTTTCGAACTATGTATTAAAAATTAACGTAAGTTTTATAGTTTACGAGATATATACATTCTATGAAGTACTCCAACAATTTACTCCTCTCCTATTTGCTCTTAAGTGTGCCTAACGAACTTTGATGATTTCGAATTTTATTTTTATATATTCCATGAAACCTTCCTGGACCATATCACTTGTTGCTGTATTTTTGATACAACAACACGTATTTGACGTTAGTTGTGTGTTACCGTGATTGTGTTTTTTTGACACCTCAGTTTTAGCTCTGAGATGCATGCTTAGATATTAAGGTTGGTGGTATTCTTATTTAATCTTACTTCTTACATAGGCTTAGTTTCTAGTTTCATGTTTCTTTAATTTTTAGTCACTTGATAACAAGAATTGATTCTTATTCCCAAAACGTCGTGTTTTGATTTTTAACACACAAATGATGGCAAATGTCCAAAAAATGTATAATAATAAAAAACTTTAGTAATAGTTGAAAAAATTCCAAAAAACCTATTTGTATGGTGTTCATTACCATTTCTGTGAAATTCTTTCCTCCGTTACTTTCCGATGTTTTGGTATTTGACATAAAAACTCCAAATGTTTTACATCTAATAAATTTTTTTCACTACACATCTAAATTATATGCACCTTTCTCAATATAATGATTTATAGAAGTTGTGTATAAAATATATATTACTATTTTTTATAAATTATTGAAAAAAAAAAAAAAAAAAATGATGAAATTCCCTTTTTTCGTAAATATTTTTTTAAATTTTGAAAATGTAACAAATTTATTATTATTTTACCCTAAATGTATTCACAAATATTACACAAAACTTTTGAATATCTTGGAAAAAGGTGGTAAGCTATTGATTTTGGATGGTACAGGTTTTTCTGAAAAATGTTAACTTCATTTTTTGACATCTAACATACTTACTCCAAAACTGTTAAAAAAAAAAAATCTATTACATAGATGAATTCTATGCATCTTTCTGAGAAAAATGATGTCTTATAAAGTTTGGTTTTGTATAAAAATATTTTTTATGAATTTTTTAAGATAACAAATTTTTTAACCTGCTGGTTGCAGGGTTAAGTTAAAAGTTTGTGCATATTTAAAAAAATAGAGAATATCAATTAATTGTATATGGTAATTTAAAACATATATTTGTATATAAAAAAAAATGTAAAGTGTAACCAAGACTTACCATTTAATAAATACATTAGAACCTTATTAATCCAAATCAAAATTTAGGCTATGTAATGTAAAAAAAAAAAAAAAAAAAAAAAAAATTATTCTCTTTTTAAATAAACTAAAGTCAGACACAGTCTACTTTAATTAAGAATCAGAAAATTGTTAGAATTAAACCTATAACAAATACCTTAAAAAATAACAAATCAAATAACACAGGCTTCAGCTACGGGTTGTTTGGGTATCATTTTGCTGTGTATCTGAACATTGTGGAATAACTAGAAACACAAAAGCAGACAAAGCATAAAAAAAAAGCAGACGAAGAAGACTGGCTACACATTAGTTGCCAGTTCTTGCAACTTGTTATGGCATCTGACTTTTTATCAGCAGTTAATAAAATTGTATTGCATTACCTGTGGGAGAAACAATGGACCGGTGTAATAAATAATAAACTAAGAGAAATAAAAGATACTGTACAAGCCTGGAAAATATCAATTCATCATATGAATTTTTAATAAATATTTTAATGATTTAGTAGCTGCAATACACATTAGCTTTTACAGCAATACACATTACACCAATTACTCATTATATGTTACTTCGTTGCATTTATATTGTTAATTGAATTTTGTATCATTGGTTTTGGAAAATTTATATCACCTTATTTGGTTTTTGGCTTAATTTGTTTGTTTTTTTCTTTCTAAGGTGTTGATGATTGCAATGAATTTTCACCTAAAACTACAAAAAAAACACAAAAAAAACAAAAACAAAAAAAAACAAAAAAACAAAGATCATTTAATAGAAACACATTCTGTTGGTTTTAAAAGTCAATTAAGGTGTGATATGAAATAAACAACAACTAATCAAATAGATGTTAATTTTTGTAATAAATACAATCAAACACTAAACACATTTAAAAATTCAACAAAGATACTCTAAATATTCTTCATTACAGTATATATATGTTTCTTTCTTAAATTTTGTGTGGAAATAACATATATTTACCATTTTGCTTAACAGTATGTATATGTGAGCTGCAAGATTCCCTTGTTCAATAACATTTGGACAGCTTTCTAAATACTACAAGATTAGTAAAATGTCCTATGTTGTTACTATGTTCGTGCAATGATTTCAGATAATTTGAATAGTTAGTTTGAATTAATGGGCTTCTACTGTATACAGAGAAATTTTATCATTGAAAATTAGTTTATGGGTTGTGGATTATAATTTGTTGTTTGTTACTAAATTTTGTAATATTTTACTTAAAAAAGTAATTTATAAACCTTTTAAAAAATATATTAAATTCAACTTTTGATTATTACCCAGCGAGTTTTTCAATAAAAATACTATTTGAAGCTCTAAATGTAATAAAAATATTCATCCATATATATCTGAAATTCATGAATATGATAACATAATGCTTAACATTATTTAGTCAAAACTGAGCTAGATAACCAGTATATTATAATCCCACAAAAGCATCACTTAAACAACTATTACACTTCACACATAATAAATTGTACTTTATGTCTATGAAATATATATTATTGAGTTAAGTATGTATAGAATTTGAGTGTCAAATATATTATAACTATAAGAGTATATTGTTTCAGGATTACATGAAACCTACTCCATCTTGGGCTGTATTTGGTTCTACAGAACGTGGTTTTGATCCTGTAGAAACAAGATGGCACAGAAAGGCTGGAAGTGCTAACCTTAGTGGATGTTAATCAACTTGATATTGTTTCCAAGTTCATAAATCACACAATAAATTTTTTAAATTTATGTTTTATTTTTGATTAAACTCCATAAAAACATTAGATTCCTGAAACCATTTCATGTAGTTTAATAGTTACATTTGGTTAATGGTAACTAACCTTTAACCATAAATGAGGTCTATTGGGAACATGGAGAACCTAGTAGTATGTACTCTTTATCCCTTCAATCAAGTCCCTGGAGGGATGGACTGTACAACCCGGTACTCATGGGAACAAAATGACTGAGACAGAAAACCAAAAATAAAAAAATATTGATTGAAGTATGGTAATGGGGCTGAGAGCATTCCAATTGAGAAACTAAGTATAGGTGTCACTTTGGTTAAAGGACTATATTTCTGATAGTGTGGGACCAGGATTTTGCTCATAAAATCGTGGTAATGTGGTAAATCTGTTGTGGGTCCGGGTGTAAATATTTTAAAAGGGAAGAAAACAATTAGCTCAGCTTCCTTTTTTAAATATTTACAATTGGCGCCCAACGTGGGGCGCAAATTGTAAATATTTAAAAAAGGAAGATGGTTTAACCCTATAGGCGGCATGGTTAATTTTCTTGATAATTCTTCGTTTGTTTAAAAATTAATAAAAAATATTATTTTTTTACAAAACCTAACTTATAAGACATCATTTTTCTCAGAAAGGTGAATAGAATTCATCTATGTAATAAAAAAAAAACTTTATTGAAATGGTTTTGGAGTAAGTATGTTACATGTAAAAAATGAAGTTAACATTTTTCAGAAAAACCTGTATCATCCAAAATCAATAACTTACCACCTTTTTCTAAGATATACAAAAGTTTTGTGTAATATTTGTGAATATATTTAGAAAAAGAAGAAAAAAATATGTTACCATTTTCAAAATTTAAAAAATTATTTTATGAAAAAAGGGAATTTGATCTTTTTTTTTTTCTTTTTCAAAAAGTCACTAAAAATAATAAAATATATTTTATACAGAACTTCTATATATCATTATATTCAGAAATATGCATAGAATTTAGGTGTGTAGTGAAAAAAAAAATGTTAGATGTAAAACATTTGGAGTTTTTTAGTCAAATACCAAAAAATCTGAGAGTAACGGAGAGAATAATTTCACAGAAATGGTAATCTACACCATTCAAATAGATTAAAAAACATTTTTTTCAACGATTACTAGAGATTTGTAATATATTTGTGAATATATTTAGGGGGAAATAATAATAATTTTTTTTTTTTACATTTTCAAAATAAAAATAACGATTTCTCCTAAAAAGTGATGCTCTGATAAGTGAGGTTAGATTTGACACCTCGACAATTGTAATAATCGTAAAAAAAAAATGTTTATGTGACAAAAGAGAGAAAAGTAGTATTGAACTTGAAGAGTTCTGAATTTTTTATCTTAACCTGAAGGAAATTGAATTTACGAGTGGTTATTTTATAATTATTGGGCGCCAGACTTTCGTCGTTATTTAACATAGAAAAAATGAATTTGATGAGTTTATAATCTCAGGGGTCGTAAGCTCTTTTAAAAGTGTACTCACAGTGACCTTGGATTTTAGCAATGAAAACACTTGTAGCTGAAATATTAACATAAAGATTTATAAACATTTTGGCAATTAGTTTTAACATAAATCAAAAACAAAATATTAACATACATTGATTACACACAATTTATGATAAATATAAATGCTTATTAACGTCTTGTTACTTTATAAGTTTTACTAATTCTGAAAAAGATCGATCATATCTTTAGCTTTAAAAAATTTTAACTTTAATTTGAAATTATTTTGTTAAGAAATCAAACTTGCAAGTATTTAGTCCATTAATTGAATTTAAGTGTTTAAATATAAGTACTTTACTTATTCTTTTTAAATTGATACAAGAAATGTATAAAATAAAAATTAATTTCGTCCTTCATTTAACCCTCCAGGTGGCTTAAGTTAATATGTTTTAAAAATTCTTCGTTCGTTTAAAAATTAATAAAATATATTATTTGTATACAAAACCTAACTTATAAGATATCAATTTTCTCAGAAAGATGCATAGAATTCATCTATGTAATAAAATTCTTTTTTTTTGAAACGGTTTTGGAGTAAGTATGTTAGATGTCAAAAATGATATTAACTTTTTTTCAGAAATATCTGTATCACCCAAAATCAATAGCTTACTACCTTTTTCTAAGATATACAAAAGTTTTGTGTAATATTTTTTAATATATTTAGGAAAACAAAATAATAAAATTTTACATTTAAAAAAAATATTTTACGAAAAAACTGAATTTTCTCTTTATTTTTTCTAAAAAACATTAAAAATAGTAAAATATATTTTATACAGAACTTCTATATATCATTATGTCCAGAAAGGTGCATAGAATTTAGTTGTGTAGTGCAAAAAAATGTCACATGCATCACAAATACCAAAAAATCGAGAGTAATGGAGAGTAAAATTTCACAGAAATCGGTACATAAACCATATTAATTTTTTTTATGATTTTTTTAAAATATTGATACAGATTTGTAATATATTTGTGGATAAAAGTTGCTAAAAAGAAAAATAAATTTTGAAAATTTTCATTAGACGAGGTACATTTTTACGTAAAATGTGAATATTGACTAACTATATTCAAACAGTAACCAAAAATATAATTTTTATTCTAAACAAAAGTTTTTATTACCTATGTTCTCACAAATATACATAGATTTTATGTGTATAATGCAAAAAAAATTATATGGAAACATTTTAGAGTTATTACGGACGGAATCAACAAATTTACCCTGTAACCGAGGCAAAATTCCACAGAAATAGGTATATAAACCATATTAAAAATTTTTTTATGATTTTTTTAAAATATTGATACAGATTTGTAATATATTTGTGGATAAAAGTTGCTAAAAAGAAAAATCTATTTTGAAAATTTTCATTAGACATGGGTCATTTATGATAAAAATCTACCTTCACAATAGCCTAGACGTTGAGGTTAGGGCTGTGAAAAAAAAAACCAAAAATATGAAATATCACTAATAAATACACTCTACAAACATTGACACATTTATTATAAGTTGTATATACATTTATATATTATGTATATACATATTATAATAAATAAATGGTTTCTTGAAACTAAAAGTTCCAATAGCAAATCTAGAACTAGGCCTGAGTAGTACTAGATTTGGCTAGACTAGGCCGAAAATATGAATTATCACTCATAACTACACTCTACAAACATTGACACATTTATTTTAAGTTGTATAAACAAATTATAATAAAAAAATCACTTCATGAAACTTATATTCATTATAAAAACAAAGCTATTGCACTTTGAAATTTCCACATCGGCAAAAATCTTGCGAGATCGAAGTAACAAATTTGAGGTTATTCTACGTTTTATAAAGTACCTCAGCCTTTGTATTTTTCCTTGTACAGATGTGTTTCAAATACAAGGTTAAACATTGAAACCTCCTCTTCACAGTTATATCAAAAACGACAAAATTGTATAAAAATAAAGATCGGATTCTTCAAGACTGTCTAGATACTGAATATCGCAAACCGGTCTGAAAGTTCAGAGGATCATTTCCTAGAATGGATATAAATCGGAAACTATATAACTTAGGATGATTTCGTCTTCATAGTTCGAAAGAGGAAGAAAAATACTATATAATATTGTCAACTTGTAACAGTTGGACAAGTTTTACCATTTCGAAAAAATATATGAACATATAGGTGATATTTTCTATATAAAACTCGCCGCGAGAAACTGTCGCAATCTAGCGCTAACAAGGTAAACTTCAGTCTAGTCTTATTTCTCTACTACAGGCTACATAAAATTTTCTAAACTTGGTTATGAAAGATTGAAAGATAACCTTTTCAATGGTATAAAATACATTTCGATAATATAATATCTACTAGGATAAAAGTTGAATTCCAAAAAATGTAATTTTTAGCGTGTAAAATAGCATTAAAATTCTTGATTTGGTTTAATTTTTATATAATAAAAACTATACTAGTTGGAAACATTTGAAAAACACCGTTTTGAAGAGAAAGACGCGATCTATCAAGCAGTGTTATGTTAGATGTGACAGATTGAAATTTCGTAATAGGAATAATTGACAAACGCGACGAATGTTTTGTTTAAAACTTGTTAACGTAAAACTTGGACGTTTCGCATCAAAAATATGCGAACTTCGCCAATTTTTGGAATATTATTTATAACGTTTTGTGGTATTTTTTTTGCATGATATGCATCTACGGAACATTAGCTTTCCAACGGTATTTTATTTATTGCGGTGGGACAATTTTAAGTGGGCGTAACGTTGAATGGCCAAATACGTATTTTTTAGTTGGTGAAGTGAGCCATTACTAATGCCGCGACCCGGTCGCAGTTAAAACCGGGTCGTCCACCACTTCGAGGGTTAAATGATACTTGGACTCACATAGATTTTTTTATGAAATAAATTAAATTCATATCAATTACATAAACAATTCAAAGAAAATACATATAACATATCATAAAGAGTTTATATGAAACAATAAAACCTGTGATTCACGTTTGTTCGTTAGACTGTCGAAGTTTATTGTCCATTGAGTAACATCGTAGCTGATCTCACAATTGTAGTAGATGAACACTGTTGAAGTATGTCTATATTCTTTAAAGATTTCGTGGTTGTAATCTCAAAAGGTCATTTTTACTAACTAATGAATATAATCGTTCATTGTCCAAATTTCGAAAATCACGTGCATGATATTAACAATTTACTCAACTTAACGCGTTTTCCTGCTTTTTCGTTAAAAGTTTATTTATGGAAAACTACTGATCACTATTAATCGTCTATCATAGTTACTTTCACGAATTTTTCTCATTTTATAGAAATTCGATTACATTCTAACACACAGCCCAAAACAGGTCCATCATCTACCCGTTCCTTTCTCAGACTCTAACCTTTAAAACACACCTTGTCCGTCTAACCTCCCAACTAAGACTGTTGTTAACACATCTTTCACCTTCTAACGCTGGACTGAGACTGCTCGAGAAACCATGTGATGTCCCACTTCCGAAAGCGTTCTTTCCGGTCACTCTTACAAAAATCTTACACACTCCCTGTAATTCTCACATTAATTTACAAACACTATTTATTAAACATATTATATTAAAATTGAACATGATTACTTATTCTATTGTTTTGAAAATCTATTTTTCTCTTATAAATGAATTTACCAAATACAAAATGTTACTTAAACAGCTTTTCCCTCTATACATTTTACCGCGGTTTTCAAACCTACTACAAACGTTAATTTTTCACATTGTCACAAAACCCCACAAAAGATTTGTATTACAATATAAGTATTGTACTATAAATCTTTTCTATATATATAATAAAAAAAATTAAATTTGCAAATAAAAAAAAAATTAAAATTTTAATAGATTTTCAAAACTTTTAACTTCAGCAGCTAAGGACATTTATATACACTAAATGTATATATTATAGGAAAGATTCTCTTTTTTTAAAAAAAATTACTTGCTAAGTACCCTTTTTCATTATCCTAACTATTTTCAATTATCATTACTCATCTATACAAAAAACAAATCACTTAGCGCTAAAACTTATCTCTATTGACCAAAGAACCCTCATCAGCTTTTTATCAACATCCGTTGATTGAAAGCTTTTCCATCAACATTTTCTTGTTGACAGGATATGTCACTCAAACCTTATCTCCAGACATCCGTCTGTAAACTTTACTGCCATCTGCATTTCCTTTCTCACGTTTTACCCTTTGCCAAGACGAAAATATTTTACACCTCTATTGGAAATCTAATTTTCATTCTAGTTATTCATCTGAATATATTTTTTATCTCTATATAATCATAAATTAAAAAACTTCTCATTAATACTTAACATTACTACAAAATTACTCAATTATTACTTAAAATCACCTCAAATTACTTTAAATCTTTTTAATTCTACCTTTACATTATTATAAATGTCAACTTTAATCCAATTATTATTTAATCTTAATTACATTCTCAATTATTCTTTGTCTTGCTGGGACAAAAATGTTCATTACTGACTTTAACAATTACTAAATCTCTTTACTTTGACTAAAACTCAACAAATATGACTTCATTATCATCAAAAAATAAAAAAATAACTTATAAAATTCACCTATCTATTTCACAATACTTCTTTACAACTGTATTATTCCTTAGTATCTTATTTTAAAAATTCCTTCTATCTTAAATCTTCCATATTCTAATAATTAAGATTGCATTAATTCACCCAAAAAAAACTCTTCATTATTTATTTATGTAGTTCCGTGGATTACCTACATATCGTCGCATAAAAAACTCATTATTTCATCGTAGCTTCCTTTAAAAAACATCATTATCGCCGTATATTCGTAGAACTCTTCAAACATTTTCCTCCTTCATAAAATCGTCGTATTCTTCATTATTTCATCGCAGAACTCAAAAAACCTCTTTAAAACTTAAAAACAACCATTAATGCAACCAACTACCATTCTTATAAAAAACTTTTCAACAGAACAACTTCATATCTTAAATACCATTTTACTTAATACTTCTGTAAAATTCTCATTTTCATATAAAAACTCAAAAAAAACTCTTGATTTAACTTCTTTACATAAAAAACTCCATAATTATCTTTTACTTGAATACAAAAACTTCATTACAAAAAAAATAAAAAAAAAATACATTGTTTCCCAGCTAAACACCTTATTTCATCAAAATCATCAAACACCTTTATCAAATTACTTCTTAAAATCATCTATTATCTCAAACTCCATTATTATTTGTTAAAAAATGTTACTAATTTATTTCTTCCATAAAATTCATTGAAATCTCTTTAGTTATCCTTACTTCACCATACTATTTTCTTTTAAAACAAAATCTTAACATCTTCTATTCATTATTCATTTTAAATCAAAAAACATTAAAAAAATCTATGATTACTTATCTTGGCAACACCTTACTTAAATTACTCAAACTTTTACCAATTATTCTCCATTTTCCAAACCATAAATCACTTAAAACTAACAATATTATTATATTATCAACTAATCCTTTTTATTCACTAACATTGAAATTCAAATTATTATTTTACAAATTAACATCAAATTATTTATCTTAATCAATTAACATATTTACATTTTTACGAAATTTTCCGCTTTGTTACATACGTACTCCTTATTCTTGTCACGTCCGGTTTTATCACTTACAGATTGATCAATTCTGTAAACCTACAATTTGTTTTCTTCTATACATCAGTCTAAAAATCTATTACATAAAATTTTTTTATGTAATATTGTCACCATTATTTATGCATTCTTACCTCCTCTCTCTCCTACTTACAATCCTTCTGACTGTTCTAATATTTTACATGTATCCTTCTGATTACACTGTGAACTCTAACACGAAGCAACATGCTATGACTTTAAAATATGCAGTGGTTGAAATGCGATATCTCTACTCAGTTCAAAATAACGCCCACTACACACCTCAACTCCATAACACGTCCTTCATGTAGTCCCAGATTGCCTCATTCATGCGAATAAAACAATCTTTCTACAACACAAACGCCTCCTACCTCCCATTGTTTGTTTTTTTTATGCATATACGCGAAAAAAAAAAATTTCAATTCATAAAAAATTTCATCAAAATTGGTCTATCCGAAGTTGAGATTTTATCCCTAGACCCGACTGTAATTTCGTCGTCACCTGTCTACAACCTATACGTCGCTCGCCTTCCAATCTAACGAACGTAATTACGTAAAAAGATTTTTCTTCAAAACTTCCTATTTCAATTATTTAAAATTTTCAATTACAAACTATATTTTATTTTATTAAGTTATCAATAACACATGTCTCTCAATTAAACAATCTATCCTATTCAGCTTATTTTCCGTTTAAATTTTACTTAGATTCACAAAAGAAAGAAAAATATTATATTACAACAACGTATGATTTATTTCAGAACATGAATTTCTCCACACCCTATATTATTTCAATCTCAATAGCAGACATTCAGGAATGCAGGCGCTATCACTGAAAATATAAACATTTCCCCCTAGATGATGCAATTCTTCGTCCGTCTACTGATAACTATGAAAACCTTTTTAGCTCGGTTCAATACAATCTTCTCACAATATTGAATATTCAATATTAATTCTTCCATTCAATATTAAATATTATTGCTATAACAGCACAAATCACATCAATAACTTATGCAACAGGTTAGGATAGTTAGCCTAAATTAACCAATAACAACATAACCTAAGTCAAATGAAAAATAGACGATTTGGATAATTAAGCATAGAACACAACGATCTACATTCATAAGTATTAATAGCAGACATTTATATACAACCTATTATTAATAAACCACCCATATTCATTCAATTGCAAAACAAATCATTCCTAAAGCAGACGTAAGATAGGCCTATCTCTAAATTGTAAACATTCGAAATTTAGACGCTGACACAAATTAACCACACCACTACACAACCATAACATCACATATCTTTATTTAAAATCATTTCATAAGATCCCAAACTTTATTTACAAACAAATCACTACTTATAAGGAACAGTGAGTTTGCAATGTTAAACACGAAAACGGCCTACGGCCATTCTCCAAAATATATGTAACCATATTTCGAAGTACTAAATAGAACAATCAGACTGTAAATTACTCTAAGATACCACTACTTATAAATTATTTGTATGCAAAAACATCTGTTAGTTTTAATTGCAAACATTGTAAAATATTGAGGAAGAAGAAATAAGTTACTGATGTAGTCATTTAGTCAACCTTGTATTAAGATAGATCAGCTGATATGTATGTACGCGGTCTAAATCACCCTTAAATTAGTTAAATAATGTGTAATTAATAAACAAATCGATACAAAACAACAAATACGAATACAAGAAATGATTATTACAACCCCAAATTGCCAATGGCCAAGAAAAGAAGAAAAAAAACGGTACTATATGGTGCCGCGGAAGAACCCCAACAGTTTCAACAAACGATCTCACTTAAAATAGAAAAATATCGCTCCGCAACACAAGGAGGCGCCATGTTTTAAAAGAAATGAGATACACGAGTAACATTGTGGAGACGAGACAGTACAGAAGCCAAATTAACATCCAAAGTTTTCTTTATAATATTTGTGTCTAAATTAGTGATTAGAGTCAGTGTGAACTGTACAGAGCATGGTATGCTCTGTTAATTAACTATTCTAAACATTTACCAAATTCAAAGGCCTGTATCTACTTCAAAATTATCAATTCAACATTTCTTGTGAACTTTAATTAAATTTTTTTTTTAGAATTTTAATCATTTCAATTTATTTATGCGTTATAGTTGTATAACACAACCATGCCAGCCGAGTGCCTACCCCGAGATCTAGCCTAATTAATATTGTATTCTTTGAGTCAATGTGTTCTGTTAAATTGAGCTAAGCCTAGAGGCCTATAATATTACAAACTTTATTACAAATTCCATGAACTCTAAAAGAGAGTCAAATCTTAACAAATTATGAATTAATATTGTATGTTAAAGTCTAATAAAATTAATGTTATTATGTTAATATAACATCATATCCTATTATTTATTTTATTTATTAATGTTTGAACCTAGAAAGTAAGAAACTGAATTTAGTCTTTATTTATTTATTTTTTAATAACCATCCATATTCCAAATTAACCAATAAGCTTGAATTGAGTAGAGCCAAGAGGTAATTCTGTTTCATTTAGAAAGTTATTCCAAATTTAAGAAGTTTTTCAAAAAAAAAAAAAAAAAACTTGAAAGAATATATTATTTTATAATATATTATAGTAAAGAAATATTCATTTATTATTTATTTATTTATTATAAATGGCGCACAACGTGATTGGCATGATTGTGTTATGAAACAATATGTACATATCAGCTTGGTAACAATTAATTAGGATATTACATTAAAAACTTATCAAACAGTAGCCTAGATATTTAAGTTAGTCCTAGATAAATTTGATAATTATAAATCATTTACTAGTACATAAACATCACATTCTAGTTTTAAAATCCATGTTTATATGTGTTAGAATAATTAGTAAGTAAAGTAATAGGCTAACCATAAAAGTAGTACATACATGATATCAAGATGAGTTCGCCAGACGAGACATCCAAAGCAAACTATGACCTTAGGCAGACAATACAACAAACCGACAAAGCCAAGGAAGGGCAGTTACCAATTTTAAGACGAACTGCTTCCAATATAACAATAACCGACCCTATACCTCAGGATATCGAGACCAACTCAAACACTAACGTCACTGAAACCGGGATAGCTATGGACATACCTACCACATCATCCCCTAACCTGTTAGAGCAGATGACACTCCTTATTGCAAACTTACAAATAAATTTAGAAGAAAAATTAAAATTAAACCAAATAGAAACCAGTCAAAATTTAGAAGAAAAATTAAATCAAATAGAAATTAAACAAAATTTAGAAGAAAAATTAAAGGAAAACAGTCAAAATTTAGAAGAAAAATTAAAGGAAAACAGTCAAAATTTAGAAGAAAAATTTAGGCAGAGCGAGGCTAATATAAAAGCCAACTTTATAGGAATACAAATGGAAGTAGGGCAGCTTAAAGAATGTATTGCTACACAAATAAGCCAGGTAGAAAATAAATTTTCGGAAAATTTCACGGAATTAGAACAAAAATTACAGGCTAACAATTCTAAGATTATCGAGTTAGAAAATAAAGTTGACCTTACAATCACTACCAAAATTCTAAATGAGTCCCTACAAAAACACGAGACTACAATCGACGAAAAATTGGAAATAAATAACCATAATGTTATGAGGGAGGTTCAACATATAATTTCGGAATTACCCAAAACAAACGACGTCAGCAACGTCCTACCCCCTATAAATGTTACATGCGGAGCCAACGGACACGAAAACAACAACTTAGTCATGCCTACACTACCAAAATTCAACGGAAGGCAACCAAACCCTAATGAATACCTATATCAACTAAGCAGGTACTACGAACGGCTCACGAATCGGACCATAGGAAACCCTATCGACAGACAGGATTGCTTGTTCGATATCATCGAGAACAGCTTAGAAGGCAGTGCGAGCAGATGGTGGCAGCTGGTTAAGCCCGACATTACAAACTTCCAAAAGTTTTGCGAAGAGTTTTTGTCCAAATTCTGGAGCAGGGATGTCCAAAAGGGGATTCGACAAAAACTAGAGTTCGAACGGTATCGACCAGGAGGGAAACTAACCCGCAGTGAATATTTCATCGACCGTGTTCTAATAATGAAGTCGATGATTCCACAGCCTCCAGAGGAGGACATAATCACCACATTGGTGGAACACTTCGACAAAATTATCCAGGACGCACAGAGGGTGCAAAACATAACCAGCATCAAGGAATTCTCAGAACTTCTGCAACGTGAAGACACGGAGGAGGCCAATGCGGAGATAAGACACAGGAACACTACACTACAAAGGTCAACACACAACACGACACTACCCCGACCGTCAACATCATACCAACATCCCAACAGAGGAACACCACAGAGAAACCCACCGTATTACAACAACGCACAAGACTATAGGAACCACCCTTACAGACATCAGGACGGTTTCCAACACAACTCAAGATACACACCCTACCACGGAAGCCCCCAATCAAATACAAATCAGAACGGTAACAGATTTACGACAAGAAGAACATTCGACCGTCAACCTGGACCTATCGACACAGACTTCAGGTACCAAAACCAAACCCAGAACAGAACAACATACCCACCACAAAACACAAGACAGCATAACAAAGCAAGAGGAATGACTTACCCTACTAAAGAACAGACGAGAGTGTGCCAAATGATTGCCACAACGACGAGACCGCCGAGTTCAGATAGAACCGGAGAAGAAGCAAGGAGTGATACGAACCAGAGTGCGTTAAACACCAACGCACTGGTTTAGATTCTACGATCAAGATAACTAATGGCTGTACAGGTAAGGCTGAAGAAAATGGACATATCAGCACTTCACCAACTACACCAGTGCAAGGAGCAACGGAACAAATCGGAATTAGGCCATTATTAGAAAGGGAGCAACAACCATTGGAAAGAAACCCTATAATTATAAGTAACCTCTACTGCGACAGGGAGTTTTTATTACGAGAAGATGACAACGAATTGAATGAGCCCCTAATGAATTTTAAATGCCCGGAAATAAATATTAAACTTAACGGTTTGAATACAAATTCACTTCTGGATACTGGCAGCAGCATAACTTGCTTGTCCGAAACGTGGTTTCTCAACAACAAGAGCAAATTAGGTCATGTGGAACAGTTACCCGTCAGTAACACATTTATAACAACCGCCTTAAACAGCAAATCAAAACGAATTTCACAAATAATAATGGTAAAAGCAGAGATTAAGGGACTAGAGTTTGATTTACAATGTGTTATAGTACCGTATCTTATCAAAGATTGCATTTTAGGAATAGACACGATTAGGCAAATGAAGATGGAATTAAACTTCGAAAATAATGTTATTAGTATAAAGAACGCAAAAGGCGATGTACTAGAACTTAAGTTAGAATGTGAAGATATTAAAGAAATAAAGTGCAGAATGGTATGCTACGATGATAACAACAATGATAATAATAAAAATAAAAATTTAAAGACAAACAATGAGTACAACGACGATAAAATTTGTGAAATATACAAGACTTTTGAGGCAAACGACAAATTAAACAACATCCAACGAACACATATGACCGACTTAATCATAAAATATTCTGAAATTTTCTCCGAGAAACCAGGAAGATGTAATGTATACGAACACCGAATAAACGTGGAACAGCCAGAGAACTACCGAGCTCAAAGTTACCCTATCCCAATCAACTTACAGGACACAGTAGAGAGAGAAATTAACTCTTTATTAAAGCCATACCGCCAGAACATGCCTGTACAGACCAACGACTACTGCATACAAAATGGAACACCCCCAAGTGAATTGACTACCATGGAAAACAATGAGTGTGAATAAAAACAGTGAAATACCCAACAAACTACCCCAGAGTTCCCCATTATAAACTACAATCTTATGAACTACATAAGTCCCCAACCCCTACAAATCACCAACAAGTGTTATCAACAACAAATATGAGCAAACAGAAACCACAACGAGGGTTTGAAAAACAATACTACCCCAGAATAGAACTAGAATTGTATTAACCATGTTAGATTTAAGGATTGTTATTAGTTATAAGTTATTTCATTGTTATTAGTTGTGTTATTTGATTGTTACCAGTTATAGTTAGATTAAAGATGTTATTTGTGCTTCACAAAATGATTTTGGATTCAGTACCCTCATCAAAACCAGTTTGAAGGGCATTATAACAGCACAAATCACATCAATAACTTATGCAACAGGTTAGGATAGTTAGCCTAAATTAACCAATAACAACATAACCTAAGTCAAATGAAAAATAGACGATTTGGATAATTAAGCATAGAACACAACGATCTACATTCATAAGTATTAATAGCAGACATTTATATACAACCTATTATTAATAAACCACCCATATTCATTCAATTGCAAAACAAATCATTCCTAAAGCAGACGTAAGATAGGCCTATCTCTAAATTGTAAACATTCGAAATTTAGACGCTGACACAAATTAACCACACCACTACACAACCATAACATCACATATCTTTATTTAAAATCATTTCATAAGATCCCAAACTTTATTTACAAACAAATCACTACTTATAAGGAACAGTGAGTTTGCAATGTTAAACACGAAAACGGCCTACGGCCATTCTCCAAAATATATGTAACCATATTTCGAAGTACTAAATAGAACAATCAGACTGTAAATTACTCTAAGATACCACTACTTATAAATTATTTGTATGCAAAAACATCTGTTAGTTTTAATTGCAAACATTGTAAAATATTGAGGAAGAAGAAATAAGTTACTGATGTAGTCATTTAGTCAACCTTGTATTAAGATAGATCAGCTGATATGTATGTACGCGGTCTAAATCACCCTTAAATTAGTTAAATAATGTGTAATTAATAAACAAATCGATACAAAACAACAAATACGAATACAAGAAATGATTATTACAACCCCAAATTGCCAATGGCCAAGAAAAGAAGAAAAAAAACGGTACTATATGGTGCCGCGGAAGAACCCCAACAGTTTCAACAAACGATCTCACTTAAAATAGAAAAATATCGCTCCGCAACACAAGGAGGCGCCATGTTTTAAAAGAAATGAGATACACGAGTAACATTGTGGAGACGAGACAGTACAGAAGCCAAATTAACATCCAAAGTTTTCTTTATAATATTTGTGTCTAAATTAGTGATTAGAGTCAGTGTGAATTGTACAGAGCATGGTATGCTCTGTTAATTAACTATTCTAAACATTTACCAAATTCAAAGGCCTGTATCTACTTCAAAATTATCAATTCAACATTTCTTGTGAACTTTAATTAAATTTTTTTTTTAGAATTTTAATCATTTCAATTTATTTATGCGTTATAGTTGTATAACACAACCATGCCAGCCGAGTGCCTACCCCGAGATCTAGCCTAATTAATATTGTATTCTTTGAGTCAATGTGTTCTGTTAAATTGAGCTAAGCCTAGAGGCCTATAATATTACAAACTTTATTACAAATTCCATGAACTCTAAAAGAGAGTCAAATCTTAACAAATTATGAATTAATATTGTATGTTAAAGTCTAATAAAATTAATGTTATTATGTTAATATAACATCATATCCTATTATTTATTTTATTTATTAATGTTTGAACCTAGAAAGTAAGAAACTGAATTTAGTCTTTATTTATTTATTTTTTAATAACCATCCATATTCCAAATTAACCAATTAGCTTGAATTGAGTAGAGCCAAGAGGTAATTCTGTTTCATTTAGAAAGTTATTCCAAATTTAAGAAGTTTTTCAAAAAAAAAAAAAAAAACTTGAAAGAATATATTATTTTATAATATATTATAGTAAAGAAATATTCATTTATTATTTATTTATTTATTATATTGCTTCTTACAGATGCACAAAACCCTTCCTTCTAACTAATCTGTTATCGTCACATAACTTCAAAATTTATTTTCTTTTATAAACATAAACAGTTATCTATTGATAACTAGCGTCTTCGATTAAATTACTTATTAGAACTTTTAACTAAAGCTTATAACATTTCATCTTAACCTACAAAATTAATTATTACACACAAATTATTTGTTCACATATCTTAATTATTATTTTCTAATTTAAACTTTTTTATTATTAAAATCTTATTTATTAATATTATTATTCCAAATCAAGTCCGTATTTTGTTAAAATGTCTTTACATTATTTTCAGTCGTTCCAAAAAATTTTACAATAAACCCTGTTATATTAATTTGTTTTTTTCTGTGATTACCGCAAAGGTGAAATATTTTGAAATACATGATTTGATTTCTGAAAACATCTCCTACACTAATTACCTCTTCTAACATAGACAGTTTTTCTAAGCTAGTCGATACATCTAACATGGTTTCAACAAAAGCATCTCCCTTGTTGACATTACTTCTACGTTTTATTATTGACAAACCTTCCACACCCCTCTCTCTTACAGACATTCCTACACTTCCTTCCCTCATAAACATCTCAGAATACAATGACCTACATTTGTCAGATGTCAGTTTAGAATTCTCAACCCCACAAGACCTGTTTATTACTACAAAGCCCTCTTTTACTATTTCCCTTTTAAACTTGTATTCAAACTCATTTTGTTCAAAAAGACTTTTTATTTTCTGTTGTTGAATTTGAAAAATACTTGTAAATTTTAACATTGCATATTTTTCAACATTGAAAGTTTTACGACACACTTGCCTTTTAACATTAACAGCTGATTCTTTTATCATTATATTATTTACTTTTACTTTGTTTTTTGAATCACATAAAGCCCATTTAACCCTTGATTTGGCAATGTTAATTTTCTTGACAATTCTTCGTTTGTTTAAAAATTAATAAAATATATTAATATATAACAAAACCTAACTTATAAGACATCATTTTTCTCAGAAAGATGCATATAATTTATCTATGTAATAAAAAAAATAATTTTTGAAACGGTTTTGGAGTAAGTGTGTTACATGTCAAAAATTTATGTTACCATTTTTCAGAAATACCTGTATCACCCAAAATCAAAAGCTTACAACCTTTTTCTAAGATGTACAAAAATTTAGTGATATATTTGTGAATACATTTCGGAAAAAATATATCAAAATTTGTTACATTTTGAATATTTAAAAAATTGTTTTACAAAAAAAGAGGAATGGTCCAGCTTATTTTCAATAAATCACCAAAATTTGTAATATTTATGGAAAACCAACTTCTAAATATAATTATGTTCAGAAATGTTCATAGAATTTAGTAGTGTAATTTAAAAAAAGATTGAATAATAATTTTGGAGCCAGTATTGCATAGAACAAAAAAAAACACGAAAATCCAAGGCCAAATTTCACTTCAAAGTCCAATTGAGCGTAGAAAATCTATTTTTACATTTTTTACGAGTATTACAAACGTTTTCTAGTATAAATATGAATAACAATTGGTAAAAAAAAAATCAAATTCTGAAATTTTGAATATAGAAATTGTACTTACCCGTAATAAGTTATAAATTTTGCAAGGTTTACCCACTAACGCCTTTTTAGTAATGTTTTGTACACCTAAATCAACATTCACTAGATTTCACAATTACAATAACACAATAGATTCTACAAAGAATAACACACATATAAACTTATATAATACATTTTTATAATCAATGAATACACTCGATTTATCACAAGAAATATGAAGAAAGCGACAAAAAGAACGCCATTTTGCTTCAGTTTGCAACCGTCAATCCGAAACAACCACGTTGTCTTTAGGTTCCATATGACTGACTAAAACTTGGTTTATATCATTGGAAAGGTCTGTATTTTGTCTATACAAAGAGATAAGAACCTGTCAGATAGGGCAAATGTAAAGCTATATTTAGAATAAACAAGGAGAGAAGTAGGTTACAGTTCTTTAGCCGTCGAGTGCAGCAGTCTGCCGGAGAAATAGGGGACTTCAAAGAATTATTGTATTTTGTCTAAATGTAGCAAGATAATCAAATTTCATAACCTCTAAAAGCTTGAAATATGAGCTTTTCAATGGTGTATAATTCATGTTTCTAAGAATTCATTTACTAGGGTAAAGTGGACTTGAAGAAAACAACCATTTTTTTTCTCTAAAACTGTTTTTTTGTGTTGAAAAAAATCTAGAATGAAAACCATTTGTCTTTCTGACATGTGGCGAACTCTGTTCGATAGGTAAACATTTGTACTAAGAACAGTATAATTGTCAAGGAATATGGTTGGAAAACATTATTATCACAACGTCCTAAAGGAGGACTCCATTTTGTATTCTTTGCCAACCGTCATGTTTCTGTCTAAAACACGCCAAACTTTACCAATTAATTAAATATTTTTATAGCGTTTTATGAACTTTTGATTACATGTATATGCATCTACGAAACGTCAGCTTTACAATGGTATAACATTTATTTCGATAAGATGGTTTTAAGTAACTCTAATGACGAGTTGCAAAATGTGAGTTTTTTACAGTTGTCCATCTTTCGTCAGTGGTCAAATGACAGTTTCTTACCCAACTGCCAAATAGTGAGTTAACCCCACAAGACACATTAAATTCAACATTTTTCTTAATTTCTAACTTTTCCTTGTTATATATTTCATTGTTTACTTGTTTAAAAACATAATCATTTACATAATTAACCTCTATTATAATTAAGTCATCTGAAATCTTATTCACTTCATTAAAATTGTCAATCTCAACCTTACCCATTACTTGATCTAAATTGCCATCTATATTATTAATATCCTCCATCAACACATCTTCTACTTTATTAATCTGTTCAAATTCTACTTTTTTCTCACAATAGCTTAATTCAAATTCTACTTTATTATTGTTTTCAACAGCATGGATACTCTTACATACATCACTCATTATTTCTTTCTGCACTTGACCTAACCTCTCCACTACATTAATTCCCATTTGCTTATTTTCCCATTTAAAATTCTGTTCTAATTTTACACAATCTGGTTTTAATTCAACCCTGATATCTTCAAATTTTTTATACATTGCTACTTTTAAATTTAAATTATCCTGTCTTAACTCTAATTTGCTCTGTTTTAACTCATTATCTATCTTATCCAATTTTACATTATTTTGTTCAAGTTTAACTTTAAAATCCTCTAATTTAGCATCAATTTCTAGCTTATTCTGATCAAACTTATTACTTATTTCTTTTAATTCCAAATTATTTTGGTCAAATTTAGTATTAAATTCTTGCTTTAACTCTACATTATTTTGTTTAATATCATTACTTATACATTCAAATTTTTTATCATTATCTTGCTTAAATTCTAAATTATTTTGTTCAAGCCTAGCATTTATTTCTAGATTATTTTGTTTTAAGTCTTGTTTAGTTTCTAAACTATTTTGCTCAAATTTACTCATTAAAATCTCAAACATTTTCTTAATTTCTTTATTTTGATCATTATTTATTTCATCCCTATTTACTCTATCTTGCTCAATCACCTTAACCTGTTCAACCCTTAGATTATTATTATTAGTACCCTCCATTTTTAGTTATTATTATTATTTACCTTGTTTTTTTTTTTAAATTTAACTTTTAATTACCAAAATCATTATTCTAACCTGCTTACTATTACTATTTATTATTTCTGAATCCATTTTAATCTTATTTAATTGATCAAATTTATTATATTTAACAAAAAAGAATTTTATTTATTTATTTTTTTTAAGAGAATATTTCCTATTATAAGAATGTCCTTACCTTGTTAAATGTTTTCATTGTACCAAAATCACTGTTTTTTCGACTATAAACGCCCCAGGGTTGGGAGCCAATTGTGTTAATCGTAAAAAAAAAAAGTTTATGTGACAAAAGAGAGAAAAGTAGTATTGAACTTGAAGAGTTCTGAATTTTTTATCTTAACTTAAAGGAAATTGAATTTACGAGTGGTTATTTTATAATTATTAGGCGCCAGACTTTCGTCGTTATTTAACATAGAAAAAATGAATTTAATGAGTTTATAATCTCAGGGGTCGTAAGCTCTTTTAAAAGTGTACTCACAGTGACCTTGGATTTTAGCAATGAAAACACTTGTAGCTGAAATATTAACATAAAGATTTATTAAACATTTTGGCAATTAGTTTTAACATAAATCAAAAACAAAATATTAACATACATTGATTACACACAATTTATGATAAATATAAATGCTTATTAAAGTCTTGTTACTTTATAAGTTTTACTAATTCTGAAAAAGATGGATCATATCTTTAGCTTTAAAAAATTTTAACTTTAATTTGAAATTATTTTGTTAAGAAATCAAACTTGCAAGTATTTAGTCCATTAATTGAATTTAAGTGTTTAGATATAAGTACTTTACTTATTCTTTTTAAATTGATACAAGAAATGTATAAAATAAAAATTAATTTCGTCCTTCATTTAAATGATACTTGGACTCACATAGATTTTTTTTATGAAATAAATGAAATTCATATCAATTACATAAACAATTCAAAGAAAATACATATAACATATCATAAAGAGTTTATATGAAACAATAAAACCTGTGATTCACGTTTGTTCGTTAGACTGTCGAAGTTCATTGTCCATTGAGTAACATCATAGCTGATCTCACAATTGTAGTAGATGAACACTGTTGAAGTATGTCTATATTCTTTAAAGATGTCGTGGTCGTAATCTCAAAAGGTCATTTTTACTAACTAATGAATATAATCGTTCATTGTCCAAATTTCGAAAATCACGTGCATGATATTGCATAACTTTACTCAACTTAACGCGTTTTCCTGCTTTTTCGTTAAAAGTTTATTTATGGAAAACTACTGATCACTATTAATCGTCTATCATAGTTACTTTCACGAATTTTTTCATTTTATAGAAATTCAATTACATTCTAACACACAGCCCAAAACAGGTCCATCATCTACCCGTTCCTTTCTCAGACTCTAACCTTTAAAACACACCTTGTCCGTCTAACCTCCCAACTAAGACTGTTGTTAACACATCTTTCACCTTCTAACGCTGGACTGAGACTGCTCGAGAAACCATGTGATGTCCCACTTCCGAAAGCGTTCTTTCCGGTCACTCTTACAAAAATCTTACACACTCCCTGTAATTCTCACATTAATTTACAAACACTATTTATTAAACATATTATATTAAAATTAAACATGATTACTTATTCTATTGTTTTGAAAATCTATTTTTCTCTTATAAATGAATTTACCAAATACAAAATGTTACTTAAACAGCTTTTCCCTCTATACATTTTACCGCGGTTTTCAAACCTACTACAAACGTTAATTTTTCACATTGTCACACAATTTAGGCGTAATTAGTAACTTTCTAAAGCTAGGCCTAAGACAAAATCACTATATTTCACTAAAACAATAAACTTTACAAAGAATAACACAAATATATATACTTGTATAATCAAATAAAACACTCAATATAAGAAAATTTGCTTATAGCCTAGATTTACAATATTCCTCTAGGTTATCCCAAATATAAACCATTCACAAACTAGAAATTCACTCAAAAACAAACTTTAGAAATAAAAACACATATATTGTAACTTGTATACACAATTTATATACAATTTGTATACACAAACTTTCAAAATAACAAATATCTAACCCCAAATCAATATGCGCCACGCCTTTTATATTTGAATTCACGTCACACAATTGCGTATTTTGCGAGATGAAAACAAAAACTTCTAAGCATCCATTGCCTATATCAAGTACTACCAACTTGTAGAATGAAATCTCCTCTACAACATACTATTATAAAGAACTATTACAAAATATCGAAAGAAAAATGGATTATGTCATTTCGTTAACTGCACCGAATGCCAATTGAATTTCGTGCCGTCAGGTTTCTACTATAGTCAATTAGAAATATCTCTGGATCTGTGAGACGCAGAAAAATTTGTAATCTACGGTTAGAAAGAGAAACATGTGATCTATAGAACAGTGTTTTGGTCGACTTATTTGACAGAAAAATAATCATATGGGGAAAAATGGTGTCGCTTTTACTAAAAACCGCACAGTTGAAATCTTTGACGTTACGTATAAAAAATATACGAACTTCACCAATTTTTTGGAATATTATTTATAACGTTTTGGGGTTTTTCTTTTTTGCATGATTATGCATCTACGGAATATTAGCTTTCCAATGGTATTTTATTTATTGCGATAGGACGATTCTAAGTGGGCGTAATGTTGAATTGCAAAATACATGTTTTCAGGTCAATAGACTAGACCATGCATTAAAAATCGACCCGCTGAGAGGGTCGGTGCTGCAGCTTCTAGGGTTAAATTTAATTTATTTTTAAAAAGAAAAGAAAATAATTTGCTCAGCTTATGGGCGCCAGGTAGTGTTAGCTTACCAATTTTGAAAAGTTAAAAGTTTAATTGAATTTATAGTCTCTCGACGTCAAAAGTTCTTTTTAAGAGGTACTTTGCAATAGGTGATAGTAAAGAGATTCTAAGTCTTGTTTTGCTGAAATTGTACATAAAATATTTATTAAATGGACATATCATATTACAAATAACATCAAAAACATAAATGATAATTGGTATACTATTATTAAATACTGGTTAAAAAATCTTTTATCTGAATTTACTTCTTTAAATATAAATCGAAAAGTTAAGTTTTATGAATTTCATACTTTGCATTTTAATGTTGCAACAACAGAATTTAAATCATTAAAAAGTAATGTTCTGTGTCTCTAAAGGAGACTTAATTATGTATAAAAAAATTATTATTTTGAATTTATCCTTTAA
The DNA here is from genome assembly GCA_963513935.1 of Aphrophora alni. Classification (NCBI taxonomy): domain Eukaryota; kingdom Metazoa; phylum Arthropoda; class Insecta; order Hemiptera; family Aphrophoridae; genus Aphrophora; species Aphrophora alni. Next base: position 99,826,428 of record OY740767.1, read on the forward strand.
AAAATATATATATATAATCAAGCATACATCTAGCAAAAACATACTCTATTCATAATATACATCTTTAACATGATAAATTGTTTATGATGTCTATACCACGACTTCTACACATAAAAAAAATATCCGTAGCGATGAACCCTGATGTCCTGTGATTCCAAGGAAGTCTTCAAACTGCAGTTCTTCCAGTGCTCAAAGCTCGTGCAGTCTCCAACTTCCGATATCCAATGATATAAAAATCCTTTATAAGGATTTAACAAAATGTTCATTATTTTTAAAATAGTTCTGCCTTATCTAGAAAGTATTAAAACACCAGGACATGACATTTCTTTAAATTGTTCTAAAGAAAATAATATCTATTGACTCACACGACAGTCTTATTTATTTCAAAAGTTCTTTGTCCAATAGGATTAATGTTTAAAAGCAAGAATATTTATTTTAAAATGTTTGTACACTTAGTTCTATCACCAAACACATGTTAAAATTGTCACTTTCATCGGTCTATCAAATTTCTCATCAAAAATACGTCTCATGTTAACACTACATTGTTCATCAAGATCTTATAACTTTTTAAAACACATCCCACCATCTTAAACGTTCCTAACCAATTGTTTAAAACACATGTTAATACTTTGAACGTTCCTACCAACTCAAACACTTCCCTAAGACTGACTTCTTTCCCTCGCTTCAAAATTAAGCGTCTATTTAAGATCTAACACAGCAATTTTTTTGTTAATTACATTCATACACACACTTATATTATAATATACTAAAACATTAATTGTAAATTCATTCTAAACCTATTTATTTTACAATATTATCTTCTTGGATCTTTTTAGTTAAAAGTTTACAGCTTTTAAATTAATTTACAACACTTCCCCCATGCTCCAACAACCAATCAAAATCTTTGACCTACTTGTGCTTGGTCCAATCACATGTCTTCCCTTCAACTATACAATATTCAAATATTCCACATTATTACACGGGAATGAAGAGGTAGACAAACTGGTGTGACAAAAAAGGAACCTATTGCCCCTTCATTGGACCAGAACCTGCCTGTAGAGTCTGTAGAACCTTACCTTGGCACACAGGCATGTCTCCCAATCAGTTTGGAACTAACACCAGAAGTTTTGGGGAGGGAATGATGGGTAATGTAAAATTTAAGAGGATCCTCAAGGGTCTGTTAAGAATCCACACAGATGAGGCCTTTAGACTGAACAGGACTCATTTGTGTAGAGTAACTAGATTCCCGACTGGTCACTCGATTTTCCATAACCGTCTATACAAATTGGAGTTACGCACACCAGATATTTTGTTTAGAATATGTGGTGCACCTGTGAAAACAACATATAGTTTTTGACTATCCAGTTCTGGACAGAAAAGGATTTGAATCCTTAAGCACTCTATGAAATTGGGGATAGATAAGGAAACAGGACATCATCTGAAATATCTCACGATTTTCCAAAAACCTGAGACTTTATTGATAAACAAGTTCCTGTAAATGAGAGTGCAGAATAAGCTATGTAGCTAAGAGACATATCCAGGACTGTGAAATCTCCTATCAATAAAAAATATAAAACCTCTAGTCTATTTTGAAGGCATATAGGATAATATGTTTTTAATTGCAAAAAAGACCAAATTACTCCACAAACAGATGTATTGCACCTCATTCTACACTTTGATAGCATCAGGCTGTCGGCAAGCTATTGCCAATGCTGTATAATATTTAAACTAATCAATGGAGCAATATCTTGGGCTTGTAATATATTTACTACTTTTTTTTAACTTGTTTTGCCAGATCTTTGAAGTGTTCTTCCAAGATTCTTACTCCTAAGATAGGTGGAAAATATTGAGTACACTATAGAGTCTAGTAGCATGGAGTTCAAGAGTTCTTCAGGAATTCCTACTATTTACACCTAAACTATAATCAATATAGACCATATTAGTACTCATGGAAAGTAGTATTAACCCTTCAGGTGGTATTTTTAATGCATGGTTTAAACTGAGATATTAATGCTTGGATTGGACAAAGTAAAAGGACTTTTCGTAGATACATGTGAGGAAATAGTGGACTTTAGAGACCCCTGGATGGAAAGAGTAAATTTCATATGCAAAGAACATGTAAGGTTGTAATAAATCAGAGCAGAACAAAAAACAAGAAAGTGGTGGGAATGGGAGAGTACAAAGTGGGCAACAGATACATACAGAAGAAAATGTGGACTGATAAACAAGTATTTGTAAGTTGGTAGATCAGCTAGCAACTCCAGCATAAGAGGCTGCCAAAGTAGGGAACACTACAGAAGTTTATAGTATTACAAAATGTCTCTCTAGGAAGAACATTTATAGACAAACCAGTGAGAGATGAGGTTGGTAAAATTTGGGCATCTGAAGAACATCAGCTCGAAGGGTGGAGGCAGCATTTTACAGAAGTCCTTAACATTTTAGTGATGAAACAAGAGTAGGCATTGATGTAGAAAACCCAGAAGACCTTGATATTAAAGTGGCACCCCTTAGTCGAGAGGACATTATCCAGGTGGTGGAGCAAATGAAATATTTTGAAACAGAATGTAAATAATATTATTCCTGAGATGCTCAAAGCAGACCCTTGAACTTGTAGAAGACATTTTGGAACCACTTTTAACAGTGATGTAGGAAGAAGTGCTCATTAAAATACCAAAAAGGGATATATCTCTCATTGTAACAATTGGCGAGGCATAACATTGCTTTCAATTTGTAGCAAGGTGGTGTCGTCCTGAATAGAATAAGGAACCCAGTGGACAGGAAACTCCGCCGAGAGCAAGCAAGTTTTAGAGAAAGCCTATCCACTACTCTTCTGATCATTATTGAGCCATCTGCAAAATACCCAACTATGTTGTTCATAGACTTAAGAGGGCATTCAATTCTGTTAACTGTAGCAAATTGTGGGTTGCTATGAAAACCTTTTTCATCCCACAAAAATTTATATGCCTGATTCAAGCTATGTATAATGAATACACTTGTCAAGTGGGACACAAAAGTATGATTTTACACCCCGTTGCTGTTGGATCTGAAGTAAAGCAGGGATACCTCCTGTCACCCATCCACTTTTAGATGATGTTGAAATCTAACAGAAATAGAGGCATTACTTAGAACCTTACAAAACTGCTTGATTTTGCAAACAGCTAATGTTTTCTTGCGGAACGGTTTCAGTTATGGAGATGAAACTGCAGGACCTAAAAGTAGAAGCTGAACATATAAGATTAAAAAGAAATACTAAATTAAAGAAATGAACTAAAAAGAATTTCGGATAAATCATTATAACTCTAGATTAGTAACTGATGGTGCTGACTTATAGTGTGTTGAGCAGTTTTGTCATTTGAGAAGCAACAATAACAAAGGTTATTTCCAATCAAGATCTTTGGGAGGTCACAAACTAATATTCACTTAAGGTGCAGATACTACAAAGGAAATGAAGATGGATGGCATATTTTGCGGAAGCTATAAGTTATTGACAGACAGGAATCTTCAAAAAAGTTTAAAGCGAGGCGGACCAAGAATTACCTGGATGCAGAGTATCGAAAAGGAAATGTCAGCTATAATACAACTAAGGAACAGGCAAAGGTCATGATACAGGACAGAAAATGCTGAGATGATTTCATTGAGGCCCTGTGTTCCACATTAAAGAAATGATAGTGTGTAAGTTTTTAAAACTTACTTTCTATTTTTAAATCAATTGTAAGCTGTTTTTTTTTATTAAATTTACATTTAAGTATATTGTTGAACACCAATAATTTATTTTATATAACTTATACTCTATTTTTATTTACAGGGTCATGAATTCTTTGAAGAGTGTGCTGGGCAAAATCATATACAGAACTCTACTTTTCTGAAAATACATACATATTTATTTTATAAAAACCTGAAAATGACGCATTACATAAAATAACATGTAAAATTATGACAAAGATAAAACAAAAATTAATTGTTTAAATGTTCGTGATAAAGTTCTGTTAGATATTTCAAAATTCAACATTATTCATTCATTTCCAACAACAAAGTTGATAATTTTTTTTTTTATGATTATTATTTTTTTTTTATTCATTCAACATAAGTTGTTATTTGGGTTTATAAAGAAAATAGAGTTCTCTATGTGCCTTGTAGAGTAAAATATATGTGCCTTGGTGTATCAATATTTATTTACAAAACATAATTTCTTCTTTTTTTTAACAATATTTTTTTAATCATGCTTGATAATATGCAGTGAGACTTCCTTAGAAAGAGATTATTAAAATAGCATAAAAATCAGTCCAGTTTGAGATGTAGACATGACAGCATGCATACAGATGCCCAGTAGACTGGACATCTTCTAATTTTTGTTGTATGGATTTGGAAGGAACAATATGCTATTTTTTGTAATTTTGATTTTTGTTTGTAGATCTTGTTTAGTAAATTATATAATTGATATTTGTATTATATACTAACTTACAAACAATCACTTATTTTCAGATAGGTCTGACTGCAGTTTCAATATCACACTGTCATTGTCGAAGACAAGAAGTTTTTTTTTTTCCGTTCACGTTTGAGTCAGCCCAACAGTGGTTGTATTGAGTGATAACGTTACAACCCAGAAATGAGTGATTATACATTTTAACAACCCAGAAATGGTGATATTTTATAGTTTTGTACATGAAATTGTTATGTGGTTTTGTTTAAGTGTAATGTGATTTAATTGTGTAATGTTAAAAAAAAAGTTGTCTTCGACAATGACAGTATGATGTTGAAATTGCAGTCAGACATATCTGAAAATAAGTGAAGGTTAGTATATAATTTAACAATCCAGGAAGTAGGAACCAAAAAAAAGAACAATTATATAATACCTGGAGAGGTTTTTAAGTTGAACAATGTTCATAGAGTTAAAATTTTTATTTTCATATTTTGCTTTAGTTGCCTACTTTGAAGTGTATTTTTTTTTAATTGGGCTCAAAATAAGTCTATATTTCAAAAAAATTAACATTTTTTGGTTTAACCTCAATGTCCAAACTGACGGCTGTCCACTTTTCCTTATAGGTTTTTTATTGCTTTGTTTTGAACTTTGAAGAACAGTTTTGGTAAGCTTAGCATAGGTTTAATTATGGATTTTTTTTAGTTCAATCCAATTTTTACACAGAAGCACATAAAATAAAATTATTACTATAGGCATACATTATCAAACAAGCAAAACAAGTTTTCGTAGGAAAATTGGAGAATTTTCCTATTACTATTTTATCATATTAATATTAGCAGATAGAATAAATTTTTATTCCTATTTGAAAAAGACCACACACACACACACACGCACGCGCACACACACACACTGCAACCCATCCCCCCGCTGTTGTCCGTGACTGCGGGACAGACGCTTGCAAGACCGTACTGGAACTCTTAACTGCTTATTTATTTATGATGCGACGAGGTAGAAAATGCCTTTTTCGTTGCCTACCTTTCTAAGTCTCTGATAAGGCTCTTAATTTATGATACACACAAGATCAAAATTATTTTTATCAAACTTATGCTAACATATAAAATTTTTAAATATATTAAATTCACTTCTTATTCTATCTTACCTCTTTTTAAAACTCAGACTCTTTCTCAAAGGGTGTGCCCTTTGGAGCTAATCAATTCATTAAATCAAAATTTGCTCTTTTTAAATTTAAATTTACTACTTGTGAGCACTTACTTCTTCTTCTTTATTGGAATTTAAGAAATTATTTGAGTAGGATAGTTTCAATTAAGAATACAAGACAATGAATTTTTACAAATTTATTGAATTAGGCACAATTTAATTTTTATCTCAGAAAACTATGGATTTAGTGAATAAATCTCTTACAACAAGTTTTGTCGCCTTTTTCTTCAATTTACATCAAAAAGTTTCTTCTTCAAACAACTTGAAAATTATTTATCCTACGTAATTCTAACAATACTTAACCTAACAATATATATTCTTATTCTAACACATTTATTTTTCTTAACCCTTTTATTTTATTTTGTTACAATCTGTTACTTGGTTTTGTTTTTAAAATTTGACTCGAATTAATTTTATTTGATACTCTTTACTTTATTTAATTAAAATTGACGTTATTCCTGACTCTTGATTTTATTTTAAAATGTTATTATTGAATTCTATTATTTTAGGAATTTTGGACTTTTCTCAAGTTTAATAAAAAATAAAATTTATTTATTAAAAAAGCTTGATTTATGCAGTACCTTGTTTTTGTGAATTGCACAAGTCCGCTCGTCCTGATTCTGAGGATGGTTGTGGATCCTGAAGATTTTCTCTAGAGTAGTCTCCTTTCCTAGAATCTCCCGAAGTCCTGTTCCCGTTGAATCTCCTCCCTTTTGCGATGACGACAATTATTGGTTGGATATTTGCCGGAGTCCGTAGTCAAGATCTCTTCTATAAGCTGCTTTAGGATGTAGTGCTGTCTTCTTCAAAGGCCGACCCTGCTGTTGGATATCGTTCTTAACCCAGAGAAGTACTGAACACTGACAAATTATGTTTACGACGATTTCCTCTTCAGACTTATGTAAAAGTGTGTGATCCTTCTTGGAGCTGGTACGAGACTGGTGAATTAACTTGCTGCAAGTCAACTCGTCGAAGTTTGAGCTATTCAGGATAGCCAACTCTTCTTATTTTTGTTCTTCTTTACTTTCACGATTTATTTAAGTTTCTATATTTTAGTTTAATTATTTATGAACTCCACTAATTTAGATTAAATTTTTCTATTATTTTTAGTTAATTTAGTTTAATTGTTCGTTGTTAAATTGTGCTCGGGTTGGCAATCTTCCCCTTCCTAGTGGGGAGAGTCCCTCATGCGCGCGACCTTGAACACATGTCTGTTCCTGAAAATCTTGAATTTTGACTGTCGATTCTTTCAATTCTTCATAACTCTTGTTCGCTTTGTTCGATTTTCCTTTTGGTGATCTCATTTTGAAGCCCCTTTCTTCCTGATAGTTTTCCAGCTTCATTCGAAACGATACGATGTATATTTCTTCTTTTATGACGATTTGAAGATCTCGTGGTTTTTTCGGATTTACTTTTTGCGTTTTTGGAAAATTTTGAATTTTTCTTTTTGGATGTTGTTCTTCTGATGTTGAAAGACCCAAAACTGCTTCCCTCTTCTTCCTTGCTTCACTAGATCACAAATTATGGCACTTTCTGCATGTTTGATTATTTATTGTTTTATTACTTTATTGCCTTTAATTGAATTTTGGTTTCGAGTCTTATTTATTATTAGTTTATCTTAGGATCATTATTAGATTTTTGGTTTTATTTATTTTAGTAGAGTTTTGCGTTTTATTACGTTTTATTTTAGTTATAACTTTTTTATTATTTATCTGACAAGTTTATTTTATTATTATTTATTACTAGGTTTTTCTAGCTCTACACGATGACAATAATTTTGTTTTAGTTTTTGAATTTTGAAATTTTAACATGTGTTTAAATGGACTTTATTCATGTTAAAACCGGAAAGTTGGACATTTCTTGTCCAAGCTAGTTGACCTTGGCTCGGTTCAGCCCTGCTATGTTTAACTCTTAATGTATAATTTGAATAATTTTCTTAACTCCTATAGTTTTTGTTGGATTTTATTGAAATTTTGGATTTTGGTTATTTTCCTAAATTGTTCCTTGCGAACGGTTCAATTAAACCGTTGGAACACACACACACACACACACATACAGAAATGAAGTAATTTTTGAATAATTACCTCAGGTTTTAAACAAATAAGTAGGTATCTGTAAAAATAGAAACATTAAAGTAATGAAAGAACATTTTCTTTAATTTGTTTTACAGTAAGACCTTTAACCTATGCACGTTTTACAACTTTTAATAACAAATAATTATTTTACTCCACTTTTCTTGAAGTTATCATAATTTTAAAAAGTTACAGTAATTTATATCTGCAAAAGTACCTTAAATTTATTTTAGAAGTACCTAAAATAGTAGTTGCAGTCGAAAGGATCTATTTCCAACATGTGTAACATTTTGTCTTCTTAGCTGTCTCAAAAAACATGTATTCCTAAAAAAAAATGTAATTAATTATATAGTTACCAAGTGATCAATTAACTAAATAATACATATAATAGGTATGTTTTGAAAACATACATTCTTTCGAAAAACCAAATTAATAAAAATAGAATTATAAAATAATCCATTCATTGAAAATACATTATATACTTGTTTTTAAATTGTGTATTCTTATAAAACAATCAACTTAATGAAAAATTACAAATTCACACTTTATCTCCATTCATTGAATACATGATGTTTTATTTCTTTATATCATTTCGTGAATACATTACCACTATACCAAACTTAATGTAAATAATTTTTCAGAAAAATTTATTTTCATTTTAACTTATACTGCATGTAAGAAGACTTTCAAACATGTTGAATTTTAATCTATTGCTTCCATAATGTATTGTTCTTATATAACTACTAAAAGGAATTGTCAGAAAACTATTATCAATTACAAAACATATTAAATTTTTAAGAAACATAATTTAAAAAAAATATATTCAGATAATTAGTTTTAATACAATATTTAAACTTCCCCGTTCATACCAATCGTTTACTTGCAATTCTATAATATTTACCAATTTCTGAACACTGTCTGTCCGTCCATATGAGGCTTTGAATATACAACCGCAATACGAAAAATTACACAAGTTTCCAGACGTCATATCTCATTTACACTATATATTGAATCACGTACTAACCTAACCCAAAAATGTGAAATGTTACACAATAAACACTATATTTGATCAAGACGATGTATCAATGAAGTGATCTTCGTCAGATGTTACATGTACATAAGTAGATTTTTATTACCTCTATTATGTGTGGCATCTTTATTGTTTCTTATAATTATAATAAGTATACAGTTATACCATGATAAAAATTTCGTTTTTAGTTTTCAGCAGAAACTATTTTCTTTACAAATTTAATTATAAAAGAAGTATGTATATTTTTAATGACTCAGACCGGTAAAACAAAAATTTTAATAAAATTTAGTAAAATGTGCAAATAAATTATCGAAAAACTCAGATCGAATATCGTAAAATTATTCTAAGCTCTTTTAAAATTTTATTAGTGTGCATGTAGATTATGATCATACCAATAATCAATCCGAGAAGTAATTTACTGTACTCAGTAGTTTTGGAAAATACAAAATTGAAACCTAATATCATTCTTGGAAACTTATTGTTATACCATATTTTCTTTACTTTTTAAATTTTAATGTTAATGACAATATTTACAGCTTAATATGGTGTTTATTTGTTTATTTGTTCATAAATTTAATAATTACCAGTAAATATATTAATCGTTATCAAAAATAAGTAGGATTATATTTTGTCGAAATTTCAATTTATTAATGTATTTTGTCTCAAATAAAATATTTCTTAAATACGTAATACCAAATATTAGAAGTTATAAAATATTGGACCATGACAGTTGGACCAATGGAGTAAGATAAAAACGTACAAAAATATCTTTCTATAAGTAAACTATATGCACCATGAAGTTACATATAGATGTAATTATTGTCAAAACCTAAATGCCAAAAAGTGGGACTACAAAGTGTCAAAACAAGTCTCTGAAGAAGAACAGAATAATTACTCTAAACATCAAATGTGTTTACATGTAAGCCTTTACAAACTGTTGTATACATAGTATGATAATTATATACAGATATTTAGGATGTATACTTGTAGTCAACTAAGCGTACTACATAAAGAATGGACGACTCTCCGAGCGGTGATACAGTTTGGTTATAAATTACAACACCACCAACATTTTTTAAAAAAACATGGTTAAAACTAAACAAACAAAAAATAATAGCCATACATTGTGATGCTAAATTACAACAACAGAACAAAAATAAATAGCCACACGTTAGTGTGCTAAATTTCTACCTATTCTTTGAAATTATACTTTATGAATAAATGAGGTAATTAAATGCAAAATTACAAGGATAGAAAATTGTTTTGTTTAATTTATCAAAGTAAATTAATATTAACATAATTATATAAATTGCAGACATTAAAATATTTTCAATAATTTCTTCATGAGTTCATCCTTATTATTATTATTATTATTATTATTATTTTATATATGATACTCATTATGATATTTAACCATTGAAATGTTGGTATTTTATTTACATAAAAGTGAAAAAATTCCCGAAAATTAGCAATTACCTTTATGTATACAAATACCGAAATGTCTATGAATGTTCATCATTTAAAATACATTAGAAAATTATCTATATCATAAAAAGAATTCATAAGTTTATTAAAATATCATTAATGGTTGTTGAGATATATTCCTATATCTAGCTCACTGGATCATAACAATTATCTTTACACATAAGATGATATGGAGGGTATAAATCTTACCTCGGGATAAGTCAATGCCGGCTCTTCCCAATTGGGTGTTGGGAAAAACAAGAACATGAAATTAATTGATTAAAATGTCTGGACTAGGCCCCAAATAATCAACAATGAAAACTAAATCAAAATTATTACTTAAAATATGGAATGGTATGAATGAATATATGTAATATTGTTTACAGTTCAAATTAACTTTATATTTATCTTTAAAACACTGTCATATAGTTATTTGACTCAATTTTGGGGTCACAGGCCACAAGTTTAAATTTTAGAATTATTGTTTTTGAATTGTTATGAATTATAACGAAATCTATTATTGGATTGGTTTCACCACTGTTACAGAAATTCACTTCTCTCTTCACTTTCAATTCAATGCAAATCAACTAGATATCATCACTTTGGGATATACAGTAATGTTTCACAGTCTTGAGGTATATTTATTTTCACTAGGTTGTAGCCTTTGACGGTCATTTTCGGATTTAAAACTCTTTGTGCTTGGGAAGTGTCCTTTCCATCTAGATGGCTGCCAACAAAATCTTTCTCCTGTATCCAAAATCAGTGTCTGGGAACTTCAAATCTCCTGCCTTCTATATTAAGTGTTTATGTGTGTGTTTGTACAGTGTATGGAATGAGCAAGTAAGTATGCACTGTACTTTACGAGCAAGCGCTGCAAAACGAGGAAGGCCCGCAATGCAACCCCCTATTTTTCATTTCTATGTTACTTTTTACATGTATAAGGAGCAAGAAAATATATTTATTTCATACTTCCTCGTTTTACAGGTTTTTCACATACACAGTAGATTAGGATTTCTATTTCCAGGCAGGGCTGTCAGTCAACGCTTCAAACACAACTTACTCATTTCCTACATTACACATGGTACCATACACATCACCTAAACCGCTTCCTCATTTCTTACAGTGACCTCGAATTTTTTTTTTTTTTAAATTATTTATTTAATTTCAGTTGGTAGCTTACACAGAAAAAACAAACAATTACATTTTCATATTTATAGACTACTTCTATAGAAAAAATAAATGCATATAAACAATAGAAAATTAAATTGAACATATATATAATAATTAAAATAATTATAATAATATCATTGTCCTTTATATTTAGTTTACAAATTCAAAAAAAAGAATAATACCTCTATGTCTTTCTACCAAATGAAACCCTCAAAGGCTATGCCTGTGTTGAGGTACACCTCTTTTAAAAGAAAAGAAAAGAATAGAAACCGTGGAAAGCCAAATAAATTGTCGGGCTTTTTTTGGGGAAATTTTCAAAAAATCATTCATTCTGAATATTTTAACTGAATAACAAAAATGGATTATACACAGTGATGGACTCTGATCATGTGACTTCCTGCTCATTATGTGCTAAGTAGGGTTTTTCTTCTCTTTCATATGGGTAAAATTTTTTAATTCACATTTAAAAATGTTCAGCATTAAATATAATCTAATTTCATCACTATATTGGATTAATATATTGCATTATTATTAGACCACTGTATTGTTGTAGATTTATATTTGGACAATGTAAAGTACATTTAAATACAAAAAGAATAATTATTTCGACTTTTAAATTTATTTGAATAGGTTATTGAATTATTTAATATGAATTAAAAAGTTATTGAATAGCCATAAACTATAATAAGCTATTCTCTTTTTTCGTGCTTTTGGCAATATGTAAACAATGTTTAAATGGGTTAACAATCCATTACCCTTAAACCGTCAACTGTCAGTAGTCCAACAGTTAATTTTGTATCAAAGTGGCGATGTTGGGAAAAAGACAGTTACGTAGTAGCTTAATAATCGATTTTTCAACAAGTATTTGTTATTCGATTATTTCAAAAGTGATTCAAGTAAAATCCTGATAATGTGTGCTTCATGTTATACGTTTTTGCCTGTAAACAAATGATTTCATATATTTTGCAACATGAAATAAAACAGCTGATTTCTAGACTCAGTCGGAGTGTTTTGTTATTACGGTATTATAGTTTTGCGTGCAACTATTTCTGTATTTATTATTTGTAAAGCATTTCTTCATTTATATTCTCTTTTAAATATTATTTATTGTTCTTACATTTTAATATTTATTATTAGTGTTTTGTTTTGTTGTGTAAATTGTTAGTTTAGTTGTGTAAGTACTATATAACCGTAATTCTGTATACATCTGTAAATGGATACACTCATGAATTTAGACTAGTCTAACTCTTTTTTATTTTGCCTATTTTTCTTTTTTGTGTAAACTATTCATAGACATTGACTGTAAAACAGTTACATTTCTGAGAACTACATAAAAAATGGTTCTTTTGTATGATTTGTTTTTTGTTTCGTGTTTAATTACTACCCGTAACCATAATAGTGATAATTTTGAGATACAAATATGTTCAGAAGACATTTTCCGATATTATGAAAAATTTTAGTTATTATTTTAAGTTTTAAGATTTTCCGTAATTTTAGTGTACTAGATTAGAGTCTTGCATATTTGCTGCTAGGTGCAGTATATGTCGAATTCTAATTCAGTGGAATTCCTTAAATATTTTCTTTTTTATTAAATTCAGTATTTTATTCCGAAACCATTTAGAATTGTCACAAAACAGTAGTTAGATAGATTTCATAAATGAGACACACATAAGTCGAAGATCAATAGCATCGAATACAATGTAGTGTACACAAAACATAAGTCAACCTACAATTCTAAGGAAAGAGCATTGCTCAACACGCAATCGCAAACAGTGTAATGTTTTCTTTAAAAAAAACTAATGCCCCACGTTGTTGCGTCATTTTGTAATATATATATATATATATATGTATATATATATATATATATATATAAAATTTTAAAAAAAATAAAAAGAGAAATACTCTTGAAGACAGCATATGTAATTTTTAATTATTGATTTTAATTTAAAACTTATATTGAAAATTTCTAATTGGGTCATGAATTCTTTATCAGTATACCTTGGATAATTCAAAATAAAAAATACAGAATCCAATTTCTGAAATGTGTAACGTCATTCACAATTAAAAATAATCTGTACTAGTTAATCAACAATTCACTTGCCGTTCCCTTATCTCTCATCCAGAATAGGCCTCTAGCGTGTGGTGAAACCTGGTGGCGAACTTGATATTCAACATCATACGATACCCCTTCACCCCCTCCCCTATACACGCTAGAATCAAGTTCTGCAAGCTGACTCACTTCTGTTCAACCTCTAAAAAAATGTAGACGCTAAATTTAATAAAACTTCTTTTGGACAATTTCTTCAGTGTTTCGGTTCTAAATTATACATAACATCTTGTTTCTCAAGCGTAAAATGTGATTCTTTTCTAAATTATAATGTCACCATGTACAACAAAGTGTTAGTGAGTTTTGTTTTACGACATACACAAAATAGTGCAAATCTCCATTCGGCACATGGCTCTTTTTGAACTCTTTCAATAGTTACCAGGTATGTCTACTTTAGATTTGACCATACAGTAAGATTGTTAATATTTTTAAGCTTTGTTTACTGAAATATGTGTTTCATATTTTCCTTTTGATTATTCAATGTTTCTTATTGAAGGTTAACAACTTGTAGAAAAGCCTTCTTTCATTTAAAGGACAATTTACAAAATCTAACTGTAAACTTAAACAGTCAAAGTATTAAGTATTAAATAGTATCAAAATACTAAGTAGACAAATGTTTTTTCTGAACTAGAATCTTTGCTTTTAGAATTTTTCTAACTGTTGTTACAATTCTTTTATTTCAAATAAAGATCAAGATATTTATATACGATTCTTTATTAATATCAAAGAAAAACTTAATTATAATCTTTTCTGGACTTCTGCAATTCTGATAATTTTCCTTTCATTTTGATGAAACAACAAAACATTTTTAATAAGAAAAACTTGTGCAATAACATGTATAAGTTTGTATAAATCTCTAGTCGACTTGCTTTCTTTTGCTTAGCAAAAAGCTGGTCGGAGATTGTCAGGGATTGTTTCGAAGATTGTCGGAGTTTGTTCAGCAATAATTGGAGATCTATTTGAGACTGCTCTACCTGACAATTGCAGACATGTTTAAAAACAAAAACTTTTTAATCTTCACTAAGTGCACTCTAAAATAATAGTTGTTTAAAAGAAAGGAACTTGAATTGTGAATTTGTTCTTCCAAAAAAAATATTTAGAACTGAACTCTGTACGATAATATGTCTTTTATTATATATATGTAAAAATGTGTACTAATTTATAAAATAATTAATATTGGGTGGTGCTGCATGCAAACATTTCGGCCTTCACGACCCCAAAGGGGTTATTTTTCAAAATTAATAAAATAAAACTTATTGACGTCAATATTTAAAAAATTTAATATTTCAAAATTCCAATACTTCACTTTTTTTTAACTTAAAACTTTCTACATATCAATATTTTACAAATCGAAATTAATTTCTACATATATAACATGAATTTGTTCTTTTTAAAATGGATAGTGTAACATCCATTTATTTGTAAAATGTGCTTCTATATATGTATAAGTATATATTTGTGTGTATGTTTAGACTAAGCATTGGATAACACAAAACTTGTTAACTAATCTACCTTTTCATCTTTTTTTATACATGCATATATATATATATATATCTGATAACTTAAACTTTTATATAAATTCTTTTTCACCAACATTTTAAAAAAACTCTGTAATTTTCTTTAAAAAAAAATTTTAATTGTGAATGGTCAAATCTGATCCTTAAACTCAAATTTAAAATTAAATATATTTTGTTTTTGTTAATGAAATTTGTCTTTTTTTTTAAACATTGTTACCAGTTGGTTCCACTTTAATAATTTCAGTCGCCTGGTAAAAAATGTACATTTAATTATCATAAAACAAAATTATAGATTGTACATAAGTCAAAGCATTTCCTGAAAAAAACATAAATCATAACACATTTTTATAATTTTTATATAACATCATAAATTTCTAACTCACACATACTCAATTTAAAATTTATTGTGGTTGCAACCTAATTCTGAAAATAAAAATAAAAATCTTTCATATCCAAATCTGCAATATACACAAACTCATAATACAATATTCTTATACGACCAAATTTCTTTTACTAATCACTTTTTTTTAAGCATAAAATCTAATTACAATAGCATCAACTCATAAATGTCTTTTATTAAAGTTTATTTTATTTTATTTTTTTAAACACATTATCCTCTTATTTCAAACCACGTGATATCACTGCAAACATCCTATTCAAAATTGTGAACAAACTGAAAGTTTCAGCTATTTTTATATTTATGTCTTTATAAAAAGTAATTTGAGCATGTCATACCAAGCGTTCTAACACTGAAGCTAAAATCTGCAATATACTCAAATTTACACTGGACTCAAACTACTTCATTGTTCAACCCACATGTCCTCTTTCTTAATTTTTACTCCACTAACTTAACTTTTCCACATCTCATCTTCAAGCAAGTAACTATTTATTTAATTTTTCTGCTCTGCCTTCTGTCCCCTCCTCTACACACTGATGTCACATTTCTCAAAATTTCATGCACATCTACCCTGTTGCCATATTTCTTTTACATTTTATACTATATACGTTTTTAATTAATGTACTTATAACAGATCTCTCTGATTATTTAGTACTAACTGCCTTCTTTATTTATTTGTATATATATATTTAACTCTATCCATTATTTATTATTATTATTATTAAACTATTCTATTCTATAACAGAATACGTTCCTCATTTACTGCCCTTAGTCAAACTACTTTCTCTAGTCAGACCAAGTCTACATAACTGAAAATGTATCCTATTACAACAGATTGATTGAATCTTATAAATATTATTTTTGTACTAGGGTTATGTTTTCCCGCTCTTAATTAAACTTTGACTATGTTGTTCATTGGCTGGGTAGAATAAATGACTAGTAGTTCACATTTTGGCTGTATATCTTTACTGTTCCAAATCATAAATCTGATGTCATCCCCACAGAACCATAATCATAGCCAGTGTGTACTTGTTTAAGCTCTCAGATATGTGAACTGTTTCTTTTTGTTTTGATATTTTCTTCAACAGGTTTAATGATTTTCATATTATAGTCTGTACCTTTATTCTGTTGGCTTTATAAGTGCAATAAAACTGTCAGTTACAGCTATTTCATTAATGTTCATCGAGCAATACTCTGTAAAATATAATAGGAATAACCTGGGAAATATAAATAATCTGGGAATTTACATTGTAGTTATGTTTATCTCTGAGTTTGCCTTAGTTCTGATTTATCGAATCCAGCTTGTGATAACTCAGTTCTAGATGTAAACTTAAAGTAATTGTGAAACAAATATAGACAAACTATAGACTACTCGTTATTTGTTTACATTAATTTGTACATCAATATTTTCATTATTGTATATTTTTTTGGAAACCACTTATCTAAAATTAAAAATTGTTTTTGTCACAACTTAATTTAGCAAATATTAGATTTAGTATTTTAAATTTAAAAAAATTTATTCTAAGGATGTTAATAAATTTGTCAAATGTTCAATTTCATATTTGTTAATTCATTGCCTTTCACTGAGGTGATATATTAAAAAGTTTGCCATGTGCAAACAAGTACTCCAGCCAACTGTTTTTCAAATTGCCACCACATATTTGTCTATATTATTTAGTCAAAATATGATATCAAAAGATGAATTTCATAAGTGAGATAATTGTAAAACTCTTTATAAAATTATGTGTTCAGCTAAAAATTCCATAGTCATTTTTAAATGTTTTAAAATATGTTTAACACGCCACACAAATTGTGTAAATACCTCTAGTTTAAGGAAATATTTCGAACTAATCAAGGGTTGAAAATTGTGGCCAAAAGTAAATATGTTTAACACGTTAGCTGCCATGTCGGTCCAAAATGTCCGACGGCTATGAGCTTCTACAAGAATACTGTCGGCCATACTGGGCCGACACGGTTGCTTAGCAACCTTTCATTATTTTTACTTCTACGCGATAAGTGCTGCTATCTAACTGAAAATGAAAGCACTACTATGGAGAACATCTATCAAACTACTCACAGAACAAATTATGTTAGCATATGTTTCACACACGGCTGTCCATGACACTGCAAATATTGACTTATTCTGTGTGCATGTTGTCGGCCACAGTGGACCGACGGGCATTTTATTCAATTTTTTTCCCTCAGTTTTTAATAATTTAATACATATTTTGTATGTTTCATGACAACATACATAGAAATAAGTAGATTTGTAATATGGTTTCGTTTGAAGAAGGTAAATAATCAAAGAAACAAATTGATTATTGGCCACAGCGTCGGGCCAATGTGGCCGACAGGTTCATTTACAGTATCATTTTCGTTATAAAAAAACCATGTCGGTCCGATATGACCGACACCGTTATAGGTATTTATAAGTGTGAAAAGCATCATTTTAGGGTGTTAACATGATATTGCAATACAAATAATTTACCTGTGTAGGTAAAACTCGCTTGGCATGTTTTGGCACTTGACCGCGAAAAAGCTCATAATACACCTGGCAGTTAAAGTGTTAAATATAAAAGCATCTATTCATACTATAGTAAAATGCCTGAAAAAATAATTGATTTCAATTAAATTTAATCATTAATTTTCTAGGCCAATTTTTCATCCAACAAACTTAGTGAAAGTTTGCAATTATTAAACTTCTTGATCTTTTGAAACAAACCATTTAATAATGTGTGGCATATTTTTGATATTATTTAATTGATAACTGTTACTTATATGGGATATGTTATAGGAGCTGACACATTCCTTTGAGAAATTTAATTTACTTTACAGTGTTCAGTATTAATTCATCTGGTTATAAACACTAGGTCAGATTATTATTTTATTACTACAAATTAAAATAATATCTGTCCTATAACAGTGGGTCATGTCTAGAACATGTATTTGTATACATAGTGTTCCAAAAGTATCTGTACACCTAATAAGTATCTGTACACTTTTTTAGATTTTTAAATAAATATTGTAAATGAACACAATCTGTATCTAAAAAACATTAACATTTTCTAAAATAATATCAAATATATAGGATGAAATAATTCAATTATTATATGGAGGTATCATTGTTTATTTTAAATGATTTAATAAAAGTTGGGTGCCATTTTGTAATGTTTATTAAAAAAAAATTGTTATAAAAATTTTTACTCTTGAAAAGAGTACAGTATAAAGTTTCTCTGAGGTCGTAAGTTCTTTTGAAACAGTGTACTTTGTAAAATATTAAATAAAATACAGAATTCTTTTTTTCTGAAATGCACATTTTATTATTAATAAACATCTTTTAACGTAAAATTTCATACAAATCAAAAATTACCTGAAAAGACAAAATTATACATAACATCCTACGTTCTATATTAATCAAAATTATGTTTCATTAAAATTTATTTGTTTTTATTTTTTATGGTTCAACCTAAATTCGAAATGAAATTTCTAAGTATTCAGAAGCTAATATTTTTTATTTTACACAATTACTTTTATAAAATACAAATTCTTTTTGAATTTAAAATATCAAATTCAAAAGGTTAAACAAAGAAAATCTTTTAATAATAAAAGATTTCAATAATTATATTCGAATAAAACATTATCTCTCCTTGAAATAACATGTGACTCTTCTACAAACATTATTATACAACTTTCAACAAAAAATCACAAATTCTAGTTATTTTCATATATGAATTTATATAAAAGATAGTTTAAGCATGTTATACCAGACATGTATTCACTCACAGAAGTTAAATCGTACGTTGTATATAAAACTTTTAATTAATTCACTTTGTTTCCGGGTTGAAACCACATGGCGTCGTTTTATCAAAATCTCATCTCTCGTCTTTAAAAATAACTTTTTAAAATTTCCCTTTCACTTGTATAACAGTCACAATTACATACTTTGTCTTCAGTTCAAAAAACATTATTCAAATCAAATAGTTTTTATTTAAAACTTAAATATTAGTCCTTTTTTATACACTTTTTCCCGTTTACGTAGCACACTTTGTCTATTGCATCATGTTATAGAATCACGTCTTTTTACTTAAAAAGTTTATTTCTCGCTGGTTGAAACTAATTCACTTAATTACATAATAGTTCTTCATATTTAACTTTTAGATTTTTAGAAAAAACACTTTCTTTAGACGATTCGATTTTGTTCTGACAAACATACTTATTTTTTGAGCGTGCTTCCTCTCTGAATGTCAAGATCCAACTGACTTCTTCCCGGTTGGCAACTAACTGTATTAGTTCTTTATGTTCAAAATGTTAATGTTGTAATTTTCTTACAACTAAATTTATACCTGTTTTAAATATTAACATACCGGTACATATAATAAATTTCTCTGATCATTTTGTACCAATTACTTTCGTTATTTACTTTATTCTTTATTCATTTTATTCAAAACCAAAATATGTTTCCTGTTTGTTGCATTATGTTAAACATATACCCTATTCAATTTAAGATCACAAAACTGAAAATGTACACTATTACAAGGATTGCACAATGATCTTCCTATAAATATATTTAAGTTATATTATAATTCATTAGAAACTAAAAGTTAGAAAATAACTTACCAAAAGAAAAGCTGCACCAATTAGTAAAGCTTTTTGACTATTTTCCACATGATGAGATGGGAATGTTAACCTGAGGTTGTAACTAACAGTCATGTTTTCCCATGAATGAGATATACTTGCAACCTGCACCTTTGTGTTTTCACTTAGAACCTGTAATGTGGTTAAAGGTAAAACTAAAATACATAGGCTATACCACTGTTTATAAAGCTAGACCAAGGTTTATTTTTGAATGTTCATGTGAAAATTTTCACCCCTTTGCTAAAATAATCTAGGTCTGAGCCCTCAGAAAATTTTGAAGTATATTATTATTGTTTGCGAAAGTAGGGAATCAATTTTGTATAACATTATTTTGTTGTACTGTACTCATTTTTAACTTTAATTTATTTTCTAACATTAAGACTACATTTTTTTTTTTTTTCAAATTTGGCAATTAGTTTTGATGTAAGGTCTAAAGAGATATATTTTCAAGAGAGCCCCTATCTCCTAATAAATTTCATAATTTTAAATAATAATAATAAAAAAAAAATAACCTGTTGAATTTATTATTGCTGAAAACATGAATCCGTTACCATTTCATGTGTCTTTGACTTGCAGTCTATATATTTATTTTTAACTTATTTGAACTACATGTATATATTATTTATTAACAAAATAATCATACTTGAAATGTTGCTTCCTTAAACATTGAGCATGAACACACTTTTGGACCTTCTATGTAAAATATGATATTTTGTCTGTCGTCTTTAATAATAAATCGAGGTATAAGTAATGTCCATTCTTGGACAATGCTTCCTAAGAGATCACCTTGAGGAGTAAGTACATCTAATTTCTGAAAGCAAAGTAATATTACAAAAAATATTAAGTAAATTATCATTATCTAAAAAATTAAATATATGGATTTATGGCATAAATAAAATAATAATCTTAACAATAAGTTCTTTTAATATTTAACTCTCAATTGTTCTATGACGTAAACTACTAAAATTAAGAATTATAAAGAAATATGAGATTTTTATAAAATAATAAGGTGGAAAGTATTAAACTATTCCAGTATGAGGTGTAACAATGTGAAAAGTCAGATTCTAATATTGACTAATTTAAAAGACGCGGTTAAACTTGAGAGATAAGAATTCAAATAATAATTTAAAACTAATAAATTCATTTATAGGAACAAAAATAGATTTTCAAGACTAAAAAAATAAATAACCATGTTTAATATTAGTATAACATAAGTAATTACAAGTGTTTATTTTCTTTACATGTATTTAATAATTTGTGCGAAAAGGTAGGGGTGTGTGAACTATTTATAACAGCCAAAATGTGACCGGAAAGAACACTTTCGGAAGTGAGACATCTCGTGGCGAAGATTCAGTCTAAGTCGAGCGTCTAGAGAGACCAGATGTATATAGTTGGAGTCCACCACTTTGATGGACAAGTCATGTTTTTAAAAGAGTCTTAGTTGGGAAGTTGGACTGAGAAGATGTGTTTTATAGTTAAAGTCGAGGATCAGAACTTTTCAAAAATAGTACATGTTCGAAAGTGAGAGACGATATTTTTAGTAAGAGAAGTTTTAGAACATTTTAGTGAGAATAGCGTGTTGCAAATAAGACAATAGACTGTCGCGTGCGCAAAGTTATAATGGTCGAATAATGAACAGTTAAGGAGTGCGGAAAATGAACTAATTACGCTGAAAGACATTCGTAAAACACAAATGCAAGGTGTGATTGGAGCAATTTCAATCAAACTGGTTCTACGTGGACTACACACAAGGACTTATCTTCGATGCCACGTTCTACACATCATTACAGGACAAAAGGATCGACGTCAACGGACTGGTAAAAAATGTGTTATTCAACACAAAGAACTTAATTTGTATATTATGTGAAATTTAAAATGTTTTATATTCTAAAATTTATAATCAGATACTTTAATAATTACGTTTACTAAATGAATAGATAATAGATGTCTATTGACATAAATTTTTTTTATAAAGTAAATTCAATAATAAGTAACAGATGTTTCAGTCTGTTTTACTTCTTAAAATATTTCTTTAAAGTTGCAACTATTAACGTAGAGTCATAAAGGAAAAAGAATTTAAGCCTCTTCAAGGCAGAATAATCTTAAATTCAAAATATAGAGATTTTAGATAATATTAAGAAATGTACCATGAAAATATATGTATAATTTAAATGATTTTATGCTTAATAAATCCATGTTAATATTTCAGCAGAATTGTTCTCATTACAATACCAGGTTTCACTGTGAGTACACTTTTGAAAGAACTTGCGACCCTAGAGACAATAGATTTAATAAATTCATTTTTTTTTAGATAAATAATGACCAACAGGTCTGGCGCCCAATATTAATCAATTAACCATAATTAAATTCAATTTCAATATTAAATAATAACGTAAGAACTCTTCAAGTTCAAAGGAAATTTTATTTTTTAAAAAATAGCTTTATTTTTTTGTAACGACGCTTTGTGTGAAACATTACAAATGTCGAACCAACGTGTGGCCATATTCTTATATTTAAAAAATATAAGGATATAAGTCGAAAATACAGTGAAATTGGTAATGAGAATAATTAAACAAGGTAAGGACATTTTTTGTAAAATAAGAAAGATTGTCTTTAAAATTTTCTTTTGTGTTAAATATAATAAATTAAGATGAACTTAGAAATAATAAACAGTAACAGTGAACAGGTTAGAATAATGATTTTGGTAATTAAAATTGAAACATAAAACTAAAGATAAATAATAATAATAATTAAAATGGAGGGAGAAAATAATAAAAAGTTGATAACTAATTTAGATAGGACTAATATGGAATTAGGAGCAATAAAACAGGAAGTTGAAAAATATTTTTTAAATGTAAGGAAAAAGTATAAATTAGATTTAACACAGCCCAATCCGCAGGATGAGGAAGTTTGTAACATATGGCGCATAATAATAAATAGGGAAGAATTAGATAAACAATGGTATGTAAAGTTAGGAAAAAATAATTTAATGGATAGGGAATTGGAATTAGAAGAATTAGAAAACATGATATGTGCTGGGTTTAAAGTGAGAAATGAAATTTATAAAAAAGTGAAAGGTAGGCTATTAGAAAAAGCACCTCCCTTAACTGTGGTATCTGTAATAATAATAATTAATGAATCAGAAAGTGTAAATTGTGGGTATTGTGTATTTGATAATATAAAGAATGAGGTTATAAAAGTTAATAATAAAGTAAATAATGGGGTATGTAACGGAGAAAATTTAGAAATTATGAAAAATGATGGGGTTAACAATAGTCAAATAGGTAAGAGTGATTTTATAGAGAAAATGCAGAAGTTAATTGATTATAATCGGATAAGAAAAGATGAGAAGGAGGTACAGATGTTAGAAATAATATTGAAAGAATTTAAACAATGGAATCAGAAATTAAGACAAGAAAAATCAAAAAATGAGACAATTGTTAAGCCTAATGTATATCAGAATGAGTCTTTTGAGAAAAATAATTTAAAACAGTTAACAAGTAACATTGAGGTTAGTGATTTTGATGAAATAGATAGGGTTTTAAGTGATTCAGTAAATAAAAATAGTAATTTAGTAAATGAAAATCAAAAAGGTAATGGTGGGGTTAACAATAGTCAGATTGATGAGAGTGATAAATATTTGAAAATGAGTAGTATTATGGATAATGATCAAATAAGTTGTAAGGAGAAAGCTAAGCAAATAACAGAATTATTTTCGGATGAAATAAAACAATGGGAGTTAAGTTTAAGTAATGAACAAAAACAGTCACTAACACAATTTATTAAGAAATTGGAACAAGAAAATCTAGAATGGGAACAGAAAAGATTGAAAAATGAGACAATAGTTAAGCCTAATGTAAGTCAAAATGAATCTTTTGAAAATAATAATTTAAAGCAGTTAACGGGTGATGTTGAAATTAATGTGTCTGGTGGGGTTAAATGTAACATAAATGATTCAAAAAACAATGTAAGAGTAAATAATCTGATAACAAAGGAATCAGTTGTTTATTTTAAAAAACAAGTGTATCATAAGAATGTAGAACTTAAGAAATATGCAATGCTAAAATTTAAGAGTATCTTTCAAGTCCAAGAACAGACAAATAAGAGTTTATGTGAAAAGAGTAGTTTTGAATATAAGTATGAAAACATATGTACAAAAGAAGACTTTATAATAGGGTACAAATTTGGTGGGGTGAGAATTTCCAGACTGACAGCTGAGGAATGTGGGTCATTGTATTGTGAGTTGTTTATAAGGGGAGGGAGTGATAAAAGTCTGTCAATAAGACACAATGACAAGGAAGATTCTTTTGTTGAAAAAGGACTAGTGACAGAATCTAGTTTAGAACAGGTCTCTATGTTAGAGGAAGCAATCAGTGTAGGAAATGTTTTCAGAAAAGAAATCATATATTTCAAACTCTTTCACCAATCGGGTAATCACAGAAAGAAACAAATTAATATAACTGAGTTTATTGTGAAGTTTGTGGAATGACTAAATAATAATGTAAAGACATTTTATTAAAAAACCACGGAATAGATTTTGAAAAATAATGTTAATAAGTTAGTTAAGAGTTTTTGTTAATAAATAGTTTTGAGTTTGAATAATGTATAGTTTATAATTTGAAATGATAATAATGTGTGTATTAGTAAATAAATAATAGGCCAAGCTTAAAATGTTAAGAGATTTAGTTTAATAAAGTATTAGGTATTTGCTAGAGTTAAAGACGCTAGGTGTTTATCAGTAGATAATTTTGAATGTTGTTTGTTCCAATATAAATAATTATAGAACGTGACTAGATAAGCAAGTTGGTTAGAAGCAAAGATTCAGTGCATCTAATGGAAATCAATAATATTTAATGTTGAAGAAATAAGATTTAATATTGAATGAGGACGTTAATATTAAATATTTAATAATGTGACGAAAGTTGGGATCCAGTCGCAAGCTAAAAGGTTTTCACAGTTAATTCCTTATCAGTAGACAGAGATATTGCATCATACAACTAGGGGAGATTGTTTATCCCTTAGTCAGGTATAAATTCCTTGCATCAACGTTAAGGCTGAGATACAGTGTGTTGGAAAAATACTGTTCTAAAAAATAAAAAACTTTTGATTCGACATTATGAAATAACTAGTGTTCTTAAATAAAAAATGTTTAAATGAAAGATAGTTGGTGTTAAGTAGAGTATCTAGAATAAAAGATTGATTACTTGAATAACTTTTACAGAATAAAATGTAAATTCCTAAATAAAGAACTTAGATTAATTTAAAAATAAAATATTTTCTTTTCGAATTTGGATAATAGTAGGTAGAAAGGAATACACAAGCAATAAATATGTGATGCTAGGGATACGATCTGTAAAGAGGACAATATTTCAACTTCGGGTGAACCGATTTTAATGAAATCTTTTATGAATTTAAATTTTTTTTCTCGAATACATGCATTTTAAAAACATGAACATTTTGGGAGGTTGGTTAAGGAGTTTGTGTAGTAAAAGAAATTGTTTTATTCGCAAGAATGAAGCAATTTCGGGACTGCACGAAAAGCGTGTTATTTGTTTGAAGTGAGTGGTGGGCGGTATTTCGAATCGAGTAGAGGTATCGCATTTCAACCACTGCATATTTTAGGGTCATAACATGTTGTTTCGTGTTAGAGTTCAGAGTGTGATCATAAGGACACATGTAAAATTTTAGAGCAGTTAGAAAGACTGTAGGGGTGAAAAGGAGTAGAAATGCATAATAATAGTGTGACGTTACTACATGAGAAAAAAATCATGTAATAAAAATTTAGACAGATGTTGAAGGAAAATAAATTGTAGGATATACAGAAATGATCAATCTGTGTATACAAGATAAAACCGGACTTGACAGAAAAGGAGTTTTTATGAAATAAAACAAATAATTTTGTAAAAAAGTAAATATATTAGCTGATTAAGATAAATAGTTTGAGGTTAAGTTGTAAAAATGATAATTTGAATTTCAATTTTAGTAAATAATAAGGATTAGTTGATAATATGGAATAATAATTGTTAGTTTTAAGTGATTTATGGTTTGGAAAATGAAGAATAGTTTGTAAAAGTTTGAGAATCTATGTAAGAATTTGCCAAGACAAATATAATAGAATTTTTATGTTTTTTGATTTTAAAATAAATAATGAATAAAAGAAGTTAAGTTTTTGTTTTTAAAGGAAAAAAGTAGTAAACTAATAATAATAAGAGAGATTTTAATGAAATTTATAGAAAAGATAAATAAGTAACGTTTTTTAAATAAATAATAATGGAATTTGAAATAATAGATGATTTTAAGAAGTTATTTGATAAAGGTATTTGATGATTTTGATGAAAAGAGGTGTTTAGCTGGGAAACAATGTAATTTTTTTAAGGAAGTTTTTGTATTTTAGTAATAGATGACTGAGGAGATTTTATTGTGAAATAGTTTAAATGAGAGATTTTTTGAGTTTTTATATGAAGATGATGACTTTACAGAAGTGTTAAGTAAAGTAGTATTTAAAATATGAAGTTGTTCTGTTGAGAAGCTTTTATAAAAAGGGTAGTTAAGTTGCATTGATAGTAAATTTTAGTTTTTAAGAGGTTTTTTGAGTACTGCGATGATATAAAGAAGGATACGACGATTTTATGAAATAAGAGGAGATTTAGGGAATTCTACGAAATACGACGATGATTATGATTTTTAAAGGAAGCTACGATGAAATGAAGAGATTATTTATACAATGATATGTAGGTAACCCGCGGGACTGCATAAGTAAATAATGAAGAATTTTTTTTAGGGATTAATGCAACTTTAATTATTGAAATATGAAAGATTTAAGATAGAAGGAATTTTTAAGATAAGGTACTAAGAGATAATACAATTGTAAAGAGGTAGTTTTGAAATAGATAAGATGAGTTTTGTAAGTTAATTTTTTTTGATAATGATATCATATTTTGAGTTTTAGTAGGAGTAAAGAGTTTTTAGTAATTGTTAAAATCAGTAGTGAACATTTTATCCCAGCAAAACAAAGAATAATTGAGAAATTGATAAAGAATAAGTAATTATTGGATTTAAACTAAAATAAATAATAATGTAAGATTATAATTGAAAAGTTTTAAGGTAATTTGAAGTGATTTTAAGTAATAAGTAAATAATTTTGTAATGATGTTAAATAATAATGTTAATTTGTTAATTTTTGATTGTATTGAGATGAAAGAAGTATTCAGATGAATAGTTAGAATTAGAAGTAGAATTTCAATAGAGGTATAGAATATTGCGTCTTGGCAAAGAGATAACGTGAGAAAGAAAATAAATGTCTGATGACAGGAAGGGGATACAGACGGATGTCTACGAGATAAGATTTGAGTGGCATATCCTGTCAACAAAAAGTATTGATGGGAAAGCTTTTAATCAACGGATGTTGAAATAAAAGCGGATGATGGGTTTTCTTTGGTCAATAGAGATAAGGTTTAGCGCTAATGGATTTATTTTTTTGTATAGATGAGTTATGATAATAAAATAAATAGTTAGGATAATAAAGTAGGGTATTTAGTAAGTAATTTTTTTATTTTTTATTTGCAAAGAGAATCTTTCCTACAATAAATACACTTGATGTATTTTTGATGTCCTTAACTTCTGGAATAAAAAGTCTTGAAAATCTATTGAAAATTTAAAAAAAATTTTCTTTCGAATTGAAATTTATATATATAGAAAAGATTTGTATTACAATACTTGTATTGTAATACAAACCTTGTGGGGTTTTTGTAACAATGTGAAAAGTCAGATTCTAATATTGACTAATTTAAAAGACGCGGTTAAACTTGAGAGATAAGAATTCAAATAATAATTTAAAACTAATAAATTCATTTATAGGAACAAAAATAGATTTTCAAGACTAAAAAATAAATAACCATGTTTAATATTAGTATAACATAAGTAATTACAAGTGTTTATTTTCTTTACATGTATTTAATAATTTGTGCGAAAAGGTAGGGGTGTGTGAACTATTTATAACAGCCAAAATGTGACCGGAAAGAACACTTTCGGAAGTGAGACATCTCGTGGCGAAGATTCAGTCTAAGTCGAGCGTCTAGAGAGACCAGATGTATATAGTTGGAGTCCACCACTTTGATGGACAAGTCATGTTTTTAAAAGAGTCTTAGTTGGGAAGTTGGACTTAGAAGATGTGTTTTATAGTTAAAGTCGAGGATCAGAACTTTTCAAAAATAGTACATGTTCGAAAGTGAGAGACGATATTTTTAGTAAGAGAAGTTTTAGAATATTTTAGTGAGAATAGCGTGTTGCAAATAAGACAATAGACTGTCGCACGTGCAAAGTTATAATGGTCGAATAATGAACAGTTAAGGAGTGCGAAAATGAACTAATTACGCTGAAAGACATTCGTAAAACACAAATGCAAGGTGTGATTGGAGCAATTTCAATCAAACTGGTTCTACGTGGACTACACACAAGGACTTATCTTCGATGCCACGTTCTACACATCATTACAGGACAAAAGGATCGACGTCAACGGACTGGTAAAAAATGTGTTATTCAACACAAAGAACTTAATTTGTATATTATGTGAAATTTAAAATGTTTTATATTCTAAAATTTATAATCAGATACTTTAATAATTACGTTTACTAAATGAATAGATAATAGATGTCTATTGACATACATTTTTTTTATAAAGTAAATTCAATAATAAGTAACAGATGTTTCAGTCTGTTTTATTTCTTAAAATATTTCTTTAAAGTTGCAACTATTAACGTAGAGTCATAAAGGAAAAAGAATTTAAGCCTCTTCAAGGCAGAATAATCTTAAATTCAAAATATAGAGATTTTAGATAATATTAAGAAATGTACCATGAAAATATATGTATAATTTAAATGATTTTATGCTTAATAAATCCATGTTAATATTTCAGCAGAATTGTTCTCATTACAATACCAGGTTTCACTGTGAGTACACTTTTGAAAGAACTTGCGACCCTAGAGACAATAGATTTAATAAATTATTTTTTTTTTTAGATAAATAATGACCAACAGGTCTGGCGCCCAATATTAATCAATTAACCATAATTAAATTCAATTTCAATATTAAATAATAACGTAAGAACTCTTCAAGTTCAAAGAAATTTTTATTTTTTAAAATAGCTTCATTTTTTCTGTAAAGTCACGTTTTATGAAATATTACAGAGGTAAGCAAAGTTTAAGCATACTTTTTGAAATTATTCTTTACAAAATTTTAAATTTCAGTGATTTATATAAATATGTCACAGAGGTGTGTAAATACTCTAATTTTCAATAAAAATAAACATTTCAATATCCCCCCCCCCCTATATACTAATTTAGTAATTTAGTTTCTCACATGTAATCATTTTTACCTTAGTTGTAATGAGGAAAAACCACTGATGTTGAACTTTTATAGAAATATCTATTTTGAGGTTTAAAATTATTGTTTTTAAAATGATGTCTATCTGTCTGTCTACCAATAATATAAAACACACCAACTTCATGCCTTCAACCCAACCCAAAATCTACTATAAGACGAAAACATTCAGTTATGAGACAGTGTTTGAACAGTGAGGTCCTATCTTATCTTTATCTTGCTCCTGACTATCTTAGAGTTTAAAGTGCGCCTTTGGCGTGTGTGTTCGCGATTGATTGTGTGTTCTTCGAAATTTTGTAGAACTTTTTTTTCGCTTGTGTTTAATATACTTTTTTACTCATTTTATATTCTCACAGTGGCAAATTGCAATGTATGTTTGAAATATATCTCTTCGAAGCATGTAAAAATACAATGTGATGACTTTGAAAAAATTTCCATGGTGGTTGCGCTAAACTTAGTAAAGCTGACATTGAACATTTATCTGCGGAAAATCTAGTGTGTAGGTGTGAGAGTTGTTCTATTACAAGGCGGAAGAGTTTGAAGCTGGAGGCGCAGGCGGGGTAGGGAAAGCTGAGCCTACAAGACTTTATCAATGCCATAAATGATATAAAGGAAGACCAGCGAACAATTGTGATGGATTTTAACACCTCAAATGTAGCCTATATCAGAGCAAAAAGTTAGCAGAAAATACAGCAAACCTTGAAGGTCGACAAGTTTCTGGAAGAAATAGAAAAACTAACTACTGAAAATAAAGCTTTGAAGGAAAAAATTATGACTCTGGAGTGTAGATTGGAGGATTTTGAACAGTATAGCAGAAGTAATTGCATTGAGGTACAGGGTGTTCCCATTGAAAAGAGATATAACATCATCGAAATAATAAAAAAGGTTGGCATCGCTGTAGACTTTGAAATAAGTGAAGGTATGATTGATGCATGCCATAGCTTGGGTAAAAGACCGGACCCAAACGCCCATCCTGGTATAATTGTTTTAAATGTGTAAGGCGTTTAGACAAGGAAGAGTTGTTGCGGAAGAAGTGTGTAAAACAGAACTTGTCTACAAGACACATGGGACTCGGTGCAGACACTCCTCTACATAAATGAATCGTTGTCACCTGCGCGAAGGAGGCTGTTTGCTTTGGCGTGCGAGTCGAAAAGGAACCACGGCTATAGGTTTTGTGGGGGTACGAGGAGGCAGTGTATTTGAAAAGGACTGAAGGTGATCCAATAAAGCAAGTAATGAGCCAAAATGATCTTCATAACTTGTAAATACTGTCTTAGTAAGTTATTTGCCTTTTCTTTATTTATTTGTAGTATTTTGTATGTTCCTTAACTTGTAGAAGAATTAGTTTTTATCATAATTTGTAGAACCATAGATTTTGCAGGAAACAAGCTTGTGTTGATCTTGTTGCCAATGGTTCTAAGTAGAGATGTAACGGATAGTCGTTTTGGCCGGATACCGGATACCGGATATTCGGTGAGGTTCTAGGCCGGAGCGCCGGATATCCGGCTACCGGATATCCGACTCAGGTAGTGTGTGTAGTTCTAGCGATGATTCACGGAAAGACAAGTACGAACCTGTCTCTTGGACCGTAGGAGTGGGCGGCTTGTATCGTTCATGCGTCAAACACTAGTATTCAACAGTCTGTCAGTGAGTTTTTCGGTATTTGTTTTTTGTGGTTGAAGTTTTTTGTAGTTTAGTGGCGACCGCTACGAAAAGATCACCTATTTGGAAGTATAGATCACCTATTTATGTAATTTCATTTACATAATTAAGTATCCGGCCGGATACCGGATACTAAAAAAAAAGGGCCAGATAGGCCTGATACCGGATATTAACCGGATATCCGTTACAACTCTAGTTCTAAGCGTCTTGATATAATTCATCAAAATATTAGAAGCATGTGTAAAAATTTTGACATTTTATTAACTGAGTTATCGGAGTGGGAAAATTGGCCGCTTATTATAGTTTTGTTTGAGATTTGGATAAGTAAAACTGAGAGTGATTTTTATCAATTACCAAATTATAATCTGATGCTAAATTCTAATGAAACTATTAGAGCGGGGGGCGTGGCAGTTTATATACATTCTCAAGTTGAATGTTTACAGAGTAGACAATTAAATTTCACTTCAGCAGACGAACTACAAATTATTTTTAGATTTTCAAAAGAAACTTATTTCTTAATAAGTATATATAGATTGCACTTGCAATCGATTGAGTCTTCAAAAGGAATTAAGTGGTTATTTTATGCAAACTTAGGAAACTAAATTGCCAAAAAATTTGATAGTAATTGGTGATATAAATATTAATATCTTAGAGGAATGTAAAGTTTCAAATGATTATAAAACAATAATGAGTAGTTTTGGCCTAGAATCGTTGGTGAATCAGCCTACCCAAATTGTAGAGGATTCAAAAACTTGCATTGACCATGTTTATGTTAGAGTTTTAAATAAGATTAGAATAAATGTGGAGGCACACATAATTGAATCACATGTTTCTGATCATTTCATGACATTGTTGACTTTGACGGGAGGGGAGTTGACTTCGTCCGGTAAACAGATAATCTCTTATCGCATCAATTATGAGTGTTTAAATAGTGCTCTTGATATCGTAGATTGGACCGATGTCTATCAACAACTTAATGCGTCTCTTGCCTATTCTAAATTGATTAGAATATTATTAGACTTAATATCTAAAGCGACATTTGTACGTTACAATACTAAAAAATTCACAAAATTAAGACCATAGATAACTGGTGATATTTGTATGTGCATTAAAAAAAGAAATTTAATACATAAAAACTTAAAAAACGTCCTAATAATCACAGATTAAGGGAAATTTTTTTAAATATTCGAAATAAATTACACAATGATATATGTAAAATAAAAAGTAATTATTATCTTGGTCTTCTAGAAGACTGCAAGAGGGACTCCAAAATGACATGGAGTATTTTAAAACAAATAACTGGTCAAAGTGAGTCAAAGAATAATAAAATAAGTTTGATGGTGGATGGCAAATTGCAGGATGATGCTGAGTTAGTGGCTGATAAGTTTAACACATAATTTTTGTCTGTTGTGGATGATATATCTTGTGAACTAGATTATAAGAATGATTCATATTATGTTTCACCCGATCTTGAAGCTTGTTTTGGTGGCAGGTGTGAAGCTTCTTCCATGTTTTTAGATTCAATTTCAGAAAAAGATATTGTTTTCGCAATTAACTGTTTACAAATTAGAAAATCTCTAGGCATTGATGGTGTTAGATCTACTATAGTAAAACTAACTTATCGTAAATTTATCGATATCTTGCTATACGTTTTTAATTTTTGTTTTGGTTCTGGCGTTTTCCCTGACCAACTCAAAGAAGCCGTAGTGATTCCTATTCATAAAAAAGGCTCTACTAATGTATGTAATAATTTTAGACCAATATACCTTGTGTCAACCTTTTCAAAAATACTTGAAAAAATAATGAAACGGAAATTGATGAGTTATTTAAACAAAATTTACTTTTTTAGTAGTAACCAATATGGATTCAGAGAAGGTATGAGTACAGAGGAAGCTCTTTCAAATTTAATGAATTGTGTAAATGAAGGCATAAATTGTGGTAAATGTGTGAGTGGGCTTTTCTTAGACATTAAAAAAGCTTTTGATACTGTTGATCATTCGATATTGATTCAAAAACTTTCAAATTGTGGTATCAGAGGAATTGTGTTAAGTTGGTTTCAAAGCTATCTTGCTGGAAGGAAACATTGTGTTAGGATAAATGATGTTATTAATAAAATGGGACAAATCAAGTATGACATACCCCAAGGGTCTCTTTTGGACCATATATTGTTTCTTATATATATATATTAATAATCTTTGTAATGCACGACTAAATGGCAGCTTAACATCATTTGTGGATGATACTGTTCTATGTTATACTGAATGTACATGGAGTGATGTTAAACATGCAATGAATAATGATTTAAGAGCTATTAGGTGGTGGTTTTTAAAAAATCGTATGGTTCTGAGTGTGGAAAAAACAAACTATCTTAATTTTATATTAAAGGGAAGATATAACTTCTCGGAGGATATAATATATTCTTGCTCAAATTGTACGCGTGAGAGAATTTTTTGCAAAAATACATGTTAGTTGTTAAAGCAAGTAACGGCATAAAATATTTGGGTGTATTCCTCGACAATGAATTAAATTTGAAAGTCCATTTGCCTAAGTTAAAATATAAGTTGGGTAGTTAAGAGTGTTTTATTTCCTTAGAAATATGTGTCCTCCCGATGTTAAGCATATGATTTATTATTCTTTGGTTCAGAGTAGGATATGGTTTGCATAATCTAATACCTAAAAGGGGTTAATTTAATTTGAATAATAAAAGTAACAGGGAATCGTTTAGAATCATTTTGGGAGGGGGTAAATGAGTCGAAAACATGACTTACAGTATACTTCTAAATAAAGGAAATTAAATTAACTAGATTTCCAAACTAAAATAAATAACAATGTAAAAAATATTATATATAATAATAATGATAATTTAGATTGTGTGTGTTATGAAAAATATAGACAAAAGACTTGTTGTCAAGAGATAATTTTTGAATAGTGTTTGTAACGAGATGTGAGTCGCAGTTAATGCACACGCAGCGAGAATTGAATGGGAATCCTTGGAGCAACGAATGTGAGCCCTGTAGGAAGGTAGGATATTAGAATTCCACCATGCGGTCTTCAGTCTTGGTAGAAGTGTTGAGGAGGTGAGATGTGTTAAAAAGAGTCTGAATCTAGAGTTTGAAGGAGAGAGTTGGAGTCCAGAGTTTGGGCAGGACAGTGGTAGTCTGAGTCTTAATTTGAATTTTGAGGTGTTGAGATGTATTGATTGTGCCGAACTATTAAAAATGTAGAGTGATCTGAATATTATAAGACGAGCTTGATAAAAGGTATTAGATTTGTTAGAATAGACAAAGTGTTTAATACGAGTAGCGTGTTTCGCGCAAAGACAATAGATAATTAGCGCGTATCGTATTCAAAATATGTCGGAAGATGAACAATAGTAAAAGATTTAATGAACTATAAAACTAATGAACATTTTAAAACACGGACATATAGACGAGTGCAATTAAAAAACTCGAATTGTGCGGTTTGAGCCGAGTGTTTTTCTTTCTTTTTTTTTCTCATCCTGAGTAATGGGGTGGTTTTCTCTGAACTATATTATATTTTCTATTCAAGCAAATGTTTTTTTTTATACTTTTAGTTTAGATAAGCAAATGTTATAGTTATAAGCCATGTATATTAGTTTTATGTATAGGTGTGTAAGTATGATTGGGCGTAAGTGTATATATTTAAGTATATGGTACAGGTCAATATACACTTTATGTCTATTGTAGATTTGTTAAATTTTTTTGTTTGATTTTTTGTGTTTCTTTCTCTTTTTTCTCTCTCTCACTGATTACTATTGTATAAAATAACTGTAATAGATGCGGTAATATTTTGTATCTGTTTTGATTCTTAAGGGAAATAAAATAAAATAAATTAAAACACAAAATTTTATATTTCTCAAAATTTGATCCAATGATTTTGAATAAATGCTTAAATGTAGCCCTAAGGACCCAAGTGAAACATTGATAACTATTGTGTTTGTACCAATAGGTATCCTGAATCTACTTAATTATAGTATCATTAAAAACTAACACAACTTTGTAGGCAAACTGTTGAAATATAAATCTACAAATATACATATTTATTTTCTAAAATGATTTGTTTTGGTAACTCACTTGAAGGTAACAACTTAATATACCAACACTGCATGCTAGTCTACGTTTTAAAATGAAAGCTTCTTGTTGAGTTGGGTCGAATAGATGAATTTCAAAACTTCGACCAGAACCATAACAAAAGCGTTGAAATGCAGAAGAAGTTTCTGATCCAATAAACAGAGTCTCACCACCAGCAATTTTAACAACATAACGATTTTCTGATTCTATGTTTGACAATACTGTAAACAAAATAATTCTTGTAGAGTTAACTATATATTGTAGTATATAAATGTATTTTGAATAACCTTGGTTGTATACAAACTTATATTTAAAAGCAGGTATAAACTATAGCAGATGTTAGATTCTAATAAAGTGGCTAGTGATATAGTTTTTTGTGGATCTAAATAAGTTTTTATTTGTTCTTTTACAAAAAACAAAATGTTTATGGCTATCTTGGCCAGACACACAGATATTCTTACTGCTGGCTTAGGTCCCACAAACTTAAATGATGTGTCCTGTTTAGTTAGATTATCTACCTTCTCGTTACCCTCAACTCCCTTATGCTCTGGCACCCAGTGCAATAGTTTTCCTGGGATAAAGCATTGAGATTCTCTCGGCATTCCCCTATCAGACTAGATTTTATTGTAATGCCTATAAGTGCATTAATTTCAACCTGACTATCTGTACATATGTGAAAATGGATTTTCTTAAAGTTCCACCTCATATTCTCCTGCATATATAGTAATTTATGGTCATAATCTTTCCCTGAAAAACTGTGGTATATTGACCCAAGGGAAATGAAGATTTCAACCCTGGTCTCAGTCCATATACCCCGATACTAGTTTTTTTACCATCAGTATACCTTTAATATATATGCCCTCCAATTAGTCATGAGTTATCATTTAGTGTAGTTGTGTTTCGTGTTATGGAGTTGGAATAATAAAAATTTAAAAGTAGACCAATGTGTCAATTGAAATTGGTACTAAAATTTAACAAAACATCAATGGTATGTTATAAAATGCTTATGGAGAAGATGCTTGTCCTGTGCACATGTGTTTGAGTGGTACAAAAGATTCAATGAAATTCAAAAGAACGTGAAGATGACCTTTTACTTCAAGAGCCAAGCAAAAAATGTTGACAAGTTTTGTCAAAAAACTACTGATTCAGTGTCTGAATAATAGCTGAAGTCATAATATTGACTAACACTGCATGTAACCCTTTTTTCGTGAGGTTTTTACCAAGATGGTCACTACAAGTTCTCACACCATACTAAAAAGAATGAAGCCAGGAAATTTGTGCTGAGATGCTGCAAGTACTAATTCGCAACTCCATATTTAAAAAAAAAATCACTTGTGATGAAAAACCTAGATCTTCCGGTATGATCCTGAGATGAAATGACAATTAATGTATTGGAAAATGCTGCCATCAACAAGAAAAAAAGGTTGTCAAAGCAAGTCCAAATTCAATGCCATGCTCACATTGTGTTTACTTATATCAAGGGTATAATTATGGACGAATGGGTTACAGAAGGCACAATAGTGAACTACCATTATTGTAATTAAGTTTCACCAAAGATGAGAGAGAGTTTGAACAAAAAGACCAAAACTGAGAAAAAATGGTTTTATTCTTCATCATGTAATACACATCTTTTTGAATTTTTGAATATTAGTAATGGAAACAAATAATAAAAGGGGCAATGTAATTGGTGAATGAAAATAAATGCGGTAACGTGATTGGTTCTAAAAAATGGGAGAGGGATAGTGTCAATCGAGTGAAAGCCAGACGTGTTATCGCTTATGTAATTTTTTAGTAGAACATTGTGGTTTAGGGAAGAGATGTTTTAAAATGAATTCGAGAAGTGTTATCAAACTATAAACATTTGTATTTTAGTTTAACCCAGTTCCTCGGCAGTTTTTTTGCAAGTCAGATTCAGACGTGTTCTCAGTAATGTGATTTTTTAATAAAACAATGTGATTTAAGAAAGAGACGTTTTAAAATGAAATCAAGAAGTGTTAATCAAACCATAAACATTTGTAATTTAGTTTAACCCATCAATTGTCTTTAGAGCCAGACGTGTTATCGTTTATGTGAATTTTTAGTAGAACAATGAGTTTTGTGAGAAAGGACGTTTTATAATGAAGTGGAGAAATGTAAACTAGTTATTTAAAGTATGGACGATCAATGACAATAGGCCGTGTCGTGAAATAATTGTTTAACACTATAAATATGAACAGTGATTAATACAAAGGCCAAACGGACAGTCCAATGTCAAAACGTGTTAAGGCCTACGTCTCTTCCTTTTATATAAACTATTCGAAAGGTGTTTCTAGTGAAAAGACAGTAAGCTATCATTAAATGAACCTTATTTTTAGAGAAAAATAAAGAAGGTAGTATGTGGTATTCTACAAATTGTGAACACAAAATTGAGACAAAGAACTTCAGCTCAGCATACCAGAAAATGGCGGACTTTGCTTATCAACCTCTGGATATCATCTCACGAGGGAAAACTGGAATTTGCGCCGCAAACATGGTAATATGTAAAAGACAATACTAGTACAACTGTGTAAATAGATTTAAGTCAATATTGTTTCTTTTTTTATAAAAATATAAATTGTATAATTTTAAATATTAAGATGTTTTAATATTTTCATATAAATGAATCTAAATGTTTTTTGTTTTTTTTTTAGACAAAGGATGTCTATCTTAAAGAATCCTATCGAATTTAACTTAAATAAATAGATCCAAGATAATTTTGAACACATAAGACAAAAGACGCTTATATAGTAATTGATTTAGCATGAGTTGCAACTATAAATAATAGAGTCATTTATTAAAAATTTAAGTCTCCTAAAGCCAATGATAACATGATTAAAATATAAAATATTCAATTTAAGATAATTTCTAAAGATAAATTTGTGTACATGTATAATTTAATGTTCTCATCAATAAACATGTTCAGTTTCAGAAAGATACATAAAATTTCTCATTTACCTTTATACCATTTGGAGTACACTTATAAAAGGATCTACGACCCTGAGCATATTTTAAAGTTAAATAAAATTAAAATCTCAATTAGTATAATTTGGTAAGTGTAATGCTGCCTGGCGCCCAAAAAACTAGCAACTTTTTCTTTTCTTTTTATAAAAAATAAATAAAATTCAAACCTTCTTATAATAAATTACTTCAATTGTCACACCAACTGTGGTACAATTTGTTATTAAAGTAGTTCTCCATTGAAATAAATTATTTCAATCAAGACAACATGCCTACTCGCACAGCATTTTCTGTGAAGCATTTTTTTCCCCTTTTTGCTGACACATTACTACACAGAAACATCTTTGATTTTTTGCCAGATCTGGCATTATGTGACATTTTTCTTTTCCTTAAAGTGAAATCTGTGTTTAAAGGAACATATTTTGAGTCAGTTGATACAGCAAAGAAGAAAACAGCAGAAGTGTTAAATTTACATAAACTTATTTACATCTACTCTATGCTTTCAACCAGTGGACTTCAAGTCTCCATAAGTATTTTAATACAATTAAAATTGTGATATATAAAATAAAGGATAGGTATTGTAGCATACTCAATACTTAATAATTACACCTCGCATATATTGGATTAAATTGCACACTTTATATTGCACACTTTATTTAAGTCATAGAAAATTACAGATTTGAATGATTCATCTTACAATCAGATAGCTCGACAGTTTGTTGTATACTTATTTGTTCTACTCCAACCAAAAATTGAAGTCCTGTTAAAGGGAGAAAGTTGCCTCTCCAAGTGGATGCTGCAAAATAATAGTGAAATTATTTATATGATATATAATTATTTAAAAGGGCATGGTATATATTGAGAACAAAATACATTTAACATTTACATACCTGTAGACATTGGTAATGGATACCGTTCCCCTCTGTTACCTGAAAATAAATGGTATTTTAAATTACAACACTTTATTATTTTGTTAATTCTTAATTATTTGTATGGAAGAATTTTGTTTAGGTTAAGGGGAGATATAAATAGTTTCATTTTAAATTTATGTCCAATTTATTTCAATGTGAATTATCAAAACTTTCTTGTAAAGGTGCATACGATTAAGATGTGAGAGGGACACCTTAATTGTATCTACTTTCATAAGACAGTTTTGATTGAATTTAAATAGATGTATAGAAATAATATTTATTCTTATGGCTATAAGAAAAGTAACTAAACTAACCTGTATACATTTTAGAATAAATTTCATTTTTAATGTTCATAATTATTATTATCTAATTTATAATATTATATGAATGATGGTATGCAATACCTAATAACCATCTTTTTTACTTCTTAATCCATTGTTAGAGAACATGTGATTTGGCTGAACTGCTGTTTAGTTGTTTAATATTAATGACACAAATATATTATATTTTGTTATAAACAAGTGTAAAAAGTTTTGCATGGCTTCTGTAGTTATTTTGTAAAATCATGACATATAGTACTTTTTTTTTTGTCTGGGGGACATATTGTTGAAGCTCTGTTTGACTTACTGCAAGTATTTGTATTAGCAGCAATGTATAATATATATTTCTCAAGGATTTTTAATTGTTTCAGAAAAATATGTTTATATTATTTTTTAATTAGGTCATAATTAATGGATCAGATTCACATACAGAATTATATAACAGTAGATGATTGAATAGTGTCACACAATTAAGATAAAGGTTAAGTACAGCTAGAGTCCACATTAACATAGTTTCACTGTCATATAACAAATATGACATTACTGGTATATCTATATATTTAATTTTGTAGTAATGGATCCATTGTATGTAAGTGTAATTATTTATGATGATTTTGGTAGTTAAATTGGATTCAAATTTAAATACTGGTCAGGTGATTATACAAAGTGGGGTAGAAAAAAAAATACATTTTTTAATAATCATAACATCATTAGTTTTTACATGGGAAAAAAATGATTGGTATATATACATTTGTGATTACATATAGAATTCAATATATTCATTTTTGAAAAATCACATCTTGCAAATAATGTCCATTATTGTTAATGCATTGTTTTAAACATTTAAGGAAATTGACCTCCAGTCTATCTATCAGACCTATGTTAGTTGGGGCAATTTGTTGATGAATACTGTCATTCAATTCAACTAATGTATGGGGCTGGTCTTATTCACATATGTCTTGAGGTACCCCCATAAAAATAGCCACACATTGATCTGGGGGACTGAGGGCTCCATGTAATATAACCAAATATGGAAACAATGTGGTTGGAAAACAGACGACATACAACATCCATTGAACTTTGAGTTGTGCATGCTGCCCTGTGATG
This sequence comes from Aphrophora alni, assembly GCA_963513935.1. Classification (NCBI taxonomy): domain Eukaryota; kingdom Metazoa; phylum Arthropoda; class Insecta; order Hemiptera; family Aphrophoridae; genus Aphrophora; species Aphrophora alni. Next base: position 99,866,903 of record OY740767.1, read on the forward strand.
CTGAATCAACACACATTGAATAACAATTTGGTTTCTCTGTAAATCAGGCAAAAGGGTTTTTATCATCTCCATTTAACACTTAGCAGTAACAACTTTTTGTTCAAAAAAATTAAGACCAATGACGCAATTCTTTCCCAACACGCACCAAACTGTAACTTTTGGGCTTTGCAGAGGTTTATAGTGGATTCCTCAGAGATTATCAGCAGCCAGTAGCAAAATTTTGTTTCTTGACTGCATCATTAAGATGGAAAAGAGCTGTTGATGAAAATTCATCAAGATCATATTTTCATTTTCTTTATAAAGTGCCAACATTGTGTGTGCAAAGTTCAATCGTTCTTGGCAATCTGATCATTCATCTGCTGAACAATCACTAACTTAATTTATTCAGAATATATCTCACTGTGTGTTGGCTGATGTTATGTTCCACAGACTGTCTCCAAGCAGAGCAGCCTTTACTTCGTAACATTCCTCTTCTAACCCTTTCCACATCAGAGTAAGTACCATAAATGGGGCACCTGGTAATTTGGTATTCATTAATGAGTCTCTTGAATGAGATTAATAAATACCATAATCATTTATACTACGAGAGGGAACAGAATCATTTCTTTGAATTACAAATCGGCGCCGAAACTCATGCTGAACACTAATCTCTAATTTTACCACTCTTCACAAAACACTCTTATCCACAGTTATATGTTGCCGACTGAAGACTGAAAGGTCTGAAGGCGAAATGCTACGAACAAAGGAATTGGATACTCCCACCCAAACTCTTCTCCTCTCTTATAAATGGAGAGCCACTCTATTTATTAATGGTTAAAACATTCTATTTCTCTAACCCACGCTGTATATAGGTTTGTTGTTTGAATACAGTTAGAGAAGGCAGAAATCTAGTACATTGATCTACACGGAGCTGGTACATTGGCATGCACTAATAAAAATTAATTTTAAAATACAATTAAATTTCTAATGGACATTTGAGCTATATGCAATTGAAAATAAAGCTAGAATTGATATGTAAAACACATTTAAATAATTTACAATGGTGTAACAGGAACAAATCATTTACACTGCTGCTTGAAACATGCAAACTAACTTATTCTGTCCACAAATCAGTTTCTTGGTTGAAAGTTTACAATAATATTCTTTATCAATTAAATCGATTTATATTTGTTATTATTTTAGATTAAATAACAGGTCTATTGACTATCAAAAAATTGCAGTTTTCTTGGTTTAGAGGTCCGTATATTAAATTATCCTTTATAATTTAAATTATGATTTAGTTTTAGTGTTATTTTGGGTCAATTTACTGTTTAAAAAATTAATAGTTTTTCAAATCAATTATTCCGAATAAGATTGAATTTATCTTACATGTTTATTTTACACTATTTTACAGTACCTATCTTACATTTCCATATTATTAAGACATATTAAGTTAAAAAATATATAGTAGATAATTATTAAATTTAATAATTTTGTATCAAACTATAACATATTTGATAGAAGGAACTCATTAAATTTGATTTCTCTTCTAGTTTAAAGGTGAAAAACACCTAGTTCATTATCACTTAAAAAAAGAAGAAAAGAACGTAAAATAGAGACTCCTAGCTCTCTTATAACATCAGGTTTAGAAGAGAACAAGAGTTGGTCATGAGTAACCTGATGGGAATGATGAATGAGAGGGATCTATCCCAAGACTAAAATAAAGAAATGTGTAAATCCATCTAGAGTAGGCCTACCTCAGGATTGCTACACCCGAATTCACTATAAGTGAATCGTTGAGAGGGGAACTTGAAAATAAACATAAATAAGTTTAAAATAGTAAGTCTACAATGATATTTTAGTTTGCATCTTGTTTTTATATATCATGAAGACATAATTTTATTCAGAATGTAAAACATTTTATCAATAACAGACTGCCTATAAAGATGTAAAACCATTGAATAATAATTTGTACAGGATAAATGTTTTGTGCATAATATTTACATGGGAAAACAACAAAAATTTGTATAGTCAAATGCATGTAAAAAATCTTTTTTGTTTTACATTAAGTTGGGTCCAGGTTATAAATCCCTATTCCAGGTTTCCGCTCTCTAGGCAAGGCCGCCCATAGCTGGATTAAGTCCAACAATTGCATAGTCAAACTAAGAGGAGGAGTGGCCCTAAGCCAAGGTGTTGTGGGACTTGTGCCGAAGACTGAACGGCACTGGGGGCCTATTGTCCAGCATCGAAAATGAGGCTTATTGATAACATGGAGGAACTCAACAATATGTACCCCTTATCACTTCAATCAATGCCCAGAAGTGATGGACTGTAGCAACTCAGCACTTGTGGGAACAAAAAGTCTGAGATACAGAGGATGTTGGTGGTGCAAAGAAGAAGGCAAAGTCTGTTAATGATTCAACAGAGATAAGGAGATATTGTGTGGAATATTTTGCGGATAAGGTGTCTGTGAAAAAGCTAGTGATTGTGCAGCTAGAACGCTCAAATACAAAGCTCACTGAGGAGATAGGTCAGAGCATCAAGAGAAAGATTGATCTGTGTACCTATAGATGATGATGTCAGGATAACCAGCTGGCATCTGGAATGTGAAGCTGTGGGTTGCACCAATAACAAGGAGTGGCTGAACCCCTTCCAAAGAGTTAAGCTCAGAATGGATTTGGTAAAAATGGTGAATGTATCTACCTTTGTCGCAGTGTACCTAAGTTCACTGGCGCAAAGGAAAAGAATACACAATACTTACATAATTTTGTCAAACCTATGAAATCATAGTTTTAATTGGAAGAAAATGGACTCAAAAACCAAAAGATCTATTGGTCACTCAAATTTGTTCCTCTCGCATGGATGGAAATATGGAGTCTCTAATTGCATGATAAAAAAATTACTGAAGCTATAATTTTTATTTTAACATGTTTGATTAATTTGTCTATAACATATAGAGTCTTTCCTGATTGTATGAAAATGACTAAAGTAACAACTATGTTTTAAAAAGAATGACAGGAATCTGCCAGATAGATACCGGCATAAGAATTTTATTTATTTAACCAAGATAATTAAATTTTGTATAACAGGTAAGCTTTATGATTACTTTGCTTATAGTGAGTTCCTTTATAATCATCAGTATGGTTTTAGGCCGGGCCATTTCTTCACGATGATGGTAAAAATAATAGAATGCTCTTCTCTGTTACGTCTGGGAGTAGTGATGCACATTCTGAATGCCTTGGCAGAATCAAGTGCATCGATCTAATCTCTGATTTGTACTGCTGATGATATTAACAGTTCAAGTTCAGAAATCGGCCACCTTGATGTGCTTGAAGTTGATCCAACCGGTAAGAAGTGGATTTTGGGATAATAGGGGTTGGAACCAATAACTGACGGTACAAAGCCAGACAAGCCAGCAACCGGTCATGAAATGTGTACCTGACAGTTATTTTAACTAACTGTTTTAGTATGAAATAGTTTGTTTTTTTTATGTACTTTAATTGTTTCTGAGTGCTTTTATAATTTTGTATGAAATTTTTTTTGAGTGTATTTTAAGTTCCGAAGATGCCTAACAAATAGGCGAAACAACTGTTAATGTCACAAGCTCAGGCAAGTAGAAATTATATAAAGTTATTAATATATGAGTAATCAGTAAGGCTATTACTACAATAAACAATAATTTTTATGTTATTGTGTTTATTTCTATTTGTAAGTTATTAATGTGGAGCATCTTATGTACAATTTTGTGAAGGCAAAGATGACCGCATAATGAAAGAAGATAAGACTTTCGGTCAACCCTGTAAAAACCATCATGGTGCCATTTACCAAACGTAAAACTATGGAATGAACCGAAGAATTCGCCCTTCTTAGCGGACGGATTCAGGTGGCCAAAGAATTCTAGTATCTAGGAATAAGGTTGGTTGACAGACTGATCTGGAATACCCACATGACAATTATTATTAATTACTTGCAAATTTCATTGATGATGATGAGGCAAGCTTTAGGGTCCACTGGGGACTAATCACTCAGTTGGCGAGCTGGATATACAACAGAATTGTTAGACCATTACTGATGTATGGATGTATAGTCAATGTAAAGCCAATGTACAGTCTAAGAGTATGCTAATGTTCTGTTAAAACTCAACACAGAGGAGGCCCTTGGATTGAAAAGGACTGATCCTCAGAAAGTGACTGGATTTCTGACGGATCACTGGATTTCCCCTAGCCATCTACTCAAAATGGTCAGATATGGAAACAGGATAATAACATTCGAAGCAGCGCATCGTTTTTCAAGAACCTATGGCTGATTTGATATGAAAGGTCCTGTAAAAAAAAAAAAAAAAAAAAAAAGTGGGTCTCTATTCCCAACAGTTATCAGTATATATTATTTCATTAATGAAATAATTTTAAAATGAAACTATTGTAAAATGACAGTTTAGAAAAGAAAGATTAGGTTATATGTACAAATGTTGTTATATTATAATCAATATTTATTTGTAAAAAATTAAATAGGATATTTTAAACTTGCAGTTATACGTAAATCATAAACATATGTTTATATCTAGTTATATATTTAATATTGGAATATTTTAGAAAGTAGTTAAGAAATTGGTGGATTTGTAACATATATTGATGTATATAGCATATTATATAATAAAAGTCATATACCAGTAATTGTAATCCAAAGTCATTATTGTTGCTAACACTCTGCTTTGTTTACTACCGTGTTATCATTTACAGCTTTTTTTAAAAGACTTATCTTTGTTTTGATGCCTAGTTGCAAAGATATTTATTTATCATATATCTTCAACATAATGTTTTGGTTTGAGATGTATAATTATATTATATTATATTTTTCATCATTTTATACTCTTTATTAAAAACCATAATTGAATGATTAATTTATAATATTCTAATATGCATCTTAGCTCAATATGAATTGATGAAAAGGTAACAACTTCCTCTGTGTATTTTCATTATAAATGTCACTATTTACTCCTACAAATTATTTTTAAAGGATTTATAATTATTTATTTATCAGTGAAGAAACCATAAAATGAAAATTGTTAAGGACAATAAATATAAAAATGTCATGGATAATACATATTTAAGCTAAATAAAAATAAATTATTTTATTCTCATTATGTTCAGCTTTTTATGAAGGTTCTATAGGAACTGACCACTAATATATGTAAATTTTTAATGATCAAGGGGGAAGTGTTGGTTATTGGAGTGAGATTTGGAAAATTGTACATGATGCTATTTCAATTAAATTAGGAATATTTTTCAGCTTTTGCAACAGAGAAATCTTTACATAGTATGAAAAGATGGCTTATCAAAATCCTTTATATTTAAAAAAAATTCCATAAAAATCACATTATTTGTGCAATACAAATACAAGATGACATTTCAATGACTACGTCATCACCCTTAGTTGCTACATACAACAAACCCTACTGACACTGGACTCTGATTGGCAAAGTTAATGTCTCTCACAGATAATAACAGGAAGCAGTTTGACCATGCCCCCAGTCCAATGCATCACAATATATATTTTATCATACAAATTAATTTTGGATTAATTAATTGCATATTATGTTACATTATATTAGTCTTATACTCTGTATTGTAGAATATATTGTAATGTCATTGGACTTGGGGGCGTGGTCAAACTGATTCCTCTTATTATCTGTGTAAGGTTTTGACTTTGACAGTCACAGTCCAGTGTCAGTAGGGTTTGTGCGTACGTTGCAACTGAGGAAGTCATTGAAATATCTTGTATTTGAATTACACAAATAAAGTGATACCTGTGAAAAATTGTGTTTTCGTTCATTTGGTGATTGAAGTTTCCACCAGTGTAGTTTATTATAGTTGATTGAAAATGTTGAATACTTCTGGTATAACTGATGACTGACGTATTCTGTGAACCTTGTGTTATAGGAAAACTGAAAGGACTGAGTTTTAGAAGAAATCATTCAAAATCTACAAAAAAGATTTACACTAAAGAACTTATTTTTACTGATTTGTGAGGTCCATTTGATAGAATTTCAAATTCAAGATTCTAAATATTTTCTTCTGATAAAATATTACTTCTCCTACTATCGTCTTATGTATTTTATGAAACATAAAAATGAATCAATGAAGTTATTTATTGTGTTAGTTAAAAATCATATATATGAAATATTTAAGGTTTTACTTACTGATCGTGGGACTGAATTTATACATTAATAAACTAATCAAATGCTTTCAGATTTAAGTATTACTCATGAGAATATCGTCCTGAACAAAATGGTGAAGTAGAAAAATTTTAACGTGGATAGTGGTTAAAGCTGTATGATAATGATAGCAGTAGAAGATTTAGGAAAACATTTTTGGGTTGAATTTGATAACCCAAAAATCAAACAGTGATTTAAGTGATATTACAACTGGAACTAATTATGTTTATGGTAAGACATTACATAAATTGTGGTTTGCTAAAGATTATGATATCAAATTATTGAAAGTATTTAGTCAGTTCATATGGATATTTTTATGTATGAAACCAAAAAAGGAAAATCTGAAACTTAAAATCCAAGTTAGATATTTTTGTTGGTTATTCTGAGACAGCAAAATATTATTGTTTTGTTTTAAAGTGTTTTGATAATGGTTTGTTCATATTATTAACATGTTTTAAACAGATATATACAATTATTTGTGTATATATAATTAATACATTAAGACGTGTCAAAAGCATAAATCAAATCTTATTATGAAGTAATAAACTTAGAACATGAAAGAGTGAAAACATCAAATGGCTTAGTAGGCTAGGTCCATGTTAAAGACTAAAACTAAAATTAATAATCTAAGAAAGGAACCCAGGACTGAGTAGTCAAAACTAAGACTAAATACAAACATAATCAGAAAAAAACCACAACATAGAGTAGTATACCGTACTACGCAAAGAAGGGCAGACAACTGACTGATTGTGGATAGGGTGCTAAAAGGATAGTCCTATCTGTTTATCAGAGTGAACAGCCTTTTATCCCCTCTTTCAAGGGTTTACCGAGTTATCTAGTTATTATTCCCATTGGAGATCTAAGCACAAAATTATAGCCTTATTTAATGTGCTTTCTCATAAGAACATGAGTTTAGCTTGTAATACATGTCTTTTTGAATATTAGTATGGAAACAAATAATATAAAAGAAGCAACGTAATTGTGTGAATGAATATAAATGCGGTAATGTAATTGGTTCTAAAAAATGGGGAAGGGATAGTGTCAATCGAGTTAAAGCTTATGGTAATGTTTAAAAATGAGAAAATAAATCATAATATGTATTCAGAAATATGTTTTTAAAGATAATAATGTTTAGATTTAAAATAGAATTAATATTTGAATGAAATTTTATGTATGTAAAACAAAAAATGCTTGTTACCAAGCGTAATGGGTTAGAGATTACATTTCCGTGATCAAAAGTGTGTGAACCCCGTGTTAGAATCAAGCAAGTAGACAGGCTTCCCCCCAGTTCTTCAGCAGTTGTCACGAAAGTCAGACGTGTTCTCGGTAATGTAAATTTTAATAGAACAATGTAACTTGTGACAGAGACGCTTTTAAAAGTGAAATTGAGACGTGTTAATTAAAGAATAAACATTTGTAAGTCAGTTTTTAGCCTAGTTCCTAGGCAGCCTTCATGAGAGTTAGATGTGTTATCGTTATATGCAAATTTTAATAGAACAAAGTAATTAGTGAAAGAGACGCTTTTAATAATAAAATTGAGACTGGTAAACTAGTTATTTGAAGTATGGAAGATCAAGGATGATGTGCATGTCGAGAAGTGATTGTTTAATACTTTAAACATGAACAGTAGTTTTCACAAAGGCCAAACGGACAATCCAATGTTAAAACGTGGTACAGCCTAAGTGTATTCTTTTTATATGAACTATTCGAAAGGTGTTTCTAGTGAAAAGACAGTGAGCGATCATGTAAATGAACCTTGTTTTTACAGAAAAAGAAACAATGCATGTGGTATTCTACAAATTGTGAACATATTACAAAAGATGCTTATACAGTAATCAATTTAGTAAGAGTTGCAACTATAAAAAATAGAGTCATCTATTAAAAACTTAAGTCTCCTTAAAAGAGAATGATTAGTCTGAAAAGACAAATTGTGAACTCAAATTAGAGACAAAGAACTTCAGCTCAGCATACAAGAAAATGGCGGACTTTGCTTATCAACCTTTGGATATCATCTCACGAGGGAAAACTGGAATTTGCGCCGCAACGTGGTAATATATATAAAGACAATACTAGTACAACTGTGTAAATAAATTTAAGTCAATATTGTTTCTTTTTTTATAAAAATATAAATTGTATAATTTTAAATATTAAGATGATTTAATATTTTCATATACATGAATCTAAATGTTTTTTTTTTTTTTAGACAAAGGATGTCTATCTTAAGATTCGAATTTAACTTAAATAAATAGATCCAAGATAATTTTGAACACATAAGACAAAAGACGCTTATATAGTAATTGATTTAGCATGAGTTGCAACTATAAATAATAGAGTCATTTATTAAAAATTTAAGTCTCCTAAAGACAATGATAACACGATTAAAATCTAAAATCTTCAATTTAAGATAATTTCTAAAGATAAATTTGTGTACATGTATAATTTAATGTTCTTAATAAACATGTTCAGTTTCAGAAAGATACAAAGAATTTCTCATTTGCCTTAATACCATTTGGAGTATACTTTTAAAAGGATCTACGACCCTGAGTATATTTTAAAGTCAATTAAAATTAAAATTTTCAATTACCGTAGTATAATTTGGTAAGCGTAATGCTGCCTGGCGCCCAAAAAACAAGTAAAACAAGTAACTTCTTTTTTTCCATAAAACAAATTAAATTCAAACCTTTATTTATTATATTTTTACAATCGTCGCACCAACTGTGGGGCAATTTGTCAGTAAAGTAGTTCTTCCGTCTCATTTATTCTATTTTTACAGGCTTGCAAATTTCTTTTAAGGCATTTTCCCAATATTTTATCTTGAAAACCAGTTTTTTTTTTTTTTTTTATGAGTGTCATTTACCTTGGTAATTGATCTTGTAAATATTAAATAAAAAGGGGGTGTAAACTACTTCTTGTAACATTAAAGAATTTATGAAAAAATTGCTCAGCTGAGGGCGCCAGGTGGAAATTAACTCACCAATTTTGAAAATAAAAAATTTGACTTAATTAAAATATTCTCAGGGTCGTGTTTTTTTTTAAAAGTGTACTAACAGTGGTTGTCTGGTAAATAAAAATCCTTGTTTATTTTGCTGAAACTGAACATAGTAATTTATTAAAGGTATTCATACACATAAAATATATTAATAGTATATATTCATTTGTATATTGCTTAAAATTATATTATATTATAAATTTGAAATTGTTTTGTCTTGAAGAGACCAAAATTCTTTATAAACAATTCTACTTTAATTAGTTGCAACTTTTAATCATTAGATTTATTATGAGCATCTTTATTCTCATATAAAAAAAAAAATTATAAATTTTCTATTAAAGTGTTAGTTTAATGTTTTAAAATTACTTATTACATTACGATTACTTATTTAAACAGATTTTAACATATTTACTTTTCATCATTAGTCCTTTTTTACACAAAAGATAAAATAAGATTGTCTATCATTTTTGTTACCACATTGTAGCCATCTCCAGGTGAACGTCCTTTGTGGTGTGCAGTCCTCGTTCTTGAAGTAGAGGTCCATTGTAGACTACGTAATCTTTCCGTTGATAATCTCAATTTGACTTTACAAATTCACAGTTCTCACACATTTCGTCTCTATCACAAAAATAGAGTTTATGTTTTGATATTTAACGTCTTTCAGATTGAAAATACCGGTTAAACTGTCTATGCACTGACCGAATTCAAGTCGTACCATGTGCTCTATGCACAATCACAAGAAATTTATTACTTTACCATATTCATGTGTCCATCGATTTCCTACACACTCTACAATCAATTGATTCTAAACTGTTTATGATTTACTTAGTCTATATTGCAAGAAAGTCACATTGACACCGGTTACATTGTCTATAAATTTTTCTTTCACTACTCAAAAACACGTCTTACCATTTCAGACGCCGACTTACAACTGTTAAACATTAATTTTACATTGTTCACAAAATATTTAAAATCAAAAATGCGTCTGACCAAGTCAGACGTCACCTCTAGACTCTCACAAACACGCCTTTCTACATCAGATATTCCCTTCTAACTGTCTCCACGCATGCTTGCTTTTTTACATAACGCTATCACAGGGTTCACATTCTGGTACCACGGACACTGTCCAAATCATTTGGCTTGACAACAAGCATTGTCTATTTTCACAAAACATTATCTCACTTTAATATTTATTATATCTTATAACTAAACATTTTTTACTTTGAATTTATATTTTGGAAATCTATTTTAATATTTCTTTCCCTTGTCTCAAATATTTTTTACAGACTTCAATTTGACTTACGTCTATTTCTTTAAACCAATCATAAAATTCCCATTTTATTTTCTTGTTTCAAATATTTTTTATGTCAAAGCTAAATTTAAAAATTGAGTATTACAATCTTTGAATGTGTATTTTTGGTGAAAACACCCACTTTCATTAGAAAATCAAAGAACACTCACCACATGTAATGATGTAGGTAGCAATATCTGAAACACATCTTATAGGACCATACTTTTTTGAAAGAAGTGATAATGACATTGCAACCATACCTTATTTTAATACTCAGCTTCGATTGATTGGTATTGAATTAACTGCCATTTTACAGCTATATGGGGCTCCATCTCATGTTTAGGTTGTCATTAAGGAAATTTTTAAATGAACATTTTGAAGGGAGATAAATTGGTTGGGGGTCTGAAATTCAATGGCTGCTTAGAAGTCCGGACTTAACAACCTGTGACAAACTCTCTTTGGAGGATAATAAAAAATAAAAAATCACCCACTTATGACTAAGAAATGTTGATGAGCTTAAAATTGCTGTCAGAGACTGTTTTTATGACTTTGATCCCTCAACATGAAAGAGAATGTCTAAATGTACTTAGCGACTGATGAAGCTGTGAGCAGACAATGGAGGACACATACAGATAATTTAGAGTAAGTTTTATGCTTAAAAATATTAAATGACAAACAATTAATTCATGTTTATTTCTTTATATGGAAAGGGACTTATTAGCCACTTTGTATATATTGTAAAACCTAAGATTTTATTTGAAAAACCCAAGATCTTACTTAAACTATGGTATTTATTTTAACTTTCTACCTTTTGGAAACCCTAATTATGAGCTCAAAGTTTTGTCTTTATATTTTGTTTATTGTAAAGCGTAAAGTCTCAAACTATTTGTCATAACATTCTATCTATTGAAAAACCTAAAGTCTCAAATTATTTTTTTACATACTCTATTTCTTGAAAAGTCTAAGATTTCATCTTATTTGTTTTTACATTGACATAAATTGTGTTTTTCTTCGGTTTATGTTTTGTAAAGCCTAATTAATTAAGGTGTTAAACTATATTATATTGTCTCTTGTAAAGCTTAAAGTTTGAAACTTTATTTGCTTTGTCATTATACTTTTTGTAAAGCGTATGAAAAATACCAAATACATTAGTAAAAACCTATATTTATATTTAATTCTGTGATGAAGTATTTAATTTGGTATTTTTGTAAAAACCTATATTTATATTTAATTTGGGGGTGATAAAGTTTTATTAGTTACAATACAAAAAATTGACAATAATTTTGAACTTTACTCTTACTGCTTAGAATAAATTCAAATTTATTTCTGTTTAATAAAAAATAATACTAACAAAATTATTTAACCTAAATTATTTTGAAGTGTTTAATAGCATACCTTCTGAACCATGAGGTTGAACTGTAATCACTGTCTTTTCACTGTATACAGGAACAACTAAATCTACAATAAAAAAAGAACCAATGTTTTATGGCACAAATTGTTGTTAGTTCATAAATTAATCTACTTAGATTAATTACAACTAAATTACAATGTATTTGAATGACACATTTAAAAAAATTTATGATATATTTTAAATGTGAACTAACAATTTTTTATTCTTACAAAATTAAAATGAAGAGTAGTGTTGTTAGTGTGGTAAAGAGAACTAATAGAACATTAATACAAGTGTTAATTAGTTGCTTGTACACTGTTGAGACAAACCTAAATATATTTAAATTATATCAAATATAACTATCAGCAAGAGGTTATATATGAACTTTGAATTAATTGAAGGATTGATTAGTACAACTATAATATCCTACAGGATAACCAAAATAATACCAAGGAAATGTCAAGACCCAAGCATCACATTAAATAGTCCTTACTATTAATATATATTTTAAACAATTTTTGCAATATCAAATCCAAGTACTTTGTTATTCATAACAGAAATACTCCTTTCAAAGATATTATGTAGATTGCATGTGTAATCTTGCTTTAAACCTGATTGTGAAGATTAATGACCCAAATCTGTGTGGAAAATCGCAACTCAAAACATATTACAGTTCAGGAATAATTGGCTAAAACAACATGACTCTTGATCGTTATAATTAAAAGTTCGATTTTAATCAAATACAACTTATGCTGAGGATCTTTTTATGGCACAATTAAGAAAAGCAAGTTTAGAGCCTTATATATATTTTTTAAGAAGGCGTTTATAGTTCATTTTCACTTTATTATTGACAACTTCTAAAATGACTTTTTTAGTGACGATTAGTTTTGTTTAATTTATATTTGATTTTAGCAATGGGTGAGTGAGAAAGTTTGTGTAATGTCTCTGCACTGTTTATTTTGTTTATGTCATGAACAATTTACAGTAGTATATAACTTATTCCGTTATAGCTAGATATTTCACAAATTATTGCAACATTAAATATTACACATTAGATACTAATACAATATTATTTTAGAATGGAAAACCAATATTCAGATTTTTAAACAAACTTTACTATTATAATTATATAATTCAATGTCTTGAACACATATAAATAATACAAAGCATAGTAAACAAACTGGTTATATACTAATGATAAAAAAAAAAAAAAAAATTATTCATGTGGATCATGCAATATGTAAAAATTCTTCAGATATTTACTTTAAAAAAAAAATGTTTGGTAGAGTACCTACATAGAGGTCAAACTCTTGGTCACAATTTATTATTATTGAATATAATAACTAAAACATTTGAAAAAAAAAATGATATCCTAATCATACCACTTTCTGTTGTGGAATTTTCTCTTTCTTCATTCTCTACTTGTGGTTCAGTGTGAACATATGCACTATTAACCTCGTATTGAATAGCGGTTGACATTATATACACAACTGTAGATGGATTTATTTACTATTATTATAAAATGATATCACATTATTAATATTTACAAGCACATGTAGAGATCACTGAAAAATAAACTGTGAAGCTATTGTGAGTAAACTAAACAATTAATACCTAAATTGATAACATGAGATTATTTCAAAATGGCAACCACTTATCTTGTTCACTTATCACATAATTTTGACCAAGCACTTCAACAATCAGTTACACCTATCTTCTGAGTCAACACGGATTGAGTCTTTCCTAGAATAAAAACTATTATAAACGATTATTATGACATATTTGATTTATTCTCACTATGTGTTTTATTTGATATATCTGTCATTTTCTTTCATTTTTAATCTTGTATGCATAATTACTTTATCCATTTAAAGTAATTACTTTAAATGGATAAAATAAGATGAAAATAGATATGTTTCTTAATTCAGATTTTTTTAAATACTTCCTCTTTTCCTTCCTTTTGAAATAAGTGAAAGAGAAGACTAGTCTTATTAGGTAGTATCCTAATAAACAGAATTCACAAAGAAAATATTGCCCAATGGTAAAAGACAATAAGAATAATCTCAAAATTAAAGCATAAAGAGTACTGTTGGGAATCTTTCAAGAATTTAATCCTAACTCTCTTAAGCACCTATATCTTTGAAAATTACTTTGAACATATTTTATTGTTGATTTAAGAGGAATAGAGCTGATAATAGTGATTTTCATTTTTGTGACAAAGAAGAAAGAGGGAATTCAAATATCATCAGCATAGACTGAACATCTATAAAAGACTCCCTGCTTTGGCTTGTATTACTTTACATAATAGACTTCCAAAGTCTGCGAGAGATATAAATAGTTTAGAATATTTAAAGAGTTAAATTGAAACATTTGTTGTTGGAGAGTACATATTCGATGGGTGAGTTTCGTTCATGATGGTGTGGATATGGGATAATGCCGTCGCTATGTCCAATAATATTCCTTTGTTGTAATTATATTTTACGTGTAATAGAAGTTATTTGATATTATTCTATTGAAATTTGTTTCACTGTATTTGTTTTACTGTGTGTATACTTGTTTTGTTTTAGGTGTATACTGATTTCAAATGTTTTATTGATATTTCAGTACATAAATATTTTGATACTTACTATACAAAATGATTGCTGGACTCAATTCAAGTGTTTTGACTTTTGTTTGTTGTTGATGATGCATTTTATGTGTTGCATTACTTGATGTAATAATTTATAATATTCCAAATTTTAAAGATAATTTTATAACTATTATTGTTTTCATGTTAGATTTAGTGTATTAAGTGTAACATGTGTCATACAATATTTGTATTGTCAAAGAAAATTAATGAAATGAATTGAATTAATAAAGATAATAATTAATTTCCTCTCTTCCTCCTTTACAGATACTTACTTTTATAGAAAGAGACCATGCTTACAAATAGAAGGAAGTAATAAAATTGTTTGTTGCTGGCAATGCATTAGGACCTAGTAATCCAGCTTGGATGGAAGGGGAGGTAATTAGGAACTCTTAATTTTGTTTCAAAAATATCAGTGGTAACTTTTTGTTACAAACCTTTTTAAGAACAAGTCTGGGTCTAATTGGCTAAATGCTTGTTACAATGATATTACAATTATGCTTTCTGGTTAAAAACTTTTTGGTCTCAGTTTTAATTTGAGCCAAGAAAGGAATATTTTTTTTAGAAATTTTGTTATATGGTTTAAAAAAATTCTAAAAATAATTTGTCTTAAAAAAAAGTTTAAGACCATACATTAAACAAAAATCTTTATTTAAAATGGAGATCATAAATTTTAATTTTTGCTCTTATTTTTAATTAAAGAAGAAGCTGGGTAATAGAGGCAAAAAATTCAACACCTCCAATTTTAATTCAATCAAATCACAAAGAACAGACTAGTTTGGAGACTGGAACACTCACCTACTTAGTACACCTCAGTTGAATTTTGTCCCCAAAGAGGTACCACTCATACATTCCTACACTTCAAAGAAGATATATACAAAGGCTTTTTCATAAGGAAGGTCATAATTGCAGCAATGATTGACTTTGAATCAACATTGAACAGAGTTTCCCAACCTCATTCATGCTCCAGGGCACAAAAATTAAACTATGAGGAAAATAAAATTGTTGTCTAATTATATCATAATCACACATACTAGTCAACACCCAGCGATGACAGACATGCATGATTTAATATGTGATCTCTGTTTTAAGCTTTACGCTTAAAACTGTTATTTTTATTTTGAACTTGACAACCACCATAGTATAATTATGTTATTATTGTTTTCATTAGTTATTAGTGTTCATTATAGTGTGTTTAATAGTTTTTGACACATGTAATTTCTTGTTCAAAAACCTTTAGAAATAACCATTATGTAGGCTGAAACTCCAGTCAAGCACATCGACTAAATACAGGGACCACCAAAGGTAAAAATAGAATAATTCATTATATTAAAATATTACAAGTGGTCCTGGTATTAGCATCAAAAAAATCTCTGTACCTAAAAATTTAACTTTTCCTTCTCTGTACCGTTGAAGCTGTTGATGGGATTTTTCGAAGACTACCAACGGATTATAATGAATGTAAAACAGAACTCGTGCTCTTACATTCGGCCTCCAATTTGAACGCTGTATACAGTGATGATGCTCCAAACATTAAACTGAACATAACTAATATACGTCTCCCCCTTTTTTTGAGAGTTCCTTACGTGACAGTTTCAGATTCACTTAGATTGAATCTTTTGAAAATGATCGAAAGATACGAACCAGTCCATGTTCCGTTTCGTAGTTAGCAATTGCTCGAGTACCAAATATAGCCGGAAACAAATCAGATTTCGTGGACGGTTAAAACCGCTAATCAGCTGGAAAAACTGCGATACATTATTCTAGCCTTCCAAGCAGATAGAAAAAATCAGATCAAAAAGGATGCCTCTCTGTTTGACATGTGCGGGCTTTCAAATTTAAAACTGTATCTAAATTCACAGTATTTTACTTACGATAATATTAACGGCGATATTTCCACAATGTACGAAATGTACCATAGATTCTAACATTCGTACTATACGCACGAGTCCCTTCCCAGTCTAGATTTACAATCTTTTACAAACTCTCCTCTCTTCATAATCGATTGTTCCAAACAGAACGGTTCTATTAAATCAGGTCCTGTGGATGTAAGACCAGAAATAAAAACTTCTGCTAATATACCTGCAAATACTACAGCCTATTGTCTGATTTTACATGACTCTCATATTGTGTACCATCTCCTTACAGACACAGTTAAAAAGGTTTTGGAATAGATGCGCATGCACAAACTGTATAGGTATAACGATCATTCGTGAACGAGACATCATGTGCTACACATACCCAGGAGTTGTTTCCGCTTTCCTCAGGCTCGTGCTTAAGGATAGGTTATCCGATTTAGATGACGTAATTGGTGAGGATAATATCTATTCATTCGATTGTTATCCGATCGACGAAATGTTGAACAAAGCATTCATCGAAGACGGTCTTCTCCACAACAAAAGTTAGTTTCAAGTCGATGAGATGCAAATATCGAGCACGTCTATGCAGCGTTAAAGAGTCGGCTTTCTTCGGGTGAAATCGGTGGTTCTGCAGATTCGGTATACATTTTAGTGGGTGCTGTAGGAGTGGTTTTCGTGAAGTTTGTGAAGATAACGATATTGATGACGTGATATACTATCAATTCGATTTCGAAGACGAACCACGACTACACGAGTTTCCTCTTGTACAAATCGATCCAGAACTTGACAACGATTTAACTAAAATTATGTGAATATTTCAACAAAAAATGTTACGTGGTTGTAGTGGGGGTGGAAGTGATAGTAGTGAGAGAACAGTGTGCTCACAGTTCAGTTGAGACCTTCCTTTGAGAATTTTTCTTAAATCCGTTCATTTCTTAAACAGCAAGTGTACTAAATTCATTGCAACCGGTTTTTTTCAGGATATAGGTTTCGGTCTCGGACTTTTAGTACAGGGTGGTAGAAATTTGTGTTCTTCAATCATCATCTACTTGACGAATTATCGATTCATTTAAAATCTATAACGGTCGCTCTCAGCAATAGGAGTAGGTGTAAATTCAATCTGACTATCGGTGACATAATAGAAAGGAATACTTTCGGTAAACGTTATGTTCAATTAATTGTACGACAGGCAACATTGTATGACCTTGAACGCTGACGAATGGAGGCTACTCAAATAGAGTATGCAGCTCTTGTGTCAGACATGTCGCTGAAATGTTTTATATCGAGAAAGAGTTGCACTCCTACATCATTGAGATCTTGGCCAGCATCGAGCTCGTATCTAGCGCACTTTCAAAACGGATAAATTATACGACAAAGTCAAGTTTTTTAAGAAACATGCAGGCGGGATTAAATTTAAAGGTAGTCCTATATCCGTCCAATCTAAAGTGCTTAACGTATGACTCATCTGTATTTACTACATTTATAGGATTCATATTTACTAGTACACAAAGTTGAACAAAAGAATAAAGATTCCGTGGATTATCAGCGCTTATTACGAACTCTACTGAAAACCGTTATAACCGTTTGATCTTCACAGTTCAAAAGTCAAAATAAGACTGAATGAATATTCCCCAGGAAAACTTTGCAATCACGCTTTCACACTATATCAGATGGGACGAGGGTGATACACCATATAGTGAGGACACGATACGTACCTTGTGCAAACCTTTTGCAATCATTTTCACAAAAGGATTGGAAAAAGCACTATTTTGAGACAATTCCATCCTCACGTCATGGAATTGCCTCAAGAAGAGAAATTTACCTATAACAATAACATTAACTGTATATTACCCCAGCATAATAGTAACATAGATATTAAATGTGCACTAAAAAGTGCTAAAAGTTATTACGATTTACTCCTAGCCTTATTTGTTTTCAGAGAGAGCCCTCTGGAGCGGTGTAAAAACCCGTAAGGCTGTGTGTGTTACCCAGGTCCCTGGCGAGGGGTTAATTCTCTCGTAAACCTGTGTGACATAGACTTGAAGTATATTTGTACAAAAATCGAAAAAAATTAAAATTAAAAAAAAAAAAAAAATTGGGGACCACAATTTTGTAATGGAGTGGTGGTCATAGGAAATAGCGATGGATTTGGGGCTATTTCTACAAAGGGTAAAGCATTCTGCTTACCCCGGCTTGTAATGTGAGCATGAGGTTTCACTGTACCACATGACGGTTCCAACCCTGTGAAAACACAGAGGACAAGTTTATTTTGTTTCAGTCACGAGTTAGAAGTGTGTGTGAGAAGATGTGGTGGTGGACTGATTGTATAAAATTAGAAAATGTATAATAAATATTTCTTTACTATAATATATTATAAAATAATATATTCTTTCAAGTTATTTTATTCTTTTTTTTTAACTTCTTAAATTTTGATTGACTTTCTAAATGAAACAGAATTACCTCTTGGCTCTACTCAATTCAAGCTAATTGGTTAATTTGGAATACGGATGGTTACTAAAAATAAATAAATAAAGACTAAATTCAGTTTCTTACTTTCTAGGTTCAAACATTAATAAATAATAAGATATGATGTTATATTAACATAATAACATTAATTTATTAGAATTTAACATACAATATTGGATCATAATTTGTTAAGATTTAACTCTCTTTTAGAGTTCATGAAATTTGTAATAAAGTTTGTAGTAATAGGCTTCTAGGCTTAGCTCAATTTAACAGAACACTTAGACTCAAAGAATACAATATTAATTAGGCTAGATCTCGGGGTAGGCACTCGGCTGGCATGGTTGTGTTATACAACTATAACGCATAAATAAATTGAAAATTGAAATGATTAAAATTCTAAAAAAAAAAAATTAATTAAAGTTCACAAGAAATGTTGAATTGATAATTTTGAAGTAAATACAGGCCTTTGAATTTGGTAAATGTTTAGAATAGTTAATTAACAGAGCATACCATGCTCTGTACAGTTCACACTGACTCTAATCACTAATTTAGACACAAATATTATAAAAGAAAACTTTGGATGTTAATTTGGCTTCTGTACTGTCTCGTCTCCACAATGTTACTATATGATTTCTTTTAAAACATGGCGCCTCGTTGTGTTGCGGAGTGGTTTTTTTTAAATTTTAAGTGAGATCGTTTGTTGAAACTGTTGGGGTTCTTCCGCGGCATCATATAGTACCGTTTTTTTTTCTTCTTTTCTTGGCCATTGGCAATTTGGGGTTGTAATAATCATTTCTTGTATTCGTATTTGTTGTTTTGTATCAATTTGTTTATTAATTACACATTATTTAACTAATTTAAGGGTGATTTAGACCGCGTACATACATATCAGCTGATCTATCTTAATACAAGGTTGACTAAATGACTACATCAGTAACTTATTTCTTCTTCCTCAATATTTTACAATGTTTGCAATTAAAACTAACAGATGTTTGAGGCTACATGGTTAAACCAAGCCTGCTTATTACATAAGCAAACAGAACAAAAAAAAAACTAACAGATGTTTTTGCATACAAATAATTTATAAGTACAGTAGAACCTCTGTTAACCAGCCTCGGATTAACCGGTCCTCGGATTAACCGGCCTATATCGTAGTGTACTGGTTGGATGAGAGTTTCCGAAAATAAATTGTAATTGAAACACCAAAGCGGCGGCGATATCAAACGACTTTGTCGGTAGCGGTATCCCAAGGTTGGCAGCGTAAAAACACCGAGGTACCAAAGTGGCGGCGATATCAAACGACTTTGTCGATAGCGGTATCCCATTGTCGGCGACGCAAAAACACCGCGGCACAAAAGCAGCGGCGAGTCAAACGACTTTGTCGATATCGGTATCGCATTGTCGGCGGCACCAAAGCAGCGGCGAGTCAAACGACTTTGGCGATAGCGTATCCCATTGTCGGCGGCATAAAAACACCGCGGCATTGGCACCCGTCGGTATAGCAGACATACACAGACAAAAACGTTTGATGGGCCGCTTTTTTTCCACGAATCAATTTAGTATAGCCTACATTATGGAAAATATAACATTTCTTTTTCTTGGAAGCTTGTGTTGGTTTCGTTTGAGACGCGGTTAAATGTGTCAAAAGACTTGACAGGGGGGAATCTGTAAAAAAGCTTTGTAGTGTTTAATTTTTTCATGTTTGATGTATAATATACATAACATAATATATACGATACATTTATGTACAATAAAATGAGTTGCAATAACATCTTTATTGCATAATTTTTAGTGTTACCTAATTAAATAAGCTTTCTTTGGACGAAAACCGATTTTTCACGGGAGCCTCGGATTAACCGGTCAAACGGGTAACCGGCCCGGGTGTCAGTCCCGACTAGACCGGTTAAGAGGGGTTCTACTGTAGTGGTATCTTAGAGTAATTTACAGTCTGATCGTTCTATTTAGTACTTCGAAATATGATTACATATATTTTGGAGAATGGCCGTAGGCCGTTTTTCATGTTTAGCATTGCAAACTCACTGTTCCTTATAAGTAGTGATTTGCTTTTAAATAAAGTTTGGGATCTTATGAAATGATTTTAAATAAAGATATGTGATGTTATGGTTGTGTAGTGGTGTGGTTAATTTGTGTGTCAGCGTCTAAATTTCGAATGTTTACAACTTAGAGATAGGCCTATCTTACGTCTGCTTTAGGAATGATTTGTTTTGCAATTGAATGAATATGGGTGGTTTATTAATAATAGGTTGTATATAAATGTCTGCTATTAATACTTATGAATGTAGATCGTTGTATTCTATGCTTAATTATCCAAATCGTATATTTTTCATTTGACTTAGGTTATGTTGTTATTGGTTAATTTAGGCTAACTGTCCTAACCTGTTGCATAAGTTATTGATGTGATTTGTGCTGTTATAGCGTATTTTTTACATAATGAAAAACTTTAGTAATTTTAGCTAACGTAATTTACCCCTCAACATAACCCAGAACGTTGACGTCGTTTAGGGCTTTTCAAACTAATGCTGGGTTCTATTTTGTTGAAGCGACAAACGGGGGTGGAGATACCATTCTCGGTACTACCGCTCTAACATTAATGGTGGAAGCCTAACACACTCTTTATCTCTCTCTCTCATACACACACTCCCCTCCTCTAGGAGTGAACTTTGGAACACTCGACATTAGGGCAAAAGTAGGAACATAAACCTTTCATACATTATAATAGTCATAGTAAAGAGTTAATCGGGAGTTATGCATGTGCAGTACACATTGTTACGCACTGTTGTGCAATCCGGTTAACCCCAGACCAGTCAGAACCTGTCTGTATAATCTAAACACACCTTCCTGTGACCTTGGAATGGTAGCCAAAACGAGGTATCCGAAAGCAACGCCACCCCCCCTTTTTTACCTATATGATCGATGTACATTATACAATCGATGTCTTATGAGATACTAATTACATTTAAATATATTTTACCAATTGTTTGAACATTCAATGTTTTTGGATACTACTTAAACTTAATGATGTTTTTCTCATTGTTTAACTTAACATGTATATATCATTTCTTACCAGTATTTTAACAATTGTATTTTTAAAACTGTAAACCTATTTATCCAGATATTGTTTTTGGAAATTGAATTTTGTATAAAATTTGTGATAATTGGAAAATAACAAGCAATGGGAAGACTATTTTCTACATAAAAAAGCCCCAAGTTGTGCGACAATTGTAATAATTGAAAAATATGATACAACAGGGGAAAACTACTTTATTCATTAACAAGCCACACGTTGTGCGACAATTGTAAAATATTACACAAGAAAGTTTTAGACTTACTTTAAACATTAACAGCTCCAAGAATTGGGCGAAAATTGTAATAATATAAAAACTGATGGTTTTTTTATTAAAGTTATTTAAAGCATTTATGGGCGCAGATGTATTAACATCAATTTAGAAAAGATAACTATTTAATTGAATTTATGAATTTAAATGAATTTAATCTCAGGGTGCAAGTCCTTTCTCCGTGTACTTTCAGCGATTTCTGGTTAGAATGAGAAACACTTGAACTGAAATTTTAACATAAATTTATTAAACATGAAACATTTATACATTATCATTTATCACAAAAATTATATCATGAAAATCAACTATTACTAACATCCTATCTGAATTTTAATTGCCTTTTGCAAAGGTCTAGCTTCTTTTAAAAATGTTAAATTTATCTTTAAATTGCAAAGTTTATTTAAGAAATAAAAAAATTAGAATCATTTGTTTCCTTTTTTTATCAAAAATGCATTATAGAAAACAATTAAATATGTCAGTAACCTTCTTGTTTTAATTCTGACTTGAAAGTTTAACTATTTAAAAATTATTAAATTTATAGCTAACACAACAAAGAACATAATAAATTTTATATAATATACAATTTTAGATATGGCATGTTAAATAACACGTTTTACCAGTCTTTTAGAGAGTCATTGTCCACAATGTGATCTAGGCGAGGTGTCCTGTCTCGTACGTGGTAGTTTTGCCGTTGACATTATTTTAAACGCACTTCCGAATTCATAAAAGTTTATATTGCGATTTTTTTATCACCATTGTTCATCATTTTATTGCATTAAACACAACTCGCATAGTTGTCTCTCTCGCATGTGAATACGATAGTCTATTGTCTTTCTTTCACACCACGTGATTCATACCGAAAACTCTAATTCTTTCCGCTATTTTAAACTAATACTGTTTTTAATACGTGAAAATATTGTTCTTAGTACTTATTAAAAGTATCTGGCCACTATAACTCCTTCACAAAAATTGATTTTTTATATACTTTACATTTTTTAACAAAAACTTTGTTAGACACAGTTAAGTAGGTCTCACCCTGTCACTTCCATTCTAAGACTGAGAAAATCACATCTTACTACCTCAACTTCCCAACTAGGACTGATGAAATCACATGTGCTTTTCCAATATCCGGTCTCAGGACATCTCCCAAATATCACTGTGTAAGCGATATCTTTCTTGTTCAGTTCCAAAAAAGTCTTTATTCAACTACCACGCAATTCATAAATTGTCCGAATCTCTCAATTTTACTACACACACAATTTATTAGATTTCTTATAACTAAATTACTTTAAAATCTTTACATCATTATTTATTTGCATTTGGAAATCTATTTTATTATGAATTTACTTTGTTTAACATTGAAAATCAATAGTCATGTTTTTTGACTCATATTACACCCAATACGATTTCCCGCTATATTAAATATTTAATTCAAATTAACCTTTTTTCGGTATTACAAATTGTACCTTCATGTTACCAATATAGTTCTTGGATTTGACTAGATTTGTTTTTCTTCCTATCAAAAACCCCTAAACCTAGAGGTACGACCCAGACCTGTACCGTAAGACGTACGCGAGTTATTCACACGTGCAAAAAACTCGGTACGTCTTACGGTAAGGGGTACGTGTCCAACCTCGTCCTTCAACAAAATGTACAAGTATATCACACGGGTCAAACCTATGGTGGTGCGCTCTGGTTATGTTCGACGGCTACTACTCAACGTGTAGACCCGATTGCTCAGTCGATAGTGTGTCCACCTTCGGGAATCACACTGACAGGTCTGACGTCAAAGTGTAAATGTGACGTCAAGACGACAAATGTGGCAGCGGGGAGGAGGGGTAGGTCTAACTACGCCTAACGACTCCTACTACACCTTCCTCCATCTCCCACCAAACCTTCCACCATCACCCACCAAACCTTCCACCATCCCCCACCACACCTCCTACTATCACCCACCACGCCCAATCACTCCCACCATCCCCCCATTCCCCACCACACCCCCTGTTTCCCCCCACTACACACACACCTTCCCCTACTCCAATCTTGATCTCAAGTGACCCACTCTCTACTCGGCTAATAATGCATAGTAAACCACCAGTGTAATGCCTTGTAACAATATTGAACACATTCAGAAAATTTAAATCGTGAACCTAAATTATATATTCATTAACCTACTTTGTAATAAAGCGTGTGCTTTAATGAATGTACTATAATGCATCTATGGTCGATAAAAGTGGAAAAAATTAAACATTGGTATTTTTTCACGACTGTCTACTATATTATGAAAGTTTTTATAGTACAACAGGCATAATGACTTTAATCTCACAAAAATACACAATAAAACACAAATTTGTAAATTAATTAATATTCTTTATTACTACAGTAATAATAAGTATTATAATATTCACACTACAGTATTAAATAAACAAATAGGCAAATTAGGAAAATGTAAATTTAAAAAGGGAGAAAATCAAACTACGGTATGTAAGGTTTAAAGTTACATGTTTTCGTTTGAGAGACAACACAACATACAACTATACTACACACAGTTCTCATGACAACTCCATTGAAACTGAATACTGAAAGGAGACCGACAATTGGTGTATAAATGACACAAAGAAAGCACACCTAGTTTCCAGGAAGTCAACTTCGGGGTAATTACCAAACAGTTATTGCAATGTGTGTTTTGAGGTATCTACAATTTCCTAAAAAAGGGTGATATTTTATGCTCCGCTGTCTATTATTCAGAAGGTTCAACTGACCCATTGGTTATCAATTTCGTGTCCTTGTTCGTTTCTGGAAAAGTATGTTATTTAGAAACACTACAAAGGCCAGAAAAGCATGATCCCAGTTCCAGATCCCGTAGAATACAAAAACGCTGTTTATTAGAAGTGTCCGGTAATTAGAAGTGTTCGTTAAGGGAGGTTTCACTGTAATTATAAATAAAGTTTCTGTGTCTATGTCTCTGTTATATTAATAGTAAAATGGAGGTTACCTTCCAAACAGTGCTCATATATATTCATCTGGAAGACATGCATTTAACTTGAAACAATTGATTAAAAAGGAATCTCTATTTTTATGAAATGCTTATTGATTTAAGTTGGGCGCTATTTTGTAATGTATTGATTACAAAGACAGATTAATAAAAATAATAAAATAATAATAAATTTAAAATTCTACTAATATTACTATTTCTTGGGTTGTGAATTCTTTTAAAATAAGTGTACTGAATAGAACATTGGATAAAAGAACAGAAGTCTTTTTTATTCTGAAATGCACATAATTTTTATTAAGATAAAATTATTAAATATGTAAATGAAATCAAATTCCTGTAAACTTTTACTACTTGTTATTACATTCTGCATATATATATATATATATTATTTAAAAAATCCTTAAAAAGAAAAATTAATTTTATTAAATTTGTTAAATTTAAATTTTGGTAGGTAACCAAATTATTGAAAATGAATTTAATAATATTTTATAAAAAATTAATAGACCTTATTCTTGAATTAATATGCAACAATATTCATCAAATATTTAAATCAAAAAGAAAATCTCTTATAAGTTTTAAGCTCTGAATATTACTTTCAAAACAACATATTATATCTTTTATAATAAGACATCAAACAAAATTACAAGTACAAGATTAAAATATTCATGAAATTTGCAAATCATAGAACAATCACATTTTATTTTATATAAATAGTATTTTATACATGCTTTACCAAACAAGTGTGTTTGTTTAAAACAAACTTTTATTTAAAATCACTTCCTTTCCTGTTGCAGCTGCATGACGTCGTTTCATCACAATCACTCTAACCGTTATTGAAAGTTAATGTTTTAAGTCCACATTTTTTACTGATGAGAACAAGTCAATTGTTCACATTATGAAAAGGTTAATTAAATGTTCAAATTGTTTTATTTTAGATAAAACACAAAATAAAAACTTAGTCTTTACGTCAGTACTTTCCGGGTAACATACATTGCTAAATGTGCAAAATTAATAAATCAAATATTTTCACTCTGAACGTTCATAATTGATTCAAACGTGATTGTATCTTTATCACATTACATTATTTACTAAAACAGTTCATTTTTATTGTAGAAAACACTTTTAATATTACTTTGTCTATGTTCAAAATCTGACACAATGATATGAGCGACATGCTCTTACTTTGAAAATTCTATTCAGTCTAAATGTTCGTTTTTTAGATTCAAACTTATTTGAATTTCTTACCACATATCATTTTTTACTAAAACAGTTCATAATTATTGAAGAAAACACTTTTCTTTATACTTTTTCTTTGTCCGAGACTGGATACGAGTGTCCGAGCAACGTGCTCTCGCTTCGAAGGTTCTATCCAGACTAAACTAAAAATCAGTTGGCGGTAATTCTCAAATCTTTCGTCTTTGTATACAAAATGTTTGCACTGCACTTTTTTAGTTATAAAGTTTATAATCATTCTAATTATTATAATACATAGAATAAATTTCTCTGATCATTTTCCATTACTCATTTTATTTTCTAATTTGGTCTTTTTTAATTTATTCAAAGAAAAACAAAATGCATTTCCTGCTTGACTCATCAAGTCTAGGCGTATACCCCACTTTATCTAAGATCAAAGTACATCCTATTCTGTGATCAAAGAACTAAAAATGTTCACTATTACAAACTCCACAGTTAGAATTGCATTCAGTCTACATTCTCACAGAGATAATGTGAAAGCTCTCACATTTATTTAGAGCAACTAACATACAATAAAAGTGAAAAAAGCATTGATTTATTGTAAACATTATATCGTTCATATATACTATGTTTTATAGTTGTAATAATTCTTGTAACTATTCACTTTCTTAATCTTATGTATACTTTTCCTCCCTTCTATTTTGTTTTATAACATTTCACTAATGTTCGTATTTTTTTGTTTTTATGTACTTGTAATTTTTCCTTAACCCTTACCACTATCGTTATTATTGCACTGAACACTCCCTAAAATTTCATCTTTTTGTACAACTATAGCTAAAATAGAGCTAATACTTAAAATTTTATAAAATAAATGAAAATTTCGATAGTTTACGATATTTGGTTTCTCATCTTGGAACCCTATTGGGTAAACTTCCTAAGGTCTATGGTACCCTTGCAAACAAGCTTCATTCCTCTTCCACAAATGGATAAATCTTCACACTTCACCAAAATTTGATTGAAATCTCTTGAGCCAACTTTGAAATATTAAAACATTTACTACAGTGCTAAAGTACCAATAATTCATTTCCCCTCTTTGTAAGACAACTTCTAAACAGTCATTTTTGGACAGTTGCAACCAATACTGTTAGGATCCAAACAAAACTGTTTAGAACTTTAAATCTAGATTTTGTAACATTTTATTAAAACCATTACAGCCAACTTTGAGTCATTCAGAAATTTTAATGTTTATCTAGTGACAGCTTCCTACAGATTGTATCTCGTTTTGTATATGTTTGTACACCATTGGTTCGGAATATAGCAAAGCCTGCATTATTCCTGTTTGTTTTTAAGATAATAAAACAATGTATTAAAGTAGAAATAAAAGTAAGATTTCCTTGGCAATTATTTTATTATTTAGTTCTAAAATTTTTCACATTAACATATCTCAAATATAAGCAAACTCAACATTCATAAAATATTTCATAACCATAATCTGCATACATATCTTAAACAAATAAATTCATAGGACAACCCCATGTCAAATAAAAATGTTCTTGGACCAATCTTTTATTTGAGTAACTTGGGGTCGGAAAAGACAATAGATTAAACTTGTATCTGAAAAAATAAACATATGATGTAAACTTACTGCACTTAGTAATGTTCTGTCATTGAGACTATCATAAAATACAAAATTTGAACTATTTGTGATGTGTGGACATTTCATTTGTGATGAAATACTATTAAGTTATTTTTGATCTATTATTATTATTATTTTGTATGTGTACTTAAATCAACAGTTATTAATATTAATAATAAGGTTAAGTTTTTGCTAGAGCTCTCATAACCCTAAATTATAACATATAATAATATGCCCCACTTTAAACCATGATTTAGGTGTTGACATTTTATTTTAATAATTGATTTTTATTATACAATATTATAACTTAACTTAATTTTTTGTACTGAAAAAGTATCATTCACAAAGCTTTTCATTGAGAAAATATATGATTAATTTATATTGGACAGTGTTATTACTATTATTGTCAAAAACCATCTAATAAGATTCATAATATCATAATAATAATAAGTGAATTAGTTTCTTTGAACTTACTTTTTCTTTTTCTTTTTTTTTTCTTCTTAATTGGGTTGCTCTTTATTTTTAGGGTATGTTCTATAATTAAATAACATTTTCATTTTGTTTGAGTAATGTAAATAAAGTACTGTTCCTACATTCTGATGCTAGTGAAATTAGAATAATATCCATTGTATGTAAATTATAATTTTAAAATATATTTTTTATTTTTGATTTTTACATTAGTTTTTTCATTATTATAATTTTTAATAAATTCATTTTTGATAAACCAATTATTTTAATGTGAATTTATTTGTAACCATTGTACACATTTCAGTTTGTGTAATCAGTTTAATGATTAGAGCATATCAATCAATATTGCTAGAATATTAATTAAGTTAATTATTCAGACTATATTTAGTTGCAACCAAAATATGGCACCAGGCACTTCAATTGGGTTCGCAACTAATTTAAACATATGAAATTAATTAATGTTTTATAAATTAACTGATCACATTATTTGAAAATACTTTACTGGTGTTCACCAGAACATGGTGAAACTTTATATGTTGAAAACATTACCTTCTTGGTGTTTTTATCAAGTTTTGTGGTGTGTCTGAAAAATTAATCCATAAATTTATTCTAAATAAATTCACTACTCATTTTTTATTATATTTAGCTTCATATTTGTTGTATCAATTATAAAATTGGTCATCAGCTACAATTTAATGGTTTTCTGGCGTTTAATTAGAATCCAGAATCTGGAATCGAGCTGACCAGCTTAGTAAATGACATTTACATTATACTATATATCGGAAGTATTTCTTTACTTTTTCCAATAATTTACATGTAATGATTTTGGATCGAATGTGTTTACATTATAACACATTTTGATGTATTTCAAAATTTTATTTGGCATATTGTATTTATCTTGAAAATTAAAAATGACATGCAGTATTTTCTAATATATATATTACAGTAATAAACAAACCAAATTTTAATACTTAAAAAGGTTTTTTTAATGTTACTATTTAGTTGATAGTTTGGAGGTAGAACTATGAAAATAGATTTTAAATACACAATTTTCTGTTCTATAATAAAAAAACTAAATAATATCTAACTGAAAACTTGTAGTGAATGAAATTGCTGTACAATTATTTTATAAATAATTTTATGACAGTTAATGAAATGTTTGCTTTTGAAAGTCTAGGGTTTGATTTGATGCAAATTTGTAGCTAAATTAATTACCCTTATCTTATAATTGAAGGTTGACTTTCTTCTTATTATTTTTTAATTACTATGAAAATAAGATTAGGTTTTGCTATATTGTAGCAAATTATATGTTTTTAAACTAATTAAGTAAATAGCTTTACTTCCAAAACAATTGCACTTTCAATAAATTTCTAATTTTTCAAATTTGGTTTTTTTATTAATGCAGATAGTAAAAATACATACAAAAATTTTAAATCAAATTTGTTTAGAATAGCTGACAAAATGAAATCATTAAAATTCATCAAAATATAGTACAATATTTGTATTATGTCATCAATCGCATTTGGTCTGAAAGTTAGACATGAAAATTTGGTCTTAGACTAGAATTGGTTTAGACATATTATATTTTATAATAATTTTTTTTACTACTCACAGTTGTTTTATTTCTTACTGGACTTTATTTACGTTAACTTAAATAAATCTTACATTACTAGCACTCCTTTACATGTAGATGGAAAAAGTTTTCCACAATCAGTACAGTCAATATAATTTATAGAATCTAAGAATTTATAACTTTACACCTATTATTTATTTATTTGATAAAATATAACATCATTTCATTTTATTTAGGATTATAAACATAAAATTTACTATTTATATCATTGTTATTTCTTTTTTTGAGACACATTTGACTATAGGGTATTTGTTGCGTATAGAGACTCTTTCTGAAATATGATTATCGTACAGCTACAGACAAGAAGTAGGCAAGACAAGGATGGTTTTGCCAGTCACAGCCTATTGGGGATGGCTCTGCTTTGAGAGCATGCAAAGCAGCTATTGTTTGGTGTGCTGTGTATCTACAGCTTGCATTATCCTCACAAATACTGTGTGTCTCAGTCAAAAAAGTAGCATCACATTTGGTCGGAGAAGAACCACCTAGCTCAGAACCCTGAAAACACAATAATGTAAATTTCATCTTTATGCAAATTTAACACAGGTACCAATGCCAGTGTTAAGGCAGATGAGTATTATTCCAGATAAATAAAATTATACAATAATAAAATTTTTGTATTGAATGTTTGCTGTGATGTTTCTCTGAACATTTTACTTTTCCTTCTCTTAGGATTCATAACTAAGTTTGTAAACCAAGTTTTTTTAACAAGGTACGTTTTAAGTATTTACACCAAAAGAGTTCAAATTTTTTTAAAATCTCCAGTAAATTATGCATAAATTTAGTTCCCTGTACATATTTTTTATACTCTATAGAAGTAAATCGAACCTTTCTATTCCACTGTTCAAGTATGAAATCAACATTATGATTTTGCCTATTAAATTAATATTAAAAGGATGGTGTACTTATTTTGATTATTGATCATAATTACTCTTTAAGTTTGTTGCAGAATTTTCAGAAATTTTTTAGTTGAATATTTAAAAGATTTTAGAAGAATTGGTATCGGCCCCTTATTTATCGGATATTTTAAATCTACTTGATGAAGCCAGCACAGTGGAATTTGAATGAACTAACTGTATTTGTGTTAACAGAGCCTACAAACAAACTCTGATACACTAAAAAGGAATTTGCATATAAAAAAAAATTGATAATAAGTAAGTTATAATAATTTATAAGTTTTTAACATGCTTGATGAAATTTTTATAAATTAGTAAAAATCTTTTACATATTTTATATGACAGGTTGAAAAAAATATGTAAATAGTAAAGAGTCTGAACAATAAAAGTAATTGTTTAGACTATTTTAAACTCTTCAGTCCTGCCATTAAATTTATTTTATATATGTAAATTTGTTGGCCCTAGCTTGATATTTGCAGAAATATTATGGTGTTATTGAAATTGTTAAAGTATATGAATTTATTATTTTACAAAGTCTTAATACAACCTATTGTAAAACAACTTTAGTAACATAGCCTATTATTAATAAGAGGTGTCTTGGCAATCGACAGACAAAACCAGACTCATTTACTAAAAACTATCTAGGCATCCAAATAGTGTGTCCAATAACATTAAAAAAATTATTAAATATATAAAACAAAATGAAAATACTTTTCCCCATTATAAAAGCATTCATAACATAGAATTATTAAATATTGCATCAAGTCAAAATTTGTCTTACAACCTGACTAGTATAACATAATACTTTTCTTATATGTTATAAAATATTTTATCTTTATTATAAAATCCAAAATAGTGAAGTTACTTTATTAAAAATTTATTTGAAATATCTGCAACTAGTCTTCAACTACTACTAAATAAGTTGACAATAATGCAGATAATTTCAGTTATATAAATTCATTTGTTTATTCATTTAAATTATAAATATTTTCTTTTAGTAAATTATTTCTTGTTAAACATTAATAATATTTGCTTTTGAGTTCTTTTAATAACACAACAAGGTTAAATCGTCTTTAATTACAAAGTTAAATTATTCCAGGCTAGCTCTAGGTTTGGGTTCATTACATATATCTTTATCATAGAATTACAAAGTTCTTTTATAAATATTAGTAATTAATATTTATTATTTTCTCGGGGCAGGCACTCGACCAGACATGAACAAACTGTTTTTAACGCATTTTGTGAAGTTACAGTTAAGAAAAATTGAGATTTAGGATCGGTGTTCTTTTTTGAAATAGGCTTATGAATTGTAAAATTTGTTAAAGTTTATCTTCAATATTAAGAGTTTCTGGACTTTATTATGTTTAAATTTACAGAGGATACCACTCTCTGTGTGATTTAGCACTGAATTTACCACTGTTTATACTGTTTTAACATACTAAAACTTGACGGCATCACTTTTAAAATTACGAATAGAAATTTTCATCTTTGGGCTCTGAAGTCTTGGATTGGAATGAATTTTTGGCTTCGGTTTTTGAATTGAATTGTTGCCGCGGTTCCCAGCATGCACTGTTCTTCCGTTCCCTTGGTTACTCAAATAATATTCTTTCGCCTTGTACAATTTGATGTTCCTGACTTGAATAAATTATAATTTTGATATTACTTTATGTCTTTTTTGCCTTTGGTCTCGTGATAATATTTATTCATATTTACATTGCCGATTCTTAAATGAGTTTACTGATTTTATTGTTAATTGTATAATTTCCCGTTCCAACAGAATGACGTACTTATATCTATGACTCAAGTAGTCCTAGTTCTAATTCTAATTATATAACATTTGGGTCTTACGGTTACTATTTATGTTCTTAAATTTACTTTAAGGATTATTTTACTATTCTAACAGATATTGTGACTTATTATTTATTTTTATTTGATTTTATTAATTTCGATTGTGATAGTCGTTTCTTTGATCTAGTTGTACTAACAAAAACATGGCGTTCATAGGGAATACGTTTTACCTTCATATATTGTATATGCTATCTTCTGATGATTAAAATAAAGAATAGTTGTTTACTGAGGCTATATATATATATATATATATATATATAGTGCTTATATTAATTTATGGTGTAGTGTTTGTGATAGTATTATGGAATTGGTTTCAATGTGTTTGTTTAGATGTGAGGTTATAGGTTTTCATGTTACAAGGCTCTGTCTAGGCTTTATTCTATATTTGAGAATTATATTTGATAATATCCATTTCTATATGGATTTGGGTGAATTCTTGGGGTGTGAATTGGTTTTGACATAGTTAATTTAGTTATTGATGATGTTTTTCCTTGTGTATTACTTTCGTAAATTGTTTAGGCCTATCAGCTGATATTTTAGTGTCGGTTTCTTGGTTGGCTTTGTGGGTCATTGAACTTTGCTTTGTTTTGGTGTCGTTTATTTTAGGCTAACTTTTTATGATGGAATTTGTGACGTTATAAATGCCCTTTAAATTTGTTTTTGTGAAGTTTACTGAACAATAAATAAATTTATAACTAACAAATTACATTGTAAAATAACATATATAACATAATATAACATAACATAACATACATTGAACACTTATTCTTATGGAATTATAGGTTATCCTTACTTATTTTATAAGTTGATTTTGAATTGGTTTAACAAATTGAATAAAATTAACAATTGGATCATATGGATCTTATTCTCATATTAGGCTACATATACCTAATTAATTGATATTTTATATCATAATTCATGGTTCATGGGGTTATACATAGTTTATCATTTGGGTAACACTTTATAGTTGGGGACACATGTTTTATCATTGGGGTGGGAAACATATAGTTGTCATATGATATATAGTTCATACTAAGGAATGTCCATTGGACATGGGGAATACACATTTCGGGGACACTTTTACATAAATACATATTTTGTGATACTGTTCATTTTTATTTCACTGTTTTTATATGGGTTCACTATTCATGGAGATATACATATATTTTAACATATAAATATTTGTGATAATTCACTGTTTATGGGGGGAATAAGTTGTGTGGGTTGTGGGAAAATAGGTACTGTTTATGAGGGACCATTTTGTTTGTAGTAAAAACACATTGTTGATGGGGAACATACATATAGATAGTCACATTTTTTATATTTAAGCACTTTGTTTATGGGGGATATACATATATAGGGAATTATATATAAATGGATAGTCACATTGTTTATGGTGAACACTTGTTTTATAGGGGACACTTGTTTTATATTGAAGTACATTGTTTATATCGTTGCACTTATCTTTATGTCGATTAGGTTGGTTCGTCGGAGGTCTGTACAGGCAAGGCAATTTTGTAACGACGTAGGAGAGATATGTGATATGGTCCATAGGTTTTTCCATTATCATCGATTAGGGAGTAAATGGCTTTTCCCATTTTCTTCAATATTTTTAATGGTCCAACATATATTGTGAACAATTTTGCTGTTTCACCATATCCCATACTGGATTGGGGAAATGACTTTACTAGTACTAAATCATTTTCCTTGAGTATCGTTATCTTATGTTTTGCATTTAATTTCTCTGCTCTTTTGGCTTGTGTGGTTTTTATTCGAGATTTTGTTAATTCTAACTTTTGTTGAATGGGGATTTGCATTTTGAAAGGGTTTTGTATTACCTCTTCCCAGAATCTGATATCACATTTGTTTAGTTGTAATTCATTGGGAGTGAAACCAGTGGTTTCATGTTGTATTTCGTTTAGGAAACTGTTTATGGTACTTATGTAGTTTGACCAACTTCTGTGATTTTGAGCACAATATGTCCTGAGACAGCGTTTGACTTCTTTTATAGGACGTTCTGCCATGTTTGATATGGGGTGGTATACTGGATTTAGTATGTGTCTTATTTGATTCTCTTCTAGTTTTTGAATCCAAATTCTACTTTTGAATTGAGTACCATGGTCAGTTAAGATTTTCTTAGGTTTTCCGTATGTGGGTATGTATTCTTTGAACATTCTGTCTATTACTGCCTGTGATGTGGCTCTCTTTAGATTGTATAATTGGACAAATTTTGTGAATGTATCCAGAATGATGAAGATATATTGGACACCACCTCGACTTTTTGGTAAAGGACCAATCAAATCGATTGCGATTAGATCTCCTTTTCCTTCAGATTTGACTCCACTAGTCTCTCCATAGAGAGGATGGTTACTGTGTTTGCATTTTTGGCAGGTGTCGCAGGTTCCTATTAATTGTCTAATTTTCCTAGCCATATCTTTAAATATGAAATCCTTTTGTAAAATTTGCAGGCATTTCCTTGCTCCACAGTGTAGATAAAATTTATGGCATTCTGAGATTAAAGTATTGACAAGTGATTGGGGTATTGTAATTAACCAATTGTTGTGATGCTTCTGGTATAGTATGTCGTCATTTATTCTAAATCTATTATGTTCTGTAGTGTTTGAATTTTTAATTTGGAGATATATCTGTTTGAGAGTTGGATCGTTTTGTTGTAATTGTATTAAATTTCGAAGGTTTTCTAAAAGTTCTAAATTGTGTTCTCTTTCTAAATTTGCGACTATTAATTCTGGTGTGGTTGTCAATGAGTTCTGTTGATTCTCATCTGTTCTGACTCTGCTGAGTAGGTCAGCTATTGTGTTATCCACTCCTTTACAATGTACAATTTCAAATTGGTGATCTTGTAATGCAAGTATCCATCTAGTTAATCTACCATTTAACAATTTGCATGTTTTCAAAAATGTCAATGCTTTATGATCAGTAATGATCGTTAATTTTGCGTTTAAAATGTAATGTCTGACTTTTTGTATGCAGTAGACGACTGCTAGCAACTCCTTTTCTGTAGTGGTGTATCTGATCTCGCATTTCTTCAATGTTTTGGATATAAATAGGATAGCCCTTTTGTTGTTCTGGCTGTCAATTTGGAATAAATGTCCTCCTATCGCAAAGTCTGAACTGTCTGTCTGTAGGTAGTAGGGTTGGTTTGGCATAGGATGGTTCATACATTTGTTTTTAAAAATAAGTTTTTAATTTCTAGGAAGTGTTTCTCTTCATTAGAAGTCCAAATAAATTTTACTTTCTTAGAAGTCAATCTCATTAAAGGTTGTACAGTTTTTGCATATTTGTCTACGAATTTGTTGTAGTAGTTGATACCTCCTAGGAACCGTTTGAGTTCTTTCCTAGTGGTGGGTGATGGAAAGTCTTGAAAACATTTAATCTTTTCTGAATCTGGTTCTAGACCAGTAGTGGTTAAATAGTACCCTAAGAAAGGAACTCTATCTCGACAAAAGATTGATTTAGACAGTTTTATTGTCATCTTTGCATCTGCAAGTTTTCTAAATACATATTCTAAGTGTTGTAAGTGTGAATTGAAATCAGGTGATATAACACATATATCATCAATGTAGACTAAAGAAAAGTTTTCTATCGTGTTCTTGAATACTTGGTCTAGTGCTCTTACTAGGGCAGCTTGTGAAGTGGATAGGCCAAAAGGGGTTACAACATATTGATACACTTTGCCTCGAAATTGAAATGCTGTATACTGTCTAGATTGTGGTTCTAGCTCAATCTGCCAGTATGAAGAGGTAAGATCTAATGTAGTCAGCCAGTTGGAATTTGTAGCTTTAGCTAATAGCTCATTAATGCTTCTGTTACATTCATAGTCGGGGGTAATTAGTGCGTTTATACGTCTCATGTCTAGACATATACGGAGATCGCCAGTCTTCTTCTTGACAATTATAATAGGGTTTACAAATGGGCTGTTTGATTCCTCAATTATATTGTCCTCGAGCATGTCATTTAATTTTCTCTCTACTTCATCCTGTAAATTTATGGGTATTGGATAACTTTGGGCTCTATAATGTTCTGGATTGTCTACCCTGATATGGTGTTGGTACATGTTGCAACGTCCAGGTTTGTCTGAAAATACTATATTGTTTTGTTTAATTAGGTTGATTATTAGGTCCTTTTCTATTTTGTTGAGTTTATCGTTGTCTTTAATTAAATCGTTTATTTCACTGTTGTTGTTATTATTATGATTTTGAGTTTGATTATTGTTATTTATTCTATATTCATTGTCGTCGTATTTTATTATTTTGCATCCTGCTGACTCATTACTTTCGCTATCGAACTTCATTATTAATATTCTATTATCCTTACTCATTATAGTAATTGTATTAATCTTGAAATTTATTTCCATTTTTAGCATACGTATTGCGTCTATTCCCATTATGCAATCTTTAATAAGGTTGGGGACAATTATACATTGGATATCAAACTCGATATGTTTTATTTGGGCTTTTAATAGCACAATGTGTGAAATTCGTTTCGATTTATTGTTCAACGCAGTGGTGATGAATGTGTTACTCACTGGCAACTGTTCAAAATGACCTAAATTGTTCTTGTTTACCTGGAACCAGTTATCAGAAATACAAGATATACTGCTTCCCGTATCTACTAACGTATTTGTGGATATACCATTTAAATTTATAGTTATTTCTGGACACTTACAGTTGGTTTGATCTGGACTATTGTCATTGTCTTCATTTAATAGAAATTCTCTATCGTAATAAAGGTTTGAGATGTTGTAATCATTATAGTATGATTTGGTTTCTTTTTGTGGCTCTGTTCCGATTTTTGTAAAATTTGTTGGCACTGACTTAGAGTGTTCAGGTTTTTCTCGCAGATATCTCTCGCTTTTGCCTGTACAGCCTTGGTTGTTATTCGAAGTTTGGTCTAGGCCAGTGCGTTGGAGTTTAACTCTTGGTTACATTCCTCCTGAGGCACTTGTATTGGTTTCTCTAGTGTCGGTGGTTTAGTATTCATTGCTATAGCTTGACATACCATTCTTTGCTCGTTTGTAGGATACCTAACCTCTCTTCGCTCTTGGTATGGGCCTTTTTGTTGATAATATCGTTCTTGGTCTTGTTGTGGTTGTCTGTATTTGAACTCAGTCCTTATGGGTTCTGGTTGTCTATCGTAGTTGGTTTTCTGGTTATAGTTTCGGTTTTGATTATAATTGTTTGTATAATGTTGGCCATAACCGTTGGTGGGCCTCTGATTGGGTCTGTAGCTATTTTGACTTTTATAAGGGTGTTCTCTGTTCTTTCTGAACTCGTTTTGGGATTGATAATTCCTAAAGGGTGGTTTTTGTGGTTGGTTGTAGTTAGTATTTGTTTGGTAATGTCTAAATGGTCTGTTGTTGGTGGGATTTTGTGTTCCTCTCGGGCTTGTATTATTACGTCTCCTAATTTCCGAGTTTGCCTCTTCTGTATCTTCTCTTTGGAGAAGGTCAGCAAATTCCTTTATTGTACTTATATTTTGTACTCTTTGCGCATCCTGTATGCGTTGGTCAAAATGTTCTACTAGGGTTGCGATGATGTCTTCCTCCGGTGGTTGGGGAGTCATCGACTTCATTGTTAACACCCTGTCAATGAAGTATTCACTTCGAGTGAGTTTTCCTCCTAAACGATATTGTTCGAGTTCAAGTTTTTGCCTAATTCCTTTTTGAACATCCCTATTCCAAAACTTGGATAGGAATTCTTCGCAGAATTGCTGGAAATTTGTAGTATCGCCTTTTATTAATTGCCACCACCGAGCAGCACTACCCTCTAAACTGTTGTCGATTATGTCGAATAGACAGTCTCTGTTGTATCCGATCTGGTTGATTTGTCGACAAGTTAACCTCTCGTAGTATCTTGTTAATCTATCCAGATAATCATTTGGATTATTATGTCTTCCGTTAAATTTAGGAAGTGTCGGATTAGTTAAATTGTTGATTTCTTGACTATTACCTCCACAAGTTACGTTTATATGGGATGGTATGGCATTTTCGATATTTGATTTCGGTAGTTCAGCAATCATAGCTTTTACCTCATGGATCACATTATTTTTATTTTGTAACAATTGCTTCTCAATTGTGGCCTTCTGTAGGTCTAGGGACTCATTTAAACTCTGACTATTGATTGTGGAATCTAATCTACTTTCTAGGTTGTCTATTCTTTGGTTGTTCTCTGTCACAGCTTGTTCCATTTCAATTAATTTATCTGTAAATTGAGTTTCTACTATAGCTATCTGTATTGCCAAACATTCCTTTAAATTAGTAATTTCTTTCTGGACTATTTCAAAATTTTCCTTCAAATTGGATTCATTTTGAATCATTTTTAATTCTAGTTTTTCCTGATTTTGTTTAAATTTATTTTCTAATTGGTTCTCTAATTGCTTCTCTAATTCATTTTGATTTTGTTTAAATTTATTTTCTAATTGGTTCTCTAATTGTTTCTCTAATTCATTTTGATTTTGTTTAAATTTATGGTCGATGTTAATCTGTAGATTGTTAATTAACAGCGTCATTTGTTCTAATAACGTAGGGACATTTGGTTCTGTATCTTGGACACTACTAGCACTACTCTGCTCCATAACCTCTATTTGGCTAGGCCTAACATTTAGTTCAGTGTCATTGGCATCAATAGTCTCTCTAAAGGTTTTCAATTTCCCTTCCTTGGCTTTTCCGGTGGGATTAATTTTAGGCCTAAGGTTATATTTGCTACTTTCTTCTTGGTTAGCGTCCATTTTAAATTATTATTTTTGATTTTGGTATATGTTTTTGAGTTTAAATAGATAAATTACTAAATTGAAATTAGGCTAATCTTAATTCTAATACATATCTTATTCTAGGCTATTAAATTTGTTCAATCTTATAATTAAAGTTGAATGAATCCTTATTTCTAAATTGTTGTCTTAAATTTAATTTCAATTTACTTATATAATATATTTACTTAACCTAAGTCATTCTGTTGAATTCTCAGTTTGTTCATGCCCTAATCGTTGCGGCGCCATTTATAACATAATACTTTTCTTATATGTTATAAAATATTTTATCTTTATTATAAAATCCAAAATAGTGAAGTTACTTTATTAAAAATTTATTTGAAATATCTGCAACTAGTCTTCAACTACTACTAAATAAGTTGACAATAATGCAGATAATTTCAGTTATATAAATTCATTTGTTTATTCATTTAAATTATAAATATTTTCTTTTAGTAAATTATTTCTTGTTAAACATTAATAATATTTGCTTTTGAGTTCTTTTAATAACACAACAAGGTTAAATCGTCTTTAATTACAAAGTTAAATTATTCCAGGCTAGCTCTAGGTTTGGGTTCATTACATATATCTTTATCATAGAATTACAAAGTTCTTTTATAAATATTAGTAATTAATATTTATTATTTTCTCGGGGCAGGCACTCGACCAGACATGAACAAACTGTTTTTAACGCATTTTGTGAAGTTACAGTTAAGAAAAATTGAGATTTAGGATCGGTGTTCTTTTTTGAAATAGGCTTATGAATTGTAAAATTTGTTAAAGTTTATCTTCAATATTAAGAGTTTCTGGACTTTATTATGTTTAAATTTACAGAGGATACCACTCTCTGTGTGATTTAGCACTGAATTTACCACTGTTTATACTGTTTTAACATACTAAAACTTGACGGCATCACTTTTAAAATTACGAATAGAAATTTTCATCTTTGGGCTCTGAAGTCTTGGATTGGAATGAATTTTTGGCTTCGGTTTTTGAATTGAATTGTTGCCGCGGTTCCCAGCATGCACTGTTCTTCCGTTCCCTTGGTTACTCAAATAATATTCTTTCGCCTTGTACAATTTGATGTTCCTGACTTGAATAAATTATAATTTTGATATTACTTTATGTCTTTTTTGCCTTTGGTCTCGTGATAATATTTATTCATATTTACATTGCCGATTCTTAAATGAGTTTACTGATTTTATTGTTAATTGTATAATTTCCCGTTCCAACAGAATGACGTACTTATATCTATGACTCAAGTAGTCCTAGTTCTAATTCTAATTATATAACATTTGGGTCTTACGGTTACTATTTATGTTCTTAAATTTACTTTAAGGATTATTTTACTATTCTAACAGATATTGTGACTTATTATTTATTTTTATTTGATTTTATTAATTTCGATTGTGATAGTCGTTTCTTTGATCTAGTTGTACTAACAAAAACATGGCGTTCATAGGGAATACGTTTTACCTTCATATATTGTATATGCTATCTTCTGATGATTAAAATAAAGAATAGTTGTTTACTGAGGCTATATATATATATATATATATATATATATATATATATATAGTGCTTATATTAATTTATGGTGTAGTGTTTGTGATAGTATTATGGAATTGGTTTCAATGTGTTTGTTTAGATGTGAGGTTATAGGTTTTCATGTTACAAGGCTCTGTCTAGGCTTTATTCTATATTTGAGAATTATATTTGATAATATCCATTTCTATATGGATTTGGGTGAATTCTTGGGGTGTGAATTGGTTTTGACATAGTTAATTTAGTTATTGATGATGTTTTTCCTTGTGTATTACTTTCGTAAATTGTTTAGGCCTATCAGCTGATATTTTAGTGTCGGTTTCTTGGTTGGCTTTGTGGGTCATTGAACTTTGCTTTGTTTTGGTGTCGTTTATTTTAGGCTAACTTTTTATGATGGAATTTGTGACGTTATACTAGTAAAATGTGATCATATAAAAAATTTAGAATAAAATATATAAAGTTTTTTTTTAGATTTTATTAAAATTACAATTTAGTGTACTAGGCTAATAAGTAACATTCATCTGACCTATATTACTACTAATTATTAAATATTGCATCAAGTCGAAATTTGTCTTACAACCTGACTAGTAAAATGTGATCATATAAAAAATTTAGAATATATACAGTTTTTTTTAGATTTTATTAAAATTACAATTTAGTGTACAAGGCTAATAAGTAACATTTATCTGACATATATTACTACTCATATTACATATTATAATAAAACTTTCATTATTATTTATTTTATTTATATTGAATTTTTCTTTAAATTTTATTGTTTTCTATCTCGGGGGTTATTGTTGTTGTTGTTATCTCGGGGGTTTCAGTTTCTCTTCTTAATCAATTAAACAAAAAAATATATATTGTAACAAAAAAATAGTTCAATCTCACCAATAGCTGTAATATTTTCTTTTCTCAAAACTGTTTCTTGGTTATTGTTTATTTTAATATTTTTGATCCTTTATCCATATTTTTACCATTATTTTACTTTTTGAATTGTATTTTACAAATTATAACATGTCCACTTTTCCTTCTTAAATTATTCACCTTCTTTTTTCCACAATTATTTAAATATTTTGTTATGATTCATTATTTGACCATTTTGTCTTATTTAACCTTAAATATATTCCACTGCACTGTCCATATCACACATTAAAACAGGAATGAAAATTTCTCTCTTCTTCTTCCTCCTTTTCACTGTTGTTTTCCATCACATGTTTTACTTGTTGTTTTGAACATATGTTTTCTTCCTTTTACTGATTTGTTAACTAGATCCTTTATATATATATATTAATAAATTAATTTAAATTTTTTAATTCATATATTTAAAATAAGTTAATGAAATAAAATTAAAAAAAAAAAATGAAATACTTGAACAAACTCCATTAAAATACTTGTCTTGATCAATAAATTTCCAAATTTATGCTCTTTATATAGATCCACTTTTCAACATTATTTTGAATTGTTATAATTATCCCTTTGTTTATTTTTCCTGAAAATACTAAGTATTTGGGATTTTCAGGGAATAAATCTACTATGAAAATCAATATTATAATTAATTGTCTAACAGGTGTTGTCTGTTGGTGAAATGTTGTATTTTCTTTACACCGTCGGCCGTCGACATCTTCTGTGCTCAGCAGTTTCCCGACTGAGGCACAGTATTGGTTGGGCTTTGCTCAGTCTTATTAATAGGTTGCAGATTTTCTGCAATTGTATGACATACATTTATCTGTTCCGTCGTAGGATATATTCGATTCCTAGGACTTGTTGTTTGTATCTGTCCTTGCCTATATTCATTGTTTACATTATTTTGATTATCTCGATATGATTGATGTGATAATGGTGAAGAACGATATTGTTGTGGTGGATTTATTGCTCGGTATTGTCTGTTTGGATACTCATTATCGTGTAGAGGTCTAAATGACGGTTGAAAATTTCTTGGGTTTTGTATGGGTTGTCTTTGGGAATATTGAAATTGTGAAGAAGGATGAGATTGGTAACGTGTCGATGTTAACGATTGTGGTTCTCGGTATGATGTTCTATTTCTCTGTTGGGATGATATATGAGTAGGTTGGTCTCTTCGGACCCTTACATGCGAATCTTTTAAATCTTCTCTCTGTAATAAGAGTTCAAATTCCAGGATATTCTCGATTCTTTGTACCCGCCTTGCATCTCGTATGATTTCTTCGAAATGATCTGATAAACACGTTATAATTTCCTCTTCGGATAGTGGGGGTTGCATCGCTTTTAAAATTATCACCCTTTCCGTAAAATATTCTGACCGATTCAATTTTCCGTTATGTCGAAACTTCTCCACTTCCATCCTTTGTTTAATGCCTCTTTGGATCTCGCGACTCCAGTATTTTTTTATAAAAACTTCCTGAAAGTCTTCCCATTGTTTAATACCATCTCTCACAAGTGTAAACCATCTTGCCGCATGTCTTTCTAGGCATAATTCAAGTGTATCTATAAGATAATCGGCTGACTTCGTGGTATTATTTTGATTAATCTTTCGTTCGTAGAACTTTCGAATCTGTTGTAAATGTTCCATCGGATTATGTTCTCGTCCATGGAATTTTGGTGTATTGTTCTCAAAGATATTATTTGATGATCCGCTGCAGGTTATGTATATCTGTGGTTGTTCATTTGTTTCATTTTTCTTAAAACTATTTCCGATGTTATTTACTCTTTCATTTTGTTCAGTTATTAAAATATCCAGGCGCTCTATATGCTGACCGTGTTCTTTATTAATTGTTTGTATTGTGTTGATTTCTTGTTTTAGTTCTGTACTTAAATTTTGGTATTTCATCCGATTATCTTCCCTTACTGATTTTTCTGTTTGTTCAAGTTGCGATTCTATTTTTTCTTGAAAGTTGTTATGCCGTGTTTTAACGTCATCAAGTATTTTCTCATATTTATCCTTATTTTGTTCTTCTACTTTTTTTAAAATCTTTTCTTCTATTTGATCTATCCGGTCATTTAAATTTTGGAATTTTTTGTTCTGTTGGTCAAAACGTTTATCTAATTGTTGATTAAGTTGTAGTTTAAGATCATCGGATTGTTGTTTTAAT
Source organism: Aphrophora alni (assembly GCA_963513935.1). Taxonomy (NCBI): domain Eukaryota; kingdom Metazoa; phylum Arthropoda; class Insecta; order Hemiptera; family Aphrophoridae; genus Aphrophora; species Aphrophora alni. The sequence continues at coordinate 99,911,121 of OY740767.1, forward strand.
TGGTTCATAAGTTGGTTAAACATCTGTTCAATGGTGAATGGTGATGTTTCTTTTTCTTCCATTTCACAAACTCTGATTGGATCAGGAATAGTTTCAAAGTTGTTATTGTGGAAGCTTACCCGAAGGTTTGTAGTTGACGGTTCTTCATCACCTATAAGATTATTGCCTATTTCCTCCTCTCCTTCTGACCGTTCTCTACTGTCCACATCTTCTGTCCGGTAAAATTGGTTATCAGGAATCCACGACCCCTGCCTCCTTTCGTCTTCCATATCGTAGGTTTGTTCCGCGATCACGTCTTCTTGTCGACGGGACGAGGACATGTCTGGTAAACCTTCAGATTCACGGGCCTTCTGGGTTTTTGTAATATTTTTGCGAAGATTAAATGAAAATTGTTGAGCCATGGTGATAATCTACAAGTTTTTATTTGTTATATAAATTTTAAGTTTTTTTTTTTTTTTTTAATTTACACAAATATTAAATTTTAATTTTGAGAGAATAATTTTTAAGACTTCTTTGAAAAAGCCGATACGTTGAGCGCCAATATAATAAAACTTTCATTATTATTTATTTTATTTATATTGAATTTTTCTTTAAATTTTATTGTTTTCTATCTCGGGGGTTTGGTTGGTGCCGGCTTATCTTCAAGAAATCATTAATAAATAAGAAAAAAAAAATAATAAATCAAATATAACATAAAAAAAATCAATCAATAACTATAAAAATGTATTATCGAAAATAACAAAAAATATATATATATATTTCCAATATATATATATATATATATATATATATATATATATTAAAAAAATTATCAACACTTTCAGTTTCTCTTCTTAATCAATTAAACAAAAAAAATATATATTGTAACAAAAAAATAGTTCAATCTCACCAATAGCTGTAATATTTTCTTTTCTCAAAACTGTTTCTTGGTTATTGTTTAGTTTAATATTTTTGATCCTTTATCCATATTTTTACCATTATTTTACTTTTTGAATTGTATTTTACAAATTATAACATGTCCACTTTTCCTTCTTAAATTATTCACCTTCTTTTTTCCACAATTATTTAAATATTTTGTTATGATTCATTATTTGACCATTTTGTCTTATTTAACCTTAAATATATTCCACTGCACTGTCCATATCACACCTTCAAACAGTAATGAAAATTTCTCTCTTCTTCTTCCTCCTTTTCACTGTGGTTTTCCATCACATGTTTTACTTGTTGTTTTGAACATATGTTTTCTTCCTTTTACTGATTTGTTAACTAGATCCTTTATATATATATATTAATAAATTAATTTAAATTTTTTAATTCATATATTTAAAATAAGTTAATGAAATAAAATTTAAAAAAAAAAATGAAATACTTGAACAAATTCCATTAAAATACTTGTCTTGATCAATAAATTTCCAAATGTATGCTCTTTATATAGATCCACTTTTCAACATTATTTTGAATTGTTATAATATTACTAAGATTAAAATTATTACCTTTTAGGTCTGTCACAATCTTTTCTGTTGTTTATCAGATTACCGGTTTCGACAACTATATTGTCATTGTCAGATCACAATCACAGTCACAAAAAGAAATATCCACAACACATCACAAACACACAAATAATACATGTAGAAAAACTTTATTATAATACAATTAGGATCAAATAATATAGTCCCCATGCATGGTTTACTGTTTAGAGGTTGGTTTACACTATTATATTCGGCGTACACAATATTATTTTATCATGATAAAGTTTGTCTACGTGTTTTATTTGTGTGTTTGCGGTGTGTTGTGGATATTTGTTTTTGTGATCTGATGATAACAATATAATTGTCAAAACCGGTAATCTGATACACAACAGGAAAGATTGTGACGGACCTAAAAGGTAATAATTTAAATTTATATAGGCCTACAATGCTTCCCTGTGGAACTGCAGCTTTGACTAACTTTAACTCAAAATATAATTTTCCTGCTTAATTCTAAAGAATCTCTCTGTCAAGTACGACTGCTGTATATCAGAATATTGTACAGAACGATTATTTTTTAGTATAGTGAGCAATATCTTCTGTCAAACTTTGTCGAAAACCTCCGCCACATCTAGGAAGACTGGAGAACATATCCTTTTTCCTATAAATACCTTTCAATGCTATTAGTTATTCCATGAATATGATCAGCCGTCGAGTGCTTTTTTCTGAAGCTGAACTGATAATTTGGAACAAGACCTTTCCTATTAATTTTTGGAATGAGTCTCATCAACAGAAGTTTTTCAAAAAGCTCAGTAGTCACACACAGAACCAATATTGCTCTATATTATGAAACACATTATGGTGGTTTTTCAGGTTTCTGAATCATAATAACCTGTGCCACCTTTAACAAGCTCGGCACATATTTTAATTTGAAGAAATTTATTAGATTAGTTAATTTTACTAATTGCTTTTCTGGGTAACTGTTTAGTAACTATCCAGTTATTAAGCAAAAGGTTTCTTAAGTTTATTTTATTTCTTACTTCCTTCGACACTTCCTTAACTGTTACACATTTGTTTTCCTGTGAATATTGTAACGCTTCTTCTACTACCATTTCTTCTTTTGGATCACTGTGTAGCCTACTTGACATATATTTTATAAATGTCTGGTAAATCTCTGCTTTATCAAACCCAATTTATTAATTTTATTGCTTTAGTTGCTTTCCAAAGCGAGTGCTCGTACTAGTTTCATTGGTCAGTTTACTCAGATATTCACTTAGTGTCTTGTCTTTCATGGTTTTTATTTCTTACTGTAATTGTTATGTCAGGTTGTTGAGGCTGGTTTTGTTCTGTGGAGCTCTAGTCTGCTGCCACTTCCTTCTTGCTTTTCTTTTTTTTCGATATAAGCTCTTGAATTACTTTTGGGTAGTTATTAACAGTATTTCTAAATTTAATTTTTGGAGTGCTTTTCCAAACCGCTTGTTGTATGTCAACTACAAAAGTTTCCACTGTTCTATCGAGTTCCTCTCCTATTTTCAGGGACACATTCAGCCTTATCCTCTCCTCCAGGATTTGTTTAAAACTGTCCCAGTCTGTAAACTGATTTACTAGAGTCTGTTTACAATCTTTATGTAGAACATTTTTGCTAATGGATAATATTATTGGTGTATGATCTGAACACAAACCCTGGCAGTCTTCAATTTTTTTAATGATAATGAAATCAATCAAATCATATAAATATTTAAATTGATAAATTTAACACATTAGAAGGTTTAAATTTGTGTAATTTCAGAACGTTTGTTGTATCTGCATCAAAGTTTAAATATGATAATATTTTGATGTGTATAAATTAAGGAATGCAACAGAATCAAATAATAAAATGTATATAAAACTTACACAGAGATAACATATTTGATGAAGGCTACAAAGAGGAAGAAATACTTCATTGATATCTCCTGCAATGTTAGCTATCTCTTTACATCTTAGACTCACGTCCTTTAGAATTGGACAGCTTTTAGCATTTTGATCTGAAATACACCATTAATTTATATAAATAAGTTTCTTTTCTTTGCAAATTTATTAATAGAGTTTTGAGGGAACCTTAGTGATTGTGATAGGTACTTTCTAACATATCAATAGCATGGCTATACCTCTTTTATTTACAAATTATATGAACACAGTTAATTCAGGCAATGTGTGACCTGGAGTGTTGTGTGTAGTAAATCCCTCTGAAAAAATGCGTTTGAAGCTGTTTGTATGGCAGTGTGCAATAATTGTATTTCATTTAATCCTGTTTACATTTTATACAAAAATTAGATGGAAAAAAGAAACAATATCAAGAGTTTTTCAATCCTACTCCATCGATTCTACCCTTTGAATCAATGATGTTTGCACTGTTAATAAGTAGAAAGTTCATGAGTCAAACTATTTGAAGACAATATTTTAAACTTTTGTTTAATTAAGAGTAATGTATTTTTTCTTCATGAAATATTTCAAATACTGTCTGTGTTTGCCCCCTATGTACTTTGTGTTATATTTTTGACAGTAACTTTTTTTTTGTTTGTTTTATTATTGTACTGAATGTGGAAGTTACTATATTTAGAATACTGTTATTGAGAAAGAGCTAAGAATTTTTTTTATGCAAGGTGTAACCTATAAATCAATAGTTTAACAAGAAACAAAATGGTAGTAAATGACTGATGGAAATATTTTGTATATATTATTATATAACCACTCAGATTCTTGCATTCAACCTAGCAGTGGGAGTTCCACTATAAGCTATATTATATAATGGTATCCATCCTTCATACCTAGTGTTTTATATGGTATACCGTATCTACTTTAGTTTTAATATTAGAGGAAAATTCATGACATACACTTAAATTAATGACTCTAAATTCATTAAGAAACTAACTAAGTTATTCATAAACATTGTTTAAAAAACAATTATTTAAAATAATTTAGTTATCATTTTAAATTTTCTTGGTTATAAAATTTGCAATATGTGTTTTTGGAGTATTTGCTATTTATAATCTACACAAAAATTGCTTCTTAGCAAAAAAAAAATACTATGCCGGTTTGTCATGATTTTATTCCTCTCACATAGTTTTCATTGAACTCTAACTTGTGATTAGGCACTGCCACTATTGAATTGGTGGAATGATTTGTTTTGTTTAGAGTTCTTAGTCATCGACTAGGTAAACATGTATGTGAGGGTAAATTGATATCCCTCAAAAATTCAAATCTGCAGATATAAAAAAAACAGATACTACATTTTAAAATACAAACAATTTTCCTACCTCTTGAATCCATCATATTTAACATATATCATGATATTCATTTAATGAATTTAACTCTTATACAATTTTTTACCAAGCTAGTATTATTAATTAAGTAATAATTTCAAGTGGAAAATATATGCCCTAGACCGGGAATTGAACCTAGGACCTTAGGCAATGCTCTATAAACTGAGCTACCCTTGATCAACCTCATTACAAATGATAATATCCTTGATATTACCTCGTTACAAACGACATTGAAACTAATCTTGGCTTGCAGCCTTTATGTATGAATTTAATATCATTCAGTTATTTTTACAATCAAATTACTGTCTGAAATAGTTACAAAAACGATAAGTATGTAAAAGAAAACATCTAAAAATTACGACTTTAACAAAAAAATTGATGTGGTGGTCATGGAAGACATAACTAACAGATATGAATTTTTTTAGGAGTACTCATAAGCATGGCAATGAATCATAAGCCAGAAATAGAGGACTATTTCTTAACAGATTGGGTTGATTATCAACATTTTTTCAAAGATGTGTTATCAAAAGATAGATTCCTGTAAAAATATTTAAACCACTTGTTAGTCCCCCCCCCCCAACTGGCCCAATTTTTGGGACTTTAACACATTATGGAAAAGTTCAAAAAGTTTTAGTGCAGCTCGAAATACCACAGAGCAGCAAGGAGACCGCTAGCTTGCTCCCTGATACATAAACTACAACATCTACTCCTTTTGGTAACTCAAAATGAAGAAAAAGTGGAACTTGCAGTACCAGGAGGACAACCTCCCCCCACCCCCTAAGTTCAGGCATGTGTGTGCCTGGCGAAGATGGAAGAACGTGCCTCCGAATAGGATTCAAGAGCTATAAAGTAAATTTCCTTTCTGGAATGAATCAAGCTGGTCAGGGCAGAGGACATCTTCCACGGTGAGGACTATACAGATAGTGTACTTCCCGAGTTGATGGAGTTGCTCATGGCACCAGGAGTGTTGCCACCAGAGTCTTTAATGCATCATAGTATATGTGCTTCCGACATCCTTATAAGAGAATGGGAGGAAAGGATGGATGAACTAGAAGGTGACCTACGATCTCAGCATGGTCTCAGAACAAAGTGGCTAAGACAGCGGCAGAAAATGAAGCTCTCTATTAATTATAAAAATACAAGGATAAAATAAAGCAAAAGCTTAAAGTTTCAAATATTTTAATAATATAAATGAGCTACAATTGTTTCGCCTTGCAGCATCATCGGGCGAACAATTGTAGCTCATTTATATTATTAAAATATTTGAAACTTTAAGCTTTTGCTTTAATTTATCCTTAAATATGGAGTTTCAACAAGAAATATGTGCTATTACATTGAAGTTAATTATAATTTGTTTTTTCTTTCAAAATTGTAAAATTCTTGTTTAATAACTATCAATATATTTTTTATATGTTGTGAAACTGTTATTTGAAATAATTTATCCTAAATTTTACTTGGACAAAAATTTAGAGAGTATTATGTCCCAAAGACCAAAGTTAGTGTAGATGAAAGTACAGTGGGCTTTAAGGAAAAAATACTTTTCGAAGTATACAACAAAGACAAGCCTATCAAGTGAGGAATAAATATTTTTCTTCTTTCAGAATCTAGTTTGGGATTTGTGTCATTGAACCATATTTTTGAAAAGCCATAACTGATAGAACGGAACAACAAGTATCACCAGCCGAATAGGTTTACATTTGATAAATTTTATTTTTTAAACTTATGGTAGTATTAAGGGGTAAAACTTTCAGTAAAGAATGTGATAATTTAGTTATTATCAACAAGAGAAAAGGGTGAAGCTACTTTATTTATTAATTGCCCCATGAGTTGGGCGACAATTGTGATAATTTATTATTATCAACAAGAGAAAAGGGTGAAGCTACTTTATTTATTAATTGCCCCATGAGTTGGGCGACAATTGTGATAATTGTGTTATTATCAACAAGAGAAAGAAAGAAAAGAATTTATATTGAACTTGAAGAGTTCTTATTTTTTATTTTATCTTGAAGAAAAGTGAGTTTATGTATGGTTATTTTAATATTATTGGGCGCCAGACTTTCGTCGTTGTTTAACATAAAAAAAATGAATTTAATAAATGTATTTAATCTCAAGGGTCGTAAGTTCTTTTATTAGTGTACTCAAAGTGACTTTGGTTCCTTGAAATGAAAACATCTATAGCTGAAATTGAACATAATTTATTGAATTAAAATTATACATACATATTCATGACACATTTCCTGCCACTTATATTTAAAATCTCTGTTTTTAAATTTTTCTATATATTTTGCCTTGAAGAGGCTTAAATTCTTTCTTAAGACTTTATATTAATAGTTGCAACTCAAAACAAAGTATTTTTTATAGTGAGTGTTTTCTATTCTCACATAGCAAAGATTATGATTATATTAAAATGAAATTAAATATTTTAAGTTTAATTATGGTTATACAAAAATTATTCATTAGAATAAATTTAAAGGTTCATACAAAGAGTTTCTTTTTTATACAAAATTATTATAAAAATGTCTATGATTCTTTGTTACCGCATAACCGATCCTGTAGGTTGAAAATGTCCTCGTGGTGGGATTCTCTCATCTTGTGTTGCAATCACCTTGTAGAGTCAATTTATATAATCGATGCTCAATTGTCCTTTCAAGTACACCATGTTGTACAATAAATTCATCACTTTATTAAAAGATATTGTCCAATACTCTCGTCAAACTCTAACTACGTCCTACCACGTTAAAAACTGTCTCTAACCTCGTTAAATCATCACTATCAAAGTTCTAAAACTTCTTTTATTCAAAAGAAAAACGTCTCTCACTGACTCAAATGTCATAATAGGACTCTACATTAACAATTTTCGTTACATTTTGTAAAAATTTCTCTCTATCAAAATACGTCTGATCACTTCAGAAACACAACCTTACTCTCAAGCTCTGCACTAAGACTGTCTTACCACGTTTCTCCTATCTATAACTGGAAACCGGTCCTCATTTTTGCTATTATTTCCGCTGTTACAAACAGTTCACACACCCCTATCTTTTCGCAAATTATTAATTACTTATAAAACAAATAAACACTTGTAATCACTTATGTTATACTAAAATTAAACACTTTTAGTTAATTATGTTATACTAATATTAAACATGGTTATTTATTTTTGTTGTCTTGAAAATCTATCTTGTCTCTATAAATGAATTTAATGAAGACTGCTTATTGTTACAATAGCTTCCTTCTCCCTTGTACTTTTAACGCACACTCTTGAAAGTGTGGTAAACTCTAATTCCAATTTTCACATTATTACAAGAAGATAAATATAATCTCTTGTGTTGGAGGGACTCCAGTGATCTTATAATGTTAACTACAGTAGAATCTCGATTTTAACCATCACTTTTTGAACCAGGGGATGGTTGGAGCGCTAAAAAGGTTGGATAATCAGAGGAGAATGAAACATGTAGTTTACAGACCTCAAAACGATGTAATAAATCAAAATTAAATTTAAAAATTACATTTCTAATAAAGAGAAAGGAAAATGGAACATTTTAAATACTGAAAATCTATTTTTAAAGGTGTAAAATGTTTATGTTTCAATTTCTTAAACCTTGGCTTTGCAGCTGCATCACACCACTTCTTTTCCCACAATATGTTCATAACTGTAGCGGTTTAATGTTGTTCCAAATATTTGAGGGAATTCTTGAATGAATCCTTTGCTGCAGAGTGGCTGATCTTTTTGTCTTCTTCCTTTTCTACATCATCTGACTCCTCTTGCTCAACACTAAACTATTGCAAAACAAGATCCATGATCTGATTATCTACAAGTTCTTCATTGGTAACAGCAGCAATATCACTTTCTGCTAGCCATGCCTCTACATCAGCTGGCTGAATATCATTTTGAAATGTTTGTAAATCAGTGATTAAATGTGCAATGTCTGACTCAATAGTTTCTGAAAGTTCTTGCTCTTGATTTATGCTAGGACAAACCTTTTTCCATGATTTTTGTAAAGTGGTTTTCTTTTAAGTTCTTCCCAAGCTTAAACAACAATGTATATTTCGTCTTTTATGTTGAGGCTTTTCATTGCTTTTAAAAGTTCACAACCCTCTTCTGTTTTTTCTAACAAAGTGCTGATGTATTTCCTATGTAACATCGTTTTAACCACTCAATAACATGTTGCAATGTTCAGCCTGTCCGTTGGTAGTTTCGTGCCTGTGACTGTTTCATTCTTTGAGAGAAGGGTGTTTTGAGGGTTTATAGTTTAGCCCATCTCGTCATTGTTGTATACTTGATCAGCTACCAGTTTATTTTCTGAAAATATTTTTTTCAAATTTTTAACAACCTCCCTACCTGCATCATCATCAGCAGAAAGTTTTTCACCTAATATAGCAACTTGTTTAATGCTGTGATTTTTCCACCGATGAAGCCAAACTTCATTTGTTTGGAATTCGTCTTCTTCATCCTTTTCCCCAGTTTTTAGTGCAACTGAAAAGCTTTTTTCTTTTATGATAGTGCCTGATAGTGGGGTTATGACCTTACGTCTTTCCTGGCAAAACCAAACCCACATAGCGTCATCCAAGAGCAAAATTTTGGGTTTTTCAATGGATTTATAGTTTTTAAAGCATTTTTCCATCTACAGTTAACAAAAAAGCTTCAAGATCTTTCAGGTTCTTTTACAAATCTTTAATGGTTGTCACTCCAACACCCATTTCAGAGGCTAATTTAGTAACTGACTCACCTTTGTCAAATATTTGCAGAACACATAGTTTCTGTTCAATTGTGCACATAACATGTTTCCTTTTCTGATTTGTAGCCATTTTTAGTCTTTCAGAATCTCTTAAACTTCTTAATCACAACTTAATAAACTGTATAAACTACACTGCAACTTAAACTAAAAGGAATACAGTACTTAAATAAACTTAAAAAGCGCACAGATAAAACAGCAGACTGAAGCTAACAGTCTGGCAGTACAGTACTTTGTCAGCTGGTTATGCATGAAGAGTGTATCTCAGACGGAAACAAACTTGATGTGACAGGAGTAAAATCGATCGATAATGCTGGCACGCGGTAGCGTAGACGGATGGTCAGACACATGGTCGGATAATCCAAGGAGTCGACTAATCGAAGGTCAGATAATTTTAGTTTTACTGTATTTTGTGTGTAAAAAGTCTACTGTTGTTGGTACAACCAGTTGATGGGAGGTGGTTGGTATGGTCAAACCAGTATATATCTTCATATGTCTTTTCAAGAAAATTGTTCAAACGTTTATTTTATTACTTGAGATACTTGCATTGTCAACAATTACAACATCAATAATTGTCAGCATCAATCAAGGGTATCAAATAATATATCCAATAAACCTTGGAAATTATTAAAACAATTGATTGTTGTGTATGCAGTGATCAAAAAGTGCTGGAGGTACAAGAAAATCTACAAAACATGCACTAAACAACCTGGTTTGTGTATTGGACAGTGTTTTAAAAAATATCACACTGACAAAAGACTCAAGGCCTAAAAAACCAGCCTATCTATTCACTATATTTTCTGCTTTTTTATTCCAATTTTGTATTAATATAATATAAATATTTACTTAATATTTTTAGTTAGATCTGAAAAAACTATGTATAAACATTATTTATATTTTGATTTGGTCAATATGAAGTGGAGTTGATTGAAAATAATTCATTGCGTTTCTTCTTTAAACTTTAAATGCCTTCATTTTAGATGAAAGTAAACAAAACAATTCTGAACTAGTGATAGCGGACGATCAAATAGCGGCCAAGCAGTGGCAGGCAAATGAGCGACCATTTATACTGGCCACTCGACTTGAGAGTACTATGCAAGTGGGAAATAATACACATTGTTTGGAAGTGTGATGTGGCCACTAGTAGTAGCCTTTCAAACACAAAGGGATAAAATAAAATGTCCACAAAAAAAACTAATTTAATCTTTACTCCTATTACACAAGTTGTGTTTTAAAATCTTAAGTTTTCAAATATAAATGGGGAATACTATAACTATTCTTAATACAATTATTTGGTTAATAATTAATTTAATGGAATTTGTTTTCCATATCAGTGTATTAAAAGAAAAAAAAAGTTTACCTGAACCAAATAATTGTGCATTCCATTGAGGATAGCTTTTAGAAGGTTCTAATAAGTGACTCAGTTTTATATCATTTTCGATGTCTTCTTTTTTTCCCAGTTTTCCATCTTTTACTCCCTTTTCTGCTTTTTCTTTTTTCACTGCTATTCGTTTTTCAGGATGTGCTGGTGTAACTATAGAAATAAAGGTAAAAACTAAAAAGGCAGTGCACTTAGAGTGGCTTACTATTTATAAAGTGAACTTACAATTATATGATTTATATTAACAACTGAAGGTACTTGGTAGAACTTGATATTAAATGAAGCGCAAACACAATATAAAATAATAAAATTCTACAATATATTGAGTCTTGCCGACCATGGTTTTGCCAGTTACGTTATATGTCTGTGTTAACTTGCCTCATAATTGGCAAAACCATGGTTGGAAAAACTTAATAAATTGTTGAATTTTAATAAATATTTTGTTTGAGTTTAATTAAACTTAAATTTGTAAGTTGTGGTATTCCTGTCTTTTTAAGTGTAATTTCATTAATTACTTGAAATTTAACAAGGTCAAATTAATTACTCATATAATCTTAATAGACACATTAAAACAAAACATTTATTCTAAATTACATTAGAACTGTTCTTATTTTACATCATAGGCAGAAATATGTATAACATGACAATATCAAAATATCTAAAAATAAAATTTAACTCATTCACTGATCCATTTTTAAAAGGAAATTTTAGCAAAGAACACTTTTATGCAGACTATGATTTACTTATTTTAAGCTGTGTTTTCAAATATTTACATACCTTTGTTGTTATTATTTTAAAATATAACATTAAAATAGAAAATTTAAAGTTATATTTTGAGAGAATGATATATTGATAGCAATAACTATACTAATCAAATTTTCATTATTATAATTGTCTTTGTTTCTGTTAGGACTTACATAGTTACATAGAGTACTAGCTTCTAACAGTATATAATTAGTTTTTGAAGATTGAGTTACTCTAAATGTAAAAAAAAAAAAAAAAACAACACTGGGAATAGCAAAAAATTGTGCTCAAGTAATAAAATTTCAAGTTTATTGTTTATGAAATCAGTTATTAGTTATTAGTTGTACATACCATTTGGAGGAGATGTTGTTTGCAACATTGGATCAGATGCTTTCTGTGCTGCAATACTAGACTTAAATTCACCAAGAGCTCGTCGCATTTTCTCCAAACTATAGGCTGCTGCAAGCTGTGAAATGACCCTGTCTTTTACTTCTTGAACTTCCTTTGAATCTGTCATGCCCTCATGTGCTCCTGTGTATTTTAATGCTTGATCGACTATTAAATCTTCCATTGCTCTCAGTTTTGCATCCATATCATCTTGCCCTTTTTTCTGTACGTCATAATCATCAATATTACTATAGACATCATTAAATGCATCAGTAGAATCTTTTAAAGCATTAGAAGATAAACTATATGCTTTAAGATATTGATTTAATAACCATTCATCATCAAAATCTTTGTTTGCTGATTTCTTACGTCGACGATCGATTCCAAAGTAATCAGACCAATCAACTGACTTTTTTGAGATATCTAAGGGTTTGTGCAAAGGATTCAAAACAGTCTCCTCTTTCTGACCTGTTCTCATTACATGTTTATAATTGTTATTCATATCTTTAACATTCTTTGTATCATTATTGTTATCAAATTTATTAGTAGCTTTATTTTCAGTTTCATTGTTTAAATTATTAGATATATTTAAATTATTATATACACTACCAAAATGATCCTCAATACCTTTATAAGTTTTTTGATTATTATTATTATTATGTGCAGTTGATGCTGAAAATATATCACTTAATTCTTGAGCAACCTTAGGGTCTGTTGCATCTAATGAGTTTCCATCGCTTGCATTTTTCTTCTTTCTTTGCATATTCGATGAGGAAGACTTGTGGTAGAGCATGGTTGGACTAGTATAGTATGAAGGAGAACGTTTTGCTATGGGGTACCTCTTGGTAACACTTTTGTATGGATATCTTTCATCAAAAGCACCATCTCGCCATAACCTTTTCCTATGAATATTTTTTCCATTTTTGTGGGAATTTGGTCTATCCATTAAAAGTCCAGTGACAGCTCTATCTCGATCTGTTGTCATATCTTCATCTCTCATAGAGGCAAGAACATCTCTATTACCTGATAGAAACTTCAAAGCACGGAAGTAACCTTCAGGCTCAGGTCTAGATATATCATCTGATCTTTGTCTGCTGCGCTTATTCCACTGCATTGGTGAATTGAAAAAGTCGTAACCACTTTGATAGCTATTGCCATATTGTCTCTTCTTTTCATCTTTAGCATCCATGTACTCCATCAGTTCTGCAACATCACTTTCAGAAATATCTTCTGGATCAAATGTATCAAGATTTGAATCCTTATATTTTTCCCAAACAGAATTCAAAACATTCATATATTCATCAGAATCATCATTATTATTATGTCGATTCTCAGTGTCTCTATCTAGTCCACCAAAGTTACGTATCAAGGCTTGAGCATTATGAAGTTCAGGGTTTTTACTTTTTCCTTTAAATCGTTCCCTGAATGAAGAAGGGATGTTTCGTGGTTGGTCTACATCTTCATAAGATGGAATGTTGTCACCTTCTTCTAAGTACAAACGTTGTAATGCATCTGGCAAATGCTCATCTCCCCTTTCACGAAAAATTGATCGTTTAGAATCTGGATGCCTGGCTCTGAAGAAGTTTTCCCCATCATCATTTTCTGGTTGTTCACGGTTTTCTTCTATATAATCTAAAATTAATTTTTCTAATCCTCTAGAATTTCCATGGGGACCTACAGAAAAGTCATGAATTCCAAGTTCAGACTTTGGCAAAGCAACAGACTCAAATAGACCAGCCGTTTTTGGAGTAATAGATTTTTGATATCCATATCCTATATCTTCAGGTTGCCCATCTCCTGAACAGAAATTAAAAATTTTACATAATATTAATTTAGTATAGTTTTTTATTCATTAATTCTCTTTGTACATTATCAGAAAACAATGTAAGTAACATAATTATTTTCAATTAACATAATTATAATAACATTAAATCATAACAGATACTACATACAAACTAAAATACAATTTACAGAAAATAATTCGAAATGGAATTTAAACACTTATGCAACTAACAAAGAAAAACAAAATTTATAACCCTTTCTGACACAATTGTACAAAGAAAATGTAGGCACTTCATTTAGGCTATTAGCATGTTTTGAAGCTACCCTCATTGAAAAAATAAAATAAACACAAATAATACCTATTACATTACTATTATTATTATTTAACCATACTTACTTTGTGGATTAGTAAAAACGGACTGTGAAAACTTGTAAAATATAAAATTAACAATATAATAACTACAAAAATTAGTACAAAAGGTGGAATCTATTAAAAACATTAAAAAGACAAAAAATAAATAAATTTTATTACCAATATAATGTACACAATAGATATAGGCTACTGAACTCTAATTTAACATATGTTTTAAAAGAAGAAAATTCAAAGCAAACTACTCGCACAAAAACAAACCCACTCCCACATACATTCACATACAATAGTCTCAAAAACATTGTATACATGTTATATTGTAATATTTAAAATGAATGTTGTATCGTCTACAACCAGTAAACATCGCCTCAAATACCTTAAATAGGTTTTAGAATTTGTAAATTTTTTAATATATTCAGGTATATTGTTAAAAAGTTTAGGTGTAATCAATGAATAAAATTTCGTAAACAAAGTCTTATTTGGCTTTGGTACATAATGTTGTGCACCACTCTTAAGACTCATTTTATTCGGATTATACCGGGTGTTTCAAGATGAATAGCGGGGTTTTAACGCCTTATAATTTTTATTACACTACAATTACAGCTATAAATGATACATCAAATGAAACAGCAACTCAAACAGTTTTGTTTGTTGGCACCAATGCGCATGTGCAAGCAATGTTTTCGCCGCCATCCGTTAGAAAGCGCTAGTGGCAAAGATGGCGACTAGTGAACATGTAGTGGACATGTGAACACTCATAATGTGCGGATTTGGGGCTCAGAAAAACCTCACGCGTTGTACAAGTGCAACACGACTCCCCTAAATTGAATGTTTTTTGTGCTATATCCCGGCAGAAAGTTTATGGGCCTGTCTTTTTTGGTGAAGCAACTGTAACTGGTACTTCTTATCTTGATACTCTACAGTTATGGCTCTTCCCTCAGTTGAAAGATGATGAACAAGAGAACTTCATTTTCCAGCAAGATGGTACGCCGCCTCACTGGCACAACGAATTACACGATTGGTTGTACCTTACTGTACCCGACCGCTGGATTGGCCGCAAAGGGCTTAATGACAGAGTTGTTTTGCATGGCCTCCAAGGTCACCCGATCTGATGCCTTGCAAATTCTACCTTTGGGGGTTCATAAAGGATTGTGTGTATGTGCCTCCACTACCAACTGACCTTCCCGAAATAAGAAATAGGATTAAAGCAGCTGTTACAACAATTACTAAAGAAACACTAATCAAAGTTTATTAAAAACTTGCATACCGTCTTGGCGTGTGCCGTGTGACAAATGGTGCTCACATTGAACACTTGTAGGCTTTTCTGTAAAACTCTTTGAGTTGCTTTTTCATTTGATGTGTCATTTATAGCGGTAAGTTTAATGTAATAAAAGTTATAAAGTGTTAAAACCCCGCTATTCATTTTGAAACACCCGGTATACTAATGCTGTATTTCCACTTCTTATATAAAACATCTTTAGAACCTTATATATATGCAGAAATATTGCAGTGGAAGTACTTTTAAATATCTGAAAAGTGGTATTGAACGAAACATTGCAGATTTATAACAAATTAGCTTCATACATCGTTTTTGAATAGTCAAAATCGGTTTGAGATTAGAAATATAAGTACCTCCCCAACACAACAAACCATAAGTTAGTCTACTGTGTATAATGAGTAATATATATTTTTCAATACGTTAATAGGTGCCAGGTTTTCCAGAAAGTAAAATATGCGCAATACTTGGTTTAATTTGTTTGTAGATATCTTATATGCAGTTTCCAAGACACTCTACAATCCACAGTCAATCCCAAATACTTTATACTTTGCACCTGTTCATTCAAATTATATTGATATAAGCATGTAGTATTTTTATAAACATATTGTAAACATTTATACATCAGAGGGGTGTAACTAATTAGTTCGTTTTTTAAATGAAAGAGTATAAACTTAGTTTTTTTCAGTATTTAAGCATCATTTAATGTTTAGAAAACCAAACTTGTAATGTATTTAAATCATGTGCCATATCATCTCGCACATTTTTCCAGGACTCCACCAGGTAACATATGGCTGTATCATCTCCGAAAGAGTTTATTTTTCCATAAAGACTTGCATTACATAAACTATTTATATACATTAGAAATAAAAGTGGTACCAATACAGATCCCAGAGGGACACCATATTTAGTTTTGACAGATTGACAGATTAATTCCACATCTATTTAATTTGGAAAGAAATATTTCATGATCTACCATGTCGAAGGCTTTTTTTTATCCAGAAAGATCCCACACATTTACTACTATTACACATTTACACATTTACTACTATTTAAGCCAATATAAATAGAGGAACTAAGAGAGCATTTTCAGTGCTAAAACTCTCTCTAAACCCAAACTGATTATTGCTAAAAAAATTCTCTTTCCCGAAAAAATTCATAATTCTAAACTTTAGCACTTTTTCAAAAACTTTTGAGAAAACAGGCAGCAGATAAATAGGTCTATAATTTGCAACAACTTTCCTGTCACCTTTTTTAAAAATTGGTACAACCAGGAAACCAATTTTTTCTATCAGGAAACATGCCAGTCACAAAAGTTAGATTTATTTAAAATTAATGATAGTACATCCATTATATGAATGTTGATAGCCTTGAACAAAGATGCAGTTACATCATCAATTCCTGGAAATTTGCCTGTTTTTAGCCCACGCATCGTTTTCTCAATTATTATTGGTGTTAAAAATATAGAATGTTTCATTTTACAGTCCTTAAAATGACCATTGTACATTGAAAACGTAGAACAATTTGTTAGAAATTGTGTCCTAATAATATTTACTGAATTAAAAAAATAAGAATTAAACTCATTAGCTATTATTAATGGATTAGTAGTAACAGCTCCATTTTCCTTTTGCAAATGTGGATTTCTTGAAGACTCATGCCTTTGACTCATAACCTATAATGTTTTATAAATAAATTGTTGTTGTGCTAATTGTAATATTTAAATGAAGTTGGGCGCCATTTTGTAATATTTATTACAAAAATAATAAAAAAAGAAATACTCTTGAAGAGAGCATAGAAAATTTCTAATTGGGTCGCAAGTTCTTCTATACTGTACTCTGGAGAATTTCAAATAAAAATACAGAATCCAATTTCTGAAATGTACATTTAATTATTTAAAAAAGATATTATAGATTGTATACAAGTTAAACTATTTCCTGAAAAAACATAAATCATCAAACTTTTTATAACATCATAAAATTATAATTCATCCATACTTAATTTATAATTAATTTTGTGTTTGCAACCTAATTTAAAATAAAAATCTTTCATATATAAAAATGCAATATACAGTACTCAAAATTTCCAATATTTTTATATTACCAAATTTCTCTTCACTAATTACTTATTCTCTAAACATCAAATCTAATAAAATCAACTCATGAATTTTTTTTATTAAAGTTTAGGCCTATAATCATTATTTTTTAAAACACATTTTTCTCTTATTTGAAACCACGTGATATCTTTGCAAACATCCTATCCAAAATTAGTTAATAAACTGTATGTTCCAGTTATTTTTATGTTTAGGTTTTTATGAAACATAATTAGAGCATGTCATACCAAGCATGCTAACACTCAAGCTAAATTCTGCAATATACTTAAAATTTTCATTGGATTCAAACTATTTCTTTGTTCAAACTGCATGTAATGTTTTGAATTCACATCACATCTATTAAGAAATGTCTTATTGAAAACCTCCCCTCTCTCTAAAATGTAACTTATTAAATTTTTATGTCTCATTTCCAAGAAAATCACTTATTATCTGATTTCTTCTCTATTCAAAAATAACTTATTGTCTGTAAAACATCCTATCTCCTAAAACACAACTTCTTGTCTAATTTCTTCAGCTTTTCCTCTCCTCACCTTTACACACAACAAACTGATGTCACATTTCTTAAAGTTTTATGCACATCTACACTGTTGTCATATTTCTCTTGTATCTAATATTATATACTGTACTTCTTTTTATTAATATATTTTTTTACAAATCTCTCTGACCATTTAGTACTAATTACCTTCTTTTTTATTTATACTCTTTATTTAACTCTATCTATTATTATTATTATTATTATTATATTCTACAACAGAATACATTCCCTATTCATTGCCTTGAGTCAAACTACTTTTCTAGTCAGACCAAATTTACATAACCAAAAATGTACCCTATTACAAACCTCGCTTACAATCTTCCATTGCAACATTGAATTTTCTTCATATTTTTTAAACACATTATTATTATAATAAAATTTAGCCTCCTTTATGTCATTCTGTATCTCTACTTTTCATTTTATTAACATTTCCTTTAAGTTTGGATCATTGGGATGTTTCTTTATTCTTCTGTTTAACTGGTCTCTTTTATTAATTTTAAAACATAACTAGTCTGTAATCCAGGGTTTTATTTTTTTGTTATAGACAGTCAGGAATCTATATTGTTTTTCAATTCCTCAAAAAATGTTTCAAAAGCTGAATTGACATTCCTACAAGTATACCTTTGACCAGTCAGCCGAAGAAATGTATTTGTTCAGCTTATGATGATAGTCAATAGTCTGATCAGGCCTAACTTGAGGTTGCAATTTATAAACTTGTAATAACGATAGCACTAAACTTATTGCACATTGATTGACTTACTTATAATTTATATTTAAATAAAAAACACTATTTAGAATAGATACTTTGATCTAATGAACATATATATAAAGTATTTTATTTTATAAAAAATGTATACCTTTGTTGTACTTTTTAATAAAAATTTATTTATAATTATTATCATAGTATTTAGATTTGATAACATAACTCTGCATAAAATCTCTTTATGTTGTGTTATTAGCAACAATTAGATAAAAATCAGTTCCCCTTCTTCCTTTGTTACTGTATGCACCACTGCCTAACTACGCCTTCACTCATTATATTATTTCCATATATATCACAAAATTGCAGGTGAATTTCAATCGGTTTGTGTTTTTTTTTTAACAAAAATCGCCCTTTGTGGGATTTTCAATTGCAGAAAACATTAAAAAAATTCACAGTGAAGAAAATAGAAACACCACAATTGGATGCTACCACAGCTGGGTGCTTACTGAGTGGGGGGACGCCCTGACACCAAAATGGTAGCATTAGCCCTGCCTGTAAAAATGTAAGTTACTTTCTGAACTACCCTCGTATAAACAATGCTTTGCATTTTCTTACAAACACACAATATATTATTTTTAAAATCATTATTTCTTAAAATCAGGTTGAAATATTCGTTTTAAATAAAAAAAAGCTTATAAGATTATGAATACACTTAAAATATGGGATGGAAGGTCGAAGGACCAGGCTTGAAAAAGAAATCACAATAGACTTTATTAGAATTTAAACTGGATAGGCTCGTAATATAAAATATGTGATTCATATTTGTGATTGTTTTAGTTGTGACAATATAAGGTAAGTGATTTGTGTTTACCATTTGTTTTAATTCTTAATAAAGAATTGTATACCTTATTACTTAAAAAGAGACTTCATACAGGCTGAGTTCAAACAGTTTCATTGACAGAAGATGCCATAAAAATGGTACATGTTGAAATTGAACAGAAATTCTGTGATAGAATAAATGTAAGTATTTCTATTATTAACAGTAATTATTGAAATTTGATCATACGGTACCTGTAGTATGATATTGATATCTTTTATATATCAATGTATTTGTCTAAATACTGGTTGTTTCAACAACCTCCACATGTGTTAACTGTATTAAATGTTAAGATTTCATGAAAATATCTACTAATGTAATAACATTGAAATTATTGGAAGGAAATGGTAGATGTTGCAAAATACCAGTCCTGAGTAAAGACAAATTATTTTGTCCACATATAAGATCACAATTTTATATTCCATAAATTACACATTTATTTCTTTTCCTATATATACATTTAATAAATATTAAATGATTTTTAATGAATTTAATAAGTTTTAGTTCGCCATATTAGACATTTTTTAATTTTATGTTACAAAACATATTTTAAGTTCTACAGGTATCACAGCCCACAGTATTTAAGTCAACTTACACAAACCGTATTAATTTGTGAAGCTTTATGCTATAAATTTGGATATTTAACTATATTTATCTACATTTTAAAATGAACAAAGTTAACATCAAGGATCTTAAAATGTAACAACATTGACATTATCATTTTCACATAACTCAATTTAAAAAAATGTAACATTATATCTAGTTATTTTGTATATTTGATAACATAATATGTAAAAAATATGTTTACGGTCTTAAATAATTTTTGTTTGTTTTTTAGATAAACTAATTTAGGGAAATAATAAATATAAATATAAAAAGTATTTTTACATTTTATGAATAATTAATTAACCTTCAATGTCTCGTTGTGGAAGATAAACAGCTATTTCACCTCCAAGATGGTGGTACTGTTCCTCTGGTTCTAAATAATACAAGGTAGAAGGATCAGATAAATCTCTTTGTCTATGAGTAACTGCCTCTAGGGCACTTCGTAGGCTATCACTGCCATCTGCTAAGTAGAACTGTACTTGATATAATGTTAATAGCCAAAGAATGGCTACTGTTCTTCGATTTTTCATTTTTCAGCTTTCTGCAAATATTAAAAATAATATTGCTAATATCTCAAAAAATGAAAATAGTGTACAAAGTAACTAAAATCAGATTTATTTTAAAATTTATTTGTTTTGAAATAGGTTTTGGAATGAATATTAAATAAGATTAATAATTTCATCTTGGTTAGATATTGAAATACATCAATACCATTCATTCTAACAACTTTTAAATTACTTTTTTCATAATCATGTTTTCAAATATAGAGATTAGTTTATATTTTATATCATTAAAAAGAGACAAGTAAAATAGATGTAATTCATTCAAATCAGTTTTTGTTTGTGTTAAAATAATTTTAACTAAGAATATTTTGTTGTTGTAATAATAAGGATTAGAGTAGTTATTGAGCTGCTAAAAATAAAACTTTATTGTATGAATTTCAAACCTCTTAATGATAATTTTGTATAAAGTATGTCCAAATTTTTATTGTTCCGTATCATAATTCTTCTTAAATCACACAATCTATAAGTGTTGTTATGCAGTCATGTGTGTAACAAACCATTCATAATTAGGTATAATGTAAAATTTTGTCTACAATCTTGATTATAATGAACCAGCAAAGGGAACTAGTAAAAGTAATTCTCAAAGTTATCCGGTTCCATTTGAAGGACTAAATTCATGAGCATAGGACACATTCAAGATAAAAAAGGTTATACTTTAGACTTTTCTCAAATGGAACAAATCCAATTTCATATTCATTCAAATGAGGTAAAATTCTATTCATTTATAACCCCAGAACTGTGTTTAAATTTATTAATAAAAATCTATTATTACTAGTTATAATATTAATAAATATTTATTCTTTCATTTTAACCCTTTGAAGAGTATGAGTTTAACCGGCAAAAGAGTAGCGACGTACCGGTACGTCATTTTTAGTTCGGCTGAAAGGAGTAACGACGTACCGGTACGTTTTTTGATGCAACATGAATCAGCTGTTGTTTTTTAAATATTGAACAACAACAAGGGTTATAATATCGTTGGTTCGTGTTCTTGGGTGTGTGGAGGGGGGTATCAAGTCATCACAGCTGATTCAGTAATGTGGTGGGGCACTCTAATCGATTGTGTAATCGCGATGATTTCTGTCACTGTCACAGCTATTGTAGACTGCAAGCGCTTGGTGCCGTGGGCAGTAACTACGCCAGTTCTTACTTGTGAATTGTGATAGGTTCTCATAAATCTATCATTAGTTTTTTAGTGACATCCTTTTAGTTATAAGTACTACATTATGAGTTTCAATGAACCGAATAATATTCGCTCCGACGAAATACGTGACCTTTTGTATGATGTAAGTGAAGGTGACCAGCTTGCTGAAAATGAAGAAGAAATATTACAATCTGATGACGATGTGTTTGGTGAGACTGACGAAGACAATGAATATGATACTTTTATTAGTGACATTATGGACATTGATAGTGAACTTAGTGTGATTAGTGACAACGAACAAAACACAAATAATGCCGATCAATCTAGTCTTGTAAGTACAAAATCAGATAATTGTAGTTTGTGTTCTTGGAAACATAGTGATGATGAATTCGAACCTAAAACATTTGAGTTTGATAAAACTAAAGCTGGTCTCACCATAGAACCTACTGGATTTGAAGGTAAAGAAATTGATTTATTTCATCAATTATTTGATTACGATCTAGTTTCTCACATAGCAGAAGAAACAAATAAATATGCACATCTGCAAGTAACTGATAATAGCCTACCTGAGTTTTCAAAGGTAAAGCGTTGGGTAAAAACCAATCCGGATGAACTTTATTGTTTTTTTGCAACTTTATTCCTAATGTCGCATTGTAAAAAAAATACTTACAAGTTGTATTGGTCTACTAACCCCTTATTGGAAACTCCCATTTTCGGTAAAGTGTTTAGCCAAGACAGATTCTTGCTCATTTTGAGAATGGTTCATTTAGATGACAATTCACTTGCACATGGAGGTGACAAACTCTATAAAATCCGCACTGTTATTGAAACGCTTAGAAGAAAGTTTTCTTCCAGTTATTCTCCAGATAAAAACCTAGCGATAGATGAAAGCCTAATGCTTTGGAAGGGACGACTTGGTTTCAAGCAGTTTATAC
This sequence comes from Aphrophora alni, assembly GCA_963513935.1. Taxonomy (NCBI): domain Eukaryota; kingdom Metazoa; phylum Arthropoda; class Insecta; order Hemiptera; family Aphrophoridae; genus Aphrophora; species Aphrophora alni. Next base: position 99,934,032 of record OY740767.1, read on the forward strand.
CTTCTAAGCGTAAACGTTTCGGAATCAAAATCTTTGTCTTGTGTGACAGTCATACAGGTATTGTTTTGGATTTCCTAATCTATACAGGGAAGGGGACTGACTATAACTCTGATTATGAGAATTCACAATCGTCAGCCAAAGTGGTCCAGGCTCTTATCCAGCCCTATCTTGGAAAACATCATGTATTCTTCGTTGACAACTGGTATTCAAGCCCGGCATTGTTTGAATGGTTACATGACCATGACACCGGTGCCTGTGGCACGGTCAGATCTAACCGCAAAGTATTACCGTGTTTGCCAAAAAAAATGAAAAAAGGTGATTGTGTAGTCCGAAGTAATGAAAAATTGCTTGTAGTGAAATGGTGTGACCGAAGAAATGTTACAATGATTTCCTCTGTACATAAACATGAAATGAAGGAAACTACAAAAAGAGGAGACACAAAGTTGAAACCGAATGTAGTGATTGATTACTGCAAAGACATGGGTCCAGTTGATCGTTCAGATATGATGATATCGTTCAATGACTCCACCCGAAAAACAACTAAGTGGTACCGAAAACTATTTTTCCATTTTTTGGACATCACGATATTGAACGCCTTCTTGATGTTTGGATTGATGAATGTATCAACAAAGAAGGTCCCTTTTTTCGATTTCAGGATAAATCTTATCAGACAGATTTTTGAAACCCATTATACTCCAAAAGAAAACAGACCCGTACCAAGAGCAATTGCAACAAGTGGCGACAAGCATCCTTTACGTTTGACAGGCCGCCACTTTCCACGTCCAATGCCAAATCGTGAGGGACAGAATCGAAGAGTTCAAAAACGGTGCTACGTTTGTTCAAGCACCAAAACTCAAGAAAAAAAACGAAAAGATACACAGTACGAGTGTCCAGACTGTAATGTTGCCCTCTGTGTTCATCCATGTTTTGGAATATTTCATAAAATGAAAATTTTTTAAAATGTTGTTTTTGATTTTTACACTTTTTCAGACCAAAAATAACTCGCTATGTATTAAAGGTATTGATTTGTAACTAAATATATCTGTTTTTATCAAAATTTGATTTTTTTTTTTTTTACTCCTGAGTGTAATTTTTATGTATAAGGCCCTACTCCTGTGAGTAGTGCTGCTGGTGACGTACCGGTACGTCATTACTCCTGAAAGGGTTAAACAATGTTGTGAGCCTGACAAGTCAAAATTGATTTGATTTGGTCACTAGACATCCTGGCAACATATTAAAATCATGGTCAATCCTTTATAGCTACTGGCATATGGCCCAGCCAAGGATCCCACTAAATAAAAACTATAATGAGAATAAATTAGGATGTAACGGGAAGGGATCATAAATAATAAAACATCAATTGGCACTCGCGATTTTAATGAGCAGTGCAAGATCACGTAGAAGGGGTGAGAGACAAGGAGTGGAGGGCTTGAACCAGCGAGCCAGAAGAGAGTCTGTTCAGAGAGCTGCGAGAAGAAGGTTGAACGGCAAATCGCTATGGGACGGGATGAGGTCAGACCATTTTCGGCCACGTGCTATCTAAATTAATTGGTATACTTTCCGGCCACTATTAAGGCCTTATCTAGCCGTTATGTTCTTTTTATAAACTATAGTTATTACTGTATTTCATTTTACCAGAAGATTCATTGTTAAGTACACTTTCAAAAGAACTCAGACCCTGAGATATATTTTAATAATTAACTTCATTTTTCAAAATTGATGAGTTAACTCCATCTGGCGCCCTTAGCTGAGCATTTTTAACTTAAATAAATAATAACTTCATTTTTTTTTTTTTAATAAAATAAATTCAAACCCAGGTTCTTTTAATAATTTTACACCTAACCCAAGTCCTTGGTCTATCCTGACGAGATTTGGCTAGAGTGTACGCAGTCTCCAGCCAGCTGGAACTTCCAGCTTGTTAAAAGAAGTGAGGGATGGTCACAGGTAATGTTGTGTTTGTTGTTATTCTTCCTAGAAGTTTAGCAGTCACTTGTTGTTTATTGGTAATAAAAGTTTCCACAATTATTAAAAAATATATATAATCTTTAATCATTCTTGGGAAGTTGGTTGTCTCCGATCAATTGTATCTTCCTCTAATGTTCCATTTTGATTTCAATCCAATATATTAAATTCGAATTCTTGTGTTTCAGCTTCAATAAATAGCAAGGCTGTAATCAAGATGAAAGCTTTAGTGTTGCATTATACATAAGATTCTCTGCTTGATATTCTAGGAGATTTAGTTACCTGACACACTTAGATTTACGCTGGATGCTTTATTTATTTATTGCTAAACGTCCTTTTATCTTACTATGACTGTTAACTGTTTAAGATAATATCAATTTTGTAATTAGCTATAATTATTTAACTTCTGATAATCAACTATTATTTTTGGTATATGAAATAGATTTAGTTTGCGTAAAACATAAATACTTAAAAAATTTTAAGATCCCCCAACCATGTTACATTCTCGTCTCAGAAGCATAGCTATCCAGTCTGTATTCTCCTCTCAAACCTTCCACCAAAGATGCCCTCTGGGTCTCAAAAAAGGCTTTATAATAAACCCTCTGTCTGGTTGACCTGTTAAAGGAGTTACACATTATCCGGGATGCAAGAATGGACTGCTCATTTTATTACATTACATAATGTAACAACTGCCTACTCTATTTTTAGTTTTGACATTTGAGATGCTCATTACTGATATACAGAACAGATTGAAAATCTTGCTACTAATATGCTTAAGGTCCCACACCTTACGGTTGGTTACGGCATGATAGACCAATATGTCATAGATAGGTTCACCTTGAAAACTCAACGCTTTGTATTCACAGCTTTAAACAATAATTTTCCAATACGGTGTCTCATTTCTTTTAATTATTATTATTATTAATTATGTCATTTGATACTAATTCAAAAGGATACCATGAAAGAGTTTGAAATTGAACCACTGACTTCCAGAAAAAGTATTCCAAAATCCATTATCAAGATGTGGAACTGAATACCTAACTATGTTTTAACTCCTATCCATTAACATCTTAGTGTGACACAAGGCCTAATCTGATCAAACTGTAATTGGGTTTATCATTACATTTTAGTATCATGATTTTTTATTTATCTGTATCTATACCAATCATTTGCTCACAGTAGGCTATAAATTAGATGAACACTTGTACCAAATTCATATTAGAACGGTTGTTTAATATAAAATCAGAATAATTTAACCTATATTTAATTTATTTCTTACAACACAGTCTTTCAGCTTACTATTGCTGTACATAGTCTACTGCCGGTGTAATGATCTTATTTCAACATTCAAAAAGCTTATTAATCACAGTGGAGAAGAAATCTTTTTTCATGTTGACTCGGCTCTGAAGATTGTTAATAACATGTTTATTTGTGTTGATTTCTTTTCTCCTCAAAATGTTTAAGAGGGAAAAGATATAATAATCATATGGCAGTCAAAACTATATTTTGTGAGGAATAGTTCATCCTAATTGAACTTTTAGGACATTTTCATTGTCAATGCAGCAGTGAGAATGAGCACCATCATGAAGGGAACAAACAGATGACTCTTCTAATACCTAGACCTTATCTGTTAAATTTGAGATATTCTTTAACTATTTCTTTAACACTTCCAACACATATTTGATGTTTTCAGACAAATTCACTTACAGTAATTTTTGCTCTACTTGAGTAAGTGCTTCAACTTCAGTCTATTTTTCTGCAGAAAAAAAAATTTTAGTGATGTTCTTGGATGGCAAGTTGCAGGTCATTTAAAATGCATTCCTGCCCTCTTTATCTTTATCCTCAGTCTTCTTTATATCTCAGTCCTCAAAATATCTAAAATGGAATGATTCTTTCTTTAATTAAAATTTGATGAAAATCCAACGCTTAACATACTATGCACCTTCTACTCAAACATATTGACTACAATTAACTGTAAAATCGTTAGACCACCTAATACTGTTCATAATAAGTTCTGACATGCAAGAGTTCATTCAATCACTCAGTCAAGTTCATATAAGCTTGCATCCAGTAACAGAGCAGAGTATAAAAATTCTAGTTGATATTTTAACTATTTTAACACCCCTCAAAATATCAAAAAAGAAACAAGAAGAAAATTTAATTTACAGAAATCTATTGGAAATTAATCACAAATTTGTTAGTGACCTTTTAATTTTTTTTAATGGGTAAATATTTGAAAGGTATGATTTTTTTTTTTTTTTTTTTTTTTTACAGTCAGCCCTACATAAAATCTTAGTAAAATTATTATAGTACTGCTCGAATTTTTCTTTAATTTAACTTTAGAGTGTGTCAGGGCCGGATTTAGAAAATACAGGCCCCTAGGCTCCACCTGTGGTGCGGGCCCTTGGCTCGTGGAGCATCGGGGGGTTTGGAAAGTATGGAATAATTTGAAAAATTAGGTAAAAATTTTGATTTTTAAAGGAATTAGCATCAAATATTGTGCATTGTCTGGCCTGAAAATATTAATGCTTCGTCAGTTATAAAATAATTTTTGTACCCATTTGGATGAGAAAATGTAAGACATTAGAAAACTTTAATATCGTTAATTTATAACTCAGGTTATTTTAGGTAAAGATAAGCCACAAAAGTAAACATAATTTTAACACTTTAATGTACGTTGGTAAGTCTACAAGAAAAGTACAAGTCAATATTAAGTACTTATGAATAAATCTTTTTTTAAATATTAAATGTACTGCGAATCATGTTCACTTCAGTCACTCTTGCTGATTGGTTTCCGTCTAAGCTTCTCTGTAATGAAGGCGTTTATGATGTGGTCATGGTTGACTTGTCTCAGAACGTCGTGTTCTATACTAAGCAAGGCCAAAAAGTTTAGCCTGTCTTCTGACATAGAGGTCCGGAGTCTGTTTTTGATCAGCTTCAGCTTAGAGAATGATCTTTCTGCAGAGCAATTAGTCACCATCAAGGAAAGGTACATTCTTAACGCCACTTCTACATTAGGAAAGCAATCTTTTACTTTGTTTTCCAACATAAGTTGATACAGCCACCTTTCTTTACTAATGTGCTTTTTACTTTTCTCATATTCATTTTTAAACTGGTTGGAAAAATTCTTGAATTGTAAAACTTCGTTGCCCAATTTTTCGTCTAGATCTTCGTTGTAGCTGTCTACTAACGTTTTGCTTGCTGTTAACACCTCTTCATTAGAGAGCATGTCCAATTTGTTAAGGAACCCAAACCTCGTATCGATAAGTTCGTATGCTTGAAGCCTCTTTGTCAATACACCTTCAAGTTCATCTATGACTGTAATGAAGCTTTGGGTCCGAAATGTAACAGATGGCGTTAGGTCAACTTCCGGAGCTTGTACAGAGTCAAGAGGAGCTAAACGTACATTTGTTTTCAGTTTACGTTTTGATTCAACTTTATATTCTAGACAGTCAGTTAATTTGATAGCTTTCTGCTCATACTCCTCGAAACTTTCCCGTTTACCTTGAATCAGGCTTCTCAAAGATTTCAACAGTGATGCGGCTGTGTTCACGTCGATTCTAGGGTTTTGTAGAAATTCACTCGTTTTGTTTACTTGACCCAAAATATCGTCCCAAAAAACGGCATACAGCCATGTCTCCAACTTGTTCATTTTTCGGACTAAACCTAGAGCAGCCACTCTTGATTTCCCTGAATCCTTGTCTTCTGCAATTTTCACCAGTGCCTGCTTTATTTCTTGGTATCCTCGCAAAAGAGCTTTGGTATCATCAGCTCGACGTGACCATCGTGTTGTTGTCGTCCTTTTTGGTACAAGAACTTTTTTTTTCAGTTTCTGCTCGTTTCAAGCACTTGGTTAGGGTCTGGTATCTGTTGGTTGAGGCAGTGAAATATACAAAAATTTCTTCCAAAAAATCGAAAAAGCTTACAGCATTAAGACAACAACCGGCTGCAGCTTGTAGTACCAAATTCAATGAATGGCCAGCTCAAGGTATCCATGCTTCTAAACTGTTTTCTTCTAAAACGAGCGCTTGCAACCCTTTGTATTTTCCGCTCATTGCAGAGGCGTTGTCGTAAGACTGACCACGACAGTTTTTGATGTCCAGATCATTTTCTTTCAAAAAGGTACACAGTCCATTAAACATGTCTTTTGCTTTGTGCCCTTGATTAGGCATGAATGTCAAAAATCTTTCAACAGGTGTGAAATCTTCCAAGTACCTAAAGATCAAGCTGAGTTGGTCAACATGACCTTCATCGGGTGTTGAATCTAGAGATATTGAGAAATATTTACACTTCTTGATTCGAGATATGATCTCACCAAACACTTGTTTTCTTATTGTGTTTACGACTTCCTCACATATTGTAGAAGATAAGTAGTTGGTGTGACCACTTCCGAGGTTTCCATGTGTTTCAAGGTGGCCTCTTAAAAACTCGTCATACTCTGCTAGGAGCTCTAAAATTCCCAAGTAGTTACCATTTCGCGGTGATCCAAGACTTTCGTTCTCTCCACGAAATGCTAAACCCCTTTCACTTATAAACACGATTACACTTATCAATCTTTTAAGGACCTCCCGCCAGTACTTAGCTACTTTTTCCGCTTGATGAGTAAGCTTTTGATCTATTTGACCAAATCTTTTGGTACGTCCTGCATAGTCAATAACAGCATTTAAATGAAGTTTAGACGTTTAATGCTCAATTAGACGTTCTGCAGCATTTTTCCAATCACAATAGCCACCATGAGTGAACTGAGAGCGTATTGGGGAGAAGAGTTTACATACATAACAGTAAACATGACCATCGCTGGGAGAAAAGCATAGAAAACTGCGTTTGATGGTTTTGCCATTTCGGGTTTTCCGTATAAACAAATTTTTATGACATTTCCTTACAAAACGCTTCTCGCAACATTTGCCTACATCGGACTGTTTTACGGACTTACATGCCAATAGATCCTCGTCACAGTTTTGAAGCAATCTGGTGTCCATTTTAACACAACTGTCGATATCACTTGATGTAAGCACTTCCGTCCACTTTCCAATATCATTGTTTGAGCAAGCACTTATTCTTGGAGCAGATTCAGAGTCAAATTGAGCAGAATCTACGAGGGCTCTGGGTAATAAAACATGACCCGTGAAATTACTTTGTAATTTTTTTGTGGTGAAATTATTTTGTAATTTTTTTGTGGTGCGGGCCCCTAGGCGCGCGCCTATGTCGCCTATGCTTAAATCCGGCCCTGGAGTGTGTCTTGAACATTTAAATAAGTTTTATCAACAATTAGGCTATTGCATTAATTAAAGTGATTATTTCAATAAATATTTGTTTAGCAGGTCACTATGACAACCCATGACAGGAGGTGCAGTGAGAGGTCTCCTGTGTAATGTAAACAGGGAATCTTATTAATTACATTATGTAAAAAATTTAGTAAAACTATTATACTACTGCTCAAATGCAAATTTTTCTTTAATTCAATCTTTAAAGTGTGTCTTGATTATTTAAATGAATTTTATCAACAATTATTGCAATAATTAAGGTGGTCATTTCTATAAATAGTTGTTTAGCAAGTCTCTATAGCAGTCCATGACAGGAGGTGCAGTGAGAGGTCTCCTGTGTATGTAAACATTATTACTGTATATTCTTATAGAAAAACCTAAAATTTTTTTTAATTCAAATTTTTAATAACAGAGTTAAATGACATTTTTAGAGTATGTCCTTTACACTTGAGGAATAACTATCTTTTCTTTTTAATTTTGTTCATTGGTTTGAGTTGATTCGTTGATGAGTAATAGAATGATTAGAGACGACTTACTTAGTAATGGGTCTTTTGATTTACACAGTATATATAGTAAGAATTAAATACAGTAATCTTTAAAATATTTAACCTATGTTTTTTGATATTTGATCATCATAATGTTGTTTTAAGAGTCACAGGAGGGAAAGTGATTTTCACTTGCTGTCCTTCTGTTATTGTTGTTATTGTCATTATACTCATCTTTTAAGTACAATAATCATACAAGCTGAAGATAAAGACTTGAATTATTTAGTAGAGAAAAGGAACTTAGAAAGTATAAAAAACAATGGAATTTCAGAATAATTCTATAAAAGTTACCAAATGGAGTATTTTTCATTTGTGTCCCTAGGGGAAATAATTTCAATAAAAATGATTTAACCCGGTTTTGTGTTTTGTTTTTGTTGTTGATGAGTTACCCTAAAATGTTGAATTATGGCAATAAGTGTGTATGTTCTTTTTGGAAACCTCATAAAACTCGAACACCCAATCAATTAATGCAGTTAGATAGATTTTTGAAAGTAACACATGAGGTTACATGTCAATTTTCCCAATAAAAATTTTATTTTAACAAGACGTTTCACTGATCATCACTCAGGCCAATTTTGTAAATTTTTGTGTAACCATCACTTTGTCACAATACAGATTTTGTTGTGAAAATTACTATGAACCTTTACCAGAATATAAATTTTAGTAACTTCAGAACTTAGAAAGTTCTGTGATTGAAAAGAAATAACTTAATTTTCACAGTTCATACTAAAATAATTTTTCACGACAAAACTGCTTCAAATGTCAATAATATATTGTTAGACAACTTTTATGTTAATTACCGGTAGTAGAAATAAAATGTAGTTTCCAAATTTCCTTTTTTTGACATTAGATACGAAATTTAAAAAAATAAGTGCAAACCGTTTTCCTAAAGATAATACTGGTAACACCAATGTGAAACATAAATACGAGTTTCTTCCACCAACAAACTTAGATTTTCCCATTTATTGTAAGGTTCTTCAATTCAATTTTTGTTACAATAACTAAAAATTTATTATGGGTATCGTGACAACACAAACGAACACAGACATACAACCACAAATAAAAACAGGCATATACACTAATCAAATTGCTTATATTTGTATTCAACATTATTTTCTAAAATCTATCTAACTCAAGCTCTTTGATAGTAAGTCTTATTCATTTAAAATGAACCCGTATTAATGTATACTATCTTTTTATTCAACAGGGTTTAAGATTTTTCTATGAAAGAATTTAAATAAAAAAATTTTATCACCTCAGTACTTCTGTTATTATAAATAACGAGAAAGAAAATAAATTATATTAAACATGCATATAATAAAGGTAAATTTTTATTTATCAAGTGTATTCTTTCTTCTTTCTTTTGCATATAAGTATTATTAAATAAATCAAATATACAATATAACAGTGATCACTTTCAAAATAAGAAATTTATCTTGACCATCTTTATCAAAAAAGCTTTGTTTTACTGATAAATTGGATAGTGGTTTCCTGCTACAAAATCGCCAGACTGCTTTTAATTCCAAACAATACCAATACTTACTTATTAGATTGAATGTCTTAGTTTTATGTAATAAAATAAACACTATCTAATTTTATATTCTACCAGATAATTTTTTTATTTGTGTTCAGATAAAAATTATGTGTTTAACATTATGGCTATTTGAATTTTTAAGAATTAAAATTTTTGTAATTCTGGATGTTTTTTTATCGCTACTATAAACATTTATAAACAATTTTATTAAAGTCTTGTACTTAAATCCATGTTCATTTGTGTGGATAACAATGCAATATTCACTCTTCCTTGTCTGCAAGATTGTTTAAACAATATTTCATGAGGCAGCGTCTGCTTTGCGCGCTTTTCATATTCTAAGTGTAGGCCTAGTATACACTATACAGCATCAGCACTGTCGTTTCTGCTCCCTCGCGTTGCTGTAACAGCAGAATTTGTGTTTCAAGTGTGTACATTTACCTATATGAGCGTGTAATTGCATTTTCCAGTGGAAACATCCCGTTTCACGTGCTTTTGGTGATAGTGAATAGTGCGCTGGGTTTTCGCCGTCAGATGTGCATTCATTAGTGTGCTAAGCGTATATGTGAATATTACATTTCTGACAATCGTTACAATGGTTAAAGAGACGACTACTCAACGGAAGTGCCGATTAGAGAAGAAGAAGCAAACACGGCAAGTTGGGCTACAACAGGAATCTGAAGCAGATAAGTTGGCAAGATTAGCCGTAAACGAGTAATAAACGCCGTAAGCGAGTTACAGAACGTCCCGCAAAACAGCGCAAGATCGAACTTGAAAATGATAAGAAACGAAAGGCTCTAGAGAGGTCGCGTGAAACGGGGGACGCAAATTCATCTCGATTTGCCGATGACGTGCATTGACATGCTCAATCAAGAGCAAACGAGGCTCCGGAAGCGCGTGCTGCTCGGCTTGCTAGTAATGCACGCCGCCATTCTGAAAAACGAACGTGCGAAACTCCCGAGGCGCATAAACAGGATGTGAACTGCATTGGGAATTTCCTATATATTTTATGTCCCTGTCAGAGTCTCATCAATATTTACAAAACCGATTGAAATCTTTCAATCGGACATAAGACTATGAGACAGAAAATAATAAATCAAATAATTTATTTTTTTTAACATACCACGTTTTTAAAACGGACTAAAAATTATAAAATATTTTTCATGATCCTTCAATTTTGAGGGAGGATTTTTATTGGCTATTGATATATTTGGAATACTTGGAGATAAAAACGTGGGGCGCAGCCAGGAAATAATACAAGTAGACAATCCGGATGAATTCACAGCTAATTTTAGTGAATCGGAAATGAGATTCACTGTAATTTAATTTATTTACTCCTCCTTAATTAACTATCATAGATTGCCTGCGCCCCACGTTTTTCTCTCCAAGTATTCCAAATATATCCATAGCCACTAACAATCCTCCCTCAAAATTGTAGAAGGGTCATGAAAAATTATTTTATACTTTTTAGTCCGTTTTAAAAACATGGTATGTTAAACAATTTTTTTTTTATTTGATTTATTATTTATTTAAATCAATGTTAAGTTATTCAAAACTGCTTTAGTCGTATAAACGACTACATATTTTTAAAATGTCTTTGGGGCCAAATTTAAAAAAATTGTTTTTGTATACAACTACAAGATTGAAGAAGGCATTAAGTGAAAATCGTTGGACTGGTGAGAAGACCTTAGATCTGTAACTTACAATCTAATATGCGTACAACATTAGTTTTTAAATATTACAATTTTAGAATGGTCAAAAACAGATTTAAAATTTCAAAAGTTCAATATTTAAATATTTACGCGGATGGTCCGTGTAAATATCGTTACTATTATTAGACCTAACTAAAACTCCATTCTACACTTTCCAGGCGACCACGTAATATAGTCTACATGATAATACAAGCAATGCCTATTGTAGATGAAATGTAATTTAAAATATTGGTCATAGTTCTGCTCGGTTACAGTCATGTTGAAAAGTTTTCCAAAGTGAGGACTTTCTGTTGAAATGTCGATGTTAGATAGATTGAAAGTGGGCGTGGCGTATGAAACAACTTAGAGAAGCAACAAGTTGAAGAGAAAGACAAGAGTGAAACATCATTAAGAGACACAGGGAAACCATTCAGTAATAAAACTTTCGAGTTCATCCTTTAAAGCTACAAAATCCATTACAAAAATCAAATCTCTGGTTTGGACTAATTTGATGCCATCAACTGAAAATATAATTTTATATACTGGTAATAGAAATGGTTAACGTAGAAAATACCTGATTTTTTATTATTTAAATTAATACTAAAAACCTGCTCTGCAACAAACTTCAAAAGGTTTAGTTAATTAGGACCATCAATGCTTGAAATAATGCATAACAGTCATTGACAACTCTCTCTTCGTATAGTAAATAACCTGTGCTCTTGTTCTATTTTATTAAAAATCTAATCATTCCTTTAAACATCCACATTGTACTAATTTTCTCATTTTTACTTTCTCACAATATTTAGTATAAACTTATATGATTGGTCAAAAATTGACGTCTTATTTTTTTGGGAATATATCAGTTTTGAGATCTCCCTAGTCCAAAAAAAAGTGATTTTGGGAATCCTGTCATCTTTTGTCTGGTGTCTGTGGTAGGCTATGCAGTGTTCTACAGTCTAAACAAGCAGACTGATTTTAATCTAACTTTATATGTAACCATATCCCATACTCAATATTTTTTGATAACTCAATATTTGAGTGTAGCTGTCATGAAAAAAACAACAACACAAAATTACGATTTTATATTTTGCTCAAGTTTGGTCTCTAAGGTCATATTGATCGCTATCTCTCCAAAAAATGGTGGTTGGTGAAAACCCCAAAATCGTCTATGGGGTTGCTTTATTTAGACCTATACTCAAACGCCGTTCATGAATTAGAATTGACTTTTTAACTGACAAATACAGATTTACAGTTTTGTTTGGGTAGTATTTGGTTTTGTGGACGAGTTTGTGAGAAAGTTTGTGCAATATTTTTGCTCAGTTTATTATACATCATTTCGCCATCCTTCAGTTTATTTAAGCACAATTTCTTTTAACTAGCTACTTATATTTCTTAAACTAAAATTTACATTTAATCCCTATAACTATGATTACCTACATTTCACTCGATTTCTGTTAAAACTTCTCTTCTAGGCCTACTGTCTTCCTGTTTTTTCCCCACGAGGAAAGACGCCTCTTGAAAAAACTTCATGAAAGTTAAGTTCGAAATCAACACAAATAAAGCAAAAATCATGGTAGAACACAGAATAAAAGATGGAGTACAGGGGAATATATTTATAGCTAAAACACATCACTTTGGAGAAAGTTAAAGGATTAGCTATCTGGAAGGTGTAATTGACAAGGACAATTAATGATTTTACCTACGTTAATAGAATAGCGCTTGTAAAGCTTTTTTTCCATACAGTAATGAGATTAGAAAAAAAAGTTAATACCTTAGTTATGAGCCTATATTATATCACCGGAAAAGATAAGGTGTTCTTTAAAACAACTGTGAGAACAGGACTTACAACTGCAGAAATATGATTTTGGAGAAGAATAATTTGACAGACAGAGAGGGAAATAAGGAAGTTCTAAATGAAATAAAACTAAAAAGTATTACCGGGAATAATAGATAAGAGGGAAATGATCTTCATGGGACATGTAGTAAAGGACATGAAACCTTTCTTCTAAATATATTTGACCTTATTTTAAGGTATGACTAAATATACCATCCTAAGATTTTAAGGTAGCCTATACCATCCTAGGAACAAAATGAATGAAATGAAAAGGATCGCAGAGGAAAGAAGTAGCGAGAGTGACAAGGCCTGGCCATTAGGGTGTGATGAATATTAGACTACATTAGCCCTACTTTTTTACACTGATATTATTATTGGTTTAAATTAAAATATTTAATTTTGTTACTTTTATTATCTCTCTGACCAAGTATTGATCCCATTAACCCTTTTCCTAGTCTTTTGCAAGACAATTTCTTTTTGTAGCCTATAGTATTTCATTACTATACATTTGGGCTATAGTTTTTGGCGTCATTTTTCATAGTAAAAAGCAAACCAATTCATTGGTCCTTTACATAATTTACCAACCAAAAGTCACTGTCAATGAAAGCAGAGATTATTTCAGTAATAGTAGTTGACGAAACGCTTATTGGTGTCTTCCTTGACACTCATAAAGCACGAATTATTAAATGCATTTCTAATGAAAATGGCTAGACCAATATAATTCTTGATTTACACGTTTAACTTGTTACAAATTAAAATAAATTCAGTTATTCGGAAATTTGAAAATCCGATAACCAATATAAATAAATATGCTGTAATTAAAACACATTTTTTACTTATATTACAGAAACTACAATAATTATAACAAAACTGAAGAAACGCACATTTATAAATAGACTACTTAATAATATGAATCAATTTTATATCGTCGTCATAAAATTAATCCACCAAATACGAAATTTAAGTATTTCAAAATAATAAAACATTTTAATATTAATAAACTTTATACCTTCCATAATATAAAATAAATTAATAGTACTTAACGAAAATTTTCTTTCAATAATTACAAAAAATAATCGTAACTATGATTGATATTAGAGAACAGCTTTCATAACAGATAAACTTTGCCTCCTACAGTGTAGCAGAGATGTAATATTGATTTAGTCAAGTGTTGAAGTGTTTTCTATATTTAATTTATGGCAGGCAGGTCATAATCAATAACATATTATAGTTTACAGTTTAGAGTAAAATAATATTATTGAATGCATAAAAAGTACATTTATTTAACTGAATATTTCTAGACACTTCTTAGGTATGTTATCCTCCATCTATTTATTTTCATGACCACTAAACCGGTACTAGAAGTTTATTTACTTTCGTTACAAAATTTTACTTGGTAATAAAACAAAGTTAACAGTAGATAAAACAAAAATATATTAGTTTTGTTTTCTTGTATAATGAATTCAATTATCTATAAGAGGCTTGCAACTAATACGAAAACAAATTATGCTATGTCTAATTTACCTTAATTCATAGAGTCTCAATTAAATGGGTAGTTGAAACTAGGCGATGGATTCTTCTGGTAAGAATCACAAAATTGTGAATAAGGTAGACTATAGTGTTATGCGCAGGCTTTGCACACAACAATCAATACCTTCAAGGTTCCTAATCTCTCTCTCTCTCTCTCTCTCTCTCTCTCTCTCTCTCTCTCTCTCTCTCTCTCTCTCTCTCTCTCTCTCTCTCTCTCTCTCTCTCTCTCTCTCTCTCTCTCTCTCTCTCTCTCTCTCTCTCTCTCTCTCTCTCTCTCTCTCTCTCTCTCTCTCTCTCTCTTCTCTTTTGATTACCAGCTTCAATTCCTTTCACAATTAAATATCAACTTTTGTCTTGAATTCCTATTATTTAATCATTTCATCTAAAGTCGTTAACCACATCATACTTCGTTTTCAACAGCCTCAGTTTTCTATTTCAGTTTTACCTCCCTAGTATTTTGAATTATATTTTGTTTTAGTTCCATCTACAATCATCGTCCTACTTACCTCATCCTATAAATGGCTCAATAAATCTACATTTGTGTGCTTTGTGTTCTAAGATTATCTTAAAAAAAAAAACTACTTATAATTTTTTTAATACAATTTGCAATGTTCTATTTATTTTGATTCAAAGATTTCTTGCTGATCATCTAAATTTCAGTATAAAATGGCGGTGATTTTTACCATCTTTTGGAAGTATTTTATGTTTTGGTTTTACATTATGGACCTTTTCACTTTATATAGGCCTATGCTTTGCAACATTTTTTCCACTAACAAATATTTACTAAAACATAAAATAATATTATTAAATAAAAATAAATTAAAAATAATAACTCTGGATGAACCCGAAGGCTTGTAAACGAGCCGGGTGAGTTTGCTCTTTGTTTATACACGTTTAACAACCGAGTTCATGTGTCGCGTTTATTACGGTAATTATGTACTGTCCTATTTTTACGTAGAATTTTATAAAATGTAGATAAATGCACAAATCTTCTTCGCATTATTACTGGTTTTTATAATTATATTTTACTCTATCACATATACTAATAGACTAGTATAGGTAAAGTTGCGGATTGAGGTTCCCAAGTGAAAAAAGT
Organism: Aphrophora alni; assembly: GCA_963513935.1. NCBI lineage: Eukaryota > Metazoa > Arthropoda > Insecta > Hemiptera > Aphrophoridae > Aphrophora > Aphrophora alni. The sequence goes on from OY740767.1 coordinate 99,949,485, forward strand.
GGTTTTTAGAATTATGTCTGTCGTATGCTATACCTACGACCTAGACACAGGGACAGATTTTATTCAAATTTGGTATGTGGGTAGGCCTATATTTTGATTATATCTCATTATTTTGGAGCTAGACGCCATAAGAAGAAAATTACGGTTTCAACTCAAATGATTATTCACATGACATAGCTTATAAGGATTCAATTATAACGTAGGCCCTATTTGTCGCCATCTCTCCAAAATTGTCTGTTCGTGAATCATGGCTAAAACATGTGTTATAAAATAATTATTTTCCCAAAATCGGCTCTACTATTATTAGGATATTTATTTCTTTTCCTGATTTTAGTGAATGTGGAGATAATTACCCAAACCCGTGTGCAAAACACAAATTTATGTAAATCTACTTTTGAGAAATAGGCTATTACTGTTCAGGAATAATTGATAAAAAACCAAAATGAACTTTGACCGCCATCAAGATAAAAGCTATCGGACTTTGGCTGAGGACGTATTCCATGACACAAGCGTCATTATATTTTTTTACATCCATGGAGTAAAAATAAACTTGTATACTGGATCAAAATTCATTGTTGAGCTATCTCGGAAACATCTCTTTGAGGTCCTGAGTACAAAAGAAGGGTTTATCAATCAAGTGGACCGATTCTTACCAAATTTGGTACTTGGACATATTTTGGTCATGTTTATTTTTCTTTGATGATTCCTGTCATACAAATAAAATATTTTCAATTCTTCAAAATCTGATCTAACAAAACAAGTTGATCGCCATCTTGCGACGTCCTTACTTCGCTCACCTCCTCCTATTTTATCGCTTCTTACACTCCAACTAGCTCAACCACCCCCACCTGGTAGGGTAAAACAAAGTAAGTCACCACCAGAAATTACTCCGCTTCGGCCTATTTGGCTGTCTGCTTCATAATCTCTTATTCTTCCTTCTTTTCTAATTTGATTTAATTTTAGTCTATACTTATCTCCTTGCGTATTCACTGGAGTCGAGGCGTTTGGGAAACACTGTTTATTGTTTATAATAATGGAGTCTATAAATTCTTACCATTAACCTACATGCATTATCAATGATTAGGTATTAAAGGAAATGTTAGGACAAATGAATTATACTGGAATTTTTGAGATAATAAAATGATACAATTTTCTGAATTAAAGCAATTAAATAATATTCTTCATAATTGATTTCAATGAAACTAAAATTTTTTATATATATATATGTTTAACATTTCTTAAGATTAATTATCTTTATAGAATTAATTATTAGTTTTATAATAAACAAGCTTGACCCTTGTGAGAAATAGTTTGTGATTGCATTATGAAATTACTTTATTTAAAATTAAAATATTTAACTGTGATTTGAGATGATAAAAAATTAGAGAATTTATTTAACTCAGCAATTATTAATTGTCAATAGAAATTTTACAAAGATTTGATGCCATGGTACCTTAGTCTCATCGTGTCCTTGCGGATGTCTTCTTTGTCTTCAAGAAATGTGATCTCCTGGTCCTGGAATGGCTTCTTCGTATTGAGATAACTATCTCGATTGGTCTTCCCTTATCTCCTTCGTCTAGATTCCTGGATTCTCCTTTCTCTCTTCTTTCTTAATTGTGAGTCGGTCTTGTAATACAAATAATTTTCCTTTGTCTTGCAAATTCGCTAAAGCTAGGATATCCAAGATTACGCAGAACGCACAGCTTGAATGGACAGCTTGATAACACAATCATGCTGAATTTGAAACCATGCTTCAATATGCAAGGTCGAGTAGTTTTAGCAGTTTTCAAGGGCGAGCGAACATATCTAACAAAGGATTTCCCACCACCTGCCTGGAGTAAATTCTCGGCGTGTACTCTTAGGCCGGTTTCACACTGAAGGAGACAGAAGACAAGGAGACAAACTGTCTGTTGTGAGGTGACAGCTGGCATCAGCTGTCACCTCGCAACAGACATCAAATCTGTCTACAACAAACCCGTTTTTTGGGTCTTCAAAATGTGTTCAATTAATGAGAATGACATTCTTTTGTGGGCTATTTGTTTTATCTTACAAGAGGAAGAGAACGAAAATCATTGCAATTATTGGGTAACGGCAGGCTACATCCATGGAATTGGGAGCGGGATTTAAGTGGTTTTATAAACGAAACTATCAATTTATACAGCAAATTCTACATACATTTCCAAAATATATTGTAAAAACATGCCTTTGTTTATTTTATTTAACATACCGGTAGTTCATTAATTAAGTTATTTTAAAAAATATTTTAAATCAATGGAATTTAAAAAATAAAAATAAATAAATAAAAATAAAATGTAATAATTGATGGTGGTTTTTTTAAAAAAAAATAAAATATTCTTATCTACAATTAACTAGGATTTTGAAAGAAGAATTATTGACAATAAAGAAGTGCTAATGGAGGAATTGTAGGTCAAACCAGGTAAAAAAGGTTGGTTTGCCTTATACAGTATTTATATTCTAGATTCTAAAAATGTTTTATTTAACTTGAACTTTTTTAATTTTCATATTCAATTTTTTGATGGTTATATAACTTATTTGCATTTATTGAAATTTGTTCTAAAATAAAATAAATGTTTAACGTTCTTTGAATTGAATAATTTTTACAATAGGCCTAATAATTATATATCTCTCATATAATTTAGAAATAACGTTCAGATCATGGTGTTCTTTGATCTTTAGATTATATAATGCTGCCCTTTCTTGAACATGGGCCACGAGCTTGTTGCATCGAGTTCCATCTTCAACACAAACTCATTTTAAACCACATGATCATTCGGAATGAATCTGATCCATGCTCACAACCAAGAGACGAACAGACAGTCTCCTCGAGACGAAGTAGGTACTGTCACCGACAAGGGAGTATACCATGTCATAAAATCTGACAAAATTAGTTTTTATAATATTTAATTAGTTGAAGGTAATATTTGGTACTTTTCTTGGCAATAGATTTTATAATAATTATTAATAATAATCATAATTCTATAATATTTTGGTACCAAAGATAACCTTTGGTGTTGTAGACAATAATTGCCAAGAAATTATGTGTTTATTTTTTGGTCGATATGTCGGTTACCCTATGACCTAACACCTTTGTATGCAACATTAAATTGTATGGGTTACTCAACACAGTTCCCTTCCCTGGCAACATTGTGGACCCCGCGTTGTAAATAAAGCACTCGCTGACATCTATTGGCTTTCTCTGTTACCAAAAAATATCATACTATTTCTCTTGTCAGTTAAATGTCTTGATATACTTATCTTGTCTGTGGTACTGTCAAGCAATTCTGTCTCCTCGCAACATTTGTCTTGTCTCCTTCTATGTGAAACCCCTAATTTAAAATGCATTAGATAAAGCACCAGGAGACCTATTTGTCTCGTCTTCTCGTGTTTTGTCTTCTACAGTGTAAAACCGGCCTTAAGGCCATTTCACAGCGGCGTACTGAACGTCCTGGACGTTTGGTACGTTTTTGTCAAAATAAATCGCTTCCCATGCTATCAAATGAGACATTTCACACCGCGCGTACAGAACGTCCTGGACGTCCGCGACGGTTTTCGGAGGATTGCTCGGAGAGTGATTTTTCACAAACGTCCAGAACGTCCACGGCCTAGCGCATGCGCAATGAAATCTTCAATGCTGCAAATCTTCAGAAAGATAGTAAGTTGTCATTTACTTGTAATGTAATAACATTAGAGCAATGATTATATATTTATATTGTTATTTAATGGAAGTCATTATAGTATAATAATTATTAATGACCTTATTTTATATTAGTTTTACTAAAGGCTCAATTTAAAAAAAAAGAATAACAATCGTATTAACTTTCACAGGCAAAACAAATATTATTTAAAATAGAAATCATGTTATGTTATGTTATTCTTAGAAATAGAAATTGATATAATATAATACTAGGTACAGTAATCTATAAAATGTACATGTCAAATACCTAAAAAGTAGGCCTACATGTAATATACTGCATTGCATCTAGGCATTGTGGATTACATTAATACAGTGTGCACTAATAATAAAGGGAAAATGTGGTAAAAAAATAAAATAATACAAGAGCACTGTATTTTATTGAACTGAGTACATAGTATTAAGAACTAGAAAAAGACAAGCGAACAAGTGGACGTTTGGTACGTTGCTGGGCGGTGTGGAATGGGCGCGTACTGAACGTCCCAAACGTTCCAAACGTCCAGGACGTTCAGTACGCCGGTGTGAAAAGGCCTTTAGCTTGATCTCCAATCAAACTGAACGTGCCACGCGGAGCAGACTTCGTTGGGACACTGCGGTTTACCTTGGAACTCGTAGATTTTCTGTGGATTTTCTGTGGAGTGTTGACCCGATGACAAGCCCACTGAAAAATATCCTCATTAATATGCATAAGAATAATTTGGAATAATTCTGTACTGATTCTTGAAATATTCACGAAACTTTTTCTCGTTCATCAAATATCTCGAAATAAATATCCTGAAGCTACCCTCATTTATTTATTTTTTTAACATCGTATGTGGATCTTCTCTCATAAAACCTAAAAATACTTTCTTCTTGCTCTTCTTCTTACAGCAAGGCAACTATAACAACGTGCATATTGGTTACTGATAACAATGATACTAAAATAACGCACGTAAAATACGAGAAATCAGATTTCCTTGGAAACTACCATCACGCCAAGCTCGAACGGACATCAAACTCCCGCCAATGGATATCACCCCGGACAGTTGAAGCTGGCGTGTTCTTCGAAACCCTAGTTTAAGTCCTTTTCGAATGCCGATAGTTGAAAATATATGTTATTTTATCCTCGTTACTAACATTCGACTAACATTTTACTACTTCCTTTTATTATTTTATTCAATTTAATTTTTTGAATTATTACATTGAAAAAACTTCTAATTCGACCTTACGGCATCGTTGATAATATAAAAGGTTTATGCAACTTCCTTGGATCCTCTCGTTTTTTTAGTTACGAACTGACTTCGTTTTTCAAAGTCACTCCAGGAAATTCCCTTTTAGTTCTGCCAATCTAGTCTAGTTATTTCCCTTACGTTTGTTCACCCGGTCCATTTTTTCTCACCATGTTCATAGTACTTAGTACTTAATATTTTAGCACAGGATAATTTGGTTTCTGATTTTGTAATATTATTTTTCCATTATTTCTTATTAGTTTTATTATTGATTTATTCTTTTGGTACGAGTTAATTAATTATTTTTTTATTAATTTATATATTCTAATTTTCTGATATCTTTTGGCTACACTGAAACGGTAGGCGTGTTTTTATTTTATCGGCCACGGACTGTGGCTTTGTCCTGAGGATTTTTAGGATGTAAGAAACTGCAGCTTTAGATTTTTGTTCCTTTTTCACTTAGTTTTCCATTTATCCATTTCCCATGGATATATTTTCTGTTGAAACATCCTTCGTGTTCGGCTTTACTCCTGGATGGTTATGCAGCTTTGATGAAAGTTTTCTTAATTTTCCCGACTCGATTTCCATGAATTTTCCAATTTCCGCCCATTTTTGTTCAATTCGTGTTTGTTTCACTTCAAAACTAACTAATCCGTTTACAGTTTCTTGATAGCACTTTTATTATTGAAGTTGTTCATACTTTTGGGTTATTTTTATTTTTGTTGTCTATTAATTTAAATAACGTTTTACAAGATTTTTACTTTTTCTCATGGGGTCTTACAAATTATCATGAAATTTTCTTTAGTTGACATCTTGAAATTTCAAAAAATTTGACCTATTTTAGAGTTTACTGAATTTAAAAATTTTGAGTTTTTTAGGTATCATAACACTAAAATTATTCATTTGATTTTATCTACATAGCCTATAGACATTTTTAACGCTTTAAGAGCTTATTAATTTGTATTAATATTTTTAAAAGAATTTATTTAATAATAGACTATTGTTAAATTTCCATAAAACTAATCAAAAACTTCTTTGCCTATTACATAACAATAATTTTTTTAAATTATCTCTTCTGCATTTTACTACTGCCTAATTTACCTACAAGTCACCCTAATTCCATAATTGAAATTTAATATTTTGATTTTAGTTTTTTGTTACATCATCTTTTGTTTTATAACTTCTAAATTATAAAATTTTCTTTGACATTATAAGTTATTCATTTCTGCTTAATATCTTGATATTTAAAAACAACTTTTAATTATGAAATAATATTCCTTTGTTATCATGCTTTCCTGACATTTTAGTTGTCTAAAAGTTCACCCGGTCCATGCAGACTGTTGCCTTCTCACCATGTTCATAGTACTTAATATTTTGCACAGGATAATTTCAATTTTTATTTTAGATGCACTTGAGCGGTTTTATGGCAATAAACCGTCTCAATCTCTCCGAAATATGCCCATCGAAAGATATCAGACAGCAAGTGAAAATGAATCAAACATCGTCCTAAAAGGCAAAATATCTCATAATCGGCATCAGCAATTTCGATCTACTTTTTGGTGAAATATGAATTTTCCGAATTGTACGAAAAAAAATTACAGTTGAAGAGTTCATTGGAAAATAGGAACAATGAAAAGTTCATGTCCTCATAAATCGGAAATTTCTTTATTCTATAGGCTAGTTTGGCACATTGGTTCAGCTCATTCAACTTCAACAAATTTTACTAGAATTTCAGAGAAAAAGCTAAACCGATGTTAGATATTACGGTTTCTAAAACTAGAATTAAAGTACCTATTTTGAATACCACAGACAAGAGGTAGCTCTCTTGTTTGTGCTAATGGGCCTACTAAAGAAATAAAAACTACGTTAATGGTTTCTGCAAATCGTCTGTCTCAGTGGATTTAAATTTATGGATCATATATATCTCCAACTCCACTCTCCTTCATATTTTTTTTAGCTTGAAATTTCACGGTGATTAATGAACAGTCTTTGTTTACAATTATATCTCACATCCACATTCAAATATTTAAAATTATATTTCAGAGGTTTCTTCTTAGTCTAGGCCTATATGTGTAGTTTTTTTATTTTTTTTAGTTAGAATACGATTAGCCTACCCGTAATTTTAAAAAATATTTCGGGTTTCATGATTTAATTGGAAAGTTTTATAATAATATGAAGTGAAAATATTATTGTTTGTTTGGACATTTGCCATCATTTGTATATAAGAAACAATACACGACGTTTCGAGACTATAAATCAACTCCCGTTATCAAGTAATATCCATTCTGTGTTCCCATTAATCCAAAATAGTGATATTTGTAATTATGTCCGTCTAAGACTTTTTGTCCATGTTTTTGTATCCGCCCCTATGCTCCTATTGGCTGTTTCTAATCAAGTCAAAAAAGTAATGACTCCTATAAAATGTTTCATAGTGTATTCATTTTTTGACGTCATTTAATGCCGCCATTTTTGTTTCAATTAAGATCTCAAAGGACCAATTTCCTCAAAATTGGTACTAGCGATTTTGATCAAGTTTTAACAAAATGTAGCCTCTAAAAATACAAGTTAAAACATAAAACAAAAATCTTCCATTTTGTAAATAGGCCTACCTAATTTCACACAATCAACTATACCGATTTCGTTCAATTTTGATTAAATGATATGAGGAAATTAATGACCCAAAACAAGTGTGTCAAATCAAAAGTAAAATAAAATTACATTTTAAGGTAATAATCGGTAAAAATAAAAATGAACCCAGTCATTTCAAACACAATTTGAATGAAATACGATATACACTTACTTAGGCCATGTGAACCAAGTATAACTTTATTTTTTTTTTTAAATATTTTTTATACAAAATTTCGAGGGAGGGAGATACAATTTTAGGGAGGTGTCCGTTTATGTTTGGTTGTCAAGAAGTTTAAAAAATCAACTTTGTTCACCATCACAAAGCTGACCATAAAAAATAGAGAATACAGCATTAATTATCAAGTTTATGCAAATTATATTGATTAAACTTTAGCTCAATAACTGGAATTGCATGCTACATTGCTGACGCACACTGACTTTCCAAGACTTCAAAGAATTCCAATAACTTGAGCTTCATTACATTAAAGGAGGGTGAGCAAAAACCTTCCTATTGAGCTTGACAAAATATGAAATCTAAGGAAAACAGATCACTCAAAAATGGGCGTCTACTACTATTATAATGACAAGTTATGATACAATGAATTATGTAAAACATTGTATTTGCATAGTCATCTACTACCTATAATGACAAGTTTAGGGGTTTTATTTATTTTTAGAGAAAATATGATAAATAATAAATTATGCAAAACATTACATTTGCACGGTAATCTAATACTCTTTATAATGACAAATTTAGGGTAGCCTATTTTATTTAATTTTTCAGATAAAATGAGAAGTTATGATACATAATAAATTATCCAAAACATTGCATTTCCAAGGTCATCTACTATTCTTATAGTGAAAAGTTTTGGGATTTTAATTTAATTTTTCAGAAAAAAATTGATAAGATAATATGATACATAAATGTTACATAAACCTTGTATTAACTTTCTAGTAAACCTAAATATTAACAAAAAATAACATTTGTTGACATCTCCTTATGAATCTCTGTAAGAAAAAAAAAATAAAAATGCAATTGGTATGGTACTTAGTTTTGGTATCAATTTGTTCTCATCACATAATGTAAATAAAGAGATAGTAATTTTATTTCAAAGTATATAATATTTAATATCACCAGAAGAGTTTCATTTTTAGCTGAACTAATTAATATCATAAAATTAATTGCAATTCAAGTGACTGTGTTTGCCAACCAATAGAACAAGTTGATGTTATCAAATATTTAAGCCTATGGATTGATTATAAATTAAGATGAAATATTCATATAGATTGACTGAAAAATAAGTTAATTAAATATTTAAGAATCTTCTATGTGTTGAGACCGATGATCAACACTGATTTCTTTAGAATAATATACTTTGCCTTGATAAATTCTAAACTAGAATATGATATACCAATAATATGGGGTGGAGCATACAATGTGACTCTAAAATCCTTAATTATTCTTCAAAAAAATTTTATTAGATGTTTTTTATTTTTGTTTAGAAAAACTCAAACAGAAAATTCTGCTCTTCTTTTTAAGGCACTGTAAATTTTGCCTCTTAGAAATTTATACATATAGAAAGTACTTAAAATGTTCTATGAGTGAAGTGATAACAGAAGCAGATTATAGAAATGTACCTTGAGTACATTGCATAATTCAAATTTAAAGCTCCAAGACCTAATTTGACTGTATTTAAGAAATTTTACACTTACCTGGCACCTACGTTTTTTAATTGTTACCTCAGTATATAAAAACATGCTCTTATAAAAGCAAATACCAAAGACAATAATTAATTATTAAGGAAATTCTTGCAGGAGCTACAAAATTTTGATCTATTTTATAATATTACAATTTTGGCTACGTGTAACTCTTTCTTCTCCTTTTACTGAATGATGTAATTGTAAGCCTTGTGTATAAAATATTCTTATAAAAATGTATAGGTGTATGTTTGTATGTAAGAATGTCCATATGTGTGTATATAATATAAGAGTTATGGATGTGTATTTAGGCCTATACCTGTGGGTGGTAACATGTATTTTGTATGTATGTATATTTTGTGTGTGTGTGTGTGTGTGTATGTGAAGAGGTAAATGGTTGTATCCATACTAAAACATTGTATATAGTTTATTCTTTAAATTGTTTTTACTTGTGTATTGGATAATTAGAGCTGTGTTTAAATTTTGCTGTTATGAAGCTGCAGTAAACAATCATTCTTTTAAATATAATTTATATGTTTGTCTTTAATATAATTCTAGAGGCTGGTGGGCTGTTTCTTTCCAAATGGTTGTGTTGTTGATATTTTTTTATATCTATCCTTTTTTTCTATTTGCTCTGTGTTACTCACTACCTCAAACATGTATTAAAACTTCTAGGTAGTTCAATTAATTGTTTCCTTCTATTATCTATCTTTATTATAAGTAAATTATGTAATTTTTATACTTTAGTAGTCCTATCTTGTTCTTTATAAGATATATATTATTATGATTTAAGCAAATGTAAGATGTAACAATTTTTCAAATAATGATCCTTCTGCAAAAGACAGCAAAAAATCCAAATAGCCTAAACACCATTTTAACTACCAGATTTTTTACAATGGTCATACCCTGAAACTTAATTTTCAATAGTTTTTAATAAGCTGCTTGACATATATATATTTCATTAGACACAAATGTATTATTTGTGGTTTCAATAGACCATTTGGTTGGACAAATTTAAATGTTGACTCCAAAATATATTCCTATTAACAAGCTGTAATTGGTCTGGCTGTTCGAGATATTATTTAGACTGGGAATTAAAAATTAGATAAATTAGTTCTAATGTTAGAAACCAGTTAAATAAAAAGCTTCCTGCTTCCCCAGATGAGAAAATGAAGTTAAAACAATTAGATATTTTATTTTAGGTTCTAAAATGTTATTAATATCTTTTGAGATGGTAAATACAAAATAATAATATTTAGTGTTTGTGAAATTTAAAAAAAAAAAAAAAAAAAAAAAAAAAAAAAAAAAAAAAAAAAGTCAGGAGCACGAATGGAGTTATTCATTATATAGATAGATCGGAGTTATGTAGGATGTGTTTTCATATTATCTCCCATAATACAGATATAGACAGACTACTTCGAGAAATTGATAAATGGAATGAATTGTAAGAGGAAGACTAGAACTCCTTTTAAAATATAATAAGGGTTGTATGTTGTTGGCACAAGGGGGAATAACAGAATCATCTTTCAAGAAAATGAGGTACGAAATTAAGATGTTGTAAATATATAACAGCTTCAAATTTAAAACATTATTTTTGATATCAGGATATTTTCAAGTAGACTATCATTGCAATTGTCTAAATTTTAAAATAATTTAAATGAGGGAAATGCTTTAGTTTTTTGTATGAAATAAAATTATAGCAACAAATTTACAAAGTTCATTTATTTCAAAGATAAAAATTTTAAAATAATGGTAATCTATATTTTTGATGACACAGGTAGATTCAAGGAAGTTAGTATAAAATAAACAAATGGTTTCAAAGAATGTTGGAATTTGCTTAGTTACGAATTAGGCTAATTTGTAAACATGCTTTGATGAAGTGTGTCTAGATTCTAGATAACATTTTAATTGTATTGTTTGTTAAAACTAAACAAAATCCTGAATGACCTCTATTTCCAAAATCTAATAAATTGAGATAGTGCAAAACTTATGGATATTATAGTCATTTCAAAGACATTATTTTTGTTAAAAATATTAATAGGTTTTTTGCTAAAAGAGAAAAACATTTTATATTGATACAAATTAAGCTAATTTTGTCCTTTTTTTTTTTTTTTTTTTTTTTTTTTTTTTTTTAGGAAAAAACGTAACTATTCAGTTAAAAATTCTATTTTCCCACTTGATTTTTCACCTAGCAAATGAAAACATATATTAAATTTCTTATAAGACAGAATATAGTTTTTTTTTTTTTTTACACTGAGAATATGCATTTACATGCCCTCACACATGAAAAAAGTGAATGTTGTGAAATCTTTGTTAAAATTCAAATTTGTTTTACAAACAAAATACTATAGGTATTAAAATTTCACAAAAACTACCGCTTTTTATAAGTTTTCTAACGATATAAGCAAATCGCTAATTTACTTTTACATTTTTAAAACAACAATTAGTATAAATATGATAAATCTCCTAATAAACCTAGAACCTGTATATTAATAATTTTGAGATACTTGTGTTATCTTCTTTATGTTACTAAGATATATCAGTCGTAAGCAGACTTAAGTGTGGGCTCAAAAAGTCAGAAGCTGATTTTCACTTCCGTTTTCCAACACGATCTAGCTGACAATCTACCACCTGTCAACTTACTTCAAGATGGTGGTGGATCACAACATTCATGGGGACGTTGAACTCCTGTTGAGATTATAAGCTAATGCACATCACACAGTGTGAGGAAGCAGTGATACCAACAAAAAAGTGAGTTTTTACTTTCTTATATTGTAGCGTCTAATCTTTTTATTTTTAATAAAGGAAATATACTTACCTATGTTATTAAGGCTAGAAGTGAGGTTTTGGATCTAACACTTGGAACCAATGGTATATACAATGCTGTAAGTAAATTGTATGTGTCAGACGAGCTGTCAATGATCATAGACACATTATTATAAAAATCCAAGTAGATAATACATCAGTTCACACTTATACTCAGGCTGCAATTAATGCACTTGCAGGCACTACAATAAAATCTAGTCTGGTATAGGAATGCTGAGAGAACCTCAAAGTTTTATCCCAGGAAAACCGGGTAACGTTGCACTGGGAGCCGGGGCATAAGAGAGTGAGGCTAACGAGAAGGCAGACAATCTAGCTAAACAGAGCTCTTCATCAGAGTTTATAGGACCTGAATCTGTAGGAATATCCATATGTTTGGCCAAGATGGTAATAAACAGGTGGGTTCATGCAAAACACCAGCATAGATGAGGAAACCTTAAGAGGCACTCCCATAGTAAATCGTTACTTAAGGACATCCATTCAAGTAGTCCTGAAAGGACAATAATGACTTAAGATAGGGGATAACTTAGACAAATTACGGGCTACTCTGGTCTGAGAGTGCACTTGCACAGTATAGGAGCTTATCATGGTGAAACTGTACGGAAAAGGTGAGAAGACAGCAGACCATATAGTTTTCAATTGAGGCCCTGACCAATAAGAGCCGAAAGGTTTTTGGTCTCCAAATTGCTGGAGAACTCTCATTAGATGAGCTAGTTAGTGGAACTCAAACTTGTAAGGGGAACAAATCTGCTAAGCTAGAATGACAAAGCTTTAGTTGCATAATTGCCCATAGGTCGCGGTGTCAGGGTTTGTTAAAAAAAGAAGCCCTTTAAATTCAAAATTAAATCAATCAATACATCTTGGACACCAGTTCTCTACCTCTTGATATGAGATTCCCCCCCCTCTTTTTTCTGCCGATAAATAAGAACTTTTCTCTCTAAAAATCATATTATTGCCATCTATTTATTTTTGGGCATCTCCATTATGGTTACCATTTTGATTACATACAGTTTTAATAACAAAAATGATCTATTTCTAATATAGAAATGAAGAGAATGAACATTTCCCCAATCACTATCATAAATTTCTAGCAATGGAGGTTGCATCTATTACGTCTCCCTTATTAACCCATTGCGGGCGCAATAAAACTGAGTCGCGCGACACCCAGCAGCCGGAGTTATTTCGCCAGCACTTCGCGCATTTTTGCGGGCAAAAGACATTGCGTTCATATCCTTTTTACATATTGGTATTCTAACAAAGCTATATCTTTTTTTATAAATTTAAACAACTATAATGAGTAAAACTAAACTTTAATACATCATCTTGGTCCGTTGGTTCAACCACTTGTAGCTCGTAAAAAGCTTCACACAACACTGGATTACGCCCGAGCAGACAGGGACAAACACAAACAAATAATAACTCATTCCCATCCAAAAACGAAGGATCTGTATCACTATCACTGTCACTACCACTTTCTAATAATAACCTATCAAGTTCCGATGAACGTAAATTGTCACCCATCTTGCCAACAAAACATAACAGACCGGCACACTCATTCACAAAACGGCGGCAAACTGACAGTATAAAAAAAAGTAGGCATTCGCAAACAATATGTTAGATTTTTCTTGAAACACATTGTTAGGCATCCGTTCACAATCTATTGGAGATAATTAAAAACACAAAACGCACAATCTAGCAGAGTTATCATGAATCACAACTGTTAGTTGACTGTCAACTGTTAGTTGACAACGCAGAATAATTGAACGTGACATAGACATCTTTCGGAGTTTGGTCCACCTAACGCGAGGACGTGAACGTCACGTCTTTCGCCCGCAATGGGTTAACAAAGAACGTTTCATTTTAGAATGAAGAAGTAATATTTTGATTTGTAGAGTAAAATCAAAGACCATTAACATCTGAATTAACAACTTATTAATTATTAATTTCTTCATGGTTAATAAGATGGTCATTTTTAATATTTCTAAACATTTATAAAATCCTTTTTATAATTCTCTATCAAATGGATTCTAATTCTGTCTATTCAGATTCTGAGAGAGCAGTTAGTTTCACAATAAAGTTAAATAAAACTTAAAGACAATTTCTCACAAATATGTATTCAAGTTAAATTTTAATTTTTAACATTTCACACATCTAGTTCAATATTTATTCATTCACAATAAAGGTTCGTTCGTTTGAGCCTATACGTTTCGGTCATTAGTTTTATTCAAGAGGAACTGAAAATCTTTCGACCAATTCAGAAATTTAAAATTGAAAGGAGATCAAGTGACTCCTATTTAAAGGTTAATTGATAACAAAACTGGTTAGTAGTTTAAACTGGTAACTGAAACCAATATCCAAGCTTTCTCCCCTCTTCTCTCCTTACAAAAATAATGAACAATTAAAAATCTGGATTGGAAACGCAGATCAAAAAATTTGTTTGCAAATAAGTGTTCAATTGCCATTTAAAATGAAAAATCTCTTGTCTACCTCTCCTGTATCAACGAATAAGGATATGTTTACATATATTTTAATGATATGTTTAAGGAGGCCAAGTAATATTTGAATTTTAAAGCTTATTAAGAAACAACTTTTGGCATGAATTCAATATATATTTTTAATCAGAGTCCCCCAATCTAAGAGCAACAATCTATGATTGGTTTCATTTTTGACCGATCAAAAGTAAGTTTTCATTATTTTTTTGACTTAAATAGATAATTAAGGTTGAACATCATTTTCTTTCTATTTAAACATTTAGAATGAAACTCCAAAGGGAATAATAACACCAGTCATAATGTACTTGAAAGTTTTCTCTCATCATACAAACAACAAAATGCTATTTCAGAAGTTAAAAAAATTAATAATAATAAGATTTAATTTGATTTAGAATCATTTCTGAATTATAATGTATAATTCCCCAATCACAAATAAACAATACATTTCGTTCAACAAAACATAATTAGAGCTATTAGAGGAAACAACATTTATAAAAATCAGTCTTGTATTTAATATATATATAAAAGAATTGTTGTACATGAATTTGCATCTTGTTATGTCATTTTATAAAATTGTGTGTATTATTAAAATTATATAATACAGTAGAACCCCTCAAACTCGACCCCCTCAAACTCGACATTCCGTCAAACTCGACAGGGCCAGTGACAAAGAGCATGGGATTTCCAAGGTCATTCACTGCATTGTTTTACGCCATGTGCGTGCCAAATGCCCGGAGGTTGAGGCTTGTTACTTTTGTTTATACAGCTGTGAGGGATGCTCCTTTGTCTAGCCACTTTCTAATCCTACTGTAGAGGCCAAAGTTAAAGATAAAGGGTCCAGGTAGACCAGGACAGCCCTAAACATTTGTTGTCAAAACATTCATATTGTTGTGAACCCAAGCGCCTAACCACCCGGATGCTACCGGTCATTAGCACCAATTCCATTAAAGTAAGCGGCAAGTCTTTTGTCATAACAATTCAACGGAGCGTCGTAGAACTATGATTCAAGTTTTGTAATAATGGTCTTAACCATGTGAGAAAAATGATCCGACTCTTAATTATATGCGATCAGCAGTTCAATTTATAGCATTTGTATTGGACTGTGTTTGGTATGGACATTCTTTTTCTTCGGCGACTTCGAGATGAAGCTGCCAGACGTCCAGTCAAAAATGAAAAACAAAGATCAATCAAAAGTTTTTTCAAACAATGCTAACTTAGCTCTAATGTTTTTTTTTTTAATTTATTTTTTTATATAAAATTGTTTTAATCTTTAAAAATATTTAATGGACTGTCTGTTATTTACTGTAAATTTTATTACAGCATATTAGGATAGGTCTTTTTAGTTTACTAAACCTATTGTACAAGGCCAACACTTTTTAAATCTCATTTGACCGATCGATAAATTTAATTTTAATGTGTGATTGAACACACTATTTTTTTGTTGTCAGGCAGGGATTTTTTTGCAATAAACGTTTAATCATTGATAATCAATAAATGTACAGTTATTTAAAATAATTTTGAGTATTTGTTGCAAACCTAAACATTAAATACCAAAGTTCCCTAAAACTCGACAACCCCCAAACTCGACAACCTTAAAGTCCACATTGTGTCGAGTTTGAGGGGTTCTACTGTAATATAATTGATAATTGTAATATGTATACTATGTCATTATAATAATAAAAGTTTTTACATTTTAAAGTCTTTAAAGATTTCTAGTATAACAATCATTGTGATAACTGTCTTAAAAATACTTATTCAGATGTACGTTAAACTGACTTATAATAATATAATTACTTAACATTCAAAATGTAGTATACAAACTGAGATCTAGTGAGTTATTCCTTCTCACACAGTTCAAGAGGCAATTTCCTTCTTATATCACTACTTTTAAATCTTAATAGATTAACTGTGGTAACACATGATGGATAGTAACAACCATTACATATTAAGTTTATTATATATTTTTTTAAAATCTGCTATATTATCAGCCCTTGGTAGTATTCTTCTATTAGTATAACTAAGGTTTAGTCCATTTAGCTTTTCTTTGAGTTACTCTATCGTGGCAGCATTTAACAAGTTACTCTGTAAATTAATACACAATGCAAAATCTTATTGGACATTCCAATTAAAACATATAAAATATTACTGCACATGTAGAACTAAATTAATGACACATGAGTTTTATGCAAATTCAAATGAGTAATCCAGAGAATGACATAGAAAAATGTAATTCTCTAGTAGTTAATTAAAAGCAAGGTTGAAAATCACAAATTAATTCAGGGAACATTAATTCCAACATTTCTATGACAGATGTAATATCAGGTATGTCATAAAATTAGCTATATATACTATGGAGAAACCCCAATCTAAAAAATTGTGTACAAGCAATGCTTTAAAAAAAAATACATTTCAGCTTATTTTGAAACCATGTGTTTTTCATGTTATAAGGAAACCTGGACAAAAGTTCATATATATTTATATCTATGTCATTGAGCAATCAATTTAAAACTATAAAATTCATTTTTGAAAATGTCTGATGTCTAAAAAAAGGGGTTGGAGAAATTTTTGTCTTATATTAAAAATGTCTCACAAGTAAATATAAGAGAACCATCCACAAAATAACTTCTATGGCACATTATCTGTTGAGGGAAATACCTCTATTGTTGAGGAGCATTGTAGTGTAACTTAATAGAAAGTCTATATCTGTTTGGAAAATCATTGGACAAAAATAAGTTTAAAATCATGAAACATAGCAGCACAATCAATTCAGAGATTTATTGAGAGACATTAAAGAAGTTAAGGAAGGCTTCAAGAACAAACCTTGCGATACCACATATGTTAAGTTCTTACAATGTAAAGTCCTATACCCTTGGATTATGAAGTAATAATTAAACTTGGAAATGTTTGATTACGCTATGAACTGTCTGGATTTGACATATAGAGGCTATCACCTTCCCACGCACATGAATAAAGTCACTGTACAGCAATTCTCATAACGAGGAATTGCATTTCAGCATTAAAGTGTGGATTAAATTATAGTTGTCAAGCTTGTATAATGATGAAATACAAAAATTTATGTAAAAACTATTAGAATATAAAACAAAAAAATAGTTTATTACTGTTGTTCTTTAAATAATACAATGGAAGTTACTTTTCAGATAGCCTTCGGACAGTTTTTGAACCACTAGTATCACTTACATAATATTTAAATATTGATTTGAATTAGATTAAATCTGGAATTGGCATTAACTTGTGCCGTAACATGGTGCCCCCTTTCGCGAAACTGCTGAACTACGAGAAAGCAGTTTTCTGTCTTTTCTGTTCTCTCTATGAAATTCAAGCAACACAGCTTTGAAAGATTGAAACACGAGCTTTTCAATGGTGTATAATTCATTTCTCTACCACTCCATTTACTAGGCTAAAGGTTGAGTTGAAGAAAACAACTTTTTTTTTGTTGAATACATCTGTAAAATGAGTTTTTGTCGTAACTAATTTAAAGATTGAATACTATAAAAGTTATAGACATGTAGCGAACTCTGTTGGATAGGTAAAGATTTGTACTAAAAACAGTACAATTGCACATTTATTTGAAATAAATTAGAGTTTCTGACTTTACACAAAGTAGGACGCTATTATTGTAATACGAGTTGGCGAGTCGCCATTTTTACGACTAAAACACACCAAACTTTACCAATTAATTAAATATTTTTATAGCGTTTTATGAACTTTTGATTACATGTATATGCATTTACGAAACGTCAGCTTTACAATGGTATAACATTTATTTTGGTAGGATGATTTTAAGTAACCCTAATGTCGAGTTGCAATATCAGAGTTTTTTACAGTTGTCTGTCAACCGTCAATGGCATTCCACGACTCATTTGAGCCGCATGCCAAAACCAGGGTTAAGAAAACCCTTATGAAGTAAAAATATACATTTTAGGTTATGAGCATGTTGTAACATTTCACATTTTTGGGTCTCCGAGTTGGGTTAGTAGGTGGTTCAATATGTGACGTAAGCGAGATATGACGTCGGGAAACTTGCGTCATCTCTCTTATTGCGATCGTATATTCAAAGCCTCGTATCGACGGACAGACAGTGTTCCGAAATTGTTATAGAATCACGAGAAAACAATTGGTATGAATGGGAAAGTTTAACTATTTTATTAATACTAATACAATACCATTTTAAATAAATAAACATTGTAAATTTTTATAATAAGTCAATTATTTAAAGAAATAATAGGTTTCCCCAAGATTAAAACATATTAAGAGTCTGTGCAGTGGGTTAGTGCACCGATGTGTTTCATCAGAATGTTTATATTAGGTCCGTTAATTCAACCAATGCCAGTATTTTTGAGGTTGGAAGAGATTAGTTCAATTTTTGGAGAGGACACTAGCTCTTCATTGTCCAACGAGAGTGGTCGTGTTGACTCTATCGTCACTGCAACCCCTTCTCACGAGGCGGATTGCCTCCCACCATTTTCCAGAGCGATGTTTCAACAAGAACTATTCAGATAAAACACAGTTAAATCTGAGTTTAAATACAGTCAGTGATTGCGTCCTGCTATAGACGGCAATGTTAACACTTTAACAAAACATTTCAAAAACAAAGTATTAAACATTAATTTTGAAGAAAAAAGTCGTAGGAACATTATATACACAGATTTCCCGTTATCAATATACCAATAAAAATAGCGACTTTCATTAATTTATGTCATTGGACAATTTTTGTGTACTCCTCTTTAAAGGACAATCAGATTGTGATAAATGTTATATTGAAAAACATTATTATAAATGGTTTAAAGATAGGAAAAGACTTGCACTTTTAAAATTTATCCATTTGTATGTCACATCATTGTATTTAAGAATTGCTATATATGTATGTTTTTGACGGGCGCCTCCATTAGATTTCAATGCTTTATTTTGTATCTTAGATTATAAGGGAAATAAAAATATTCAGATAAATGTGTATTTCAGGGAGAAAAATACTATATTATTAACATTGGTATTTCCAAAGAGATCTGTACTCTCTTTGTTACTAGAAAGTACATTTTCCTAGAACCCACGATCCTGAAAAACTAAAGTGTCTATGCTTATTGATAGAATGGCGCCCATTAAAGTATAAATTACTTTTACTGTTGTTTTTTTTTATCCACAGGGATTGAAAGATTACAACATATGTAAACACATGTACATCCATAGTGCCTTCTTAAATATGTCTCAATATATATATGACTATTTTGTATGCATGCTTTTAAATCTTATAATAATAAATTACCATGCATGGTCCGTCTTGTGACTTCAGTCGATTTCTATATTATGACATGTTTCAGAGTTGTAACTCCATCATCAGATATCCGTTTAATTGTTCACTCTGAAGAGCTCGTCGTACATTAAAATGTTTACAATAACACTTACACTAACACAAAAATAAATAAATAATAAATCATGTCTTACACTAGGTGTATACTATGTGTACAAAGGGTGTACGAAGTGTACGAAAAGTTAGAAATTTACAGGGCATTCAAAAATAAACCAGACGACATTTTGAACGATCAGCTTTCATTCCATTCCCATAATTTATACGATACAGCCCTCAACCACTTATCGAATATACCGACAGTACTTCGCCGGACATGCCAGGGTGTACACCTAGTGAAAGACAAGATTTTAAAATTAATTTTTGTTAATGTAAGTGTTATTGTAAACATTTTAATGTACTTCGAGCTCTTCAGAGTGAACAATTAGGATATATGATGATGGAGTTACGACTCTGAAACATGTCATAATATTGAAATCGACTGAAGTCACAAGACAGACCATACAAGACAATTTAGTTATAAGATTTAATTGTGACTTGATACCACAAAATGCCTCATGGTGTTAAAGCATATTATGTTTATAAATTCATCAAATGTAAAGATATCATAAACTAAATATGGTACAATTTAAATTGTATAATAAATATAAGTTTTCAAGTTGGTTTTATCACAGTTTAAAATTATCAGTAAATTTAGACACATCTATATACATAAAATAATTGTAAAAATTATTCAAGAATTCCAGAATAATAATTTTAAGAATCAAAAGTCCAATAGCTAAAATTATGTCCAACTGTTTGTTATATCATAGAATTTGATTTTTTTCCCATTTCTATTTCTAATAAATATTATGTTATTTTACATTTTTAAATATAGAATATAGGGTGATTCATAAAGATATGCAGACTTTTGGAGATCATTCTACATGGAAAAATTCATCAGAAAATATGCTTAGTTTCTCGCCTATCCGCCATTTTGTTTCTTTACAAGAACACATTATAATTATGAAAATGAATAAAATATTACGTTAAAATTTGGTACATACATTTATGTTATGTTTTACAAGTGTTCAAAAAAAGACTTTAGTTTGTATTATTTTTTAAATGGTGGCCGTTTAAAATGTTTAAAATTAAATAACTCAAAAACTATTAACTTTACAAAAATTTACAAGAGAAAATATATTTTTGTTTTTTTAATGAAAAATGTAATGGTAATGGAAACAGAAAAATATTTTGTCACTTTTACATATTTTTTTTATATTTGATGTTAAACTTTTTAAACTGCCACTATTTTTTAAGTAATAGAAAATAAAATCTTGTAAAAATTAACATAAATAATATGTGTACTAATATTTGTACCCAATATTTTATCTATCTTCACAGTTGTAATTTATTTGTAAAAAACTAAACGGCTGACACGGAAAGTTAAGCTTTTTCCGACGTACGTTTATATGAGATCTTTTCTTTGTTTCTATAAGTAAAATGAGCTCTTTTTTATTACAGTTACCCTTAGTTCAGTATTTAATTAAAAAATTATATTTGCTTTACATGTTAGTAAATGACTTAAGTATATATATATATATATACATACACATACACACACACACACACTATAATAGAAACCAAATTTTTAAATGTAAAATAACTTCGGTACTTGGAGCTTCATATTTATAAATAAAATATTTCTATTTTTATAAAACATACCACGATCTGAAGTTATTCAGATAACTTAAAGTTATTCTGATCATTCTTTAAAGTTTTATAAAATGTCTTATCTGTAAGTTTAAATAATAAAAATGTTCACCTAATCTCTCACTTTCATCCTTACTTGTTGCATAATAAAAGATAAAATATACATAAACTGTAAGACACATGATCTGAAGATTCAAAATGTATATCTCATAAGATTAGAAATATTTTTACAAGAAAGTTTTCAGGACTGTTCAGATAATGTATTTTTAGAAGAATACAAATTGTGTTTCCTGCAAAAAAAATTGATATTTTACTCAAATGTATTTTTAAACAAATAATGGGTGAATCAGAGTTTAACTCACAGATATTACGAATATCATCAATATATTTTATTTGGTTGCTAGGGTGATAAACAATAAATAAATCATACATAACCCCTAGCTTTTTCATGTTTTTTTGTTGACCTCCGTTTTTTCAGTTGAGTACTATGACCGCGACTCAACAACTGTTAAGAAGACAATTTAATTTTGAAAGGCATGGAAGAGTCCCTGACCATTAAACATTGAGTTATTAATTCCTGACCATCCACTTTGCAGTAAATGAAAGTATCTAGAGGCAATTTAATGTTTGTGATAACATTTCAAAATATCAAATGAGATCAACAATGCCATTGAACTTAGCCTAAGAAAACTACATAGGGACATTTATTTAGTGTTTTGAATTTAAAATCGATCTCTTTGCAGATCCTCCATTACGATTTACTCCATAGCCCCTATAAATACAGGTACTATAGAAGCTAACTGAAGATAAGAAATGTCAAGATGAAAGTTTTGTGAGGATTTCGAGGTTCTAACTGAAGATGCAAATTTTTCAGACCTTCTGGTCATGTTAAATGAACCCCATTTTCAGCTTTGTGATTTAGCGAATAAAACAAAATATACACGCTACTGGACGAATATTTACTGAGGAACTGTATGAAAAACTTCTTCTTAGTGAATGTATTATAGTTAGGTGGGGAAATTCTGAATTACAGATTTTTAAAAGATGAAAATGGAAGTTCAGTTACTGTAAATTCTGAGCGTTATATCAGTTTAACATATACATTTTTGTTATCACAGCTGTATCACAAAGGCTTTGAAACCAAATAATATATGTTAGTTTCAACAAGGAAGCTAGCTCATAGAGCAAACGTGACATTGGACATTTAAAGGAGTTAGTTGTTTTCATACACATTTTCACATTTATTTCTTGAAACTTCCTGACTTTTTTTTCTTTGGGATACCTTAAAAACAAAATTTTTTTAGGAGTCAATCAACTGATTGGGTCAGTTTAAAGAGAACAAACCAAAAACCAAAACAGTCTTTTATTTATAAATATCAGATATACGCCCAAGTATCAAAATTACACAGAAAATATACTATCAAGTTAATGGTACTTGAGAAAAAATATTTAAGAAGTAAATACAGACAATCCACTAATGCTACAGTAGTGGCTACATTAGGGAAGAATAAGAAGAGAAAAAGGTGCTTGAAAAACTTAATAGCTATTATATAATACTTACTTATTATTGTATTATTAGTTCTTCCTTAGAGATTTTAAATTTTATATTTTCTAATGCTAAAGTTTGTATGTTATTCTGTAATTTAAGTATACTTTTCCTGAGCAATTCTTCTTTTCTGAAAAAATATAAAAACAATTAAACAGGATTGGAATTGAAACAAGTTAAATTTCTATAAATTTAAAGTTTCCAAAATATGTCTTAGATTCTAGAAAAGCACTGAAATTTACTTATCCCCAACCTCAAAATTAATTTAGTGAAATATTTGTGTAAATATCAAGGAAACTTTTTGTTTTTTGTATATATAATTTTTTTTTTTTGTAAAATTAATGTTTTTGAGATATTAGATGTTAAACATTTTAAATGAACACAATTTTGAAATAAGTAAAGAAAATCGGTTGGTAATTTTTCTCAAATTGGGTCTTTATAGTACTAAGTAGCATGCAAATTAATTCTTCATCATTTACCGTTTGAAAGATATGAATGGTTTTATTAAAAACACAAAATGGTGGCTAGATTAACAACAAACCATTTTAGGCCCTAAGTTCATATGAACTTTTTTCTTTATTCTTTATTTAAATACTGAGGCTGTAAAAACTGTTAACTTTATCAAGTCACAGACCTTAAACTCAAGGCTTTTTATATCTCTTTGTGAATAAATGGATGGCCCCCATTTGAGCATACTTTATCACACAACATTAGACAACAATAACAACAGATTACACTAAAACGTAAAAATGACATCTCAGAACATCACTACTGCTTTTATAGATATAAATCTTTGACGTTCTAGAATGTTGTTACTATTTTAAAACATTTTATATTACTCATCAAAAGGTTAAAAATAATCATTTTTATTAAAAAAATTTGTATTTTAAATAGAAAGGTACTCTCCTAGTCATTTCTATCATATAAATATTTGATCATATATATCAAATAGTAGCAGAAAAACAACGATAGCAAGTTCCACCACCTTTAATGGTTCTGTTTGTCCAAGACCACAAAAAATTTACTCCAAGACCACATTTTCTTATTAAAATAAAATCCCTATTTTTAAAAATAGAAAGCCACTCCCTTAGTTATTGCTACCATACACATTCTTTATCTACACATAAGAAATGTATCAACAAAAGTATCCTTTTCAGCATTTGCCACAGCGGGTGGTACCAAAAAGTTGGTTGGTACTGAAAGGATTATTAGACAAAAGACAAAATACATGAGCAAGTCCAAATTCAAAACTATGATTGTTTTCTTTGATATCTAAGGGATAGTTCATGTTCATTGAGAGCCTAATGGTTAAACTGTTAATCAGGTCTACTATAAAGAGGTCTCAACAGTAGTTCTTCTCCTTTGTGAACGTGAACGTGTGAGAAGAAAGAAATTAGACATGAAATGTGGAAGTATGGCTCAATAATTCTTCACCAAGACAACATGTTATTGGTGAAGCACAGACTTCTCATATTGGAGCAATCACTGTACTCTTCTGACAAAATCAAGTGTGAAAGTTCATATTTTGAGTCTGTAGATGTAGTGAAGTCAAAAGTGACAGAGGTCATGAAGATAACCTGCAGCTATTCTTCCATCAGTGAAAAACCCAAGAGGGGAGTTAAGTACATTGAAAAGAAAAACATTTTCATTTTCTAAATAATTGTTGAATAATAAATTTTAAAACATCAGTCCTATTATTTTATAGAAAAAAAACTTGTACACATTGAGAAAAGATAAACAACTACTGTATACTTTGCCATTTCTTTAATAAGCCCTAGAAGTTAATATTAATACAAAATACTATAATGCTATATTCTTACTTTGATGATAAGCTTTGTTCTGATCCATGGCTGATAGTCGGACAATTGCAGGGTCTTACCATTATATTTGGAGAGATTGAAGTTTTATTATCTTTGCTACTTCCACCTAGAAAGAATAAAATTTAAAAGTTAAAAAGAATAGTATTTATAGCTAATTGTGATTCTGTAAAAAATGATGTGTAAATGTTATTAAAAAACTTTATCGGACTTCTAATGGTTGCAATGTTGCTGAAGTGACCAGGTATGCATGCAATGTAGAAATCCACGACAATCTTGATATGCCAACCATATTGGAAGAAATTGAATGATTTACAAGGAATTACAAATTATCTGTGCATCCTCATCTTCTTGCCAGAATGTTACTGACATCAGATAAGATACCACTAAAAAACTGAATTAGGGGAGATGTGTTCTGAATAATTAAGAGAGGAAAGCAGTAGCTCTTTCTCTCTCAAGCATAATTTTTTCTCAACACACATCTGATGATAGTATGACGTAGCTCCGGTTTCAGTGTCGTAAAGGTTGAACCTGGAGGTTGTTGCTTTGAGCAGGAAGGTGAATGGTTTAGAGAGGTAGTATGGGGCGGACTGACCCAGGAGGGTCTGGAAGGTTTCTGACGGGAATGGTGAAGTTATATCGGCACACTTGGTGGCCCTGAAAAGAACCCTCAGCCTGAGATATCCCAGATTACCTATAATAGTACGACGTATAGTAAAGCTTACCGGTTGCCAGGGACTGGGTTGGAGATGCGGACAGGACAGATAGGAATGTATATAGGCTCCGATGAAGAATATGTTATCTCCCTGAACAGTCTTTTATGGAGAGGCTTGGTGGCGGCTCAAGGAATAGATTTGTTGGAAGTCAATTGTTGCTGCTGTCTACTTCTTTGCTGGGCAACTCGCCTTTCCTTATTTGTCCTTCTAAGCATTGAAGGTGCACAGACCACTAACGCCAGAACCGAGCTCTTAATAATTTCCTTTCAGGAGGTGGGAGAGCTGGGATGGTCCACCGGTGCCAAGGTTTCCTCTAATAATTCCCCTGTCAGGGGCACTCGGAATGTTGTCTTCGGTAAGGCGTTAGTCTGGTGTTGAAAACGTGAGGTTTTCAAGAAGATAGCCACGATATTTTGATACACGGCGCTAGTCCCTTTATTTCTCGTCAGCCTGAGTGGGGGGGGAACAGTACGCTCCCTGAGGTGAAATGTCCCTTAATTGGATGTAAGATGGTCATAGCTCTGAAGTGTAGTGCTGGTCCCCTGGCGGAGAAGTGAGGATCAGAGTCCCTAGTCTCTAGATCAGGGATCCTCACTAGGATTTCTTAGAGAGCCAATTGGTTTGCATAAAATTTTACTCAGGGCCGCAAGTACAAGTGGCGTTAAATTAATAACTTACAAAAAATATGATTATAACATAAGTTTATTACATCAATAAAATAAACTGCATAATATACAAAAGTTGGAAATGTCTTTTATTTAATTCCAGGAATACGACGGATTTTACTCTGACACGACGGATTTTCATTACACTTAATTAGGAAATATAATATATGTTTATTAAATTTTTTCATAGAATATTTTTCATAACTCTTATATTTTGTCTTAATTCCTAACAGTCCGAGGGCCGCATGCGACCCGCGGGCCGCGTAGTGAGGATGCCTGCTCTAGATTTAACATAGGTTGGTTGCCATGACAATGTGACTACACTCCATTTGTTAAAGCAATATTTTTCTATGAATTATGCAGACGTTGTTACTATTAGTCCATACAGTTATGAATAGTGCATTTGTGGTGCAAATGCTACAAGTTTTACCTTGAGGTTTTATTATATTATTGAAAATGAAAGTTTCCAATATAAAAAAGTTTAATTTTTGAGCCTTGACATTAGAAAAAAAGCTTGAATTAATAAAAAATGAATGGCCCAATAATATAAACAATATAAAATTGCCCATGTGTGTTATGCCTACCTACTAAATAAATTGCTCTAACAATCTGTTTCTAATGTAGTAAGTGAGCGAAGTTTATTTACTAAACTACTTAAATAGCATTACCAACTTTTCCATGAATGTGGATTACATATTGGACTGTCTTCAACATAGAACTAGGTGAGTGTAGTTTATAATTTAAAGTTACATGTATATCCGATATAAAATAATCTCTAGATTATCTTATTTGAAATTTGTTCCGATAGCCCTATCCCTCAAGGTTTAATCATGAGTCACCATAGATCATATATTCAATATACCTACTTTTTGAATTGTACATTAGCATCTTCATTAATTTTCTTTTCAAATCTGCATTTTCTTCTTGAAATTCGCGCAATTTTAGATTGGTTTGTTCTGAACGTGTTTTAAGTAATCCTTGTGCTCTAAGTAACTGAAACAAGTTAAGTAACAGTACCAGTTTGATTATTAAATTTATAACATTAATAAATAAACAGAAATAAATTATTTTTCATTACTACATACTTACTTTAAAACATCATAAATCATAAAACAATTCAAAATTTAGGGAGAGGTTATTTTGTAATGATTATTTGATAAAGTTGGACGCCGTTTTGTAATGTTTTATTACAAAAAAATATTATAAAAATTATTATTACTCTTGAAGAGAGTGTAAAGTATCTCCGAGGTCACAAGTTCATTTGAAAAAGTGTACTATGTAGAATATTAAATAAAGTACAGAATACTTTTTTTCTGAAATGTACATTTTATTATTGATAAACATAATATAACATCAGAATGCATACAAATCAAATATAACCTGTAAAGATAGAATTATACATATATTATCCTACATACTAAATTAAACAAAAATTAAGTTCATTAAAATTTTTATTTATTATTATTTTTATGGTTGCAACCTATTTTTAAATTGAAATTTCTATGTATTCAGAAGCTAATATTTTTTTATCTTACGTAATTATATTCATAAAATGTTAATTCTTTTTTTTTAAAGTTCAAAACATCAAATTCAAAAAATTAAACAAGGAAAATCTTTTATTTATAAAATTATACTCCAATTACATATCATCTCTCTTTAGAAAAAACATGAGACAATTCTATAGACACAATATTCAAATTTCAACAATAAATCACATGTTTCAATTATTATATTTCTTAGTTTATATAGAAAATAGTTTAGGCATGTTATACCAGACATGCATTCACTCATAAAAGTTAAATTGAACATTTTACATAAAACTTTTAATTAAAAACACTTCTTTTCCAGGTTGTAGACACATGGCATCGTTTTACTAAAATCTCGTCTCCTGTTGTAAAATTAACTTTTTTAGTTTTCTATTTCACTTTTATGAACGTAACAATTGTTTACTTCATCATTAGTTCAAAACATTCTATTCAAGTTATTTAGTTTTTCTTTAAAACACAGTTATTTGTTCTTTTTATACGCGTTTTCCGGCTTACGTAATGCACATTGTCTATTGTACCATACTACATGATCACGACTTTTCACTTTCGAAAGTTTATTTTTTAGCCAATAGAAACTAACTCACATTATTATATAACAGTACTTTTGAAATAATATTTAGTTTCTCAAGAAAACACTTTCTTTCTATATTTCCACATTCTCTCGGCAAACATATTTATCCTCTGAGCGTACTCTATCTTTGAATGTTAAGCTTGGACTGAATCCCTCCGGTTAATAACAGCTTTCGTTCTTTGTGTTCAAAACGTTAACGTTACAATGTTCTCATAACTAAATTTATACCTATTTTAAATATTAACATACATATAATAAATTTCTCTGATCATTTTGTACTAATTATTGTCTTTATTTACTTTATTATTTATTCATTTTATTCAAAAAACAAAATACGTTTCTTGTTTGTTGCATTGAGTCAAATGTATACCCCATTCTATTTAAGATCACCAAACTGAAAATGTACACTATTTCAATCAACAAATCGTTTTACTTCTATTATCTTAATCTAGATAGATAACCAATCTAATAATTAATTTAAATACATAAACACTGGAAAACCAATTCCAGTAGTATACTGTAATATAGTGTTGTACATATTAATTACATTTACTTAAAATGAAGGCAGTGGTATACAAAAATGAATATATGTTTTATATTTAGTATGTTTCAAATTAAACTTAAACAACATTGAAGTGGAACATAATAAATTATTTCAACTATTCCAATGGCCTAGATTGTTGTAACATTATATTTTGATAACTTTTTTGCTGTTGTAAAACATTTCCTCTTATATTTGGAGAACTGCTAAAAATTGTACAAATTTAGGCAAATAAAACCTAAAAAGGTCTGAACTTTTCATTAGTTCTAAGGATTTACTGAATTAATTTCTATGATCGATTTGTATGTTAAAATATAGTACTTCAGATATAGTATAGTTCCTAAAAACTTTTCTATAATAGAAGATATCATGAGAAACTGATTCGATTTAGAATATCCCTAGATCTGGAAATTCACTGAACAGATTTCCATGAAATTTTTATTCAGTTATACACATGGCAGTAAAATATAGGCAAACAACCCCTAAATAACCTAAACTTTTACATTTCCTTGTAGTAAAAAAAAAAAAAATGTTCTGCACAAATTTCATAAGTTTTATGCTAATTTAGATGACCAACCGACTGAAATTTGTAGTAATTTGGAAGTCCAACAGTACAATATAAAAAAATCTCCAAAACTCTGAAAGACTATTGAGCTTATAGAATACATTTCTTGAGATGAATTTAGATATGCTATAAAATCAAGTCACAAAAAGCCTTCAGGAAATGCAAAGCATGATATATCCTAAATAAACCCTTTCTAAATGCCCTTATTTTATACCTTAACACAGAGTATTTATTAAACAATGACAACTCTCACTACACAAGGTGTATGAGGGAGTAACTTTAGAATCAAAAAGAGAATATAATTTTATTATTACAGTAGAACCCCTCTTAACCGGTCAAGTCGGGACTGACACCCGGGCCGGTTGCCCGTTTGGCCGGTTAATCCGAGGTTCCCGTGAGAAATAGGTTTTCGTTCAAAGAAAGCTTATTTAATCAGGAAGCGCTAAGAATTATGCAATTAAGATGTTATTGCAACTCATTTTATTGCACATAAATGAATCGTATATATTATATTATGTATATTATATATCAAACATGAAAAAATTAAACACTACAAAACTTTTTTACAGATTCCCCTCTGTCAAGTCTTTTAAAACACATTTAACCAAGTCTCAAACGAAACCAACACAGGTTTCCATTTTCATAACTCGCTCATTTTTATTTTTCTTTATATACCAGTCAAAGACAAGAAGAAAACTGAAAAGAAATGTAATATTTTCTGTAATGTATACTAAATTGATTCGTGGAAAAAAGCGGCCCATCAAACGATTTTGTAGGTGTATGTCTCCTATACCGACGGGTGCCAATGCCGCGGTGTTTTTACTCCACCGACAATGGGATACCACTATCAACAAAGTCGTTTAACTCGCCGCTGTTTTGGTGCTGCGGTGTTTTTATGGCGTCGACAATGGGATACCGCTATTGACAAAGTCGTTTGACTCGCCGCCGATTTGGTGTTTTAATTACAATTTATTTTCGGAAACTCTCATCCAACCAGTGCACTACGATATAGGCCGGTTAATCTGAGGACCGGTTAATCCGAGGTTGGTTAACAGAGGTTCTACTGTACTTATTTTTTATAAATTAATGTTATGTAGAAACTAAACATATCAAATTATATTAACTAATAACTACATATAAAAAAACTGATAGGCTTGTGAAGTGTTCCATCGTTTTGAAAATTATCTGCATAGAAAAAAAACCTGTTTTTCATGAGTATAGATTCATTTGAATTTAAGATAAAAGAATAGCCTAAATCTATATTTTAAAATTTTTTTGTAGATTTATGATTTAAGAAATAAGACTTAAGGGTCAACACACCGTTTGAAATCAACACACTAAAATAAAAAAATTTACTTGACCACCTCAGAATTTGATGAAATTGGGTATGAAGGTTGTCCTCACAGATATATTTTTTCAAATATCTCAAATGATTTCAAAATTAGGGCTACGTAAAGAATCTGAAAATCTGCGGAAAAAACGTAACCGACATATTTTGAAATCACCGTAGCTTTTCTCATAATTGAGCTAGAGAGGTGGGAGTGGTATCATTTTACTTTTTTTAGACTCAATTCAAAATTTTGATTTTGATTTTCTCAAAAAGTGCATTTTTGAATTTTTTTAAAATTCCTAAGTGAAGGTATTTAAACGTGTTGTGTTTAATTAATACAAAAAAGTTTGAAGTGCTAAAATAAAAAAATAAAAATAACGAAGGATAAGAAGAAATAAACTATGAAGATTATATATGGTAGAAAAATAGTGCAGAATTCCAGAAAAAAGTAGTTCTTTGAGTTAATTGTTGGTTAGTAGTTGTTCACCAGGTCTTACATGGGAAATATGTACAAAACAGCTTAACAGTTAAACCAATTTAAAAAGAATTTACAGATAGAAGAAAAAGTCAATATTATAATCTCAAGTGATAATGGATCTTTAAGAAATGGATTTAAAATAATAAACAGTCAAATGAATTGAATTTGTACAGATGTAAAATAAATAATGTAAATAAAAAAGATTCATGTACCAATTTATGTAAGAGAGATACAGAGACATTAAGGTAGTATTAAATGAACCTTACTAAATCCTTGACCATATATCTAAAAGAAAGTAATTACAGTAGACTCTCATAAATCCGGACTATTGTGGCGGACGGCCGGTCCGGTTTCCGAATAATCCAGATTTCCCGGAGTCAGAGATAAGACGGCCGCGGGGCCGATACGAGCGGTGATAAGCCGCACATGCAATCGATACCGGCCCATCCCGATACCCAACGACAGTTGTTACACTCTGACACATTAACTAGTGGTACTGTTACTGTAATGTACATAATACAGTACTGGACTGCAATTAAGTAAAACACAGGGTAGGGCGTGTCAATTATCTCAGCCACGTGGAAACTTCCACTGCTCGTGGGTGAATCATTACAAAATACGTCATTCTAGCAATGCGGAAGATCGTGTGAAAATTGAAGGCGCTAAAGCGGCAAATTGTTATTAAAAAAATTTACCGTCCGGTCCGGATTTTCGTGATCCGAATTTATGAGAGTCTACTGTATTATAATTATTTGTATTTGCTATTTATATATTTAAATCTACATTCAAGAATATCTAGGTACTTACTAAAGCTTAATTGAACCCAATAACAATAATTGTAATTATATTATCTAATAATTTAAATAAAGACATGAGAATTTTATGAACTTGTAAAGAGCAGTGTTAAAGTTGCTATTCATAACATAGACAGTTCTTATTTAGAATTAATATCATAGTCAGGGCTTTTGATAAAATAAATATTCAAAAACAATAAACACATAATTATAATAAATAAATGACAAAAAAATATATAATAGTTATAATGTGTTATTTTCTAGTTTAAATATATTCAGTTACCTCCTGTTTAAGTTTTTTCATATTTCCATCTGCAACAGTTTGACGATTCTTAATTATCATTCCTTGTTTTAATGATGAATTCACAAGTTTTTCATTTTCTCCCAATTCATCTTCCAAATGTTTTATTCGTGCCTAAACATTTAAAATTAGAATTTAGTTAGTTTAATCAATTTTGACAAAAAAAACCAAAAGAGGTAAAATCCTGTATTGACTATGTAAATCTGAATCTAATCTTCTATTTTGCCAGCTGTTCAGATATTTATAATGAAACAGATCCTATAGCTACACATCTTTAAGTGAAGAAGATAAAAAAAATTAACGCAATCAAATTGAATACAAAAGGTATCCAAACAGCCATGGATTAATTATAAAGTAGAAATAAACTGCACCTAAAGGAAATAGTATTTGTATTTTTTAAATTATCTTTTAGAACAGGATATTTTAAATAACAGGTCCTGTGCCTATTAGATAAAAAAAAAAAAAAAAAAAAATCAGAAAACTACTTTGAAATGTCTTTCTTTTGAAAGAGATTTTACAATATACTATAAACAAACTTATACCAAATGCGCTGTTTTGTAATTTAATTAAGAAACTATTACTAATAGAAATTAATATTAATATTAATAATAGAAAAAATAAATAAATTTTAAAAATAATTTAATTAGTCGACAGTAATAGTAATGCTCGTGAGCCGCGTAATGTAATACAATGCTTTCCCCACCAATGCGAGAGCCTCACACACTACTGTGCATCACAGCTCGTGCACGCCGAGACAGTCAAGGGCAATGACAAAGACAATAGTGTCTCCTGTCGTCTTGTGAGTCCTCACAAGCACACGTTAATTTTTTACATATTTATTGTCTTACTAATATTGTAAATTGACTTTTAATTCCTTTTTCTTTAGTTGAACTTTAATACTGTTATAAGAATGAGTAGAAAATCAGTAAAACGTAAAATTGATAGTGAAAACAGGAGTTACAAGGAAAGTTGGGAGAGTGATTATTTGATTGTTCACAATAAAGGAAATTTGCAGTGTTTAGTGTTCATGCAAGTTGTTTCAGTGCCTAAAGAATATAATGTGAAAAGACATTACTCAACAATGCATGAAAAAAAAGTATGATACAAATACAGATGAAAGTCGGAGTACAATAGTTGCTGATTTGAAGAAAAAGCTTAACAAACAAACTTGTATGTTTAGTAAAATATTACATTCTCAAATGTATTTTTGGTTGCATCTTATGCCGTATGTCTTGAGCTGGCAAGAACAAAAAAACCTTTTACCGATGGCAGTGTAATTAAAAAATGTACCGTTGAAATGGCAAAAGCTTTTGAAGAATCTAAAATAGCGGAGAAATTTGAATTGGTGGTATTTTCACATCAAATCACACAAAGAAGGATTGTTGACATGGGCGAGCAAGGAGAAAAATTGTTGCTTAGCCAGATTAAAAAAAACTCATTTTTATCACTTTGTTTGGATGAAAGTATTGATCAAAGAGATGTTAGTCAGCTCTCAATATTTGTACATACTAGTTTTGAAGATTTCTCCAGTAAGGAGGAACTATTTGACGTGTGTTCTCTTCATGGAACAACAAAAAGAAAAGACATTTATGAGGCTTTGAAGAAAACAGTTGACAGAATTGGAAGCTTCGATAAATGTTCAGCCATTGTAACAGATGGGGCACCAGCAATAACAGGTAAAAAGTATAGATTGGTAGAGTTGCTTCAGGAGAACGGAGTAACTTGTACGACAATCCACTGTATTATTCATCTGGAAGCTCTTTTTAGAAAATCCATCAAGCAGGATCAAGTTTTCAAAAACGAGATTAAGACTATAAATCTGATCAGAGGTGGAAACTGACCTTTTTACACAGACAACTAAAGCGGTTTTTACAAGAAACAGAAGCTGTGTATGAAGACTTGCGTTATTCAACCATGTAAGGTGAGTGAGTGCAAGAAAATGCATGGAACGATTTATTGCAATAAAAAAAAAATCCCTGTATTTCTCAATAAGTATGTGCCATCTGACACCACTGAACTTGAAAAGAAGGATGAAGATCCAGAATTTTTAGTTCAATTAGCTTTTCTAACAGACTTGATCAATCATCTGAACATTTTGAACTTGAGTCTTCAAGGAAAAAACCAAACAGTATCAGATTTGGTTGGCATCATCAATAGGTTTCGTAATAAGCTAACAGTGTTCAAACACACTTTGAAAACAAAAACTTGATACACTTTCCTAGCTGTCTTCAGTTGGCTGATGAATTCAAAGATAACGATTTTTCAAGCTGCAGTTGCAAATCCAAGAATTATTTGATGAGTTCAATACAAGATTCGAGTCAATTGTCAAAAATAGTCTACTGCTTTATAATAATCCTCTTGGAGCTACAACCGAAGACCAACCACCTGAGCTACAACTTGAATTATGTGACATGCAAGCTGACATGTTTCAAATGACCAGGCAAGAACAGGTTCATGATTTTTTTTCAAATTGCTGCCTAAAGAGAGATTCCCACTTTTTGGAATAAAAATGTCATCAATGTTCAAAAGCACGTACTAATGTGAACGTGTGTTTTCCTTGATGAATTTTATTTAAAAAAACTAGAAACAAACTTTCTGATGTGTCTTTACTTCATTACATGAGGTTGGCTACAGAACTAGAGGTGGATATACGTTCGTTGGTGCACGCAGTTGATCGACCACAATGTTCACATTTTTGATTGTCATTGCAATGTTTCTATTGATTGATAAAAATATTTTGTCTTTATATTTCTTTAATTATGTAAAACAAATAGTACTTGAGCAATATAAAGAAATATTTCTACTTTTGGTTTTATTTATAACATAAATAACATAATAACAATAATAATAAGGTAATCTACCTTAAATAGGTTTTTAAGATACTTTAATATTCAAAGTATATAATAATACTTAAATTTTAATTTTAAACTTTAGTTTTTATTTTTTATTTTTTACCCCCCCCCCCTCTTTTTTACTTTGCACAATCTGGAAACCCTATATATGGCTCGCAACCACATTCAATGTTTAATTTTGGCCCTTGAGACTTTGTAAGTTGGACACCCCTGTTTTAGAACAATACATAGTTGTGTCAGACATGTCAAAGATAAAGACAAAATCAGAAAACAATTAATTATTAACAATTATGCTAAAAAGAACAAATAATAAACTATTAAAAATTATTACTATAAACCAATTTCAACAAACCACAAACAACATAAAACTATTAAAAACTATTGTCTATACCTAAACACAGAAATACCTCAAGAGTACTTTTGACTCCTGCACTGACCTAGTCATAAGTGAGAAGCTTCTGAATCAGGTACCATAATTATCATGTATATCCTTATTCATAGTATGAAACTAGTATTTAATGCTGTACAGCTTTATTTGTACTAAAGTTACTTTAAATGAAACAACTGGTTAGAAACATAAATACAAGAGGTCATTTTATAAGTAAGAACCGTTTGCGCATAGAAACCGCGCAGGGCGTGATGCCCGCTCAAGGTTAGTCACTCTTGCCCAGTCCCCAACTATGCAGTCAGTAAATTTCATATCTCTGATAATGTTGGTTCTATCGTAACACTGCTTTGTTTGTCGCCATGTTAATCAACAAATCTGCCGATCGTGAAGTGCGCTCAATTATTCGGTTTTTAAACGAAAAACAAGTTCGTCCCGCCGAAATTCACCGGCGGCTTGTTGAAGTTTATGGTGAATGTGTATTGACTGACAGTAATGTGCGTAAATGGTGTAGGCTTTTCAATGAAGGAAGAACAAATGTTCTTGATGAAGAAAGATATGGGTGACCAACTGTCATTGATGAAGACTTGACAAAAAACGTTGATGAGGAAATTCGCCAAAACCAGTGCTTTACAATTGACAAGCTTCATGAGAAATTTCTACAAGTTTCAAGATCGGTTTTTTATCACATTGTTTCCGAAAAACTGCATTAAAAAAAAATTTGTGCGAGATGAGTGCCAAAAATGTTGACAGAAGAACACAAAAAGAAGCGTTTGGCATATTCTTTGTCTTTTTGGAGCGCTACGATAACGGTGGTGATGAGTTCTTGAGTCATACTGTTACCGTTGATGAAATGTGGGTAGCATACTACACTCCAGAGACTAAACGTAAATCCAGTGAATGGCATCTCTCAAATTCATCGACGAAACCACGAATTCAAACAAGAACCTTCAACACGGAAAATCATGGCCACAGCCTTTTGGGATCGGAAAGGCCTTTTTCTGATTGACTTTCTGCCAAGAGGAATGACCATAAATGCTGAGAGATATTGCAAAACACTAACCAAGCTTAGGCACGCTATTCAAAACTGTCAGCGGGGACTCTGTCTAGCGGCGTCGTGCTGCTTCACGATAACGTTCGGCCTCACGCTGCAGCAATGACCAAGACGCAACTGGCCAACTTTGGATGGGAATTACTGGACCATCCCCTCTACAGCCATGACCTGGCACCATCAGACTTTCATGTGTTTCCTAAACTCAAAGAATATCTTGGTGGAAAGCGATTTGAAAATGATGACGCGTTGAAAGAAACTGTTACTAACTGGTTAAATGCTCAGGCGGCAGAGTTCTATGATGAGGGGATCCAAAAACTAGTGCCACGACTTAAAACAAATGCTTAGATATTCTTGGTGACTATGTAGAAAAGTAAAAATATGTTCATACTTAAGTTTTTGATACAATTTATGTTCATAAATAAAATTGCTGTTACTCCACTTAAAAACAGTTCTTACTTAAAAAATGACCCACGTACATGGGTAATATTGTTTTGAAGCTAGTTATTGGTAAAGAAGTTACAGAGTCAAATTTGAATATTTTTTCCTTACAGTTGTAGATTAAAAGTAATATAAGTATTGTTAACCAAAATACAGTTTTTGATTTTTAAGAATAACTTTAAAATTGAGTTAAAATTTCAGCTTCATTTTTAAAACCAGTGATTAACATTGAAATTAGGAATACAATCACAGCATTAAAAATGACAAGCTTCCAAAATGGTATTAATTCTAATATAATAAAATAAATAACTTCAAAATCTATGAACTCTTTCCGTATGGTAAAACAGGTTTTATTCTAGTAAATTAAAGAAACTTGTGAATACTACCGTTCCATAAAAAAGGAAATACCAAAAATGTTAACAATTTAGTTCAATGCAATGCAATTTTAGGGGTCTTGTAAACGACTGATTTCAAAAGTTATGTCTTGAATGAAAGCAATGTTGTCAGACTTGATGCTAAATTAACTTCCATGGGTAAGGTTAACTTTAGAGTCTCTCAAGGTTTCATGCTAGTAACAATATTGTTATAATCTACATAAATAATGTTAGTCATGGTAATTTTAAAGGTTTGCTTTTTATTTTTGCTGATAATACTTCTTTGTGTTGTATAGGGAAATATATGGAAAAAAAATCAAAACAGTCCATTCAGTAATACTGGTGCACTTTGTAAGCACGGGACATCTCCAACCAAATAAAAAATAAATTAATAATAATTTAAGTATTTAAGCAATTAGATAAATAATAGTAATAATTAGGAATCTCACATAAAAATCAAAACAATTAATAACAAACATAAAAACTTTATTTTAAAAAACATTTAAAACAAATAATTAAAATCGATTAGTTTAAATTAAGCGCAACATATCAATACAATGCAACACCCTCTAGGGTGGAATTTGACATACCAGCGGGTTGCAATGCAACTAAAACTATGAAGCTATTACAAACGGAAAACGAATCAATTCCAAGAATTTGTCCAATGCTCGCCATGCTTTTCAGTGGGCGTGCCGTTTCGGCGACACAACCCGAGGGACTTCCAGCTTAGCGTCTAGTAAGGTAGGACGTATCTTCGGATCGCTCTAAGAAATTCTCTCATAATGGAGCGTTTCAAATTAAGACTTTTATAAATCGTCGTACAGTGCAAAGGTTATTAGCAAACATGTGTTACATATAAAAACTTATTCGTGAGTAAAACAATTAAACAATTATTTTATGTAATATGTATCTGAACTTTAGAGAAAGAACTGAATTTTTATAATGTAAATTTCATGTGTAGGATTAGTAGTTTCACAAAATGTTGATATGTTATTTTTTTTGTCTAGTTATTAAGTGTCTGAATGTAAATTGAGATGTGTTTGTTAAATTCAAAATTCATAAGAATTCTGGTTATTAAAAGAAAGGTTTCTAAACTTTAAACATGTGTCTGTAGAAAAATAATTCAGTATATCCTAACATTCACGTGTCACGGAAATTTGCCTGGTAAGTACAGATTGGAGCCTGAACCTTGAATCCTTTTATTTAAAATTTGGTATTGATCTAACAATTAATAAAATCATAAAATAAATAATTAACATTTAATATTTTTAAAGAAATTAACCTAATAACTCTTACAACTTGGTTGTTTAGAAAAATATAAAATGTTACTAAGCCTAGTAAAAAACTAATTACGTACTGGTATATACATTTAAATTTAGGAAGGGTGGTTAATTTTATCAAATCTTGTAAAATAAAAATTTAATTCGATTAACTTGTCTGAAAATACAATCGCTTGGCGAACAGAATATAAAGTAGACCCTGACATTAGTCACCAGTTTCAAGACACCTGTAAAAATTTGAGTGGTATTTGATTGCTTTAGATCAGTCAACTGATGTGTCCGATTCGCCGATTTTATAAAGTAAACAAAACTATTTCTAAGGAGGAGGAGTCCCGCATTCTGCTGAACTAAGAAAAGACTAGTGCAGTAGATGCAAGATTCAAAAACGTAGTGGGCATAGAGGGATTGGATAGCAATCTTGGGGGGCAAACAAGTTTGGAGACTTGCAGTAGATCTGTATTGTGGACACCAGGCCATCGGCATAACCTTGTGTTGGATGCCGGCTCCAAGAAATAAATGAATTGTTATATTTTCAATTTGTATGGTTAAATTTGGAAAAAGTTCTTATTACTGTTTTACGTTTTAGGTAAACCAAATAAGTTTTGATCCTCATGTACATGTCTTGACTTAATTCAAGACATCTGCAATACCGTTTTTAGTATTTATATACATTTAAATAGTTAGCTTAACTTGTCCTAGATTAATATTAAGCTAAATATTAAGTGTGCACTATTTTAATTTTCATTATAATGAAAATAGGAACATACAAAGAGCGTTATTTTTAGGTGTTATATATAATGTACTACACTCCTAACCTAGCTCGGTTTTATTTTAAAAGCAATTGTCATTGAAAAAACTTGTGTCTGTAGAAATTTTTTATATATTCTGTTTACTACTGCCTTTAAAAATCATATTTAAGAAAACAAATAATTATATTTCAATAGTTACCTCCTAGGACCCTGTGTTATTATTCTTTTATAGGTCCAATTTACCAAGTTACATTACATACCTTCAAGGTGTTAATTTCATCATTTAAAATGCTTTGTTGTTGGCTGGTTTCTCGTACTTTGTCAACTAGTGTTTGACGAGATTTTAATAAATTCCACACAATATTGCTCAGTGATATTATAACATTAGCTGGAATGGTTTTATCAGTTTTCAAATCATACTGGGGAATTGGATTAAATCCTAATATAGCGACTTCCTGAAACATTAAACCATTGAAATTATGCTTGGAAAGTAAAGAAAAATTAATGTTTAAATACAATTCTTTTACTTGAGATTTTGAAGTAATTCAATAAGAGTCTGTTGTTATTTATCTTATAGTGAAGCTATTTTAAAATTTACAAAAATTATTCTTTTGAACTTGAAGAGTTCCACTAAGTATTTATTTATTAAAATTTGAATTTAATTATTATTTTGCTCGACTTAAGGGCGCCAGATGTGTTAACATCAATTTAGAAAAAAGAAGTTAATTATTGTTATTAAATTTCTCAGGGGTGAGTCCTTTTATCAGTGTACTTCACAGTGATCTTGGTTTCAGAAATGAAAACACTTGTGCTGAAATATTACATAAAGGTTTATTAAACATAATCATAATACATACAAAAAACATATTATTTAAACATATTATTAAAATAGACATGAATTTAATTTTAGATAATTTGGCTTATCCTTATTATCGTCTCAGAAGGAGACTAATTCAATGAATTTAAATCTTTATTTTATATGTTGCAACAAATTAATTTTCTTTTTAATTTCTAATTATTTTGAAGATCTCTGAAGGAGATTTATTTAAATATGTAATACTTCAAAATTTTACTTTTTAAGGATATTAAATGATCAAACATATATATGTATATATATAGAAAAAATTATTAAAAAAAACAAAACATAATTTCTTAATCTAAAGTTAACATAAGATGTCTATACCACGACATCAGTTTTATATGAGAATTGTCCGAAATTAGCCATTCTGTCGTCTTGTATGTTGCAGCCCATTGGAATCGCCGTTTTCAGGAATGTTCAGCTTTCGTATGTACGCACAGTACTCTAGAAATGTTTTTCTCACAATAGTTCATAGCGTTTATGATTATAAAAGGAATGTTCATTCTAATATACAATTTTCGCCACGTGGTTAACGATCAGTTCAAAACTCGCGTATAACGAACATAGTCTCTTAGTGTTTTTAATTTTACAAACGCGAGTGTTCATTAAAGTATAATTATCAACTGTCCAATCACTCACTTTATAGCAATTATTTAACTTGTCTGTCCATTGTCTACACTGAGTCTATAAGTCCATAACCACATTTACATTTGTCATTAAACAACAACCTGGAACACCTTTTTAACCATTTTACACGTTATTAATCTCTATTTGAGACAAGAAATCAAACCTATTACATTTCATGACACAATTAACCAACTCTGTTCTACAAACTAAGACACCTGGTCTCTCTAGATTCTGAATTACGACTCAAATTATTATGCGTCCGATCACTCCAATTGCCAGACTTAGACTATTTGAAAAACACATCTTGTCACTCCAAACGCTGGACCTAGACTATTTGAAAAACACATCTTGTCACTCCAAACGCTGGACTTAGACTGCTTCAAAGACCACGAGATCTCCTACTTTCGGAAATGCTTTTACCGCTTGGCTGTTACTTGCTGTTACCAAAAGTTCACACACCCTTGTCTTTTTACATAGATTACTAAACACTGGTTATTAACTAAATTATATTAATATTAGACATGGTTATTTATTTTTATAGCCTTGAAAATCTATTTTTTCTTTATAAATGAATTTACAAAAATACTGCTCATGATCTAGACATTCTGTCTCTGTCTACTTGCCCGCGGATTTTTAAACCTATTACAGACTCTAATTTTTCACATTACCACAATTTAAAACACTGATTTTAATTAAATAATTTGTAACAAAATATTAAATATAAAGAATATTAAAATATTTATAAAATATTATAAATATTTTTCTTTTTTTGATTAACAAAAAAATTATTTTGAAAACCCTACTATCAATTTCATTTTGAATAACAACACAAAATAAAAGTTAGGGTTATTCTGAATACCCTGAAGTTATGCAAACTTTGAGAAATAATCAAATCTCCATTATTTAATGAAATTAGTAGGTAGTTGAAAATAAATAAGTAACTCTTGCAACATTCAATAATTATACAAAATTATAAAATCGAATAATATTTTACAAATATAATGAAATGTAATATCGCGGATACAGCAGACCGGGAAGACGGGAAGGCCACGCAAACCATACGTCAGGCACGTATCTATAACAACGCAACCTTATAATTTAGAACTAAATTTAAAATGAAGATGGATTCGACGTCACCGATACCAATATAACTACATATTGAACATAGGCCTAAATGAATAATTTCCGTTAAGACAGTGCCGTTCCAACGAAATTGAAACCGTAAAATGAAAAGTAAAGCAACCGGGGCGGAGCGAATGACATCACGGAAGATAACGCGATCTCATTGGCTACGACAGAAAATGTCGGTTTTTCCAAACGTATTTTAAAGTATTTAATGTAAAAAATTTTAGAAATAAGATATTTTAGTTATAAGGAATATAGAGAAATAATTATATTACGAGATCGTACAAAATTAAAATTAAAATTATTATAACATAAAAATCTTTACATATCTTTCAGATTAAATTTAAAAAAAGCTATCAAAATTATGACAACAAATTAGTTTCATACCGTGTATTAAGATAAGTGAACCCCGTACGCCATCTTATAAAATTTGGGAAGAAGGCGTCCTTTGAACAGTCCAGTTTTAACATCGAAGACTTATAGACGCGTACAGCGACAGACTACAAAATTTTGAGTTTTCAGTTTTATAAAGTGATGAAAAGTGTAGTTTTTGGGCTTGACGAGAGGATATATAAGTGCTTAGAATACCAGAACTCCAAATAAACAGTACCAGGACTATAATACGACAAATTGGTGAGATCTATCCAGAATATTTCAAACTTTCTAATTTTAAAAACAAAATTTTTAAATTCATTTTTCCATAATCTAAATTTAATATAATATTTGGTTGAGAATTTTAATAATTACGATCAGGAGACTGGATAAAGTCGGCACGTTACCTACCCTGAGATTGTTATAATAATGATTAAATATATATATATATATATATATATATATATATATATATATATATATATATTGTAACGATATCATGTTGTCATGTATAAATAAATGTGATTAATGATATCTAATGCTAAATAATTAAATAACACATGTAAAAAGAAAAAGAAAACTAAATTAAAATAAAATTATTATTATTATAGAAACAAATATTATCTGATGTAGAGAATAAGCGACAGCTGTCAGCTGCAGTTTATGATTGCAAATTTAACGGTATAGAAAAAGAAAGTACATGTCAAGCACAAAAGAGACAGAGATTTCTTTAACCTTGGCGGAGCATTATGTGCCGACAAAGAAAAAAACATTCAAAATAACGGGATCTTTGGGGAAAGGCAGATGTGTTGCAAAAGTGTGAAATCGAAGGGAAAGCTAACATTATAACGGTACTCAGGGTAGAAAGTTCTAACTGTTTTCGAAAAACAAAAAACGAAAAGAAGAAAGTAGGTCGACCAATCAAATGCGATCCCACGTGAAAAAACCAATGGGCAGATTTGAAACACACCAATAAGCAAGGAAAAGGACATATGTTGTGAAAGTTAAAAGATTCTAAACGAATCAGCGATAAGGACGCGAAACTCATGTTTAAAAGAAGGGAGAAAATTCGGTAGGGACCAAAATTTCTAAAGGAGAGTGAGTCTTGAAAGGGAAGCCGAGAGTCAAGGACTGGACCAGCAGTAGTCTGATCTGTGGTCCAGGAAATCTCCGAGAACAGTTGACAAAGAGGCAAGACGTCTCTAAGTCAGCTTAATTAAAGTAATTGTTGTTAGAAGTCAAGTAAGAATAGAAGAGAGCCAAGCAGAGTTTCAAAAGGGGAATCACCGCTACAAGTGAAAAGGAATTAGCATTCATCACCAAAAGGGAGCTGGGATCAGTCACTCGAGTACATCAGGGAAGGAAGTTCATCAAAGTGCATCAAAAAGTGTGGTGAATTAATAAAGAAAGAGTTTATAAATGTGTTGTGTAGTGTACGGTGAAAAATCAACCAATTGATGGGAACAACATTGCGATAAGTACCAAATTGTTATATGTTATTTAAATCATTATAAATAAATTTCACTTAAATTGAGCCAACAAAGATCCCAACCCGAGATAAGAGTAAATATTAAATAGAATAATCAAAACTGAACAAACCGTGGCAATTCCACAAAATTCTTAAAATAAGTAAATTAGTAAGAAGTATAAAATTCAAAGAAATATTAGCAAAATAAATTCAAAATCTTAAAGTAAAGTTTTTCCGCAATTGTAATTAAAGAAAAGTTATATAATTTATTAGAAAAAGAGATTTAAGATCGATAAAATTATTGTGTGTAAAGATTCAAGGAGAAGACATTTACAAGGCCTTGAACATTATCAATGTATAAAATAAAAAACCCATTGTCAAATGAATAAAGTAGGTTAAGGAATGACTGGAGAATGAATGGTATTAGTTAAGAACCAATAATTTGATATTATGTAAATGCTTGTTTTGTTATAGATTTATATTTCAATAATAAATGTTTAAAAATTCAAAAGGTAAAAGTTTGTTTGCGTATTAATTATAAAAAACCACAAAAGTTGAAAAGAATAATTATTTATGTTTTATATTGTCGCCCAGTAAAGTAATTGCTAATAAACTAATTGCTAATAAAAAAAGATATAACATAGCTCCGTATAATATATATATATATATATATATATATATATATATATATATATATAATATAAGATACAATAATGAATAGAGATAAACTAT
This sequence comes from Aphrophora alni, assembly GCA_963513935.1. NCBI lineage: Eukaryota > Metazoa > Arthropoda > Insecta > Hemiptera > Aphrophoridae > Aphrophora > Aphrophora alni. Next base: position 99,994,247 of record OY740767.1, read on the forward strand.
TTTGATTTTAAGAATTGCTAAAGTTTCTAATTGATATGATTTACCATAAAGACTTAAGTAATAAGGGATTAGACCTTATTTGAATCTAAAGACATTTTAATTTTATATATATATATATATATATATATATATATATATATATATATATATATATATATATAAGAAAAAGACATAAATTTTTCACTCATGCTTGTTATCAAACAATTGTATTTCGTTTAATATTTAACATGTTTTTTTGTTTCTAATTCTTGATAGTTTTTCTTGTAGTTTTGATATAATAAAATTTAATTTGATTGTTTACTTTGTAAACCCTTGTGTGTGTTCAATTACCATTTGAGAGTAAAAACGCATAATTAAATTAACTAAATACATATATTATACTCTTTATACCAATTACAATGTTGAATTTGGACCTTATTCAATACTTTACAACTATGCAGTTGTTATTTCTGTTAAAGTTGTAAAAATTTATAATTTTATAGTTATGTAGTGCGTTTTATATATTTATCTTATTTTTATATATTGTGAATTTTTAGGTTATATTATTTACATTTACGGGTCTTACTAAGTTCGAACATCAATATATTTGCATTTCAAAATTTTATTTCATACAACTAATAAAATTTAAATCTAATTCATACAATTTAAATATCTAATCATGAATTTTAAGTTAACAAAGTTTTCCTTTTTCTAAAATCTCAATTTTACTGTCTACGTATATTTATATTTTCAAAAACAAAATTTAATATGTTCAAGTAGTTAGTCAATTTGATTAAAAGTAAAATTCAGTTTAGTGTTCAACACAAAAAAAACTTCTTTCAATATTTAGTAAATTTGTTAAGAATGATTCTACGTCTTTGTTGCAAAGATGATGGAGTTACAATTCTGATTTAGTCTAGGTAATATAGTGAACATTACCTTGGCATGGGTCGAATAAAGCACTGTTCCTTACCAATAGTTTTTAAAATTCAATTAAAAATAGGTTTAGGCTTTTAAAAATTATATCTGTTGATTTTCACTGTCTTAATTAGTCTTTATATATATACCACTTCCCATTTAAATTTTTTAAACTTTTTTATTATTCTTTATAAATTCTGGAACTTTCAAAACATGTCAATAGCGAGAGTTTGCCAATTCCTCCCGGAAAGCCCGGTGACGTAACATTAACGTCATTTTGACATCACAATAACATCATCAAAGTTTTATGATGTCACCAAAGTGATCAAGTGCATCAAGCTGATGTCATGTAGTGACACCATGCTGAGAAATCCTGGTTGTATTGGCATACATATGTGGTGACATTTTTTATTATGTATTTTAGCATATTATCTTCTAAACGGTAGGTACTACAGTCACCAAACTCGTTCCCACATGAGTTACCATTGGGAGCCAATGTGTATTGTAGGTTACATTATTTTTTTTTCCGGAGCTTTAAAAAATTCATATCTCCGGTATTTACCATCTGATTTTGTTTAAATTAGGTGCAATTGATACGTAATGATTTCTATGAACATCGAATGTTCCGATATTTCAGTATCACATGTAATTTGTTTTACTATAATTGCTACTATATAATGTCAAACCGATGTATGTGTGTGTCAACATGTTTGATTATCACACATTATCAATATGTGGTTGACCTTGAAGTTCTTCCACTCAACATTTTTTATTTTACTAAAAATGGTACATTATGATGTCACAATGACATGTGTGTGTGTTAACATGTTTGAACATGAAACACATTATCAATATGTGGCTGACCTTGAAGTGGTTATCACATTTATTGACGTAAAGAATAATTCTGTCATTCTGTTAATAACATTTTTACTAAGACTGTCATGACGATTTTTATATTTTTATTATTGTTTATTTGTGTTAAAGCGGAAAATTATCCCTCATTGGTTTTAGAACATTTAACTAATTTTGGATATTTGAATACATTAAACAATTCCTTTTCTAACGTTAACGATGCTTTACTCCTCTTTCAAGAATTTTATAACATAACTGCTAATAATGGAGAAATTACTTATGAGACTTTAGAGTTAATGAAAACTCTGACGTGTAGTTTACAGGATGATGTGTTTGGTTTTTCAACATATACGAGGAAATGAATAAGAAATATTAAAAATGGTACTATTCTTTTGCTCATAAAACTATTTTAAATATAACTAAGGAGGTTTATAAGACTTGACCACAGCCTATGGATCTTATTTTTTTATATGATAAATACGAACAAGACATTTTAATTTTTAATAAAAGAAGAATACATAAATTTCAAAAAATATCCTATACTTGTTCAAGTAGTATAGATGGTAAACAGGTAATAAAGGTTGCCCACAGATTTTTTTCCCCCAAATATGATTATTTAACCTTTGAAATACATGTTGATTCAGATGAATCGTGGTGTTTAGAAATGGATATTCCTAAATGTCTCCCAGATAAAATAAATTTATTAGGTGTTTTAATTCATGAAGTAGGACATACGTTGTCATATTACATTCAAATGATGTGGCGTCTATAATATTTCCATATTATAAATATGATAAAATTGATTTAGGAAAGATTGATATATTAGCCATACAAAGTTTATAAGAATATTATACATCAACAACATCTACCTATTTCAGTTCAACGACACCGTCTTTATATACAACAGAGACAACAGTATCTTTAGTAGAACCTGATTTATGCAATTTCAATAACTTAAAAACTTTTTAGTAATTAATCAACAATTCTATACATTTCACGAAAAATGGTTTTGGATAGTAGATTTAGATGATAAAATTTATAATAAACCACAACTTATAGCAGACTGATTACTGTTTCTTCAAACAGATTATGAAAAATTGATTTTCTTTACCAAAGACCGTCGGGATAAATTGAACTTTTTATTAAGAGTATTTTGGAAACTCCGTCTTCAAGACTTGCAGTTGGCAATCCAAACATATTAGCGTCTTGGGTGCCAGATCAAACATGAAAATTCATGGTGTAGTTAATTCTTATTCAGGACGTACTTTCCTATTTTTCAATGACGTCTATTATATGGAATTATACGAATGTAGTTTTACTGGAAAGAGTTATGGGCTTATATATAAAACATTTAACACTTTACGTTCCAGTATGGAATCAATATTTAGATATACAAATGGATTACTATATTTTTTTTAAATAATACCGTCTTAGAACATGACGAGTTTTTAAATTCATTAGTTTAGGTAGAAAAAAATAATTGATCAAATTTTGGAATTGAATGTTTAAGAAAACCTTCAGATTATATAAGTGTGTTGCAACAATTAAAATATCTTGTATCAAAATTAGAATTGCAATTACAGAGCAATTTTAATCGTAGTGATTATTTCATTCAATAGTAAAGCTTTTTATTTTAACCAATAGTATTGCATTATGTTTTTGCTATAAATTGTTAGTGAAATAGTAAAGTTTAGTGTTCTATAATGACATCATCACCTGTTAGTTTATATCAATTGTGCTAGGAAAAAGTAGCAGGTGAATTAATGGCAAATTTCTGTCTGGATGATTACGAACTGAATTGAGATTCTTAGTTCTTCTTTTGTGATGAGGACAGTGAATTCCCCAATTCGTTTTTTCATACTTTCCTATGAAACAAAATTCCCCAAAACCACAATAAAACACTAACAACACAAAGACTGTATAGTTATGTTTATTCTACCTGATATAATTTCAATAGCACTGCTATCATCTTGTAGAGAATGTACATAAGGTAGAATAAACACAACTATACAGTCTTTGTGTTGTTAGAGTTTTTGTGGTTTTGCGGAATTTTCTTTCATTATATGTTCTTCAGTGCTCTAGTGATTCATATGATCATATTTTACTGTTTACTTAGGCCTCACTACTCACTTGCAATTCTTCTTCTTCAGACTTTTCTGGCTTGGTGTCATTTTCCTGCATTTCTACTCTGTCGGATGGTAAGTCACCAATTGCTTAATAGCCAGTTCATCAATAAACAGTTCCCTTTGAACAGTAACTGGATATCTCTTCTTTCTACTTTTTAAAAACTTTTCAACAATATCAGAATTCTTTCTTCTTCGTTCATTTCCATTTTTTGTAGAGAAGATTATACAGAAAATAATCACAAAACAATAAAAACACAATGAAACAACTATTTACACTTATTTATAAAATTAAACGAAAATACTATTAAAAAATACAGCCTTAATGAAAATTATGTACAGTCTAAATGACTAGATTTCGTCAAAAAACAAGTAATATGATGGATGGTGCATAGTTTAAATGGCCGGTTTTAACTAAAACACTCTCTACACAGTCACTGAGGGAAGAAATGTTAAAAACAACCAAACCAACAACAAGCGGACAGGTTCACTGAAAGCTACTCAGGGGTGAAGAGTTAAGTGTGTTAAAGTTATAAGCTATTCGGCAATCTAAAAAAAAACATGGTCGAAAAAATTGGGTTATTTTTCAGAACCCTCCCAGGTTAATGTATTCAGAAATTCATGACACCTCTTTCAGACAATCTTCACATAGAGTGGGTCATTAAATCACATAACACAAAACTATTTTATTTATAGTTGTGACCGGCAGCATGCCATTTTTGATTAGATTAAATCACTTCTAGAAACCTGTTCTCTCAGTGCTGCACAGTGAGTGGTTTATTTTTTTGGTATAAAATAAGATTGCAGTACAATAAAAATTTAATCAGTCACAAGATAGGTAGTAATTTCAAAAGCAACATGTAATTTATGTGTAAGAACATGCTGTCATTACTAACTCGTCAAGTTTTGTCATTTATGATTCAACACCTCACACTGCATGATGATTACTGAAGGAGGTGACATGAATGGGCCAAACATTAATAAATTGAACAAAAAATTGGAATAATTACAGTAAGTTTGTAGAAATTGGTTTCTTTAAGTATGAAAGATCATACGATTTTTATAGAGATGGTAATTTACATTGTGAAATATTTAATTTGTTTTCTAATAATTTGTATTTACTTCACGTGTATTTTAGTTTATGTTTTATATAGAATTTGTATTGCTAATGGCTCTTTAACTTTAAATTTAAACAGCTCTTAAAAATCAAATATTATAATACAAGTACAATACTGATCCAACCACACATTCTATAACTTATATGATACACAATATGTGAGCTATTTCTAATAAGTTTTATAATTTATGACAAATCTTCATACAATGAAATGATAATACATACAATGACAGTGAATATGAGTTATCAATTCATTTGTAATCTCTAAATTGTATAATATGTGTTTTATGATTTACAGACTAAAAATCAACAAAATGGTACAATCAAACCATTTTAAGTAAAATAAACATTCAAGTACCTACTTCTGACAACTGTTCGAGTGCTTCTGAAATATTAGATTCACAGCAAAAATCCATTAAATTGCTCTTGCCAGTTTCACCCAAAAATATTAAGAGATATTTGATCCTTGTATAAAATCTCTGAAAATTAAAATCAAAATTAATTTTGAATAGAACAAAAATTAAGTTTTTTGTTTGAATTAATTTAGATTTTGGTAATTATAGGAATTTATCTAGATAATAGAGGAAGTAGTTTTCTTCCAACTAAAAAATAAATCTTGAAAATTTGTATTTACCAGTTTAAGAAGAGGTAAACAACAACAAAATCTAAAACAAATCTTAGCACTTTTAATTTGTTTCTTTTTGTGAATACATTATTACTGTTTGATTTCTGATAGTATACAAATAGTTGTTTTTGCTTAGAAATAAATAAATAAATTTATAAAACTGTTTTAAACCAATATTTTTACTATTAAGATTCCTTAATTTTCGCACACTGATTAAAAACACATCTTTTAAATTCATAAAAAGTTACAATTGCACTGACCACTATTGAATGATGGATTTTTACGTTCCATCGTAAATTTAAGAAAATTTTTAATTTGATATAATAAATCACAATTTTGAATTAATGAGACAAAGGTATTCATATTAAAAAAAAAAAAAATTAATTAAAATAATAAACTTGGTCTTTTCAAGACGAAATAATATTTTTATTTTACTTTCAACATGATATAATTATAAATAATAATCTGATGAGTATGTATTAATTATATATGTTCTAATAAACAGCATGTTCAGTTTCAGAAAAATAAAAAAGGACTTCTCATTTACCAAATAACCACGTTTCCATATTATTATTACCATTATTAATTAAATATTATTATTACCATTTACACTTTCAAAAGAATCACGACTCTGAGAATTTTATTAACAAATAATTAGAGTTTAACTTTTTCAAAAATTGGTGAGTTAATTCCACCTGGCGCCGATAAAGCTGAGCAATTTATTTCAATTTTCATTTTTTTTATTGGTTAGCAAAAGTAGTTTCCACAGATTTTTATATAATTACAATTTTGTACCCAAAACTGGACATTATACTGTCAATAGCTTTATTTACAATATCACCAAAAAGACCACGACCTCGTCATTGAGTGTACATTTTTTAAATAAATTATATTATATTAGTTTTCATTAATGATTTATACCAATCATTATATGTCATAACACTTTTAGATGTACCAATTAGACTACTAACATACAACATATACATCACATATTCATGTGTGATTTGTCAGATCCATTATGTATAGAAGGTCCGGACACCTCTTTATGTGTTTTTTTTTTTGAAAATTGTATAAAATCAGCGTTGAATGAATTGGGGAGGAATCATTCTTGTACAGATAGTATAAAAGGTAAAAGGATTGACATATAGTTATGAGTATCATAATGGAGTTCATAGTATATTTCCAAGGCTTTAAAAATCCAAATAATGAGATCATTGTCAAAAAAATTAGTGATTCTGTCTACTAATGATGATGTCTAAAAATTACAGCTTTTTCAACCGCCTTATGGTTTCAGTCAACTACAAATCAGTTTACAAAAACAAGTGATATGGTTGGAAACACAATATCATGGTCTAAGATGGGATTCTGGCGTCACACCCTATTGTGATTTAAAAGATTTGTTTCGTAACATATCGATAAGTAGTAATGTTTATGTTAAAGGAAGCGAAAAACATAAATATTTGTCAATTCTTTTATCAGACTTTAATGTATCAATATAAAAATTAGGACAATGTAATTGATTTAAATTGTCCTAACTTAAGTGTTAAAAAAAAAAAAAAAAAAAATTTGGAATAATTTACTGAAGCCATGTATGTTTGAGCATAATTCAAAAAATTGTGCATATATCAATGCTAATGTTTTACTTCAGTGGTGAAAATTGGAAAAATTAGTTACAGATCGAATTGAAGCTGTGAATTTAGGAATTAAAGAGTGTTTAACTAAAAAATACAAAGGTATGCAAGAAGAATTAATCAAATATTTACCAAAAGAATTTATTATAAATCATTTTGAGAACGTTGAAAATATTTTCAACAAATTATCATTAAATTAAGGAAAGATATAGATGTATTAAACTGTTTACAATGTACCGATCATAAATTTTTTAATTTGTCTAATATTCCATTTGAGATGAAAAAGAAACACTGTTTATACTGTATGCAAAATATTTGAAAACCTCATAAACTAAGTAAGATAACCTCATAAAAAACTAAGTATAAAACTGTTTGTAATCAATATTATTCCATTAGTTATAATGTCATCGCCAAGTGAGAGTGGTACAAGTGAGAGTGTTAACTTGTGTTTAATTGTACCAAACAAAATTTAGCGGAATCAGTGTTTTACCAATCAAAGTTACTGGACAATCTTGTGTGTTGTGGTTGTGGTTGGCATTCTGGTGGAAAAAAATTATCGCTTAAACATTTAATTTTCTGCATAGTGTATTAAATACAGATTGTGTTCAGAGTAAAAATATACCAATAAATTTTAATGAATATGTGCATTGTAAATCTGTTGTTATCAATACTGAGAAAGTGATGAAAGAAACTTATGCTACGTGGACTAAACTTTATACATCAATAGATAAAATGGTGCAAGCTGGTTTTTATTATACTGGATCTTATGATGACGTCACTTGAATTAAATATGGAGTTACACTCGGAGATTGGCAGCAAAATGACGAGTCGAGTTTAGAACATAAAAAGGCATCACCTGATTGTATTCTTTTAAAATTGTAATTTATGTAAATAAATATATTTTAAAAATAGTAATTTATGTAAATAAACATATTTAAAAAATAATAATTTGTTTCTAAATCATTTTAATGTTATCTGGTGTACTGGAAACATGAATATAAGAAGTAGAATTGCTAAAGATTTACAGAAACAAGTTCGAAGGAATTTTCCAAGTCGATATGTAGAACTTAAAGTTTATATGATCTTTATCAGGCTGACCTTGTAGAAATGATGCCATTTTCTAAAGTTAACAAAGGTTTTAAGTATATATTAGTTTTAATACATTTTTTTACTAAATATGCTTTAGCTATACCAATAAAATATAAAAATTCGTGTGAAATTGAAAAATCATTGAATCCTATTTTAGAAAAGTATCCTATGAAAAATTTACAAACCGATAAAGGTACCGAATTTTATAATACAAAAATTCAATCCTTGTTTAAAGAAATATAATGTAAATTATTATTCTACTTTTTCTGATAAAAAAGCTTCCATAGTTGAAAGGTTAACCAGAACATTAAAGGGTAAAATGTGGCAAAGCTGTGCATAATACTGTGCATAGAACAATAGGTATGAATCCAAATAAAGTTAATAAAAACAATGAAAGTTTAGTATTAGAAAGAATTGTTAAAAAGAGAAATGTAAAAGTTACAGTGGTGCGATTTCAAGAAGGGGATAAAGTTAGAATAATTAGATATAAGAAACCGTTCACTAAAGGTTATTTAGCAAATTGGATTAATGAGGTGTACACAGTGTGGAGAGTTCAATCAACACTTACAGTAACTTATATTTTAAAAGATGAAACAGGTAATATAATTAAAGGTGGAATTTATCAAGAAGAGTTGAGTAAATCCAAGGTTGGTAATGTGTATTTAATAGAAAAAGTGTTACATAAAAAAGGTAACAAATCGTTAGTATGGTGGATGGGATTTGATAAAACCAAAGACTCGTGGATAAATGCAAAAGATTTAATATGAAATTTGTAAAACAGTCGTCTAGATTGCCAATTATAAATCTAGACTCTTTTATTATGTCGAAAATAAAAATGAAACAAAAAAAAAAACATGACATGTTATTGCCTTGTAATATTAGATCAATTATTTGTGGACCCTCTAATACAGGTAAAACAAATTTGGTAATAAATGTATTTGTTTCCAAAAATGGATTATATTTCGAAAACATTTACGTGTTTTCTAAATCTCTATATCAACCTAAATATAAATTTTTACAATGTATTTTAGATGATATACCAGAAGTGGGTTATTATCCATTTACCGAAAATGAAAAGATTCCAAGTCCAAATGATATCAAACCAAATTCAATTATGATATTTGATGATGTGGCTTGTGAAAAACAAAATAATATTTACAATGGGTCGTCATAATAATATTGATACATTTTATTTTTGTCAGACGTATAGTTACGTTCCAAAACAATTAATCCGTGATAACACTAATCTTATTGTATTGTTTAAACAAGATGAACGAAATTTACGTCATATTTATAATGATCATGTCAACACAGATATGGAATTTGATATTTTTAAAAACATATGTTCGCTAGGATGGATAAGGATAGTAACTCATTCATAGTCATTGATAAAGAGAGCGTAATAAACAAAGGCCATTATCGATTTGGATTTGATACATTTATCAACATCTAAATTGATGTCATTCTGTTATTAGTGTTCATTATGCACACAAAGATGCCAGAGGATATTATTATAGAAATAAATAAATCACGAAAAAATATTAAGGACAAACATCGTACTCTAAATCGCGGTATTATGGAGACGGAGAAATTATTTTAAAAACAATTAAAACCTATTGTTGATCCTTTAAAAAAAACTAGTTGAGAAAAAACAAAATTTAGAAACGGAATCAATAGAGAAGAAGCCCATAAAACGTAGATTAGAATTAAGTGGAGGAGAAATGGAAGAAGAATTAGATTTTGTAGATTTTGGTACACCTTTAGAGGAAAGAAAAAAATTTTATCCTGTACAAGTTCAGAAACGCAAGAAAAATGAAAATTTAAGTTGATATTTATACACTGATGACTTTGAAGATTACGATTATGAAGTTGTTGCTAGAACTGAGAGTAGGAAAAAACGTATAGCTAGACACGAACTGTCTATGGATGCTGAAGATAACGAAATGGAAGTAGAACCGACACAACTCGTTGAAAATTCCGAACCTGAAGTATACGAATCATTTACTACAGGTGAAAAATTGATTAAAACACCTGAAGGAAGTGTTTGAATTAATATAATTTGTATTATATTTGAATAATATAATACAAATTATATTAATAATTCTTTTACTGGACATATATCGAAAATTTATTTTAACAAACTTATTAATGCATGCAGTAAAAAAATTGACAATGCTTTTGGTCCACACATTATTGGTAACATTTGGATGTTAGGTGATAAAGTGTTAGAACTTAATAAAGACGACTTGGTTATTAATGGTAAACAATATACTGGAACATTGGGATTATATGAATTAATTTTTATGAATGATCCAGATCCATACGTGTATGCAGAAGAAGATTAAAAAACTTCTGGTGAGATTTTAAAAGAAACCAATGTGTATAGACAAAATAATTCGGCAATAGGAAAAGTGAAATCTATCAGAAGTAAAAAATATAAGAATATAATATCAAAATTGATTAATGAAAACCGACATGGGTTAAAAATAAATAATAAATGTCAACAAAAAACTCGGTGAGGAAATGATTGTTATTAATTCGCAACCGCAATATGTATATTGGAATAGTGTTAATGAATTACATGAGCGGCTGAAGCTATTATTATCTTCCCAGCAGGCAGGCAATACGGGTCATATTAACGAAATTAATTCAATATTAGAAAAACTAGTTGAAACAGGATTATTAATAAAAGTTGAAAAATTAGTGTAGATAAATTTAGGCAATATTCTAAATTTTCAAGACAAAGAGGACATCAGGGACCACCCAGAAGAGGATTTGAAATAACTATAAATGGTGATTATAATATACAAAATAAGAGATTATGCAATGTTCATGAACCGTTACTTGATGCGGATGGAGTTAATTTGAAAACAATGAGAGACGAATGTTTGTCATTTAATAGTGAAAATAAAGAAATATATAAGTTAATGGTAAAAATAGAAAAATATGTAACATTGCACCACCGATATCAGATAGATGCAACAAAAAATATTTTGATCAATATGCAATTCTTGTAAAAACCCGAGAAGGACATTTCTCATTTGAAAATATAAAACTGCAGAACATGGCAAGTCCAGAAACGGAAAAAGATGCAATTACTTTGGAATATTTAAAAACACATGTCTATATGAAGAATGAGGATATTAATTTTAATAATAATCGCTTAATGAATATAAAAACATCAGATCTCGGGGAATGCAGTATCTTTACGTAAAGTTTTAGATTTGTTGTATATGTCGTATGTTAGTAGTCTAATTGGTACATCTAAAAGTGTTATGACATATAATGATTGGTATAAATCATTAATGAAAACTAATATATAATTTATTTAAAAAATGTACACTCAACGACGAGGTCGTGGTCTTTTTGGTGCTATTGTAAATAAAGCTATTGACATTTTACCTTTTGAACTTCATATTATAGGTTATCAGTAATAAATTAGACTCTGCGTCTAAAATTCACGATATAGCCTATAACAAATATACTGATAGTAAAAATCGAGCCATTGCCGATAAGGAGATTGGGAATGTGTAAAATCATCGGATAGCAGTTTAGGGGAAAAAAGTGTAGCGTGGCAGTGACTAATATAATGAAGGCAAAAAATAAATTAGATGGTGGGTCTAATAAAAGAAAAAAGAAAGATTCAACGAAAATAATTTTTTAAATGTTTGAAATTATTAAAAAAAAGTAACCAACCTAGAAGGAAAAGGTTTATATGTTCGACCATATAGAGGTAGTGGACAAACAGTAAAAAAAAAAAAAAGAAGAAGCGCAGAACTTGATGAAAATAATCAACTCTATTGCCAATAAAGCTTTATCAACATTAGAATTATTAACTTACGCTAACATATTGAAAATTCCATACTTGAGAGGTGTGTTTATGCGTAACACGTTACCAGAATTTGTATTAGATAATGAATCAGCTATAATTAATCTCGATAGTTTCAGAGGACATGGTTCACATTGGGTTTGTTACAAAAAACGAAAAAATATTGTTCATTATTTTGATAGTTTTGGAATTTTAAGACCACCTGTTGAATTGGAAAAATATCTGAATTCAAAAGAACGAGTAATTATTAAATTCAATCCAAAAAAATTCAAAAATTTCAATCTGTCAATTGTGGTCAATTGTGGTCATTTGTGTTTAGACTTTCTCGCTTCTCAGTCATGATTTGTATATCTGAAAGGAATTCAGACTTTACATGTGAATTTTTTCTCCCTATTGATTTGTCTACATCATTAAAATTGGAAATAGAATTCGTTGATCTAATGACTTACAATTCTATCCCAAATATAGAGAATGATAAATTTTACTATGGAAAATTTGAAGAAATTGTATTACCAGAAGGAACGTATGAAATCAATGACATAAACAACTTTTTAAGAAATGAACTGCAAAAAAGAACATATAAAATTCCGATGAAACACCAACAAAACTTACTATTAAAGCAAAAAATAATACTTTAAAAAACAGAAGTACATTGTAATACACAATTTTTTTTTAAAAAAGGTGATAAAACGATAGTATAGCATCTTTATTAGGTTTCAGAGATAAGGATGAAACCTAATCTTTATTAGGTTTGTTATTGCCTGAAGATGAATGGATTACATCGCCCAATCAAGCAGCTATTGTCAAAGTAGATGTTATTAGAGTTTTATGTAATATAATTAGAGGTTCATATAAAGATGGGATTGAAGGTCACGTATTGCTCGAATTTTATCCAGTAGTAGAACCTGGATTCAAAATAGTTGAAAAACCTACAAACGCTAGAGAACTGTTGCATATAATCAATGTCACATTAGAAGATCAATATGAGAAGTTAGTAAATTTTAGAGATGAAAATATAATAATTTGTCTTCACTTAAGATGCGTATGATAACATTTAAATCATACGTTTTAATCATCTTGTTAACGTTGTTACAACATTCAAAGCCAATTATAATTTGTTATTTGCATAAAACATTGCTTCAGACTGTGATTATAGTTAACCTTGATTTACCATTCTAAATTAATTATTGTATAATTTGTATATTCATTGCATCAGCTTGCTTGGTTACTTGAAAGTTCAAGGAAAGAAGAGATTTTACATGTCAAAAAATAATGTTATCATTTATCAGAAAAACCTGTATCATCCAAAATCAATAGCTTACCACCTTTTTCTAAGATATAGACAATTTTTTGTATTATTTGTCAATATATTTAGGGGAAAAAATCATAAATTTGTTACATTTTCAAAATTTAAAAAATTAGTTTACGAAAAAGGGGACATTGTTCATTTGATTTTCAACAATTTACCAAAAATAGTAATATATATTTTATATAAAAGTTCTATATATCATTATGTTCAGAAAGGTGCATAGAATCTAGGTGTGTAGTGAAAAAAAAAAAGTTAGATGTATCACATTTGGAGTTTTTTGGTCAAATACCAAAAAAACGGAAAGTAAAAAGAGAATAATTTTACAGAAATCGTTAATTACACCATACAAATAACTTTTTTGGATTTTTTTCAATGATTAGTAGAGATTTGTAATATATTTGTGAATATATTTAGGGGAAAAAAATAATAATTTGTTACATTTTCAAAATAAAAATAACGATTTCCCCTAAAAAGTGATACTCTGACGGTTGAGGTTAGGTATGACACCTCGATAATTTAGGCGTAATTAGTAACTTTCTAAAACTAGGCCTAAATAAAAAAAAAAATGTTACTTTACAAAGAATAACACACATATTCACTTGTATAATCAAATAAAACACTCAATATAAGAAAATTTGCATATAGGCTAAATTAACAACATACCTCTTAGGTTATCCCAAATATAAACCGTTCACAAACTAGAAATTCACTCAAAAATATAAACTTTAGAAATAAAAACACATATATTGTAACTTGTATACAAAATTATATACAATTTGTATGCACAAACCTTCAAAATAACAAATATCTAACCCCAAAACAATATGCGCTACGTCATTTGTTACAGTCATTACGTCGCACAATTGCGTATGTTCCGAGATCAAAACAAAACCTTCTAAGTAAGTATTGCCTATATCGAGTGGTACCAACTTGAAGAATGAAATGTCATCTACAACATATTATCAATATCGAAACAAAAATTCGAAATGAAAAAGAGATTATGTCATTTCGTTAACTGCACCGAATGCCAATTGAATTTCGTGCCGTCAGGTTTCTTCTATGGTCAAGTAGAAATATCTCTGGATCTATGAGACGCAGAAAAATTTGTAATCTACAGTTAGAAAGAGAAACATGTGATCTATAGAACAGTGTTTTGGTTGACTTAATTGACAGATAAATAGATTTGTAATCATATGGGGAAAAATGAAGTCGCGTTTACTAAAAACCGCAGTTGAAATTTACGATTTTACGCATCAAAAATATGCGAACTTCACCAATTTTTGGAATATTATTTATAACGTATTGTGGTTTTTTTTGCATGATTATGCATATACGGAACATTAGCTTTCCAACGGTATTTTATTTATTGAGATAGGACGATTTTAAGTAGGCGTAATGTTGAATTGCAAAATACATGTTTTCCGGACGTTAGACTAGACCATGCATTAAAAATCCACCCGCTGAGAGGGTCGGTGCCGCTTCTAGAGTCAAAGAATTGACAATTTGTTCTAGGAGTAATGTCTTTATTGACATTATTGAAGTTAACGGACTGAAAATGTGGAGCTATGGCGGTTTTCTTAAATCAATAAAATCATTTACAACACAGTCGGAATTTCCATATACATTCAAGAACGACAGTGATGTCAAAAATACCAATGTCATCACAAACAATAGGAATTTGGAGGAGATCGTTATGCTGTTAGGAAAGCTACTATACCAAACACTATAACACCAATAGTGTAACACTAATAGAGATATGGGCTGCTAGAAAACGTTCAGCTAATAGACAGCTTGGAAGTTTGTATGGGTGAAATGTGGGTTGATGAAGAGAATTGACAATTGTATTTTTTATTTTAATAAAAGAAATATTATATTACATAATTGTATTTTTTTGATTTTCTTTATAATCTTATTTTCATTTCATCAGTGTTAAAGTAGACTTCATACCAGTTGTATGAAATTTGCGAAATATGGGTTTTGTATTTACACCAACTCACATTCCAAAATATAAATTACAAATAAGTCTACCAAAAATCATTCGTCAACCAAAACATTGAAGAGTTAACATTGAGTAATCAATTATTTCTTAAATCCCTTTGTGGTTATAAATTAAATAGTAATTATAGATCAAATATTAAATATTGATTCACAAACTATTAACAATGATTCCATTATAGATTATGAATGGTACTCACATAATCCATAATCTTCTAATTCATCTGGTACTGGTGATGAAATTAGAATACCTGTGCATAAACAGGATGTGTACACATTAACCATTAAAAAAATTTTTTTTTTTTTGGTTGAAGGTAAAATAGTAAAAGGTGATGAAACTATTGATAATTCTACTGAACTTATTAGCAATGAGATTGCATTTATGTTTGAAGAAATATGTTATGAAATATGTGGAACAGAAATAGACAGAGTTAAAAATGTTGGTATTACTACAACAATGAAAATGTTTTAACATTATGGCCTGGTTAAGGAAATTTAATCAAGAATTTTGGATAGTCAATAGACACATCGTCTTTACCAGAAAGGGGTACTTTTTCATTTTGTATACCACTAAGACATTGGCTTGGTTTCGCCGAAGATTATAATCACATTATTTTTAATGTAAAACAAGAATTAGTTTGATTACGATCTTCTACAGACAAAAATGCAATTTTTAAAAAAACTGCAGTAGCAACACATGTTAAAATAATTATATCTAAAATTGCATGGAAAATTCCTTACGTACAAGTTGATGAAATAAAATTGTCTTTACTGAAAATGACAGATCAAGACCGTCCAATATCCTCAACTTTTAGATGTTGGCAACTACACGATTATCCTGTTCTACCGTCATCAAAAAATCAAACTTGGACTGTGAAAACTTCTATGTTGGAGAAACCGCGATACATTATTATTGGATTTCAAACAGGAAGAAAAGATAATTATACACAAATTGCTGGTCTTTGTGATATTGAGAACATTAAACTTTATTTAAATTCAAAATATTACCCTTATGATAATATAAATGGAAACAAAGCAATTATATATGATTTATATAGTAGATTTCAGTCATCATATTACCAAGGAAGTTATGATCAACCTTTTCTTGATAAACTTGTTTTTCTCCAGAAAACACCATTATTTGTGATTGACCGTTTGAAGCAGATGGATACATTAAAAACGGGCTCATTGGATGTAAGACTTGAACTGCAAACTACATCAGATTTTCCAGCTAACACCGCTTGCTATTGTCTAATTATTCATTATGCGCTTGTTCAATATACAACTCTTTCAGGAATTGTTAAAAAAATAATATAGAATATTTTGAATCAATAAAATTTTATTTACATGACATATGTTTCATTATATTAAATATAATACAACAATACATATTTACACTTTAAAATACTTTAATTTTAATACAATATATTACATTTAACTCATTTCATCACTATCATCATTATCATCATCATTTAATAAATCTTTTGACATTTGATTTTTGATTAATTCCTTTAATGAAAAGTGTCCATATGCTAATGTTGTAATACCATCGTCACAAATAAATCTATTATCATCATCAACACTAAGAGCCAATTTATCTACTGTTATTGTTTGTACAATGTATTTTTTTTATCTAAATTTTTTAGTCTTTTATATTTTGTCTTTTTTTGTGTTGTATAAAATATATGATGCCAACCAAGGACTTTCATTGAATCGCATAATTCTGTGTATTTTTGTAAGAACTAAACCGTGGTTTAACGCTTGTTTTAAATTTACGTAATGACACACATATTACTTTTTTGGTTAGAGAGTAGTTAGTAATTTAGCTTGCTTACTACATAAAGGACAATTAATTTCAGGTAGAAAAGGAAGTTCATTGTGTTGGAAATTAAGTGATATAGGATATTCTATATCAACTTCTAGGATATAACCAATTGGTGAATCATCTGGAATGGACATAACATTAAAAGAATGTAAATTTTTCGTTATCCATTTGAAGGAATTGAAAGGTAAAGGTTTGGTCATACTCTAAATTTGTAGCATCAACATAAATCAAAAAAGATGTAGGTGTGTCCGATTTATAATTATTTTGTAATGAATTGTTGGCCTCAGCATGTCTAGTTACACAAGTAGTTATTCCACCTCTGATCCCCTCTTCAATAAAAAGATATTTATCATAATCTTGGAATATTTCCAATTCAACGCATAGCATCAAACGTTAAACCTAATAATGTAAAATAATATCCAACATCTAAACCATAATTTTCAATAGATAAACTTCTAAAGTTCTCAAACCTCACACAATAACAATATATTAATAAATAAATACAGATCACTATATCCACCTAAAGTTGTACATTTAAAATGATTCTATACATTTACTGCATGTGCATAGTCATCATCTGATATTCAAGGTAATTATAAAACTTTTCTTTAGACGATAGCTCAACCTCTCCCAACTTGTTCCAAGAATCGGTATAATTATAGAGATATATACCTTTCCTTGCTACAAGTAACATATCATTTTCAGAAAAATGTTTAATTGTATGATTAAATTTAACACGTGGCAAACTATTAGTCAATTTACATAAACTTGAGATCATAAATTTAAATGTATCAATAAATCTTAAAGTAATTCCATTAATAGTTTTTTTTGGAAAATGTTATATTTTTCTGTAGTATTAGGAATACATTGATAACTTGTTAATCACAACCTAGTGTGACAATGTGAAAAATCAAGTTTGTAATAGGTGTTAAACGCGCGAGATTAAAAATACAGAGAGTGGGAGAAGCCAGTGAATAAAGCGTAGCTTTCGTCAAATTATGAAAGGGAAGTAAAATGGATTTTCAAGGCAACATAATGAATTACGATGTTTAGTGTAGGTATAAATTAAAATGTACAGATGTTTAATTTTAGTATTGTGTGATTGGGTACAAGTGTTTTCTTCTATCATTAATAATTAATAAAATGTGTAGAGAGAAAGGGGTGTGTGGACTGTGTAGAACAGCGGAAACGAATTATGGAGGAGGTTAGAGCCGGTTTCCAATTAAAAAGGAAGGAAGTAAGAATTTGCCTCATGGCAATAGCAGTCGAAGTCCAGCGATTGAAGGGACAAGATGTGTTTTCTAAAAAGTCTAAGTCCAGCGTTTGGAGTGACAAGTTGTGTTTTTTAAGAAAAGTCTGAGGGAAGCGATTGAGTTGATAATGTGTTGAACAGTTGATTAGGAACGTTTAAGATGGTGAGAGGTGTTCTAAAAGGTTATGAAATCTTAATGAACAATGTAATGTTAATATGAGATGTATTTTTTATGAGAAATTTGGTAGACCGATGAAAGTGACAATTTGAACATGTGTTTGGTGATAAAACTAAGTGTATAAACGTTTTAAAACATATATTCTTGCTCTTACACATTAATCCTATTGGACAAAGAACGTTTGAAATAAATAAGACTGTCGTGTGAGTCAATGGAAATTATTTCTTTAGAACAATTTAGGGAAATATCATGTCCCGGTGTTTTAATACTTTCTAGATAAGGCAGAACTATTTAAAATAATGAACAGTTTGTTAAATCCTTATAAAGGATTTTTGTATCATTGTGTATCGGAAGGATGGAGACTAGACGAGCTTTGAGCACTGGAAGAACTGCAGTTTGAAGCCTTCTTTGGAATCCCAGGACATCAGGATTCATCGCAACGGATTTTTTTATTATGTGTAGATGTCGTGGTATAGACATCATAAACAATTTATCATGTTAAAGATATATATTATGAATAGAGTGTGATTTTGCTAGATGTATGCTTGTTTTTATATTTTTGTTTAGTATAAATGCAAAATAATTAATTTCTTTAAACATATTTAAGTCTTCTTTAGAGACACAGAACATTAATTTTTTAATGATTTAAATTCTTTTGTTGCAACACTAAAATGCAAAGTATGAAATTCATAAAATTTAACTCTTTGATTCAAATTTAAAGAAGTAAATTCAGATAAAAGATTTTTTAACCAGGAAAATAATATTCATGTTTGTTTTCAGGATATGTCTATGTCACTGTATAAAAATAATTGTGTTTTTTATTTAATAAATGTTTTCTTTGTAACATTTCAGCCAAAGTGTTCTCATTTAAAACCAAAATCCACTGTAAGTACACTGTAAAAAGAGCCTGCGACCCCAGAGATTTTATAAATAATTAAATTCATTCTCTTTTCTAAATTGGTATGCTAAGGCAACCTGGCGCCCTAAAGTCGAGCAATTTAATAAGATAATAACAAATAAACAAAAGTAACTTCACCTAAATTTTTGAATTGTTACAAATGGCGCCCAACGTGGGGCATTTTTTAATGAACAAAAGTAACTTCCATATTAATCTTAAAGTCTGCCCCCTAAATTTTTTGAATTGTTACAAATGTCGCCGCAACTGTTGGGCTTTTTTAGTCGAAAGTACAGTGATTTTGGTAATGCGAACATTTAATCAAGGTAAGGACTCTCTAAATAAAATAAGAAAGATTCTTTTTTAAAATTTTTTGTGTTAAATATAAGATAAAAATGGAGTCAGAAATTGTAAATGTTAATAATAATGATGAACAGGTAGGGTTAGGAAATCAAAATTTTTTAAACAATTTAGAACCAATGGAGTATACAGAGAATATTTTTGGGAACATAGGGCAACTACCAATACAAATAACAAAAAGTAATGAAGAATTAGATGAACAATTCGCGCAAGATTTTTTAGATCAAGAAATAAGTAGTAATAGTAATAGTAGACGTTCAAGTGTGAACGGGAATAGTAGTTCGGGTTCGGATTATAATGGGTTTGATAGTGATGGGATTCTAAATAGTAAAAAACAGTGTGAAGATATCAATAAAGAAATGGTAGGAATGTTAGGAGTAGAAACGGTAGAAGAAAATTTAGACAAGGAATCAAGGGATGAACAGGTTAGGGTAATTGAACAGGATAGATTAAATAGAGATGATAAAGTAATGAGAATGTTGGAAGTAATGATGAAAGAGATGAATGGTAAATTTAGTCAAAATAGTTCAGAATTAAAAGAAACAAATAATAAAATTGAACAGAATAATCTAGAATTTAAACGAGATAATGATAAGAAGTTTGAATGTATAAATAATAGGTTTGATCAAAACAATTTGGAATTAAAAGAAATAAGTAATAAATTTGATCAGAATAAGCTAGAAATTAATGAAAAACTAGAGAATTTTAATATTAAACTTGAACAGAATAATGTTAAATTGGATAAGATAAATAATGACCTAAAACAAAGCAAGTTAGAACTAAGACAAGATAATTTAGATTTAAGAGAAGCAATGTGTAAAAAATTTGAAGAAATGAGGGTTGAATTAAAACCAAATTATGTAAAATTAGAACAGAATCTTAAATTGGAAATTAAACAAATGGAAATTAATGTAATGGAAACTAATAATAAAGTAGAATTTGAATTAAGCTATTGTGAGAAAAAAGTAGAATTTGAACAGATTAATAGTGTAGAAGGTGTTTTGGTAGAAAATATTAATAATTTAGATAACAATTTAAATCAAGCAATAGCTGAAATTGAAATTAACAGTTTTAATGAAATAAATAACATGTCAAATGATTTGATAATAATAGAGGACAATTGTGTAAATGACTGTGTTCAAGAAATTGTTAAAAAGATAAATAATGGGTTAACGTGTAACAAGGTATATCTAGAAACAGCAAAGAACGTTGAAATTAATATGTCTAGTGGGGTAGGAATAGGTATAAGTAATTCAAAAAACAAAGTAAAAGTAAATAATCTAATAACGAAGGTATCAGCTGTTTATTTTAAAAAACAAGTGGGTCATAAGAATGTAGAGTTTAAAAATTATGTAATGATAAAATTTAAGAGTATCTTTCAAACCCAAGAACAAGAAATTAAAAGTTTTTGTGAGAAATCTAACTTTAAATATAATTTTGAAAATGAAAATGTAGAGATAGTAAAGGAAGGCTTTGTGATGATATACAAAAATGGTGGGGTAAGGATTCCCAAGCTGACAGCTGACAAATTTAGGTCATTGGATTCTAAGATGTTTGAGAGAAAGAGAAATGTAGATATGTCTGTAAGGGAGAAAGAGAAAGGTATTTTGTCAATACTCCGAGACAATAACAAAGGGGAATCTTTTGTTAGGAAAGGGTCTGTTGTGATGACTAGGCAAGACAAACTGTCCATGTGGACAGAGGTATTTAACGCTAGAGATATTTACAAAAATCAAATCATGTACTTTAAAATCTTTCACCAATCGGGAAATCATCGCAAAAAACAGATAATTCATAATTGTTGTAATCAATTGAAATTTGGAACAACTAATAATAATGTAAAGACATTTTTATAATGACACAAGGACTTGATTTTGAAAAATAATAAATAGAATAAGAGTTTTGTTAATAAATAAGTTTAAGTTTGATAATAAGTAATTAAGAGTTATGAATATTAATAATTTGTGTGTACTAATAAATTTTGTAAGCTAAGACAGAAATATAGAAAGTAATTATAAGCCAAGCGTAAAATGTTAGAAGTTTTAGTTAAGAAAGGTTTCAGTATTTGTTCAAGTAAAGACGCTGGATTATAGCAGTGAATAACTTTATATGTTTATAGAAGAAATAATATTTAGAAAACGTGACGATAACAGATTAGTTAGAAGAAAAGATCATTGGAGATGCAAGATTGTTAGTAAATAACCGAGTGTTGTTTATTCCAAAATAAATATTGACTTTACGTGTTAAGATAAAACAGATTGGTTAGAAGCAAAGATTCAGAGTAGTGTTGAAGAAATAAGATTCAATATTAAGTAGGTGGATTCAATATTAAATATTCAATAAAATGTGACGAGAGAGTTGAGATTCATCTGCAGACCGTATTGGAACTAAAAGGTTTTCATGTCTTATCAGTAGACAGATAAGGATTGTCTCATACCGAGGGGACTTGTTTATGCTTAAATCAAGCCTAAGATTCTATTGCGTATGACATTGAGACGAGATACAGGGTGTTACGAATATGCTGTTCTGAAAATGAAAAACTTTTGGTTTATAATTCTAATATAACTTGCGTTTTCAAATAAAAATGGTTTAAATAAAGGATAATTGATTTTAAATAAGGTAAATTGAGTAAAGGTAGATCACTTGAAGAACTTTAATAGTATTAAATGTAAAATTTCTAAGTAAAGAACTTAGAATAAATTTTAAAAATAAAATTTTCTTTTTGAATTGGAATGATAACATCTAGAAAGGATTAAATAAACAGAAAATCGACGATGCTAGTAATAAGCTTGGTAAAATAAATATTATTTCAACTTCGGATAATACAATTTGAATGAAATTTTTTATGAATTTTAAAATTTTCTTCGTGTAAATGCATTTAAGGAGTACATGAACATTTTGGGAGGAGGCAGGAGTTTATGTAGTAAAAGAAATTGTTTTATTTGTGAAAATGAAGCAATTTGGGGACTGCACGAAAGGCGTGTTGTGAGTTTGGAGTGTGTGGTGGGCGGTATTTCGAATCAAGTAGGGATATCGCATTTCAACCACTGCATATTTTAGGGTCATAACATGTTGTTTCGTGTAAGAGTCCAGAGTGTAACTAGAATTGTACATGTAAAATATTAGACCATCAGAAGGATAGGAAGGTGAGAAGGGAGGTAAAATGCATAAAATAATAAAAAATTCATAAAAAATCAAATAAAAAAGGTATAAATAAAAAGCAAAATAAAAATGGAACGTTGGAGGGTTTTATTAATCGACGTTCGGCAGGACTTCATCATCAGAACAGAGGAGTATTATTTATTTGCTGTTACGGTGATGAAGTGCGGCCGAGTTTTGAAAAATAAAATAAGAAAAAACAAAAAACAAAAAACAAAAACAAAAACAAAAAATTGTCATACGACTCATGTAAATGAAATATAGTTAAAATTTTGACAATTTTGAGAAGTTTCAAGAACAAAGAGTTCTTATTTTGTGTTGAGAAATACAGAAGTTTAGTAGAAGAAGTTCAAGAGAGAACCTAGAGTTCTTGATTATATTATAAAATATAAAGTTTGGTAGGCGAACTGTCTTTCGAGGCAGGATGTAGCTATGTTCGAGAAGTGATATGATCAAGGCCTAAGATATCATTTCTAGAAGGTAGTGATTTAGAGTTAATTGGAAAACTTATCAAAAAATCCAACGTAGTTGTTTAAAGTTCTGTCACATGTAATTTTGGGCAAAAAACATAAACAATGACTTCTGTTTGTAAGTGTCATAAACTTTCATAGATATAGGAAAAGTTTTTTTTGAGTCTATTCTAACAAGTAGAAACAGATGTTGAAGGAAGTAGTCAAGGAACGATGGGACAATGCTTTCATGGTGAAAGGAGGGGGTTTGTTAAGAAACAAAGCCTAGAAATAAATCGGACGTGACAGGAAGGAGAGTTTTTATTTGAAATGAAACGAAAAGTTTTATAAAATTGTAAAAATGTTGATTAGGTGATTAGAATAGGTAAATAGATGTTGAATTGTAAAAAAGATAAGTTGTATGTTTGATGTTATGAATATTAAGAATTATTTAATAATAAAATGATAAAAGTTGTTAGTCTTAAGTGATTTATGGTGTGGAAAATTAAAAAATAGTTGTTTAAAGTTTGAGAATCTATGTGAGTTTTGCCAAGACAGATAATAATTAAGTTTTTTAAGTTTTTTGATGTTAAATAATGAGTAAAGGAGGTTAAGTTTTTGTTCTTTAAAGGAAGGAATAGTAAATTAACAATGATAAGAGAGATTTTGATGAAATTGATAAATGAAATGAATAAGTAATGTTTTTTTTTAATAAATAATGTTTGAATTTAAAACAATAGATGATTGTGAGAAGTTATTTGATAAAGATGTCTAAAAATTTTGATGAAATAAGGTGTTAGCTGGGAAAGCAATGTAAATTTTATTTTTTGGAGTTTTTGTATACAAGTTATAGATGATTAAGGAGATTTTGATGAAGTAATTTAAATGAGAGAATTTTTGAGTTTTATATGAAGATGATGACTTTACAGAATTGTTGAGTAAAGTGGTATTTAAGATGAAGTTGTTCTGTTAAGAAACTTTTATAAAAAAGGTAGTTAGGTTGCATTAATGGTAATTTTTTAGTTTTTAAGAGGTTTTTTGAATACTACGATGAAATAAAGGAAATATGCGACGATTTTAATGAAATAAAGGAAATATGCGACGATTTTAATGAAATAAAAGGAGATTTGAGGAATTCTGCGAATAAACGACGATTATCATGATTTTTTAAAGGAAGCTACGTTGAGATAAAGAGATAAATATGAATGATAAAGAGGTTTTTTGAGGATTAATGCAACTTTGATTATTAAAATATGAAAGATAAGATGGAAATAATTTTAAGATAGGATACTGAGAGAAAAACAATTGTAAAGAGGTAATTTTGAAATAAATAGATGAGTTTTGTAAGCAATTTTATTTTTGTTTGATAATAATGATGTTATATTTTTGAATTTTAGTTGAAGAAAAGAGTTTTTTTTTGTAATTATAAAATCAGTAGTTAACATGTTATCCCAGCAAGACAAAGGAGAATTGAGATTTTAAGTAAGAATAAATAGTTATTGGATTTAAACTAAAATAAATAATAAAATTAAAGTCTGAATTGAAAAGTTTTAAGGTGAATTGAAGCAATGTTGAGTAATAAGTAAAAGTAAAATAACCTTTTTTGGTTGAAGGTAAAATAGTAAAAGGTGATGAAACTATTGATAATTCTACTGAACTTATTAGCAATGAGATTGCATTTATGTTTGAAGAAATATGTTATGAAATATGTGGAACAGAAATAGACAGAGTTAAAAATGTTGGTATTACTACAACAATGAAAATGTTTTAACATTATGGCCTGGTTAAGGAAATTTAATCAAGAATTTTGGATAGTCAATAGACACATCGTCTTTACCAGAAAGGGGTACTTTTTCATTTTGTATACCACTAAGACATTGGCTTGGTTTCGCCGAAGATTATAATCACATTATTTTTAATGTAAAACAAGAATTAGTTTGATTACGATCTTCTACAGACAAAAATGCAATTTTTAAAAAAACTGCAGTAGCAACACATGTTAAAATAATTATATCTAAAATTGCATGGAAAATTCCTTACGTACAAGTTGATGAAATAAAATTGTCTTTACTGAAAATGACAGATCAAGACCGTCCAATATCCTCAACTTTTAGATGTTGGCAACTACACGATTATCCTGTTCTACCGTCATCAAAAAATCAAACTTGGACTGTGAAAACTTCTATGTTGGAGAAACCGCGATACATTATTATTGGATTTCAAACAGGAAGAAAAGATAATTATACACAAATTGCTGGTCTTTGTGATATTGAGAACATTAAACTTTATTTAAATTCAAAATATTACCCTTATGATAATATAAATGGAAACAAAGCAATTATATATGATTTATATAGTAGATTTCAGTCATCATATTACCAAGGAAGTTATGATCAACCTTTTCTTGATAAACTTGTTTTTCTCCAGAAAACACCATTATTTGTGATTGACCGTTTGAAGCAGATGGATACATTAAAAACGGGCTCATTGGATGTAAGACTTGAACTGCAAACTACATCAGATTTTCCAGCTAACACCGCTTGCTATTGTCTAATTATTCATTATGCGCTTGTTCAATATACAACTCTTTCAGGAATTGTTAAAAAAATAATATAGAATATTTTGAATCAATAAAATTTTATTTACATGACATATGTTTCATTATATTAAATATAATACAACAATACATATTTACACTTTAAAATACTTTAATTTTAATACAATATATTACATTTAACTCATTTCATCACTATCATCATTATCATCATCATTTAATAAATCTTTTGACATTTGATTTTTGATTAATTCCTTTAATGAAAAGTGTCCATATGCTAATGTTGTAATACCATCGTCACAAATAAATCTATTATCATCATCAACACTAAGAGCCAATTTATCTACTGTTATTGTTTGTACAATGTATTTTTTTTATCTAAATTTTTTAGTCTTTTATATTTTGTCTTTTTTTGTGTTGTATAAAATATATGATGCCAACCAAGGACTTTCATTGAATCGCATAATTCTGTGTATTTTTGTAAGAACTAAACCGTGGTTTAACGCTTGTTTTAAATTTACGTAATGACACACATATTACTTTTTTGGTTAGAGAGTAGTTAGTAATTTAGCTTGCTTACTACATAAAGGACAATTAATTTCAGGTAGAAAAGGAAGTTCATTGTGTTGGAAATTAAGTGATATAGGATATTCTATATCAACTTCTAGGATATAACCAATTGGTGAATCATCTGGAATGGACATAACATTAAAAGAATGTAAATTTTTCGTTATCCATTTGAAGGAATTGAAAGGTAAAGGTTTGGTCATACTCTAAATTTGTAGCATCAACATAAATCAAAAAAGATGTAGGTGTGTCCGATTTATAATTATTTTGTAATGAATTGTTGGCCTCAGCATGTCTAGTTACACAAGTAGTTATTCCACCTCTGATCCCCTCTTCAATAAAAAGATATTTATCATAATCTTGGAATATTTCCAATTCAACGCATAGCATCAAACGTTAAACCTAATAATGTAAAATAATATCCAACATCTAAACCATAATTTTCAATAGATAAACTTCTAAAGTTCTCAAACCTCACACAATAACAATATATTAATAAATAAATACAGATCACTATATCCACCTAAAGTTGTACATTTAAAATGATTCTATACATTTACTGCATGTGCATAGTCATCATCTGATATTCAAGGTAATTATAAAACTTTTCTTTAGACGATAGCTCAACCTCTCCCAACTTGTTCCAAGAATCGGTATAATTATAGAGATATATACCTTTCCTTGCTACAAGTAACATATCATTTTCAGAAAAATGTTTAATTGTATGATTAAATTTAACACGTGGCAAACTATTAGTCAATTTACATAAACTTGAGATCATAAATTTAAATGTATCAATAAATCTTAAAGTAATTCCATTAATAGTTTTTTTTGGAAAATGTTATATTTTTCTGTAGTATTAGGAATACATTGATAACTTGTTAATCACAACCTAGTGTGACAATGTGAAAAATCAAGTTTGTAATAGGTGTTAAACGCGCGAGATTAAAAATACAGAGAGTGGGAGAAGCCAGTGAATAAAGCGTAGCTTTCGTCAAATTATGAAAGGGAAGTAAAATGGATTTTCAAGGCAACATAATGAATTACGATGTTTAGTGTAGGTATAAATTAAAATGTACAGATGTTTAATTTTAGTATTGTGTGATTGGGTACAAGTGTTTTCTTCTATCATTAATAATTAATAAAATGTGTAGAGAGAAAGGGGTGTGTGGACTGTGTAGAACAGCGGAAACGAATTATGGAGGAGGTTAGAGCCGGTTTCCAATTAAAAAGGAAGGAAGTAAGAATTTGCCTCATGGCAATAGCAGTCGAAGTCCAGCGATTGAAGGGACAAGATGTGTTTTCTAAAAAGTCTAAGTCCAGCGTTTGGAGTGACAAGTTGTGTTTTTTAAGAAAAGTCTGAGGGAAGCGATTGAGTTGATAATGTGTTGAACAGTTGATTAGGAACGTTTAAGATGGTGAGAGGTGTTCTAAAAGGTTATGAAATCTTAATGAACAATGTAATGTTAATATGAGATGTATTTTTTATGAGAAATTTGGTAGACCGATGAAAGTGACAATTTGAACATGTGTTTGGTGATAAAACTAAGTGTATAAACGTTTTAAAACATATATTCTTGCTCTTACACATTAATCCTATTGGACAAAGAACGTTTGAAATAAATAAGACTGTCGTGTGAGTCAATGGAAATTATTTCTTTAGAACAATTTAGGGAAATATCATGTCCCGGTGTTTTAATACTTTCTAGATAAGGCAGAACTATTTAAAATAATGAACAGTTTGTTAAATCCTTATAAAGGATTTTTGTATCATTGTGTATCGGAAGGATGGAGACTAGACGAGCTTTGAGCACTGGAAGAACTGCAGTTTGAAGCCTTCTTTGGAATCCCAGGACATCAGGATTCATCGCAACGGATTTTTTTATTATGTGTAGATGTCGTGGTATAGACATCATAAACAATTTATCATGTTAAAGATATATATTATGAATAGAGTGTGATTTTGCTAGATGTATGCTTGTTTTTATATTTTTGTTTAGTATAAATGCAAAATAATTAATTTCTTTAAACATATTTAAGTCTTCTTTAGAGACACAGAACATTAATTTTTTAATGATTTAAATTCTTTTGTTGCAACACTAAAATGCAAAGTATGAAATTCATAAAATTTAACTCTTTGATTCAAATTTAAAGAAGTAAATTCAGATAAAAGATTTTTTAACCAGGAAAATAATATTCATGTTTGTTTTCAGGATATGTCTATGTCACTGTATAAAAATAATTGTGTTTTTTATTTAATAAATGTTTTCTTTGTAACATTTCAGCCAAAGTGTTCTCATTTAAAACCAAAATCCACTGTAAGTACACTGTAAAAAGAGCCTGCGACCCCAGAGATTTTATAAATAATTAAATTCATTCTCTTTTCTAAATTGGTATGCTAAGGCAACCTGGCGCCCTAAAGTCGAGCAATTTAATAAGATAATAACAAATAAACAAAAGTAACTTCACCTAAATTTTTGAATTGTTACACTAGTTGTCAAATAATGAAATGACTGTCATAGTTTGAACTACCGTGTATAAACATTGGGAGACATTTTTGATTTAATCTTTGCAAATTACAAGAATTACATAAAACTGATCTAAATTTACCAGTAACATGTACTGCTGTATTAATCATGGTAAATTCACAATCACATGCTTCACAATTAGTAGCCATTCTAAATTTAAACATTTCAACTTAATTCAATGTTTATTGGTTTGTTACACAGTTTATAAATCTCTCCAATTGTATTTGCAATTGATATAAGATGAGACATAAATGTTTTCGTTGCATCTTTTCCACGATATATAATCGGTTTGTTAGCTAGTTCACTCAAAATACCTTCAGGTAAATCACCATCAACAACCAAATATATACAAAATACAAAAAGACATAGGTTCATGGATATCATTTAATTTTGTTATTAAACTTATTTTTTCATTTACATTACGTAATAAACATTCAAAATCCGCATATATTACAAAAGGTATGCGAAAATTGTGATGAAAGTTTTTAAATTTTAAAATATCTTCTTCTGAAGGCATTTTTACTTTTAAAGGTTTATTTTTTTTACAATGTAATATAATTATGTTTGTTTAACAATTCTCGTTTATTTTTTGAGTAAAATGGCACAAACATCATTTACAAAATATTGTTTCATGACCATTTTTACTTATCTGACTATCATTAATATAGCAATAATGACTAGAACCTTTATCGTCTGTTATAAAAAATAAAATAAAATCATAGTGATTTCGTTTAACTTTACTACATATTCTTAATGGAAATACTTCTTTGTCACTATTAACTCTATACACATTCACACTAACTCTAGGATTATTTTTTCAAATTTTGAAATTTGATTTAATGGTGTTGGAAAACTTATACCAGTAACATTAAATTTATTAGCTAAATTAAAATAACGTCTATTTACAATATGTACATTTTTCAAATCGGTTGTTATATATGGAACTAATAATGACCACAAAAAACATTTATTATCATAAAAATTTTGGGGATTAATAATTGCATTTTTATTTTTAATGAAGTCAGGAAGAGGAATGAACGAACTTGCATTCAATGGAATAAATCTACTAAAACGTAATATAAAACAATCAATTCGTTCTAAAGTCCAGCCAGACCCATTCCCTTCGTATTCATTTTCTTCGTTGCATATTTTTCTAGTTAATTTTCCTAAAATTTTATCCAAATTTGAATTTAAATACACTGACACATTTTTTGTTTTGAAATATCGCAACTGTATTTCTCTTGTTAAAGGTTTTATATACAATGTTTCAACCAAAATATTAAATTTTAAAATACCATACTCATTTAAGATGCGAATAATAATATGTTTCATTTCATCTTTACTATTTTCTAAAAACGTACAAGTATCTGCTACATCTAAAATATTACATAAGTAAAAAGTTTTTAAGTTTCCTCTAAAAGCTTGTTCCACTTGCACAAAATGACTCATTTCTGAAAAAAAAAAATGGAAAAATAAAAAATAGAAAAGTACACTAGGCCTTTATTAAATCTCTATTTATATAAAGAGTACACAATAAAATAATTATTCTTATATACGGTATATTTAACTATAAACTAAAATCCATTAAAATATTTAATTTTGACATAATTAATAACAAAGAAATATCTTAAATATTATTAGAGCGCTTAAATACGATTAATTTTTTTTTTCCTCGTGTATCTTTACAATATCAACAGATGCATGCTCAATATTTTGCAGCTTTGAACCTACATCTACTAATATATCATTGACTCTTTTCAATAAAGGGTCATTGGATTTCTCAACAAGAAAATAGGCTTTTTTAGACACTTTCGTCCAGTACTGCTATTCCGAACATTTTTTAACCTGTTGAATCCAATCGACGCGGCCGCGCGTCCGTGCACTAGTCCCGCTACCAGCCCAGCGACGCGCCGCCACGTCCGTGGTACAGTTTGAACTTGCCGCGCTTTCTAAATCGATGTAAGATGAAGAAATATGCCGTGTTTGTTACCGTTCTGTTCGGGAAAATCTGTCCTTTCAATTGGTATATTTCGTTTTGCGCTAGCTGGAACGGCATCCCTGCAATGATCGATAAACTTCAGCTGTTGTGGTATTATTTGTAGATCATCTGTTGCGTAGTATTGGATGTTTGTTTACTATGGCGAGTTATGCAGGTCCATCTCGAAACCTTTGTGACAATAACAACTAAATATTTAGACATTGATAATCTAAGTTTTTATTTTTTATTTTGACTATTTAGCCTGTGTTTTTTACACAATGAAAATAAATATGTATTTTCAGTAAAATGAAATGATTTATTCCAGCAATGTTACAGAACGGCACTAAAATTTGAATTTTTTACTTTTACAGCGTACTGCATTTTTGGACATAATTCATTTTGGTGATAAGATTTTTTTATTTTATAAACTATGTAGGGAATAGAATTTCCTACAAAAAGTATAAATTGGATTTTTTAAAAAATGTTTAATTTTACTGTAACTTTGCTTTTGAAATATCTGGTAAAACTTTGATTTTTTTTTTTGCTTTTTTAGATTTTTTTAGAAAAAAAAATTGTATGTGTTATTTTTTATACTATTTCCAGCTTCTCCTGTTCTTTCTGAACAAAACACATACATATATTATTATGTTTACTTCATTTTTAGATTTTGTACAAATTTTTAAAAAATAGTCTGCAAATTAGCAAAAAAACCCGGGCTGGGGGGAATGCCTGGCTCTGCTATACCTGGGATTCAAAAGGTTAAGGTCTCTACAGTCAGCAATCTCAATTTTGATTAAATGTGAACCATGTTCACCTGGAGTTGTAATTTTTTTTCCTCTTTTAATTTTTCTGATATTGCAAAACCTGTTTAATTATGACTTTATTCGAATGTTTTACTTTTTTATTGGATTTTTTAAAAATATTTTTTCAAATTTATCTTCATCATCAACAGATGAATTTGATTCTGATGATGATGATGAAGCAGAACTGGACGAAGGCATTGAAAAATCATGTTGTTTATTTTTTTAGTTAATTTACATTTTCTAGATTTTTCATTTTTTTTAGTATCGAATTTTTTTACTTAAAATCGCTCTAACAATATTTATAAAATTTTACACCGATTCAGGTAGAAAAAGTTTGTCTTTAATATTTTTCCTCTTTAAAGGTGCAGACAAAATTTGGCAAATTTCTTCAAACGTCATTTCTTTGTCATTAATCATAAAAATTTTATATTGTGATTGTATTTGGCATAAAATCCCATTTCACAATTCTATAAATAATGCTTTTACTATAAAATAAATATTACATAATTCCGTATTACCACACACATCAGGATTAATTTTCAAATCATTTACTACAATTTCCCATTTTTATAGTGTTGTCATCCCAATTAAAATTAATCTCTCCAATAAATTTATGACATTAATTTTCATTCTATCTTTGTGTCGACTGTTAGATGGAGCCTCCAAATTTTGAATTATATTCCTCGCTGGAGAGCAGTCAACCATACAGTCAACATATACGATCTCTCCAGATTGTTGAGTTTGTTGGGATGACATTACTGAAAAAAATTACAAAACTATTTTTTATCAATTGAACCAAACTCTAAATCACCTCTTTCGGTAACAGGTAATTCACAAAAAAATTCTTATAATTTAGGATATAATATTACTTTACAAATTGACTGAGCTATTTTATCTCCTTTTTTAACAACAAAATCTTCACATGAATGGTTAAATGAAATTATTTGTTTATTACCTTCGTTACAATCTCTATCAATTACACCAGCACCTACATCAATAAAATAATTGAATGCTAACCCTGATCTGGGAGCTATTCTTCCATAACAATTTTCTGGTAAACTAATTGCTAAATTTGTTTTAATTAATTTTCTGTCTAACGTAGAAACTACAAATTCGTAAGCGCTTCTAGGATCAAATCCAGCAGCATTAGACGTTCCTTTTTCAGGTGTAAATGCATTAGTTGTTAGTTTACAAAATCCTAAAGTTGGTTGTTGATTCATGACTGAAAGACCAAACATAATTGGTTAAAAAAAAAGAAAATATTCTTGTTAAGTCAACAAATACTAATAATTCTAATGGAATTACATACGTGAACTTGTATTCCCACAAAAACAAAGGTTTGGATGAACAAGTAATGCATTAATGTTGTCAACATGTTGAAACTAAAAAAATTTCAAAATTTCAAAAGAGTTTTTAAGTATAAAATGAAAAAAGATCTTTCTTGTATTAAGTAAAAATTAAAATATTAACAAAATTACCTATTAGTGATAGTTGTAGAAAACAGCAAACAGCAAACAGAGATAGTGATGGTGTTGAAGTGTGCGGAAAGCAGCAAACAGAGATAGTGATGGTGTTGAAGTATGCGACTCGTAAAATTGCAAGCAGATAACTGATGGACAGATAAAGTGCAAATAAAACGGTAAGTTATATACTTGCTATGTTTAAAACCTTGAGCGAACAAGGAAATAGCTTAGAAAATATTTTTTCACTTTGCACACGATACTATGTACGTTGTATCATAAAAATTGTTTTGTACACAAAGAGATAGTTAATTTCAAGAACCAAACAATAGGTCGTGATCACGAAAGCAATAGAAGTTTCCACAAGGTTGTTTGATGAAATACATTGAAAAACACAGTATGTATCAAAAACGTTTTTTACACATTTTTCTCAATTAAACAATCAGTTACATTGAAAACCACAGTATGTATCAGATGTTCATTTCTTATGTTTTGTTTTCGGATTGTCATTTTCTAACCAACAATTAAGGTAATCGATCATAATCTTCTACTACACAATTTTTGTAATTGGTGGTATATTGATGCTAATGATCATTAAATGAACAAATTTTGATCATGTGGTATCTAATTATTAACATAAACACTTGTGCCAGCAAAATGCACTAAATCAATTATGTTTTCTCGTATATGTGATTAATTCTTCATGATTGAAAATTTTAAACAATGGTGATATGACACATTGATCACACCATATTCCATATAATGTCAACTAACGAGTCATCACTATATACAAAATCATAACAAAATATAAGACTTGCTTTTTTTATATCGAAATTGTCTTTGAAAAGAACAAATTCACTTATACATTCACGACACAAAAAATAAGAACGATTTTCATAAAAAAAACTGTTGTATTAGTATATAATTTCTATCTTATTCAAATTTAGTTTTCTATGGAGGATGATTAATTAACATGACAAAGTCAATATGCGAAACATTATTCAAGTAAATTCTACATTCATATAAATAATCCTGTGTATCGCATTTTAAATTCATCCATGTTTTCTTGCAAATTGTTTTTAAATATTTTTGAATAGTCACTGGTAGTTCCAATTTATCTATATCTTTATATCGTTTAACTTGACTGCCAAATTTTTCCGAACACAATTGAAATAAACTAACAGGTGATGATATCATTATAGAACACTAAATGTTACTCGTTCACCAACTTTTATAATGCAATACATATATATTATTTTATTCTTTACCATATCACAATCTCGTCACTACTACTAGGATTCACACGATAACGATACTATAATATCATCTTTAACATCATCACATTTCTATGAAGTAACCCCACTTAAAACACCATTTCAACGTCACTGGTGTCACCACAATATGCAAAATACATAAATAATAAACGTCACCAATATGTATATCAATAGAAATATAGTAGAAGTCCGATAATCCGGCACAGTCGGGTTCGGCTCAATACCGAACTACCGACAATTCTGTTCTATCGGGCGGTGCCCCTTCTTTTTAGTGTAGGCTTTGCCGTAAAATAAATGTACTTTGTTTTTTTTAACTACTGTACATACATAAATCGTAATTATAAGAACAATTAGGTTAATAATTAAACTACAAATACAGTATGCAAATACAACTAAGTTTATTTTACATTTCATATAATGTATGTACACGTACTGTTAAACATATTTTACTTAGATTTAAAAAAATCACGAATTTCTTTTTGTTTTCTTGACTTTTGGCGTTTAGTATAAAATTTATTTCTAATGATTTGGAAATCAATAATTTCTGAAGCACTGTAGCTAGTACTAGCCTCAGCAAAAGAGATAAACTTATTTAGCGATTCTGCAGCTTGTGCCCAGCTGATTTTTTCCTTTTCTTCCGTTTCGGCATCTGAGTCACTTTCTTCAAGATTTTGAGTAGGCTGAGGGTTTACTACACTGTTGATAATGTCCTCATCGGTTAGTTCTTGTTCAACAGG
Organism: Aphrophora alni; assembly: GCA_963513935.1. Classification (NCBI taxonomy): domain Eukaryota; kingdom Metazoa; phylum Arthropoda; class Insecta; order Hemiptera; family Aphrophoridae; genus Aphrophora; species Aphrophora alni. The sequence continues at coordinate 100,029,733 of OY740767.1, forward strand.
CTCATTCTCGTTGATTAGAAGCCACTCCTCTACCTCATCTTCAGGCAGGTTTTTCAAGGGATTGTCAGCACTTCTAACGACATCCAAAACTTTGGTCAGAGCGTCTTGATGGTTTTCTTCCTCATCAGTCTGTTTTCTCCAGCATTTTTGGAGTGTTGTATTTTTTACCTGGTTCCAAGACAGTGCAATAGCATAGACGGCATCTTTTACTGTAAACTTTTTTTGAAAATCAGTCACGTCACAGTCGGCATTTAACAGGCCTTGAATAAAAGACCTTCTATAAAAGCATTTAAAATTTTGAATAACTCCTCGGTCCATGGGTTGAATCAAAGATGTTACGTTAGGTTGATAGCAGAGTAGCAACAATATTTCCAGAAACTAACTCATCTACTGGCGGGTGGGCTTTGCAATTGTCCAAAAGAAGGATGGCTTTAGTATCTTCTGGTAGACCAAGGCTTTTGAAGGATTCCTTGACCTGAGGCACAAAGTGGTGAAAAACCCAGTCTTTAAAGAGGGCAGCAGTCATCCACGCATTTGATTGAGCATCGTATTGGACAGGCAAGTGTGTAACATTCTTAAAAGCCCTGGGTTTTTTAGATTTACCTATCACAAAAGGAGTCACTCGGTGGTTTCCAGACGCATTAGCACATAGCAAAACGTTTAATCTGTCTTTGTTTTTTTAAAAACCCTTGGCTGCTTTTTCTCCTCCCCCAGCTAGTGTAGATGTTGGTAAACATCGCCACAATAGCCCTGTTTCATCAGCATTGTAAATCTGTTCAGGTAATAGATCATTATCAGCCACGATTTTTTCAAACTCGTCTTTGTATTTTTCTGCAGAGTTTTGGTTTGCTGAAAGTGTTTCTCCAGTTACATCAAGTCTTCGAATTCCAGGCCGAAACTTAAAGTTTCTGAACCAACCATCAGAATAATTACATTCACAAAGAACTCACAATTCACATCTTGGCCGAATTTCTTTGCCTTTTCAACAATCATTGGCCCTGTTACCGGCTTTCTTTCAGAACGTACTGCACTAAACCATTTGAACAATACACTATCTAGCTGTTCCAGTTTTGGTTTTTTTAATGTTAGTTTAGAAGCCAATTTTTCAGTTGTTACCGATTAAAACATTTCTATTCTCACCTTTTTCTAGCCGTTTGATGATTTCTAGTTTCTGATTGAAAGTCAGTGTTACATGTTTTCGTTTCTCTCCTTTTGAACTCGAAGGCTTAGGTTTTGAAAACATGGTCACTGTACAGATAGAACGAAACACACTTTGTTATAAACAGTTTCAAAAGTTATGTACGTCACTACAGATGTACTGTATTACAGTAGAGAGTACTGAGACACAGTTTACTGCGATGTGAAAGGACACAAAACAACAACGCACAAAAAAAATGGCGAAGACGATTCGTGATTGATTAACTGTGCTGCACTGCACCTGTATTTGTTGTGACAGCTGAGACTAGCCGACCGCTAATTGTTTCCGAACAATACCAAGCGCTTCCGGATGATCCCGAACTACACTGAAAACTTCCGAATAGCTCTCGAGCGATTTTTTATTTGCTTTAAAGACACACTTTTGGAGAGAACCAAAATTTTTACAATTTTCCGGAGCGATGCCGGACTATCGGGCATTCCAGACTGTTAGATACCGGACTAATGGACTTCTACTGTACATTAAAAATTAAGTAGAAGTGACATCATTATAACATACTGCAACGATACACCTTGCAAGATTAACGTAGACTCTCAATTTAACGCGTATCGTTCGGGAATTTACTCAAATTTTGCTTCCGGCTTTTTCCCCGCTTGCGACAACGTATCGTATGCAAGACAATTTTACTTTTATCGTAAATTGTCAAGAAATAAGTCTTTTCGACTTTATTTCGTTTTATTTATTAATGAATTTATTGATTGCTCAGTCAATTTTACCTTTTCTTAAACTTGTGTATACGACTCTTCCTAGAGGTCGTGCCGTGTGGGAGAGTTTGGTTTCCAAATTTTATTCCATTTAGAAAAATGTACAAATAATTAATTTTTGTAAATTTCTCTTTAGAGCACACACTTTATTTCACAGATATATATTTAAAATGGCATACAACTATAGGAATCTCTACAATAATGAAAAGCAATTAAAGATTTTTCAAATCGATTATCAATATTTATTACTTTTTATATTATGACTGAAGGTCTTTCTTTTGTTTGGTAAATTTATATTTTTCTTTATACTACAAAATCTCTACCATAAGACACAATGAATTTTATACACATATATTACAACACATTAAATTTTATATAGACACTCTATAACATATTAAATTTTATACTCAGAATGACCAGAACAAATCATTTAAAATTGAATTTACTTAAAAAATACACTTCCCCTATAATTTTTATTGAATATTTAATTAAAATGAATTTACGTTTATTATTATTAATTCCCTAAAGTTTCCAATAAATCAAAGTATTGGTACCTTGAACACTAATGAAGATCATATACGATGCTGAAGATTCTGATGGGTTGAGATGATCTCCCGATGCCTGTAGTCTAATGTTGTAAGTTCAATGAGTAGATTTTCTGCTGGTGCTGACTCCTGAAGCACGTCTTCCTCGTAGGCTGGTTGAAAAAAGAGTATCCAAGTTACCTTGAATATTTCAGAGCTCCTCTGACTTGGGAATTTTGAGTACCAACTTAACTTGGTTTCCCTCATAAACTATCCCTTCACGTTTTTATACGTTTTCGGCGAGTTTATGCTTTATTTTGGGTTTTTTCATTTCCCAAAATATTTACAAATTATTTATTTATTATATTTATTCTTTTATTTCATTCTAATCCTTTTATTTCTTCCTTTTTACTTTATTTCTTCACAAATTTTTATCTTTTATCGGTTGTCTCCACTTCTTTGTCATTGGTTACGGTCGAGTTTCGCTCAGCGATCCCTCCTCTTGTTAAAACATGATTTTGGTTGAAATTCTGTACTTTTTTCTTCTTTTCTCTCTAACTTCTGCTTCGCTCTTCCGATTCTCGATTTCTTTTTAGATCTTGGTTCTTAATGTTCTTGGGATCCTTTAGGTTTTTGTTTCGTGGTTGTAGTCCATTTCTTTCTCGAGTTATTTAGCTTTTACGTAATTTAAACAATTTCAAAATTTAGTTTTTTCCCTGATTTGGTTTTTGGTTTTTTAACACTTTTTTATTTTTTGTTCTTGGTAGGAACGAATGTAACTATGATCACTTTTTCTCTGCTATGTTTATTTCGCGAGAAATCTTGATTTAAAGTTTTTTACATCGTTTTCCCATGAAAACATGTTATTAAAACCCCCATCTACTGATTTTATAAATTTGGTTTGTTCATTCTGTACAACACACTAATTTAAACATTTCTTAATTATAAATACATTCTATTTATAATGTTTATCTAATTTTTCGATAAATTGGTATTTTTATAAGTGCCTAAGGTTTTTTTTTTTTTCTTTTTTTTTTTTTTTATTAAAATATCGTTGGAGTTATTATTTTTATTTCATGTTTCCCCTTTATTTCCCCCTTACTTATTTATATTTAATTTACCATTTGTTAATTTCCTTTATTTTATATTTTAGTATTTTTTGTCTAAGTTGTTTTCCCCGTAACTTTGTTAATTATTAATTTATGAAAATTTCCCCCCTTACTAAATATTTTTATTATTACTTTTACAATCTTTCTCGGTACTTTATTTTTTAAATTTGAAACATTTTTGTTTCACGGACAAGTTTATTCCCGTTAGTGACGCATCAACATCGCTAACTGCTGGCTTTACCTACTACGTTGCTAACGAATCAGCTTTACAATTTTTATTCTGCCTTGAGCGTTTTGGCCAATTCCAAACCGCCTCAATACGTAAATCGTGTCGTCAATAGAATAGCACGTCACTGCACGATGTGGAGTGATGATGTCACTGTATATCAATAGAAATACGTTTACAATTGAGTAGAAGTGACATTATTATAACATACGTAATTCGTGTCGTCAACACATAAATATAATAAAATATAAATTACATATGCTTCTGAAATATCGGAACAAATGGTAACCCAGGTAGGACGTAGTTTGGTGACTGTAGGACCTACCATTTAGAAGATACGTTTTGGGCACTTCACTACATGATGTGGGGTGATGACGTCAGTGTGTGATGTCAAAATGACATCGGTTGATGACGTCAGGGAATTCCCGGGAGGGACTGGCAAATTCTCACTACTCATGGTGAGTATATACAATTAACAAATGATTTTTCGTATTGAAACAATGCACAATTAAATTAAGACTACAACCTACGTTATGATGAATTATGTTTAACTTTTAACTTTCCAGATGGATTCAATAATATGACTACACGTTACTTAAAACCCTTAGGACAGTCATGTCAAAGATACAACCCGCAGGCCGCAGCCGGCCCGCGATCGCAATGTGTCACAGAAAGAAGAATCATATTTTTTAGAGCTTATAGACTTCACTTGATTCCTCTACGGAGGTTTTAAAATGCACACAATACATTTATAAGTAATTTCAAGGGCAGCATGTGCCTAGACAAGCGAGAGAGATAGACAGTAACGCCATATCTTAGCAACAAGCGGAAATACCCTATTATTTTTGTTGAGAACAATAGAATCTTCCACGCGTTTCGAGTCTAGACTAGAACCTTCCTTGTCGATATAAAAGGAGTGCGTCGGCACGACGTGAGTCTTTTGAGTCGAGTAATCGAAGCAATACGGTCGGAGAAGGATTTTAGTTGTACTGTGAAGTAGTGATTGTGAAGTCTAGTGATTGTGAAGGTATTGTGCATTTGTTCGTGTTGTACACGTGCGAATCCATAATTGTTGTGTCGAGTTCCATAATTGTTACGATTTTGGCATAATGTCACAATAACGTAAAGTTGATAGTGAGTGCAGAGTTTTTCAGTCTAAATGGGAAATTGCATATTTTTTCATAGAATGGAAAGGTAAACCACTGTGTTTGATTTGCAATCAAACAGTTGCTGTTTGTAAGGAGTTTAACAATTGATGTTTACTAAAGCTAATACTGAGAGCGAAGATGCCCTGAAATCAAGTTTTATTATTGCATTAGAAATCGCAAAGAGATCAAAACCTTTCACTGATAGTGATTTTATTAAAGACTGTATGTTGAAAGTTGCCGATGTTTCATTTCCATTTCAAAAGTCAATCATTCAAATTATTTCGCTGTCAAGAAACACTGTTGCTTCGAGAATAAATGATTTATCTCAAAATTTGGTTCTTCAACTGAAGGAGAAAATTAAGGAATTTACAAACTTTTCACTGGCTGTTGACGAAAACACCGATACTGTTGATACAGCTCAACTTGCTGTTTTTATACAAGGTATTAACAGTAACTTTGAAATAGCTGAAGAACTATTAAAGTGCGTTCCATTGACAGGTACTACAACAGCAAATGATATTTATTCTGCAATTGAGCATTTGATAGCAGAATATGAACTTGACTGGAATATACTTAGCAGCACAACTACGGATGACGCTCCTGCCATGGCTGACAAACATTCGGGCTTTGTAACTAAATTAAAAAAGAAAACATCAGGGAATTTTGTGGGATTTCATCAAGAATCATTGGCATCCAAACATTTAAAAATGGACCATGTCATGCAACCTATAATTAAAATAGTAAATTTTATAAGTAGCAGGGTACTAAATCACCCACAGTTCAGGCAGTTTTTACAAGATTTGGACAAAAACTTTTCTGATGTCCCTTATTTCACCGAAGTTTGTTGGCTCAGTCGAGAAGTAGTTTTGGAAATATGTTTGCATTACGTGACCCTATTCAAGCTTTCATGATAGAAAAAGGCAACCCAATTGATTATGACAATGACTGGTGGGTTGATTGTGCCTTTTTGGTAGATATGAATAAACACTTGACTGATCTGAATGTAAAGTTACAGGGTAAAAATCTGATTGTCGCTCAAATGTATTCATGTATTCAAGCCTTTGAAACAAAGTTGAGGCTGTGGGAAAATCGGGTAAAAAATCAAACTTTGGATCATTTCCCTCATTTAAAATCATTTGGCACAGTGAACAAAAAAAAAATGGATCAATATTCTCAACTTCTGCAAAATCTGATCACGGAATTCAACAATCGTTTTGAAGGCTTCCACAAAATGAATGAAATGGAATTTCCAATTTTCAACAATCCATTCGATTTTGAAGCTCCACAGGCACCAGTTCATTTGCAAATGGAATTGATAGATCTTCAATCGGACAGTATTTTGAAAGAAAAATTTAAAGAGGTTAACTCTCTTACATTTTAAACACAATATTTTAAGAGTTTGGAAAACTACCCTGAATAAAAAAAAGCATGCAGCACGCATTCTGTGCATGTTTGGTAGCACCTATTTATGTGAGCAGATGTTTTCCGTCATGAAAATAAATAAGAACAAACATCGCACAAGACTTACGAATGATCATTTCCAATCAATTCTTAATAATAATTATAATGAATATGATCCCTGACATCAATGAGCTTGTCAAAAACAAGAGAAGTCAGGTATCTGGATCCTCGAGCTCAAAATAATTACCCTCTTTTATAGCTTTGATATATTTTGAACAACCGTATATTATACTATAAAATTAAATAAATAAAATGTTATAATAATTCAGTACATTTTTTTTATTTGAATCTGGCCCACCTACACATTCTAAATTTAATATATGGCCCTCTGCAAAATTGAGTTTGACACCTCTGGCCTAGGAGTAGTCCTAGAATATAATTTAAACTGTCATTGATGATTGTTTTACTTACATAGTTGGTTTAAAATCCAATAATTTAAAGGCAGTCTTATAGGCAAACAAATATTTCTTATGAATTTTAATTTTTAACTAATTATTAATTATTCTATGACATGTTTTGTTAAGTTAAAAATGTTTTATCGTAAAGCTTGCATTGTATTTAGAGAATATTTTTTGGATTTGATCATAACTTAACCCTCCGGCAGGCGCGCTGCCGACCTGAGGTCGACAAATGTAGTTTCTGAGATGTCCAACAGATAGCAGCAGTTGTATGGATCTATTGAGGCTTAGTATTCTCCTTCCACTATGTATCCAAGATGGTTTGCTGACTCATTCAGTTATTTGCTCTCCATTGTTCTTTGCAAACTGACTTTGAACCCTTACACTTCCTTTCTGCCGATCTCTAGTCAGCACGTGGCTCCTCATGTAAGTAAAGTTTACTCTTTTTTTTATTTAATTAATTTTTTTTCAATTATTAGTTTATTAATCATTTATTAATTGTTATTAATTAATTAATTAATAATTAAATTATTAATTAATCATTTTTTTAATTTACAACAATTTTTTTATCAATATTTTTATAAAAATTTGCCTCACTCTGAAATTTTTTTTATTATAGGGCACGAAAAAGGCAAAATTCGGACGAATTAAGACATTTGTTAGAAGATTGTGATGAATTTGGTGAGATTGCTGAAGATGAGTTCAATACTGATAATGAGGATGAACAAATAGGAAACAATGATTTTGGCAGCACCTCTGAGCAATCTGCAGATGATGAGGCAGGGGAAGAAATTGTAATATTACACAATTATTATTATTATTTTAGCCTAGTTGGGTCTTGCTCTAGCACGTTTACTTTAAAAATATAATAGTTAACTAATAACCACAACTCAATTGTTTAAATGACTCTTTATTCTCGGGTCTTACTAAGGTTTGGGCCCTTTTTTTAAATGTGCAATTATTACAATTATGGACATATATCTTATAATTTACAAATCAGCTTAGACTATCAATATTAAAAGTTCTTAAAGTTCAATTTTTGATAATAATAAAATATATATATTTACTTAAGTCCAGTTCACCATTATTCACATGTAGTTCACCTCTGACATGTTTGTATTATTAAAAACTTTACTTGTCTATAAAATCCTTCTTTTTTAAAATTGCTGAACAACGAAAATTAACCTTGCCTCCATGAAATTTTTTATATAACTCCTATTATTTTCTTCCAACAACCCGGGCTACAATGAAGTACCGCCATCATTGGTATATTTTCCGCGATCGGCTTTTCGTATGGCCGTGCATTCAAACATATCAAATATATATTTTTAAATGTCCTTCCATAGTCATTTTTAAATAGTATATTAATTTGTAGACATACCGGTACCTGAAGTTAAAATTGTTTTTTTTTTAAAAAGGTTTTAATTAATCCACATTCACTTTATATAATATATATATATATATATATATATATTTATGTTTTTATATGTCACTGCCTCGATTTCAACAATAGTTCTAACTTTCGCCGCCAGTTCGCACTGTTCCACTTTATTGTAATAATTAATTCCTTGTAAACAGAGTAAACACTAAAACTAACCTAATTTATTCTATTCAACCAGTTTGTTATTTAAATTAATTAATACACAATATACATTGAATTTGAATTAAAAATAATTATCTAAACATGAAATAAATTACAAAAGGATAATAAAACGTTCTTATTCAATCATTTTAGGTTATTAAGTAAAGTTACTGTTATTATTGTTTTTTGAAATGGAAGTAAGTTTTATTTAAATTCTCTAGCTGTAGTTATTATATTATGACTGTGCTTTATATTATTCATTTAAAATTTCCAAAATCTTTAAGTTAATTAAATTATTAGGCTAGGACGAATTTTGAAGTTATTACATTTAGGCTATAGCATTTTATCAACATATTTTATTAACCTTTAAATTGTGTGGCCTATCCAGTTTGACTGTTACAACTGTCCCTCAAATTTCTAATTTTTTATATATAATTGACATTATTTATGCTTTTAATTCATTTAGGCCACCAAATTAAGTTATCAATTTATATAAATGTTATAACAGTCCCCTAAATTTATAATTTTTTATAATATTTACAAATTTTATGAATAAATTATAAATTTACATAATAACATTTCTATTTCAAATCTGTCATACTTTAACATATATTTGACATATCTTATTCACGACATTTAACGAAAATAACAAACAATTAACAACATATTTATATACAACATCATTTTAACAACATGAACAATAAGCAATATATATTTTTTTTATATTTCATTTTGCCTACTGTAATCTCCCTTTAATTGTTTATTTACAAATATAACATATTTCTTTTCTTATATGTTATAAAATATTTTATCTTTATTATAAAATCCGAAATAGTGAAGTTATTTTATTAAAATTTATTTGAAATATCTACAACTAGTCTTCAACTACTACTAAATAAGTTGACAATAATGCAGATAATTTCAGTTATATAAATTCATTTGTTTATTCATTTAAATTATAAATATTTTCTTTTAGTAAATTATTTCTTGTTAAACATTAATAATATTTGCTTTTGAGTTCTTTTAATAACACAACAAGGTTAAATTGTCTTTAATTACAAAGTTAAATTATTCCAGGCTAGCTCTAGGTTTGGGTTCATTACATATATCTTTATCATAGAATTACAAAGTTCTTTTATAAATATTAGTAATTAATATTTATTATTTTCTTGGGGCAGGCACTCGACCAGACATGAACAAACTGTTTTTAACGCATTTTGTGAAGTTACAGTTAAGAAAAATTGAGATTTAGGATCGGTGTTCTTTTTTGAAATAGGCTTATGAATTGTAAAATTTGTTAAAGTTTATCTTCAATATTAAGATTTTCTGGACTTTATTATGTTTGAATTTACAGAGGATACCACTCTCTGTGTGATTTAGCACTGAATTTACCACTGTTTATACTGTTTTAACATACTAAAACTTGACGGCATCACTTTTAAAATTACGAATAGAAATTTTCATCTTTGGGCTCTGAAGTCTTGATTGGAATGAATTTTTGGCTTCGGTTTTGGAATTGAATTGTTGCCGCGGTTCCCAGCATGCACTGTTCTTCCGTTCCCTTGGTTACTCAAATAATATTCTCTCGTTTTGTACAATTTGATGTTCTTGACTTGAATAAATTATAATTTTGATATTACTTTGTCTTTTTTGCCTTTGGTCTCGTGATAATATTTATTCATATTTACATTGCCGATTCTTAAATGAGTTTACTGATTTTATTGTTAATTGTATAATTTCCCGTTCCAACAGAATGACGTACTTATATCTATGACTCAAGTAGTCCTAGTTCTAATTCTAATTATATAACATTTGGGTCTTACGGTTACTATTTATGTTCTTAAATTTACTTTAAGGATTATTTTACTATTCTAACAGATATTGTGACTTATTATTTATTTTTATTTGATTTTATTAATTTCGATTGTGATAGTCGTTTCTTTGATCTAGTTGTACTAACAAAAACATGGCGTTCATAGGGAATGCGTTTTACCTTCATATATTGTATATGCTATCTTCTGATGATTAAAATAAAGAATAGTTGTTTACTGAGGCTATATATATATATATGTATAGTGCTTATATTAATTTATGGTGTAGTGTTTGTGATAGTATTATGGAATTGGTTTCAATGTGTTTGTTTAGATGTGAGGTTATAGGTTTTCATGTTACAAGGCTCTGTCTAGGCTTTATTCTATATTTGAGAATTATATTTGATAATATCCATTTCTATATGGATTTGGGTGAATTCTTGGGGTGTGAATTGGTTTTGACATAGTTAATTTAGTTATTGATGATGTTTTTCCTTGTGTATTACTTTCGTAAATTGTTTAGGCCTATCAGCTGATATTTTAGTGTCGGTTTCTTGGTTGGCTTTGTGGGTCATTGAACTTTGCTTTGTTTTGGTGTCGTTTATTTTAGACTAACTTTTTATGATGGAATTTGTGACGTTATAAATGCCCTTTAAATTTGTTTTTGTGAAGTTTACTGAACAATAAATAAATTTATAACTAACAAATTACATTGTAAAATAACATATATAACATAATATAACATAACATAACATACATTGAACACTTATTCTTATGGAATTATAGGTTATCCTTACTTATTTTATAAGTTGATTTTGAATTGGTTTAACAAATTGAATAAAATTAACAATTGGATCATATGGATCTTATTCTAATATTAGGCTACATAAATATACCTAATTAATTGATATTTTATATCATAATTCATGGTTCATGGGGTTATACATAGTTTGTCATTTGGGTAACACTTTATAGTTGGGGACATATGTTTTATCATTGGGGTGGGAAACATATAGTTGTCATATGACATATAGTTCATACTAAGGAATGTCCATTGGACATGGGGAATACACATTTCGGGGACACTTTTACATAAATACATATTTTGTGATACTGTTCATTTTTATTTCACTGTTTTTATATAGGTTCACTATTCATGGAGATATACATATATTTTAACATATAAATATTTGTGATAATTCACTGTTTATGGGGGGGATAAGTTGTGTGGGTTGTGGGAAAAATACTGTTTATGAGGGACCACTTTGTTTGTAGTAAAAACACATTGTTGATGGGGAACATACATATAGATAGTCACATTTTTTATATTTAAGCACTTTGTTTATGGGGGATATACATATATAGGGAATTATATATAAATGGATAGTCACATTGTTTATGGTGAACACTTGTTTTATAGGGGATACTTGTTTTATATTGAAGTACATTGTTTATACCGTTGCACTTAACTTTATGTCGATTAGGTTGGTTCGTCGGAGGTCTGTACAGGCAAGGCAATTTTGTAACGACGTAGGAGAGATATATGATATGGTCCATAGGTTTTTCCATTATCATCGATTAGGGAGTAAATGGCTTTTCCCATTTTCTTCAATATTTTTAATGGTCCAACATATATTGTGAACAATTTTGCTGTTTCACCATATCCCATACTGGATTGGGGAAATGACTTTACTAGTACTAAATCATTTTCCTTGAGTATCGTTATCTTATGTTTTGCATTTAATTTCTCTGCTCTTTTGGCTTGTGTGGTTTTTATTCGAGATTTTGTTAATTCTAACTTTTGTTGAATGGGGATTTGCATTTTGAAAGGGTTTTGTATTACCTTTTCCCAGAATCTGATATCACATTTGTTTAGTTGTAATTCATTAGGAGTGAAACCAGTGGTTTCATGTTGTATTTCGTTTAGGAAACTGTTTATGGTACTTATGTAGTTTGACCAACTTCTGTGATTTTGAGCACAATATGTCCTGAGACAGCGTTTGACTTCTTTTATAGGACGTTCTGCCATGTTTGAGATGGGGTGGTATACTGGATTTAGTATGTGTCTTATTTGATTCTCTTCTAGTTTTTGAATCCAAATTCTACTTTTGAATTGAGTACCATGGTCAGTTAAGATTTTCTTTTTCCGTATGTGGGTATGTATTCTTTGAACATTCTGTCTATTACTGCCTGTGATGTGGCTCTCTTTAGATTGTATAATTGGACAAATTTTGTGAATGTATCCAGAATGATGAAGATATATTGGACACCACCTCGACTTTTTGGTAAAGGACCAATCAAATCGATTGCGATTAGATCTCCTTTTCCTTCAGATTTGACTCCACTAGTCTCTCCATAGAGAGGATGGTTACTGTGTTTGCATTTTTGGCAGGTGTCGCAGGTTCCTATTAATTGTCTAATTTTCCTAGCCATATCTTTAAATATGAAATCCTTTTGTAAAATTTGCAGGCATTTCCTTGCTCCACAGTGTAGATAAAATTTATGGCATTCTGAGATTAAAGTATTGACAAGTGATTGGGGTATTGTAATTAACCAATTGTTGTGATGTTTCTGGTATAGTATGTCGTCATTTATTCTAAATCTATTATGTTCTGTAGTGTTTGAATTTTTAATTTGGAGATATATCTGTTTGAGAGTTGGATCGTTTTGTTGTAATTGTATTAAATTTCGAAGGTTTTCTAAAAGTTCTAAATTGTGTTCTCTTTCTAAATTTGCGACTATTAATTCTGGTGTGGTTGTCAATGAGTTCTGTTGATTCTCATCTGTTCTGACTCTGATGAGTAGGTCAGCTATTGTGTTATCCACTCCTTTACAATGTACAATTTCAAATTGGTGATCTTGTAATGCAAGTATCCATCTAGTTAATCTACCATTTAACAATTTGCATGTTTTCAAAAATGTCAATGCTTTATGATCAGTAATGATCGTTAATTTTGCGTTTAAAATGTAATGTCTGACTTTTTGTATGCAGTAGACGACTGCTAGCAACTCCTTTTCTGTAGTGGTGTATCTGATCTCGCATTTCTTCAATGTTTTGGATATAAATAGGATAGCCCTTTTGTTGTTCTGGCTGTCAATTTGGAATAAATGTCCTCCTATCGCAAAGTCTGAACTGTCTGTCTGTAGGTAGTAGGGTTGGTTTGGCATAGGATGGTTCAATACATTTGTTTTTAGAAATAAGTTTTTAATTTCTAGGAAGTGTTTCTCTTCATTAGAAGTCCAAATAAATTTTACTTTCTTAGAAGTCAATCTCATTAAAGGTTGTACAGTTTTTGCATATTTGTCTACGAATTTGTTGTAGTAGTTGATGCCTCCTAGGAACCGTTTGAGTTCTTTCCTAGTGGTGGGTGATGGAAAGTCTTGAAAACATTTAATCTTTTCTGAATCTGGTTCTAGACCAGTAGTGGTTAAATAGTACCCTAAGAAAGGAACTCTATCTCGACAAAAGATTGATTTAGACAGTTTTATTGTCATCTTTGCATCTGCAAGTTTTCTAAATACATATTCTAAGTGTTGTAAGTGTGAATTGAAATCAGGTGATATAACACATATATCATCAATGTAGACTAAAGAAAAGTTTTCTATCGTGTTCTTGAATACTTGGTCTAGTGCTCTTACTAGGGCAGCTTGTGAAGTGGATAGGCCAAAAGGGGTTACAACATATTGATACACTTTGCCTCGAAATTGAAATGCTGTATACTGTCTAGATTGTGGTTCTAGCTCAATCTGCCAGTATGAAGAGGTAAGATCTAATGTAGTCAGCCAGTTGGAATTTGTAGCTTTAGCTAATAGCTCATTAATGCTTCTGTTACATTCATAGTCGGGGGTAATTAGTGTGTTTATACTGCAACGATACACCTTGCAAGATTAACGTAGACTCTCAATTTAACACGTATCGTTCGGGAATTTACTCAAATTTTGCTTCCGGCTTTTTCCCCGCTTGCGACAACGTATCGTATGCAAGACAATTTTACTTTTATCGTAAATTGTCAAGAAATAAGTCTTTTCGACTTTATTTCGTTTTATTTATTAATGAATTTATTGATTGCTCAGTCAATTTTACCTTTTCTTAAACTTGTGTATACGACTCTTCCTAGAGGTCGTGCCGTGTGGGAGAGTTTGGTTTCCAAATTTTATTCCATTTAGAAAAATGTACAAATAATTAATTTTTGTAAATTTCTCTTTAGAGCACACACTTTATTTCACAGATATATATTTAAAATGGCATACAACTATAGGAATCTCTACAATAATGAAAAGCAATTAAAGATTTTTCAAATCAATTATCAATATTTATTACTTTTTATATTATGACTGAAGGTCTTTCTTTTGTTTGGTAAATTTATATTTTTCTTTATACTACAAAATCTCTACCATAAGACACAATGAATTTTATACACATATATTACAACACATTAAATTTTATATAGACACTCTATAACATATTAAATTTTATACTCAGAATGACCAGAACAAATCATTTAAAATTGAATTTACTTAAAAAATACACTTCCCCTATAATTTTTATTGAATATTTAATTAAAATGAATTTACGTTTATTATTATTAATTCCCTAAAGTTTCCAATAAATCAAAGTATTGGTACCTTGAACACTAATGAAGATCATATACGATGCTGAAGATTCTGATGGGTTGAGATGATCTCCCGATGCCTGTAGTCTAATGTTGTAAGTTCAATGAGTAGATTTTCTGCTGGTGCTGACTCCTGAAGCACGTCTTCCTCGTAGGCTGGTTGAAAAAAGAGTATCCAAGTTACCTTGAATATTTCAGAGCTCCTCTGACTTGGGAATTTTGAGTACCAACTTAACTTGGTTTCCCTCATAAACTATCCCTTCACGTTTTTATACGTTTTCGGCGAGTTTATGCTTTATTTTGGGTTTTTTCATTTCCCAAAATATTTACAGATTATTTATTTATTATATTTATTCTTTTATTTCATTCTAATCCTTTTATTTCTTCCTTTTTACTTTATTTCTTCACAAATTTTTATCTTTTATCGGTTGTCTCCACTTCTTTGTCATTGGTTACGGTCGAGTTTCGCTCAGCGATCCCTCCTCTTGTTAAAACATGATTTTGGTTGAAATTCTGTACTTTTTTCTTCTTTTCTCTCTAACTTCTGCTTCGCTCTTCCGATTCTCGATTTCTTTTTAGATCTTGGTTCTTAATGTTCTTGGGATCCTTTAGGTTTTTGTTTCGTGGTTGTAGTCCATTTCTTTCTCGAGTTATTTAGCTTTTACGTAATTTTAACAATTTCAAAATTTAGTTTTTTCCCTGATTTGGTTTTTGGTTTTTTAACACTTTTTTATTTTTTGTTCTTGGTAGGAACGAATGTAACTATGATCACTTTTTCTCTGCTATGTTTATTTCGCGAGAAATCTTGATTTAAAGTTTTTTACATCGTCTTCCCATGAAAACATGTTATTAAAACCCCCATCTACTGATTTTATAAATTTGGTTTGTTCATTCTGTACAACACACTAATTTAAACATTTCTTAATTATAAATACATTCTATTTATAATGTTTATCTAATTTTTCGATAAATTGGTATTTTTATAAGTGCCTAAGGTTTTTTTTTTTTTTCTTTTTTTTTTTTATTAAAATATCGTTGGAGTTATTATTTTTATTTCATGTTTCCCCTTTATTTCCCCCTTACTTATTTATATTTAATTTACCATTTGTTAATTTCATTTATTTTATATTTTAGTATTTTTTGTCTAAGTTGTTTTCCCCGTAACTTTGTTAATTATTAATTTATGAAAATTTCCCCCCTTACTAAATATTTTTATTATTACTTTTACAATCTTTCTCGGTACTTTATTTTTTAAATTTGAAACATTTTTGTTTCACGGACAAGTTTATTCCCGTTAGTGACGCATCAACATCGCTAACTGCTGGCTTTACCTACTACGTTGCTAACGAATCAGCTTTACAATTTTTATTCTGCCTTGAGCGTTTTGGCCAATTCCAAACCGCCTCAATACGTCTCATGTCTAGACATATACGGAGATCGCCAGTCTTCTTCTTGACAATTATAATAGGGTTTACAAATGGGCTGTTTGATTCCTCAATTATATTGTCCTCGAGCATGTCATTTAATTTTCTCTCTACTTCATCCTGTAAATTTATGGGTATTGGATAACTTTGGGCTCTATAATGTTCTGGATTGTCTACCCTGATATGGTGTTGGTACATGTTGCAACGTCCAGGTTTGTCTGAAAATACTATATTGTTTTGTTTAATTAGGTTGATTATTAGGTCCTTTTCTATTTTGTTGAGTTTATCGTTGTCTTTAATTAAATCGTTTATTTCACTGTTGTTGTTATTATTATGATTTTGAGTTTGATTATTGTTATTTATTCTATATTCATTGTCGTCGTATTTTATTATTTTGCATCCTGCTGACTCATTACTTTCGCTATCGAACTTCATTATTAATATTCTATTATCCTTACTCATTATAGTAATTGTATTAATCTTGAAATTTATTTCCATTTTTAGCATACGTATTGCGTCTATTCCCATTATGCAATCTTTAATAAGGTTGGGGACAATTATACATTGGATATCAAACTCGATATGTTTTATTTGGGCTTTTAATAGCACAATGTGTGAAATTCGTTTCGATTTATTGTTCAACGCAGTGGTGATGAATGTGTTATTCACTGGCAACTGTTCAAAATGACCTAAATTGTTCTTGTTTACCTGGAACCAGTTATCAGAAATACAGGATATACTGCTTCCCGTATCTACTAACGTATTTGTGGATATACCATTTAAATTTATAGTTATTTCTGGACACTTACAGTTGGTTTGATCTGGACTATTGTCATTGTCTTCATTTAATAGAAATTCTCTATCATAATAAAGGTTTGAGATGTTGTAATCATTATAGTATGATTTGGTTTCTTTTTGTGGCTCTGTTCCGATTTTTGTAAAATTTGTTAGCACTGACTTAGAGTGTTCAGGTTTTTCTCGCAGATATCTCTCGCTTTTGCCTGTACAGCCTTGGTTGTTATTCGAAGTTTGGTCTAGGCCAGTGCGTTGGAGTTTAACTCTTGGTTACATTCCTCCTGAGGCACTTGTATTGGCTTCTCTAGTGTCGGTGGTTTAGTATTCATTGCTATAGCTTGACATACCATTCTTTGCTCGTTTGTAGGATACCTAACCTCTCTTCGCTCTTGGTATGGGCCTTTTTGTTGATAATATCGTTCTTGGTCTTGTTGTGGTTGTCTGTATTTGAACTCAGTCCTTATGGGTTTTGGTTGTCTATCGTAGTTGGTTTTCTGGTTATAGTTTCGGTTTTGATTATAATTGTTTGTATAATGTTGGCCATAACCGTTGGTGGGCCTCTGATTGGGTCTGTAGCTATTTTGACTTTTATAAGGGTGTTCTCTGTTCTTTCTGAACTCGTTTTGGGATTGATAATTCCTAAAGGGTGGTTTTTGTGGTTGGTTGTAGTTAGTATTTGTTTGGTAATGTCTAAATGGTCTGTTGTTGGTGGGATTTTGTGTTCCTCTCGGGCTTGTATTATTACATCTCCTAATTTCCGAGTTTGCCTCTTCCGTATCTTCTCTTTGGAGAAGGTCAGCAAATTCCTTTATTGTACTTATATTTTGTACTCTTTGCGCATCCTGTATGCGTTGGTCAAAATGTTCTACTAGGGTTGCGATGATGTCTTCCTCCGGTGGTTGGGGAGTCATCGACTTCATTATTAATACCCTGTCAATGAAGTATTCACTTCGAGTGAGTTTTCCTCCTAAACGATATTGTTCGAGTTCAAGTTTTTGCCTAGTTCCTTTTTGAACATCCCTATTCCAAAACTTGGATAGGAATTCTTTGCAGAATTGCTGGAAATTTGTAGTATCGCCTTTTATTAATTGCCACCACCGAGCAGCACTACCCTCTAAACTGTTGTCGATTATGTCGAATAGACAGTCTCTGTTGTATCCGATCTGGTTGATTTGTCGACAAGTTAACCTCTCGTAGTATCTTGTTAATCTATCCAGATAATCATTTGGATTATTCTGTCTTCCGTTAAATTTAGGAAGTGTCGGATTAGTTAAATTGTTGATTTCTTGACTATTACCTCCACAAGTTACGTTTATATGGGATGGTATGGCATTTTCGATATTTGATTTCGGTAGTTCAGCAATCATAGCTTTTACCTCATGGATCACATTATTTTTATTTTGTAACAATTGATTCTCAATTGTGGCCTTCTGTAGGTCTAGGGACTCATTTAAACTCTGACTATTGATTGTGGAATCTAATCTACTTTCTAGGTTGTCTATTCTTTGGTTGTTCTCTGTCACAGCTTGTTCCATTTCAATTAATTTATCTGTAAATTGAGTTTCTACTATAGCTATCTGTATTGCCAAACATTCCTTTAAATTAGTAATTTCTTTTTGGACTATTTCAAAATTTTCCTTCAAATTGGATTCATTTTGAATCATTTTTAATTCTAGTTTTTCCTGATTTTGTTTAAATTTATTTTCTAATTGTTTCTCTAATTGCTTCTCTAATTCATTTTGATTTTGTTTAAATTTATGGTCGATGTTAATCTGTAGATTGTTAATTAACAGCGTCATTTGTTCTAATAACGTAGGGACATTTGGTTCTGTATCTTGGACACTACTAGCACTACTCTGCTCCATAACCTCTATTTGACTAGGCCTAACATTTAGTTCAGTGTCATTGGCATCAATAGTCTCTCTAAAGGTTTTCAATTTCCCTTCCTTGGCTTTTCCGGTGGGATTAATTTTAGGCCTAAGGTTGTATTTGCTACTTTCTTCTTGGTTAGCGTCCATTTTAAATTATTATTTTTGATTTTGGTATATGTTTTTGAGTTTAAATAGATAAATTACTAAATTGAAATTAGGCTAATCTTAATTCTAATACATATCTTATTCTAGGCTATTAAATTTGTTCAATCTTATAATTAAAGTTGAATGAATCCTTATTTCTAAATTGTTGTCTTAAATTTAATTTCAATTTGCTTATATAATATATTTACTTAACCTAAGTCATTCTGTTGAATTCTCAGTTTGTTCATGCCCTAATCGTTGCGGCGCCATTTATAACATATTTCTTTTCTTATATGTTATAAAATATTTTATCTTTATTATAAAATCCGAAATAGTGAAGTTATTTTATTAAAATTTATTTGAAATATCTACAACTAGTCTTCAACTACTACTAAATAAGTTGACAATAATGCAGATAATTTCAGTTATATAAATTCATTTGTTTATTCATTTAAATTATAAATATTTTCTTTTAGTAAATTATTTCTTGTTAAACATTAATAATATTTGCTTTTGAGTTCTTTTAATAACACAACAAGGTTAAATCGTCTTTAATTACAAAGTTAAATTATTCCAGGCTAGCTCTAGGTTTGGGTTCATTACATATATCTTTATCATAGAATTACAAAGTTCTTTTATAAATATTAGTAATTAATATTTATTATTTTCTCGGGGCAGGCACTCGACCAGACATGAACAAACTGTTTTTAACGCATTTTGTGAAGTTACAGTTAAGAAAAATTGAGATTTAGGATCGGTGTTCTTTTTTGAAATAGGCTTATGAATTGTAAAATTTGTTAAAGTTTAACTTCAATATTAAGAATTTCTGGACTTTATTATGTTTGAATTTACAGAGGATACCACTCTCTGTGTGATTTAGCACTGAATTTACCACTGTTTATACTGTTTTAACATACTAAAACTTGACGGCATCACTTTTAAAATTACGAATAGAAATTTTCATCTTTGGGCTCTGAAGTCTTGATTGGAATGAATTTTTGGCTTCGGTTTTGGAATTGAATTGTTGCCGCGGTTCCCAGCATGCACTGTTCTTCCGTTCCCTTGGTTACTCAAATAATATTCTCTCGTTTTGTACAATTTGATGTTCTTGACTTGAATAAATTATAATTTTGATATTAGGCTACTTTGTCTTTTTTGCCTTTGGTCTCGTGATAATATTTATTCATATTTACATTGCCGATTCTTAAATGAGTTTACTGATTTTATTGTTAATTGTATAATTTCCCGTTCCAACAGAATGACGTACTTATATCTATGACTCAAGTAGTCCTAGTTCTAATTCTAATTATATAACATTTGGGTCTTACGGTTACTATTTATGTTCTTAAATTTACTTTAAGGATTATTTTACTATTCTAACAGATATTGTGACTTATTATTTATTTTTATTTGATTTTATTTATTTCGATTGTGATAGTCGTTTCTTTGATCTAGTTGTACTAACAAAAACATGGCGTTCATAGGGAATGCGTTTTACCTTCATATATTGTATATGCTATCTTCTGATGATTAAAATAAAGAATAGTTGTTTACTGAGGCTATATATATATATATATGTATAGTGCTTATATTAATTTATGGTGTAGTGTTTGTGATAGTATTATGGAATTGGTTTCAATGTGTTTGTTTAGATGTGAGGTTATAGGTTTTCATGTTACAAGGCTCTGTCTAGGCTTTATTCTATATTTGAGAATTATATTTGATTATATCCATTTCTATATGGATTTGGGTGAATTCTTGGGGTGTGAATTGGTTTTGACATAGTTAATTTAGTTATTGATGATGTTTTTCCTTGTGTATTACTTTCGTAAATTGTTTAGGCCTATCAGCTGATATTTTAGTGTCGGTTTCTTGGTTGGCTTTGTGGGTCATTGAACTTTGCTTTGTTTTGGTGTCGTTTATTTTAGACTAACTTTTTATGATGGAATTTGTGACGTTATACAAATTTATTCTTCCCCAATCTTAGTTTGGTTTCTTATTTGTCATTTTCCTTTTCATGGAACTTTTTTAGACTTGTTATATGGAACATTCCTTTCCTTTTAGTTGGCTTATCCTTATGGACTAATATGTATGTTGTTGTCCCTAACTTTTCTCCTATAATGTATGGTCCGGTATAAATTTCAAAAAATTTGGACATTTCACCCTTTAACTGGTGTGAGTATCCAATCTCCTTTAATAAAACCTTATCACCTTTCTCAAATTCTGTAATTTTATGTTTCTCATTGTACCTTTTGTTCCGAATAATACCCTTCTTCCTCATTCTCTGGGCTGCCAGTTTAATTTTTATTTCTAAATTTAGGTTATCTTCTTCTAAACATTTTAATTATAAAACATCATGCCAAAACCTGGGAGTTACTTTATCTAATTGGAGTTCATTTGGTGTGTAACCCGTTGATTCGTGTGGGATCTCATTTAAAAACTCGATAATTAAAGGTATAAATTTTGTCCAATTTCTGTGGTGATGGTGACAATATGTCCTAAGGCATCGACCAATTTCTTTATGGACCCTTTCCACCATATTACTATTTGGTCTTCTTACAGGCGAATATATAGGTAAGATGTTTTGTTCCTCCAAATATCTAATCCATCTTTGGTTTGTAAATTGTGTTCCATGGTCTGATTGCACTCTGTTCACTTTACCGAACCTTGCAATATAGTCATCCATGCTTTTTATTGCACTAAGAGTTGTTGCCTTTTTTATTGGATATGCCTGTACGAATTTCGAAAATGTATCCATTACCACAAATAAATACTTCTTACCTCCACTTCCTGTTGGTAATGGTCCATAATAATCTATTGATAGTTGGTCTTTAGGTCCTTTTGTATTTACACTTTTCATTTTACCGAAACTGGTTTGATTTGTGGTCTTACATTTTTGACAAATTTCACAAGTTCTTATTATGCCCTTAATATTTTGTATCATTTTCCGAAATGTAAAACTTTCTTGCAATATCTTAATACATTTTGCAACCCCACAGTGCATATAAAATTCGTGACAGGTTATTATCAATTTTGAAATTAAATTTTCTGGAATTACAACTTTCCAAATTTGTTTACATTTTCTAATTAAAATTCCTTCTTCTAATTTGTATATACCAGTATAATTTTGAATATTCTTAATTATTAATTTTGTGTCCTCGCTCTCTTGTTGCCAAAATTGTAGATTATTTAAATTTCTCATGAAATCCTGATCAACTATCCTCTTTAAATATGAAATTATAATTTGAGAATTTTCATTATCTATTATTGTGTCACATGGGTTCCTGCTTAAAGTATCTCCTACTACGTTCTCACTCCCTCTACAATGTTCAATTTCAAAATCATACTCCTGTATTAACAAAATCCATCTGGATAATCTTGAATTTAATAGTCTGCATTTCTTCATGAAAGTTAAAGCCAGATGGTCCGTTATAATTTTGATCTTCCTTCCTAATATTAATGGTCTTGCTTTTTGCAAGCAAAATAGAATTGCCAACATTTCCTTCTCAGTAGTGAAATAATTCATTTCAGCTCCCTTCAATGTTCTGCTCATAAACATTATGGCTGCCTTTTCTCCATTTTCCTTGATCTGGTAAAGGTGTCCTCCTATTGCATAGTTACTGCTGTCAGTTTGTAATATAAAAGTTCTATTTACATCTGGGTGTTCTAACATAACCGTTTCTAGAAATGCTTCCTTCAAATCATTAAAAGCCTTCTCTTCCTTCTCTATCCATTTAAATTTTGTCTTTTTTGAAGTCAAATGCAATAAAGGTTTAACTTTGTCCGAATATTTATTAATGAATTTATTATAGAAATTTGCTAAGCCTATGAATCCTTTTACACTTTTATGGTTTTTTGGTGTTGGGAAATTTCTAATTGCTTGAATTTTTTCATCATTGGCAATTAATCCTTTGGTTGTTAACTTAAAACCTAGAAATGGTATTTCCTTTCTACAAAACATGGATTTCTCAAATTTAATAGTCATGTTTGCTTTTTTGAATTTTGAAAATATTGTATTTAAATGTTCTAAGTGTTGCTCGAAACTATCTGACATGCATACTAGGTCGTCAACATACATCATTGTAAACTCCTCTGTCTCGTCATTCATTGCATGATGTAGGCTTCTAACTAAAGCTGCTAAAGACGTTGATAAACCGTATGGTGTAACCTTAAAATGATAAATTCTACCCCTATATTGGAAAGCTGTGTATTTCCTGGATTCCTTTTCTAAGGGTATTTGCCAAAAACTGCTCGTTAAATCAATCGTACTTAACCACTCTGTCGCTTTTGCTTTATTCAATATTTCATTTATGCCTCTATTGCATTGGTAGTCCGGTATAATTAAATCATTTATGCATCTTGCATCTAAACATAGTCTTATTTCGTCGTTCTTTTTGATTACCACTACAATAGGGTTTATATAAGGGCTATTACTTTCTTCTATTATTTCTCTGTCTAACATATTCTGTATTTCTCTGTGTACTGCCTCCTGGTATTTTATTGGGATAGGGTAACTTTTTTGAAAAAATGGTTTGTTTTCTGAAATTTGAATTTTGTGTTCATAACAATTACATTTGCCTGGTAATTTCGAAAATATATTTTTGTATTTCCTCAATAATCCACCTAACTGTTCTTTTTGATCAACATTTAATAAATCTAGGCCATTTAACATATCTACTATTTCCTTCTCTGCTAATTCTTCACTAGTGTTTGTATCCTTATTGTAACTACTCATGCCATATCTATCATCATATTTCTCTTCAATAAATTTAGTTTGGTGCATATCTCCTATTACGTCATCCTCCACTTGACTCATCATTCTACATTTAATCCCATTACTTTCCCTATTATTAAACATCACTACCTCCTCTTCACTATTATAATTAATCCTTATATTACCTTTATTAAAATCAATATCCATTCCTAATTCATTTATACTATCAGTCCCTATAATTATTTCCCTCAATAGATCTGGTACCACTAAACATTGTATGTTATATATTATTTTTCCTATTTGAATGCTCATCATTATAATTTTATTTATTTTCCGGCTCTTCTTCCCTGTAGCAGTTACAATATTTATCCCAACAACCGGCAATTCTTCCACCTTTCCTAGTTTTTTAAAATTTTGTTGTAGCCAATCCTGTTGTATACATGTAGCATTACTTCCTGTATCAATAAGACCTTTAACCTTCACTTCTCCAATCTTTAATTCTATTTCTGGATTACTTTTCTGGATATTTTTATTATCATTCTCATCCACACTCCCATCCTTGTCACATCCTATTAAAAATTTTCTGTCACATAATATAGTTGTAATAATTTGTTTTTTACTGATCGGCCTAAACTTTCCTTCTTTTTGTTGCACTGAAAAATCCGATTTATTTTCTTCAAAACTTTGTATTTGGTTCTCCCTCTGGCCTACCCTTGACTGTTCAGTGCCTATTAGTTTAAAGATACATCATTAGTATTCCCTTGTTCTGTTTTGTTTTCCCTTCTTATTTCAATTGCGTTCACCCTCCTGTTATTTTCTCCCCCTCTTCGTTCTACACTTGGGTTAACTTGTCTGTTTTCTTGCTCCCTTCTAAAATATACCATATTTCTTTCCTGATGGTTTCCCTGTCTATAGTCTCTGTTAAAAGGTCGTTGGAAATTTGGTCGAATATTTTGATATTGGAAATTTGGTCTATTATTGCTATCACTTTGGTTTGGCCTCCTATAATTAAGTTGTTGTCCCTCAAACTGTGGTCTACTTCTCCTTTGCATTAGATCTCTCCTGGCTGCTTCCTCATTTATCTCTTCAACGTCTACTTCATTTAAAAACCTCTCCATTCCTCGAATAGTATTAATATTCTGTACCCTTCTGGCATCCCTAATCTTTTCGTCGTAATGTCTTACTAATTTTTTAACAATTTCCTCCTCTGATGGCATTGGTATTAAATTCCTCATGGTTATTACCCTTTCAATAAAGTATTCAGTCCTATTTAGTTGACCTCCAACTCTATATTTTTCAATTTCCAACCGGTTCCTGATACCATTCTGAACTTCATCATTCCAATATTTTTCTAAAAATCTTTCTTGGAAATTTTCCAAGTCTTCTATGTCCTCCCTTGTAATTTGCCACCATCTAGCAGCATTTCCTTCCATAGATATGTCCATTATATCCTTAATGTCCACCTTTTCTCTACCTTCTCTTTCCCTTCTCTCTAGCATCTTCTCTACATATCTCTTCAACTTTCTTATATATTCAATTGGGTTTATTCCCCTTCCATTAAACTTAGAAATTGTAGTCTGAGCGTGGCTTTCATCATTAGCATAGTATATTACCTGAGTAGTTCTATTTTCCATACTATCCTTCTTATTTAATCTCTCCTCCGTTTCCTTCATTTTCTCTTCCATATTACTAGCTACCTTTTCAAAATTCTGTTTATTAATTTTAACCCTATTATTTAACTCTTCAATATTCTCCTTCTGTTCTTTTAATTCCTCTCCCAACATCTGAAAATTTTCCTCTACTTTCCTCCCAAATTTCTTATGATCTTCTATTATCCTCTCTTGTTTCTCCTCTATCTCTCTCTTAAACTCATCAAATTTATTATCAATCTTTCCCTCTAACTTTTCAAATTTTTTCTCAAATCCTTCCAATTTCTTCATCATTTCATTTTTATTCTCTTCATTTTTTGTTTCCATTCTTGACATTGTTTCCCTCATTACATCAAATTTGTTATCCTTCTCATCCATCTTCTTCATCATTTCTCTCAATAGTTTCTCCATACCTGATTCTTCTTTATTCACTGTAACAAGTGTAACACCTCCTCTTTCTATTTCTATCTCCCTAACATTTTCTTCTACCTCAGAGCAGGGTACCCTATCTCTTTCATCCTGTCCTAACCTGTCCTGTCCTGAATATGGGGAACATTCATCAATTTCCTGAACCTCCAATATTTTAACCATTTGTCCTTCCTCCTGAATCATTCCCTTCTTAGGCCTAGTTTGTTTTATTTGCAAATTTGATTCTACTTTACGTTGGGTTTCTTTTGGATTCTCTCTTAAAACATAATTTCCCTTATCTGCCATTTTATGGGTTTAAAAATTTGTTTCAAATTATAATTTAATATTAAAATATATATATCTCAAATTATTAAATATATATTACCTGAAATATTGCTTATTATTCTTAATTGCACATTTAATCGAGCCAGCACGTTGTGCGCCAATTTTGTAATATTACACAATTATTATTATTATTTTAGCCTAGTTGGGTCTTGCTCTAGCACGTTTACTTTAAAAATATAATAGTTAACTAATAACCACAACTCAATTGTTTAAATGACTCTTTATTCTCGGGTCTTACTAAGGTTTGGGCCCTTTTTTTAAATGTGCAATTATTACAATTATGGACATATATCTTATAATTTACAAATCAGCTTAGACTATCAATATTAAAAGTTCTTAAAGTTCAATTTTTGATAATAATAAAATATATATATTTACTTAAGTCCAGTTCACCATTATTCACATGTAGTTCACCTCTGACATGTTTGTATTATTAAAAACTTTACTTGTCTATAAAATCCTTCTTTTTTAAAATTGCTGAACAACGAAAATTAACCTTGCCTCCATGAAATTTTTTATATAACTCCTATTATTTTCTTCCAACAACCCGGGCTACAATGAAGTACCGCCATCATTGGTATATTTTCCGCGATCGGCTTTTCGTATGGCCGTGCATTCAAACATATCAAATATATATTTTTAAATGTCCTTCCATAGTCATTTTTAAATAGTATATTAATTTGTAGACATACCGGTACCTGAAGTTAAAATTGTTTTTTTTTAAAAAGGTTTTAATTAATCCACATTCACTTTATATAATATATATATATATATATATTATGTTTTTATATGTCACTGCCTCGATTTCAACAATAGTTCTAACTTTCGCCGCCAGTTCGCACTGTTCCACTTTATTGTAATAATTAATTCGTTGTAAACAGAGTAAACACTAAAACTAACCTAATTTATTCTATTCAACCAGTTTGTTATTTAAATTAATTAATACACAATATACATTGAATTTGAATTAAAAATAATTATCTAAACATGAAATAAATTACAAAAGGATAATAAAACGTTCTTATTCAATCATTTTAGGTTATTAAGTAAAGTTACTGTTATTATTGTTTTTTGAAATGGAAGTAAGTTTTATTTAAATTCTCTAGCTGTAGTTATTATATTATGACTGTGCTTTATATTATTCATTTAAAATTTCCAAAATCTTTAAGTTAATTAAATTATTAGGCTAGGACGAATTTTGAAGTTATTACATTTAGGCTATAGCATTTTATCAACATATTTTATTAACCTTTAAATTGTGTGGCCTATCCAGTTTGACTGTTACAACTGTCCCTCAAATTTCTAATTTTTTATATATAATTGACATTATTTATGCTTTTAATTCATTTAGGCCACCAAATTAAGTTATCAATTTATATAAATGTTATAACAGTCCCCTAAATGAAATAGTGGAATGTACCAATTTATATGTAGCCAAAAAAAGAGACCAGGTGAATTATTCAAGAAAAAGGGACTGCTTGAATACTTCAAAAAATGAATTGTTTGCTCTAGGCTATTTGGAGTGTTGTATCTTATTGGCGTAAAAAATGGAGTGCATGCCAACTGCCTAGAACTATGGAAAAAAGATGGCAGTGGCATGTTGATTCTAAGATCTCTTTTTAGCTATAAGCGTTTTCTGTTTTTGCTTCGTTCAATTAGGTTTGATGACCATTCTACCAGGGTACAAAGGAAACAATCAGAAAAAATTAGCGCCCATAAGAAAAATATTGTCAATTTTTTTTAATAATTGTGAAAACAATTATAGCATGGGGAAATTTACAACAATTGATGAGATGCTATTTCCCTTTCGTGGCTGATGTGGTTTTGTCCAATACCTTCCGAACAAGCCTGCCAAATATGGCATCAAACTATACGCTATTTGCGATAGCAAAACCTTTTACACCTGGAAGTTTGAGGTTTATTGCGGGACCCAGTTTCCAGGTCCATTTGTCACTTCTAATAAACCATTTGATATTGTGAAAAGGCTTGTTGATCAACTAAAACGCTCTAATAGAAATGTCACCACGGACAACTATTATACCAGCTACCCTTTAGCTGAACATCTGTTAGAAAATGGTCTCACTCTACTCGGAACCCTAAGAAAAATTTAAAAAACTGAGATTCCACCACAGTTTTTAGCAGTTCAAGGAAGGGAGGTTGGCTCTTGTTTATACGGCTTCCAATATGGTTATACATTAGCTTCAATTATGACAAAGCCCAAAAAAAGTGTGCTTCTTTTGTCTACCATTCATGAAAAAGAAGAAATAAATGATGAAAATGGAAAGCATATGATAAACTCTGATTATAATTCTATCAAAGGCGGGGTCGACACAGTTGACCATGTGTGCAGCGTACTCTACTGGAAGAATCACAAAAAGATGGCCCTTATCTTTATTTTTCCAGATGCTTGATATCACTGGGATTAATTCTCAATTAATATTTCATTTCAACAAACCAGAAAAATGTGAGAGGCGACGCCATTTTCTCAACAATTTAACGTTTCAGCTGATGGAGGAACATCTA
Organism: Aphrophora alni; assembly: GCA_963513935.1. Classification (NCBI taxonomy): domain Eukaryota; kingdom Metazoa; phylum Arthropoda; class Insecta; order Hemiptera; family Aphrophoridae; genus Aphrophora; species Aphrophora alni. The sequence goes on from OY740767.1 coordinate 100,058,398, forward strand.
AGAGAGAGCGAAATTACGGTGTCTACCAAAAGACGTACAATCTCTTCCCATAAAATATCGTGAACCAGAAGAACAAGTCGCTGATCAACAAGTAAATTTGCAAGGACCTTGCCACATGTGTCCCGAACATTAATTATGGAACTCTACTTCAGTTAGCCTAGATGTTCTGATTGTAACAGATTTTCGTGCAGAAATCATTGTCAAAAAACTGTAAAATGCAATATGTGCTCCTCTAGCCATGACATGGAAGAAGAGAGTGAGAGGTATAGCTAATAAGTATGAAATTTTTCACTATTTTTGTCACCTCAATAATTTGTTATTGTGTCACCTCAAAATAACGTTTTTTGTTGTAATTATTTTTTTTGTAATATCTTGTTCATTTATAATATATTTTAGTTTTGTGACTTAAATGAAAGCACTTGAGATTACTACAGATACTTTTTTGATAATAATTATGTACGGTCCAATAATTTTTTTTTACTTTTTGTAAATATTTTTTTAATGTTTTTGTTTTACAAGTTCACTTAATAAAAAGTTCACTTTTTTTAAATTAAAACCTACGTGAAATATTTAAATTGTGTACAGATTACTTTTTTGCCCGTTTAAAAATTTTAAAAATGGTATTGGAGCAATTTATCGGTAAAATTATATATGCCAACCTGAGGTCGGCACGCGCCCGCTCGTGTGATTCTGAAAGGCCAGAGGGTTAACAAAAACTAAATTTTAAAAAATTTTAATTTTCACCTAAAATTAAAAAACTTGTATAAGAAGAAAAACAATCAGTTCTTTAAAATACCGAAAAAATTAAATGTCTTATAGTTCTAGATATATCTGACATTATATTAACATTTAGTTTAAATGATGGTCAGACTGGCATTATTATTAATAGCTATTTTTTTAAATAGCCTCCAAAAGTTGTAATTAATTCTACTTTGTGTTCTTTTTATCAGGAGCTAGTTGAGATATCATATTTAAATTGTTACTGCCCTTTCAACTAAGAAATGGGTTTATGTGTTATATATATAATTACCTTCCCAGACCTTTGTAAACATAGACTCGTAATGTAGGCTAGTTATAAATTTGATTCATGTCATTGTACATATTCCTAATAACCCAAATAAGCCTTAATTCCTTGTTTCAAAAAGTGTCAGTTTCTTCAATATTAATGGATTTTTACACTTGAAAATTTTTTGGGCGTTGTGAAAAAATATCTGATAAATGACAAAGAAGGTAAATAGTTTAAGTTTGCATCGCTTTAGCTTTTAAAAAATAGGGTGAGTTTCAATGGATAATTACCGAAGAATGTTATATCAATACAAGTTAACAAAAATTATGTTTGAAAGAAGAAACAAAAGCATTGTTTTATCAAGATCAGAGTTATTATGATCAGAAATTCAAATTTGGACTCTGGAGATGATTATAGGGTAATTGTTTACTTAAGGGTGGCTCATAATTTTCGGGTTTTTTTTTTAGTCATTGTCTACTACCTACTACATACCTTACTTCTTAAGAATAAATAATGTTTTCCTAGCGGAGGTCACTTTTTTCCATTGGAAAATCACAATCTAAAAATAATCACATCAACATAGGCTATTTGTAGGTTAGATATAATGGCAAATGTTCACATTTACGTCTGATGTGTTACTAAAGATATTTCAGTAATTGTCCAGTTCATATCACATTGCGATTTAATATAGAAACTTTATAAAATCGTGTTTTACATACCTCATTATTAAACAATTGGATCATCCTTAAGCTGGAAAGATTCTTCTCAGTATGAAAAACTATTATTTCTGTCAAAAATAAACAATTTAAAAGTTCGCATTCGATGTTCAGAATACACAATGAGCCTATGCATCTAGGTTTCATAGCTAATAGAATAGCATGTCTTATATATATTATGTGCATTATCTGCTGTCCTCTAACAGGTAAATGTGTTGTATGATTTCAGAATCATGTGAACTAGGTAATGAAATATGTATACATATTATTATATATTGACCTAGCCAGACCTAGTAAGGGAACTATAGGTCTGGTTAGGTAAATATAGGCTATATATAAAGATATATATATATATATATGTTTATATAATTATCTAACCAAACCTATTTGCACAGATGAATATAAACATCGAGAGATGAGACACTCAATTAGCTGTAGGAATTAATGTAAACAGATCTCTTAACCTCATAATAATTATAGGATATCATACTTTTAAATTGATTATTTTTTATAGAAATATTGGATTTTGATACTTGAAAAGGGGCTTCCCAGCTTAAGGATGATCCATTTGTTTAATATTAAAGTATGCAAAACATGATTTCATGAAATTTCTATATTAAATCACAATGCTATATGAACTGGGCATTTACTGATATTTCCATATTTATATCTGGGGACAGATCACATGATATGCTGTCAACCTTCCATATTAATAATCTAATTTTAAATGATTAACTTCAATAAAGGCAAGAAAGGTTTGGCCCTGGCCCAGTTTTATATATATATATATATATATATATATATAGGCCTATATATCTGCCTGGACAAACCTGTGGACATAAATAATGATCTAGCATAGTCATTGTGTAATGTGCATCTGTCAAACAGATGCTATTATTATTGCCATATGTTTTAACCTATAAATACTTATGATTTGGTAGTTTATAGATTGTGATTTTTCAGTGAAAAAAAGTGACTTCAGCAAGGTAAACATTTATTCTTAAGAAGTAAGGTAATGTAGTAGAAGATAAAAAAAGAAATCTCGAAAATTAGGAACCACCTGAGTAAACAATTACCGAATATTAAGTTTCTAGCCAAGAGATTTTAAATTATAACCTCTTTATCAAATGTGCAATATGAAAAAAAAAAAAAGAGGTATCAAATTAGTGTATAATCACTTACCACAAAAATAATAACTTACATAAACAAGACAAGTTGACTTGACTTCCTAGATCTCAAAACAGGGTATTTATAACAAACAGTAGAATCTATAATCCATTAACCCTAACCATAGCTTTATTTGATTTTTTTTTCTAATCTTGAATCTAGATATCAGATTAGTGTCATGATGGGCAAAAACGCAAAAACAACTTACACTTACTTCTTATGTTGTTAGAGTTAACAGTCCGGAGTGTCCGCCTGTCCGGAGTAGGAACTAGGAAGTACGAAATTCCATAGCCAAAAAGTTGTAGATTTATAAACACCTTGTAGTTTTTTTTCTTCTTTTTTGCTAAATATTAGGCAGGCCTTGAATACAATCACGAAACCTCAACCTACACATAATATTGGTACAGTATTCCTAAATTTCCTATTAGATTCAACTACTTATTCCTTACAGTTTATTTAACATGGATATGTATGAGATCCATAAAGAATTGATTGGTTACCAACAACAAAACAAATATTCCAACCAAATATAACCTAGGTTAGAGTTAGTTACATACAAGTATGTCAAAATATTCAATAACACGTTAGTTACAGCAGGAATACAAGGATATTAGGACAGGTAGAAGTCGTCTCGCCAGTACCTCAGTTACCTCACTCTCTGACATTTCTAACCCGAAAAGGCTAGGCCTCTTGTGAAGAACCCTTGAATAATTGGCAAAAACTTATGTATGTTCTAACTACGCATTTACAGCCTTAAGGAAATCATTCATCATAACATTGTTAGATCAACCGATTTTTAAATATCTATTAAAATCACGTTGTGCTCATTCAATTTATTTTTAACGATTTGGAAACGTTTTTCCCGAATACGCATATTTGATAGACATTTTATGATAATATGACTAATTCTTTCCTTTGTTCCCAAAAAACGCATTATGGAGTAAAAATACAATTTAATTTCCAATAGACTACTATATAAAATAGATTATTGATGTTCCCATGACCAAATCTCGGGTTTATGTTCTTCTATTCTCATTTTAACCACGGAGTTTTAGGTAATATGTACACTACTTGTACTTGTTTATAACAATTGGCTTTCTGAGCCATCTGGTATGTACAATTTGATTCTATATAATAATATTCCCTTAAGAAAGATTTAAAATCGTCATACAGTAAATGCAAATCATCCAGCATTTTACAATCCAATATAGTTGTTCTGTAACTGTGGTTGTGAACATACCTATTGTGGTTGTTAGACAATATTAAATGTTAGACAACCAATTAAAAAATCAATGTTTAAAGTTAGAGTGACAGAGAGGAGTAAAGAAAATTCTTTTCTGAGTACAAATTGTTGTATAATGTAAATATGAATTAAGGCCATACAATTTATATTTTGTCTTGAAAACAAATTCCTTGAACTAAAAAAAATGTTACCATCGCGGAATCGGAAAGGTAGAGAGAACTGAAAACTTTAACTGTCAATTTCAAAAATTAATAATGTTTTAAACTTTTAATAAAAGTAATACAATTATTAATTATATTTTGCATTGATTATTAGTGTGGGTTGATGAGATTTTTAGTTTTAATATATATGGGTATGTGAGAAAGTTTGTGCGATATTTTTGCATTGATTTCAGTTTAACTATGTATGTGAATTTTGAGAAAGTTGGTGCAATATTTTTCGTAGATTTTAGTTTTAACATAATTATATATGTATGTGAGAAAGTTTGTGCAATATTACTGCATTGATTTTAGTTTGAGTTTGAGAAAGTTAGTGTAATATTTTTCGTAGATTTTTAGTATGAATATATATATATATATATAAATTTTGAGAAAGTTAGTGCAATATATATCTATATATATATATATATATATATATATATATATATATATATATATATATATATATATAATATAGAGGTATATGAGAAAGTTTGTGCTATAGTTTTGCATTGGTTACTAGTTTGAGTCTGAAAACGTTATAAAATAGTAGATTATTTAAATACGCAGCATAACAGTTGTTGTACGTATACTGTTATTATTATTATTTTCGTGAGGATTTTTCCTTTCACCACATCGATTTTAAAGGCACCAAAAAAATTGCTTACCGGGGGTACTCACTTCAAAAAATTAACTCAGAAAATAAGAATATCTGAAAAAACAAAATTAAACGAAAGTAATGAATGTTTACCATGGTACTAATGTAAATAAAAATATAATGCGTAATTATAATGATAATAATGAGTCGCAATTGCTTAGCTCATTGGCAATAAATACGTGATTTTATTGTTCTTTATCAAGTGTGCAAGTTTCTTAAAGAATATCTTCTGTACAAGTCACGGTTTCTGTTAATTGTTGTAAGATCAAATTTGTACCTTGGTGAGGTTTTGACCTGTGAAGACGGAGATTTAAGCATTTCATACATTTCGTTTCTAGTAGTGGATTAAAACTGAGTGATTGATGTTTTCAGAAGACTGCGAGTAATTGGCAGAGGTCTAGGTTTGTACAGGAGGTTGGTTCGTAGCGATTGATAGAATGCTGGTTTTGTGGATGACACATTTGTGGTACTGAGAATTAGACACTATTTCAAATGGTATATTGTTGTTAACGCCGAACATATTGGGTTCAAATGCTGTGTACTAGTCGGATTGCTTGCGAACTGAATATTGACTGGTGTTGGTTAAACTCCGAACTGTGATTGGCAGTATATCTCACCAGTAACTGCATATTATGACAACAACATTTTAACTTCTCCACGTCACTTAGTTTTTTCATTATTATCTAAATCTTAAAGGGGAAATTGTGAACATCATCTTTTTGTTGTGACTTGGTAGTTTCACTTCTCTTTGATATTACCTACATATTATAAGTTCTTCATTATTCTTATCTATTTTTCTTTTATCTTCTATATATAGTACTTGTTGAAGGTTCATTTAATGGTGATAATTAAAATTTCCGACCCCTGGGTTCCAAGGACAGACGTCCCCCATTGCTTTCTTGGTCCGTCTGCCGACGCAATACAAACGCATGTCTGCAAGAAACGACTCATCTGACTCTGGAGAGCGTCTGTCCGTATATAAAAAGACACATTTAATTCAATAAAACTAGAAACATCCGTTTTTAAATGGACGTTTACAAATGCAGTGCATAAAACCAGCCTAAGATGTACGTTTGAAATAATAACAATTGTAATGGTTGCAGCTGAGGAACGGTTGCATGAAATGAATCTAATGGAATATTTAAACACTCTTCTTCTTGGATATGTTTGAAGAATAGTTTCATTTGAACAATAGTTTTATAGTTGCAGCACATCGTTTCGTTTTGTGGATTTCTTGTTTCTTTTGATATAATTATGATTTAATTGAGCTTTTGTTATTTTCATTAATTTAACTCTTTATAATAATTACTACTTTTGAGTATGCCAGAGGTACGTCCAGAAAGTAAGTTCCGTTTGTTAATAAAAACAAAACTAGTACAGATACAGAAAAATTATTAATTGCAAAATATCTAAAAATCTTTAACAGTTTTTCTCATAGCTTCCACCATTCTCCAAGCACTTGTCATAGCGCGGCGTAAGTTTTTGTATGCCTTTTTCATAAAACGATACCGCCTGTGTTATGAACCATGTGGTAACATGTTCTTTGAGCTCATCATCGTTGTTGAAGTTAGAACAAGAGATGAAAATCGCTAGGAGTGAGGTCAGGGCTGTAGAGAAGGTGGTAAAACTAGTCCCAGCCACAGTCCTTTAAGAATTGTCGTAAGACATTAGTAAAGTGAGGTCGAGCATTGTTATGAATCAAAACAATACTGTTTGTGAACATTCCTTAAAGCTTATTTTTTATTGCGCGACGCAATGTCTTAACATTTCCATTGATTGATTCATTTCGCGTTCATAAATTCACCAGTAGAATACTGTGTCTAACCAAAAACAGAGTGCACGTGATTTTTCGAGTTATATAGATTTGCTTAACTTTATTATTTGCTGGTGACGAAATATGCGTCCATTTCATCCATTGTCGTTTTGATCCAGGGTTTCATAAACGACCCATGTCTCAACCCTTCTCTACTATCTGGCTCAGAAAGTCATCACAGTTTTTGTTGTCGCTGGCTTGACGCTGTTTTTTTTATTGCTCTGTAAGAGTTTTTGGCACCCAACGCGCAAAAAGGTTTCTAAAACAGTTTTACAGAGACAATTTCACGAAGAAGTGATCTTGAAATATGTGTAAATTCCATAGAAAGTGCAAAAATTTAAACCTTACTGTTTTTCTTATTCTTTTATCGTACCGTACGAACCAATTTATCACTAACCAAAGATGGACGCCTTCATCGTCCGTCATCGTGCACTTGATTAGTCTTTCATTAACTGTTGGACCCTCATCTCCTATTATTGAATCACTCATCTCATTTTCTCCGTAAACCTCGTAGATCTGTTGATAAATGTCGACTTGTTTAGTTTCCTTCGCAATCTAAAAACAGATTACAGATCTAATAATCGGCGAGATTTTCAATCAACTTCGCCATTCTAAACAAGATTTACAAAGACACAACAAACAGCGAAATGGCGTTATCCTTCGCAAACAAACTCCCTGACTTAGGACAACTATTGCGCATGCACCAATATGCCATCGCAGTGCAGCTGCGGCTAGAAATACAAACGAAACTTACTTTTTGGACATTCCTCGTAATATAGCGATGAACAGAGATAGCCATACACAGAGTTGTTTTTGTAAGACATAGTTGTTTTTGTAAGACAGTTGTTTTTTACATAGACAAAATGTGAATAATATTATTAAAGAGGCTTATAATTGCCTCCCTATTCTATTGTCTAGTATAGAACTTGTGTGATAATATTCACCTTTTCCTGAATAAATTGAATTTATAATTAATCTACCAAAATTATAGCTTGATAAATTGTTAAAATATTATTATACAAAACTAATAAGGAAGAATTAATTCTAATAAATTTTTATATAATTAAAAACAAATAATAATTTCTAATACAGAAGTGTGAATGTTGGCAGATTCATAATTTCACTTAAACGACCGTTAGGAATGTCATTACACAACGTTTACTATATACATGTATTTGTGATTATAGTTTTTTTTTTTAATTTTTAAAATATTTTCTGAATTACTGTTTTGTGAACCTTCTTTTATTAAAGTTTTTGGAAGTTAACATTTTTGGAACTACAATACTGTTATAAGCTGCTCTATATTTACAAGATACATCATTTCAGTGTCATTGCAATTTGCAATTAGTTTTGTAAACTGAAACGATTTCCAATGTTTCATTTCATTGGTTAAGATTAAAACTTTGGACCGATATCAGAGGTTGGAATCGCCTTTAAGTTGGTAGTTGGTACAGTTGGAGTTGGAAGAATGGAAGTGCAACATTTCGACAGATTCGACTAGTGGCTAGTGGTATCCTAGAGCTAGTATTCTATTTTTGTTGGTTATGGGTGTTTGATTAAAAAAAAAAAATAAATACCAGTTCTAATATCTATTTTGATAAGAAAACTTATGTGAATAATGATGGTATCTGAAGAGTTATCCAAGCAACTAAACGTACGTATTCCTAGGTGTTTGTATTAATTATAAAGGTAAATTTTTCCCTTGAAATAGCTCCACGGTGAAAACTTATTTTATAATAATATGGTATGTAGAACATAATTAAAAAAAAAAAAAAAACCGCCAAAAAGACTGATTGCAGTTATAGTAAACAATTACCTCATATACATAATTTGGTAATTGGAGAATTGTGCATTGTAGTCTGCCTTGATATTTAGTTACGAAAATTGTCGAAATCGTTAACTACCTACCTTATTTTGAAACAATTTGATTGTAGGCCTATGTGATTATGGAAGATACTTTTGAAGTACCAAAATCATACATTAGTTTAGTAGGAAATAAGAAATAAAAAAGTATGAAATTCAGATCTGGTTAGGTTACTATGAATGCCTGTTCCAAGTTAGTGAATGTGTCAGCCCTTGATTGTTGTATAAAGTCTGGCTTGGTGACTATAATATATATAGGCATTTGCTATAACCTGTTTCTCATGATTCTTCAGTTATACAATGTCATAATATTAAACAAGTGATCACACATTCACTAACTTGACTTTTATGTGGTCATACATATTAATTGGTTCAAAATAAGGTAGGTAGTAAATGATTTCGACAATTTTCTTAACTAAATCTCAGGGCAGAGTATTATACAAAATGAACAATAATTTATTACGCCTAACCTAATCTCAAAAACAAAATTTTAAAATCTAGCCCAAATTGTCCATTTTCACAAGCACATTTAACTAGCATAGGCATATGGTCTAAAACATATAAACCTTGTATAAAAGGTAATTGTATAATGTAGTGTTAAAAAAATAAATTAAAATTATGGCGCTAGCGTAAACAATTACAGTATAAGATATATATTATTAGATGCTTTGTTAATTATGTCGGTAACTGCTTACAAAGAAAGTTACTGGTACTTTTGGCAATTTAAAAAAAAATCATGTTCTACACACACCTTATTTCTTAATAATAAAATAAGTTTTCAATAGGAAGGTAACTTTTTCACTGATTAATCACAATTTAAAAACTACAGAATTCAATGAATTTATAGTTCACCGAAGTCTATTAACATTGAGTATCTTTAGTACTTGAATGGATGACTGCTTGGGAAAAAAGTACAGTCTTCTTTTTTTTTTAACAAATTTATGCATAAGTCAGGTAAGGTGGCTATATATTAGCTACCTTGCTTGACCTTGTAAGATAAAAAATTCACGTACAAACCTATTTTAACGCATAATTCACTTAATGGACCTTAACCCAGAAATGTTGAAATTATGTTGTTTTTGTGAAAAAGTTAGCTCTGTGTTGAAAACTTATTTTATTATTAAGAAATATGGTATGTAGAATATGATTTTTTTAAATTGCCAAAAATATCGGTAACTTTCTTTGTAAACAAGTACCATAGTACTTAAGTACTTAAGTTACTATTATTTAATAAGTCAATATACAGATTAGTTTAAATATTTGTCTAATTATTTTATTATATAGACTTTATTTTGAAATTGTAATAGGCCTATAATATTTTAATGTGGAATTCACTTTTTCACTTAAAAATTGAAAACTATATTTTTAAAAATAGGACTAATATTTGCAATTAATAATCATGTGTCTAACCTTCATTCATTTCATCCATAACGTTGACATGCCGGTAGGCCTAAATGATGCAAATGACACTCTATGGAAAAACATGTTTAATACTAACGGCTCATAAGACATTTAATGCAATATAAGATATGATATGTGATCTTGGTATTAGGTGATATTTGTGTGTCAGTGGTTAAAATGCAGTCAAAACCTATAGTTGCTATACAGTATTCTAACTTTAAAAAATTATATTCTTTTTCATATTTGTGTTAAATTTCATGGTTAAGTAATTACTTTCTTTTAAAATAGGCTTGTAAAAGTTAACATTTTAGGAGTCAATTTTTAACTTACGAATTCCCACTGTGATGTGTAGCCTACATAATCTTTGCATACATTATTTTGGTACTTTTCAATTTTTAATTTTTATTGACAAAATGAATTTTGCATTAAAATATATTACAATTTCAAAATAAGGTAGGTCTATGTAGTAAACGAATTGGACAAGTTTTTAAAAAATAATCTGTATATCGACTTGCTAAATAATTACCCTTGTTTGTTATATGAAGGAGCCTGAAGGGAGGGCAGCTGAGCAAGTGGTGGGGTAGGCTAGCGGTGGCGGGGATGCTATGAATAGTGGGAGTTGACTGAACTGCTTGCTTCTCCCACCAGAAAATAGTCAAGTTTGTGATTGTATTAAGAGTATGTTTACAAAGGTCTGGGAAGGTAATTTTATATAAATATATTCCTTTAATTTACACACCATGATTTATACTAATGTAACGCAAACCATATATCATAAACTGGTAATGCAGTCACAACTTGACTTACTATGTCATTGTACACATTCGTAGTAACGTGTAAAGCCTAAATTCCTTGTGTCTAAAATTGTAAGTTTCTTCAATATTAATCAATTTTGAGACTTGAAAATTTTTTTGCGTTGTTAAAAAATATCAGATTAATGACAAATAAGTTAAATAGTTTGTTTGTATTGTTTTTAAATAGGGTGAGTTTCAATGCATAGTTACTGTTACATGTATACTATGTAGTTTGATTGATATATCCTATTGATTTTAAAACATAAACATCTAATAATAGTATTATTAATGATCAATTACATTGGAATATTGATAACATTTAATAGATTGAGAAAAAGGGTAGAATTGTATTGCAATGTTTCCCCTTACCTACCAAAAGCAAAAAAAATGCAATGATGAAAAGTTAGAGTAAGGAAACCACTGCAATAAGCTCACATTATACACTTTGAAGGTATTTCTGTATAGATGAACAACTAAACACAAATTTTATTTCTAGACTGCAACTTTGGTTATTGAACCATTTTACTGTTTCATGAATAACTTATGGGCTGTTACAAATATCTGATGTTAGGAGGTTACCAGAGCAAGACACAGCCTAATTCTTATGCATAAAAAAGGTTGTTGTTATTCTTTGCTTGTCCATCAGACTTTAGGAATAAATTTTTTTCTGGAACTAATAGTGCATTGTTGTTGATAAGTACCTCAAGAACGACATATATTATATGATTATATGGGATTTCATCTTAGATTTGAGATTTTTTGATGAGTTTGCTTAAGTGAGAGTCCCAATTTGAACAAATTGCCTCAGCCACTGTTATAAAATAGTTTTATAATGTAGTTCTGTTGGCTAGGAAATAATGAATATGTAGATTTACTTGAAAGATTTTTTACTTTTATAAACTTAAATATAATCTATATTTTGTATAATGCCAACCCTTTTAACTTTTTATTCATATCAACAAAATAAATATCTTCCATGTTTCATTTTGATTAAGTAGAAATAATCGGTATTATCATTTGGCATTGACAGTCATAGGCTACTGTAAAGCCGTCGGCACACTCGTGTCCAGCCTTGGCAAATATGTTCCTAGATTGGTATTAGACAAGTAGTGTGGCTAGAGCATCATTGTCAATGATAGTAAAATATTCAAGGCTAGACGGTATTGGAAGGCTGGTAGAAAAGGACAACAGGTAAACCCAGCCTCAATGATTAGTCAAAGGTGCCGACTCCCTTCCCTATTTTCCAATATGCATGGCTTATTTGGGTATTGAGCCAGGCTATACGCCATGGGTATTGAGCCAGGCTAGCTTAAAGGTAAGGCCAGACTCGTGTTCAGCCTGGCTCAATACCCATTAGCGAATATTTGCTTTAAATATTTGCCGCTGCTCACTACTATAAAGCACCAGTAGGAAAACTGGCTACACATTGGTTCAACCTTGTCCAATGTTCATTGGGAAATATTTGCTTCAAACATTCTCCTAAGCATTCCCTCTCAAATATTTTGCAATATAGATCCAGCTTTGATCAATTCATGTTAAATCAGAATTGTAGGTCATGGAAAATTTGAATTGAAATTGGTAAAGTTAGAGAGTAAATTGAATTAAATTAATTAAATTTTTAAATAAGAAAATAATTTAATTATTAATTAAAAATTAATTGAATTTATATAAATTGATGATTGAATAAAATAATAGACTACCTGAATTGTTGACAACAGTTGCAGATGTAAATCATGAACGAGACAATAAAATGTTTGACGATGTTAGGCTGTCGTGTGGCCATGCATATTGGAAAATAGGGAAGGGAGTCGGCACCTTTAACTTGCCTTTGAGGCTTTACCTACTTGTCGTTCTCTTCGACTAGTCTTCCAATAGATTCCAGCCTTGAATATTTGACTATCATTGACAATGATGTTCTGGCCACACTACTTGTCCAATACTGCTCATGGAACATATTTGCTGAGGCTGGGCACGAGTGTAGCCTTGGCTTTAGGAATACAAGTCACTAGACATTGGTCTTGGTCAGATTAGATGAGTATTTAAAACATGAACTCATTAACTAATAGACATTTTATTTATCTATTCCATTTGTATTCCCTTCCACAATAACATAACCTTACAAAGTTTCATAGTCATCTTGAACATCTTTAGTGCATAGGCCTACTCATTTTTTATTAATGTTGTTTTCAGCATCAAAGAGTGCGTCAGATGTTAAGTGACTATATTCCAGATAATGAAGCAAAGTTGTTGAGTAATGGAAGGTTAGTTATTTTTAATATTCCATATTATAATTTAATTACTTATTGTAATACTTTTTATATTAAATGCCTATTTTGTAAAAGAAGCCTTATGTTGAGATGTTAATTTATGATATTTTTTATTAAAAGCCTCACTTTGAGATGTCAAATTGTTATATTATAAAATAAAATGCTTTCATATTATATTGACCAGTGAAATTGATTAGATTAGGCCAGGTTATTATAGCTAATTTTCCGCAGTATTGTTGCGGGTTTTGCAAAATAGAACATTGTGGCACTGCTCAACATTATTTTGATATATATTGGCTGAATTCATGTGGCAGTGTGATGTGAAGGCGATAATTTCAAAATGCTATTGGTTGAGATTCCAAAATTCGTGCTGTTGTTAACTTTTTGTAATTTTTGATAAATAAAATGTTTGAACCTTGAAGTTTGTCTAATATTTATACTAAAATAATTGGTAATTACGTATTAAATTAGCTATTTAACTATAATAACCTGCCCTAACCTAATCTATTTCACTTGGTCCGTATAATACGATTTATAAAACAATTTAGCCTACATCTCCAAATATTTATGTATAATTTTATTTATTTTAAGTTCTTTCTTTCTCAGGGTTTACTGATCTGGATTCAAATATATTATAGTTAACTATAATATTAATTTTCATGAGTTCTTGATTAAATTTATCTTATATTAATCATGGAATCTTAATAATTTTTAAATATCCGAGTTCCATTTTATAATGTTGATATATCTATTATCCTCATAGGGTATCATTAAATCAAATTAAAACTTCACATTGTAAGTTCATTAATATCCATTTAAATTATTATTTTTTTATTTAAAGCATTCAGTAACTTTTCACAATAGTTTATAGCCTAGCCTAAATTTTGTAATTCTCCAAATAGGCTTCTTGCAAATTGTAAAGGCAGGTAACTTCTTTTAAGATTGTACAAATTTAGGCTTTGTTATATTATATTATAAGTCTGGTCCTTTAATTTTCTTATTACTTTTTACTAATTCTTTACTAGACTAGACAGATTAAACCACTTCCCACGTAATAATATTTTTTCCCCTTGTTTTTAAGTATTTTAATTTAATCTGAATCTGCAAATAACATGTTTTGCCTGGCTGGATTATACAATGGTCGTAAAATTGATTATAAGCATGTAATATGCCATCTGGTCCTTTATTTTGTTATTACAGTAGAACCCCTCAAACTCGACCCCCTCAAACTCGACATTCCGTCAAACTCGACAGGGCCAGTGACAAGGAGCATGGGATTTCCAAGGTCATTCACTGCATTGTTTTACGCCATGTGCGCCTGCCAGATGCCCGGAGGTTGAGGCTTGTTACTTTTATTTATACAGCTGTGAGGGATGCTCCTTTGTCTAGCCACTTTCTAATCCTACTGTATAGTAGAGGCCAAAGTTAAAGATAAAGGGTCCAGGTAGACCAGGACAGCCCTAAACATTTGTTGTCAAAACATTCATATTGTTGTGAACCCAAGCGCCTAACCACCCGGATGCTACCGGTCATTAGCACCGATTCCATTAAAGTAAGCGGCAAGTCTTTTGTCATAACAATTCAACGGAGCGTCGTAGAACTATGATTCAAGTTTTGTAATAAAGGTCTTAACCATGTGAGAAAAATAATCCGACTCTTAATTATATGCGATCAGCAGTTCAATTTATAGCATTTGTATTGGACTGTGTTTGGTATGGACATTCTTTTTCTTCGGCGACTTCGAGATGAAGCTACCAGACGTCCAGTCGAAAATGAAAAACAAAGATCAATCAAAAGTTTTTTCAAACAGTGCTAACTTTGCTCTAATGTTTTTTTTTTTTTTTTTTTTTATATAAAATTGTTTTAATCTTTAAAAATATTTAATGGACTGTCTGTTTTTTACTGTAGACTTTACTGTAAATTTTATTACAGCATATTAGGATAGGTCTTTTTAGTTTACTAAACCTATTG
Organism: Aphrophora alni; assembly: GCA_963513935.1. Taxonomy (NCBI): domain Eukaryota; kingdom Metazoa; phylum Arthropoda; class Insecta; order Hemiptera; family Aphrophoridae; genus Aphrophora; species Aphrophora alni. The sequence continues at coordinate 100,073,494 of OY740767.1, forward strand.
TACAAGGCCAACACTTTTTAAATCTCATTTGACCGATCGATAAATTTAATTTTAATGTGTGATTAAACACACTATTTTTTTGTTGTCAGGCAGGGACTTTTTTGCAATAAACGTTAAATCATTGATAATCAATAAATGTACAGTTATTTAAAATAATTTTGAGTATTTGTTGCAAACCTAACCATTAAATACCAAAGTTCCCTAAAACTCGACAACCCCCAAACTCGACAACCTTAAAGTCCACATTGTGTCGAGTTTGAGGGGTTCTACTGTACTTTTTATTAACACTTTACTAGACAGTTTAAACCACATCACATGTAATTACTTTCTTTTTGTTGTTAACCCTAGAAAGGGCATGTCAAAATAATCCTGTGAGGAGATGTGCACGATCTTTTAGACCAGGTTAGACAAAATTAAATCAAAAACTATTTTTAATGTTTAAAACTAGTAAATAATTGTTAATCAATTTATAAATAACCTTTAAAACTGCAAATGCCATTCATCCTTAATCATCATCACTAAATTCTTTATTTACCGTAGCACACTGAACTTATGTTACTGCTGAGTGTTCTTTACAAATATGTCGCTGGCATTCACGGCATCTAGTCTTGGTTTTCCTATTTTTTTTCCAGTCACAGTAAGTGTATCTCCCATGTCCTTCTAGTCCTTGTGGAGTTTCAGAGGACTCCACTTCAGAGAATCCTAACATATGTTGGATGTTTCTTTTGAGCCCTCTAGGAAAAGTTTGAATAGAACTGAGTTCTTGCAAGTATTTCATAGAAAGCTATAGTTCTTTCAAATAACTTTGCCTCTGATTGTCAAATTTACCTTTTGCATGTTTTTAAATAATATACGAAGTAATACCAGTAATGGTCAAGATGGTAAAAAACAGTCATTGGTCAACAGTTGCTTGTGTGTGAAATAGAGTAACACTCTTTATACTGATCAACAACATCAACACCACATTTAGTTGAATTATAGAACATCATTATTTATGGCTTGGACGCATCTCCGGATTCTGGGTCGATATCATCGTTGTCATGTATACTAGACATTAGTCACAACTCTGTTTTTCTTTAGAGTATAAACCACCATAGTTAAGTTTTCTCTAAAGGAAAAGATGCTGGAATGTTCTTGCTTTCCTTTTGAAATAAGTTCAGGAAGAAACTCCTTTTTGTTTTTCTGGATAGTTTCTACAATTGTTATATTATGGTCTTCCAACAGGGTCTCTGAAAGAGGGATGGAAGTAAAACAGTTATCAGTAGTTATTGATCCACTTATGGGTGTTATCCTCTTTACAACTGCAAAACCAGAATTATCAACTTTGAAAGGTCCTTCAGGTTGCTTTCCTATGTACATCTTGATGTGTAACATGTGTACAACGGTGTAAAATGTTTTGCCACATGTCAAAGAATAAACTTTGATCTCGTATTTGGCTGGCTTGTTCCTTATGTACTGCCTAAAAGAATAGTGTCTTCTAAATGCCTCGATCATTTCATCAACAGTAAAATATTCACCCACAGAGAATCTAGTCTTTAATTTCTTGACAACTTTTTTTAAAATGTCTCGGAAGGGCTTGTCTATTAACTTTCGCTGCTTGCATGTAGTGCGTCATGAAATCTTATATTTCTTATTATAAATTGGAATTGTTTTAAGTTCATGGTGATTCTAAAGACCTCAGTCCCAAACCCATCAGTTTCCTATAAGTCTAGTAAGTTCAAATGAGATGCTCTGTAGACTCCTGCCAGATACAGAAGGCCATTAAATGCCTCTATCTCACTCTAGTTGTGTCTCGGGCATCACTTTGCTTTGAATATACTAGTTGTACTTTTGTAATACGTTGGTTAGTATATTTTACGATATCATTCAACACTTCATCCGTAACTAATATTTTCCATATTTCTATCGGCGAGTTCGTCTTATGACGCCTAACCCCACTAACCCAGGTAAACGTTTCACTACATTTTTTTGCAGGTTTTCTCGTATTTCTATTTCTTGGTGGACAGTGTACATTCCATTTTGTTACTTTGTCTCTTCCAACACACTGAGGTCCTTGTTACTTAACATGCTCCTCTTCATCAGCAGATTCCTCTAAACTGGAACCTTTTCTTGTCTTTGTAACTCGTCTTCCATATCATCAAGCGATGCTACTTCATCAATCACTTCAATAGCAGGTTCATCTATAAGCAATTGGCGCCTAACCGTCCTGGATTATCTGTTCTCTCCTCTTCTCTTGGAATTTCCTTCACAACACTTTCAAAGTCTTTGAATATCCCATTCCCTATTATACTTGATAAGTTTGGTTCCAGTATATACAAAGGCGCTATTTACATGAAAATAATACAAAATTGTTTTGATTTAGTATATCTAAAAGCACTATTCATACAAAACTAAAACGGTTTAACATCAGTATTATACAAAGGCACTATTTACATAAAAATTTAGCACAACCTACACTTTCTTACTATATAAAACTAAAAAAATAAAATAAATAAAACCTAATTATATAAACAAATAATGCATATGGGATAGGGCGTGAACGGTTGAAAAGACTAGGTAATCGAGCAGTGTGAGGCGGCTCCGTAAAATAAGGCATTCAGGGTGTCACTGAGGAGGGACTGGGGTAAAGTGTTAATGCACACTGACAGTTGATGAGTCAATTTAAAGCTACGAGGGGATGGGAGCTAGTGGCCCGCTACTTTGAGAATTATAAGCGTTAATCTCTAAACCTGGTAAAAAACATTATATTTGGCTAATAAACTTATTTTTACCATTAATTCCAGTGTTTTTTGTGCATTTTCTGAAAAAATAAATGGTCTATTACTATAAACATTTTATCAAAATTTCAAAAATATTAGATTAACTTAATGTGTGGGAGTTTATCTTCTTCATTGGTATTCATTCATATGAATTATTCTTCAACACTAAATAAGCTTTATTGAATATGAAAAGTTTATATTATATTCATTAAAATGTATGTAGTTCTCATTAACAGTTTATAATACATAAAGGAAAATATAAAATTAAAATAATGGCTATGTACAAAAATATTATTACTTACAAAGTATTACAACAATTTTCCACTTTAAGGTGTATAATAGGTTTATTTTATAAAGGAAATAAATATAAATAATTATAGCTAAGATTCACTAAAAAAACTTATTTTACATAATCTACAACTGTCGGTTAACGTCACGATCACTAACAAAAAACAAACAATCACAAATTGAGAAGCAAGCTGATAATTGCTACATCTACGGAGCCTTATAGATTATGCAATTTCAAACAATGATGTTATTGTAAAATTTAAATTTTAGTCATTAAAGTCCCATGTAACTTGAAGAGTATGAGACAATTCGGAATGCATTTGTAAAGAATGTCTATCAGAACTGAAATATTTCATTGAAATACACCTGTCATATACGATATCTAACGGATGTTCCGCCTAACACATAATTAACAATTTTATTATCATGAGAGTTCCAGACTTTCAACCAGAAGATTACAAAATAGAAATCCCCCTGATTTATTTGCTACCATAATCCATCTCAAAATTGAAACTATTCCTCCAAGAAAATTAATACAAGGACATAAAATTAATACAAGGACATAAAATTAATACAAGGACATAACATGAAAATCCTAAATAAATATCTTGATTTGGAAACAAGAATATAATGGCCTAACATCCACAAATTTGAAGCACCTAACTTTATAATTTCTACATTACAAGAAAATGAAAGCACAATGAATAAAAAGAATAGGCTAGTACCATTGTGTAAAACGGAAAATTTAACATTAAAAAACCTGTCGGAAAAAAGCCTTAAGATATATTCAGAGTTTAGTATAAACCAAAAACAAATGTCTAGATTAGTTAAAAAATGGACGGTATTAAGAGATATCCACCTTGCATAAGTGAAAACCATGCCCACGAACGATAACTAGTGCGGTGATTGGAAGATAGAATCCCATTGAATCAAGATGAACCTCGTTGCACTAACATTATTATGTAATAGTACACATAACATAATTTTACACATAAGTTATTTGATCTTTTATTGATCCATATAATGTATTTGTCCTTAAAAGACTTTGTTGTTTGATATTAAACATAATTCTTCCTCAAAAAGAAAAAAAAAATTCATTTACGCTCCCTCCCATACACACGCATGCACACACGTTTTGTGCATCATGATCATTGTTGTTGGGAAAGGACTAGAGGCAAACCGACGCCTCTCAAATTGAAGAGGTTTATATCCAGTTATAGCCATTAAATCCAGCAATACATCATAAAGAAATATAGCTCAAGATTCTATAAATTAATACAGCTATATTGTTTATGATCAATTACCACAGAATTAAGAAGAAAATATCAAAATCAACTTTTGCACACACGTTTTGTGCATCATAATCATTGTTGTTGGGAAAGGACTAGAGGCAAACCGACGCCTCTCAAATTGAAGTGGTTTATATCCAGTTATAGCCATTAAATCCAGCAATACATCATAAAGAAGTACAGCTCAAGATTCTATAAATTAATACAGCTATATTGTTTATGATCGATTACCACACAATTAAGAAGAAAATATCAAAATCAACTTTTGCAAAGTTGGGGAGATCAAACCAATTTTAGATTATATTATCATTAATATTTGAGTCAAATACCTATCTGTACATAGACAAACTTTAAACCTATAAGAGACAATAACTGATGTTCTTTATTGGAGTGATTATATAGACAATTTGAATTACTAAACTTGAACTTTTAAAAACTAACATACACTTACATTTGCACATTTTCATATCTTTTCATCGTATGACTATAATTTTGATTTTAATTGTAATTATTAGGACACAGTCTAGACATTTTAATTGTTTTCATATGTGTGTTTCTTGTTTCCCACCACCCACTTGAGAAAAACCAGCACCAACCCCTCCCTGAACTAAAACTTGTGTTTTTATATTCATAAGTACATGTAATTGTGAGATATCAATGAACTGATAAAGACAGAATAATAATTAATATTTAATAGCCAAAGGCAAACTATAATTAGTATGTATATATTTGTTTGTTTGCTCATATCAAATGTAATTCCTAGCCTGTGACGTTGCCAGAACTATTGATAAGACTGAGTAGCTCAGTAATCAGCAAACCAATTTAGATGAAACTTTATATACTATGAGAATTTATTAGTTTTGTGGTTTTCAAGTAATATAGACAATTTTGTTAATGAATAATATTTGCAACATTTCGTAATTTTCCTCTAATATATAAATATAAAATTATCGAAATGCTTGTCATTCCTTTATAAAAAGTAGAATTCAAATGAATGAACTACTGTGAGACCTAGCGACAACTATTTCGCATTCCATTTCTATCCAAAAACCCGTCTTTCAATCAGAAAATAAGAAAACAAAAATATTTCACGATATCTTTGACCTGTGTTTCCCATATCAGAATTATTTTAAACTAACAAAACTATCCAGGAAATAGTTAAAGAGAAAATAGGCTATTCCTGGTTTATATTTAAATATTAAAATGCGTACTTTGTAAGTAGGGTTGAAACTTGACACATCGTAGGCCAAAGACTTCAAAATAAATTAGATTGTAAAGAAATGAAAGCTTTACTAAAGAAACAATGCTACCAATATATTAAATGGAATATTTGACATCTAAAAGGTTATTTATGAAAATCTACAAAATGTAGAAATAATTCAGTAGGATTTAAAACTAAACACAAGTAACGTCACATACAATGGTCGATAACAAAATTCACATATCTTGCTGCATTCAAAGACATGCCCATTAAAGGAAATGAGCTCGCTGATTGGTGGATAAAATTTCATTGAAATCCAATTCCCATGAAACCAAACTTCTTGTTTTGTATAAGTTGAATATGTAAATTAGATATTAATTATTTTTAGTTATTTGAGAAGTTATTTTATTCCTTTTAAATCTTAATGTAATGTATTTATTCTCATGAATTTATTTTTTCTAAAACTAACTATTAAAAAAGAAATAAAATCATCTCGTGCTCATAAATTAAATTTCAACTTATAAAGAAATACAGAAGGCGGCAAGTTTGAACGTTTCCAGCGTGCAGTGTGCCTGAAAAGGATTGTTGGGAAGGCATCAGAAGAGAAAGGACACTGCCCAAGCTCCAGAAGTTTAAATCTGATAATAGCCAATGTTACAGTTTAATAAGCTGATAAAACAGTATATCTTAAAATAACCACAAATGAGATTTTGATAAAATTTTTAAACTTTATTTTTTAGTGATATCTAATGCTTATGTGTTTTAATAATGAACCTTGAAAACAGTCCAGTGATCAAAGATCCTAATGTGTGGTATAAAAAAATATAGGACAATAAACTTTTAAAAATATTAACGAAAACCATATCTCAATTTTTTTTAAATTAGTTAATTTTGTTTATTTTTTGCATTTTTTATGTATATTCATTTGATTTCACTTTATAATTAAAATGAGCAATTTTTAATCGTTGTAATTCTGTATTTATTATTCATTTACTGTACAGTAGGTGTAAGAAATAATTTTTTAAACTGAGCTTTCAAGATAAGCAACATAATTGTTCACACTAGATTACAAAAGATTTCATTCATATCCTTTTCTTTTTTTAAAAGTAATGTGTTCTTATATTTGATAAACTCTTATAATTTTCCATTTTTTTTTTGTATGATTGGTCAAAACTGTTATGTTTTAGTTTATGCATTTTAAATAATTTTCTCAATTTTATTATTCAGAACTTTATGTTGTTACAGTGTCATTATTTTGAATTTTATTTCATGATGCAATTGTATTGCAATAATTCTATAGGAATTTTCACCATTGTAATTTTATGTTTGAATTTTGATTTATGTTAATTGTGAGGATTATGAGACTTAATAAGGAGTTAATAAAGCAAAGAGAAGTGTCCAAATGTTTCTGGATTTCTTTCTGTTTCATTTTTCAGTCTTCCACTCAGAAGTATCAAAACTGCTATAATCCAAGGCAGTACTCCAAACTTATAATCTATAGGGCCAAACTGAAAAATCTAAGTAGGAACACGGGCCACCAGGGGTATGAAATACCTCCAGATAAAAAGGGAGTCCAGGGGTATTTCATTTTGAAACATTAACAGAATTTTATGGCTCTTTTTATGTTTTTAGTGGTTATAATTTTAGTAAACTTAAAAATTGAATTGGTGAACATTAGAGTTGAGTACTGAGTAGGTCTACCTAATGTCGTAAGGTTTTTTGAATACCATAATTTTAAAGTTTACCAAAAAGGGAACTAAAAGAAATTTATATATTAAAAAATAAAATAAAACATGCATTTCCAAAGTAAATAAATTGTTTATTTATTTATCAAACTAAAAAATAAATTCAGACAATCTTGGATACACATATTTATGACAAACTTAATTTTGGGAGGTTGTCTTATCCATTTCTTGGTTATTTTATTCTTTTTCTCACGTTTTTGTATGTAGTGTGTAATTGTTTTAGTTGGCTGACAATTACAGTTCACATTGAATTAAATTTAGATGCTCCTATTATCAAAGTTTGTTTCAAATGATCATCTGACAAATTAGCTCTTTATTTAGATTTCACATGCTTCATTCTTGAAGAGGTTTGTTCACATATAAATATAGGTTGACCCAAACACTGAAAATATTCCACTTGCAAAATCTTTAATCCTCTTGAATTTGTCAGTTAATTACCTGCAACGAGAGAAACTGTAAAAGTAACTTAAACTCTGTGTCAATATATGACTTTTTTACTTACTAATTATAATGTTATAAATCAAAGATATTATTGAATGTTTAAAGACATATCTGTAGAATGGAAAAAGATTAGCATTCTTGTAGCATTTGTAGTAGTCCTTCAAGTTTTCTTTGCAGTTATCAATTTAAATTGATGTTCTAAAGGTGCTTTTTCAATTTCACTTGTTAATGGATTGTGATACAGTTTTATCTTTTCTGCTACCAATACATCATCAAAGTCTGGAAAGCGGGTTTGAAACTCCTTGCGTAGTTTGACGGTGGTTTCTACTGCATATTAAATGCAGTCGATGGGAAAGACACAAAGGTTTGGTTAGAACACGTTTTGCAGGTTTCTAAGTGATCCAAATTGGTCTTCCCTACCTGACTTACAAAGCGAGACAGTTTTTTTTCCAAAGAACTTTCACATGATGGTACAAGTAATTTACAAACGATTTTTCTCCTTGAAGTTTCAAATTCAAAAAGTTTAAATGAGACTTTTTCAAAGATCAAACATTTTCTGATTGAATCTGACCTGTCATTTCAGCCTATTTGCTTTTTAAATGTTTTGTTTCATAATGTCTGAATATTATATTCATTCATCATGGATATTGTTTCATTAGAAATAAGACATAGAGCAGTATTTTTGTTTTCAACCACAAAGTAATTGATAAACCATTATTTGTTAAAACACGACACTCACTGTCAACTTTCCTCTTTTTGGACAAAGACTTAACGGAAATAATAGTTATAAAACACTGCCACTACACTCAATCACTGTATTAATTATATCACACTCGCACTATACTAAAATACTTTATTACTTTATTAAAAAATAAAAGAAGCAATGTTTAGTTAGGATCAGGTTTCATCGACAACTTCACTTTTAGTATACGTTGAGTGGCACTAGACTAGGCGATTAGTGAAGTTAGTCACCACCAGGGTAATGGGAGTTGTGCTTATAGGGGAAATGGGAATCTTCTGGCTTACTGTACCCTGGAGCCAGTTTATCATTCCAGTTTAGTAGAAGTGGCCCAAACACGTAAATTAAATAGAGCTCAGGCCGATTGGAGCGTCCGTCTAGGCGTAGCGTACTGCTTTAACTTATCATATCATATGAAACGTTTTCGCTCTTAGCTAATTGTTAGGACAGAATCGGTCGTTATACTCAAGGTAGTCAGATAAGCAGCAGGCCGGACAAAACCTCTTTCCAGGCTGGACCTGGCCCAAGGGCCGTAGTTTGGAGACCCCTGATCTAAGACAATGATCAATTTTGTAACATGTTAATATTGGAGATGGGGGTCTCTAAGCAGCTGATGTCCTTTCAAAATGCTGGGCTCTTTGTTGATACTGCTTACTACTGTTTTCTTTAATTCCAATATAAGTTCTCAGGGGGTCATTTTAGTGAGTACAGGCTTGACATTCCCAGAAAACTTAGGTGTATCTATCCCTTATTATATCTAGTCTGGGTTAGATCCCTCTCTCTCATTCATCTTTTGTTTCAGGTCTCTAGACCAACACTTGTTATTTTTCAACTTTGACGCTATTGGAGTATTTGAGGGGTAGGAGTATTTATTTTGTATTCTTTTTATAAAGTGATGGGTTGACCAAACGATTTTAGCCATTAAACGAAAAACAAAACCAAAATCAATATGTGTAATATGTTTAACAAATTATGTTTGTATCTTAATATATATAGTATCTTTACTTGGTTATATATATTTGTAACCTCTAGGTATTAACATATGTTTGAATTGTTGGAATGATTACTACAAAGCAGTTGTTATTATTATTATTACTATTATATATTCAATAAAAGGCCACAACAATATACATGTCACAAGTTTTGTAGTTTCTTTTAACTCCATCTTTGCACTCCTTATTTTGATAGAATAAATTAGTTGATACTTTAATTATTATAATAAATTTGATCACATTTTTCTGAATTACTGATTTACAAGAGGAATTGTGTTGGTTGACTAGAACTCAATTTTAATATTGATTTAAAAAAAAGAAAAAAAAAGTAATTAATATTATATGTTTTACTTTAAAAATAACTTATTTTAACTTGTTACATTTTATTACAAATGTTTTGATTATAACTCTTTTGTTTAACTATAATTACACTTTTTTGTACTTAGGTTAACATGTATGATTTGTCAACATCGACCAATATTTGATTGTGTCAAAACCCTTTCTCATCATCGAACAGGAAAGAAACATCTTGCTGGTTAGTACACACTATTGATAATTGTGTTTATGTGTTCATGTAAGATTGGTCAATATTGGCCAATGTTTGACTGTGTTAAATACTTTCTCATAAATAAGAAAGATTCAGTAAAAACAAATGCATCATCTTAAATTTTGTATTTATATTATCAATAAAAGAATTGTATCCTATTGTTTATAACACCCTTTACTTCTCCTAACTTGTCTTCTACCCCCCCCCTATTTACTTTTATTTCTAATTCTTTCAGATTATTATTAACTTCTACTTGAGTATTTATTAATTTTTTTATTGAGATCTACTTCTATCCTATATACTTCCTTCTCTACTTTATCTACCCTACTATTTTTTTCAACCTTATTCACATGTTCCATTAATTTATCTTCTATTTCCTTTTTAGTTTGTTTAATTTCTTGTCTTAAATCCTGTTCTAATTTTAAATAATCTTCCTTTAATTCTATTTTATTTGTTCTAATTTTTCTTTCAAATCTAAGTTGTCTTGTTTTAACTCTACATTGTTTTAATTCTACACTACTTTGTTATATTTTCTTATCCATGTTATCTAGCTTTATTTTTTTTTTGTTCTAATTTATTATTCATATCTAAATTACCTTTTATTATCAATTCTAACATTCTCTTCATACTCTCATCTTTATTTACTTCACTTCTCTCAGCTACGCTTTCACTAAATCCTTTAAAACTTTCATTCATATTCTCATTATTATCTTGACACTCCTTATTTTCCAAGTCTATTATTATTTGAACATTATCCTCCATTATTTCCGATGTCACTAAATTTTGCCCACATTGCGAAAATAATTCCTCACTGTATTCTAACCCTGAAGGAGCTTGTTCTACTTCATCATTCTCCATTTTAATTACTCTTTGAATTTAACTTAAATGTTTTAAATGTTATTTTAATTCAACTTACATTAATAATGGTCAGTTTCTAATTTTAAAAATTTGAGAAAGATTACTTCTATCATATATTATCTAACAATGCTCTTACCTTGTAAAGACTCTAGACTTCCATCCAATATCCCACTGTTTTCGACTTTTGTTTATATATAAAAAAATTCTCTAGATATAAACAATTTGCCCCAAAGTTGGTGCGACAATTGTAATTATTGAAAAATAACCGTACGATTATATAAAAGAAGCTATGTGCGATTCAAGTTGGGCGCCATTTGTAATTTGCTAACTACAAAAAAAAAAAAATAATAATAATAAATAAATAAATAAAAAATAAAAAATTTAAGTTTTTAAAAGTTTAAAATTTAAAGATATCAACTTAAAAGTCTCTAGGGTCGTGAATTCTTTAACAGTGTACTCAGTGGAAAATTGGAGTAAAAGATAGTAGTCTTTGTTGTTCTGAAAGAGTACATTATATTTATTTAGACACACTAAAAATATCAACATAGTAAATACATGGAAAATGGAACATTTATATAAGATTTCTTATTCAAATACATCCTATCAATTATTTGATTATTCAAATAATAATATAGAAAAATCAAGTTAAATTTAATTAATGACTTTATATTTTAGTTGCAACTTATAAAATGAATAGAGATTAAGTTTATTTGAACCAAATTTGTATAGTTAAAAATTATATTTTTTGGAAATAGATCATGTTTTTCATTTATTCGTTATTAAAAAGGACTCTACTTTAATATATTATCATATTTTAAAATACAAGACATGGTGTCTTATTAATCAAAACATAAATTGATAAATCAATCTTATAGCCTAACATTAAAATCTCTAAACCATTTCAAACATATACATAATTTTAGAAAATGAAAGTCTCGACGTGGATACCAAATCACATTATTTTTTATTAAAAGCACTTTTCCTCCAAGATGATTCACTTCGTTCGCCGGAGCTCCATACTGCCTCGTGGTAATCGCTCTGTCCGTTGTTCAGATGTCGATGTCTTCAGTTCACCTTTCTGATTCACAAAGTTCATTTTTATTTTTTATTGTTCATGTAACAAAATAATTATCAATGTCTTAATTTTAATTGTTCTACTTTTCTTAAAACAACGGTTTTGTCTATGTGTCCCGATTACATCACCTTTTACCGAACACGTGGAATCAATTGTTCTCACCGTTTTTTACAAATGTTCACATATCTAATCAAAACGTATAATGTTTTATCATTGTTAGGTTAGTTTATAGTTTTCAGAGCACTCTTTTCACTCCGCTAAGTCTTTATACTGAACACACAAACGAATGCGAAAAGCACATGGTTTCATAGTACAAGTTCTCTATAACCAAATTGTCGTTTAAAATTTCTCAATGTAACTGTTTTATACATTCCGTTCTATTCAAAACGTTATTAAACAAAACAACTCGTCATTGTCATTATTAATACTTTAAATATATTTTCACATTTTTACCTTGTCTCTTTGTCCTTTTTAGGACCAGGCTAAATCTAAGACAACCTAACACTCCAAACTCTCTCCATAGACTGTAGGGAATGCAATGTTCGTTGTCCGGGCTTAGCAACCCGCGTCTATCTCTTTGTACACAAAATAAATTACGTTTCACTTCTTATTTATAAGGTTTACACTAATTCTAATTATATCTATACATTGATTATTTTCTATTATTCACTTTGTTTTCAAATTTTGTCTCTTTCAAGTTATTAATAGTAATTAGATGAACTATTTGTTTTAGCGCATTCCCTCTTATTTTTTTTCATCTCGACCAATTACGTACAAGTTCCAAGATTCATGCGCTTCTTGCGCTAAATTCAAATTCAAAAATGTACAATATTACAAACTGTTATATAATTTTGAATAATGAATGAAAATGAAAAAATGATACAATCGAAGAAAGAAATACAAATTGATAATATGTTAATTAATTAATTAATTAATACTTGTAATTTTCCAGTCTAATGCACATTGTTATGTGAGTAATCCTCAACGTGTTAAATCTAAAACAAATTATTTAGTAAAAACAATCTAGTATGTTTTCAAATATCAGAGAATTTAAAACAGGACTAAATATAACATTTTCACTGTCAACAATGATTTTAAAATTGTGATCTGCAAAACGGTTTGAAATGATGTTGTTTTTTAAATTAGTGTTGCCACTTAACCTTTTCTCTAAGGTTTAAGAATTTTAGTGTTGTTAGTTTTGTCCAAATTTTATGGTTTTGTTTGTTAGTTTTTAGATCTATTGATTTAACATCGAGGAGCATTTCTTCTTAGTGTGTTAAATAAAAAAAGTTTTTTTTTTTTTAAAAGTAAACAAACAATAAATCTAATGTATAAATCTATTAATTTTGACTTATTCATTATTGTTTGCAATTTAGAACTAGACTAACTATAAAGTTTTCACATAGACAAATGATTTGTAGAACGAATAATAATAATGATGATGATGATGATGAGGCACTCACCTGACATTATTTTCCTATTCAATTTGTAAAGTTATAAACTACATCCTGTGTCTCCTAGGTGTTGTAAAATGATTTCCTCATATTTTTATGCTTAATCATTAAAACATTTTTTCCACAAATGTTATGAAATTATATGAGTTTTTTTTAAAGCTATTTTTATGGTTTAGCCATGTAAATATAGCCAGTCCTGGATTTAACTAACCTTACAGCCATGGGTACAAAATAATTTGCTTTTACTTATTTACCAGTTACTTAATAAACAAATGAAGTGTTATAAAATGTTCTTAAGTTTTTACTGTAACATAAATTATATTATTAGTTAGATTAAACATTCAGTTGTTTACATTAATATATTTACACTGATGAAAAGTTTTTATTACATTTTTTAATTTTTTTGACCAGTGGTCCCCAATTACTTACCAGTCAAGGACCCCTTTACAGCCACTTTGAGATCGGTGGACCCCAAACACAAAAGAGGTTATATAGATCTACATAAAAATGTTTTAATTATGAAAGAGTGCAAATTTATTCCTTTGAGTCTGTGATACTCATTTTTTGAATTTTGCTTTGACATTAAAACATTCGCTGAATAGCGGGATAAAGGAATAGACATGATTAGTTTGAAAGGAAAGTTGACGTCTGTAAATAATATTTAAAATAAGGGAAAGAAAAATTAAAATAGAATTCCAAAATATAAATTTAAAGTAAATAATGTTTAGTTTTAAGATAGAATAAGTATTGAAGTGAGATTTTATTTAGTGAAGTAGACAATGCTTGTTGTCAAGCGAATTGGTGTAGTGACGAGGTTCCGTGAAAAGACGTATGTGAACCCCTGGTTAGAAGAAACCTCATGCAAGCGTGTACAGAGTCAGTTAGTAGTTGGTAGTCTGGAGTCTGGAGTCTAGGTCAGTCCTTGAAGGGTGATAGACGGTGCTCGCAAGAGTGTGTGTTGTAAGTTTAATCAGAACAATGTGACTCGGAAAAGAAACCTTTTTTTGATGAAGTAAAGAAACAAAAACTAAATTAAAAGTATTTCTAAAGTCAGTTTTAAACTTACAGTTCATAGACAGTTTTATAAAGGTCAGACGTGTATTTAGTGATATAAATTTGAATAGAACAATGTGATTTATATAAAGGACGCGGTAGAATCATGTAAAGAAAGTGGACTGGTTATTTAATAGTATACTTGTTTAAAGACAAAGTGTCGTGTCATGGATAATAAATTGATAAAGACAAAACGGTTAGTCCGGTGATAACATGTGGCACGGTCTGCATTCCTTTGTAGTATGAACTTTTATCAAAGGGTGTTTCTTGTGAAGAGACAGTTAGATATTGTTAAATAACTTTGTTTTATAAAAAAGAAAGAATACATGATAATTTACGAATAGAGAATTCATAATGGAGATGATCAACCAAGTCACCATGCGAGGAATGGCGGATTTCTGCCGTCAACTAGAAGGCTTCATGTTACAAAGGATGTCCATCTTAAACATTACTAGAGGTTGTGCGTTTCTTCGTGAAGCCTGGGTGTAAGGGGCTTTAGTGGCAAGTGGGGAGCCGAGCGCAGGAGGGGAAGTAGCCGTCCTGTTCAGCTACTAGTCTGACTAAAGACATTTCTCGGTATTTGTTCTCTCGAGTTGTACGATCATATTAATGTAGGTTAATAAAGGGTTCCATAACAGAAATGAATATTTTCAATAAATATCTAACTTTTTACTTCGTTAAGTGAAATATGATATGTTTATAAACGGCTGATAGCATATTTTATAAGAATCTCTATATTAAAATATAGCGTATTTTTAATACTCTAAAAATTACTCTCTAATGAGCCAACGATTTTTCGTGGGCACAGTCAAGCACAACTACTTCATTACTATTGGCTCTTAATATCAAATACTATATTAGCTATTAAAACATAAAAGCGTTTAAAATAACTTGAAAACCTACAGATTTTTTTTTTTTTTTTTTTTTTCTTTTTTTTTTTTTTTTCCAATAGATAAACATGATTAAATTGTATTTAACACCTGCTTTCATAATCGCAAACTGTATACTTAAAAAAAAAAAAAAAAAAAATTGTGTAACTACAATATTTTGCAACAAATTCACTAAATGAGCAAGCATAATGTTTTTAGAAACGAGATGATACTCGGATGTGGTGATAGTGCAGACTGACGTTAATTTACCCCCACCCATGAATAACCAGTTATAAACAACTTTCTTCAACCAACCTCAAGCTTCACGAAGAAACGCACGAGCTCTACAAGGTGGTAACATATATACAATAGACAATACCAATACAATTTTATAAAATTGATATAATATTATTTAATTCATTTTGTACAAAAAGATCAATTGTAGAGTTTTTTAGTAAAATTAAGATGTTCTAATATTTTGTTTGTTTAATAAATTTAAGTGCTTTTTAGATAAAGGATATTTTACAAAATAATAATATAGAATTTTAAACTCAATGAAAAAAATAATTCAAAATAAATTTAAAACTAAATGAGACAAAGCGTTCTCATAATAAAATAATTTTTTATTGAAGTTGCAACTATTTTAAAGTAGAATCATGTATTAAAGCTTTTAACTCTCTTTAAGACTAAGTTTTATTAGCGTCAATAAGACATAATAACTAATGATAAATTTATGTATTTGTTCAATAGTTTGTGTTTAATAAAAAGATGTTCAGTTTCAGAAAAATAAACAAGGGATTTCTCATTTACCAAATAACCATTGCGAAGTACACTTAAAAAAGAATCACGACCCTGAGAATATTTTAAGTTAAATTTTATTTTTTACTTTTCAAAATTGGTAAGCTTCAAGCTTCCTGGCGCCCTTAGCTGAGCAATTTCTTAAATTCTTAATGTTTCAAAGTCAAATTGATAAAGTAGTTTACCCCATTTTATTTCATATATTTACAAGTCTAGTTTTAATAATTATAACTATAATAGTTAGTAGAAAAAAGGTTACTAGATCTACATGAAAATGTAATAATTAGGGAAAATGCCAACTTTTTCATTTAGGTATAGTATTAGTGAGATAAGCGAAACCTCTCCTTTTTTTCATTACTTCTGATGGCTGATGTGTGGACAATTTGACTCGAAAATCCGAATCCATATCAAGTCTATTTCTATACTAGTTTTTCATGTAGCACACCATTGAAAAAGATCGTTTACACTGGTAAGTTGTACAAAAAAGAAACAAATGTTTCAATGCTTTTTCACCTAGCTGATGTTCACCATTCATATAAACAGTTAACCAGAATTCAATGATTTTTTTTCACTATGATAAACATGTTTTAAAACATCTTAGTTTACTAAGTCAACAAGCTAGTTCTCTTCTTCAAAAATATAATAAACATCTTAAATTTTGCAATCAAAATTTGTGCCTTATTTTAGCATTGTTGAAATATTTGGTTTCAACAGGAACATATTTTCTTAGTAGTGTTAGTAAGATCCCAAAATACTCAGATATTTCTCTGAAAGTTTGTAAAAGAGTCATTCTCCACATGACCACAATTGAAATTTCTTGATAATGGCATTGATCTTGTCCTCAACACGGAAAATGTCAACATAAATATCTTGTAAACTCAAACTAAGAACATTCTGATATTCAAATATATCAGCTAAATAAGTAACTATAGCCTACATAACCATGAAAAATCAGAGAGCAAATCTGAAAAATGTGATTCCGAAAGAAACAGACATACTTCATCTCATAATTTAAAAAATCATTGAATAATCTTTCTTTGCAACAACCAATGGAATTCAATGTAAAGAAGAAGTTGAGCATGATCTTGTCCCCATATCCTTCCATAATACCTCAAAAGCTGGTATTACAAGGGTTATATCATTATCTGTTTTATTATATTCACGGCTTCGTCAAAAGAATTCTCCATCCATTAATTCTGGAAGATGTTTAGCTACCAAAGCCTCTCTATGAATGCAACAATAATGAATCTACTTAATGTGTGGAGCAACAACCCTCACTCTTCTCAAAACTCCTCTTTTGCAACCTATCATGAGCATGTCATGTTCTGTTGTTATACCAACTCACTTCTCTTATTCGATACCATGTTTTGTAAAAAAGTGTTGATTTTATTGAAAATGGCTTCTCCTTTGGTATTAATCAATTCAAAAAAGTACAAAAAATGATAAAAAATAAATTGTTTGAGCTTTGCCAGATTCAGCAATAAGTCGAACAACTTCATATGAAGCTAAGGTAGCATTATCATTTACATTGTTAGTTTCAATATTCACATATTTTGTGATCTTTTAAATTTTCCTAGCTTAATTTTTAATAATTCCAAAGAACTACTTTTGTATTCTTGATGTTTAGTTTCAAGATAACAAAGAATGTATCTTGTTTCATGAGTTCCTTTGACAAAAGTTGCAAATAAATAACATATTGGGTCCTTGGATCATCTTCAAGGCCTAGTTGTAAATATTCAGTGTTATATTTTCTTACTTTTGTAGTTCCGCTACTCTTTGGTCACTCATTTTTAAGGTTAGGTTTGGACCAGATTTTTTATCACTTAAGTCACTCAGAGTTTATTCAACCAATTAAACCAATTTTCAATCAATTCAACAATATAATAAAACAATTCAATATTATTAAATTTGCAATACCTGTAAGTATTCAGCAGATACGTGAATAGTAAGGGCAGCTTCCAATACTCCTGACAGAAGATATCGTATTTTTATTGTTACAGAATAGATCTGCTTTATATAAGAAAGTGTTAAACTATACGCTTTTTACTTTGTTTTAACTTTTAATTTTGTTAAATTTTGGCCATTGTGGCAGACTCCCTACGAACAGCTCGGGTGTCAGTGGACCATCTTTGGGAACCACTGTTTTAGACAAGAAAGAAGAATAACACTTTAAAAAATATAAAAATACACCTATTTGAACACAGATAAGTACAATATTTTAGTAACAGAACTAATTCAGATTTTCAGTTCAAGAGTTTTCTTCTAACTTTTTCATTAGCAAATGAAATATATCATATTTTCATAGTCCTCATTTCATGTTGCTAAATGGTTTAGCAATTGCTGAATCTGAGATGATCGTAAATAATTTTAATACTCTGAAGAGCAGGAAAAGACCTTTCTGCTTATCAGCTTGAGAGTACAGTATAGATAAATGTTTGGATATATGTGTACAGGTTTTATTTCTCAGCATTTTGTTCAATAGAGGTAAAGAGGAACAACACTTTTCATCATCTAAATTATTTA
Source organism: Aphrophora alni (assembly GCA_963513935.1). NCBI lineage: Eukaryota > Metazoa > Arthropoda > Insecta > Hemiptera > Aphrophoridae > Aphrophora > Aphrophora alni. The sequence continues at coordinate 100,092,125 of OY740767.1, forward strand.
GAAAGCTCATTAGATGATCGTATTCACTGGGAAATGACTCTCTAATGTCTGTAGAATAAAGCTGTTGAAGTTTACACAGTGATTGGTGAATTTCAGTGACATCAATTTTGGTAAATTTTCATAAAAATATAAAACACATTGAAAATTCTTTGTAAAGTGTCACACTTTTCTCTAGATCTGAGAATAACTGATTTAGTATCATACAGTAGCTGTTTAGCAACACAACATTCAGAATCAGAATTAGGTTTATTGTTTGTTTAGATCTTTGTCCACTTTCATCAACTTTTTCTTTTTTTTTTTTCATTTAAAATACTTTTCAATTTATTATACTCAAATTCATATACAATTCATAAGACATATTTATTTAATCAACAGAAATAAGGAGTGAAAGTATAAAAAATAGGGATGGAATTTTGAAGTGTCAGGAAGCTGGAGGAGAAGAAAGAAAAAAATTTAAAAAGTGCAAGTTTAGTTCAGTAGATGAAGCAGTTCTAAAGTAGGTAATAATGTGCGGAATCAAAATTTGCCTCTTTCAGGACCACTTATAAAAGAGAAAGCTATTGCATATGCCGAAATGTTAGGTATTGAAGACTTTCAATCAAGTTCAGGTGGACAAATTAAAAAAAAACCCACGGAATAACAGAGAAGGTAGTATCAGGGGAAAGTGTATCGGAAACTGCTTGTGATCATTAGAAACTGAAATTGCAGTTGATTTAAAAAGATTATCAACCTGATGACATGTTTAATATGGGCGAATGTGGACTTTTTTTACAAATGCCTTCCAAATAAAACTATCTTTTAAAGACGATAAGTGTTTTGGTGGCAAAAATAGCAAGGAACAAGTAACTGTTGTAGTTTGTGCTAACATGACGGGGACAGAAAAACTAAAAATTTTAGTAATAGGGCAAAGCAAACAACCGAGGTGCTTCAAAGGAGTAAAATCATTAGAAGTGGACTATGATTACAACAAGAAATCATGGATGATAAGTGAAATATTCGAGAAGTTTATAAATAACTTTGACAAGAAGATGATACGACAACATAGAAAAGTTGTTCTCTTCGTAGAGAATTGCCCTGCTCATCCTCATCACGTGAAACTAACAAATGTTAAACTTGATTTTTTTCCGCCCAATACAACATCTAAATTACAACCGATGGATCAAGGTGTAATTAAAAACCTTAAGGCAAATTATTGGAAACAAATTCTGAGAAGAATGATTAACGCATTAGAAAATAAAAAATCCCTTGATAAGGTTATTGACCTGCGTGTTTGCATAACAGATTTAGCCAAGGTTTGGCAAAATGCTGTTACAGAAACTACGATAAAAAATTGTTTTATTTAAGCTGGATTTGCCGAAAAAATGACAGAGGAAACGGCGGATGATTTACCAGACATCAATACCTGCTGGAATGAACTTCAATCAACTGGTGCAATAAATGACAACATCAACTTGACGGATTATTTAGCTGGAGACGAGGACTTGATTATGACTGAATATCCCACTGATAATGACATAATAGGCTCGATAAACGATCATGAACACCAAGAGGACGACAAAACGGATGATGCTGAGGAACCTGAAAGACCCAAACCCTCAAAGTCCGAAATGCTGACTGCTTTTGAGACCATCAGACATGGTTTTCAGTGTATTGAAGAAGTGCCTGATAATGTTTTCCAAATGCTAAATGATTGTGAACATTTCTATGAGAAGTTTATATACATTTATACATATATACATCTATACATTTCCCTTTTGCTTCATTAAATGTAGTAATTTTTTTTGTATTTTATTATGTACATACAGTATACTGTATTTCATGCAGATAAGTATGATTTTCCTCCAAGCACTCTCTCAACAGTAATAAAAAATAGGGGTGCAATTTTGAAGTGTTCAGGAAGCTGGAGGAGAAGAAAGAAAAAATACAGTTTAATAATTTTAAACAGTTTCCTTGTTATTGATCTGATTACTATTTGTGTATATTAAAGACGTCTGATTATTACAATATAAAATACTGTACGTGATAAAGGACCCGTTTTATTTATTTGCTAGTTTTTAAACTCACTAAAACCGGTTAGACTTGTCACAATTGTACAGTGTTTGGACTCATTTTACGAGAAATAATATTTAGAGTTCAGTAATTAGAGTAAAAATTAGGTAAATTTAAAATCTAGAAAAAATTTATTTTGTAGCACAAGGGCTAGTTGGTGATTCATAGAAGAACCATTAGTGGCAGGTAGGCCGAGCCGCGCGTGTGAATGTGTCTGTCGGCACTCTTCAATAGAAAACAAAAAAGTAAGCTAGTTCCGAGAATTGCACAAAGTACATTTCCGGAGAATAGGATTTGTTTACTAGTTCCCACGATCCCCTCCCTAATATTAGTCAACTCGGTACGTTAGTCGGCAAACTTTACAAAGAAATACAGCTGCTTTTAAGATAGTCGACTATTTTTACAATTAATACAAATAATACAAAAAATAACACAATTTAAATACTGCAGTATTTCTATATGTTTTTTAAAACTGTAATAAAAAATTAAAAAATATATATAAAAAAATAAAATTTCTTTATAACGAAATTTCTATGTAACAAACTTTTTCTTTGGAACCTTCAATTTCGTTATATGGAGGTGGTCCTACTGTAATTTAGCTAATTGGATTTTGTGTTAAATTTCTGGAGTTTGAGTCTATAATCAAAGAAAAATACTACACTTCAGTTACCTCTTTAATTATTTAGTTTAAAACAGATGTTCCCATAATTTTGATTAACTCTTTGGAAGTGGAAGGCGATAAATAAGATACCCTTCCTTTTCCATGAATTCCTAATTAGAGATGTGTCCAGTTAGAAATGGATCGTACTCAGCCATTAGTCTTGTTGTAATTAAGATTAAGAATTAAATATTGTATTTTTATATTGATATTATTTATTATTTCAGAACTTGGAAAATACCTGAAGTGTAAATCGGAACATGAATATCAAAAGTTAAAAATTCAACAAGAAAAGGAACACAAATCAAAAGCAATGGGGAAGTCCGAGAAATCGAAACCAAAATATTTAAAGAGAAAGATGGCCTTATCCTCATCTACTTTATTTAGATGTAACCCAACATGTAGTCCAGGTCAGTAATACAGTACATTATTAGAAGATTAATTAGTTTTGGCTGTAAGAAATAAATGAGAGGTCCGTCCAGAAAGTATCCAGCCAGTTTTAATATTATGGAGAAAATTTGCTTAGCCTTGATGTAACTTGTAGCCAATAAAAGTCCTCATTGGATGAAAGTCCCCCATAGGAGTATTCAGTTGACTCCTAGATGCCATAGCACGTACTGTGTGACCATTGGATTCACAATGATCAAGCTCATAGATTAGCAAATCTGCATCTAATTTTGTCTAAAAATATTATTCGCAAAAACTATTTGGATGATTAAAAAAAGGCTTTCAATGATTCTTTATTTTGAAATTAACCAAGTGATCTAAAAAAATGTGATATAATTTTTCTTGTTAAATTCTGGGTTTATTGATGTCGAAGTCTATTTTTTATATAATGGTATTTTCTTTTGAAAAAGAAAGAGAAGTTGAAAAAGTCCTTTTTTAGTTTTAACTACAATAAAAATAATATCACATTAAAAAATAGACTTTGACTTCCGTTAATGGAAAGAAAATTATGGTATAGTATAGTTAGTTAGATTTTTGTTTAGGTGACTTTGTTAATTTCATATTAACGTACAAACTGCACATAACGTTAAAAACTGTTTTGTTTTGATTAGGCCCGGGAAAGAAGACGAACATGACAATACCACATGACCCGACTAAATAGAAATCAGCTCTTAGCTCTCGATGATTAATGCTCCTGTGCTTTCAACTAAGCGTTTATATAAAAATGATATAAAATACTAATTCAAAATTACGTTTTTGACGTCTATAGATTATAACTGTTACAACAAAGAACTAAATAAGTCACCAGTAATCGAATTAGTAAGAAAACTCGGTGATTAGAAAAAATACTCATGCGAAATTGATAACAACTTTCAGTTCTATCGAGGTAAAAATCTGAAATTGCAGTATTCCATATAAAATATTTGCATAAATTTTGTATACAAATATGGTAGTGACTGGACAAAATGTTTACCAATTATGATTTTTTTGACGTGGACACTTGTCTGAAAAGTTTAAAAAAATTGTACTGGTAGGTCCTTTTTTCTTCCAACCACGATATAAATAATATAGAATTAAAATAAAACAAATCAACATTGACACAATCAAAACAGAATTAATATAGGAAAATTATGTTATAATCGGAATTTTGTTAGGTCACTGGGTTAGTTTTATATTAACATCCAAACTCAAGTACTTGCACTTTTCCAACAGAGATTAGGCACATAGCTGCCATAAAAAAAACTTACATTTTTCTCAAAATCGGTTCCAATAATTTTAATCAAATTTTGCAAAATTATTACCTTTAAGGACCCAAACAAAATGTAAAGGTTTGCATACAAAAGTACCAGTTTGGGGATAAAAAGGAAAAATTATAATAATCTATGGAGCTGTTATTATTGTTTGTGAATTTAGTATTCTTTTGATCTAAATTCAAGAAGGAAAGGATCAACGAAATTCTTCCCTTGATGAAAGTGTAGTAAATATTAATACTGCAGAAAACCTGTCTCCAACCATAGAAAATCCCCGAATAAGAAAACATACTTTTGTGAAGCCAGATGGACCAGTTAGAAAGAAACGAAGAACCTGGAATAAACATGTAGCTCACTGTGACACTACAAATGTTAAACAAGTTAGTGTTACTGCAACACTTGTTTGTCCAGGTACACCAGGATTTATATAGAATGTTTTAACAGAGTGCTCAATTAATAGAGTTTGTTATTTTTGTTTATTTCTTACATCTTGATTTTCTGTTATATTAAACCAAAAATATTTTACATGACAATTATTGTTGTTAGGTTTTTTATTTATTACTTGATTATTATTTTGATTTAGGATTTACATTTTTGTTTTATATATGTGTGTCATATTTATTACAATATTTTTGTTTCAGTTATTATAAATGAACTATTATAATTTTTAATTTATAATCATTTACTTTAAATTTGCTTTACATAATTTATAAAAAGTTTTTATTTGATTTTTCTTCTTATATTTTATATATTAGCTTTTCTTCTATATTAGAATGTCTATTTTATTGTAAAATGTAATTTTACCAAACTTCTTTTTTAAAGAATACATTTATGCGTTTTTGTTTTAATAATTATTACATGTTCGTTTCTTGTTCCGTTTTTATTTGAATTTTTTAAAACAATTTATTATTTAAATTTTGTTTTAATCAAGATTTGATTTGTAAAATTTGTATATCACATATTTCATTGTAAATGACATATTTCAATACAATAAATTGATTCAAATCAAGAAAACTTTTTCTTATTCTAATTTTTTCCTATATCGCTAAATTTATTTTGTGTTTCAGTGAATAATCTTCAAATATACAATTCACTATAAAAGGAATTTCAAAATAACTTTTCATTTAACTGTATGAACAATTTTTTGTTGTTAAAAATATTGTCTATAAATTGTTTTGGTTTGTTACATGTCGCCGGGGACTTGTTTATGAATATTATGAGAGACTAGGCCGATGACCTAACTCAGCTAATATGCTAAACTATATTGTATTATTTTGGCAAATTTAGTAAATATTCAAGCTACAAAAACAATTAATGTTCCTTTTTCCTTGTGTCCATTAAATATTCATATGGGTCACCAGTCAACCAGATATTGTCTACCTTAGCAACTAGCAGAAAGAGCATGGATTTTAATAAACACCTGTTTATTTTATCTTGATTTTGTTAACTTTAGTAATTACTCTTATTTTATTATTTTTAGGCAAACTAGATTTTCCGAGAATAGACAACTTGGATTTTGTACAACCTAGTGCTGCTTCACAAGTACGAAAGTATTTAAAATCAATTGCACATAAAAATGATTTTGAAAAATCTTTAGAACAAGCCAAGGATTCCTATGGAATTAATAAATCGTACCTAAATCATAGCAAATCAACTAATCTTATTATAAAGAATAAAGTTTCTAATTTGTATAATCAGCATTTAAATACGGAGCATACCAATTATGATAATAGTAAAGCTGAACATGAGTTAAAACTAAAAATGTAAGTACTATTATTTGTTGTAAGTTTAAATATATAAGTTAATATTATTCTTCTCTGTTTATTCTCACTAGTAAAAGGACATGTAATTTATTTAAGAAGTCAATGTTTATAAAAAATTATATTTATAGCAATAAATAAATTAACCTTTTTATGGCATTGTCCAATGTATTTGACATGATACTTCAGACATATTTATATGATTATCTTTATAGAATGAGATTTCATTAGTTTTTGAGAGTGACAGGATTAATAGTTTTTATGATTTCTTTTCAGGTGTCACTATTTTTAATTTCTCACCAGACATGGTAGTTAGTAAATATAATAATCAAATAATAATTCTACTGGTATTTTTGACTTGGTCACAAGATACACAATTTATAAAATGTGACAAAATTACAGAGCATTCGTGAACTACCAGTACAACAATATGAAACTTATTGAAATTAAAAAATCCAATGAAAAATTTTGAAATGGTCATCATTTTAGTTTTTTGTTTATATTTTCTGAGTAAGTCATACAATAAGGTCAATAAATAAGGTCGATATTTTCAGATTTTATAGCTCAACACTTTAACATACCATTAAAATGTAGGGATGTGTGCGTCCTTGAAATTTCAAGCTTCAGGCTGGGCAAAAGCTCGAATGTTGCCAAAAATTATCAAGGTTCATTTTTTTTAGTTCTGCTTGATTTTACGAGTCTGGTTTAGTTGTCGAGCAGGGCTCGATATTACAAGCTTTACAATTTCTTGAACATAGCTTGATTTTACAAGCCTGGCACAGTTTTTCAAGTATACATCAATTTTACGAGCTTGGTGCTTTTTTTCGAGCTTCAATAAAGGTCAAGCTCAGCTTGAATTAAGAAACCTAGGCTGGCACTCCCCTATTCAAATGTACCGAATAGCGTCAAATTTCTCCATAGCACAATACAAAGCAGAGACTAAATAGCGTTGTAAGATTTTTTAAAAAGGTTCTTAAAATATAACATTTTTTTAAAAACATTGGGTGCAAGTGACGCCTATCGGCATGTCAGATTGGCTGTGTGGTGTGCGAGTAACGTCTATGGGCGTTCTTATCGTGCAAAGCTTTGTAGCTATTTTCTGTGTTAGGGTTTCATTCTATGCCATTGTTTCATAGGATGTATGTCGTAGAAGTGTTTATTATTTTACCTTCATTTGCATTTTTCTTTTGTTGTTGTGTTTGTTAAAATGAGTAATCGTAAATTTGGTTGTCCATATAAAAAACGTCTGATGTTTTGACAGTACATCAAAAACGCCACAAATATGCCATCAACATACATTCTAACAGAGCCTAATGGGCTAATCCTAAAATTTAATATTTATGCAGGAGCGATGGTCGAATTTTCAGGTGTAGGCCACACTAAAAAGGTGGTTATGCATTTACTCCAGCAAAGACTCAACAATGCTCATTCGTTGATTGTTGACAATTTTTATAATAGTGTAGGTTTGGCAAAGCGCCTTGCTGATGTACAAACCCATGTAACCGGCATATTAAATATTAAAAGAAAGGAAAACCCTAAGGAACTTGTAATCCTGTAGTTGAAAAAAAGAGAAACAGCTGCTCTGTACCATGAAGGCATAATGGTTGGTAAATGGGAGGACACTAGACCAGTTCTTTATATTCCCAATCAATTTGCAAATGTGATTAGTGAAGTGGATAATAAAAGTGGAGAGATAAAACAAAAACCCTTGCCTATTATTCGTTATAATGCATTTATGAATGGTATCAACAAATACTCAGCTATTAACCATGAGAACACAAAACCATCGGTTGGTATAAAAAGGTATTTGTTCATATATTACAAATGGGATTGGTAAATTCCTTTATTTTTGTTCAACAAATATACAATTGGTAAAAAAATGATGTTATTAGAGTTGGTTTATTTTCATGGATACAATAAAACTTGCGTAATCACGAGAACGCCTATCGGTGTGATCCGCATTGGTGATGTTATTGTGATGCTGTGTGCTGATGACGGTGTGAGGCGTCACAGGTTATTTTATAATAATTAACTACAAACAAATGTAAAAACATTATTTAATCATATATTATAAATATAAAACTAATGTTTAGTAAAGAAAAGAAAAAAAAATCAGCACACACCAAATTTACAGAATATCAGGTCAGTCGCGACGGCGTTAAAAAGGTTTTTAAAACATTAGCTTTTTTGAAAAGTTTTCAAACATTAGCTTTTAAAAAAAGTGTTTTAAAAACATTTATGTTTTTTATGTTGTCAGCTGATTTAGAAGTTTGAAGGAGATTGAGTAGGCGGAGTTGATTCATCCAGAAATAAATTTTATAACAAGTATTATACAAATGACTAACCCAATTTCAAATTAAATTTTGTTTTATTTTTAAAAAATAAATAGTTCCTTAACTGGAAATAAAAGGGCTACACGCCTAATTTCAGGAAACCGCCTTTTCAAGATTTATTTCTTTTCAATTTACATATAAGCCTTATAAGCCTAAAAACTTTTTTAAATTGAGTTAAGAGTTTTGTGAAGCAGACATTGGCACAGCCTCAACAAACAATAATACCTTAATTGTTGGTAAAATAGTAAGCCATCTTCAGGACATTATTTGGATACATCTTAGAAAGATTATGTAAGATCTGCTGTCATTCTTGTTCATATCTATACAGCGTCAAATTAATTATAATTATATTCTATTATAATTTTTTTAATTGAGTTAACAGTCTTGTGAAGAGGACATTGGCACAGCCTCAACAAAGTCAAATTAATTAATTAATTATAATTATATTCTATTAAATGTTTAAAGATTACTCAAATAACGGTGAAATCAGTGTTTATGAAATGAGACCTTTCACGTTTACTAACATACTAAAATATTAACTGGAGTTGTAAATACAATACTTTGATTTGAGATAAAATAAAATAATACTATATTTAAAGTTTGAACACCAGGCATCATCAATGCATTTAAATCCCAAGACATTTAGTTCAAAACACTGGCTGTCATTACTGTATTTCAATTAGTTCTTAATTTTAATATTATAACAATTAGCAATCGTACTGTCTTTTTCTTATTAGAAGACAATATTATAGACATTATTTGGTCTTATAATAAAATGACATAATAATAAATAAATAAATAATATTATATTTCTATTATATAGAGGGCAAACAGATCTGAACAAATATTTGTATATTTACAATCTTTATTTTAAGTAGAATTCTAAAATGGGATGCAGTCTTTCTTTCTTCACCTATTAGATGGTATGTACAAATTACAAAATATTAAAAAAAAAAAGTAATGTAGTTGTTTTTAAGCAGTAAATACACCAATAAATTACAGGCCTACATAATCAATTTTGTAGGCTTAGTAGTAAATCTGAGATAGTTTAGCTAAGTACTAATGACTCGAATACTACTATTTTACATAAACTAATTAAATGAAAATTCTTCATCTCATTCTTGTGTTGAGAACACAATTCTCATTCTTGCTCTCGTCACTAAACCTGTACTCTTGGTTTTTCTCAATCTCGATAATTTAGGTTCACAAATGTCTTATTCTCGTCTTGAAATAAAATATAAAAATCATTCTTGCACACAGCTATTTTCCAAGTACAATTAATTTAGGATCATTACTTAACATATTTAGTTATTAAGAAGTAATTAATAGTTTTCTTTCACTTTGATCAGGTCAGGCTGGCTAAAAGATTTATCAGGAAATTGGATAAAAAATCCAGACGTTGAATTTGATAGTGATGAAGATGAACCTCCTACTTTCAATCATTGTTATCAGTAACTGAAAGTACTCACTATGGGAATAAAGGAAAGAAGAAATTGAATGAAGAAGATAGGTAAACATATTTCTGAGCTGCCTAAACATTATCTGTTTCTATAGTTTAAAAAGCTACCTACTTCATTAAAAATATTTTAATTATTTGGTTTTAGCAAGCACTAGTCAGTCAATAATTTAGTATAAAAAGTGACCATCAAAAAAGAAGCAGAATATAATAAGTTATCATTAGGTTGTCACTGGCAGAAATTTGTTTAGAAATAGACTTGTAGTGTAATGTTTCTAGACGCTTCTTTTGACACTTAAATTGAATTTAGACATTAGAGGTTAGAAAGTCCTTTTTTTATTTATTCTACCCTGTGTTATACTTTTAATTGTTTATCTTAAGAAATGGTTTTTTCCTTTATCTTCCTCTTTGGGTTTTAGTATATTTAATAGTTGAAGTGTGACAGAGTAATTTTATCTCCATCCTGATCATACATACAATTAAAGACCAACATACACAATTTATTATTTGAGAAGGATTTAAAGTCACGCTGCTTTGAACATTGTGGTGACTGTATGATGGGGTTACTTCCTATTTGTGCCCTTTAGACAAATAGGAGGTTAGTGCTTCACAATTGCACACAAAACTATTTAAAAATTATCGTCTGAACTTTATGAGGATATATAATAATATTATTAAAATAATTTTGAAACTTTAGCTTTATTGCTTTATTTAATCCTTGTTTATGAGGAATATTTTCAAGAATTACAAATGTTGTAAGTTTATATGAATTTACTAATTTTTTCTCCATAGCAAACCAAGATTTTATATTTTTTATAATAAACAAGAAATTTCAGTAATGATTATTTTTATGGTTAGTAGCTCACACTGGATGGTAGCCATTTTATAAACTCTTCTTACAGTAATATTAAATAAATCTAAATTTCATTAAAAATTATTGCATATCCATTATATTACACAAGTGTGTTGGGTGTTTTTAAAGTAGAACTTAAGTTTTAACAAGACAGAGGAATGTAATACAAGAATAATGGGGTACACCGGTTTTTCCAGTAGAAATATTTATTCCTGATTTCAATAATTATTTAAACAGAGATTCTTGAAAATATGTAAACTAAGTTTTTATTAAAACTAAGTTTTCCCCATGTACAGTTTCTCTTATGGGAGAAAACATGATTGTAGAAGGCTTTTTGAAATTTATTTAATTATTGTTGTAAACATTTTTGGCTTTAGAAGAAAATTTTTAAAATCTGGTTTTATATTCCACAAGACCTCTAAAGGAAAAGAATGGGAAATAAAGCATGAAAATTAGTGCACAAAATGTTAACAATGTGGTTTTGTTTTTAACATTTGAAATGTCATCCACAGCTTAAGTTTAAATAATTAATAAATAAATGTATTGTTTTATAGTTGAAGTGCTAACTGTACAAATCATTTTACTTTTTTTAGGTTATTGGTGGATCATTATTACTGCCAAAATTTATACAACCACAGTGTTGAGATGACAAATATTTGTATAATGACACAAAACAGTTAGTGTTGTAATATCATAATGAAAAATCTTGAGTTTCTGTAAGCCATCTGGAAACTGCAAATTTTCTTATACTATACACATAGATTGAGCAACATAAATAAGGAATGTATACATATTCTCTATGTAACAGAGGAAACAATTATTGTTAATTCAATAAGTTTATTTTTATACTTTATTAGATATTAAATATTTTTATACAATTTGTTATGTAATAATTTTTTTTCCTTGTGGAGTTTTTAATAATATGATTTATAACTTAAAAACAGATACTGGTGATGTTAAGGAATAACTTCCTTTTGAGTTATACTGGTATTCAGGAATGAATAATAATTGTTTACACCAGGCTATAATGAAATCTAATTCTTTATTCAGTAAAATTACAGTTTTTAAAATTATCTTAATAATAGTTTCAATTCTGAAATTATTATTATTATATGTTTTAAACAAAGTTCTTTAAAACAATTCTTTTACTACTCATATTCATTTATGGTTTAGTTTTAAACAAAGTTCATAAAAAAAAATTCTTTTGCTACTCATTTTCTCTGGATTCTCAGATTCGGACCAACACATTTGCAAATCCTAATTATATAATTCTTAAAACTATACAATATTAAACTAATATACATAAACAATATCTGAAATCAGAGTCTTTATTTTGTTAATGAAAATATTGATATTAAATATTAATTTAGTCTTTTATGAGTTCTAAGTTAAAAAAAAAAAAGTACAATACAAAGTAACAGTTCAAATAAATTTTTTGCTTCTAATTTTCCTTTTTATAATAAAATGTTATTTGCATCACTTAATGATCTCAACTCAAGTTCTAGATATGGTAAAGGTATTGGTAAATATTACCTCTGTCCGATTGTTACAGATTTTTTGTCTTACACTAACAGTTTGCTTTATCTTTGATCTAAATAACGAGTAAATACTTTTCTCATTTTAACTTCGTATTTCCATTACTTTTATTATGCTATTATTCTAAGTACAATAGTTTTATATCTTATGCTAATTTTTGTATTTGTTAGTCTATATCTAGCTTTTTGTTATATTAAACTTCCCTCAATTAATTTTAAAACCTGTAAAGATGTGGCCTACATTCCCTGTTCTTTCGGACGATTTAGCAACTTCGCCACATGACATCATTTAAAATGACCGATAAGACGATCATACGTTAACAATTCACATTGTCTAATGTCTTATTTTTAAATTTGATTACTTATACCACTAATGCAAATCATTGTTGCTTTTACTGTGATTTTATTCCTTTACTTGATATCTACATCATATTTTGATCCTATTTCTTACAAGAATAAAATCTTTTATGTTAAATGTTTAATTTAACCTCCATGGAAGGTTCAAACTGTGTTGGTAATCTAATATTTAGTTTATTCTATAATAAAGTTTTATTACAGTAGAGTCTCGCAAACTCGGCACTCGATAACCCAGCAGTCCGGATTACTCGGCGACCCCGACGGGAAAAATATATATTTCTAAAAACAGCGATGTTCATAAAAGTTCGGCAGATCCCAAAGCGGGCATTAACTTTGATCGCTCGAATCGTTGATGGTACTTTTCCCACGTTAAACTAGTCACAAAGCTTTTTTACAGATTCCTCTCTATCAAGTCTTTTTAACACATTTAACCGCGTCTCAAACGAAACCAACACACGCTTCCGTTTTCGTAACTCGCTCATTTTTATTTACTGTATATACTGTGCGTATCTGTCAAAGAAAACTGAAAAGAAATGTTATATTTTCCATAATGTATACTAAGTTAATTCGTGGGAAAAAAGCGGCCCATCAAACGTTTTTGCAGGTGTATGTCTGCTATATTGACGGGTGCCAATGCCGCGGTGTTATTATGCCGCCGACAATGGGATACTGCTATCGCCAAAGTCGTTTGATATCGCCGCTGCTTTGGTGCCGCAGTGTTTTTACGTCGCCGACAATGGGATACCACTATCGACAAAGTCGTTTGATATCGCCGCCGCTTTGGTGTTGCAATTACAATTTATTTTTTGCCCTTATTCCCGATAACCCGGCATTTCACAAACTCGGCACACTTCCGGTCCACATTACGCTGAGTTTGCGGGATTGTACTGTACTACTATCAAGATTAGAACTTTATTGTTTCTCTATTTACACAATTATTAATATAGTTTTCAATATATTCATTTTTATACATTAGTCTATACTTTTCTTTTATTTTTCTGTCGTATATTTACTTTTTGTCAGTCTAGGCCTATCCTGCACATTCTGAGTTTTAGATTATATTATACTTATTATTTTCCCTTATTTTATTAATTCCTGTTTTTATTATTTAATCTTATAAACCTCTTCATTTGATCCCTAACATCAGACAACCTTTTGTGGTTGTGGATTATGGATTGTAGTTCATTGAATAATTGGTTAATTCACAGGACCAGAACATGACCTCTTATATGTGTCAAATTAGTTCTATGACCATGATATACATTGTTAAGGACAGGTGGTAGTGTGGTTTGTGACAATGTGAAAAGTCAGATTTTAAAATAGACTCATTTAAAAGACGCGGTTAAGCCAAAGAGATAATAAATTCAAATAATAATTTGAATGTAGTAACTTCATTAATAAAAGAAAAATGGATTTTCAAGACAACAGTATGAATAATCATGTTTAATTTTAATGTAATTTAGTTTGTTTGTTTTGTTATGTAAATTATGTGTATTTTTACGGCAGTGCGGTAAAACGTGGGAACAGTAACCGGAAAGAACGCTTTCGGAAGTAGGAATTTGCCTCATGGTAAAGCAGTCTAAGTCCAGAGCTTGAAGGGACTGGATGTGTTTTGTGGAGTTAGAGTTAACCGCTCAAAATGGACAAGTTGTGTTTTTCAAAGTCGAAGTCTAGTGTTTGGAGAGATAAGATCGTAGAAAGAGTTTCTAGGTTCTATTAGAACAATGTACATTTGATTTTTTGTCTCAAATAGAGATCGAAAGTGTTTTAAAAAATCTATAAAGAGCGTGTTTCAATGACAATAACGTGGGAACATAAAAGACAATAATTTATGTACGCGAGTTATGAATATTCTCAACAACTGGAGAAAACAACTTCTGAACGAGGGAGAATCCTCTACAAGCCGTAGAACTTCAATTTGTAGGACATCAGTTTTCCATTCGGACTCAGACAATGTTTTTTATTTAAATCGGCGTTGTGGTATTACGCTATATATTATTTGTTTGATTAATAACCTGTGTTATGTTTTAAATTAATTTTTTGTAAATGTTTATCTATTTAAAGAAAATTTAGTAGATTATTACTAGAAGAGATACTAGTAAAATGAAACTTTTAATTAATGAAAATAGAATCTTTTCATTTTTTCTTTTAGAGCTACAAAGTTACTAAAAAATTTCATAGATAAAATTCCTGTTGCAACAATTTTATTGGTAAAAGCATTTTTAAAGATAAAATTAATTAATTTGAAAGAAAGAAATAAAGGAAATATAAATTCATAATTTGTTATTGAAACTAAAGAGGATAACTAGTATTTATAATATGATTTTTTTTTGTTGTTAATAATAATTTGTAGGATGTTTCTTTGAATGTTTAATAAATGTTTTCTTTGTAACATTTCAGCCAAAGTGTTCTCATTTATAACCAAAATCCACTGTAAGTACACTGTAAAAAGAACTTGCGACCCCAAAGAGATTTTTTCTTTCTTTTAAATATTTAAATTCATTTCTTTTCTTTTTCTAAATTGGTATGCTAAAGCAAACCTGGCGCCCTATAGTCGAGCAAATTAACAAATTAATAACAATTAAAAGTAACTTCACCTCATTTTAGAATTATTACAAATGTCGCCGCAACTGTGGGCCTTTTTAGTCGAAAGTACAGTGATTTTGGCAATGAGAACTCTTAAAATCAAGGTAAGGACTCTCTTTAAAAATAATAAGAAAGATTCTTTTTTAAAATGTTTTGTGTTAAATATAGTAAGGTAAAAAAGGAGTCAGAAATTGTAAATGTTAATAATAATGATGAACAGGTAGGGTTAGGAAATCAAAATTCTATAACAACACAAAGTAATAGTAGTAATGAATTGTTTTATCAACAGGGACAAAGTATTTTAGATCAAAATGTAGATTTAGATAGTAATAATAATAAAGTAAACAATGAGGTAGATAATACTGAAAATTTAAAAGTTAAGAAGAATGGTGGGGTTAATGATTTTGATGGAAAAGATAAGGTTTCAAGTGATTTAATAAATAAAAATAGTAATTTGGTAAAAGAAGATCAAAATTTAAAGAAAATGGAGGGTACTAATAATAATAATAAGAATCTAAGGGCTGAACAGGTTAGGGTAATTGAGCAGGTTAGTGTAACCGAAGAGGTTAGGGTAGGTAAGAAATTGGAAAATAATGATCAGGATTTAGAGATTAAGAGTATGTTAAAAGTAATGATGGAAAAAATGGAACAAAATAGCTTAGAAACAAAAAAAGAAATTAATCAGAGTAGGTTAGAAGCAAAACAAAATAATGTAGATTTGAAACAAGATTTAAATAATAAATTTGATGACTTTAATAATAAATTTGATCAAAATAAGCTAGAAATTAACACTAAGCTGGAAAATTTCAATGTTAAACTCGAACAGAATAATGTTAAACTGGATAAAATAGATAATGACTTGAAACTGAGTAAATTAGAACTAAGACAAGATAATTTAAACTTAAAAGAAGCAATGTGTAAAAAATTTGAAGAAATGAGGGTTGAATTAAAACCAAATTATGTAAAATTTGAACAGAATCTTAAAATGGAAATTAATGTAATGGAAACTAATAATAAAGTAGAAATTGAAATAAGCTATTGTGAGAAAAAAGTAGAATTTGAACGGATAAATAATGTAGAAGGTGTTTTGATAGAAAATATTAATAATTTGGATAACAATTTAGATCAAACAGTAGCTGAAGTAGAAATTAACAGTTTTAATGAAACAAAAGAGATGTCAGATGATTTAATAATAATTGAAGACAATTGTGTGAATGATTGTGTTCAAGAAATTTCTAAAATAATGAATAATGGGTTAGGTAACAAGGTAAATCTAGAAATAACAAGTAATGTTGAAATTAATATGTCTAGTGGGGTTGGAATAGGTATAAGTAATTTGAAAAACAAAGTAAAAGTAAATAATCTAATAACGAAGGTATCAGCTGTTTATTTTAAAAAACAAGTGGGTCATAAAAATGTAGAGTTTGAAAATTATGTAATGATAAAATTTAAGAGTATCTTTCAAATCCAAGAACAAGAAATTAAAAGTTTTTGTGAGAAATCTAACTTTAAATATAATCTTGAAAGTAAAAATGTAGAAATAGTAAAAGAAGGCTTTGTACTAGTATATAAGAATGGTGGGGTTAGTATTCCTAAGCAAACAGATGTTGAAATTAGGTCAGTAGATTCTAAGATGTTTGAGAGAAGGAGAAATGTAGATATGTCTGTAAGGGAGAAAGAGAAAGGTATTTTGTCAGTACTCCGAGACAATAACAAAGTGGGATCTTTTGTTAGGAAAGGGTCTGTTGTGATGAATAGGCTAGACAAACTGTCCGTGTGGACAGAAGTATTTAACATTAAAAATGTGTTAAAAAATTCAATCATGTATTTTAAAATCTTTCACCAATCTGGGAACCATCGTAAAAAATGTATAATTTATAATTGAGTTGTAATCAATTGAAATTTGGAACAACTAATAATAAATGTAAAGACATTTTTTATAAACACACGGACTAGATTTTGAAAAATAATTATTAGAATAAGAAGTTTGTTAATAAATAAGTTTAAGTTTGAAAATAGATAATTAAGAGTTATGAATATTAATAATTTGTGTGTACTAATGAATTTTGTAAGCTGAGACAAAAATATAGAAAATAATTATTAGCCAAGCGTAAAATATTAAGAGTTTAGTTTTAGAAAACGTTTAGGTATTTGCTAAGTGAAAGACGCTAGGTTTATATCAGTAGATAACTCTGAATTGTTGTTTATTCCAATATAAATAATTATGAAACGTGACATAGATAAGATAGTTAGTTCGAAGCGAGGATTCAGAGTAACGTTGAAGAAATAGTATTCAATATTAAGTAGGTGGATTCAATAAAATATTCAATAATGACGAGAGAAATAGAATCTAGTTGGAGCTAAAAGGTTCACTTCTTATCAGTAGTAAACAGATAAAGAATTGCGTCTCTATACACAAAGGGGAAATTGTTTATTCCTTAGTCAGGTATAAATTCCTATGCATGACATTGAGACGAAATATAGGGTGTTACCAAAATGCTGTCTAGGAAAATAAAAAACTTTTGACGTATAATTCTAATTTAACTTGTGTTTTCAAATAAAATTTACTTAAATAAAGGATAATTGGCTTTAAATAAAGTAAACAAGAACAAAAGTAGATTACTTGAATAACTTTTATCGAATAAAATGTAAAATTTCTAAGTAAAAAACTTAGAATAAGTTTTAAAAATAAAATTTCTTTTTGAATTTGAATAATAACATCTAGAAAGGAATACATAAACAAAAAATCGACGATGCTAGTAATAAGATTGGTAAAATAAACATTATTTCAACTTCGGATGATACGATTTTAATGAAATTTTTTATGAATTTTAAAATTTTCTTCGTGTAGATGCATTTAAGGAGTACATGAACATTTTGGGAGGAGGTAGGCGTTTGTGTAGTCAAAATAGAATGTTTTATTCGTAAGAATAAGGCATTCTGAGACTGCATAAGAGGGCGTGTTGTGAAATAGGGATGTGTTTTGGGCTTTATCTTGAATCAAGTAGGGATATTGTATTCAACCACTGCACATTTCAACGTCACAACATGTTACTCTGTGTAAGAGTCTAAAGAGCAATTAGAAGTATGCACGGTATAAAGTAGACGGTTAGAAGAACCTATGTAGGAGAGGTTAGGAAGAAAAATGCATAAATAAGTGTGACATTATTACATGAAAAACTTCATGTAATAATAAATTTTAGACAGATGTTGAAGGTAAATAAATTGTAGGATATATATATAGAAGTGATCAATCTGTATATATTTAAAAATAAATCGGACGTGACAGGAAGGAGAGTTTTTATGGAATAAAGTTAAAGGTTCTATAAAATTGTAAAAATGTTGATTAACTGATTAGAATAGGTAATTAGATGTTAAATTGTAAAACGATAAGTTGTATGTTTGACATTGATAAATATTAAGGATTATTAGATAATATGAGATAAAAAATTGTTAGTTTTAAGTGATTTGTGGTTTGAAAATATGAAGAATAGTTGATTAAAGTTTGAGAATTTATGTGAGTTTTGCCAAGACAGATAATAATAAAGTTTTTAAGTTTTTTTGATGTTAAATAATGAATGAAGGAGGTTAAGTTTTTGTTTTTTAAAGGAAGGAGTAATAAATTAATAATGATAAAGAGATTTTGATGAAATTTATAAATGGAATAAAAGAAGTAACGATTTTTAATAAATAATGTTTGAATTTAAAACAATAGACGATTGTGAGAAGTTATTTGATAAAGGTGTTTAAAGATTTTGATGAAATACGGTGTTAGCTGGGAAACAATGTAAATTTTATATTATTTTTTGAAGTTTTTGTATACAAGTAATAGATGATTAAGAAGATTTTAATAAGAAGTAGTTTAAATGAGAGATTTTTGAGTTTTATATGAAGATGATGACTTTACAGAATTGTTGAGTAAAGTGGTATTTAAAATGAAGTTGTTCTGTTAAGAAACTTTTATAAAAAAGGTAGTTAGGTTGCATTAATGGTAAATTTTTAGTTTTTAAGAGGTTTTTTGAGTACTGCGATGAAATAAAGGAAATATACGACGATTTTAATGAAATAAAGGAAATATGCGACGATTTTAAGGAAACAAGAGGAGATTTAAGGAATTCTACGAAATACGGCGATTATTATGATTTTTAAAGGAAGCTACGTTGAAATAAGGAGATTATTTATGAAAGAATATAGGTAAATAATAAGGAGTTTTTTATTATGAAGAATTTGTTTGGGGATTAATGCAACTTGAATTATTAAAATATGAAAGACAAGATGGAAATAATTTTAAGATAGGATACTGAGAAATGAAACAATTGTAAAGAGGTAATTTTGAAATAAATAGATGAGCTTTGTAAGTAATTTTATATTTTTTTATAATAATGATGTTATATTTTTAAATTTTAGTTGAAGAAAAGAGTTTTTTGTAATTGTAAAATCAGTAGTTAACATGTTATCCCAGCGAGACAAAGAGTAATTAAGAATTTAAGTAAGAATAAATAGTTATTGGATTTAAACTAAAATAAATAATAAAGTAAGATGATAATTGAAAAGTTTTAAGGTGAATTGAAGCAATGTTGAGTAATAAGTAAATAATTTCGTAAAAATGTTAATTAATAATGAGAAGTTTTTAAAATTTTAATTGTATTAAGTTGAAGGAATTATTCAGATGAATATCTAGAGTCAAAGGTAGATTTTCAAAGGATGTAGAAATGTCGTCTTGGCAAAGAGGATGAGACGAGAAAAAGTATATAGACGGCTGTCTGGGAGATAAGCTTTGAGTGACGGGATCCTGTCAACAAAAAAAATGTTGATGGAAAGTTTCAGCCAACAAGGTTGGAAAGGAAACTGATGATGGGTTTTATTGTATAAATAGAGATAAGACTTAGCACTAATTGATTCGTATTTTTTCTTTTTACAAATGAGTTATGATGACTCAAACAAATTGAGATAGTGAAATAGGATTTCAGCAAATAGATTTTAATTTTTTTTATGTAAAAAGAGAATCTTTCTTAAATTAAGTATACTAGGGATACTTATTTTCTTTCATGAGGTCCTTAGCTTCTGAAATGAAATGTCTTGAACATCCATTAATATTTTTTTTTCTTTTTCTTCGATTTGAAATATATATATATAAAAGCTTTGTATTCCAATACCTGTATTGAAATACAAACCTTGTGGGGTTTTGTGACAATGTGAAAAGTCAGATTTTAAAATAGACTCATTTAAAAGACGCGGTTAAGCCAAAGAGATAATAAATTCAAATAATAATTTGAATGTAGTAACTTCATTAATAAAAGAAAAATGGATTTTCAAGACAACAGTATGAATAATCATGTTTAATTTTAATGTAATTTAGTTTGTTTGTTTTGTTATGTAAATTATGTGTATTTTTACGGCAGTGCGGTAAAACGTGGGAACAGTAACCGGAAAGAACGCTTTCGGAAGTAGGAATTTGCCTCATGGTAAAGCAGTCTAAGTCCAGAGCTTGAAGGGACTGGATGTGTTTTGTGGAGTTAGAGTTAACCGCTCAAAATGGACAAGTTGTGTTTTTCAAAGTCGAAGTCTAGTGTTTGGAGAGATAAGATCGTAGAAAGAGTTTCTAGGTTCTATTAGAACAATGTACATTTGATTTTTTGTCTCAAATAGAGATCGAAAGTGTTTTAAAAAATCTATAAAGAGCGTGTTTCAATGACAATAACGTGGGAACATAAAAGACAATAATTTATGTACGCGAGTTATGAATATTCTCAACAACTGGAGAAAACAACTTCTGAACGAGGGAGAATCCTCTACAAGCCGTAGAACTTCAATTTGTAGGACATCAGTTTTCCATTCGGACTCAGACAATGTTTTTTATTTAAATCGGCGTTGTGGTATTACGCTATATATTATTTGTTTGATTAATAACCTGTGTTATGTTTTAAATTAATTTTTTGTAAATGTTTATCTATTTAAAGAAAATTTAGTAGATTATTACTAGAAGAGATACTAGTAAAATGAAACTTTTAATTAATGAAAATAGAATCTTTTCATTTTTTCTTTTAGAGCTACAAAGTTACTAAAAAATTTCATAGATAAAATTCCTGTTGCAACAATTTTATTGGTAAAAGCATTTTTAAAGATAAAATTAATTAATTTGAAAGAAAGAAATAAAGGAAATATAAATTCATAATTTGTTATTGAAACTAAAGAGGATAACTAGTATTTATAATATGATTTTTTTTGTTGTTAATAATAATTTGTAGGATGTTTCTTTGAATGTTTAATAAATGTTTTCTTTGTAACATTTCAGCCAAAGTGTTCTCATTTATAACCAAAATCCACTGTAAGTACACTGTAAAAAGAACTTGCGACCCCAAAGAGATTTTTTCTTTCTTTTAAATATTTAAATTCATTTCTTTTCTTTTTCTAAATTGGTATGCTAAAGCAAACCTGGCGCCCTATAGTCGAGCAAATTAACAAATTAATAACAATTAAAAGTAACTTCACCTCATTTTAGAATTATTACAGGTTGTAGGTCTGGGTTTTACCGTTTCACTCTATTTAACAAGTATTGTGATAGGAAAGATTTTTAAAATAATATATGCATGGAAACTATGTATCCATTTTGCTAAAGATATGTCTAAGAAAAGAGTTTTTTCCAGAATGTCTGTGTCTTATTTGTTTCTCAGAAACTATAAGGGCTATTGTTTGTTGGAAAAAAGATAGAATTTATTTGGATATGTGATCTATGTATTGGATTTTAGAAGCTAAATTCGACATAATAGTGAAGCTAAATTTGAATATAATGTGAATTTTATTTTTCCTTGTTGTTTGTCGATGAAAATTAGCAGCCATAATCGCCTTAAAAAAATAAGAAAAACAGAACTTAAATTATATACTCCTAGCCTTTGAATCCTTTAATAGTGCCAGAGTTGAAAAAGAACAAGACTTGGTCAAGAGAAACCTGACAAGAAAGATGTAAGAGAGAGATGTTACGATTCGATCACTAAACTACCTGGGTTCTTTATTTTCAATATAATCAAATGGTTAACCTTTATTATCAAGAATAACTATCTCCTATCTTTATTACAATGCGACGGTCTTCTTCTTCTTATTATTAATCCAGAATATCCCAATTGTTGTGACTCACGATCTGATACTACGTTATAGTTTAATTATCTGATTCTGATATAATTACAAGTTCCTTAATACACGAAGTTGCTCACCCTCTTACAATATTTGTGTATGCTCGTCCGAAGTCTCAATTCTCCCAGGAAGTTCTTACTCACAAAGTCTTTCTGGCTATTTTCAAGAATTTGTGCCCACTGACCACGTTTTCTCCTATCCAAGAGTTGATATATTATTGTAGCATCAATGACATCTGCCTAACTTCCAAGGTAAGTAATTTCGTCAGTTTTACAGGTCTGACATAATAATTGTTGTCATTCTTATTTCTTAAAAAGAACTTAGATTATATTTCTAACTAAAACTATCCTAATTCCTAACAGACATCTTTCACAATGCTATTAAAACATTTCAGAAATAAAAGCCAAAACATAGTTATTAACATATTGAAATGTTTCTGTAGGTAGTGATTAGACCTATAATATAGTCCAGATTGAAAGTCATTTGTTATTTTTGTAGATATATTGACAAGTCCAAGGAAATATAAAATATGGAAAGATATCCATTACCTTTAATTTATTTATGAAGCTAACAAAAATTACACTTGAGACTTGAAGATATTTACATTTCAAAATTAGTTTTTTAAAATATGTATGGTACATTGTTATGCAATAATTTTTGGTACATTATAAATGAGGCTTAAATCTACTTGGTTATCACATTTGTTAAATTTAATCCATTCTGTTAATTTGTATGCTTGTAATTATAAAAATATATTATGAGGTTTCTTTGTAAATAATATTTATAAGAACTCTTAAAGAAATAAACAATTTGCTTATTTGAATGAACTTTGAAAGCCAACAAATAGGATTCATCAGACTATAAAAATAGGGTTTAAGTGTATTTAAAAATAAAAAGACATTTCATTTTAAGATAGAAACACTCATCACTGAATGTGGGGTTGGTTTGACCATGAAAAATAAATGGTCCGAGCTTAACTTTATTTATATTCCATCTAACCATGATGGAGGCTGTGACGCAGGGTTATGAAGCAGCATATGCAAAGCTACTTTACAATTTTTTGAATTGTTTTAAATGCACTAAATTTATACTAACTTCATGCAGTACAATAATTTTTGCCTATATGTTGGCATTAAAAAACTGATAATTTTTGTCTTGACTGATTGACAAGACTACAAACCCCTCTCAACCTTTTTGTCACTTGCATAGTAAGTGTAATGTGCATATTTTGAATATGAGATGAAACTCGCGGTAAAATTCATGCGTGATGTAATTGGATCAAAAGCAAACGGAAATTAATAAGGTCAAGCGAAAATGGACTTTATTGCTGTTTCTAAAATGACGAGATAGATTAAAATAAATTTCTAAAAATGTATTTATAATAATGTTTAGTCTTAAGATTAGCTTAGTATTTGAGTGAAATCTTATGTAAGAGAAGTGAAAATACTTGTTGTCAAGTGGTTATGGGTTTGAGGCTATAATCACGTGATTAAGAAAGGATATCTGGAATCTGCAAGCGTGCGTGGAGTCAGTCTAGGATGAGCGTTTGAAATGGACAGATGTAGTTTCGATAGTGAAAGAAATAATTCGTAGACAATGGAGTTTGTACTGTAGTGATTTTTATTAATTAAACAATGTAAATTACTACTAGATTAAAGTCAGTTACGGTAGAGCGTTCGAAGTGGACACACATATTTTTGATTGGTGAAAGAGTTAATTCGAAGACAATGGAATTTGTATTAAAGTGATTTTTACATAATAAACAATATAAATTACTAATAGTTTGAAGTCAGTTAATATTAGAATCAGTTACTGGACAATGTCGGAGATGGACAGACGTATTTTTCGTTTGAGAAATAGTTGGTCTTTTGTGTGTGAACGCTGTGCACATGATGCGAATTAAGCTATGTTCGTTATACAGACAATTTAAGTGGGATTTTTAATTTGAAAGACTGAATATTAAAACATAAACTTTGTTTTATTAGTAGAGTCAAAACGTGCGATAGTTATGAATCGTAAATTTAAACCTGAGACAATAAACTTAGGCACTACGTTAAAAATGGCGAACTTCAGTCAGCAGGAAGGCGGCTTCACGTTACAAGGAAAGTACTACAAAGTGGTAACACAAATAACAGACAATCGTATTTTATCTTTTTTTGTAAAAAAGGACTAATGATAAAATTTTAATTATGATTAAGATGTGTTAAAATTGTGTTTGATAAGTAAATTTAAATGTCATAAGTATTTAAGAATATCTAAACTAAAATTTTAAACTAAACTAACCTTAAACGGCTCTGAGTAGCAGTAGGGTGATTAGGCTTTAAAACTAACCTAGGTCTTTTACTTTGAGCAATTTTTAATATAACTTTCATCATTATCATAGTCATGTTCACTAAAAACAAAGTTCCAATCCGAAATACTATTGTCATCAAAAACCTGAACTATACATGGTATGTCAATTAAATAACCGAACTGGAGTTGTTACTGTCAAGAGGGAGAGGAAAAAAAAAGTTTAATTTGATGATACAAATTTCCATTATTAGAAAGTCTGTTGTTTACAGGAAATCTTTATTGGAATTTTAAACTAGTATAATTTTTTTATTTACCAATAAATGCATAAAAATATTAGGGGTAGACAATGAAAGTTATGGGAGAGGGAATGTATAAAAAGTGGGGAGGGAAAAAAAATTGGAGTAGTTTTATTAAAATAGCTCAATTGATGTTGTAAAAAATTTGGCTATGAAAAAAAGGCTGAAAACAATTACAAAAGAATCAATATATGTAAAAATAATATAGCTAGAATTATAGTAGTAACTCAGAAATAAATTAATAATTAAAGTGTGAATTATTTACTGGAAATGGGAATTATAAATAAGGAAATCTCAAAATGTTTTAATAAGAATGTACTATTAAAATGAAGGGCCCTGATTTAAGGTAGGTTCACTATTTCTTAAAATAGCTCCACTATCAGTGAGGGCAATGCACTATAATCTAAAACAGGTTGTGAAGGTCAAGTACTGGTAAAATGATTGATGTACTTCTTACTTAATTCTAAAGTTTTTATGGGTAAGCGAAAAAAGCTGTCGTTTCCTACAAACCAAATTTTCTATTGGGGACTGAAATATTCCATACTTCATGCACAATGTTTGGTATGTAACATAAATTTTGAAATTTTTATTTTTAATAATTTTTTATTAGTTTTTTGATGTTTTATTATTAGATCCTATTATTTTATTTGAATCTCAATTACGATGGAAGAAGGATTTTTTTAAACATTTTGGAAGGAAAACATACCCTATGTTTATGGAAATAATTTAATGACCTTCAGTAATACTACAAATTAAGGCTAAATATACTAAATTTAAATTACTGAAAATTGCTATAAGTAAAAAAAATGTAACACTTGCATGAGTGTTGGGAAGATCGTAGAGAAGGTGTAAAAAATATAGTAATGGAAATATTTGGAGTAGGTACTTACCCTAAAATCAGTCGAAAAAGGAAAAAGACGAGAGAAAAAAAGAAAAAATTTGGTTAGTATAACAGGAGGAATTTAAAAAAAGTTTGGATATCAATGAACACGGACAGAAACTTTTTTCAAAATTTGTTTAAAGGGTTTTGAAATATGATATAAAAATAAAATTAGGGAAGAAGTTAAATTCAAATTTGCTAAGTGAAAGACAACATAAATATTTGCCTATATTGGAACGTGTGTTGGGTGGATCTTTAAGAGAGTTAATATATAGGTATAGGCGCGGGGGGACTTAACCTGACATGTACTCTTGACTCCATGAGCAATTAAAACTATGTTAAATATATTATATTAACTAAATTAACTATGAACAATACTAAGGGGATGACTATTTAAAACTAGTGGTATAGGAATTAGGAAACTGTATTTGGCCAAAATGGTCATTAACTACTTATTACATATTTAATTTTATACGGAATTTAGAGATACACTGCCGAAAATCCTGGGCTGTCTGACCCATCTCAAAATGGGGCTATCACCCATTATTTGGTGGGTAAAAAATTGGGGGGTACATGAAATATCGGTTATACGTACTGTAGACTTGAAGATGTGCAGTTCCTTGAAAACATCCAGGCTCTCATACGGCTAGTGCCCTACTCTTGGGCGTCCTTGACAGTGGTGCTACGTGATAAGGATTTGTGTCACCGAGGGAGGGGGTAGAATGACTTCTTGTGCTGCGGTAAAAAAATCACCTGCATTTTACTATTCAGGCAACCTGCTAGTGAGGCTGTCCGAATGTAAGTATTGTCAGTTAAAAGGGAGGTGGCGAAAGGAATTTACCACATGTGATAAAGCTTGATTATCAACAACAGGTAGACTGGCTGCTACAAACATAACTCAAAAGGTCTGACAACTTAAACATTTCAACAATCAAAAATTCCTGTACTATGATAAAAATGTACATTTAAAAAATTTTAATCTAAAATTTATCCTCAATTCATCATAGTTTTTCAAAATCTTTAATACCAATTTGATATTCATAGCCCCATGGTGCAGAGAGGTAAGTACTATATTGGTACTCATGACAGTCAACATGTTAAGCTGTATGCGTCTCATTTGTAGAGCTAAATTATCAACAGCATTGGCCAGAGCTTCACTAGCAACAGATATAGCTAAAACCAAGTGAAGTGTTAGAGGAGGAATAGGTTTATATTATAGTCATTTGTGTGAATTTCTTCTTGCAATCTCTGCTGTACACAGGGAGTGGGGTATAGGGTATCAGGGTACAGTGTAATAATGATACATTTTTGTGAATATGTTTCATTATTTTCACCCAATTCCTTGTATTTGTATATTTTGTTTGTTCCACAAGTAAGTAAGAATTTACACTACTGTAGATTTCTCATTGGTATTACGTGTTCAATAATCCATAAATTGGTGTTAATTTTTCAATTGTTAATTATTGTTTCTTCAATACTGGATGAAATGCAAGGGTGAATCATGAGTGAAATCACAAATAATTTGATAAGTTATTAGCTGGTTTTAAAAGTTTAAATTACCCAGCAAATTGTGTTAGCTTTACTTTAGTCCTTGTGGGTTATAGAGCTTTAGTGGATCAAAATGCTCAAATAAAAAATGGCTAGAAAGTACATTTAACAAAATAGAAGGATCTCACCAAAATTAGCAATTTTAATTTTGCTAAATATCTTCTTTAGCGTTTTATTGACCTTAAAAAATCACTACTTTTTTGAAACTGCACTGTTTGTAGTTTCTTGAAGTTGACTAGTATGTTGGATGTTGAGAATTAGTTGGTTGGTTTTTGGATTTTTTTTTTCTTAGTTTTGAAACACGTCTCTTCGCTTGTGGGCCTTCCTCAACAATGCTGAATTGGATACACTCAAATCGGCGTTTCGGAAACTTCCAAATTCGCACCTTCTGAATTTCTTCTTGTGATCCATGCTTGACTTGTGAGATAATATTAAATTTAAAAAAAAACTTCTCTTTTTAAAGATCTCACAAAAGCTACGTTTATTTAATCAAACCCATTTGAACACAAAGTCACATACAGTAGAACCCCTCTAATCCATCAACTTCGGGACTGGGGGCATGGTCGGAACGCAAAAAAGGTCGGATTATCCGAAAAAAGTCAATATTTATTACATATTATATAAAGAGATTTTTTTAAAGTGTAATAAGTGATATATAAACTTTTAAAAGTATATATAATAAAGTCTATATATAAACACTGCAAGTACTATAGCAAATCAATAGAAACAACATGAGAGATGACACAGCACTGAAGCGGGAAAGCGATAACAAACCGGATGAATGGCGCCAGACGGGCCGTGAGTCATCGACAAATCGGCAAGTCGGCACATTATCGCCAGCTCGAGCACGGTCGGATTAACCGGAGTAACGGACCACCTGAGGGCGGATTAGAGGGGTTCTACTGTATTTAGTTTTGTTATTGTAGCTCATGTATCACTGAGGATGGCGACTTTGTCGTTGAAACACGTTTGATTAAAAATAAACGTAATTTTTGTGAGATCTTGTGTGCGAGTTTTTTTTTTATTGATAGCAATGGTGGTTAAGGCAGTGTGGCTGGTTGCGCCATCTTGCTGGAACCAATGTGAACGAAAGACAGATTTTGGGGACGACAAAATCTCCTGAGGTCTCCTATAAAATTATCAACAATGACCCTATATCCTGATTTACAGTAAGAGGATTTCCATTATTTTCTTCAACAAAGTATGGACCAATTATGCCTTTCCCTGATACAGAGCACCAAATTATTACACACTTACTATGCTGTGGCCTCTACAACACTGTCAGGACGTTTAAACCAAAGTAAACGTGTTGTCTGCTTGTATGTCATGTGCACCTTAATGGTTTCATAAAACCATTAAGGTGCACATGACATTCATCTGAAAACCATACATCACTCAGAAACTCAGGTTCTCCATAGCACATTGCTAACATTGAAGCACAGTAGTGAACTCTGACTGTTTTGTTTATACAGTTCAAAGGCTGCCCAGTTTGTATCTTGTTCATTCTTCTCAACGACGTATTGCTTATTCAGTTTCAACGATGTTCGGTTTAGACTTCTTTTCGGTGACTATAACACTTGCTGCAACACTCTTCCGTGGTTTTCATTTATACAGACAGTAGTTGGGCGAGCTGAATAACCCTTCTGCTGCGTCAAAACACTACCTGTTCTTCGAAATTTTTGAACAACACTAATAATCACACCATTACCAGGAGGGTTTTTGTGAAAATGTTCCTGAAAATGTAATGTAGTGTGTGACAAACTTAGCTCACCCACACGTCTAATTCTGTATGAGCAAAAATAATGCTCTATGATAAAAGCTTTCTCTGCAGTAGTTAGTACCATGTGAGAAAAAACTAACGTCAAATAAGAAAGAAATAATAATCACGAAGAGGTGGCAACAAAAGTTGACACAGCTGAGAGAAGGCAGTTACATCTGATTCAGTTTCAGTACTGTTTATTTTGGTGTATACCGTATAAACATTTCCAATATTATGTACAAACTCTAATAAATTCTAAAAATGAGTTAATGTTACAACATAAAAGACATCTTAGATTTTTGTCAACTAATAAAGTATATATATTTCCCGGTAACACAAGGTATTTGTGATCAATTGGATTTCTAAATTTGATAAATGTTAGTACAACTTTAGCACTTTTTTAAAACAATAAACAAAATTTCAACTGTTTAATTTATAAATGGTAGTCTTGTGGTATACATCTTTGGAGAAAATTTTGTACACAGTGGTTATTCATTTATATATTTTATTAATTGTAAACTTATGTATATAAATTATATTTAATGTCAACAATTTTGTATTAAATGGAATGTATTCATAACCTATAGTTACAGTAAACTAAATATATTGAATGGAAAAGCTAAACACTCATCTTTATTTTATTAACATATTTATGTATATTCTGTTAATAAAGTTTGACCCTTTTAGGTATCAAATGGACAGATTTTGATATGAAATCTTATTTTTAATATTAATTTAAATAGGAATATACTTTTTTATATTAACTTAGACAAATTTGATGACTAAAACAATTGATTAATGAATTTTAAAAAAATGTGTTTTGTATGAATAACTTATATAATTTTCTTGCAAAGTTCTTAAGGTTACTGTATTCATCTTTAAAATCTGTATTCAATGGTGTCCAAACGTTTTTCCTATGATAAAAAAATGAGATCTAAAAACCTAACTATAATTCATGACCTAAATAAAGAGAGTGAAAAAAAAAAAATATATATATATATAATATTTTGGGTAGCCAAAATTTTAGTTATAATTTCAAAAAATATTTATAACTTACTAAAATAAGTAGCTTAAAGACTATCTTGAAGGGAGTAATCAGATTAGAGTTTGGTGAGTTAGATCATATCTTCTAAGGATAGTATAGAGCTCCAGTTCATCAGATTTCATCTAATAAGTGATTTTCTAATAGTAGAATTTGCAAATGACTGGAACAAAATATGGCTGCTGAAGGGCAAACTCTGGACATTCTGACAAACAAGTCATCTCATGGCATTCAGGTAAATGGCCTTAAAATTTTGTGTTAAGGTTGGACAGGTAACTTTCAAAGTTCTTTGAAAACCTCCCATGAATTAAGTGCTATGATTGAACCAGCACTGAAAAATAGCAGCCTCTGAGGAATTGTGTAGGGTATATTTAATGAAAATGATAGACTAAGCCTTGATTCAAGAACCAAAGAAAGAATCACAAATCTAGAATCAATTTGAAGTATGCTAATTTACAACCACTTTAGTGAAAGAATTAAAACTGATGTTAATATAGGTCAAGATATCAACTGTTTACTGTTGTTGAATTTCTGTTATGTCAGGGTTGTCGAGAACAGGAAGAAACCCTTGAACACATTTTCTTCAGTTTTTAGAACGAATTGAAGCAAGAGAAGGGCTCAAATGGAGACTGGAGATTAACCATGCACTCCAGCAAATTCTAGTCAATCCTACACATCAGAAGCTGCTATATGAGACAGTTGACATTACTTAATCCTAGATGCATATCTCAAGTAGTAAGAAGAAGTAATTTCTATTGTGTGGGTGGATTTAACAGCAATTAATTCTTAAGACAAATGGGCAAGGTTTTAGGTAGTCGTAATAAGATCAGTATACCTACATTATGAACAATCATATCTACCTGGTGAGGCAGTTAAGTTCAGAAACATTCAAACTCCAGTCATAGCTTAGAATGTAAAGGTATTTTGAAATTCATTTAGGAAATGTTGGCCACACCTAGATAAAGAAAAATGTTACAATGGATGATTTCGTAGAAGTTAAGTCTGACCAAACTCTATTAATCTCTAACGAGATATAACATTTTTAGGATGCAACTGCAACCTTAAGGAAAAAATTACTGGTAGATGACTAACTGTATCTAGTACAGGTATTATGTAACTCTGATGTTGTATTAGGTAGTAACAAAGCTCCAGGAGGTTGCTATGCAGTAGGATATTGAAGACCAGTCCATTTAGTAAAAAAAGTCATTTTAGGTTTTTATACATTGAATAACACTGAATAAGTTTGTTAGCACAAAAATAATGTTTGCCAAATTTTAAAATATCAGTTATTTAAAGATATTTTAGAAAATTCTTGCACTTGTAAATCTTGCATTAGTCTACAATTCTGGTTTTAAATTTAAAGTTATTTGATAATGATGGATTGTTCATATTATTAATATGGTTTAATTGGACATTTGTAACACACAACGTTTCGAGAATATAAATCTTGAAGTTAGGCTTGCTTGGTTAAAGATTTAGTTTTAGTTTCCAACATGGCCCTAGGCTTTGGTGGTTTTTCTCTCTCATATGGTCTATATGTTTCTACAAGTTTAACACTTGATAACGAGAGTTGATTTATACTCTCGAAATATCATTTATTAGTTTTTACATACTCAAATACAAATAATAGAAATTAACCATATTAAGCTAATAGTATACAATTTATCATTTAGTGTAATTTGGTATTTGCTCTTACAAACAAGCAGATCTCCAAATAACTTTAAAAAAAACATTAGCACCCAATTATATCAGCTTATTAGCTCTATATCCATTTCATTTATATAATTAAATCATAACTAAACCATGATATAAGTTGTTTTTATTGTAACAAAACAATAAAACAAATTTAGGTTGTAGATCTCTTATTTTATCATGCTATTCATTAACTATCTGATTTTCAAAGAAATTTATGCAAATTTACAGTAATCACTTAGACCTGCCCAGGAAGCTAGATAGAAGTTTGTGTGATCCAGGTCGATCTATTGGACAACAACAACATAGGAGCAATTTTGTTTTGCATATTACATTTTATACCACACCAATTTTCCAATGTTGTTATTAATTTTGTTGCATTATATTGGTTGTTAGGGAGCTTTATATTTATGAAAAATATAAATTAAAGTACCTGTACAAATTAATTTAATAATATATAGGTATATATGTTTTGGTAAATTATATTTAACTTCAGGAAGTAACATTTTTGTTCAGTCATTATTAGTTTTGATATATAAACCAAAATAAATATACAGAAAAAAATTGTCGACATAACCAGTTTTAAAGTTATTGATTCTCTTCTTCCAAATCTGAAATAGTTTCAAATATGTATGTATTTAGAATAAAATTATTTAAAAGACTAAAAACAACTGATCATTATAATTTCTAAAATATATTTAGATAAAGTAGTTATATAAAATATAATTTTTTGCTGGTGTTGTTTTTACATATTACCTGGGAAGTGTTAAAAATTCTGGAGTTATGTAACTATTTACAACAATCTCTTCAATTAATTATTTACATTGCAGCACCTTCATTATTTCAAGAAAACAACAAATTTATATAATATTATTTATTTTATATAGAAGCTTATTTATTTTCTTAAATTAATATTATCTTTAACATTGCTATTTAGTTTTAATGTGTGCATTTCCCAACAAATATATTATACTTTATTATACTAATCTAACCTAATCTATTAAAAATGAAGCTTATAAAGTAATAAAAAACAAATACTATGTTAAAAAAATAAAAAATGTCAATCAAATTTCAGTAATTTTAAAACAGTTACTGTATTTTCAAATAAACGAGGAAATATAAATATACTTTATTTTATAAAATGTTAGATCAATACAATATTTGTATATAAAACTGTTACAGTAATTTGAGACAGACATTTCAGAGGATACTTAAAATCATCCTTTGTTTATGTGCATAGATGTATTTAGTATTAAATAGAATATTAATAATATACTTGGTTTTGTATGAGCTTTTGTCATTTGTCATTAAACTGTGTAGTTTAAATCTCACTTGATCAACTTATGAAGAATCCTGTTTATTATACTATATTGTTAGCATACATGGTTTTGTATGCAATTTGGAAATTGCTGAAAGAAACCATAGCAGTGAATGATATCAAGTATCGATAAAAGATCATAAAACACATAGAATAATATGAAATTTAATATTAACTTGTGATCAGGGATGTAGGGTTAGAAAAAAATCCTTATGAGAGATTAAGTGAGAAAAGCTTATGAGATCCTCCTCAAGTTTTGAAAAAACAGCTGTACCTAATTAATTACATTAGTGAGTGTTAATTTATAAAAGTATGTTTTCATATTTCTGTAGTATTTACGCCTCCAAACTGTAAAATCCCAGAACCATGATATGTACACGATTCTATTTTTTTAAACTTTTAGGCCTATTTGTAATGAAATTGTATGTAGGCTGCATATGAGATAACACTCTACAGGTGTTGCTATTTTAATGAAAATGTGTTAGTTCATTGCAATATCTTGGACAAATTTGTTAAACAAAATTATCTCAATGAGTGTCATAATGATGGCCATTTACAACAACAAAATTTAAGAGATTTTAATAATTTTGTGGCTGCTATTTATTTGGAAGGTTGGAAATAATTTTGTCCTACTCCATTAAGTCTTGAGAAATAAAAATTAGTTTCAAAACAAAAGTTAATTTTTGTGTGACTACCAGTTTTGTGTTTTGTTAATTTTTGTGTTTTCAGTTTGTATCCTGGGTAGGTAAAATTGTGAACTTTGTGCAATTTTTTTAATACGTCCTGCAATTATGACATTATTTAAAAAAAAAGTTTTTATATGTTAGGTTTTTGATATAGTTTCTTTAGTTTTTTTGGGCTTAAAAATCTAACAAATAAATACCCTAGTGATAAAAGTATTGACATTTTAAAATATACATCACGAAATTTATGAAGTAAGCTATTTAATGTGTACATGGTATAAGCTTACACTCTTTGATGATTGAAATAATTTGTATTGTGTAACAGAAGTCTTATTAAATTATATAAGTAAACATAATATACTGCTTTATAAATAATTCAAAGGGTAAACTACTGTATTTATTACTTTCAACTATCACAAGGAAATCATCCTCTTCTACCGTAGCCTACTAAGCAGATTAAAAGCTGATTTAAGTCAACTTGTAATTGGAGAACTATTTATTATTTAGATCGATTTATTGCTAAAACTAAATTAACCTACATTTATTACACAAAGTCAATACAAAGCTTATAGCACATTATTACAAATCAATACAACAGGTAATACTGTAAGTTATTCTAAGTCTCTACAATATTGCTGGGTTTGAATTAAATGGAAACTAACTATTGTTTGAGTCTTATTCTATTTAAACAATAAGAATTTACATTGAAGTAAGAAGTATGATATGTGGAAGAAAAATCTTTAAATCAATATAATTATTTAGCTAATATAGACTAGTTGTTTGTAGTAACCTGTATTAGTAATATTTATTATTAATAAACATTCAAAGTTTGTTCAAAATGTATTGGAGGTAATTTTACCATGGTTAATAAAGCATGAGAGTTGAATTTTAATCTGGTACCCACCGAGAGCATCATTGGCTGTTAGTCAGTATGTAAATCACAAGCAGCCATGTCAGAAGGGTTGGGATTCTGACATACCACAAGAGTGCTGTGATTGGTCAAGAAATTCTGATACAAGGAATGAGATGGCAGGTGCTAAGTTCCCTTTGCCCACACCTTCATTAGTTGCTAATATTTTTTGATCCACCATCCCATGGGTGTCAAAGAAAATTTTCAACACCATTTTGAGGTTTTAGTGCTTTTTTTCTATCAGATTTGTTGAATCTACTTTGTGACTTGGTTTCTGGGTTATATCAACACCGTACAATTCATCACCAATGATTACAACATTCACGAAGTCAGGATCACCATTTATGAAGTTCAGCATGTCCCCCAAGTCTTTTAGATGGAGTTGCTTCAGCTCTGTTATTAAATTCTATGGTATAAATTTTGTGAATACTCTCTAAAAAGACAAAGCCTCACTCTAAATGGAATATAATAAACCAGTCTTTAGTATGACAGTTTAAAATGACCAAAGTCCACACTTGGTCAGTTACCTTGTTATTTCAGTTTGGTAAACCTCTTTTGGAAGCTGAGTCACTCTACCAATGTGTGGCCTTTTTTAAATAGTTGTACAACTACTTAATTTTTGTATGACGATAGCACTGTTACCATAAACCTTCTGAATCATCCATTTATACTTAGGTATTACTAAGTCTGATGTAATATCACTACTCAAAACGTTATATCATTTTGTGAAAAATGAAAATCCGAAAGCGCTGAGTACATTCTTTCACTCACATGCTGACTGCCAGTGACTGATATTCTCTGTGGGTGCAAAAACAAATTCATGCAAACAAATGCACCTTCTACCGCTCCACCGGTGGTAAATTGTCATGTTTTGTTGTTTCCATGAGAAAAATTCAGGCATATACTTTTTGAAGAAACCTCGAACTTACTATGATAACTTTTAAATTTCCTATTCATAGAATAGAATTGTATATGTGTATATCAGATAAAATGAGATTTTAATAAAGAGAAACATATTGCTAAAGTTTAAAACTATTTTACCTTTAAAATATAGGCGTAAAACTTCAAATTTTAAATCTAAACCGAATTCGAACCTATCTGCTGTTTAAAACCCAAATCAAGGATTAATTTAACAAATCAAACCAAACCGAATAAAATTCCAGTTTTTTAAATAGAAACCAAACCCATTGCACAAATTTGAATTTGAACACAAATCAAATTGAAATTTTAAAAGTTTTCTATGAAATGCTTTACTAGAGCATTTATTTAATAAAATTTATATTATAATTTACACTTTACAATACAGAAATTGTATTTGATATTTTTTTAATTGAACGGAACATTTGTAATTTTGTAAAATCAAACATATACAAAGAATCAAAATTGAACTAATGTTTTAAAATTTTTGATTTGATTTGAATTTGTGAACATAACATATCCTTACTTTGAATTGCAGCAGTACAAAATTATTTATGTTTTTATAAATCAGAACCATTAGTAGAGACACACAATGTGGAAATGGAGTTCTTGCACATATTTGTGGTGTAAAACTTAAATAATTTGACTTTTAAAAAAAAATTATGTTTTGTTCCCTTTAATGTTTGAATAAAATATGATTTAATAGAAAATTGCTTTGGTTTTTGAGTATTTTTCAAGATAGTTCTTCTCAGAAACTTTTGATATAAAATTGAGACAAGGTGTCTTAATACCAAGGAGAGAAGTTTATTGAACAAAGATTATGGCATTCCTACTATGTTATAAACAGTTTAAATCAGTTAACATTCTTTAAAGCAGTTTAAAATCAACCTAAGTTCAACCCAATCATTGTATCCCAGAGTGGTTAGAATGGGTTTACCATTTTATAAGTTAAATTTTTCAGTTTAAAAATATGTAAATATAATGTATTGTTAGAATGTAGTGGTGGTGTTTATACATTTTGCTGAGTTTTAAGTATTAGGGGATTTTGTAAATTAAAGTTAATGTGTGAAGAAAATGAGCGGACAGAGAACAAGGAAGTTTTGTGTGTTTTTATATTTAAAGAGTGAGTCATATTTCCTGGTTTATTGTTTAATGAGCCAGTGAGACTGCTAAGTAGAACAGATTAGAGTGCTTTAAGTTCCAGGGGGAAACCTAGTTAGGGGCGTTTTTACTGGTCAGGTGGCTTATTGTCCATGGTTGTTGTGGTAAGTAAGGATTCCGAGACAATAGACAGTATAAGTTAATGATGGGAGTCTAACTAACAGGAGGAAAGATTTGGGGTTTTAAATCATTTTGTCTCTTCGATTTGGGTACAAATAGTTAAGTTATTATTCAGGAGTTAATTTAGGTAAGATTTGTGAATTCACAGATTCTATGTAAATTCTTCCAATCAAATTATTTTGGGCTGATTTTAAGAAAAGATATGTATAAAGTCAGAAACATATTTTGTGGTAATTTTATAAATAGGTTTAACCAAGTAAATTTTTGTGAAAGTAAGAAAACTGATAAAAGTTTCATGGTTTTGAGAGAAACTGATGGGGAAACAGAAATTTATAGCAGAGTTGAGCTTTATGTATATTTAAATTTAAAATTATTCCAAAATGAATTTGATATGAATTTACAAATTTTATCTTTAAATCATGTAATTGAGTAAAGGTTTACAGTTTATTACTCAAAACCAAATCAAATAGGACAACAAGACTTAGACTTAAACACCAATATGTCATCTACCTTTGGTTAAATTCTCTTCCTTTTGAAAAGACCACAGCAGCTTATGTCAATTCAGGTATCACATCTGCTCTTACTAAGAACAATCCTTTAATAACTACCTGGAACAATCTTGATTGTACTTCAAGTCTATTTCCTGTCATGAAGCTCCTACATGTTTACTGGAAGTATATAGATCACTCGAAACTCCACTACTCAGAATTGCTGTATTACACATTCAACCATAAACCAAGATCACAAAGCCGCTAATATCTAAAAACTCCCAAAAATTTAACTAAAAACCATTACTTCATGTTCTAACAGTTAACAATCAGAGAAATACCAATTAAATTGTACAATATTGGGGGGGGGGGAATATATTTCTAATTTAAAAAATTATCAAACAATGAAATAGTATTTAACCAAATAGTTTCACATTGGTAATTTTAAAGATTTGTTTTAGTTTATTTTACAACTATTAAAACTTAAAGTAAATATAAAGTACTAGGATAAAACATAAATTAAAAAAAAAAAATTGTTTTGATTTCCAGTTGTTTGTGCTTTGATTTCTCTTTGAACTTATTCAACACGCTACATTTAAGTGATTGTTCTTTTTTAAACATTGAAAATGCTTACTTTTCTTCACAATAAACAATGATTCAATAAATTATTAAAGTTTATATTGTAAAATTTGTACTAATAAGTTTTTAATTAAGAGATAAAAGCATATATCGCTTTAATTAAAATGATTGCTTTAAATTTAATGAGCATAAAACTTCCAATGAGATGAAACATAGCTTAATGTTTTAATTTAGTATGAAAATTATGATATTAATGTTCTATGAAGAAGTCATCAATCTGAGAAATGTATTTCAGAAACGTGCCGTTATCTCAACAGATGCTGGGACTCTAGACTGAGGTCAATCAAGCTCTGTTGTGTGTGTAGACTCAAGTTACGGTGTTCCTATTACAGTTCATAACTTACAATCAAATTAAATTAACAACATTACTAAAACAATAACATGTTAATTTATATAATTTATATTCATACAGAAGTATATATTTAAATTTGAGCATATTTGTTTACTTTCTTAAAAGAACAAACAGAGGTGATCTAATAATAAATGTATTTATTTAATTGTGTAAGTATTTATCATAGATTATTCATGGAAGTGTTAGGAATAAGTTAATATTAGGTTAATATTAGGTTAGATTAGGAAGGAATCATATTCACAAAGCTCAGAATGATCCAACTATTGTGAAACAATTAAAAAAATGTTGAAATGCTTGACTTGCATAGAAACTAGAACAACCAAGACTCCCAAAGGTATATAAACGATCAGCAGAATTTGGGTGGGGTCTTTTCCATCTTGATGATACCGGCAGGTCGATTGCCGTGGTGCAGGAACTTGGCTCAGGAACTCTGCTCGACAGACCGTAAGCAAGCATTTCTGTATTTGTATGTAAAGTCACCCGTTAGAGGACTTGTAATTTCTTTAATTTAAAATATAATGATAGTTGGAACACTTTTGAGTTTTGAACAATTGATTCGTGTAATTTATTTGAGTAATTGATTTGTGTAATTTATTCGAATAATTGATTTGTGTAATTTATTCGAATAATTGATTTGTGTAATTTATTTGAGTAATTGATTTATGTAATTTATTTGAATAATTGATTTATGTAATTTATTTGAGTAAGTAATACTTCGTTTGAATTATCAGTTTGGGTAAATGTTTCAATTGGATTCTAATTATTGTTTTGCATTATAATGTTGCATTGATGTATCAATAAATTACCAAACCACTAATTTTGATATTTAATTGAAAATAAGAACCCAGGCATATTTTAGAGGGCCAATCCTAACAAATATTTCTAAAATATGCCTGGGTTCTTATTTTCAATTAAATATCAAAATTAGTGGTTCGGTAATTTATTGATACATCAATGCAACATTATAATGCAAAACAATAATTAGAATCCAATTGAAACATTTACCCAAACTGATAATTCAAACGAAGTATTACTTACTCAAATAAATTACATAAATCAATTATTCAAATAAATTACATAAATCAATTACTCAAATAAATTACACAAATCAATTATTCGAATAAATTACACAAATCAATTACTCAAATAAATTACATAAATCAATTACTCAAATAAATTACACGAATCAATTGTTCAAAACTCAAAAGTGTTCCAACTATCATTATATTTTAAATTAAAGAAATTACAAGTCCTCTAACGGGTGACTTTACATACAAATACAGAAATGCTTGCTTATGGTCTGTTGAGCAGAGTTCCTGAGCCAAGTTCCTGCACCACGGCAATCGACCTGCCGGTATCATCAAGATGGAAAAGACCCCACCCAAATTCTGCTGATCGTTTATATACCTTTGGGAGTCTTGGTTGTTCTAGTTTCTATGCAAGTCAAGCATTTCAACATTTTTTTAATTGTTTCACAATAGTTGGATCATTCTGAGCTTTGTGAATATGATTCCTTCCTAATCTAACCTAATATTAACTTATTCCTAACAGAAGAAACACAATTTCCCAGGAAAATTAGGTGTTAATCTATTGCATTTAGCAGCCTAAATGTAATAGACATCTGAAATTCAAGGATTAGTGATGTGGCTAAATTTTCTCAAATATAGACACCAATAACAAAACTTTAATAAAATGGGGAGAGATGTAGTTAATTCAAGCACTGCACTGCTTCACACAACACACAAAGCTTGGCAAATGAAGTACTCTAGAAGTAAACGTTTGTTGGAGTTGCCTTCATTAAATAAACAAACCTATGCAGCTATAAAACATTATAATTTATTAAATAAATACTTAAAATTAAATTTGAAAAAATAAAAAATATGTGAATTATATATAAACATTAAAAATATTTAAACTTATACATACTCACATGATTCATGCAAATTATAAAAAATAAAAACACCCCTCAAAAGATATTGAATATTTTGTAGTTGTAATAACCAACATTAGAACTTGTTTCGAAATTGTTTAATTGAAAAAGAGAATTTTAAATATTCAGGTAGCTGGTTAAACAAAAGAGGTGCTAATAATTGAAATTATTTTTGAAATATTTCTAATTAGAATAGAAATTTTGATTTCTGAAGCTTCAAAAGATATATTTAAATTTGATTATTTCCAGATCTTTGATAAAACATTTTCAGAACTTTATATACGTATAAGGATTTTTGAGACAACATTAAAAAAAAATTTATTATAGGACAGGAT
This sequence comes from Aphrophora alni, assembly GCA_963513935.1. Lineage (NCBI taxonomy): Eukaryota > Metazoa > Arthropoda > Insecta > Hemiptera > Aphrophoridae > Aphrophora > Aphrophora alni. Next base: position 100,132,903 of record OY740767.1, read on the forward strand.
GAATCTCTAAACCATTTACAATTTAATTTTATATTTAATTTTATATATTTAAATTCTGTTCCTTTGTGAACTAAATTTACAAAAAAAGTTGTTTTTGGAAAGTTGGGGTGGTTTTAGTATGGTATTTCCCCAACCCAATACATAATAACATTTTACTATTAATTATGACTTAAAGAGTTTTATTAAAAATTTTAATGTAGTCTTTTCATGAAAAATGTTGGCCAACTGTAACTCCTAAATATTTTATACTATTGACTTGGTCAATTTTTACACATAATTTTACAAACAAATATTAGAAGTATACAGACAAACACAGCATTTATTAATCAGACAGTTTGAAAGTTCAGCTTAATATCGTAATTTAAAAATAATGATTGTTATAGTTTATAACTAATAGTAGCGCAATACAACATTTTTGAATCTTAGCATGCAGGCAAAGTGATGTCAAACACCATCCCTTCTCATTGGTTTTCAACTCTAAATAATTATTGAGTTTAATAATGATTACTTGAGTTATAATTCAGTGAATGATCATCAAAAGTTCATTAATTCAAGTACTCCTAGTCATAAATAATTTATATCTATAAAGAATGGGAAAATTGAAGACCTTTGTAAAATACCTCAGAATTCACTTATTGTCTGCCTGTACTTCCCTTAATTAATCAAGTGTAAAAACATAAGCTTTTTATAAAAAACATATGGTTTATTCTTGAATTTATTAAGACTTGTCCAAAAACTTGGAGTGGAATTGAAAATATTCCACCATATGTAAAAACACTTTGACCCTATTATCCTAAAATTCCTTTTTACAGTCATCATGATCTGTTTGATAAACTTCTTAGATATTGTTAATGTTACAGAAATAACAGACTTTATCATTAAATTTCAATCTAACACCTGACTAGGGGCTATGAATGTGTATATATTTATCCATCCGTGTGTACAATTTTCCACCAATAGTTGTTGAATGCCATTATATAACTATCATTAACATTGCTAGATGTTTGTGAGAAATGCTATTTATAGAAATTAAGTACTGAATTAATCAATGAATTAGAAGTGCACAGTCTACTAATATTTTTAATATGGTTCATAATTACAATAATTAAAACTGAAATAAATGAATCAAGAGGAGAAAATATTATCTTTTAAATTGTTTACTTATTGAAGTTGTTGAAGAAGTTCTTATTGTAATGAAAATGTTCAAATAATTGAAAAAAAAAATTAACAAATAAAAATAAATCACTATTGCATATTTTTAACATTATGTTAAAATTTTACTTTGATAAATTCACTCATATCACTTACCTACAACAGAAATGTAAATTTTACTAGGTATGGCTAAAAAATAATGGATTTATTAAAATATTTTTTGATTCTACAAATTTAACAGTTGAAATGTTATCTCTTTTAATATATTTTCATCTCCAATTTCCCAATCCTTAATCCGCTCTGTACACGGATCTTTCACTGTCAGAAGCAATGCTGAAAATTATCTCCATTGATTTTGCTTCACTTCATCTCTGGACTCAAAGCAGATTCTTTTTAATGCAGACTTGATCTTCAAAAATATAATAGTCACATGGCCCTTTCGCGTTAACTAGGTCAGTTGGATATGGTGGATATTCCATGTTTCATAACAATTGTTTGACAGACAGCGTGTTGTGTCCCAGTGCATTGTCTTGGTGAATAATCCACAAGCATTTCTTTCACATTTCAGGTTTTTCTTCTCACTGATTCACAGAGGACTACAGTTCTCAAACACCTTAATTGACTACAAACCTTTATTAATTGTAAGGACTACAAACACCTTATAATTGACAGTTTGACTTTCACGTGAACAATCCATTGGATTTCGAAAACAATTTACATTATTGCTTTAAATTTGGATTTTCTCAACTATGTTTTCTGTTGTCTAGGAGAACTAGGAGTTTTCTAGAGGATGAGTTAGTGTTTAGTTTCTGAGTCATGCTAAAAAATCTATGATTCGTCACAAGTTATTATATTTTCTAAAAAGTAAGGATCGCTTTCAAATTTTGAAGTGATAACATCTATAGGCCCGTTGGGCACTTTCTGGAATGGGAGTAAATTGGCAAACTCGCGTCACGGTCACAGCATACCATAAGAGCGGCATAATCATAAGTGTATACCCTACCTATATATGTTCATATGCGACTGTATGTTGAACATTATAACATACTTCTTTTTCATACGTTTGTGTTATATAGCACTGTATATACAGTTGGACTGTATAGCAATGCGCATACATCTGCGTTGTATAGTACTGCGCATATGTTTGGGCTGTATAGCATTGATCATACGTTTGTGTTGTATAGTACTACTCATACGTTTGGGCTATATAGCACTGCGCATATGTTTGGGCTGTATAGCATTGCGCATACATTTGTGTTGAATAACACTGCACATACTTTTGTGCTGTATAGTACTGCGCAAGCATATGGGCTGTATAGCACTACACATAAGTTTGGGGTGTATAATAGGGTGCATACGTTTGTGTTGTATAGCACTGCGCATACGTTTAGGCTGTATAGCACTCAGTGGCGGCGATAAGAACCCGCGGGGCCCCCCGCAAATTTGTTCATCGGGCCCCCCTCCCAATAATCTTTTCCCGGATGTTTATCTTTTCGCCGGCCGGCGCCGGTGAGTCACGGCGATGCGCGATGTAGCAATAGCTGATTTACTTATCGGCCAACGGTAAACAATACACATACTTCGTATCATGACATTAAATAATAAATACTGCTCTCTAAGAAATAATGGTTATTGCCGTTTAGGATGCACGATGCACAATCTTGTCTGAAGACATTTTACCTTATTTTAGTAATTTCTTGACAATATTTATAAAAATATTGTTATGATAATTTGATAAAGGGGGCCCGTGTGGCAGGGCCCGTCGTGGGTCAACGGGTCCCGGTAAAATTTCCCGAAAAATCCCGGTCAAGGCTCGCGGGCCCTCCCATTCGTCTGCGTTATATGCGCATATGTTAGGGCTATATAGCACTGCGCATACGTTGATGTTGTATAACACTGTGCATACTTTTGTGCTATATAGTACTGCGCAAACATAGGCTGTATAGCACTACGCATTAGCTTGGGGGTGTATAATAGTGCACATACGTTTGTGTTGTATAGCACTGTGCATACGTTTAGGCTCTACAGCTCTACGTATACGTTTAGCCTATATAGCACTGTACATGCATTTGGGTTTTATAACACTGCGCATACATTTGTGTTGTATAGCACTGCGCATAAGTTTGGGCTGTATAGCACTACACATACGTTTGGGCTATATAGCACTGCGCATAAGTTTGGGCTGTATAGCATTACTCATACGTTTGTGTTTACAACAATAAGTGAGGTTTTGTGTGACTTTATTTGCAACAAAACAGGAATATCTTTTTTTTTCAATCTATTGTCAAAGCATCATTGCACATACACTCGATCTCAATGACAGTATTTTGAAATAATCAAATGTAATTATTCTTTCGGAAACATATGAAAGATGGAGAGATCATAGATATTCCAGATTTCTATTGCGTTACAAAGTATATACGATCTGGAGTTTCTGCCGATGTAGTAGCAATTAATTTATCATAATGCAGGCGATAATGCGAATATAGTGACCTCAGATATGGATATTCATTCAAACAAATCAGCTGGCTTGGAGTGTTCCAGTCGAAAATCGGAGAAATTTGTTTAAGTAGATGTGTAACAGAAATTGGACTGGATATCATAATTATAGCTGTTTATATTTCTACAGGAAAAAATATTCAGGTGATCATTAAATTTTAATCATAACATAAAATAATAACAATATGTTTAATGGTATACTCGTTGCAAAGTTTGCTTGAAACCTGTCCCCCTGTGTTGTTCAAAAGATATTGGAAATACTGACCGGCCATAGAAGTTATCACTTCCAATGTGTGGTCCTACGCACACCAGTTTTTTCCCTTTTTTTCCCCCTTTTTTCCAGGATATCACTACAAATGTTCATTCAAGTTTCCTTCTCCTCAGAAGTATGGAGAAGCTTCAGTAACATCTTAAGTACACTTTGTGTAAGTTAAAATTTTCATCTAAATTCAGTTGAACAGTTTTCTTGTGAATATTAGACTTTTTAGCAACTGTTTAATCCTCAGGTGATGATATTTTAGAATAATTTTACTGACTTTTTAATGATATGATAGATCGTGACGTATGAGGAAAACCAGGTAGCAGATTGCCTCAAGAGACTTCATTTCCCTCTTTACATTTTTTAAGCCCAATGAAAACCTAAGTAAGTGATGGGCAATCTTCATTACATATTTCTTTCAACAATTGTATGTTTCACTAGAGAATTTTAAAAGTTTTATGAAGAATTTTATATTACACATTACTCTATCTTAACTCTTAATAACATCTGACAAAGCTTAAATCAAATACAGTACAAACTCGCTAACATGACCCTCAGTAACATGACTTCCTCTATAACAAGTGCATTTTTCTAATCCTTCTGGGAGTATCATAACACATAATGTTTAGATACCTCTATAGAATGACTATTATTATTTAAAAAACTTCAATAGCACAGATTTTTGTCCCCATACAGATCACTGATCTAACCTCCTGTAGCAAGTCTTTCTTACAACCGAATCTATATACCAAGAGTTCAACCTCAGTAGTGAGTGGTTTTACACAGCAGAACCTTAATTGCATTACTTCACACTTCCCAGTGCATAGTTCCCACGGTCAGTGACACAACAGAACGGATGTTTTGAAGCTAAAGATGTCTTACGATCAGGTCTAAACATGAAAACCCAGCTTCCTCCCCTTCCCTTGAGCCTGCTGTCAAATCGGTTCGGTGATGTTTATTTGTGTTTAGTTTGAAAGGGGTTTCAGAAAAAAACACTGACCTTGATAGTACAACTTTTAGTCAACATAACCTTGATAGCAGGAACCTTAACTAGAAGAGTCTCTGGGTAACAAGACTGTTTCCCAAATCCCCTTGAGAGTCTTGCTATCAAGGTTCTACTGTATCTGCATCAAACATATAGATACTGGTGAACTGTTATGTCTACATATTTGAAAATTTAGTTGTAAGTGTGAGCACACTACTCATTGTTGCCAAGGTCATGGAAAGAATAAAAAAAAATTTAAAAACAACGAAGGTCTTAGGAAAACAGCAAAAAATATATAAAATAAGTTGGTTTGGTTATTTTATAGCCACACATCATATATTGTTAAATTCTCATTAATATTCTATTATGTGCAATATGTTGAATTGGAGTTTTACTATGTTATTACACAACTTGAAGGGAATTATTTCAGTATGCAAAAATAGTAATCATTTTTTAAATGTCAAAACAATTGAACTCTATAAATATTATCTTTATAAATTATTATGAGTGTGATAGACATCATACCTGTCCGGATTCACCTCCTGTATCATTGTCTGATTCATATGGAGAATCTGGAGTTCCAGCATCATCCTCAGCACTTTCTCCTTCACTACTGCTACAGTTTTAGAAATACAATACACAATTGTAAAATTAATATGTTATACTATAAGTTTGACGAATAACAAAACTTATATGGCATGGACATTTTTTTTAATGTGTGAGATATTGTTGTATTTGAGAGTTAAAAAAAAGTTGTAATAAAACCTTATAAATTGAGTTATACATAATATATAACTGTTGACACATTTTTCTGTTTATTCTTTTTATAAGTCTATAATTAAATCATCATCTTCATAGGTTGCTGAGTGAAAATTTGTTACAATTTAGATTGAAAACCTAACTTTGATTTTTTTCTAAAGTTAACCATCACAGCTTGAATAAGTTGATCCTATGTATGTAATAAGGTGATCAAGGAAAAAGTAATTTTTTACATAGTTATCCTCCTTAAGTATTACATAATTATTATAATATTATAAGTTGTAATAATTGAAACATGAATAGTGATAAAATAACTTTTGTTTTTAACAGGTAAAGAATAAGCAGAGGAAATGTAAATAGGTAATTATATGTATAGTTTAGATAATATCCTTCCTCTTTTACAGAAGATTCAAAACTGCTTCATCTTTGGATATGATCACCACTTACAATGTGATTTTAATACCGGTAGTTGTTTTTATTTTACATGATCTTAACTCGCTACATTCATGCCAGAGCTTCTTTAATTTTGGATGTATACAAAAATCACTTAACATTTTTCTTTAATATTTCATTATTTTGAGCTCTTATTAATTTTCAAACTTTAATTGCTCATTGTCATTAATTTAAAATTGGTCAATAATTCTGTATTATTTTATTTTATAGCCTATGTAATTTTTTTTTTTGTTTGTCATCAGGTTTTTAATGACTGTATCCAAATATTTAATTTATGCTTTTTGGAATGTATCTGCTTTCCAAATCAATTTATTCTTACAATGTTGTATAATTATATTTTAAATTAATAAATAAGAAAAGTGTGTATCTCATATTATATAAGAAATTGACAAAGAAATTTCTTGGTGTTTAAATTATATACTGGGGTATAATGGTTCTCCTCTTTAGGGTTTTATATGGTATTTGATTTATTCCAAGACATTTGAATACTTATTTTATGATTTTGTAAAACTTTGCTTTATAATGTATAAACTACTCTCATACAGTTATTCCAAATTGGAAAACAAATATTTTCTTAAAATTTGTACAATCTCTTTGTTCACTTTATACAAAGTCATAAAATAAGGTATCAGTGATTTCAATTGTAAATGTTATGAGCTTGAATCAACTACTCTTCTTCATTTTATTTACAAACTGTTAATATAATATAGGGAGTTTTGTTATTTCTTTCTATGTTGATTTTTGCATCATGTTCATCACTCAGCTTGGTAGTAGTCACTTTAGTAATGGCGGCTGGGTAATAGAAAGCTCAATGTGATTATGGAATGCTGAATTTAAATCAATGGTTACAGTGTAATGTCATTTTTGGTGTATTTACAACAAGATCTATCTACAGACGAGACCATTATTTGTTATTATAATCTGTTTCAAGAATCTGGTAATATGGACATTAAGAAATCCCCAGACTGACCATACACATTTGACAATAATGTGGACCATTTGAGAAAGTTATGCTTGCATAGCCCTAGCAAAATTACTCGACTCAGTTTGGAACTATGTATTTCTAAAACAACTGTTAAAAATGTACTTCATAAACATTTGAAATAGGGTGCTTAAAAACTTCAGCTGACATCATATTAAGCAAGCACATCACCCTATGAGAGTTTGAATTGACTGTACTGGATACAATAAGCGATAATGAAAGTCACCTTAACCTAATATTTTTAGTGATGACACAAATTTCTACATAAATGTCCTGTTTTAACCACTACAACTGTAGAATCTTAGGGCTCAACAAAATGAAATTTTAACATGAAAACATTCTTTAAATTTGCTCCAATACTGGGAAAATTACAGAAAACATGATGATTACGATGTTTAGTCATGAGATAAAATATCACATTGTAGCTCAAAAAACAATTGTTTACATCAAAAATTAAATTATACCATATGTTAAAGAATCAAAGAATTTATTTCACGTAGTTGTCATTGTGATGTCATGGACAGGATTGAGTGTGGTGTGCTTCCATTCTGTGATCATTTTCCTGCCTCTGGAAGCTTTCATACAGTATAACTTCTGACTCAGTGAAGCTAAATTGCTCGCCGTGTGTGGTCTCTATCAACAGTTCTGATTGTAATCTATAAAATTTATAGATTTACTGTATAAAATATTAGTTTTGAGTTATTCTGGTGAAGAGTTATATTGAGTTGTTGTTGAAAATAAACAAATTTCAAACAATGTCAGCTTATACTTGAGGAAAAGCCAAGTCAAAATTCAGAAATTGAGTACAGTTGGAAAGAGTATCTCAACAGCAATCTAGTGAAAGCTTCTGTGATAGAAGTGGTGGCCATGCTAGTAGATAATAAAATCACTTCTATGTCAAAGCCACAATGTATGGAACTTTGATTTTGTACAATCAATGGTATCATCATCATCTAGTCGTTGTGCTGGTCTATCTTATATCAAAACTCCGAATCTAGGCAATACTCGTAGTGATTTAAAGCTCGTCAGAAATCTTGATATATCATGTATGCCATATGTATCCTACTTTCGTATCACATACTTATAATCACTAAAATTATAATAGAATAAATTTTTAAAATTTGATTTTCTTTGATTTCCTTCCTTATAGCATTGAAAATAAAACTATCTCCTGGTGAACATTATTCACGTTATCTGGTCCATACAGACACAGAGACACTCGGTTTTCTTCACTATGTTTGTGATTTTTGTAAGTAAGTGTGTGGTGTCAGATGATAATGCATAACCAAGTCATAGGCACAGAGAAAAACAACACAGGTATCACTTACTTGAGTGTGCTCAAACTTATGTTTTCTCACAAATTGTTGACATAGAAAAAGGAAAAGGAATAAGTGTCATTTTACAGCAAGGTGTTTAAAATGTCCTTCCGTATGTTTTTTATTTTAATTTGGTTTCATTAAGTTATGTTAATTTTGTTTTTGGTTATCAGTTTTATTAAGTTGTTACTTTTTGTTCATCATTAGTATAGTTTTATTTGTATTTTTATTGTTTGATTAAGTTTGTTGTTGTTCAGTGAAAAATAGATTTATTTCATTTCATTTGATTTCAAGGTGGAGTTCCACTCCATTACAGTCTCAGCGTACAAGAATCTCTCGATGACAGGTTTCCTAGTTGTTGGATTGGAAGGAATGGTCTTATTATTTTTTGGCCACCATGAAGTCTCAATCTGACCACAACAGATTATTTTTCTTCTGAAGTTACGTTAAAAATATTGTCTTTACTGAGAAAATTTAGAATCTATGCCATTTAAAAGAGAATATCTCTGTTGCTAATGGGACTGTTACTACTGGTAGGTATAATTGAGATACATCAAATGGAGATTTACCTTCAAGGGGGATGGGGATGGGGAGATCTCATATTGGAATTCGTTAAGTAATTTCAAAATCTTGATTTTTGTGTGTAACTTTATATTTTAAAAAATAATTCACCTGAAACATAAGTTTAGTTATCTTATTGTGAAATCACTGACGCCTTTTTGATGACCCTATATTAAATAGAACAAATATTTAAACATGTTTTAAAATGTTCATGGTTTACCATAATCAAAATATATAATGCAACCTATTTTAGAATACAAAATAGTAGTTTCAAGATATGAAGTGTAAATGAAAGAAAACAACGACTTAAAAAGTAAAACTCATAATTTCATTTTCATGCATTAAAAACTGAAGTGATCATTACCTTTAGGCAAGCCAAACACCAAAGTTGTCAGCATAGATTCTGGGCATAAAAATCACCAGCACAAGATCATTAGACATGCACAACAAGGAATAGAATAGTCCACTTCGAAGTCATGCATTAGTAATACTGAGGCAAAATATTATATACACAAAAGTAGTGAATAAGCAAAATGCACACATTATTAGGTGGGGATGATTGGTTATGAATTTGGACAAATATCCAATATAAATATATATAATAATTATTTATTAGTTAACTTTTTTTTGTAACATAGTGGTATACAAAATTTAACATTAAAAATATTAACACTTTTAATACAAACATTTTCATTTGTGTATAATGAATGTGGATAAAACAATGTTTCTTGTAAAAATTATATATATTACTAAAACTAATGTAATCAAAAGCTATATTGACTCAATTGATTTTGCACAAAAAATATTAATCAAGTTTGTTGTTAGATGTGTTGGCTATATGTTATTCAAAATTTTTCTTATGTCAGGTTTCCCTAGAAAATGGAGAAACTTTAGGACTTATTTTATTTTTAAATATAAAAATAGTTTACACAAACATTAGACAACTAACCATTTTAGAGCATATGTTCACATGAACTTTTTTATTTATTTTCACCAGTAAAATATGTATTGAAAGTTTCTTTATTTCTTCATGGGACATTCTTTATATTTGATCCATATCATCATTTGTTATTTTACAATTTATTAGTAATATCAAAATATTTAGAAAAGAACAGATACAAATAAATTCTATTTTAATAAAATTAAAATTATGTAATTAGAATCCTATTGGTCCCTCATCTATAAGAAGTAGTGATATTACTGTGTCCTAAACACATTCTGTAATATTGTAATTATTTCCTAACCAATCTTTTACTTTTTAAAATGGATGATAATATTGTAATTACTATAACAATAACTAATTTACAGGGAATTTAATAATGAAGAAAAGAGAGTGTTTGACTTGGTCTTTTAACGTTGCACAGTTTTAAATTTCATTTATCATGAGTACAATAATGTATTAATTGTATGAGAGTTAATTGCAATGTCATTTGTATTGTGAAGTGAAATTATTATTTACATGTGTCAGCACATCTGAAAATGTTGTTTGTATTGCAACAAAAACTAATATATTAAAACAGGACTGTATAGAATATAGATAAAACTAATAATTATCACACACAAATATTGTTATTAAAATTATTTCAAAAAAGAGAATATTTGGCATGTATTTGATATATATGTCGACACGATAAAATGCAATTTTTTTTTGGTGTTCTGTTTTGTATATATCTTTTTTTAACTATAAAGGTTATCTTTTAATGATATTCAAATTAAAATAATAGTAAAGTTAATTGAAGTGTCAAAAATGACTAAAATTCAACTAAAGGCTTGTTACTAGAGTATGGGTTATGTAGTTGACTCTGCCTTCAGGGGTCATAGAGTATGGCAATACCGAGGTACACAGCTGGATCTACACTTTTTTCATTTAGTCTCAGGTTGAATCCCTTGCTTTCTTTTTTTTAATCAGGTATCTCTTGACCAACTTTGTTCTCTTCTGACCCTGATGCTATTAGTATTTGAAGGCTGGGGGTGTCTTTCTTATATCATATCTTCTGAATTTGTGAACCTATAATGTGAATAGCTAAAGGAAGGTTAATTTGACTATGATGTAGGGGTGAAGTTAAATTTGTATGTTGTTGTAGTTGTTTGGTTTATGGTTTGATTTGTTAGTTTTATGTTAAAGACTATTGTATGCTCATTTTATGTTAAAGGAGACAATAACTGTAATAGTTTTGAGCTGTCAAACAAAAACCACAATTTTGATTTAAAATTTTTATTTTTATACACAAATAAAACCCATCAACACATTTTACAAAAAGTTAATAAGAACAGACTCTCTTATACTAAAAAATAAAATAAAATGCAAGTTTTTGTTTATATTTGTGAAACTCTTTTTCACAACTACGTATTAATACTTTGAAGAAATATTTGGTACCACTTTTTAAATTTTTTAATTTCTACTAGAAAATTATAGTCATGAATTAGACCCCTATCTTGTTTCTAAATAGTTTGTTAATGTTAATTTAATAGTGTCAACTTATTTTATTGTTATTTTAGTGTAATGTCTAAAAATAATTATACAGTTTAGTATATCTTAGGAATTTTGAATTATTAATTGTTTTAACTAATTCCAATTGAGTGTGATTATAATTTTTAATGTAAATATAAGTGTGTTTGTGTTTATTGAAGATTATTTAGAAAACTATAAACACAGCTAATATTTTTGATGTAACAAATAATAGTTAACGTTGACTCATACAAGTTAATATCATAGACAAGGTCAATGGAGTATAAAAGATAGTTTTTAATGATAAGGAATACTGTTCGAATTATAGTGATATTTTTTTAATGAAAATGGTAATGTTTAACTATTTTGTTGTTTCAATAAATATTAAATTGACCATGCAATATATTGAATTTTTTAATGTATTAGAGTATGTACAAACCTACTATGTGCAGTGATAAATTCTTTTACAGTAGCCTAAGAAAATATGTTACATTATTGTGTTCTTCTTTAAATACTTTTAATACACATAGCTGCTTCAAATAAATGTATAATCCATAATCTAAATACAGTTAATATAGTAACAATTTATTGTATTGATCATTTTACATTCTATGTATTCATAGCTTTTCCAGTGTAACACTTAGGACTTTATTAACGCATAAGTTAAACCTAACTAATGATATTCAACGATTTAGACAAAATAATGCGAGAAACAGTAGTAACGGTACGGGATCCATACCATGTGCTTTATATATCTCTTTCAAAGTAACACTAGTTTAAGATTTATTTACATAATTATTTATTTCTCTTCTAATTCATCATTAATTAATGAAGCTAAAAATATTACAACAAATATAGTATTAAATTAATGGCTCCACTATAAAAATATCTTTAAAAATTCTCTATATGTATTATAAAATGATTGACTGTTTGAATTGTAACAATAAAGTTCAGTATAAAATAACAATTATTGTGCATTTGGAAATCTAACATGTCAACTACAATTTTAAAACCATTTCAAACATCAACCTGAGATATTTATACAAATATTATATCAATCCAATTACTATATTTTTCAGGAATCTGCACAAATGTATAATATTTTTCTGTACCAAATTTTTGTCTCGTGTTATATATTGTTTGTATGTTTTTGTATGAAAGGGAGGCACTACATATTATTACACTTCAGTTTCCCAGTCTAATTTACTGGAGCTTCTGCAATCAAGGGAGTATTCATTTGAAGCCAGAATTGGAAATCTGTATATCATTGCTTCATTGTTTTTACCATCCAACCTCTCTGCTCCATTTAATCTGGAAGCAGAGAAAATGAATGTCAATCGTTTGCTCTTTTTATTTGTTTGTACTTTTTTGCTTAGTTTCCTAATATTTTTTGTTCTTGTGTATAAGTGAGAACGTAACTTTTTGATCATATAGCGGTTGGTGTATTGTGAACTGCATTTTAAATGTTACTTTGTGATGGCATGCAATATGTGATAGGATTACGTTTAATGCGCTGGGGTGCAATTCAGGTGTTACAACATTGAGCAAATAAATATAAGTAAAAAGTCCTTATTTACACAATGAATTTATTTATTACAATATGAGTAGACCGACCTTGGAACACGTTCTCTACGACGCGATGGTGATGGTGGATCTGGGGCAGATGTAGATTGTGTTCGGCGACACCTGTAATCAAAAATAATATGACCTGATAATTTACTATTGAAAATTGCTTGAGTATAACTTATTTATAAAAACTAATTAAATTATTAGATATATGCTACATTTCTTTAAAATACGATTTTCAGAGGAACATTTTAGACTAAGTTGACTTTATAATTACTGTACATATAAGAATTCTTGCCTCTTAAGAAGTCTATTGCTCTTTTATAGAACTGTAACAAAAAACTGAAACTGGATATTCATTTTTAGATTGTTCATAACAAACTGAACTAAAATGTATTATTGAAAAATTGCAATATTCTTTTCATTTTCCTTTTGTCCACCATTTTGTAATTTTTATAGAAAAATTTATATCTCAATATTGGATTAAGCAATTATTATAATAATATTTGGTAAAACTGTTTATACATACATCTTCTAATAAATACAAAATATGTTATAACCATGTTAAAAAATGCCAAAATGGTGGCTGTTTAGAATTTTTTATGTTGAAAACCATAATATTCTGTTTTTTTAAATGATAAACAAAATATAGTTTTAAAATTTTGTTTGTAGGTCAAAGGATAAAGGTTGAAATCAAGTTGTTTTATTGTTGTACTAATAATTATTGTGCAGCTTCATTAACAGTTCAATTCTGTATTGAGTAAGGTATTATTGTTTTTTAAAATTTTCTTTGTTTCTATTTAAAAAAAATATAAAACATATTATTAGTGAAATTGTTCTGACACCAGTTTTCTTTATTTTTAATTTAGTTTTTTAAGATGAAATGTTATTCTAATATTTAAATGGCTGATTAGGCAGACATTCATCTTATGTTGGACTGGATGACTGCAATTGTGTAGAATTTAATCGTTTATTTAGATAACATTTTCCTTTGTCAAGTGAAAAGATATTTGGAAAATCTCCTTTGCAAGTTAAGAGAAATCAGAAACTTTTATCTCAGAACTCATGATTGGGGAAGACCATAAAGTACAAGAACAATGGGTTAGAATTACGGGCATTTGGAATATATGTTTGAATTTAATATCTATATAAAACCAACAAATGTTGAAATTACAATACATCATTTCTAATCATCCAGCTAATCATTAAATATCGACATTAGCCAAGCATTAACCGGGCAATAAAACTTCGTTTAAGTCAGAACAAATTCACAATGGAAATATATTATGTAAAACAAGTTGTTAAATCTAATGAATACCATGGTTATTTAATAATAGAAAGACTTCTTACACAAATAACAAATAAGCTCAATAACCAGGTGTGGGATTTTTAAAGACTAAAAGCTACACAATTAGTGTATTGTAATAATATAGAAATAAAAACAAACAAAAATTTTATTTACATATTTTGAACCTGAAACTTATCGTATTACTAATTTGTTTAAGAAAAGATACAATGTAGAAATTCCATTAAAAACTATTAACAATTTATAAATGGACTTACACACAAATTTTGAAAACATTTACAGATAAAATAGTTAATAATCCTTGGGTTTATAAGTTGAAATATGAGTCATGTAATAGCTTTTACATATGACAGATAATTAATTTCAAGAAACTATATAAGTGAAATAAAATCGGATGAACCCAAGAAATAAAATGTTGCTTGACATATATTAGATAAAGTACATCATTTTAATACAATAAACAAAAACTATGAAATTACTGAAAATGTATTAAAAGTTGTAATATGACAGCATGAGAAACTTATATATTTTTAAAGAAAAACATAAATCGTAAAAGTTAATAAATTAACAAGTTAAATTTGAGACCGACATAACTTTTTCAATGAATATATTAAAGCTTAATTACCTTAATTTTTCCATCAGACAATCCTTGTGAACTTTTTCTTTGATGTTAAAAAGTAAGAAGATACAAATAAGAAGATAATGCGAAGGTCTAGTCTACATTATTTCAGGTGTTTATTTAGGCATGACATGGTATTTGGTTTGAAATATATTTTATTGTACATAAGTGAGAAATGTGTATATAAGTTTTTTTTAAAAAAAAACTGATTGACATGGAGTTAATTCTAGGAATATCTTGAAAGTGTCAATTCATTGAACAGCGAAACATGTCGGGATGTAACTGACTTTGTATGGTAAGACACAAGTTTTATTTCTAAAATTATATATGCAATATGATGTGATTCACAGAAAAATGCAGAGACTATTTATTGCATTTTTTTACATGTAGAAGGAGCTCACAAAGTCTCTGTATATCTTCGTGAATTAACCTGTAGGTATTTAAATACATTATTATTATTATTATTAATTATTCTTTTGATACACAAGAATGTGATATGAATCTAAATATTTTTTACTGAACTCTTTTTTATATACTGGCTATGCTCAGGTTAACAGGGTTTGTAGTAAACTGACTGTTTCTATAGTAAAGGGTGTGGTTCTTTGGCTTGACTTTGGTAAAATATCAGCACCATTATATTCATCTTTCTTCCTCTCTTTATAAAATGTGTGGCAAGTTGTGTTATTGTGAAGGTTAAATAATAAATTTGTTTTATTTCAATTTCAACTAGTATGAATTTAATCTCTTTTTAAATGAATCAGTGTTGTGTAAAAGGACTCATATTGTAAAGAACAATACCACACCTTTCTAGACATCATCTGCATGATTTGCAAGAGAAATTGAGATGAGCATTTAAAAACATTTACAATATGCAAACAAATAGTTAATTGTTATATTATTCAAGTAAATATGTAACAAGACATTTAATTTTTTAAATGTCAACAGTGCAAAAAACTGACAATTCATCATACATTTCATAAAACAAATCAAAGCAGAATTAAATTATTGTTCTGAGGTAAGCCATGTACTGTTAACCCTTTGCAACAGAAACAGCCAGTTTTCAGGAACTTTTCAACTCCACTTCCATCTCTTTCTGTCCAATTGCATTTCTCTCTAAGGGTCCAAACAAAACATAAATCCTGCCATTATTTGCACAGCTAGCACAAGAAAATATGTTTGGTAGAAAGTATAGACATTCTTCTAGTACATAAGAATAAAAACTAACTAAAATATAAAGTTTTATATGTACATAAACACTGTGATGTGCAGGAATAATATATAACATATTATATGATGAACAAAAAAGAATTTAAAACTATTGTGATTATTTATGGATTTTTATAATTAATTGTTATTTTTGTTTACTTTTACCTTCTGCTATTTTGATGTCTTTTTACTTCATTTAGTAGGGACAAGGTAGAAGGAGTTAGTCTTGCATGGTACACTTGCTGAAACAAAGAAGTTTATTCATTAAATAATAAAAATAATTAACGTAATAAATAATAAATAACTTATATGTCTTAAACTTTTAAGTAGAAATGACCTAAAATAACTGATTAGCATCATATGGGTCTAATTAGTATTTATTTAGTTTTTGAAAGAAAAATCTGCATGTATAGAAATGTCCACGAGATAGTAATGTGAAAGAGAAGGTGGTGGTGGTGGTGGGGGCAGAGAATGTTTAACATTAGTTAAACAAACTTGAAACTTTTGGTCCTATAATTTATGTGTAGTTGTAAATTTCTTGACCCAAGATATAAGTATAAAACCTTACTACTAAATAATTTGTGCAGTTTGTGTATATTGTGTTGTTAAATCTGTGTATATTATGTACTTATATTAAATTTGAAGGTGAGAAAGGAAGTAGTGACAGCTTTAGAAAAAGGTTCAAACCATCCCTTACATTGATCTACTGTTACTAAAATATGTTACATACCTTTTAAGTAAGGCATAATATTGTTTATTGGTTATATATTAAACATAATATCCACATATATAATTATTAAGATCATATTTTATGCAAGAAGTTTTGAGTCACAGACTAGAAAATAGAAATAGAAGCTATATTACGATAGTGGAAACTATATTTTAAATGGTGAACTATATACATAATGTAATAGGGCAGAGTTCCTGATTTAAGTAAAGCAAGTGGAGGACATACTTAAATATGAAGAACTATGAGGCCCATTAGGACTGAGGCATATATTTACTGTAAGTCATTTTCAAAGAAAATTTATTTTTTTATTTTTGGTCCATTATAGATAAGAAAGCAAATCAAAATAAGTGGAGGTAGGGAAGGCTAAATTTATATATAAAAACCAGCAGATGAATGATTTATTTTGTACAACAGTATTATGCGAGCTTTCCTGCAACAGGCTACTAGTTACTTTGACATAATATGTACTATTTTAATAAGGTTAAACTTATTTTACTCACAGGAAGTGATGTTGCTCTCATTTCCCTTAAATCAATATTGCGAAAAAAATCACAAAGCAGAAGCTCTTCTATGGACGGAAATCGGTTTTTTGGATGATGAAATATAAATTCTATAACTTCTACAACCTGGAAAAAAAAACTATAACATCATAATAATCATAATTAGAAACAAAATAGTTTTCATTTACTTTAGATCTTTCTTCTATTATTTTGATTATCTACAGTTATATATATATTAATAATTACAAAATATTGTTATTAATATTTATTCATAATTTATTGTAATATTAGTTTTCATATTACAGTGCATTCTTTATATAAATAGGTAATTTGAAATTCTGAAACATTATTGTCAAATATTTACTTCAACTAAAAGATATAATATCTTATATAAGATTAATGTACCTCTTGTACCTCATTGTAAATTCAGTAGTATTTAATTATTATTCCAGTTATCACTATTATTTTAAGCATAATAGTGCAACTGAAAAAAATTCAAGTAACCATGGTTGTCAGTATATATGAAATAATAATTATGAAAGGTATGGACCTTTGTCAGGGCTTCCCATGAATAACCTTTTGATAGTTAAATATCCTATTCAAAGAGCCAAATGAATATCCTATCCACTCTTCTCAGTCAAAATGAATGTTTAATCATAAACTAATCCAGGGTTCAAAGCTTTTAAACTTATATGATCTTTAAAGATAATAAAACACAATTATTTATTTTGTATATCCACTTATAAAAAAAAAAAAATATATATATGATCTTTAACTTGGTCACTTTGATTCTTTTCTTTCGTGATATTCAACTAAGGTTTTAGAAAAAAAATCATCTCTCCTTTAGCTGAAAAGTACCATTTAATTGTACAGAACTGAGTAATCATTTTTTTAGTCGTGTTGGGTATCATACAAATATTCATGTTGGGCCTGATTTCGGCTAAGTTTCATGAGAAATGATTTGATCGTGTATTGATAAAACAATAACAAAATATATATATTCTCCCAAAATATTGAGACTTCTTTAAGGAAGAAAAAAAGTTTAAAGTAGCCCTGGATTAAAATGTCAACATAAAAAATAAAATAGCAGTTTAAAAAGAGATCTAAATCTAGTAGGGAGGTAGACTACAATTCTGGTGCTCCTAAAGAATTAATTAAATCTAAACATTCTAAAAGATTTCTATCACTGTTTCTGGTTGAAATATACATAATAGGTAGAGGAATAATGACTTTTATACATTTATTCAGAAAACTGTGTATTAAGTTGTACAACAAACTTTAGTTCTAAACTGAATGAAATAAAATTATACTTGTGTTGGGGAGGTATATTTATTTCAGCATTTCTTATATATTGTGTGCAATAATATATTCTAGGAAAATGGTTGAGATATTCTGTTTGTTTTTTAACTGTAGATATTCTTATTTGTAATCTACTAATAATATAAAGCAAAGTTAGGATTTTTGTGTGTGTCTAATATGTAGATAAAACACGATGTATGAGGTAAAGAAAAAGGTAATTTTATACCACATAAAATTGTTTATTGAAAAAGTATCATATTTATTATGTTTATTTTTTCAAATTTGTCTCTAAGAGAGAATCTATGATTTAAGAAAGTTTTTATGGTGGATTACATGTTTAAAATTAGCAGCCAAACACTAACAAAGTAACCAGGTTTACAACAGATTGAACTCAATGTTAAACAACTAATAGAGTTCATAATCATTGTTGTATTAAAGAACCTTAATTAAGTTTTGGAATCAATTAATTTTGATTCAGGTTATGTTATCGATTATATTTAGGAGTTCTGTTCATTGTTGTAAGTCAGGCCAAGTTTGAGGCTCAAGAGCAAAGTAATAAGCTTATGGTATTTAAAATATGGGATGGATGCTTCAGTCATTAATTTAAGATTAAGATGAGCAAAACATATATTAGATGATATGTTTTTTATTTATTAATAATAAGTGTAAAGATACAAATATATTACAAAATAAACAAATATATTAGAAAAAACATGTTAAGCTACTTACTTGAGGATAGGACTCTATGTCAAGCAGATTGGAGGCACTGGGTTGTGGAGTAGTCAGTTCATAGCCAGCACACATCTCAAACAAAACGTGCCCTAGAACATGAATTTTTATTTAATGATTGTGAATTTCATTGTGGTAGCCCAAGGATTAGTGAAATTTAATTTCATTATATTATTCTTTACTAATCCCATTATTCCTCGGTCCCTTGACATTACATTTCTCAATGTATGGTTTAATATATTTCCGAATTCACAAGACATGTACGAGTATATCGGTTTAGGACTGTTTAGTGAAGGTAATGGACGTCTGTTTTTATGTTTCTAATTTGTCGATGTGGTGCTTTTATATCTGTTAGCTAAGGCTATATATTTTATTATGTCAAATTCATGGTCATAATTTTCAGTCGCCATGGTTAGGAGATGGTGTATAAAACTGCTAGTTTCTACTCAGGTGGATGGTGTTATGAGGCGTGTATTGTCTGGTATGTTGTTGTGGGTTTTCTATATACTTTAACTAATTAGTCGATCGTGGTGCTTTTATATCTGTTAGCTAAGGCTATATATTTTATTCTTGGTCATAATCTTCAGTCGTCATGGGGATGGTTAGTTAAAATAAATTTCACTAATCTGTGGGCTGCTAATTAATCTGTGTTAATTATTTTCAGATAATTAATGTTACAGTTATTCTCTAATTCTATTGTAAAACAAAGGTTATGGTGCTTATTATTAATATAATTGTTTAGCAGTTGTAGTTGTCTGTTACTTCTGTTGAATAAAATGAATGTGTCATCCACGTACCTATGGTAGGATATTATATTTTGTTTGTAAGGGTTCGAGTCTTACATTAGAAAGGTGTTTTCTATACAATTGAGGAAGATCTCTAAAAGGATGGAGGTAGATAGAGGTGAGTCCATGACTAAGGCCATCGTGTTGGGTGAAAAATTCATTATTAAATTAGAAATAATTTTGGAGAAGAATTGTTTTTAGAATAGAAATTAACTCATTAGTAGCAGTGTCTGGAAAGTTGGAATATTCCTTTAAGTTATTGTGTAATATTTCTATTCTTTGGTGAATTGGAATATTTGTGTAAAAACTCACAATGTCACATGAAGATAATTTTTGTAAGTGTGTTCCAGGTTTATTGCTTTTATTTTATTTACAAGATCCAGGCTGTTTCTTAAACTGTAGTTGTTCAAGAAAACGAAGTATTGACTTATTATTTTGTCGAGCATTTTAGATGCGTGATAGCCTACTACTGTTGTAAAATTTACGAAAGGTCTGTTGTCTGATAGGTAAATTGCCTTTTAATTGAGGAGCTTGAGGGTTAATGGACATTAGTGAATGGAAATCTTGATGCGATAACAAGGTCTTGCTATTAGGTTTTAAAACTTTTTTAAGGTTATTATTTATTATAATAACAACTCTAGCTGTGGTCTGTACTTCTATTGTAAGTAATGTTTTTACTGTGGTTTCGACATTAATAACTTCAGAAAAAATGCTGTATTTGTCAATTTTTAGAATATTATAATTTAGGCCTTTGTTCAATAAATAATTTCATTATCTGTATTATATTCATAATGTTGGTCTTATTGATGACACGAGGATGAAATTTATAGTTACATTTTATTGTCTCGGTAGGATGTTGTTTCTTCATTAAGTTGTAAATTTTATTTCTCCTTCTGAACTTTTTCTATAATATGGTGTTGTGAACTGGTTTCTCAATAGTAAAATGAACTTGGTTAATTTGTGCCGGATGTACACAGTTACATGATTTCTTTATGATTTCTGTACAGGAATTTGTTGAAATTGTCTTTCTTACTATATATGTAGTTAATCTTGTTTTTTAATCATGAACTGGTAGCTGTTAAATTTTTTTTTTTAAAGCAACGCAGGCTGCTTTATATTTATTAGTGATGTTTATGCAAATGTAGTTAGGCGTGATATCATTCGCTATTCATGATTTATTAAATTTTACGTTTTTTATCCTCTATGTAATTTGTTCTTGATGTTTTTATATTGTAAGGGTAATTTTACTTGACTTGCATTCAATTTGAACTCTACTGTGGCAGCCCACAGATTAGTGAAATTTATTTTAACTAACCATCGCCATGACGACTGAAGATTATGACCAAGAATAAAATATATAGCCTTAGCTAACAGATATAAAAGCACCACGATCGACTAATTAGTTTGGAAATATAAAAATAGACGTCCATTACTTTCACCAAACAGTCCTAAAGCGTGTCATGTGAATTCGGAAATATATTAAAACATACACTGAGAAATGTAATGACAAGGGACCGAGTAATCATCTCATTCAGAACAAGCAATAAACTTGAATCAATTCTACAATATCAAGTTAAAAATATTATGAACGGGCAATTTCAAACTGGCATATACAAGATAAAATGTAACAACTGTCCTAGTTACTACATATGCCAGATAGGACGTAGGATGTCCATTCCAGACAAGATTTAAGGAACACCTACCATCAAAAAAACTGATTACCACAACTTCCAGTTTTGCAGAGAATCTTATAAACAATTGTCATTTATATTCAAGATTCAATGACAACATATTTAAATGCCATGGAAGAATTTGAAATATATAAAGCCACGAAATGCGATTCCACAATAATATTAAATGACCAACTCTCCTTCAAGTCAAATATGATGTTCGACACTTTGATCTGGATACAAGGCCATCCATGTCTAATAATACTAATAATATATAAAAAAGACAGAACCAACCTCAGTGTCGACTGGCCGTTTGGACGTGCATGTTGTGAGAATAATATGTAGTTCTTTCACATGATTTAAATTTTTAAATGACCTTTGTGTGGGGTAAAATGTGCTTTGTATATGTGTATGTGTATGTATATGTAATTGTATTTTTAATTTTCCTAATGATGGGCGAATAACCCAAAACTGCAGTACAGACAAGGTCAGAATATACCTCAATAAGGATTAGTAGATGTATAATAATATACTGAAATTAATGATTGTGTATTTCATAATCTTGACTATTATTGACTATCATAGGCACATAAGATCTTGGAGTAATGATAACTTTGTTTATACTACAATAAACTAACAGGTCATGAATCATAATTAGGACTACTGAAGGAATGGTTTAGGTTTAATTTCATTTGTTGCAATTAATCTTATTTTTATAAAGTCTTTTTCTGCTCAAAACCTTATAACAATTATTTAAATATAATTGGATATAAGGATAAAAGGATAACCTTATTTAAATTGTGTCATTTTAAGTACAAAAATAGTCTAGGGATATAAATTGAAGTGGATTTCTGTGCTACAATATCAAATGACAAATGTCAGTCTATTTTATAACATCAGTCATTGTAATCTTTTTGAAGGACTACACTATTCATGAAGTTTAAAGGGCTATTTAAATACTGACCAGTTTACCTATTTATCAGTTTGATAGTAACTGGTAGTAAATTTGTCTAATATTATTAATTATAATCGCTTAATTAACAATAACTATCTATGTTTTTAATTCTTCTTTTTTGACCTTCTTTGGAAATTGTTATATTTAAATTTGAATTAAATTTAACTTCTCGATAAGTTATTTTTGAAATGCACAGCTACTTTTAAGTTAAGTTGAAATATTTTTATAGGTGTTGGTTAGTAGTGTTCTAGTTAGTCACCACAAACCACCTTAATAGTAACAGATACCATTAATATATTGAGCTAAATTATAACTTGAACTTCTTCATCAGTGATGATTTTCTTGCAACACATTTTTATGGACAGTCATATGTTACCCTACCGATTTTAATCATGTATATTGGGAAGCTTGTAAATGAAACTAAAGCATTGAGGTTATTTTCACAAGAGAGAAGCTTGAAGACTGAATTGATTTGTCTTAGTTACCGTATATAAAGACAAAAAAAAAAACATTGAATATTCCATTATAAAGAAGATAAGAAGGCTATATAAAGAAGATAAGACTTTTTAGAATTGGTTGTAAAGATATGTTTTAAAAAAGAAGTTTTTACCAAACTTAGATATTGAAAAATACACAAGCTGTGATTTCTATCATATTTTGTGTACTCAAATAAGTTTGGAAATAAATATACAATATTTTTTATTGTTTTTATCATGTATTGTTTAAAAAGAATCATAACTTCAATATCAATGCTTTTCAAGTATGTATACAACTTCTTCTTAGCAAGTACATGGGAATATATATGTCATTCATCATTCATATACTCAAATATGAACACTTTTAAACTGTGGAGATTTTAGAAACAATTTCAGAACATTTATAAAATAGTGGAATTTTATTATGACAACAAACATAATATCATTTAGCATTTTAATTTTTCAAACACAATTTTGATATTGTACACTGTGTAGAAAAATGTATTCCTTACCAAAGCAAACAACATCAACAGCATTTGGGTCATTTCTCGCATTACTCCATATCACAGAATGAATTCTTGAAGTGAACCCAAAAAGAGTGTTTTCCAGACCACTTAACCTATAAATTAAACAAATTTATTGAATTTAATGTTGTTATGACAAAGGTTAAACATAAGATGTACGATAAACTTGCTTATTGCAAATCAATTATTACAAGTGTACTTATTTTGCTTTTGGTTAATATAATATTACTTTACTATTTAAAAGTACAGACTATATGTCTGTCTATCTCCAGTATTTGTCATATACTATTATCTCAAGAACAAGTTTTTCCTGATTGATTTGGTATTTTAAGATTGATATTTGGTGGGCATCACATGGAATATATTATATAAATTTGAATGAAATAAATTAAGGGTTAGGAGTGAAAATGTATCAGAGATGTCAAAATGACTAAATATTGTGAGGTTTGGTATGATAGATATCCCACATAAAAATTAGATATTTATCAAAATAGTTTATGAACATGGGGTAAGAGTAGGGGCTAGCCATAAATTTATGAAAAATTTGAGATAGTGGTTTAATAATTTTGATGAAACTCATGTTTATATAATTTGATCAGTTGAGTTCATATTTGACATTGGGTTGTATATAAATAATTTCTGGATAGTTTAAAATTTAAAATAAACAAACATTGCTAAAATTTGTTTTAATGACAGATTTAGATGAAACTTATAACTTATAACATTGTACAGAGCTGTGTTGAATTTGAATAGATTTTTTTTTTCATAACTAACTTGAGAGTCACATAAAATTCTTGTTAGTTTATAAACCAATTATGATTGAAAGAATAGAAGTTGGAATAAATGTTTAATAAAAAGAATCAGATGTCCAAGTGAAAAGAAATAGAAACTTACTAATGGCAATTAATCACTACAAACATCCAATCTGGATTAATCTGTTTTATCTCACAAATATCAAGTGTTTTTTTTAGTAATAAGAGGATGAGTTCTCGCCTATTTTGGAAACAGTTGCAATCATATTTGATGGTATAAATTTAAAACTAGCAACTATTATGGAAGCTTCAATCACCAAATGGAAGAAAACAAACAATTTTTCACAATAAACATTATTTTAAGTTAAAACAACGTTTCAATTAGTAAGCCATCAATTTTAGTTAAGTGACAAAGGTCACGAAAGTGTTTTGTATATAAATTGAAGATGATGAAATGTCATCTTGTTTTAAATAAAATGTTTGTTATAGAAAATTGTGTTTACCATTATTTGCTGATATTTGAAACTAATTATTTAATTAATAAATTTGATAGGTCTGTTGTGGTTTTGTTAGTTGGAGCTATAGAGGATATATTGTTTTTATCATAAGATTATCAAATTAAGTTGTTTTGTTTCCTTAATAATAATATGATGTTTCTACAACTGAGTTGCTGTTTCTGGTACAATGTCTTTGGCTTTTCATAACGCTACAAATCATTAGATTTTTATTTCAGTTTTAAGAGTTTTTACATGATGATAACATATTGTGATTCAATCTAGTTCTTACCTTGCAACTCCATTCTGAAGAATAATATTTCCTGAGTGAAGATGACTGTAAGGAGGAAAACTTCTTTCCTTAAGAAATAATAAAGCCTCTAAAATCTGTCGTCCAAGTCTTTGGACTTGTGAAATAGGAAGGCCTTCACTACGCTGTCCATATTTATCACACCAATCATCTCGCCACCCACTCTGCAGTATTACAAAAAAATGTATTTATTTATATTTAACTTTTTTTCTTCTGAACAACTCATGTTTAGCATAAACACAATAATGTTCTTTTAAAGACTACTTATTTCAGAATTATTTCAATTGTTGACTGTATTACTCTATGATAATTTTTGGTAGGATTTGGGCAAGAAAAAAGATTTGAATGTAAATGATAGTTATTTCAGAGAAATAAAATTTGTTAGAAAATTCAAGTGTAATGAAATATCTTATCAGTAACATCTTTTTAAAAAAGTGATTGGAACAGTCTTCATCATAAAAAAATCAAACTTGGTACATAGCTGATATGCTGAATTAACAGGACATTAATTTATTCTGATATTTGTAGATCATTGATAACCTGAACCTGGCTATTGATATGTGCAGAACACCTAGCTGTATAAAATTAACTATTTCAGACTAATGAAGGAGATCCTTCATTAGTCTTTAGATAAGAAGAAAGGTTCACAGCACCCATTTTGAAATTTTAAGATTTGTATTTTTTATAGTTAACAAAAAAAAATTTATTTCAAGCGTCAGGATTATTTTTATATTAAATATACTTTGTATGTACCAATTGGTCTGTCTAAAATAATCCTTACTGGAATGTTATTTAACTACTTCAGTTTTGTCTGCAAAGAGACGTTATCACTTGCCCAAAACCTACATTGATTATGACTAAAGTGACAAATTTGGTAAATTATAAAGTCTATATTTTGCTTGAATTTTCGTGTATTTATTGTATGTAGTTTTATAATTGTGATAAGTGCGAATCCTTTTTGCAGAAGAAACTGATGTAGCTAAATAACATTCCAGTAAAGGATTCTTTTAGACAGACCAATTAAGGTAAATATAAAATATATTTATATATTCAATTAATAGTTAAATATAGTTTATTAGCCAAATTTGACTGAAATTAAACTAAATTTCCTGTTAATTGGATAGAATATTAATGATTTCTTAAAATAATTTTTACATTTAGGATGTAACTATATATTTTTAGCAATAACTCTCTTAATAATTTATAGTAGAATACATATGGATATTATTGGTTGGTTGTAGATTTCGTACTGCACATGACATGCGAAACAATTAAAATTTTTGGGGACAAGTTTTGTAATGCCACACGTTGTGCGACAATTGAAACAATTAAAATTTACGGTAACAAGTGATTTGAAATGATTTTATTCGATAAAGTTGGGCGCCATTTTGTAATATTTTATTACAAAAAAAAAAAAATTAATTATAAAATTTATCTCTCTTGAAGAGAGTGTAAAATATCTCTGAGGTAGTAAGTTCTTTTGTAAAAGGTGTACTTAGTAGAATATTGAATAAAGTACAGTATCCATTTTATTCTGAAATGTACATTTTATTATTGAAAACACAATGTAACATCAGAATACATACAAGTCAAATAACACATATAAAAATAAAATTACATATATAACATCCTACATATTTAATTAATCAAAAAATTATGTTCATTAAAATTTAGTTTATTAATATTATTTATGGTTGCAACCTACTTTTAAATTAAAATTTTTATATATTGAGAAGCTAATATTCTTTTTATGTTATATAATTAATATCATAAAAACTTGATTTCTTAAAAAAAAAATCAAAATCATAACTCTAAACAAGGAAAATCTTTTACTTATAAAAGATTTAGAAAATTATACTTGAATAACATATCTCTGCTTACAAATAACATGAGACAATTCTATAAACATAATATTAAAATTTCAACAAAAATCACAAGTTTCAAATTAATTGTATATTTTAGTTTTATATGAAGAATAGTTTAGGCATGTTATACCTGACATACATTCATATTTTGGATAGAAATTTTAATTAAAAGCACTTCTTTTCCGGGTTGAAGTCACATGGCGTCGTTTCACTGAAATCACGTCTTCCGTTTTAAAATTAACTTTTTTATTTTTTCCACTTCACTTTTAAGAACGTATCAATTGTTTACTTCTTTATTAGTTCAAAACATTCTATTCAAATTGTTTGGTTTTTATTTAAATCACAAATACTTAGTCTTTTTTATACGCGTTTTCCGGGTTACGTAATGCACATTGTCCATTACACAATATTACAAAGTCATTACTTTTCACTTTTGAAAGTTTATTTTTAGCCAACAGAAACTAACTCACATTATTTTATAACAGTACTTGTAAAACAACTCTTAGTTTCTCAAGAAAACACTTTCTTTCTATATTTCTATTTTGTTTCGACGAACATATCTATCGACTGAGCGTGCTACCCCTTTCAAGGTTCAGCAGAGACTGACTTTCTTTCGGTTTAGGCGATTAGCGACAAATTTCATTCTTTGTCTTCTAGACGCTATCGTTGCAATTTTCTTATAATTAAGTTTATAACTGTTTTAAATATTAACATACATATAATAAATTTCTCTGATCATTTTGTACTAATTATTTTCTTTATTGATTTTATTCAAAAAACAAAATACGTTTCCTGTTTGCTGCATTGAGTCCAACATATACCCCATTCTATTTAAGATCACAAAACTAAAAATGTACACTATTACACATGGTATTGTGGGACATGAAGGTGAGAGACTACAAAAAATAATTAAATCGGCTGCTATTTTACATTTATCATCCATTTATTTTATCTATGAACTTGTCTAACTAATTGTAAAATATATATTTTTTTCACATTTGAAGAAAAAAAAAAAAAAAGAAAAAAAAAAAAAAAAATCAGTCCGGTAGAGCGGCAATATGAATTTAATCTGGATCTTAACATTGCTATGAGAGTATAGCAAAACTAATTTTTGGAATATTCATGACTGAGGAAAATTAAATAATTTGTGTAAAAATTGTGAATATTAACTGAAACAAATAATTTATGAATGAAATTAAAAAGAAAGCATGCAGGAGAGGAAGGTGAGTAGACCGTAATAGAGCCGTGCTGTGTTGTAGTTTTAGTCTTATTAAAATTCAAATAGGTTGTTTTTTTTCTTCTTCGAATGTTCTGAAAAATATATAATTTTAGACACAAAACAATATTAAAGTATAAAGAATATGTTTAGAAGTATAACACGTTTCCTTTAATAAAACACATATAGAATTCCATTTTAAAATTTTTATGTTTTAGATATATGTATTACTGCTGATGTTGAGAAAACGTTTAATATGTATCAATGTTCAATTTTTCACAGATATCCATTTTGAGATAAAATGATTCTATTGAAATAAATGTAAGTTATGAACCAACAGTGTACTATCGCCAAAGTGAGAGAAGGCTTATGACTGAAACTGTACTATACTGAATCTACACAAAATTTAATGTTGTGAATGAATTGAAAAATACTAAATATCTGGTTTGTCTATCATAATGTACTGCCAACACATATTTATCTTTTACATGCTGCTTGGCAAATTGGTTTGATTCATAAAACCTTCACATTTCAATAAAATTTTTAAAGAAATTGCTTAATCCATGATTTAGGTATTTCAACCTTATAAACAGCATTCATTTTTTAGATGGACTTTTGACTGAAAACTCCTTAACTGACAGTACTATTTCTTTACTCAAACTTTGGTTTTGTGTATGGGTATGTGAGCCATGACTCTGCAGTGCACTGCTTATTTTATTTTAAATTTCACTTCTCTCTTTTACCTTAAGTTTTAGTTTCTGTTACAATACCAACAACTCCCTACAAAAACTAATTCATTAGATCTATTGATCTGATTTTAATAATATCAATGAAACGTTAAATAAATAAATAAAATAGATTCATGACCACTATTGTTATTTTAAAAAAGAAGCATTGAATAAACCTATTTTGATATTTATTAAACGACTTCAAAAGGCTAATGTTACAAATCAACATACCTTATATATTAAATCTTTTAAAGATCCCTTATTGTTAAACGGGAGAACTAAAACAACAAATGTTTGTGATCCAGATGCAGAATCTCTGAACTCCAGATCTAGTACAGGGTAGATATATGGATGTTGAAGAGCAAGAAAAAGATCAAGAACAGAATTTCTTGTATCAGTATCACATTGTATAGGACAGGTCGCACTCTTAGGCACCAGAGTGAGAAGGCGCTCTGTCTTGACGGATGCATCACGGACAATAAACCAATGTTTATCCACTCTAGAACCTGAACAAAGTTTCATAAATTTATATTTAGACTAGTTTATTTTTCTATGCAGCATTTGCAAAGAAAAATGATAGGATCTTATGTTCTTCATAACAAAGAATATAGATGAGTATGCAATAACTTTAAAAAACTTATATTTCTTATGATCTACTTGAATGAAAATCAATACAAATATTTCAGCCTGACCGGACAGACAGCTGTATTGTCTCTATAGCCCAAACTCCTTGACAAATTATCATGTTGTTTGTCTATCTGTGCACGAAAAATTATAAAAATATCCAATTTTTGAAATTTTGTTTTCAAATCCCCCCTCTCTTTCAAACAATTAAAAACTATCAACAATTTTCTCTACAAATTGGAAATCCCCTTTTATACCTAATTTTTTATTTACATGGAAAAAAAAGAACAATAGAGAAATAACAGAATCACATTTTTTCTCCCCTATTATGTTAAAATTTGTTTTTTTTTTCATAATTTTTAGATCCTGAACTAACACATATTAAAAATTTCACTAAAATTAATTTCATATGTCAGGATATCAAACTTTGCCTGTTACCACATTCCCAATCCAGCAAATACAGCACAAGGGTGTACGGCAATACTAATAAAAAAAACAACATCCAGCACCACAAAGAGCCTGAGACAATAATGTTTAGACAATATGAATGAAGATAAAATTGTTGGTTTATTTCACAATATTAAAAAAGCATTTGACACAGTAGATTATTCTATATTTCTCGAAAAAATTGCTAATAATGGAATTAGAAGTGTAGTTAATGAGTAGTATCAGAGATATTGTCATGATTGAATACAATTTTTATGAGTAAATAATTGTTACAGTAATAGCATAATAGTTCGCTTTGGTGTTTTGCAGGGTTCTGTTTTGGTGCTGTACTTTTCCTAATATATTTTAACGCTTTTTGGATTGATTTAAATTCCGGTTACTACAATTATGCAGATGATAACAAGCCTTATCTTATGCAGGTGATTCTTATGAAAAATAAGGGTTTTAATGAAACATGACTTACAACTATTGGATTATTGGTTTTGGGAAAATAATATGTTCCTAAATGTAACTAAAACAAACTATATACTTTTTAGTATTCATGGAAAGGGTTCTTTTGGTAATCTTTTGAGAATTCATGGGTCTGGCTGTATTTTAGAGGTAGCAAATTAAGTGGAATCAATACAGTATGTAGGTGTAAATATTGATAATAATTAATAAATTTAGTAGGAAAAAACATATAATAAAAGTTAAAGAAAGAGTTATTTTAATACCTCTGTATATTTTATTTACTAAGACATTTATTTCCTCTTTGTATGACTAAAGAAATGTATTACTCTATATTTGAATCTAGGTTACAGTATGGAATTGAATGTTGAAACACCTCAGAACTGTCTAGGTACAGTACTGTACTTCAATTTTCTTCCACTTTGTTACTTATATATTTTTAAAGTTTTAAAGATATTTTATCTTAAAAGTGGGTAAATTTGGCCGATAAGAATTTACATAGTTCTAGATTAAGGTCGAAACCTAATAAAGAAATACTTTGCTCTTTTAAAGAAGCTTTCACTTGTAGGTCCAAGAATGTTTAATACAATACCTCAGGAAAAAAATATAAAAATTATACCGAAATTTCTAAAAGAAGTGAGAATTTGGTTGTTTTCCCTTGATGATGTGGTATGTTTTTTTTTTTTTTAAGCGATTGTTATACTTGTGTCCTTATGTTTTCTATGCGCTTGTTTTTACTAATTATTTTATTCAGCAGGTTAAGACCAAAGTTAATATAAAAATAGATCAATAACTTTTGAATCCACTATATTTCAACTTATTGTCTTTGTTCTTTGTTGTTATAATGACACACTTTAGGTATTTGTTAGGTGCTGCTCATTATTTGATTTGACAAACAACCCAAAAGAGACATTTATACCTTTAGATTTTTGTATAATTTCATTATAGATGAGCGTTTTGTTTATGACCAATATTCTTATAAAAGTTTTAACTATGTAATTAATTTTGTAATCACAGAATTAATATATTTTGTATATATTGTTGAACAAAATTTTGCAATTTGTACGACAAATTGTGATTTAATATATGTTTCGATAGAAAATAAAGATTTAAAAATAATAATCAAATAATAAAATTAAGAAATACAGAATCTTATTGTACATTAAAAAAAATAAAATATCTTTCACACAATAATTCAGTCAAGTTCTGTTAATAGCTTGAAACTCAGCAATAATCATGTTACCAACAGCTTGTAGTGTTTCAAATAATTTCATTAAAAGATTTGTTAAATATTACATCATAGGATGTAGAAAAACTACTACCGTTAATTTCAGTAATCTGAAACATTACAATGTCTAATAACTAACTTAACTTCCAAACTGTCATGAAATTAATTATCTTCAATCATGAATCAATAGAACATTAACATAACTATATGTATTTTTCAGTGTTTACCGTGTTGTCGAATGATTTGACATTCAAACTGTGTATTGAAAATTATTAAACATTTTATACATTCAAGACTGTCAAGTCAGAGCCAAAAAGCAAACAAATCAGAATCATATAATTTTATTGGCAAATTTAGTTATTGAAAAATTAAGGTATTTCATAGATAGCTTGGTTAATCAGTTATACCCATACGTCATACATACAGTACAGGTTTTGGTTATCAAACTTCGAAAATGACTTTTTTTTAGTAATTGTATATATAATTAACGTGTAAGAATAGACATTTTAAATCTTCATTAATTATTTATATTGTAAATAACCCGTCAAAAATATTACAAACAATTATTTTAATAGTTAAAAAAAAATTATTCACAGTTAATGTAATTTTTAGGGTCGATAGGTAAAACCAAGTAACCGTGTAATTTTCACACGTGTGTGTTTGTCCGTCTCTATCTGAAAGTCACGACCAGTCTACACAGACAAGGTGATAATTTATATATGGGTAAAATATAGTGGTAACACACAAAAAACCTTGTAGTACATAGTTAAGAGACAAAAACTATTCAGTTTTAAAAAATTGTTTATTCCCCCCCCCCCCAACTTGAAAACGGAGTAATCTACAAATCTGAAAAAAAAAAATTTGATTTGAAATTAAATTCAAGTGCAAAATCATATATTATATTTTTTTGTGCGGTGAATACAACTTAATTTAACCAGACAATGAGAAATTCGTAGCTTTTAAGTTTTAAAAGCAATTATTGTGAGACGTGAAACAAACAGTTTAATAGCCATATTTAAAGATGGATTGCATTTTCATTGATTTCTTTTTATTAGGGACCATAGGTAAATTTAAGGACCCTTACAATTTCACAGTTGTGTCATCTCAAATAAATAAAAATCCCTTATGTCAACATGCTCCAGTTATTTTATTTTAGATTAGGCTATGTTTTGGATATTTTTTACATAGTCTAATTAAAATTTGTTGCCTATGTACTTTTTAAATCGGGAAAATATGTTGTTACAAATTTCATTTCTATTGATTTTAAATATTAAAATACTGGAAATCTATTATCTATTCAGTAATAAAAGATGGCCATACGATATGTAAATGAAGTAATAATTATTACTACAATTTTCTAATTTTGTTGCTTAAGAACATATTAATGTGATTAAAAAACATTCAAGCACAAATTTTGCAAACCTTGGTAATTACTTTAAAACATTTTTACTATCTATTAAATCACTTTGACATCTTAGTGCTAATAATAATTTTAAAAATACGATTAATATTCTCCTTGTTGTGAAAAGTATTTTATAATAGTAGATTTTAATTGGGTAAATAATTTACTCACAGCAAATAAATTGTGAAATATCTAATAGAACCTGTTGCATACATTAATGTTTCAATATTATTACTGTTCTGAAGCAACAAGTTCATAACTTCAAATTGTTACTTTTATTGATATTCCTGGCAGCTTGCTAGTCATGTCGGTCATATTTGACGCTTTGCACGGATTTCATAATCCAAACATTGAACTTACTGCATGAGGTCATGCAACCCCAACTGTCTATTGATTTTCACCTTAGTGAAAAAAAAATTAAAGACTTAGAATAAATGTCTCTCAGTTTATATATATGAGAGATAATCAAGAAACAGTTTTTAAAAATGGTTGGTTTGATTTAAGTTCCATTAGCATGATCTTTAAAGGGTTGTTTGTTTTTAGATTTTTGGAAGTCAAAAGTGTAGAAATCAAGTTTTATCAAAGAGATAAATGACAAGGATTTAATAAAAAGTTAAACATTTGAGAAATTGATAAGAAACAATACTTTCAGTTTTAGGATATTAGTTTCTTTTTCTCTGTCCTCTCTGTGAAATCCAAGTCTCATCAGTTGGTACAAAACAAAAAATGTACACTCCCCGCTCCCCGAAAGTAATACGATGCCATCATGAAACACAAAATCAATTTTCTTGAACTATTGCACTCAGAGTTATTTTCATTTGAGGGTTTTCTACTTAATTTATTAATGATACCATAAACATGTACGCTCCCCCTCTCCGAAAATAATGTGATGGCATCATGAAACACAAAATCAATTCTCTTGTAATATTGCACTCAGAGATGTCTTTCATTTGTGGATTTTCTTCTTAATTTGGTAATAATACCATATAAATGTACTCCCCCCTCCCCGAAAGTAATACGATGTCATCATGAAACACAAAATCAATTTTCTTGAATTATTGCACTCAGAGTTATCTTTCATTTGAGGATTTTCTACTTAATTTGGTAATGATACCATAAACATGTACACATGTGCTAAATATAAACATAAACATGTGCTAAATGAAATTACTATTGAGAATAAATAGGCTACCATTCTGCAAAATTTGAACTTGTATAGTATATTTTATCCAAAACATTATGAATGTAATAAAAATTATAGTAGGGAACTAATCAGTATTTACAAACTATTTGTTTGCTTGAAATAGACAAAAAATGTTTTGCTTTCTTGTTATAAATTGTTGCTCAAGTATGTTATAAATTTTTAATTAGTTCTCACAATACGAATTTGTTGGCAATTATACAAATTATTTGCGCTCCCTCCAAATAAATATTTATTGAGAAGTTGAGTGGGACACAATGTAAAGTCAAAAATATACTTCTATAATAATGACTAACCTATGTCATTGAGGTGTTGCAGAAGTGAGTAGCGGGGACAACATCGGAGATAGTGGAGGCATGCACTTTGAGCTTGTTCTCGAGCTTTCCTTTCTAGTTCTAGTCTTTCGTGAGCTGTCGAATCGGCTTCAAGAGCTGTGTATTCATATCTACTACCATGCCTGAAAGAAAATAAAAATGAAATGTATCAATAATTTAATTATTTGCTTGTATTAAATTTTTAGAAGCAGTATTTGTATATAAAAATATAAGAGTATTATGTTCGTGCTTGATAGAATTAAACTTGAATTCAAATTATTACAAGTAGTAGTATGTTTATTTATTCAAACGTTGTTTCAATGACAATGTCGCCATCTACAGTGATGCATCAGCTACAATAACTAAATTATAACTATTGTGTGTAATTATGCACAATAAAATTAATACACAGAGTTTATATTTACTTATTTCCAATAAAAAATACACATGGAAAAACTTTAAATTTTAAAATGATGATTTTTGTTCGTAAAGTATTTTCTTGACAATTGAGAAACTAAATAAATATATGGAGAAAATTACTGAATTATTTCATTTCTTCTGAATAGTAAAAGATTACATTTTTGTTTTGTTAATTTGGAATCGTTTAGTTCAAATATAGTAACCACCTGCATTAAAGCAATTTTAATATATCCCCTTTAAGAGATAAGCTCTAAATGTAGAGATTTGTAACACTACCTCAAAAATATCTTTTGTTGAAACCTTAATGTATCAAATATCTATAAAATATGAATTATTACACTTCAACATTAGGCAATTTTACGTACGGAAAATAAATTTTGAATTTTAATATTATTATTATTTCTTGTGTGTAAAATTACTATATTTTAAACAAATTGGCAATGAAAAAGTTCTACAATATGTATCCATAAATACATACTAATATTTGTGTGTATTTGACCGACTTGAAAGGACGAGATTTATTATTTGTGGATTCAATTTGTTTGTAGACAGAACAACGAATTTGTTATCAATATGTAAATCTTCACAAAAAGATATAAACTGATGGGCTGATTTAAAACATACAAATAAGAAGGAACTACCAAAAAACTGTTTAAATACAGCCATAACTTTTATAAATTGGCTAACCTTTAGGAACTATTAAAAAACTGTTAAAAAACAGTCATAATTTCTTAACTGGCTAATCTTTTGAGTTTAACCATGTTCAACTAAAACTTAACGTTTATTAAAGTTTTATTGATATACAACTAACATTGAGATAACATATCGGCTACTAGATCAGTTATAAACTATATTTTTAAGAGTATTTGAAGAACACACCGGTTATTAGAAATTCTCAAAAAACATCATAAACATCCCCATTTTGAAATTTACTATCCGATTTTTTCAATTAATAGTCTAGCTAATATATAAATTACAATAAATACGAAAAATATTGGGAGAGTAATATAACGTTTTAGCACCAGTAAAAAAAGTAACCATATATCCTTTCTTGAAAAAAAAAATAAATAAATAAATTAACACGATGATACTCCTCAGAGTTTCACGTATAGAAACACCTTTATTTTAGTTTTTACAACTGACTTTTGACTTCATAGGTTTGTTGTGTTTTTTTGTCAAAACCTTATCATGGGTCAACTAAGCCTTGGGTTTCTTTTCTTGGGAATTACTTGAGAAAGAGAGTTGATTCACGCTCTCGAATCATTGATTATTAATTTGGGGTGAATTAAAATTCCCAACCCACTATTTTCTTGCTGAAAAATTTTCAGAAGGAATCTGGTCTGATTTTATGTACCGCACATAACCAATCTAGCAACAGTGTGCATGCAGATTTCAAACAGAATAGTTGTCCATCGTTCCGAGTTCCATTCTCTTTTTTCATTTGATTAATTAAGTGATTATGAATGGCTAATTGTAATCAGACGGTCGGTTAGACCCCTGTAGGATTAATCACACACCAACGTCGCTGCTTTTGAACTTAATAACTATAATGGCCAAGTAATATCTACCTTTTAGGATCTTTCCGCCATTTTTGTGTTCATCTAGTTTTAGTGTCATGTGTGGCTTATTGTGTGTCATTTTGTCAGTTTGAAAAATATATCTTAGTTTATCAAAAAAGCTGACTAGTGATAACCAATTATTCTAAGATTGGAACAATAGCTGTGAATAAACCGATTCGGCGAACGTAAAAAACTCTGGGTGATATAACACGTTGGTACAAACTAGTAGGGTACTGCCCACATTTAGTAAATATCCAATTAATTCCTCCCTTATACCCCCACCTTAAATTATATTTTAATTCAAAATTTTACACTCTAAATTCGATGCCAATTCCATACCCTTTTTGCTTCATTTTAAAATAATTTGTCACAATTCCTGTTATCCTCTCTTCTCCTCCCCCCTTCAACAAATAACTTAACGATTTTTTTTGTTAGTCTTTCTTTTTTAATCCGGGATAACTAATGGGTAACTTGGCCTTTTTGAACAGGAACATACTAAAAATAAACTTTCAAAAATGGATGTAAGTAAGACATGTCAAAATTAAGACTGGACAAATTTGTGAAAATTAGTAGTTAAAGCACGTATTCTATGGCGCCTACACGTATGCGACTAAAATTTCTGACACGTTGATTGCTGGTAAACACATAGTTTTAGAATAAGATACCTATATTAAAAAAAACTATGTACTTATTGAAAAATGCACCATTTAAAAATTCTCCAAATTTGGGGTTGCTTAAAACACGAAAAAGTGATGTCTCTCTCAGACCAATTATTCGTTCTTGGGATTACCTAAATATCTCCTTCAAATATCTCATTTAAATAGGCATCTAAATATCTCCTTCAAATAATAAAACATATATCAGGAGGTAATATTTTTTTTTTTTGTAAAAAACTGTAAACATTTCGTGAAATTGTGTAGGAAAATGAAGATGAAAGTAGGCTCTTAGATGATAACAACGTTAAAGCGAAAAACAACTTGCCTGTAAGCTTGATCATGTATCTCTTTAAACTATGCACCACTGAGTGTAATTACTTCCAATTATATGTTAAGATATATCGCAGAATGGTAATATATATAGTCCAACAATTGCTGTTTTTGCAAATATTTTTTATTAAAGAATGAGGGAAGAACACTTCTGATTCTATCTCAATAAACATGGAAAAAGAAGTCAACAATAAACTTCTTTTTTTTAGTGTGTGTTCAGAGAGATTTAGGTTTATAGTAAAGAGATATACACGGTAGTTACATAAAACTATTTTTCTAATCATACTAATACTGCCAAGGAAGGAATTTATTATTGTACAGAGTTAATAATATTTGTTCCGATAATGATAGCTGTCTAACAAATGAAATAAATTGTATTAGGTAATACGAATGTAAAAAAATATTGTTGACAAAAAGTCCCAAAAAAGTAGTAAACTTTCACCGTTCATGATGTTCCCTTATATGCTGGGATTATTGAAAGAACTTAGGCACGTTGATGTGAAATATAAAATAAGTAACAATTTCAATAAACTTCTAAATGTAAGAATTAGTAATCATAAAACGCCACGTGATTAGGCGTAATAGATAAATCGAAATTAGCGTAACACATTTGGTCCGAAAATCATAAATTCAATTGTTAAAATACACGATAATACATCGGGGAAAACTAATTATAAACGAAAAATAATTGAAGCCTCGTATACAATCCTATCAGCCAAACCACAAGGTTGTGTGCCTTCCATTAATAAAAACTGAATTAAAAGTTGAAAGTAAACATTTGTTTTCCTTCAGTAATGTTGACAGTTTTCCACTTAATTCTCTGTAAGGCGTGACTACAAGATCATCCGCTAAGCTCTTTAGAAAAGGGACAAAAGTTGTACACCTCGGAAAAACAGTTAGGTAACTAAATTACCCACAACCATTCTACTCGCTATTTGTCACTGTAAAGAGGTGGGGCTTCTCCATTATATGGAGAATTGTAATAAAATGAATAACACAAGAGATATTAACAAAAAAAAGTAACTTAAAATGGCCGTCATTTTAACATTTTCAAATCTATCTTTTTGAATTTCCAAAGAGTTCTATGTGAGAGACCCCCAGTCCCTATGTTAATATTTGTGGCCGCTACTGTGGTTACCTACAGACGACAACTACAAAATAACAAAAGAGTATTGATAAATAGAATAAACACAAAATATAGGAAGGTTTATATAATATATATATTTTTTTCATATAATGAAGTTATTTAACTACCCGTTTTTACTGCATAATTGTCTATACGAATGTGAAATGTATTTAATTCCAAGTCCGACATTAGTTCTTGTTCGAGTGCCATTAATGACAATTTCAGACACTTAACTTAATAACCTGCCAGTTCTTTCTACCCCACTGAGCTTCGGATTCCGAAGGCATCACGTCTTCATTTGGTGGATTGTATCATAGAAATCCAACTTTACCACTACATGTTACACGTGATATTGAACCCGTTCAGGTCAAATAATATTTCTAATATTATCTATTCCTGGCCCTGAAGTACAATACAGAAACACGTTAACATAACACATAATATCCAAATTATTTCTACAAAGATATTTCACTTTTTAACGAAACACGTTGTTAGATTTTCTGATTATATGTTAAGATATAAATCGGTAAACGTTGTGGTTGTAATATTTTCGTCTTCGAGATTTGGAGAGGGAGGGGAGGAGGCGGCCCACTTTCTTTAACGCTAAGTTAATGTCGATGTCAGAATTATGGCGTCTCATAATTTTATTACAGATGAAACTACATTTCCTGAATAAGCTCATGGATATGGACCTAGTGAATTTAGTTATACAATTTGTTTTTTTTAAGTTGTAATTGTAATTAGAAAACTTAGTAAAGCTTAGTAATAAAATAATAATTTCCGTCAATAAATATTATTATTATTATTATTATTTTTTTTTTTTAGATATTAGCCTATTCGTAATTGCAGCACAGATAGTACTACAATGATAACACACCTCAAACAAAATAAAACAATTAATTGTTACAAAAACTTTTTTGTGGGAATTTTGTTAATTTTATTGATTATTTTACTCATGCTTTTATGAGACAATTTATTCAAGATAATAAAGTAGAAGTGTATAAATATATAAAGACCTGGTATAAAAGTTCAGCTCGATGAACACTTTGAGACTTTTAGTTCTAGTCACTGAGTTTGTAGGATACATTACTTTTAAGTGCTTAGTATTCTATAGAAAAACGCATTTGAGTGGAAATATAAATAAAGCTTATAAATATAAATAAGGGACTACAATTTTAATAAATGTAACGGTTTATCACCTAAACATACTACAAACAACTGCATATTTAATAGTTTTGGCTGTAATATAAATTTATACATTTCCTTGATTAAATTAAGAATAAACTCCTGTGATACTAATCAAGAAGTTGTGATTGTACAATTCAGTTTTGTTCAACAATAAATCTTTTTCTAGCAATAATGTAAATTATTTAAGGATATTTAAGTTAATCAGTGTTTTGTTTTCAAATTCTACAAAAGATTAAATTATTTGTAAGGATCATTTGGTACGAATTTTACTTGAGAAAAACCATTTTAAAAGTAAGGTTACTTTTGTTATATAACTATTTTCGTCGTTAGCTTTTAAGACGTTTGACAAACAAATATTGAGGGCGAATGGTAAACAATGTGCCAAAAATAACGAGATCACTAACCTTGATAATTCTTAATTCTGTAAATGTAAACATTTTCTTTCTTTTATAGAGCGTTATTATAATCCTATTCGCATTGCTGAGTATTAATTTTTTTTAAAATAATTGTAAAAATATTTTAATTAACCACTGTTGAATGTCATTAGAGAACCAAAATTAAAAATTTTAATCACGACTTTTGACTTTCTGGACACAATAATTCTATGAACGAAAAGTAAATTAGCAATTCGCTTATGCCGTTGAAAAACTTATGAAAAACTGTAGTTTTGTGAAATTTGAATTTATAGGTGTAGTCGTTTGTTTGTAAAATAAATTTGAATTTTAATGATGATTTCACAACATTCACTTATTTTACATGAGTGCTTGTAAAAAATGCATAATCTCAGTTTAAAAGTTCAATGTTGGTTCTGTATTACAGAAAATGAAATCTAGTTTATGTAAATGTAATGTAGTTTATGTAAATGTAATCACTTTACTTGGTAGGTGAAAAAAAAGTGAAAAAATACAATTTTTAACTGAAAAGTCACGTTTCTCCTAAAAAAACGGGAAAAGTTTATATCTCGGTAACGAAGTGAGATAGAATTGGGCTTACTAATGTTAATTTTGTTACAAATGAAGTGTATTATCACTCAGATTTGTTTGGCACATTAGCCACCATTCAGTTTGTATAAGTAATGTGATGAAAGTTATCTACTAACAAGGTTTTTATTTTAATTCTAAGTCTTATAAATTTATTTTAACAGATATGAGTTGTTACATGTAATATTGTGTTCATTATAATGTAAATATGAAACCTAATTTTTTGCGATTAATTTGTGGTTTTTCTGTCGGATGAAGATCATTAAATTTTTAACGGAACATAACTTAAAGAATACAGAGTTGCTATATTGAAAACTTGGTTTAAAGCTTTAAAATACCTATCATATTGTTTTTAACGCAAATTTAACTTCTAAGAACAAATATTGCAGCTAGCTCTAATATCTTTTGGTCAATTTTAACACCTTTTTGCTATTTATTACAAGGTCAGTTGGTGGAGTTGAAAATTAAAAAGAATTAAATAATTCTAAATACTATAATTTAAAAAAAAAAATTTAACAATACAAATGTGTTTTAACAACTAAGACACCATCTTCAGAAATACACTGCTATACAAATATCAAGTTAGAACTCAGACATACTATCAATAATAATATTTGTAAGTTGTAATAATTAGTGCTTTCTGATGGTTTCGTCAGAGAAACTATTAAAAAAAAAAAGTTTTATAATGCGAACTGTGAGGTTAAGTCTACTGGGTAATGTGTTTCTTGATATTTATGTATTAAAGCAATTCTTATTTTAAAGAGAGTTAAAAAACATCAATTCTAAAAAATAAAAATGAGGTAAAACAGTGTTTGTTTTATTTAATGAACTTAAATAGTCTACTTTTTAAGCAATGCATTATTTGTAACTAAATTGCTTAATATTAAAGAACGTATTTTTGAGTAATTACCTCTCTGGGTGTAGACTATACAGTTCAATATCGTAAGTTGATTTATTTTTCTTTCCCAACAACCCCCACAGACACCCTCTGTCTCTTTCTTCGTAATCTCTATATGGTAGCTCTGAAAATGATTTTCGTCTATAGTTCGTAGACATTTTTTCAGTAATTGTTGTCAAAACCGTGATCCAATACATAAACACACACTTTTACAATTCACTTTAGATGTGTCATACAATTTCAATGGTTTAAACAAGTCTTTAATAGGTTTATACAATCACTGTTTGCACTTTTAGTTTTGATATCACAGTGTAATGCTTATTATTAGATTCTTGTGTTTATGATATTAAAATATAAATTTATATAAAAAACTAATTTCAAGTTAATTAAAATTATGTGTTGGGTGATACGCACAATGAAACAACAAGCACGGTTCCATATGTAGCTTTTGAATTACAAAACAGAAAGTATTATAGTCACTATATTCCTGAAATTTTGAGTTAGAAGCTATCGGTTAAAAACCAAATCTAGCTAATAAATAAATAAAATATAAAGCTATTAGAGCATTCGACGGCTAGTGGTATTTATTTTATATTCTTTTCTTCCTTTCTTTTATAAGGTGAAGAGACCAAGTGGATTTATGCGAGAACAACAACATTAACAACCTACCTTTTTTCAATCATATTCTAAGAAATAAAATACTTAGCTTACATATTAAATTTGAATAAATGTACAAAAAACCCAGCAGTTTGATTCATTATTACGGATTGTTTCTAATTTTGTATTTATGTTTTAAAGTTTTTTTTGTTGTATAACTCTTTTATTTTTGGTTGACATTACAACTTAAATGTATATATCAACTTCACTTTATAAGTTGACAGTTTGTATAGAATCAAATAAATTTAATTGTGTTGGCAGAACTTGTTTTGACGTTAAATGAGCTTTCCAGTGGATAACATGACTTATTTTCTAAACAATACATTTAAGTCCACCATACTGACTAAAATTTTTCACTGTCGGCCAATAACCTCATCTTTGTTCATCAGAACTACATTGTTAATGATTGTCTATTAATTTAGCTATCTCTTTTGTTAAAAAAACTCCTTTCAGCTTAAGTAAAACACAGGGGTTAATAACATTATTTTAATCCTACATTTAAATCGGTTGTTATTTAGACAGAAGCCACATATCAACCTTTTGTTTGCTCGATTTTTCTCTTTTTTTGTTCCCCGTGTGGTTACCATTACAATTTTTGTGCTCCCTCCAGAAAATACAATTTTGTGGAGTTGGGGAAAATTGTTATTTTTTGCACAATTAGCTTCATTAATATTATAAAGAAGTTATATTTTTATATTCTTACATATAATGGTCTCGAGTGGCAATGATTCTTTGTGGGAGATTTCATCAGATAAAATTTCCGTATTGTAAATTCTCAGTTTTAACTGTCAAGTTGCACGTGGGAGTTGTAAAGCAATAACATTGCTATGAAAGTAGAATCCAGTCTTTCTGTCGTGCGTTTCGATCAATACTTGACTTAATAAACATGGAGGGGATCCCTTATTTCGCTTTCCTTTGTTGGAATGCTAACAATTTGAAAATTAACAACTGTATTTTTAGAAATTAATTGTATATATTATTAATTACAACAAATATGT
Organism: Aphrophora alni; assembly: GCA_963513935.1. Taxonomy (NCBI): domain Eukaryota; kingdom Metazoa; phylum Arthropoda; class Insecta; order Hemiptera; family Aphrophoridae; genus Aphrophora; species Aphrophora alni. The sequence continues at coordinate 100,176,523 of OY740767.1, forward strand.
TTGTTAGTAGACTTTAAATTCACCGTTTTATGTTTGCTGTCGAATTTTGTCTTGCTGGACTGGTATTAATTATATACTCCGTGAGTTACACAAGTTCCAGCCAATAATATTTGCTTTAGAGAAAACAATAATTACCGATATCATGAGAGTCAATTTGAAAATCTTTGGCATTCAAAAATGATACTAGAATTTAATTCATACTTTTGCCTATTACCTAGATTCCAAATGTTTGTGTGTAACATAGACCATTATTACATTATATGGAAGCTTTTGGGATTTAAACAACCTTAAATTAATCTTTTAAATAACAATTCATTTTTGTTTTTGAGTTATGAAAATCATATTGTGGTTATACTCAGCTCCCTTCATACTATAATCTGCCTAAAAAAAATGAGATAATATCCACTCCATAAACTATTGACGGATATATGTATTTATAGACAAAAATTCAATTTGTAAACGTAATTAAAAACAGTTAAGGTGCTGACTTCGAAGCAAGTAAAATAAAAGAGATGTTTTCTAATACTTTATTTGTATGAAATAGTTTTTATGTTATATCAGTAACAAACTAAAATCAAGTTTGTAACAAACAAATAATGTTCGGTTTTTTATTCGAATCACAACCTTTGCGTGGGGATTTGAAGTAACGGAAAAATACAATAGGATTTTAGTGCGTGCTTCAGTTTAATAATGTTCTTCCGTATAGCCAGCTGTTATAGAGTCCTAGAAAGAGGTCATGACCCGAATCCCACAAAGAAAACTAAAGTTTCCACAAACCTCGAATAAACAACAACTAGAAAACTTATTAATTTCAATTTTAACGATGTTTCTCTTTCTTTGTATCGCGAATACGTGTGCGTTTGTGTATCAGTGTGATTAAATCGTAATGTTCAATAATTTTTCTCAAATATAGTTTGTAGGTCCAGTTTTACAAATCTTAGGACATGTGCGTAAATTAGAAAAATTGATTAGTAAAGAGTAAGGCATCGTATTTTCAAATATCTATAAAAATGTTCACAACATTTCGATTACTTATCATTCGTCTCTAACATTTTGTACAACGTACTACATAGTTTATATTAGGCAGCATAAGCATTGGTATCCAATGTTTTTACAATGTTTTGGCGTAATATATTTTTATTGTTCCTTGATTATGATTGTCACACAAGAAAAGAAAAGTCGGACAAATTTACAATGGTGTGGATGTTTAAACGCTGTACACATGTTTGAGGTCGAGAAATGAGTAAACACACAAAAAGTTACACATTTTTAAAAATATTTACACCTACGTAAAATATAATCTGTTCTATTAAACCTCGTTTTGACTGTTTATAGACTACTCTGAAGAGTTTTGTGTAATTGAGGTCTAATGCCGCCTGTTTGGTTCCAAATTCTAAGAAATAGCTGATTGAAGGGTTACCTATTTTGGTAACGGATAGCCTAATAACTAAAATAATATATAGATCAAACATCTTCCAACTTGATTGATTTTTACTGAATTATTTGAATTACTGTTTGGAAATTTTTGTTTCTGCCTCTTGGATTACATGAAACCACTATTATACTGTAACTGGCAAGTTTAATATATTAAGCTAGGCCTACATTATTACATTTGTTGTAAAATTTTGATTTATCTAGATGGTCATTGGTCAACAAAGAGTATCATAAAGACCTATATAAATTCACGCGTTTAGATTTGAAAACATATTACAAGTTCTTTGACATTCTCAAACAAATTTTTCGTCATACTGCTTCAAAACAGCTGTTTTCAATACATGCATTGATATGCTAAAGTTGATCTTTTTAATCCTAGGACCTAAAAACATCAGCTGAGCTCAAGTTCATCAGCTGTTACTTCATTTGTACGAATTAATTAAGGATTGTAAAGCATCTATAAAAACAACCGATACTCTCGATTGTAAATAACCGATAAAACAGCTGTTACCATCGATTTGAAGGTAAATAGGTTGTAACATTTTAGTTTTTTTGAAATTATTTTTTATATTTTTTGCAGTACAACGAAAAATATAGTTCATCACTTGGATCAAAAGAAGCTTTTCGATCCTCGCTCATTGATCTTGAGCTTATATCGAAAAGCTTCATTTTGGGTCCTAGTGATGAAATATACTATTATTATAATATTTCGTTTGGTTTTGTATTAAACAGTTGTCATTATAACAAAAACAATAATTGTTACAGTACATCATTTCCGAAACATAGGCTCAATTTGTAATGTTACAATTTCAAGTTGAGCCTTGACCACTTGTTCAAGAATTTTATTAAAGTGTATTAAAAATATCGGTCCACATATTCACTGCACACAATTAGTTTACTATGATCTCGATAATGAAACATTATATTTTTCTATATTCTCTGGAAAATATTCTAAGATATCTACTTTAAAATTCGTGATGTATTTTACAGGATAGCGCCCATTTTGAAATAGTAAACTAAACTAGTGAGCCCAATAGTAGGTAAACCGAGTAATAAGATCTCAATAAGGTTGTTTATTCTCAACAATTTTAAAGATAATTGAAAAACGTTTTAGAGAAGTTTAAACGGCAAAAAGTCATGTAAGAAATTTACTAAATAACTACTGAATTTATTGGTTATTTGAATTTTTCAAAAACTAAAAACTACATAACTTTACTTCTTAATATAGTTTCATGAGTTTTGTTGATTATTCAGATAATGAAATCAAATTTTTTAAATGTTGTGTTAAATGAGATATGTATTTTTAAGATTTCGATCAGGTGCCATTTTAACATTTTGAAAGGGTTTGGCTACTTCGAATTAATCGACAGATTTGTGACATAAAATAGTTTGAATAAAATCAGCAAAATTTATGAAGAGTTAGAGGAATACAAAAATTATCAGAAATTCTTATAGAAATATAGAATTATTAGTACGTAAGGTAAAACTCTTATTTCCAGCAATGGGGAGCTCTCACAATCATAAAATACTGTGGCGTACAACCCATGTACTGTATAAGGTAAAATATCAAATTGCAGTGAAACAGGAATGTTGTGTCTATGCTGGCGCACGCTCAGGTAATTAAATCCCTTTACTAAACCGTCATTGTTTGATGACAAATACTCACTCTTTGAGCTTGAAGAAGAATAAGAAAAATGAATTGAGATGATTTTATTTGAAATAATTGTATGAAAATTTCATTTTTCCTTGTAACTTAAAGAATAGGAACTTAAAAAAAAATCTTAATATATATTCAGATTTTATTGTTTTCTGAAAATTTAATTTCTACAGGGGAACTACATTTGTTCAAAACTACTGATTTTAAAAATATTCGTAATTAGTAATAATAAAGCTAGTAAACGAATAATTTCTTTTTGTATATCCTTATTTGATTTTAAACCGTTGGTTTTTTCTAACTAAATCTTACGACTCTACCCTATTTAACAATAATCTTACGATGAAGGGTTATCTTTTGTTTACTAAATTCAAAGCCTATTGTAAGTAGTTTAACCAATAAATTGCTCACTAAAACATGAAAGATTGATTTAGCCTATATTTAATTTTAACTGGTAAAAAAACAAATACACAAATCACATCACTACTGAACAACACAACACAACTACAAGACGAATCAAGTTGACTAACGTTTTGAACTTCGTACTACCAAGGTAACGGCACACGCAAACTAGCCATCATTTACCCCGCCACCTACCCCCTCTTCACTGTTTATCGGCTTATCTGAACTTTGCACGCAAACCCCGACACGCTCCACCTCACGCAATTAAATATGAGTTTATGATAATAACCAATCTAGTACAGAACAAATTTCATTACATTTTTTTGTGATGCATGTTCATTATATATGGTTGTTACAATTAATAATCTACCAATAAAGGGTATAGTCAAGGTCTTATTAGATTTAATAACTACAAGGAACAGAAAATGGGTAATTTCAACTGATTAAACGCAATGTCCTTTAATAAAACATAAATGATTCTTATTTTTGATAGTATAGCATAGTTATAACTATGCATTCGTTATCTATAGTGTAGGTTGTAAAACCAACGAAGACTTCTGATTAAAACCCTCTCTCACACACGCACACTCACAGACGTCCTTCCCCCATTAAACTGCCTAATTAGTAACTCACCCACTGCAAAATCTTTTCTATAAAGTCAAATTTCTTAAGGTTTCTTAATAATTGTTAAGTAATACTTATTGAATGTTAATGTTCATAAAATTTGATTGAAAACGCCTCCAAAATAAGCCGTTGTTAAAACATAAGCGAGAAATAATGTGAATAAAAGTAAAGCAGAATTGTAAAGAAAGAACATTGAGCAATTACATTAACGATAAAAATGTTATCTAACATGTCCTAACTTAAAATATATACATAAAAATATAAATTTTGTATAAACATTGCAAAGAAAGCAAAGCACTTTGTTTTAACTGAAACCTTGTATGAAATAGCAATTCAGTCGATACAGTATTAGTAAAAAACAACATTATGACCTATTAGCATTATGACAAATTAAAAGAACATAAAAAATATAAAATATTGGTGTGATTTAGAAAAGCAACGCACAGATGATATCAATTGATTACGAATAAACGTAATCCATTAAGCTGTACAAAAATCAAGTTATAAATGGCAACATCCTATAACTTTAGACTAATAGATCTTATAAGATAAAAAAATAAATGGTACCAGGAATTTAATTAAATTTCGTTTTGTCATGTAGTTTTTAAATTAAAAAAAACACATAATTTTGAAAGCACTTATATAAGAGGAAACATCTGTTATTAGGTACCAGATTGGAAAAGCCCCTTTCATTACAACATTAGAAAATTGTATTATTATTATAGTTATTCTTGTAAATGTTACTAGGCAATAATAAAAGAAACACTTTTAAGACAAAAAAAACTGTGGTATGTAAATTTTACAGGGTGATACAATACTTTTGTATTGCTAAGAGAAGAAATAAAAAAGAGTTGAATTTTGTTGGAAATAAAACGCTTTCAAATAAATAAAAAGTACTTATATAGTATTTTGACGACAGCAGTGTAATCGTCTCCTTAGAAGAAAAGTAAATACCAGCGTTTGCTTGAAAATGGTTGTTCTTTGGTATAATTTTTCTTAAAATTTTACACAAAATCCCAAAATAAATTTAATTTGCACTCTAAAAAATAGAATTTGCAATGAGGTGAATCCAGTAGGTGACTTACGCTGGTCGCTAAGGGCCCTGTTTTTGTGTCAGTGGAGGTACTTGTTATTATTGTTTGTTAGTGAGGCGACACTTCCGACAGCCGTATTCCTTCGTTTTACGAACTGTATAAGTTATAAGATTTAATGCAGCTCAAATATTTGACATTACCAACAAGAGATAGGTAGGTCTACAAATTTAAAGTTCCTTCGAAATCAGTCAACAAAGTTATATTTTAAATGTTTGGGGTGTACGGGTACTGACTTAATTAAATTCTGGGTCTTATAAAAACTTCTCTGCTATGTGGAGACTGATTGCAGCTTAGTTCGCCATATACTCGTAAGTTTACGAGTTTTATGAAACTTAAGTCATTAATTAAAATTTTCATAAATAATTTATTTTTTTTTAATTCTCCCACCTCTTAGACGAATCTTATAAAAATATAACCAAATAGTGGGGCACGTATCCTGTACCAAAAAGTAAACATTTTTAGTCATTTGGACCATCCGTTCTTTAAGAAACCGGTGACAATCTTACAAAAAGGATGTCACATTCTTACGCTTTGCTTCAAAACACACAAATATTACGAGTTTAATCAAAATCAGATAATGAAACCAATTAAAAATGTTGCGTCAAACCTCTTTTTATCTCCCACCCTATTAGTTAATTTAACCAAAATTTTATCAACACGTGGTACGCTTAGATCTCACCCTACTGCAAAATTCTGGACAGTTTGTTCTTTAGTTAATACGAGAACCCTCAGTTCACCCTTTTTCATCCGTAAAACTGAAGCGATTTTGTTTAAATTGTAGTCATTACATAGAATACACAACTCACTTCAAATTTCAAAATTTTAAGTTAGTAAGTCAGTAGAACTATCTCCTTATGTGTGACTAACATGTTACAGACGTACGAACAATACACACCATTCCGAAAATAATGTAGAATTGTTTCTAGGGGCTCAAAACGCAGAGAATCATGGAAATCCATATTAAAATTGTAACGACATCACAATATTATCCTTAGTTTGTAGTCGGAAAGTATAGTTAGTTTTCATATAATATTTTATTATTATTATTTGTCCAGAATGACGGGAGTGTTTACACTCTCGATCATTCATTGTATATGTAATAATGAATAATGTTTTGAAAAGCTTTCAATGTTATATCTAATTTATTAGAATAATTAAAAGACTTGATAGCCATTTCTGTTTATCCTACCGTTTCGCCGCACCGCTGTTTGCTTTCTCTAGCAATGGTTTCGTACATACACAGGCTGCAATGAATTATTTTAATTATTTATTTCCCGAAAATAAATGAGGCGGAGGCTCTTGTCAATCACTTACTAATTGTTATTTAATTCAAATAAATAATAAATTGGTTCACAAAATCTCATAAACTTTTTCACACGCAGTCATCATTTTTGAGAACCATGGTTAATATTTTGGAGACGACTGCTATAAAAAAAAAATTTCAAGTATTCTCAAAATAATCTGTAACTATTATGATTAAATTGGTTAAATATAACATCCCACCACTAAACATTTAAATAAATTATATTAGTCGCCATCTCTACGAAAATTCCGATTCAGAAGTTACCGATCAACAAAGGAAAATATTCGCCTAATAGGTTTTGTATATAAAATTTTTTGCAATATGAAGATTTGTAACTCAAATGAATTTCCAAACCGCATGTAAAAGAAAATTATAGTTCATGAGTATTGTGGAAAAAGACAATACTAACTCGATGGCGTAATTTCTGTCTAATAAAATTTTGTTTACCAACAATTTAGATTTCATTTTTTAATTTTAAACGTACTAGAAATTATCAAAATCTGTAGAGTTGTCTAGGATACAACTTAATGTAGAAATATATATAAAAACACACTTTGTTGACGTTATTGATTCTCAAAATGAATATATCCCCCAAAATCGTCTTTTTTACCATAACAGTACTTAATTGTACACATGTGAGAAAGTAAAAATAATAAAACAAATCCATCCCCCTTCTTTAGAATTAAATCAAAAACAGGAAATTTCTTTTTTGATTAAAAAGATGAAATTTAGCTAAAGTCTAAAGGGTTTAATCTAAAAGTTAAAAGCTAAGGAGAGATAATATGAAACTAAGTGATAATCTGTAATTACATGGAAAGATTTAAACTGTCAGTGGACATAGCTTAATAGTCAGTAATTTTGAGACACTTGATGGGGCAATATGTCTAGAGTATTGAGGGTTGTAGACTAAGTTAATTTCTTTAATTTTAACACGGGCATTACAGAGTACTTTTTAGGAAGACTGAAATTGAGTTTTATGTATAAAGTATATATATTTTCCGAATGTTTTATTAAACCCTAGTCAATAAAAAGAATCTAAAATCTTTGCTAAATAAATTTTGCAGTAGATTTCAGACGTGTGTTGTTTACTGGAGAGATTAATTTTAAGTTACTGAAGATACACATCATCGCTTTAAATAATAAGAAACTGTAATCAAATTTTGTTATACGTCTCCAATCACTCTCGCCTTTCCAGGTCAAATTTTTTGATGTTCTAAACTTTAAACAACTGAAAAAAGATGAATTAGTAATTAAAATTAAGCTCTTGTTTTGAAAATAAGAATATATTTTAAATTTGTAATCATTATTAACTTCAGGGTTCCTTGCGTTCATCATTAAATTACAATCACTCAAGACAATTTACAGGATTAATGTAAACCAATCAATCATTAGCACACTCGTTAACAAAGACTCAAAATAACGCACTTTATGCACTGTATTTAGACCGAAGCTATCTGCGCATTGTTTAAACCAATATCTTGACTTGGTAGTGATAACCTCTTTTCATTCTTTTGCATGATAATTAAGGTGTCATGCATTGACTTGAATAGCAATTTCATAACTATTGAGCTTTATAGTCGAATTATAATTTTTGTTATTACTAAGAATTCCTTCTGATATCCAAAAAGTAATCTCGTATAAACAGGAACTGGATAATTACCTGAATTTTCCCTAATTGTAAAACAACGATAATTAACTGTTTAAATATTAGATTTAAAAAAAACTCGAACACAAGATCTCACAAGAATTACGTTTTCTTTTATTTAATCAAACGCGTTTGATTAAATAAAAAAAGCTCAATATTTATTTATGTTTAATATTGTTTAACAGAGTATATTTTTTGATTCTTGTTTGATCACATTTAAGTTATTCTTTTTCCTTTAATAGATCCAACTGTACAATTCAATATACCTATGCTTGTGCGCTCTTGCGAACTCTAGTCTGGCTCTCTTGTGACGTACGGTCAGCCAAGGTTCCCGAACTGGTATGCTATACCTTCAATGTAGTTTTCCGAAGTCGATTTCATACAGTCTGGAACTTACTCGAGTCTCAGTCGATCAACTAAAGATGTTTTGAGGCTCTATAGCTGTAGGGACACAATTTAGTTTCAAGGGCGCTTACCCATAAAAACCTTTCCTCTAATTGCATTGTTGCCCTTGAGCTGTTTTATCGCTGTTTCCTATGAAGAGTACCAATTCCATAATCAAGAAACAACCAACTGATTTACACCTTAGCGGCGACACACAGCTCGTTGAGAAAATCCAACTTCAATCAAAGTGATCACCCTACTTACGTTATACTGTAATTAGCAAGATATCGTCTACACCTGCAATGATGACTTATAACACACGATTACAACGAAATAGGACTAAAAATAACTGATCAAGTTTGATTACTGACAAGTATGTCATTTGTGTTTTGACATATCCACCTAAACATAACGATATTTTCCCAGATTAAAGTTCAGAAACACACAAACCCAGCTTCACTTTCTTATCAAGTACACCGGTTATCAACGAACAAAATGTGAATTTTGCCCTGAAGTTGATCAAGGACACCCTTAATTGTCTTTGGTGTTTAATAAAAGAAAAATCAAGAATTGCAAAGACTTTCAACAGATCAAAGTAATTATAATTTATGTAATTCGTGAAAGGCAGACAGATGATATAATAAAACAAAGACATACATTAAATTTTGTAAATTGTTCGTAAAACCAAGGGCGTTGGAGATATTTAGTATCAAAAATATCTTTCAAAACAGTTTTGTATAAAATAATAATTTAGTGTATCTAAGTTAATCACCATGATTTAAACATATATACAAAATAGTGACTCGATATCTAAACCTTTTCCTTGGAAACTTGAGTTTTATGAATACCTCAAACAGGAATGAAAATTTCTGGCACACATTGTTTGGAATATTTTCATTTATTTAGACTTCTTCAAAATATTTACCAAATATTATCTCTTCTTCTTGTATACACATGTTTACATGGAACCAAACATGGTATCAAATTACTTCTTACTTCTATGGATATATCATTGAAATAAGTTAACTCTTACTGAATGTTTAGTTTTGTTTACAATTTAACATTAAATTTACAATATTTTGTTTATAGTTTTGAATGTATTGTTAATGAAATAGAAGATATTCAGATCAGCTACAAACAAAATGAACATACAGTTTCTCTATTACAACACTCTAAAGTGATTTCCTTCTGACTCAACTCACATTTGAGAAGTTTTAGACAAAAATTTGAGCTTACTCTGTGCAGCCTAAAACCAGAATTAGAAATTGTTCATTAATCTTAATGGCCAGAACAAGACTTTTGAAGGTCGGTTCGTTTTCTTATATGATTCGACCATCCTCACAATAATATTCGAACGACTTGTCCGATTATGATGAAATTGGTATACAGGTTTTTTAGTAATATTTTGGATAAGTTCGTTTCTCCGTAGGATTGGTCAAATGGTTTCAAAATGGGTGTCGTTTTAAAGATAAAATTCCGTACCAACGGTAGAATTATTTTATCACAGTTGCTATAAATATTTTGTTTTACGTTGGCTTAACATTTCTATATTTAAAAAAAGAAGGAAAAAAAAAAAAATTGGTAGCAAAATTTGTAACAGAGTTCTTAAAACAACAGATATTTCAGATTATTTGTTTTCTCAACGAACGTTAGAGTGAACATAGGTTTAGAATGCATATAAAAATATTTTACAATACATTTTGTCTGTTCTTTGCATAACAAAATTATTTAAATAACACAAACTAGTACTTGTATAATATTTGCTACTATATGATATAAATAGAGTGAGTAATTATTTTGATTCTGTTTTTTAATTTCGTCAAAATTATTTTCTTTTTAACTTATAAGACTTTTAAGTATAATTAAGTGGCCGCTATTGTGAAACGATTAAAAGATTTTGATAGTTATCAAACTTGTCTGCGTCATTGATCACGAGAATGTGTGTTTTAAGTTTTTCCAAAATAGTTTCTTAGAAAAATTAATTACAGATTTAATGTATAGATGGACAGGCACATCCGAATTTGTTTAAAATATTCCTCTCTATTCCATTCTTAGGAAAATTTTCGCTTTTAAGTTAGTAAAGAAGCACAGTTACCAAATATTAGAATCATGGCGGTCGCACAGTGTTATCCAGTAATGTCAAGATAAGTAATCGATATTCCTAGGGGGTACAGCTGAAACCACTTTACTGTCGTTGTGTATTAAACGCAATTTCCGTTGTGACGCTTATTGTTAAGTGAAACTATTTATTTAGTTTCGATACTATTTCAACTACTTCTTTTATATTGCAAAGAATTATTATTATTATGGCTATTGGAAGTTTTTTTGCATAATATATTCTTTTTACATATTTTTGGTATAAAAGTGACAGTTTGCCTAAATAATATTCTTATTTAAGATATAAAAGTGTGTTTAATACATATTTCGGAAAAACCAGAGAAGTTTGTATTCTGTAAATATTACGACAGAACAAATATTATAACACAACAAACTTGAATCATGCAATTTGGGGGGAAAATATTTTTTATCCTACCTTGGAGCAGCTCCTGGATGAAATTCCGGTGAAACATTTTTTACCGAAGACACACTAACACAAGAGAATAATTTAGCCAATGAGTTAGCAAGTAGCGGAGTCCGTTCTCCAGATTCGGAAGACGGTCCAGGAGGAGCAACTTCCGTGCTGGCGGACCGTTGCAAACTAGCACGAGCCTTATCCAGAGTCCTTGGGTTAAATTCAGCAGCAGACTGAGCCCTCCTTGCACTCATAGTAAACGTTCTATGTCTTCTTCTTCTCGGAACTATCCTGTCATGATGGCACTGAGAGAACCGGTCGTGTCCAGTAAACATATCGTTTCTATCAGCTTGTTGCTGACGTGACATAGTTTTGTAGAGGTTAAGCATTGTTCTCGCTGATGTCTGCACAACAAATGCCTATGTCTACGTTAAACTGTTAGATCTTGTTAGAAGCGAGCATTTGCATGGCTTTAGTGGATCTCGTTAGGTGTGTCCGGTCACTATGCACGCGACTCTCCCCTTCCCTGCTCTTTCTTCTTTTACATTGAATTCTTAATAATCTCTTTCATTTTGTTTATTGAAAAAGTCCTTCAGACAGTGGCTGCTGCTAGTACTTCGTATAATTGCCCCTCTCCCCCTCACCCACTTGTTTTTAATAGCCCGTCTTTAAACATTGCATCATGTCTACAGGTAAATGGAAGCAATAGTATGTTTACAGTTAAATCATGACAGTTCATGCTCAATTAATTACTGAATCAATAATGTTTACACATTACATTTTAATATGGAAAGCTAAACAAAGTATCGTCGTACATTAAAATTCTTTAAAATCTATGTCAATACATAATATATTCTTATACATTATACTATTATTATATATGTGACATGTAATCTATAACAAGTATACAAAATCGTTTACATCACTAGTTATTTCAGTATTAAATCACATAAATATATACATAAATTTACAGATAGACATATGTATACGTCAAAAAATAATATTACTATGTCGGAGAGAGCGAGGTGTCAAACTGTCATTAATTCGCCTACTCAATAAATATGCAATTAAAATATTATTGAATTAACTCATTACATGTAACAGTTGCATTAAAATGAGGTCATTCAAAATAATTTAATATAACAACTGACAAAAAAGTTACATTTGAAGGGAGCAAACAAATCTTAGGAAATTTATAAATATTCAATATCAAACAGCAAATTATGTAAAATAATTTTATAATAATAGGTGGAGCCACTTCTATATACTGCAAACATAACCTGTAGCCTAAATAACTTATAGTGTTACGAATTTAGACATTTTATCACAGTAGATATTAACATTTAATTAATTGTTTAATTCGTGCATGGCTTAAATTTATTAAACATATGTTCTATCATCGTGACCAAAATAATTATTATATATTGTGTCACATACATAGTTTTTTAATAGAACAGTAATAAATACAAATTAAATATATGTCCCTTTAAACACAGAACATGCTTAAAAAAGTGCAATTCAACGTAAAAAAATCATTGATACTGTTTATGTTTGCGGTACTAGCACAGCTCGGTGTTTATCATAGGAATAACTACAGGTAACAAGTTCCTTATAATATTACTGAGTCTAAATTACAGCTACAGGTAACAAGTTCCTTATAATATTACTGAGTCTAAATTACAGCTACAGGTAACAAGTTCCTTATAATATTACTGAGTCTAAATTACAGCTACAGGTAACAAGTTCTTTATAATATTACTGAGTCTAAATTACAGCTACAGGTAACAAGTTCCTTTTAATATTACCGAGTCTAAATTACAGCTACAGGTAACAAGTTTTTTTGTAATATTACTGAGTCTAAATTACAGCTACAGGTAACAAGTTCCTTGCAATATTACCGAGTCTAAATTACAGCTACAGGTAACAAGTTCCTTGTAATATTACCGAGTCTAAATTAAAGTTAAAAATGTGACCTTATCTGATTTATCATTATCCAAAAATTGTATTGCTTTATACTAATTTTCTTCTATTAACATACAATTTTAAAGTTTATTTTTAAAACTAACTTTTCAACTTAAGTTCAATTTTGATTGTTTAAAGAAACGTCATTTTTAAAGGAATTTTAACATAATTTAGAATTGCGAGCTCACTTGATAGTAGAGACAAAACTTTTATCTGAATTCCATCTCCGTGATATAAAATAAATGTGAAGATAATGACTAGTCATCAGTATAGCAAAGTGCTAACTCAATTCAGAGTTTTAAAAAACCCAAAAAGCGATGATGTTTCTTCAGTGTGCCAAATCTAATCCCAATGTCATCCCTTAAAAGGTATTTTTATAAATTGTATGTTATAATTGAAATAAGCAACATTTCAAAAAATTCAAACACTTGGTATAAAGTGATTATTCTGAAAAATTATATATATATATATATATATATATATATATATATATATATATATATATATATATTATTTCATTTGAATTAATTTTGCTATTTGTTCGTTACATTATTAAATAAATAAAGTATAGGGCAAATAATAACATACAAATTTTATTTCATTTACAACTTTACAAATATTATTTTATTGTCACACTAATAGTTAATAATTTTAGTGAATTACAATGGGTATAATAAGTATCACATCAAGTTTGTAGTGCCAAGTACTTTTTGTCATTCAAGTTACTTTCAAATTGTAATAATATATTATTATTTTTTTAAATAGTAGGCCTACCTATAAAGAAACAGGTAATAGTGAATCATTTTATTTTAAATTTTAAATTTGTTTTAGTGACCAATTCTTGAGTTATTAATTTGACCATAAACTGCAAATCACGGCAATGTCTTTATACATCATTTTTTATAGTAGAATTACAGTTTATAATTTCAGTTCATTGACGGGTTTGTTTGGACTATGAGATTTTGTTTTTGTTTCCACCAATGAAGCCCGAACCCTTCTTATTTATTATAAATAATTAATCATGTAACATTTAATAACAGCTGCCCATTTATTGCAATTTAATCAAATAAAAATTCAACTCACTCACATTTAACTTCATTTGAGTTCTATTCGAGTACCACAACTCATCTTGGGAATAAAGTTTAACTTTTTGAGAAATTACATTCAAGTAGAGACTATTTTGTTTTGATTCGAATAACGAACCGATATTAATAAAGGTTATGTTGCAACCATTATGTTTGTATTACAGTCTATTTGAGTACCACAACTCATCTTTGGAATAAAGTTTAAACTTTTCACACTTGTTACTTTTTGATTAGTTTTCATTTTCTGCTTTCAACTAATTAACTATGAACTTTAATTTGCAGATTTAGACCCACTTAATATTTTATTTTAAATTTCACTGTGTTTAAATTTTGCTATAGAGTCTTTCAATTTTGTTTACTTTTAATATTTTTTTTTGTAGTCACGGAGTGATTACCCTGTTTGTCTTATTGGCAGAAACTATAGCAAAAATTTCAACATAGAAACCTGAAATTATTCATGCATGTTTTGGACTACAAACAGCAAAAATTGTAAACATTTGAAATTTGTTCATTATCCAGATATTAATGTCAATATGTAACATTTGAACAAACATATTATTGTTAAACAAATAAGAAATGTACCAAAATTCAAGTTTTCATTTATTTGTAAATTATAAATTTAATATATCATAGGCTGTATGTCGGTTTAGTTAGTGTATTTTCAGCTACTTTTTGTCAGAATTGATAACACGACAGTCAAATTTTATATTTCCTAATTTACTACAGAGTCAACCTTAAAATTACGTTAATACTTCTTTACCTCAGTACTATCACAATAATAAGATCTACATAAAACTGAAAATCGTGACCGTCACTCTCATCATTTGGTAGCTCTGTACCACCAACCAATATACTGTTACACGTATATTTAGCATAAACGTTACTCAACACGTCATAACAACCTTACATTTTTAACAAATGAAAGATCTTATAGAGTAAATAAATTATGAACATAATTTTATTAACACCCTACTTATTATATCCACGTATATACGTATATCCACGCACTATTCATTATAGTTTTTAAATTTAATGATTGGATCAAGTTCCTAATTCGTATGAACTATTTACGTGGGGACTGTTATTGTACTTACAAATTAATATCAGTATCTTTTAAAGATGTCCGTTGATTGTTATAGCCTACGGTTAAAATAAAGCAAGAAACAAAGAAATAAATCATGCATAATGATTGCACTAATTACCTCACACAACCACACACCAAAGCATAATCACATAAAACATATTCATCGCCCAAAAAACTTCGACGAGGGAATTATCGATAAAAAAGTAAAAGCGAAATTTCAACCTCATTTTAGAATTTCTCAAATTTGTTTCAAGCGATATCGACACAATTTTATTGAGATATGAAGGTATAAAGTGCCAATCGTGAGTACATTTTAAGAAGTTTAAATTAACCTTGACCATTGTTAAATTTGTAGTTTACTTCGTCCAGTTTATTCACCAACATTTATTATATTTTGTGTACGGTTTTGCATATTAGTTTGACTCTAATGTTCATTCACATTTTACTAAAATTTAATTGGTATTTTAACCAAATATGTCTTGTCTAATGATGTTAAAATGTCTCAAGAGTATCATAACTAAAAGGTTTTGATTTTTTATTTTAGGCGAAGAACATTTATCTGTCTATTAATCAAACATTGTTTATATTCCTCTGTATTAGTAATAAATTTTTTAAAAAATTTAATAAATTTAGTGAAAAATCTTCCTTTTCTTTTCTTATTATTTTCTCTCACATTGGTAGTTCACAATTCATGTTAGTTTACAATTTCTGTTAGTTCTGATTAACATGTTAGTTATAATTCTGGAACATGTTATCGAATCATAAAGGTATTTACCAGAATAAAACTAAATCGTAATTATTCCAACCATTGTGTCTTTTAGTTACTGTGGCTTCAATTTTGGTTAGAGGCTGTTAAATATATCAAAACTGTTAACTTTTTCTAATAAAACTATGCTGCCAGTTATATATTTTTAATTGTTCAAGAACAACTTAAAATGTTGATGAAATATCATTAAATCGTTGTCTTTTTAAAGAAACCGTTTTGTTCTTGAACTAATAAGTTTATTTCACTAACTTGCATAAAGAATTACGTAATTATTGTTTGAACATAAATCGTATAGAAAAGTAATATTTAAAACGAAAAAGTAATCAAAATAAAAGAAATTTAAATGATTATTTAAATATGTCTCCTTATTTTATTATTGATAGTATTTATATAATTTTTACATAAAACGTACTTTCATACAATAAAAGGTAAGTTAAAAATAATTATTTGGTAGTTTGGTTATATTACAGGTTAAAGAACATGACAGTAATTCAGCAGGCAGTGACAGCCAAAGTACATCGTTGGTCTACTTGTTGCATTTTGTATGGGTTGGCGACATGCCACTAGCTTTGTATGTGTGTACACACATTATGATTTCTGCAAATTGAAAAATACAAGCAATTTTACTGCAGGTATATCTACTATATTTTATGAAGGTTGTTGATTGACGTATGGTTTAGTTTTTCCAAATATTATATTAGAAATATTATTTTATTATCATCCAGTTGGATAAATAAACTTCCTTATTCCGTATATACAAATGTATAGTATTGATTTATAATAGACTTGCTAATTAAAAATAGATTATAACTAATCAATAGTTGTAATTAAGCAATCATAACTGATAAGTTTTTTGCTCGAATAACTGTTCCATATCTGTAAACGCGATTTCCAACATATATGTCAAAGAAATAATTTTTTCTTCAGAAATTGTACATATTTAGACAGTGGGAAGTTTTTTTGGAAAATTAATAAGTCTCCGAGCACAGTTTGAACACTTAATAATATTGTTGCAGCTCAATATTGTACATTTTCAACTATGTGAATAAATATAATTGTAACAGGTTTTAAGAAATATTTGTTTGAACAAGTTCCTTGATTTAATGGGATAGTATTTGTTTTTCATGTTAAAGTATTAGATAAGTCAAGTTATATGCTATCGTATAAGCTAAAGTAATACTTTGATTTACTTTCGAATTATATCACGTGTTGCATTTCTAAGCCTTCAGGAACCTGTGATGTTCCGAATACATAAAACATTGTAGTTATTTAAATTGAACTTTAATAGATTTAACTTTCGATTTAGATATCAATTTTATATATTCAATATAATTTTTTTTAATTATTAAAAAAACTCAGATATTTTATGAAAATTGGCAGTTGTTACTAGGAAACTTCTAAACGAATTCTAAAACACAAGTTTATGTTAAACTTTTCTTATCGATAATTAATACATTTTCATAGTATTGATTTTGTTTTTCAATTCACGATAGAAATAATAACCTAAATACTTTTCTTGAACGCCTTTTCATTTTAATACCTGATAATGTAGTATTGCAACACATTATACACTTTATTTACTCGTATATAAATAATTTTTATGTCCAATAGATTTTTCTGAAAAACAAAATAAATATTTTAAATAATTATGTAAATTCCTATCTACTATACAAGTTGTAAAAAAGTTCCAATGTTTAAACTATGCTTTTCTTTAAATAACCCTTTAAATATGTTTTTATTGAATGTCATTAATTACATTTTTCATCTTTAAAAACTGTGTTAAGAATTTTCTTAATTTTTAGTTTGACAGTTTAATATATATTTCTGAATATCCATAAATATTTTAATTTAATAAGTAAATATGATTAAGTAAAACAAAAAAAAATAAATGATCTATAAATTATCAGATGAAATAAACTTCAAATATTATTGAAATCTTTCTTCAATTTAAACCCTTGAATTTAAACTACTTTTTGTGTCTTTAACATGTCATGTTGACGCTAATGATTTATATTTTTTGGTCCTGGTCCAAGTGTTGCTTAATCATCTGAAAACTAACCCCATTACATTGATTTACTTATCCATCTAATCACTTCTATTAATTATTTTTGAATAAATAACCTCTACATCATTCATGTTACGTCACAAAGTACCATTTTTAGTTCATAATTTTGAAACATTACCCACATTTGAAATAGCACCTAAAAATAATAATTACAATTATAAAAGTTGATCTTTTCCTTTCCATTTGAGGTTTGTAAATTGTATAATTTTGTTTTTCAAAAACTTTTCTATAAGAAAGTAAGTTAAAAATATTTTATTAATTTTAGTATCACAAACATTTTCAGTTATTTATTTTAACTATTTATTTGGCTTGTCCTAATAATAATTTCTGAAAAAAACTTAACAGATCTCAATTAAAATGTTTTAAATTTGATTTAATTATTAACAAAATCATTTTTAAATTTGATGTTGTGTTCAGATTAATTTATAAATTTATCTTGGTAAAAAAATGTAATTGTGTTAAATAAATAAAAGACATGTACTCTTTATATCTATAAAAGATACATTTCTGACTGCTTTCAATATTCAAAATATTGAGTAAGGTTAATAATTTCAGAATAGAAGCTTTCTTTACAATCGTATAGAAATACTTCCTTTTACAGAGATAAATTCTCACAATTATTAGTGGAATTTGACAAACATTACTATAAAAACTTTTTCATCCTATTTTTTTTTTAATTATTAGAACAATTGAATTATACTATATTTAGTTATATTTATTATAAAGATTGAATTACTATTTCTTCTAAAATAATTTTAAGAAGGTAACAAAAACAAGAAATTTACAATAATACAAAGTAAAATATAAATCGTAAAAATTATACAATAATTAATTGATAAAAACACCTGCATGAAGTAATGCTACAAAAAATAATGTAATTAATAGTCAACTTTATTCCCTGTTTCAAACTATGGTAGAATTAGATATCTGACAAGTATTGACTGGCTCTGGGGTTACAATCAACAAGAGGGCAGATGTAAGCAATTACAAAATAAATTTATAAATACCAATTTCATAACTCAGTATACACTATTGTTATTGTTTACATATTTAAAGTGGATTATGTTTTGCGTTCTTTTTGGGCTTTCATATACCGTAATTTTATTGGTGTATCTGTCCGGCAGTCTGTCTGTAAGTCGTAACCTGGCTACACAGACAAGACGATAAATCTTTAAAATTTAAAACTTTGTATAACAAAGAGGTAGCAGGGGGTAAACCTTGGCGTAGTTAAGGAGGCAAAAACTATGGAGTTATTTAAAAAAAATTAATTAATTAATTTTAATTAATTAACGTAGCTTTAGCATACCTTTGACCCTTTTTTATTAACAATGGTTCATTTATAGTATGTTTTCTAAATTGAAGGTAGAAATAGAAACAGTTTCTACCAGAAAGCAATTAAAAACCTTAGGGATAGTAAAACCTCTTAAAAACATTATTCCTGAATACTTCAGATTATGATTAGATTTTTATTATCTATTGTTATTGAGTCTTAAATCTTCTCTTTTCTTCATTGTATACGCCCCTCTTATCACTCCTTCTTACATAAGATTCCTTAAAACTTTAATAAATAAACAAACATCGTAAATACAACTGTTTAGGGTTAACTATTAAAACAAAAAAAAAATATTAGGTTTCTTTTTTTGGCTTTGGCAATAAAGTATAAATCACTTTTTTCTATGTACTCATAAGTTTTTTAAATCTATTTTATTGCATTAAAATGTTAGATTTCAGTATTAGCTTATAAAATTGAAGTTTAAAATTTTTAACTTTATATACTTTTTTTGTACAGTTTACATATGATTAGTCAGTATTGTGAAGAATTCCATAGAATATCAGTAACGTTTTGACATTTAACCCCAAAATTATAGTTTCGGTTCTCGCTGTTAAATCTAAGTCTTACTGTTTCGCACATTCGTAGTACAGAGAAAGTATTATGATGAGTAAAATGAATAGCGTTAGTAATGACGGTTGTATGGATACTCCAAAATTTGGAATATGGATTATGTTGACGTACCTCGAAAGTTTAATTTTTTTCATTAGTTTAAAATTTAGCTATAATGAACCAAGACAAGAGAATTAGTTTTGGTTTTTCTAATTCATTTGGGAATTATAGTTTTATTTCACAAGCGGTTAGGTTACCCCTACATGACCAAAGATATTGCTTGTGTCCAGTTTGTGATATTCAATCTTCTAAGAAATTAATTAATAAAACTTTCTTGGTTATATTTTGTTGAAATAAGGATTTTCGAATCCTTATGCGATATGTACAGTCAAGGGCAACCCAACCTCTGACAGCTGTCCCTCACCTACTGGACTTTTTTTTCTTTCATAAAAGTATAAACATGTTCCGTTGTGAATATTCTTGAAATATAAAAGTTTATTATAATTCTATTCCATAACTCTCATATTTTTGACGTAAAAGTAATTAAGTAAAAATGTAATTATTTCTGGCGTCTAAGAGTTACTTGAATATGATACTGCATCATTAAAATATTATCTAGTCTAGAAAAAGAAGAATAAATTGGGAAGGGTTTTAATAACAAACGCTAAATAACCATTCATTAAAATCCATGTAATTGGTTAAAGTGCTGTTTATTATTCATCACTAACATGACAAATTTTGATGTTAAAATTGTAAATAAAAAACTACATATTATTTTAACTACTGTATAGAAATTCAATAAAGAAGAAAAATCAAAATACATACAATAGAATTTTTGAGTCAAACAATCCTACAAGTACGTGGAAATTATAAATGTAAATAGATTTTCATCCCAAAAATATACCACAAAATTGATATCATCTACTGTACGTGAAAAAAAAATTAATCAATATTAAAAATCACAAAAAAAATTTAAAAAAAATTAATATACACTGAAGACATATTGTATGATAAACAACCAATAATTTAAAACGAGAAAGACAACATCAAGAAAGTTTAAAAACAATATAAACAATTTCTCAGACACAAAATATACTACACAGTTGAAGAGTAAAAAAATTTCAATTGTTAAAGTTAAATTAAAAAAAATATTATTATTGTTATAATAATTTTAAACATTTAAAAACAGTTTTGTTATCCTTCAGTGGCGTTAAATTTATTATTCTTGAACATCTTACAAAGACGCAAGTAATTTTCATCATTTCACTGAACCAGTCGCTGTCTTTGTCTCCTGGTGTTGGAACCGTGAACTATGGGTAAAGTTTCCTTCGAGCTTCTTGACCGCTTCTTCAAAATATTTTTGTAATCTTTCAACTTTTTGGTAGTATTGTGTTCTCTTAAGTATCCTTTGAGATATGACCATGCCAGCTCAATTGGGTTATAGCGACAATGGTATAGAGGTAGCAGGATAACTTCATTTCGTAGCTCGAATGCTTTGGTGTCGATTTCATACGTTGGTAAAGGTGGTTTGAGTAGATGAATGCATGGGCGTCATCACCAGTTCATTATGGGGGGGACATATGCCGGGGGTATGGGGGTATGGAAATTTTTGAAAATTAAACTTCTCAAAACATTGTTTTTATGCATTTATTTATGCGTTTGTAACATAAATGTAATGTTAAAAATCCTAGTAAAGACAAAGCCCGATGTTTACCTTTTAAGGTTTTAAGTAAATCATTAGTTTTTAGCAAAAATATTTTTACATCTCAAATATTGGGGGGAACGCGTCCCCCTCGGCGATGACGCCCATGGACGAATGAGTTGATACAACACCGGCTTTCGTAGACCTTCACTGAAATAATGTACAATCTAGAATGTACGTTCGATCTATTACCACATTTATTTATTGCAACGTCGCGGTGTTGATGTACCTTTCATCTCAACAATTATTCAAAGATATCTCACTCGCCGCTTTACAAACTTCCTAAACACTAATTAAAGGACATTTATTAGGTTTCTCTTACGGAAGTACTGAATAATTATCGCTATCATTGTTCTCACTTGTCCATGTAACATTTCGCCACTCATGTTAAAACTAACTTTTCATAAAAAATTAACTCAATACATACAAACCAGCATCGCTGAGATTTATCTACAACTGATCATCTCTAATGACCATATTATGGAGGATGTTTGTTAACATTTTGACAGTTAATGACAGGGTTTCCCCCTTTACATTTAAGGGTTGTGAAATCTCAGTAATAAAATTAATAAACTATCCGTGTTTTACCGGAAATACTCGTAACACGTATTTAGTAAGTACAGCGCCTGCTTTCCTTAACCGTTTATGGAAGTAAGATAATTCTTATGTTTTACTAGAGAAACAAATCATTGAAGATTAGTCGAACGGTAGTCATACAGAGTTTATTATAATAAATATTATAAATCCATTTTATAAAACGATATAAAAATACCGTTATAATTCTGAAGTCAGTCTTTGTGAGAGTAACGACAAATAAGCCCACTGCTTGTTTGCCTATGATTTTGGTTTTGTGTATTAGTGTGTGATCAAATTAGTATAATGTGTTGTACACAATTTATTGCTTTAATCAGTAATAAATTAATACTATATATTAAAGTAGAATCTCTAAATTATTTTAATAAAGAATTTCAAATTTATGGCATTTGTAATAAGTAGATACTGTATTTAACTAATTTGTTCAGTTTAAACCAATAACATGAAATCAATTACAAGGTTTGCTACGGACGACCCGACGCATAGCTAACGAAGAGCACGTGTTCACAGCTCCGTTTTGGGGGAAAACATGTTATTGAGCTGTTAATCTATTAAAGGTAATTAAATATGTGTATGTTTTAATGTTATCAAATTTAACAACAGTTATTTTATAGTTTTATGTAGTATTAATACGTTACAATAATTTGTCCTTTTCATATATTTTTTTCATTCAAAGAAGAAATTAATATATTAATTTCGTCATCAGCAAGTTAAAGGTGAAATGTAACGACCTAGTGTAATAAATCAAAGTTGCTTAGTTTCGTGTAAATTATGTGTTATTTTTTTATTTAAGTGCATGGTAAAATAATTTGTAAGAAATCTGATAAATATTTAAACAGCAAACATATTTAAATTATTTTTATTAATCTGATTTATATATTTAAATGTTTTAATAAACAAGAAATTAAGTTACAGAGTGTAAACATAACACGCATGTGTACAAGATAAGCACTAACTAAAAACAACATCGTTTGCGTTAATCTTCAAAAATTCTTCCAGTTCATTATAAGGGTTTTATAAAATCCAAGCAAATACAAGCAATCCTTTTCTGATTTACATGAAAATTATCAAAAAAGCATTGATTTATGTCAACATATTCATAGTATGATTGCGTTATAATAACCTAACACTAGGGTTGTGCATAATATTACTATTTTCAATACTGTAGAAATTCATACCACTCTTAACATGTAAATTAGTTGTATATATGAGACATGTAGATGTGCTACAGTAAGTGATTAAATAATTGTTTATAACGCTTATCATATTTTGCACTACTAATTAATTGTGTTTCTGCATGAACAACATTCGATAAATACTGCTAGAATTTATTCCAAATAGGAGACCATACCAAAAAATGTTGTGAAAATATGGGTGGTGAAGAGAGAAGTATTTTTTTTTTTAATATTCCACACAAATAATGTGGTTGTATTTTTGAACAACAAAGAATTACCTTGAAGACTTACGAAATCAAAACAAATTTATTTTATTTTGAGGAAGTATAAATTAATACTAACATACAAATACAAACACTAACATACTTGTGTTTTACAACTTGTGTTTATGTTAGAATTTATAATGTTGTTTATTTTATCACCAGCATTATTGAAATTAAATAATTGAGTTAATAAGGAAAAATATATTTTAAATAGCCCAGTTTTTATAATCATGGCCTTGTATATAAAAATAAGCCAATATATTTTTACTTATTAACTCAATTATTTAATTTCAATAATGCTGGTGATAAAATAAATAACATTATAAATTCTAACATAAGCACAAGTTTAAAAAAATAATACATAAATCACAGCGCTAATATAAAATGTAATACACGTCTTCCTATTTTGATAGTATATTGAACTTTGTCAACGAAGTGGTCGAGATTGAGTTAAAGCTCTTTCTACAATAAATTAGTATTTATAGAGGGAGTTTCAAAAGGACGTTATAACTTTAAAACCATTCAATATCATGAAGAAATATATTCAGACAACTTACATAATTGATTGAGATGTGGTTTTAAAGAAAAACACATCAAGTTTTTCATTAATTAGTCATTTGTGAAATGGCAGGCATCCCAAATACAGTCAATTTGTTGCCAAACTCGAGCCAATACGTTAGGCGTTACTTCTGCAGCTGCATTAGAAAACACATTCTATCTTTAATCGACATACATACATTCGATACTTAAAAAACCGAGAGGAGTCAAATCTGGTGAGAGTGGGTGCCTGCCTACTTGGGAAACGAAGGAATCGATCTTGTTCATCTTCGTCTAGTCTAATTGTGGAATACAATATATTGGAACATATTCACATATAAAACACTATTTATGGTTTTATCTCTAAAAAAAAAACGGAATTTACACTTTCAATTTGAAGAGGGCGGCTAGCACCATTAACTTTTAGACTATCGCAAATATGCTCCAAAGATGTTCTGCAGTTGTGGGAATCCACTTTGCCACTGAGGTGAAAAGTAGTAAAAAACACTTTATCTAGTAAGGTTTCTTAGTTTCTTATTTCCATCCAACATTTCAAAGATAATAAAATTTCTGAAGAGTGACTTTATCTGCATCAGTACCATTTTAAGTTTGTATGGCTTCAAGTGTTACAGATGATGTACTACGCGCTAAATAGTTGTGATGTCTTCACGAGATGCACGACTCGTTAATTAATATCTTAGAGCAAAGCTCTGTTCCACAGCACCAACATAAAGCCGCTGTCTACATTGCGATTTGTCATGTTGTACATTCTCAACAAAATATCATTATCAAGAGTAAATTGTAGGCCAATTTAGTTAGAGGATATTTACTATACTGGGTACGAAAATTGCGTTGAGCTGTAGTCGCGGAGTTCACAAAACTTTCAGCGCTCACGTTTAGCAACAGTAAAAATACCTATTTATAACAGCAACGTAACGTATGTGCAAACGATACTACATGAGCCTAATTGAAGATTTTTGCTTTAAGATTACTTTTCATCCGATTCTGTAATTTATCTGAATAAAGGTCTACATCATTTTACGTTTATAAAATTCTTTTAGAAACACCATGTATATATTCGATCAAAATCTACGTAAGATTTGAAAAATGTTTAAATTTGAAACAGTTTTTGTTTAGTTGAAAATTGGTTTCGTTAATTTATATACGCGTGTATATAAATACGTCCACAATTACGTCAGAATACGTAATTTGAATTACGAGACTCTTCATTCAAACATGATTTGATGCAATTTTGTTTTTATCTCCCACAGTAACTTCTCATTAAAGTTGCCTCAAGATGTCTTCATAATCTACATCTTTTGTTGGCTCCATATTTAGTGCACTAAGGTCGATGTCGTTATTGGACTTTCCACGTATATGTCCCAGCCTTCTCAATTTGCGTTTTATTTCTATTTTAACGTTTTCTGCCTGCTCCTTTATTGGTATCTTTGTTGGTAATTCAGTTTAAATCAAAAGATATCCAACAACTGGCCTAAACACCTGTTTAATAAGACCTCCGATTACTTCGTGATATTTTTCCATTAGATAGAGCATATATATTTTAGAATTTTGCCTTAATAAATGTTTGGCGTGAAAAATACTTTATGTAGGTGTAGTCAATTATAATTTAGTCAAATTATTACTTACTTTAGGCTAAAAATAAGAGACACTCTTGAGAGAAAAAATTGACTTAAATAATTTATGGCTTAATTACTTACCATTAACGTAAGTTTTTTTTGCAAATTATAATTATAATTCATTTATAATTTACAGAATTATTAAAAGGATTTCTTTTGCAATTACAAAGTTTTCAATGTGCCACTTATTAACATTGATTTATACATAGGTAGATTAATTCTTCTTTGTTCATTATTTATGCGGTAAAATTTATTTGTAATAGGTAATCCTTAACTATTAAAATCATACTTTATACAACTTAGTAAATAACGTACCTTCATTTCTTACCTATATACATTAACTAAATTACCTTTATACAAATAGTTATTTAGTTGGTGGCTTAAGCTCATGATACAACAGTCATACTGCACAAATAATCAAAATTTCACCTACAAAGGTGTTAATTCATATTAAAATTTAAAAAAAAATCTTAGACTTAACTACTTTTTTTATCTGTACATTAAAATTAATTTGAAAATTAAGTTAGTTTATTCCTCCTTTATTTTGTATCACATATAATATATTATGGACCTTTTAAATTAAGTATCATTCCTTAAATGGATTTTACAGTAAAATAATTTATACATTTTGGGTACATTGAATAATGTATACGTGTAAAATAGTGTTGAAAAGATAATACTAATGTAGCTTACTAAAGAAAAGTGAACCTTCAGAAATTGTAAAGAATACTGATAAAGTTCACAGCATTTCCCTGAAGACACTTCAGTGTGTCACGAAGACTCTTTGACAAGGTGACAAGGGATTGAAAGCTGCTTACTTCGACGGTAAGCTGTCTACATCTCCTTATAAAATACCAAATATCTTTACATGATGGAATAAAAATAATGTGATTTTTTTATGCTCTTAAGGTATTTGTTAAACATAGTTATTTGTTCCTAACTTACAACATAACCTGATTACCTGTGTAATTTTATTTTATAATAATTATTAAAGTATAAAGTTTCTTGATATATAAAAGCTTTAGACTCTATTAATATGTTTTTCTTCCTAATAAAAGTGTACTCTAATAGTTTTTAACAGTTTTCCTCATTTTTTCATTAGAATAAAAATGACTTATTTTAAACATCTGTACAATTCCCATACTAAATTGAAATTATACCATTTGGCAAATAGTATTTAAGTTATATTTCTGATCTCGATTGATTTCACTGGTTTCATCTTCTCATCTTAAATAATTCAATACATATTTGAGATGAAAGAATATAATATTCGTTCTGGATTACATATTAATTACTCACTTTGAAATATGTAGTGCAGTAAGAATATGTGCTAACTTTGACAAAATAATGTGATGAATTTTCAATAAAGTACTACGTTATGAATCTGCATGTTGAATGTTGTTTCTAAAGATGCACTGAATGTTTTTGAATATATTACATTGAGTATACACCACGCGAATAATGTCAGCTTTAAGATTGTTGAAATATTGTTTATAAAAAGATTAGAATCAAGTACAATGAAATGTCAGCATGTGAGACTGTGTACTAGATTCGTCTGTAAGT
Organism: Aphrophora alni; assembly: GCA_963513935.1. NCBI lineage: Eukaryota > Metazoa > Arthropoda > Insecta > Hemiptera > Aphrophoridae > Aphrophora > Aphrophora alni. Next base: position 100,203,890 of record OY740767.1, read on the forward strand.
ATGTCTTAGTAGTAAAGTTATACTAAGTATTGAGTTATAAATTTAATAAATATACCAAAATTTAAAAAGGTGAGCTAAATTGACCACTTTGATGATTTTTTAAATGTGCGAAAGATTTTATACTACGTCATTTTAAATATAGTTTTTTACTTTAGCGGTATCTATAATATTTCTTAATTTACTGAAATAATAACACATATTTCTTTAATTACCATTTCTGTAATGGTAATTTACTACCACACTCTTACATGACCATTTCTGAGTTTTAAAGTATGAATATAATAAACTTTTTTTTAAATTGTAGATGAAGCTATAAATCCGTGATGTGAGATTCAAAATTATTCTAAAGCTATCCCATTTGCCTGTATACTTTGCTTTAAAACAATTTCCTGGGTTCATTGTTTTCCTTTTTTATAATGATATTTTCATTTATCATTATTATACTATTCAAGGACTCAATCTAATGATTTAACAGTTTTTCTTAAAGGACATAGGCCAACTATAAAGTACTAAAATTAATGATGTATTGCACTTTATTCCATGTAGAGTACAATTCTACTTCCCCTTTTCACCAAGGCAAGAGACACTTGTCACGTGTGACGACTCTGTCCGATTTGTTGAGTAATATACTTCGTCCTCCTTTAAAAGGGTAACTTTAGTTCTTTTTAGTAATTTCTTACTCTATTCCACGTAGAAAAATCTGCTTCGTCTTTTCCCCAAGGTATGGAAACTTTCCACTTGTAGCGATTCCACTAGATTTTTTTTAAGTAATATGAATTAAGAGGTGTAAATCTACTTTTTTTAGTAATATATATACTCTGTACCTTGTAGGCTAATTAATCTACTTCATTTTTTCACAGCTGTTCGGAGACTATATTCGTGTAACGCAAAATACACGGTTATGATTAACTGATAACCCGGGTAAGGTTCATGAAACATCACTACATGGCTTTAAAATTTGAGTTTGGGTAGCAATATCAAGAAAACAAATTATAGGTCCAATTTATTATTATTATTTTTTTAACACAATTAATTTAGAACGATAATTATCTGAAATATTGTTCGCATTCATGTCTCAGCTTAATGAAAATGACGTCCTTAATGGTTATTTTCAAAATTTTCAAGATGGTGCAGAAAGAAATTTTTGGAGACAAAATTTCGAAGGGTCACCACGCTCCCTAGAAGTTACACTACCTGGTTATTATTTTGTGGAGCAGCAAACTGTGTACCTAAACTCTCTTAAAACTAAACGTCCAAAAAGCTATAAACCCATTCACTGATTCCGTATTACAAAATACGTTTAATAAGCGTTTTTGTAAATAATTCAAGAAGTGTAGTTTTGTATATTGACAAAGATAAAAGAATACTTCAACACTTTTTGTAATGTAAGTAAGATTTAAATTTGTAATTATAATTAATTATAAATTTAGTTGATATCCATTATTAACGTTAATTCATTTCCATGTATAGACTAACTACGGAGATACTTTGCAATCGTGAATGGAAGTGTGTAACGTAAATAACCTGTAATTCTCCAACACTGCGGACAGACTTTACGATCTCACTGTAGCATTCCGTCACTATTCTCATATTTAAACTGCATATTTTTATCATTGCACCGAAACACGACTGTTACAATTGCAAGTGTTTTTCCCCTTTTTTTATCCAATTATACTTAAAAAATCTTCTTTTTTTTATGCAAAACCCTTATAATGTATAACCCTTATGCAAAACCCTTTTTTTATAATAATGTATAAACCTTAATATCAATAAAAACTATATAGCCAAGAACATAATTAAGCCTGTGATGTTAGTTTACCCTAGTTTTTTAAAGACAAGATTTAATGTCTTTCTAATAACACGAGATTAAATCTCACACGAAACCAAGCCATCCACTATAATATATTACTGCACGCCATCTCCCAATAAAATGGACATTAATCTTCTTATTAAAGCAAGAAGTCAAGGATAGTGAATGCTCATTTCTAAGTTTTGCATAGTTTACGTCACGTGTAATACTTGCATATTGACGTGTTTAGTGGAACATAAATAGTAAAAATTCAACGAAAGAAATAGATTAAATACAATTTTTCAATAATTAGTATGAAAACTAATGTCTAAAATAACCTTTAAAAAAGTAGGGTTGCTTTGTCTTATATTTTATTTAGAAATTGCTTGTGTTTTTTATTACTTACACATAAGTTTAGACTGTTACCAACTTAACTCAAGGACTGTTTACTCTTTTTACAAATTATTTATTTATTTTGTTTAAATATGTCTTCAAATGCTTACTCATATATGAAATAACTATATTTAAAAGAAAAGGTACACAACTATAAAGATAAAATAAATATAAATTTAGATGAATCAGATGTTCAAATTGTTTTTGTTTTAAGATATTTAAGAGGCCTGGGCAACAAATATTTACAATGAAATGTAATATTTGAAATCATGTCAAATATTTGACTAGTGAAACGTCAATAATCATGCTGGTCGAGCTCGGTGATGGTAATGCTTATTACCTCCTCCCCTCCGTCTTCAATATGCTAAAAAAATATTTTTTTTTAACAAATAAATATAGTATCTCATTATTCATGAGGCATTGCTTGTAATCAGTTTAAAAGATTTGTGTTAATTTGAATCAAATAATGGAGGATTATCAATCACCACCACGCCTATTTTCAATATTAATTTTCATGAATTCGGTTTATTTTATCATTTCATTAAATACTTATCCAGAAACTTAAAATTTTAAAAATGCAATTTTAAATGCATTTTATAATTGGAAAGTATTACTAAACAGATAAAGAAATTGCAAATACATCAAAAATAAAAAAAAATACAATTATTCACCTAATACTTAAAATATTGTACGCACCACAATAAGGAGAGTTAAATAATGGGGAATAAATTAAGGTCCAATATAAACTGAAAATTTAAGATCTAAATGTGCTCAAAAGAAATACCATGACAGTACAGTAGCCTACTTGCAGAACATTTGAAACGACTTTTATCTTACTATGGTAGGTATTGGATTAAACTAAAGTACGAAGTTGGAGTTAAACAAAAACTACGTTTCTTGAAATTACATTTTCATAATTCTTAAGGTTTCATTTTACCTTAGTACATATTACATTTTGTGTTATATTTTGTATTTAAGTTTCTGACGACATTAATATTTGCAGGGAGGAATCATCCTATAAGTTCTTGTTCTTTACATTTATGGAAACACACACACTTTAAAGAAAAATATTGCAAACATTTTGAAATAAAATATAATTGCAATAAATATTATATAGGATATTTAATAAACTCAGTTTTACTCTTTCAAATTTACGTTAGTTTTAGTAAGGAGAATATGTTGTGATTTTAATAAACAATTAAATCTCAATTTTTTGTCGAACTGCCTGTTTTGGATTCTCATGAATCTTAAAAGTTTTTAAAATAAAATGTTTTATGTCTGTGAAATCTAAATGTTTTTATTTCTTGAAGCAAACGCCTTAATTATGGTTATTAAAAATCAAAATTTAGAGATATAAAACCTCTAAAAAAAATAAAAAAATGTTCGTATGAAAAAAGAACAAAATATGTAACCTGTAAAAATGACCACCAACTATCTTGATTAATTTTTTTTAAATAAAGGGTAAGAACTCAATCTAACGTATATGTCAGCATCTATTTTGAATTTGTAGTTGGAAGAAATCTTCTTAAAATAAAATTTGGTCACTGTGCTCTTTAATATAAATTTTGGCGACTAAACGGCTGTACCGATTTCGTTATAATTTGGAAAGGTTTGTAGAAGTTAGTTTTTGTTGCATACATTTATTTCACCCAAATTTGAGATACAGTCATGCTTCCATGGCTGATTGCCACTTTATGAACTAAGACTCTTAAAAGTAGTTTTCAGGAAGGTACTTAATACGGGATTAATATGTTTAAATAGTTTGGTTTTGTTGGAGGTGGATGATAAAATATGTCCAATGTTTTGCACTCTTTATTAAATGCATGGAACTTATTGATAAATCAGGTCCGATAAAATTTGCAATTGTTAGAAATCATCTGTATAATATGTATATTTTTAGTGGAACTTAAAGCTATTGCGAAAGTTCTGATTAAAACCTTCAGTATAAATACTAAGTTAGCTAATAGGAAGAGGATTTTTTTAAATTGTGGAGCATTGAAACAATCTAACTTTAAGGTATCTTCAAATGGACATGTTTATACAGGAATTCAATTACCCCCGTTTCTGATGGTCTATTTCTATGACAGCTAGACACAGTAACACTTTTATCCCAACCGTTAAATATATCTTTATTTACTTTTTTTTCTGAATCATAAAAGTATTTGTTTTTAGTTATAAAAATATATTCCCAACCACATATTATTTTGTTTTCTATTTATTAATAAATGGAGCATAGACATTAAACACAATTTCTGACATCGACATGAAACAAAATTGAGATTGGTCAGTGGTAATATCAACGGCGACCACTAACTCTTCATTGTTAATTTTGTCAACAATTATTATATTTGAATCAAGTTTAAAATTATACCAAATGTTTGGCGTTTACGATAGTTTAGGATTATATTGATATTTGCTACAGAGCAAGGTGAGTTTTATTTATAAATTTTTTTTTCAAATATAGTTTTTTTTAAATGTGTTTAATGAAGCGAAATTTTGTGAAAAGTACAAATACTTTTCACAAAATTTTGCTTCATTATAGCTAATATAATATAATGTTTACTCTATATCAATTGTAGTCTTTGTTTTATAATACCTTAATATATATGGCTACGTGTTTCACTGCTACAGGCAGCATTCATCAGTCCAGTTATTTATGTTCACTTAAAAACTCATTTTCACACAAAACTTAATTTAACACTCGTTTTTGTACCTTTGTTGTATACGTCAAACTTATAAAATTTAGTTTATACAATAATAATTTAATTCAATTTCGCCATTTATTATGTACTCCTTGTCTATGTGGCCATAATTTCTATTGTCTATGTTTCTATTAGTTTTTGTAATAATTATACTATAATTGCAATAATAATTAATAAGTTTTCGAATATAATTTAACATTTATTATATTTATTTATATAATGTTAGGAGTACATTTGAGGGCACGTACTTGAACAGGAACTATTCGTGTAACTACTATATCTTTCTTTCAGTGTATATACATATACTGAAAACTATATTTGTATTCATCTGACTTTTATGATTTTTAGTATTTTTATGATTCATTGCAATTAATATGTAGCTAAGTCTTTTTGTAATATATATATATATATATATATATATATATATATATATATATATATATATATATATGGTGTGACAGAATAATAATTCAAAAGGATACTTTTTATTACGCAGATAGTTATTCTCTCACTCTCCGTACACAATATACAGCTTATATACATATGCATGAATATTTGAATATTATCTTTTACAGATTTATAAATTGAAGATGGATCAAAATAGTTTTCATTTCTACCGCACGGTCTTAAACACACAGTTTTAACCTATACATTTGTATTATGATAAAGGGCTTTACTTCTCAATGCTATACTACTATTTCATGTTTAGGAAAGATCTATTGTGTATTAAAATCAAATCGTTCACCTTTTCATTATACACAACTATTGTGTAATTCTCAGCTTAGTTGAAAAGTTATGCTGACTGTTGAGGAAATAGAGGAAGCCATGTGACTTACCGATAAGCACGTAGACTATACAGTAATTTCCAGGAAGTAAATCTTTTGTTCTTTTGTATTACCTAATTCAAATAATGCATACACCATTTATTACATAATTGAATACTTTAAAAGAAATAGTTGTATTGATAGTAATAAATTATCATTTTCCCTTTAAGGTGCAGTGGGTAAGATTGCTCATTCTTAATTAAAATAGTAATACGAGAACCGATAGAATGTAACGTATACTTTTATATAATGAAAATAAATAGCTAGGGTGTAGAATAAACTTAATAAATTTATAAATAAATAATTTGTGATTAAGGGACTTTGTGAACGTATCAAAGAACTTTAATCAAACAAGTAAAAATTTGAAGTTTTTCGCTCTACCTGGTACTATTTTGTCGTGAAAAGTACTGAATCAATGAGGAATTTCGAATACACTTGCTCATTAATTAGTTAATTAGTTTGCTATCATGAAAAAAATAAACTTGCATCACTTGTGTCATAAACTCGTCTTAATCATAATTATTATAAAATAAAATCTAGTTTAAATGATTTTAGCCCTTTAAATCTCCAGGGGCCGATGGCATCTTTCCTGTTCTTTTGCAGGAAGGTGCAGATTAGGTTATCCCAAAGCTGCTACATATATTTAAGGTGAGCTTAGCGATTGGGGTAATTCCAACTTTCTGAATAATTCCAAAGGTGGTGTTTAGTTCAAAACCGGGAAGACCATCTTACGAAGTGGATAAAGTCTATCGACCGATAAGTCTTACATCTTTTATCCTGAAGGCAATGGAAAAAGTTCTAGATAGGCATATTAGAAATAAGGTTTCGGGAGGTCTACTTCTGCATCTAAATTAGCATGCTTATTAATGCTGTAGTCCTTCAGGTTAGCTAAATTGAACAAATAATCTCATATATCGAAATCCTCTTGAGAGTCTTCTTGGAAATAGAAAGGGATTTTTGATAGTACGAGCACTAATTCAATAGTGTCAAAGGTTGGATTCAGAGGTGCTGGGCGAACTATTGTGAGATGGATAAATATTATGCTAAGCAGCAGAGAGGCACAGGCTGCCTTGTGCGGAGTTGTGGGTTAGGTTTCGACACAAAGAGGATGTTCACAGTGCGGCGTCCTTTCGCCGATTCTATAGTACCTAGTGGTAGACGACATGCTCATGATTCTAAATAAGCAAGGTATTGCCGCGGACTACCGGTGTTTATGATCAAGCTCACGTTGTTGCGAAAGTTAATCAAGTGCTTAGTTCATTTACTTCGGGCTAGTTCGTCCCCACACAACAAATTTGCAAACACCTACGCAATCCGTAAACAAGACGAGGTCTGCTGACTAATGTGAAGTCCCTAGTACTTCCTACTAATCAACAGTTCATAAATTGTCTGTTTCGATAACTTTTGTTTAAATTTTTGAAATTTAATTAAATTTTTTTCAACATAATTTTGTCACCTTTTGGAGTTTTATTATCTATTTTGTTTCTGCTAACTATTACTCAAAGGTCGTGCCTTTTGGAAGAGATATTTCCAAATTTTAATCTACACTAACACATAATATATTTATATATCACTTAAATTTCTAAATTATGAGCACAAACATAAAAATAATTTTATATTACCCTGAAAATATAAAATAATAAGGTCCAAATAACAATATAAACAAGATGTTTAAATAATCTTTACTTTCTTCAAATTTAAAGAAGAATATTAAAATGTCATATAAAATCCCAAGTACCGATTAATAAAGATTGAAAAATACAAACATTATTTTAATACTATTAAATTTTAGGAAAAATTATTGTGTGTTTTGATTTTAATAAGAACTTAATAAATGTATAATTTCCCCCAAAGTGAAAATTTTACAATCTATTTTTTTTTCCATTTAAAATTATCAAAATAAAACAATTTGAATGAAAATGTCTTCTCTATATACTGAATAATTTGTGTTGGTACCTTTAGCACTATGAAAATCGTAAAGTTTCAGAATAACTGTTCCTCCAGTATCTCTGATGTATTTATAGTTGATAGTTGCAAGATTGGATAGTTCCTTCTGACTCCTCGATTAAAGTGCTTCTGCAGCAGGATCTGATGGGAGAGTGTCAATCTTTTGACCGGCAAATTTGGAAGTCCACAAACTGGGAAATTCCTTATGTTCAAATTTCTTGACCAATATTGTTGGTGAAAGAATGCAAACATCGCTACCGCGTGTTGCAAGATTTACCTTGTAAGCTAGCCATATACAACTATATTATTGCATTGAATTTAAGATTTAATTTAATTAAATCGAACTTGCCCGATTTGGTTTTTACAGACCGTTAGAGTATGTATGCTCAGCGGTATGCTGATGATTTTGTTACACTGATCAGATGCTTGGATTATTTTGTTACACTTGGTTATTTGCTTGGATGTTATGCAGACCACATAAACTAACCAATGTAAAAACTGTCATGGTGCTGTTTATTATACGTAGGACTGTGGAGTGAACGAACGGACACTTTGACGGGTGTATCCAGGTGGCCAGAGAATTCAATTACATAAGAATAAGGTTGAATGATGAGTTGACCTGGAATAGCCCTATGGGAAGAATTATTAATCTCAGAAATTTTACTGATGATGAGGCAAGTTTAGAGTGCAATTGGGCATTAAACATAATGGTGAATTGGATATACATCAGCATTGTTAGACCAATGCTTATGTAAGGATGTGTTGTATGGTAGCCAAAGATGCAACAGGGTCTAGAAACCTCTCTAAAGTTCAAGGTGCGCCATGCTTGTGTACTTTGGGTGTTATTAAAGGAACTCCAACTGCTGCCATGAAGGTGTTGTTAATTCTGACTCTACTAGATATTGTTATCTTGAGGGCGGCTAGGATGGGACCTTAAAGAATGCAGTTGGACAGATCGGCGACATTTTTCAGATAGATATTTTTGAAATGGTGCAGGTTTGGAGTCACCATATCGTGTTAGCTGTGTTGACAGAGAGGAATGGTCTCAAGGTGACCATAGATTAGATATATGAGGAATGCACAGATTGGTACACGAACTGGACCAAAGCTTCTAAAGGTACTAGGTTAAGTGTTCACGGAGTCAGACTCACAAGCAGCTTCAGCTTCAGCCTAAGCCTTGGGAATGCTGACAACCGTTTTTTAAGAGTAGATGATTGCTCTTAGAGAATGTGCGAGAATAAATATCGATAGAGGCTACAATGATAAGACCATCTATATTAACTTAGACATTGGGGTGTCACTTCTGACTTTGGCAAAACACATCTATACTTCTAGGATAGTGTGTGACTGTCATGTTGCTCTGAAAATTCTTACAAAGACGAATAAAGTTTTTGACTGTCCAGTTCTGGACAGGAAGCGCTTTGAATCCCTAGGCACTCTATGGAATGGAGGAAAGTGAGGAGCATCAACCGAAGTAAAAATAGGACATTATCCGAAGCATCTTAAGGGTTTTCACGGATTAGTAAGAACGGTTCTGTGAATGAGAGTGTGAAATAAGTTATATATCTGAGATGTATAACCAGGACAAGTGAATCGTGGCTCTCCTATCAATATAATATAAAATTTTATGACGGTGGTCAAGTTCGTTTTCTGGAAATTATACTTAATCGTAATTTTAATAATTTGAAATTTTATCCATTGGTTTGTGTCATTCAACCAAAGTTTAAATGTAATCGGTAGTGTCGATTTTGAGAAATTATCTTGCCGATTAATTTTATTTCATTGATAACAGATCAATCGGTATTTTTGGAGAGATTGGGATCAAAACGTTTTGTTTGGTTAAATAGAGCCTACTTTTAGCAAACTCTGATAGAATCGTGGAATTTTCTGTTTTTTCTCATGACAAAAATTGCAGAAATATGAGTTATCGAAAGAAAGTCCCAGATATCGCCAAAATGTGCTTGCATATCTAATTGAGTCATTGAAATTAGTCCACTTGTTTAGGCTGTAAAGCACAGACGCCAGACGATAGACAAACGACAGATATTATTCCATAAAACCACCTTATTATCTCAGAGGACCTCAAAACAGACATTTCAACAAAAACTAGACAATTATCGCTTGGCCCATTATATAACTTTCTATATACGTATATCTGAGAAAATTAAGAGATAATGAAGTAACCAAGTTTTAATAATACTTCCACCTCTGGTTTAGAACTCTAACGGTATCTCCTCCTGACCTAATTACAATGATTATTTAGTCTACTATTGATTGGAACACAAAGTTATTGTTACATAAAAAGTGCAAGTGTATATATTTAGTAATTGATTTATCCTTATTTGGTGTAAGTGAGATGAACGCATAGAAAACCAACACATCAAATTAAAAACAAAATGAAGAAACGCATGTTATATATATATATAAATCAACTTCTTGTACATAGTAGTTCTGTCTCGACGTATGTTTAGGTTTATTAGGACTTACACACGTGGAGAAGTGGTACTTGTACCTTCTTGACATAAAAACAACTTTCGTAGAGCAGTCTAATTAAACCATGCTTTAATGATTATCATGTACTAAAATTGTAACTTTGATGCTTTATGTTTTAACAAAATATTTTTCAAAAACTGTATAATACTAAAAATAAAACTATTGGAATAAGCTTACGCTCCAAATAAATATCACATTAGCTCTTTTATTAAAAATATTTAAATAGTTGTTATTTTGTTTTTACATAAATTGTATTATTGAACATTATGTATGTGTATAAATCACTCAATTTTGTTAAAAGTTATTGTCAAAAAGTAGAACAAAAAGTTATAATTTAATCATTTTTGAATGTAGATACACATACAGCCATATGTTCATTATCCTTATAGTAGGGGAATTAAGAAGAATCCACTCTCAATATGCTTATTTTGACTAAAATTGTAGTTACAAGTAAATATTTTACTCAAACAGTAAATATTTTTACGAAAAGTTTTTGGTGTTATACGAAAATGATTATGTAAATAAATGTAATTTATAGATTTTATGAACAACTCAAAGGTTAGTGTTGACTCCTGATTATGAGTAGTCTAATGTAATATTTATTTGCATCTGTTATATGAGAATTCATATTTATCTTTATTCAATTTCTGAAACAACTATATTAAGGTTCGAAAATTTTATTGAAGCATGCATGTTTAAAAAATGTATTTATGTTTTCACATTATTAAATTATAATATTAAAATCTTCAATACAAATATTTTCCTTGAACATTAAGACAGTAAGTGAAACGTTCCATTAAATACTTAGAGAATTGTTTACATCATTTAGACAAGTGTAAACTCTAGATCTTGGCTTAGTTCCAAATTGTTTTTTTGGTTGCCTTTACGTTACGTAAGTGTCCCATTGTTTTAAACACAGCAACTGCAGATTTACTTACAGTCTTGTTGGTAATAACTTAAATTATTTATTTTTGTAATGTAATTATTATTGCTAATTTTAAATGACAGCTATAAAAAACAAACTTTCAAGTACGCTAAACATCAATAAATCGACCCAGAAATTGAAGTAGTATTGCTTATTCTACAATGTAAGATGAACATTTTAGAATAACATCAAGGCGCAATGGTGACAAACAAAAATGAAATAGTGACTGAAATCAAATCACAGCTAGCTGCAGGTAACCTATGTATGTTCCTTCTGCAGAAAACGTTAAGGTTAAAAAACTTACTGGAGAGGATTCAAATAATTATATAAGCCAGTCATCAAACCAATAGTTATGTACGTCTGCAAAACATGAACTCTTACTGCAGTTTGAAAGAGCCCTTAGAGTATGGAAATATAATATGTTAAAAACCTTTAGTCCAGATTTTCGGGCAGAATTTTGGAGAGTGCGGATTATAGATAGTGGTGAGAGATTTTTTGGGAAGATTGACATAGTAACGCATATATAAAAAAGGAAAGACTGAGATGGATTGGACATGTTGAGAGGATGGTGGATGACCGAACAACTAGAAGGTTGTTTTGTGGGAAGTCGGGTGGACGAAAGTTGAGAGGAAGACAAAGGGTTAGATGGTTGGAGAATGTGGAGAAGGTGAAGAGATGACGAGTAGGAGCGAGGGATCGCCGTAACTGGTTACATATTGTAGAGTCGGCTAAGGTTCTACGGGGACTGTTGTTAACTAAGAAATTTTAAAACATGAGATCTTCTAATAATCTTCTAAGTCTATTAAATCTTAAATCATTCAATTTTCATGTAAAGTTATAAATCCTCGTTAGCCAAAGCGAAAGATGACCAAACATCAATGATTGCCTAATAACGTAGTCATATTTATGTGATTAGTATCTAGTTGACTGGCTACTGAAATATTCAGGTAACGTTTTATATATCTAGAAAATAAAATAAGAGTCGAGAGGAGGAAAAACTGAAATTGAAAATTGAAAACAATATACTATTATAGGACTCAATAAAAAATATGAGTATACCCAGCGTTGTCTGGGTGAATATTATTTAAGTATATATTATGTGAATATATAAAAATCTAGGAACTGAGTGATAATTGTGATAAATTAATGTAAGCTTATATTGAAACTGAAACAAGGAACTTTTTTACCTCGACATTTTGGCATGGACAGACACGTTTAGCTAGTTGTAACTAGAACTAGGTGTCGCCAAGGTGCAGGCTCAAGTCCGGTTACTGATATTGTATTTTTCAGTACGATACGTTATTTGCCATTCATTAGTTTAACGGGATTCTTTAAGCCACATACAGACAGACACACACACAAACACACACACACACACACACACACACACACACACACACACACACACTCAAAGTTAAGAGATGCATCTATCGATTGTATGAAATTAAGGAGTAAGTTTCTATAATATAAACGAAGTTTTATCACAACATAATTTACAAGGTTTTTATTTTGTTTTTCCATTTGAAAATGGCGGCCATTCATTAAATTTAGTATCTCCTAAATCTTTGATATTTGAACTTTTGGTTCTATTTTCTATATTATCTTACAAGTCATAAATTCGCAGTTTTGCGAAGATCCATTTTTTGGTGTCCTTAGAGTATAAATATCATCAAAATCATTAGAGTTGAGTTCTGAAAAACCGAAATTTTATGTTTTGGTGTTGTGGAAGTTTCTTGATATATAGCGATTCTTTAGATATCGCCAAAATATACTCAGATATCAAATTTGATGAAAATCGGTCTAGTGGTGGCAGAAGTTACAAACTATTCTAAAAACAAATTTTCGCGTCAAGTTACTCTTTGATATTTTATGTACACATAATTTTTAGTACAACACATAACTTTCTTTATACTACGTATATGTAAAATTGAAAATGCCTCAAATTTCGTCTTGTACCATGTATTAACCAAATTTGTTTATTAAACTCTATAGAGACGATATAGTGGGACAACATATTGAGGTATGTAAAATTAATTTTGTTCTGCTGAACTTCAATACCGACATATAAATAACTATTCTTGGCATTTAGTAGCTTAGTAAATAACGGTTATAAAAATTACTATTTTGCATCAAATCATCTCAATGTATTTTAAACGATATTTTTAGTTTCTTATGATTTATTTTTATTTTCATAAACTATTATTTTAAAACGGGTACACTATAAAGTTAGTTATTTAAAACGTTTGTTAAGGGACATTAATATTTCGATTTAATGAAACAATATCAGAATTTATCCTTGTAGAATAATTAGATTATAAAGAGAATCTCTCCTTTAAAATTTTGAGTCGGTTATAAATAAGAGAAGCTTCCTGTCAGGAGTAGAGATAATATTGTAGAGGTGGTATTGGCACAGACCATAAAGTAAGTTTATATTATCTGTGGTATTGGCATTCGTTCCTAGAGATGTTTTCACGGCGCTAAGTATGCAATCTAGTTACAAGTTTTATTTGTGTTCTATGAATGTGAAACAAATGATAGCCAAGATTAGGTAATTGTCATTTTACAGGTTAATTTCGTGCGTTTACTTATTTAGTAAAACCTTATGTCTGCTATTTCTTATTGAACTGAATGAAACATTATTTATTTTATTAAATGAACAATCTTTCTTCTTTTTTAATAAAGCAATCCAATTATTCACTTGTACATAAATAATTAAAGCTTTATTTAGACAAATTTTCACATAAAGAAACTAATAAATATACTTGTTTCTTAAAAAAACAACAACAATCGTGTTCATGTAATCTTTAAAATGAGAGATAAATGATATTGTGAGAAAAAAGTACAACATCTGACGTTAATACTAACGGGTGGCAAGTCCTATGTGGCGGGAAAATTAAGAACGACCATGTCGTCTTTAAAGATTAGAGTTAAAGATTATGTTTTTATTCTGGTTCATTTTGACAATCATTTAAGTTAAATTTGTAATTTTAAACTAATTAGATATGATGAATTAACTAATATAAAAAATGACCACACTCAAAATTGTGTTAACTGAACCATTATATTAGTGTCAACAAATTCGGAAAAAAACATGGCTAAAACAAATCTGTTTTACAGTGGAATACGCCTGCTTGGAATTTTTATAGGAGTTCATTATAGCACGTTGAAATTTCAGTTCATTCCAATCAAGCCTTAATTTCAAGAACAAAATCGTATATGACGAGAATATTAATCATAAATCTGCAATAATAAAAGTTAGTACTTAATTTGTAAGCGACCAAATATCATTATATATTGGTTACAGATTGATACAATATTTTCTATCTTGTTTAAATTATTTTATATCGATTTTTGGTCAAAAATATTTAAAAAATGTTCGTCCTACACTAAGGACAACAATATTGATCCAGACCAATGTTGCTCAGCCTATGTTGTATAATAATTGGTGTTCCAACCTCAAGTAATATCAATGCAAAGCTAAGAAATAATAATAACCCGAGATTGATACTTTGCCAAAATGAAAATCTAAAGGTTTGACCAATGTTGGCAAAACGATTTTACGTAAACCAAGTAATGTCACCAATAATTAATTAACAATAAACCAAACAATAATTCGTTAAATTTTAAATGTTGTATTTAGAGTATAGTTTAAATATTGGTCATAGGTTGTAAACCAATCATCTTTAGTATTCCCGTATATATTTTAGTTTCATATGTAACAATATAACAACGGGATTGGACCAGTAGCGACATAATAATATTTAAACAAAGTTAAAAAATTCATTAAAAATAAGAAATTAATTATTTTCTCAATACAGATGTTCAGTATTGGTATGATAAGGCGTTATATTGTAAACCAATTTCGTTTTGCCATCCTCGAATCAATATAAACAGACAATTGTAATTAATATTAAATTTATAGGTTATGTTAATAATACTATCATTTGTCTATAAAGAAGATGTGTAATTTCACAATTACATGTGCGAAAATTTAAAAAGTTTACTAGTTCACTAGACTAATCGAGGGCTAATTTGATTTAATTATGTTTAAACCAAGTAATGTCACCACATTTATTTCTTATAGAGTTCAGTAACGTCATCAAAGTTTATATAGATTTTTTTTATGTTTCTTAGTTTTAAAAAGTTTAAAATCAAAATTAAAAATACCAGCTTCGTAGTGACAACTAATAACTCACTTTTAAAAGTAGATACTAGTGAAAACAACATAAAAATAGTATAAGTGTTCGTACTGTATACATATATATACACGATCTAATGTATCAATTTGTTTGTGAATTTGTCCTTAGATAGATACATAATTTCTCGCATTTTTTAAATGCAAAATCAGCACCTACAAGAGCAGTTTCAAAGGGATCAAAATCATATATAACTACACTTATCTTTTTCCTGACAGGCACATTTACACTATTTTCATATTCGTTATTTATAGTGATGGGCTAAATTAATTAAGGGTTATTTATAATCTGAAACCCATCATTGGATAAGGTTGTGGATACTCAAAATTGTCAAAATATAACATGGATTGAAAGATATTTCTTATTAAAGATCTTTAGTTGGTTGAAGTGAAAACATGGGCGCAACTAGAATATTATCCCAATTAAGATGAAGCAGTAAAAGTTGATCATTGTTGATCTTTGGTTAATCTTCTTCTTTGGCGGAATTTAGAACTAAATTTTGTTTTTCTGTTAAGTTTATTTTTAGTATGCCTTTAAATCGAAATGTAGGTCAATCACCTTCTTTCGTTAAGACAATTCCCTTTCCCCATCTCTCATTATTATTAGCTATACTATGGTTCAGTAAAATGTGTTCAGTAAAGTATATTATTTAGAGGGAGATTGAAAATAATTATTAGAAAGAAAATATAGTCATTCAATCCAAAATAACGTTAAACCAGTACTAAAAAATGTTTAATATAACATTAAACATTTATCGAGATGTAGGTGTAAAATTTAGTACATGGAAAACATTCTCATTCACCAATATACATTTAAAATGATGTGGCTTCGACCTTTGTTTACACGAAAATGTCAAACTGTTAGTGCCTCCTCCCAAGGGTGGCTTTGAGAGCCAGAATGCAAACATCAATGTAATCCCTAATCACACATGTTGAATAATTTTGATATATTTATTGCAACACAAACAGGTATGAAGAGGTGAAATCTATGGGTGCCTACGACATATTGCACATTTGAACTTAAAATGTTTTTCTAGCTTTTATCAGATTCATCTGGGTGCGTAATAATTGTAAACAAATTACCTGCAGTTCCTCCGAAGCCAACAGGCAAGTACAGCAAGCAATCCCAACCCGGAAACAAGCACTAGTGTGACGACCTGAAAAAAGAAGAAATTATAGCTTTCAAAATTTATAATTCAAGATAAAATGAATGTTTGACTAACTTCATGCTCTTTAGGTTTTTAATTTATGACTTTTAAAACGCAACGTTACAACACTTTTGAACATCAATCAATTTATATATAACGTCTCTTTCTCTGTCTGTCTGTTTGGAGAACCGCTAAACGGATTTTTGTACAATTTTATGCCATGATAGGTGTGATATCTGGTCAGGTTTTATTTATTCATTATTTGAATAAAATTAGTCAGTGATGCTTTTAAGAGTTACTGTCAGCCATTTTCTAAGCTGAAAATTTATTTCATAAATACGAGGTACATTAAACATTTGAATTTCAAATACAGTATAAATTCGTTTGCACATTGATATGAATAATACATTTAAAATTGAATTGTGTTAACTTATGCCATTGCATTCACTGTGTCTACTGATCCTGATGGTCCCAACTGTCATGGAATTGAATTTTTTTTTGAAAATTTAGCTTTGTCTCCTTGCTTTTAGAGTTGACTCGGTAAACCTAAGTTCTGTGAACAAGGCTTTCTACGGTTACTTCAGCCCTTTGAGTTTGGAACTTCTTCACTTTAGTATACTGCTGTCCATTTCCCGGCAGCTTTCCTCCTTTTACTTTACTCCTATATTTATAGGGCCTCTTTACATTCTCTGATGTCAAATGTAACCTTTCTTTGCAACTGTAATCTGTGGGTTTCTCGATGAAATTTCCTTAATGAAACGTTTTCTTTTAACATAAATCAATCAAATTATCGTCTGGACTGCATGAAAAATTAGCTTGTTTAAATATTTTGAAAGTAAAATCATAATTGGTCTTGTCTCTTTATTGTTAAATATCTTAAACGTCAGTGTAAATTAGAATAAATACACATTTATAATTTATTAAAATTTAACATTATTTATAAATAGCTTCTTTTTTCTTATACTAAAATATTCTTAATAACTAGACACAGCAAATTTACTAAAATTTAACTATTGTGCAAAGTTAAAATCGATAAATTTTAAAATTTAACTTAAAAATAAAATGGTTTATTGAAAAATTATATGTATAAAAATATTGGCTATTGTAATCTTGTCTTTTTAATAATTGTCATTAATAAAAGAAATTTTAATAATTAGGTAATAGAAATATATACAATTATTTTGATGTAATAACCTGTTTTTATAGCAAGAAGATGGGTGACTTTAGAATTAAACATGTTATAATAAATTATGAGTATTTTATCATAACGGGAGTTTTTGAAAATTTTAATTCATAGGATGTAATTTTTAAGTTGTTGTTACTTAAGAGAAATGTGGAATGCATATTTTATTTATAAAGATTTATGGAATTTATCTATACATAGTTAAGTTATATGGAGGTGATTAAAAAAAAAGTTTACCTAATTTGTATTAAATATTTATTTGGATTTAAATCTAAATATCATGAAAATCGCTTCAGTGAATCTCAAGAACTATGTGTGATAATCAAACTTAGGCTTATATTGAAGACTTTTGCAATATTTTTGCGTGCCTGGAGGCCTACAATTCACCGTAAAGTTAACAAAGACCTCATGGAAATCATGCCAATAGATATTTGAAACTGAAGGAAAACGTGGCTTTACTTTTTACGATATTTAGGTTTTATCGTAGTCTTTTTTGCCTTTAGATTTCATAACAAATATACCAAATGTTATTTCTGCTTTCTTCCAATACGTTGTTAGTGTTGTATTACTTGGTTTAAATCCCATAGTGTGTTCATGTTTCATTTATTTTGGCAAAATATACGTTGAGTTTACGTCAAAATTGTGTTATTCAAAATATACGTCATTGAAGTTAACACAATAATATGCATTTGATTTCAACTAGGAAATAAATAACATAAAAAATCAAGAAAACACTTCATACACTCCAACGTGATTACTCAAAAAGATCAATAACTATATTTTACGGAAACAGAGAATTAGAAACGTATATTTGAGTTTGGTATTGACGTATAAGACCTGTATGTAGCCGTAAAATGTTTTATAATAAAAAGAAACAATGGTCTTATCAACACTTACATTTGTGTTTGGTGCTTGACAAATAAAATCAATCTCAATTTAATAAAAGTTTTACTTAAATTAACAGGGTGTAACGAAAAAGGTGGACTGGCTGTTCTTTTTCGAATTATATACATCAAAACCAATAAAAAATGTCACATATAAAGTCGAATTCCTCTTCGTTTTCAGTCTATACTCCATTTTGTTTTTTCAAAAACATTATAACTACAGAAATAAATATATTGAGTTCAAATTTAGTATAAGTATTTTGTATGTTACGTTTTACATGTGTACCAAACAACAAAACTTAATTTTAATAATTTTCAAAATGGCGGCCATTTAAATTTTTTTACGAAAGATATATCTCAAAAACCGTAAACTATACATAAAACTTATGAATCAAAATATTTTTATTTTCTAACGACAAACAAAACGGGTTTTTTAATTTTTCTGTACGTCAAAGGATAACCAAGTTATCAACAAAAAACTAAAAATACAATTTCTTGACGATTGTCTATACAATAAAACACCAACACAATTTTGAATTATGTTCATTTGTATCCATGGAAACCAAAAAAATATAAATTAAATGTATATTAATTAAATATAAATTAAGTGTGCGTTATTTGTCATATTTCCATTATGATTAATGCTATAATAAAAAGTAAACTACTTGTCAATAATTAATTATTGATTTGTTTATTAAATACAATAATAGTAGATTTCCTTGGTTTCCATAAATATAAATGAACATATTCAAAAATGTGTTGGTGTTAGACTAGTTTTGTTGTAGACAATCGCCAAGAAACTGTATTTTTAGTTTTTTGTCGATAACTTGGTTATCCTTTGACCTACATAAAAAGTAAAAACAACATTTTGTTTGTCGTTAGGAAAGAAAAATATCTTGTCAGTTTCTGTAAAGTTAACGGTTTTTGAGATATCTTTCGTTAATGATTTTAAATTGCCGCCATTTTTAAAATTATTAAAATAAAGTCTTGGTGTTTGGTACACTTGTAAAACATAACATACAAAATACTTATACTAAATTTGAACTCAATATCTTTACTATTTCTGCAGTTATGTTTTTTTTTGAAAATAACAAAATGGCGGATAGAGGGGAAATGAAGAGGAATTCGACTATATGTTATTTGACATTTTTTATTGGTTTTGAAAAATGACTACCAGTCAACCTTTTTCGTAACACCCTGTTTATGACACAATACCTTGCATACAAATGTTTTATTCACATGTAAGATTGAGAAGATAAATTAGGAGCTAACGTGTACCCCAGTCAAGTTTAACATTAAATAATTAGTGTTTGTAAAATTTGGTTGAGAAATAAAAAGGATGAATTACTGGTTCAGTTTTTAATTTCTTTAAAAACTTTTAATTTACGATTTTACAAATTTCTCATATCACAGTATACAGTTTACCTAAATGTTTGTCGCATATCATAAAGAACCTAATAATTAACCATTAATAATAATTCATCATTGAGTTAATAAATGTCAGCTTTAAAATTGAGAAGCGGTATTAATATTTCAAATAATATTGTTCCTATACTGCATTGCAACTATGAAACCAACACCAAATCAATAAATTGTTATTACTTTTCTTTATTCGTTTGTAAGTGAAAACATTATTCGTTCGATGTCTTTAAACATTAAACAAAAATTGTTCGTACAATCATTGTAGGCTACTTATGAATTCAGCTGCAGTTTCCACTGCGCCAAATTGCGTTCTACTCAACTACAATATTTATAGCTCGCTTCCTAAGGCTTAAAGTGATTATATTGATCTCAACGTAAGTGAGCACACGTCCCCGTTTCGTTAAAAATTACACTCTTTGCTCTAAAGGTTCTCCGATATTCTTTAAACTCTTACAAATATATATTGTATAATTATAAATAAAATTAAAAATGTCCAAATTTATTTTTTATACAAAAATAAAGAAAACGTGTAGCATAAAAAATATAACTTTTTACCACATAACCTAAAAATAAATCATTTATAATAATCTCTTAAGCAATTTGAGTTGGGATTCAATCAAGTTTTGCATGCAACTTATTTGGTTTTATTAACAGTTGGAAACGATGGTTACAAAACAAAAATCGTTTGAAAAACAAATTTTAAATGGCAGCACTTTGAACTGATTTTAAAAAGTTTCTTTTTACCCGAAAACGTTACACTATCTTAAAACAACACATTTTGTGCAGCATGACTACATATATAAATTTTGTATATATACATTTTGTGCTACATATATAAAATCAGTTAGAAAATTCCAAAATGGCGGCAGTGCTAAATAGTTTAAGAAAAATAACATCTCTCCTGTAAATCTTGAAATTAAAAATAATCTAATCACTTTACTGCCGTATAAGCTAAACTGATATATTCGATGAATTTGTTTGTTCTTCAGAAACAAAAATTACCAAATTTCAAAATAGCTACCGTTATAAACGCTTTTCGACATTCTTTATTATTTTTAATTCCATTAGCTCACGGATCAATCAAATTTATTTAAGTACGTCAACTGATCTTTTTTTTTTAACCTGTGGTAAGTCAATTTTGAAAAATGTGTATTAGTTGACGTACTTCAATAAATTTGATTCTTTATTAGCTATAGATATTACATAGCCTATAACTCAGATCTCGCAACTAGGCGATCTACTTATATTGATACTATTGTCGACTAATATCAAAACTTACATTGATTTTATATTACGTCAACGTAACTACTGATTAAACGCGTGGACAGATTTTAATTAAATTTGATATGTGGATATATTTTGGGTGAGTTATAAGCCGAAATTTAGGGTAGCTGCTTTAACAATAAAAACACAATACTGCGATTTTTCAAATTTGGCTCTATGATATCAATCAAATTTTGCTCCAGTATAGCATCTTACTAACCGAATTAATATGATTGTTTGACGTCTCTCCAAAAATACCGGTTTAAGAGTCATCGGTAAAAGACGAAACATTCTCCCATGTGGCTGTTATAAAATACCTAATTTATTAAAATCGGCTCTATCGATTTCGTTCACATTTTAGTCAAATTTGGAGATTAATGACCCAAACCTGTGTGTAAAATCGTAAAATACTACTCCAGGAATAATTGGAACAAACAATAAATTGATAGCTGTTGTTAATCCTTGATTAGTTCAGACAGTAAAGAAACATATATATATATATATATATATATATATATATATATATATATATATATATACCTGCTACAGCAAATGTAAAAACAGTGCAAAACATGAGACAATGAGATTTATTAATTACAAACAAAAACATCCCAAACTCGTAGATTTCAAAAAATTACATAAAAAAGATTTCAGTGAGTACTAATGTTAAAATTGATGAATATATACAAACAAATCCTTATATTTATCCTTAATATTTTTTTTTTATATACTAATAATTAAAGAACGCATTTTAACAGTTAAATTAAAATTTACGATAAGCGATTTTTAAAGAAATGTTTACTACATTGTTTCTACTTCAATGCCTTTCATTTCAATCCAAATATCACAAAAAATAAGTTCTTTACCTTCAAGGTTCTTTTTTAAGGTATTATCACTGAAGTGCAAATATTTCGTAGAAGTTTTAACGTCAATAATGTTGCACCATAATTGATTAAACTTGTAGACATAGAAAGACGATCATGAGAATAAATAAAAAGTATCATGAAATTAATTCAATACAAACCTTATTTTGAGTTTTCATCAGCGCAGTTTATTTTTAACCATAATGAAAAATAACAAATTCACCTGAACCTAGGTTATCTAGTTATCGCAATATGAATTAAGAAGTTCTATATTCACTTCTCAAACGATCACTTTAAAGAAACACATATCAATCGTGTAATTTCGTCATAATTACGAAAACATAAATCACTTTTAATCGTTGAATTCAGACGTCAAATTAGAGACCATTTAAATAAACAAAACAATATTTTACATCGACGTAAACAGAGAATATTCATTCACATCATATTGCATTGACTGTCATATAAGTCGTATAAGTTATATCGTATGTAAACAATGTTTCATGTATAAAATAGTTGAATTATGTTGTTTTATACCTTGTTGCTTAAAGGCGTAAAACCGCATGGTCATTAGCGCTTTACATAATAAACCTCTAGCCCTTGATTACTATAATAGCCTCACGATCGAAAAAGAACTTGATCAAGAGAGATTTTATTGGAAAGATGTAAGAGAGATCCAGGTGTTCCTCAGGTTTACCAAACCCGTCCACATTATATGTTAGGGGTTATGCTAATATAATAGATTTAACATAACCCAACCCTCTGTTTGACGAAAAATACAAGTTAGGTAATGTTAAAATCTTTTAATTTATTTGGAATATCGATATATCAAATATCTCAAGATACCTATAGTAAGCGCAACAATTTGATCAATAATCGATGCAAATCGTCATTGGCTTTTTTGTGCAATATCCAGTAGCTCGTCATATTTGGCATTATTTGTTATAAATTTAATGTTGAAGTTTAATTATCACGATAAATCATTATTGTCTAAAATAACAGCGAGTCGATTTAATAGATTAAAGAAAACCAGCGGATAAAGTAAAATGTTATAACATAAAACTTTGTTATATGTATGTTTTATCTTTGATTACACTAAAGTTAATTTATTTTAATTATCTTGAAAACTAGGGTGGTTTAGTTAAATTAGTTCCACAAAACAAGTTTTTACCCTTTAACTATCTTCAGGATTTATTATCAAACAATTATTTATAACAAACAAGTATCAATTCGATTAACTATTCATTGAATATCTTAAGACTACTTCATTCTCTCACACTTGCATTCTTTAAAACTAATTTACTCTAATACACAATATTATGGACGACAAATTTTAAAATCTAAATTGATTATTCAATTTACATAAAAAACAAAACTCTACAAATGTTTCTACAGATCTTGTCCAAAATGTTCTTATTAAATTTATCAATTTTATAACAAAAAACAAGACAAATTTCTTTAAATTAACTTATATTTCCAAATTTACTTTTATTTTGCCGGCTAGCTCAATTACTTTACTTTTAAATTAATTATAAAAAAAACTTGACTCTTATCTCGGGCATGGGAACTTTTATGACTCATCAAAGTGAAATACTAACTCTAATGATTATTTATTATGAAATTTTGTACTTATCAAACAATTCTCCTCGTCCGCTATAATTTTGGCACTTTTACACAACACAATCACTAACGATGCACAAACACAAGACGTATCCTTATCCTGGGAGGTCGGATGCTGCTATCACTGGTTCATTGACGGATGGTGAATCTCTGGTGATACGTCCGCTAAACTCTGTTTGGTCTCCTTACTCGTTCTCGACTACTATGGATTTCGACGCGATGATTCTCTCCTCTTCTTTTATGAATTTTATACTCTTTGACTCTATTTAAATTATGATTCTAACAAACTTCAAAAGAAACTACTAAATTTTGTGGCGGCTCTGCTTTTAAATTACCCGATGACTTTGAATTAAACCCTCAGGTTAATTCTTAACACTTAACACCTCCTACTCTGATTCCTAGCTGTAAGCCAAGAGACCTACACGCTCTTAACCCCAGTTTTAGACTGACTCTCCTTACCGTTGGATTTCACCTCTCCCGAAATTCAAGTGTAGCGTCCTCTTCGCTTATTGGTCAAAATCTCATTTTTTAAAACTCAGGCCTCTTCTGATTGGACCTCTAACTTTCTAAAATCGTTAATTTTTCTTACACGCGCTGGCTTCGCCCTCGGAGATACCGTTAGGTATTCGCTTTCTCATTTTTTCTTGGTTCCCAGTTTTTATGACACGCAGCTGCGTTGAATAGCAAAACTCCGTTATGTTTTCTACTTATTTTTTATTTATGTCGGCGAACTTTCTTCTCTTAAGTAAAACAGAATGTCTTCTTTCCCTTGTTCTTGTCACGTTTTGTACAATTTGTACAGTTATCTTCCAAACTTAACCTTGCAGCTGCTCTTTCGGTAAGGTTGCTTGTTCACATGTGTTTTTGTCTCCATTTACACATTCATACAATTATTTATTAATGTTAACTTTTTGATTGATTATTATTATTATTTTAATATTTGATACTAGGCCTAATTAATTATTTATCCATTGTGATCGTTTGAGATCGTTATACTGTATAGACAAAATGATAAATTAAGGGAGATCGATCAGGGCGAAGGTTGGTCTCATATCTACCCTCAGGAGATGCAGTAACGCGGTAAAAGTAAGTAATAACAAACTTAATAAACCCTTATGATGTTTCCTTTCAAGAAATCGTGGTTTCTTTTCAACAGTCTTTATTTTCTTCTTAAAATGTATTCAAGTACGATGAAATAATTTTAATTAAATAAATTGGTACCTATCAAATATATTTAGACCCCATGGGCATTTTCCTCTTTCTCGTAATTTGTTAAATATTTTCTGCAATTTAAATATCAAATCCTAACAGTATTTACGACAATGTTGTAAGACAGCGATCAAACTATTTGTGTAAGTTATAATTTGGTGAATTAATTTTCCAAGGAATGATGTCTGAAGTATTGTATTGTAGAGTCACGATATCTTCATGACACTTGAAGATAAAATATGATACATAGACATGAATTTAAAACATGTCCAAGTAAATTTATATTGTTTAAATTCGGATTTAACATTCTTTATTTATTCTATAATACGTAACAAATATAAACAAATAAAAAGGATTTAAAAAACAAAAACAAAAATAAATACATTTCTAATGTTATCGAAATTTTCAATATATTTAAGTAATTGATCAATTTAAGCTAATTTTACTGAAACCTAATATTTATTAACTGGTAATGTATGTTAACGAGACTAAAGCGTCTACACAAATCTTACGTTTTTAGCTTAAACAAGAAAATCATCTCACAAACAACTCCATAATGTTGATGTGAGTTAAGCCTATGGCCTAATTGAACAAAAACTATTTTGTGGAGAGCTGTGTACACACAAAGTAAAAACAGAAAAACCATAATTTGTGAATAGTTTAACCAACCTTTTGCATTTAAAAGTATTTGTTATATATATATATATATATATATATATATATATATATATATAGCCTACTATTCAATTTTAAACCTTAGAAGTTCAAGATTAAATATTTTAATTTTTGCTATTGCGCTATTTGTATTGTAGAAATTTGGGTTTTTATATAACTTTTCAGTTTTCACTTTAAACAAGAAAATTATCTCAAAGACAACTCCATAGTGCTGATGTGAGTTGAGCCAATGTCTTAATTGGACAAAAACGGTTATGTGGAGGGTTGTGTTGTGTACACCTAAACTGATAAAAAAAAAAACCATAATTTGTATATATTTTAACCATCCTTTAGCATTTAAAAGTATTTGTTTTATTATTTGTATATATATTTACTGCTAAAATTTAAACTTTAGGAGATTAAGATTGAACATTTTAATTTTTACTATAATTTCGCTATTTGCATCGTAAATATTTGGGTTTGATATAATTAAGTATAGAATCATGACATTATGATATTATTGGAGTAAGTTTTAGTTGATATTTTGTAAAATTATGGAAAAAACAATTATTTTATACAGTACACATTTTTAAACTGTTACAGATTTTAGTAGTTAACTAACTTGTTAAGAAATTGTAAAAGCAAACTTTGTACCTTGAATGCCAATTCATACTTTTGAATATATATATAAAATAAATACAACTTCTCAAAACCATGTGAAATATGTTTTAAGGATCAGGACCTGTACAAATTTCTATTTCCAAATCTAGTTCTTAGCTTGGGGGGGGGCTAAAGTAGCCCCTTTCTTATGGAAATTCGCAAATTTTGGGGCAAGTTTTGACCATTGTTACAGATGTTTGTATTGATGTTAAACACACCCCGCACACACACACAACGACATGTAATCTGAATAAATGTGAATAACCTGACATTTACGTATGTGAATAAATGAGTATGTAAGTAAAGAGAAAATACTTCACAATACTGAATATAAAAATAAGCGTTTTTCAATATTTATATTTTGACTATTAATTATTAATGTAATATTAAAATATATTTAATAACTATTTCCTTACCCAGTAGTAATGTAAGAACAGCCCTCCATTAACCCCGGGGCCAGTGCTCCCTTGCTTCATTGCCTCTCACCTGTAAACAAAAATTGATTAATATATTTTTTGTTAGTAATATTCACTAGAAAATTTCACTTCGATTTTGAACAATTTTATTAAGTATGTTATAACAATAAAATTGTTTAAGATTATTTTATATTTATTTTGTTCTGTTGCGGAATAAGATCTTTAAAGATTTTACAAAAGATAAAATCAAAGGTAGAATCAGGTTTCTGATGCAATATTCCAATCCAAGATACAGTTCTGTATTGTCATATCATTAATGCAATGAACTAATGTTATCACAAATCATTCAACTAAAATGGAAAATGTATATACAGTACATTTAGATTAAAATTAATTAAACACAAAACAATTGATGTCGCAATACACATTCAAAATGTCCACCATTTAGTTAAAGTTTTTACACTAGAACAAGGTGTTTTGAAATTCCGCATCAACTTTGGTAAAAATTTCAGAGGTGATCTCTTTGCAGGCTTTTAAATTTGATTGCAAACTCAATTTGATTCGGTTGTATAAAAAGTAATAACTTGGAAGCAAGCATCCACGAAAGCCCATTCATTACGAGCTGCTCTACTAGTAACAAATATCATCAATTAATTATAAATCGAGGTACAGTATTATGAATCTTTATTGCGATAACATATCTCTTCAGTATTGTTCCATGTTATTGATTCAATCGTTTATAATAATACAAAATATTCACTGAAACATGTAAATCTCATTAACTACAATGTGAAATGATTACTCTCTATATATAAAAACATTCCTACAGAGAACTAATAATCAATTATTGCAAGGATTAAGAAGTGAGAAATTCTGTTTGATCACCAAAATGACGTAGAACTTCAAGTAACATTCTAAATTTCTAATAAATATGGGGGATACTGTTTAGGTTTTTCAATGTTTTAAAACAAAAAATTACTAACGTTATCATGTTTACTTCTCAATTAGTATTTTATAAATTTAAAAAATAGTTGATCGTTTCAAAGTTTTGGATTTTTTAAAAAATTGATGTTGGTAATATTTCTCTAATTTAATTTTTAACATTGTTCGTCAACTGGGCCAGATTCATAAAAAAAGTATAATCGTGATGGTAAAATGTTCTTTTTTTTTCAATATTTAATATGAAACTTTAAACTCTAGTTTCTTACTTTAGTTTAACCTTGTAAGCTCATTGTACTTTCAATAATACTTTGTAACATAAATACTACTACAGAAATTAATACGGTATTTGTGATTTGTCTAACGTTTTAACGCGCAATAAAAACCGTCAATAATGCTTGTTATTACCACAATCAATAATTTTACAACGGTTCGCATCAAGTCAAGGTAAAAACATCTCTAATTTTAGGACTTGGTATTCAACAGTTCAACTTGTATTTAATTTTCGTAATATATTAAAATATTTAATATTTTACTCTGAACTTTTAAAATATTGATGATTTTATGTTAATTAACTATGGTAATAAATAATTTATTGGACTTTTATGAAAGTTTATTAAATGGAGAGATTATTTTTATGTACCTTGGGATGTAATTAGTTACTTTAAAAATAGCCCAGTAATTTGTATTAAATATTTTATTTTGTAATTGCTTGTGAGTTTTACAATTACGATTAAGAGAGCAATGCGCCTAATCCTGTAAAAACAGATTATGATGACAATTGTTATATGATTTTATTCCAATAAAAATTTTTAGTAATATATATATATATATAAAATATTGTTATATTTAACAATAACAGAAAATGTTTATCGGGTTATTTAATGTTTACAAACATTCTTGAAATTTGTAGATTATAGTTTAATGAAAACTTGATTATTTCTTTAAATTCAATGTACTGCATTGAACATTTACAATAACATTTAAATGCAATTTAAAACTGAGTTTATTTTACCTATAGTTGAAACATTACTATTTAAGTTTTGTAAAGGAATTGGAGTTTAATTTCAAAATCATTTTGACACAATTTTACCTAGCTAAGCTTACAACATAATATAATATTCATAATATTATCATATTGTCACCATTTTTTATTAATAAAATATTATTACTAATATAATTATTTGCACTCAGTTTGAGATATATTTTTAGTTTTGTTTTAATGGCTCAAAATGATAACAAAAACACATTGGAATTCACAATATATATATACAGTTGATTATCTACATTGTTTTTAAAAATAAAGATTTATACTCTGTAATAAGAGATTAAACTTGTTCTATCATTTAATTTTATTAGACAATATTTACCAGCTATGAAGTTTAACAAGTTTTCAAGTAAATCTAAATTAATTCAGATTTTATTTATTATTATTATTTTTTTTAAGTTTAATTACAATTTATTCCATTTCAAAACCGATTCTAATAAATAAGTTCAACAAAATACAGATGTATTTTAGTAGTACAAACATTACTAAGTAATAATGTGTGTAAAATAAATTGGAATCTTATAGGCTGTGTCCGTTTTTTTTCGACAAAAAATAATACCTTTAGGACTAAAAAACAACAACACACTAACAAATAGAAAGCTAATAAAAAATATATTTCTTTTTATAGTAAAACTTGTTAAAAAATTATTAAAATTAACAAAGAAAATTTGAAAATACACAAAACAAACTGTCTTACATATTAAATATAAGACAGGAAAACAAATGACAATATAAAATAATTGTTTCAACCAATATTTTCAATTATGATCTATAATGAAGTGAAATAAATAAATAAAATAATAAATATATATAGTATCTGTTGCTACATACTATTTATTTAAAAAATGTTAAAATATCAACTTACACAACCACCTATATGTACTTGGTATCACACATTCATGTACATGGATATAACGTATCATTAAGTCCGCAAATCAGTGAATTTTAAATATAATTAAAAAGGCTCCAATCCAAAGTGGTATACACCCAAATTTAAAATTCTCTTTTAAAATTCCAGATTTAGTTTTGAAAATATGTCTATATCTGTGACTTAGAATACCCATTTCTTTAAATGAAACTCCAAACACCAGTTATGGCGAAACTCGGCAGACTCAATAAAGTGTAGAATTTTACTAAATAGCCTATTGTGTTTGTACTTTATTTAACATGGAACGACCAAGTTCCTTCGGTCGTTGGTAATAAATCGTACTTCTTTAAATAATATTACGTTAAACGATATTATGTGATATAAACGTGGAGCTATACTAAAGTAGATTTTTGTTGATGAAATGTCAGTTTTGTACATGGTAAGGATACAGCAGAATAATTTTTCAAATAATAACTTTTTATTGAGTTTTCAGAATTACTGTAACTACTGAAATAAAATATCTAAGTACTGTACCTTATATACTTATAAGTAACTAAAAAGCAGAATCTCTAATTGTACAAATAAAGATCAAGAATGAGTCATATTGTTTACTTTAGATATATCACGAATAATAATCTGAAAAATATTTTATGTATATTACATATTACATTCAGAGAATGGGCGTATAAACCCAAAGCCTACATATCTGCATTTTCATAATTCACAAACCAACTTCTATAAACTCATAACACATAATAATATTCAAACAAACCAACGAATAAACAGATTGAATGAAAACTAAAGGAGATTTTAGTATATATTAAAATAATTAATATAAGTAGATCTACAGTTTATAAACGTTATCTATTCAATTTCCACTTTCACGGGTTTCCTTTCATTCCTCCTCTAATCCAGATGATCTTCTACCTCTAGGCAGTTCAAGGAGCATTTAGAACGAGTCGTCTTACAGGGCTAAGATTTTATTGACATAAAATGCTCTTACTTGAAGCGCAGTTACTCTAACGTCTGCAATGTTTAGAATCCTCTACACTCTTGTTTTTTTAAAAGAATTTCCTCTGAATCAAACCGTTTCACGATCTTCACAACAATTCCGGGAAGATTGACTGACCGTTGCTTAATTAAACGATTAAACATATTAATCATATTATTAAATGGTTGGTCAAAACCTTGAACAAGCTTTTTTACAATTTTCACATTTTTGTTTGTTTTTGTATGTACGGGTATCTATGAAATTCCAACATATTTTTTTCATGCATGTTGCTTTGCTTTAACATCTCGAGCTCCAAACATAGAGTTTTTTTGTTGAAAACTAGATTTTCTTGATTTAAATCATCAACAATTTCAATAAAAAACTATGACTCTGCTTTGAGATTAACAACCATGAACTTTACCTCCAGAGTCTTGAAATGACACGATTCTATTGAATTAACCAAACTTTTCTCACTCTTTTAAAGTCAGTTTGAAGATCTTGAGACGTTTTGAGTATATCTTCATATTGAATGTATTTTTGCGATGATCAAGCGAACAAGGCTCACACGTTCAAACTTAATCATGATCAGTAAGATTCCGTATGACAGCATAACTGGAGAAAAACATTAGCCGTTTCCTGAGGAAACTAGATTCACATAAGCTATAAAAACTTATACCACTTAAGTCAAAATTTAATTAAATAGAAGAAAAAATATGACAGGCTAATGAGGATTCCAATAGGAAACGTAAGTTAAACTGATAAACTAAGCGAACGCCAAAAAATCCGTATTTCCGAACGCCAAAAAAACGCCAAGCGAAAAGTCCGTATTTCTCCATTGAGAATGAATTACAAAAAATAATCACGAGGAATCTTTAGCATTTTACCAGAATCGAACTAGAAGAAGGCATATTTAAGGAGATGAAAAATTGTTACATTTTCTGGAAGTATTTGGAAGCTCTGGAACATTGAATGTCTCTATTCGCTGTAACACCTCACCATATAGAGTCTGAAAAACAATTAGTTACAAGAACCAGGGACACTACAATACAATGAAACATGAAAACTTAGGTGCAAGTGGAATCGTTCTAGTGATGGAAGTCAAGATTCATAAACACCCATATTGTATATAGATTTTACCTAATTACAAGATAATTTCAGTTTATTAATAATTATGGTTTATTTTTATTTTATTTTATCTATGAGTGAATTAAAGATAGGTGATACCATTGTGTTGAACTGTTAGTTCAATGTAGCTAGAATGTTCTGATATTGTTCCAGCTTATTAAGCTTATCAATTTAATTTTGTAAAATTTTACGAGATCAAATAAAAATCATATAAAGATAAAAAATATTTTTTTCTTTAATAATAATAATAATAATAATATTGTTAATTTATGAATAACATTTATAATTTAATAACACATGTGGAAAATAATCGATTATTACAGCAGTTGAAATGTGATTTCTTATTTACGATAGTTCATTTATATCTTTGCAGACCCAACCTCTATTTTAGATTCTAACGTTCATAAAAATAATGTTAAATATGTAAGCAGATTAATAGAATAATAACGATCTAAAAGGTATGGGCTAAATGTTATTTGAAATCTTACAAAAATCAGGATATGTCCAATTTTTCGATTTACAAAAAGAATTCATTTTTAATAAAGCTAATAATGAAAATTACGTAGAGATGCAATTTTTGGTTATTTATGCAATGAAGATATCTTTTCAGAAGATTCTTACTTTTTGCCTTAATGTATTATTGTTGATGTTTTTACCAAAATCATAATAATTAATTTAGTTTAAAAGAAGATACTCCACATATCCAATTTCTGCAACAACAACCAGCCTTTGTACCATACGAACATCAAACACCCACTCTATGTCTTGTTAATGAGAAACAAGGTACTGTACAAGTCTCTCCATTTATTACAAATAAACACGAGAAATATCCCTATTCCTTCCCATAACTCTGTCATAAACACGAAATTAAGGTTATTTTTAAAGTTTTGACTTTTTTTGTTTTACAATAAAAACTGATTTATTCAATCAATTTGAAATACAATCTAATAGATTTAACAGCTAATTGTACAATATTTGTAACGGTTCTAAGAATAACATTTTCAGTTTAAATGAAATAATTGTAACAACAATACATCATCCATTACAATTATTAATTAATGAAGGTTTAAAAAGCAATTACTTACATAATACGGGTCTTGACACTGTGGTCTTAGGATATACTAGAAAGGATAGGGGCATATCATGAAGATCCTTTGCGTTGACTATGCGCGCTGGACAATGAACTCACGTCATAATACCTTTGATTATTGTGACCAAAAGAGTTAAGCTGTTTGGAGTTCAATTTTATAATAACCACACTCACACGAAGAACTAGTTAATCGACTGTTAAAACTAGTTGAAGTTACAAATATGCTAAACTAACATTAGGGGGTTCAATAGACTAAGTCGCTGTGTCTGGAGTTTTTAATTTCTGTAACTCTCTTTTAAAATGTAATCTAACTACATAACTTTACCCTTTTTGATTTGGAGTTTGGATAGAAAATCTGATACCACCAATGTCTTAGCTTAAAACGATCTGTTATATTAATTGTCCTTTGACTCCTATTTACATTCGAAAAACAAAGGTTGCTCCAATTCCAAAGGATTCCAACCAAAATATACTCCAAAGGTAATGTTGTGTATTTCATTGTGAAACATACTTTAAAAAGTAAGCATTATTGCTGTATATTAGAAACTTCAACGTTTATAACAAATAGTTCCACAATGTTTTCGTAATAAAATGTAAAAATTTTAAAAACAATTAATACATATTATGTTGGCTACAAAACACTAAGCCTTATTAAGAATCATATACCAAGAAATAAATTCAGATTAAGAAAGATGTTTGGCACTTTCAGCTACACTTTAAAAAGTGTATGACAACGCCGTTTTACTTTGCAGGAAAGTTTTTAACTTTTACCTCAACACCTTGACAATACAAGCACATGTTCAAATTACGAAAGAGCTCGGCAAATACCGGAGTAAGATTCTTGAGTGTTATTAATACATTCTTCCATGTAATGACGGTGTAAATTAGTAAAATAAATATACTTAATAAATGTTACAATGGATTATTATAAAATATATCTACTTTTTTTTTTTTCAAGAAATTTGTTACAAACAGTTTTATTCCCAGAAAGTTGGGTTTATTGCGGTAATTACTATTTTACAGCTATAATTATATTCTTGTCCAATTTTCAGTAAATTTTGTAAAAAAAGATTCACATTGACATCATACTTCAAGTTTTGTAAAATCTGAAGTTTTGTTTTAATGAAATTTTCCGTTGTTGGTTTAAGGTTCATATTAAAATTTACCACTTTATTAAAACTCCCTACTTTTACCATTTGGCAATGATTGACATTATCAATGATTACCTGATATTAGTTACTTATTGAACTGTATTATTTTAATTATCAATTATTTATTATATTTCTCTCTCCTATTTCTTTGAAAAGAATTCGTACTATATTGTTGTTATTTTTACAAAAGTCCATATCAGTTTTTATTTTTGAAATTAACCAAGAATTTTAGTTTCAATAAAATATAACCTAATCCAACCTTGTTCTAGCTTTTGTCAGCTCGCATAGTTAAATGTCTATAATTAACAAGACCTCTTTGTAAAACCAAAAAGGTCTACTTTAAATTGCCTATTACTACTATTCGGGCTCTCCCCCCCCCCCCCGACGTTCGTTACTATTTAGGATATACCGATAAAGATTTTAGAGAATGTGAAGTTTTATACCTCAAACCAATTTAAGCAATACTTTTTTAAGGACCCCTAATTTTGAGAGACGAGACAGCATTTTTCTAGCTAACCGTTTTTTTAACACAAAAACACAAGCACTAACACCATATGACACTATATTCATTGTCACATTTTGTGGATTATTGAAGTTTAAAAACTCCCAATGGTTCGTGTTTCAATCTCTTTACAGGAAATATCTAATCATCTATTCAAAAAGAATATGTAAATATTGGAGAGTTGTGGAAAAAGTAAAATATATACGTGTTAGAGGAGTACCACATATATAGATTTACCAAAACTACTTTCTCCAATGTACTTAAAGACAAGTTATATTTAAATCCCATATGAATGTAGGTTATGAAGTTTTAAAATGTTAAACTAAGTTTTCTAGTGAGGAGAAATACAAGCACTGAGTTCTAGGTTAAAAAATAAAACGTATACAGTAATTCTGTACCTACTGCAAATCTGAGACATATGTGAGAAAATAAAAGTTGTTTGTTTGGATATTAGTACATGTGTTATAAATCTCCAACGGTCCCCACAACTTAAACACCGTTTTCACTAAAGCTATTCCTATATTTTTATTAAGAAAATCTTTTTTAGTTTAGCCTCAAAGAGGTTTTACAAACTTTACTTTTTATCTTACATGTGTTTGAAAATTGGTGCTTTGTGTGTTTATAAAAAACAAAAATTTGTTAAAAATAAGTTTTTGATCCATCATATAACTTTCTCTATACTACATACACTAGAGAAAGTAAAAAAATCAAACTGGTTCAGATTAATTTTTAAAAATTTTATGTAACAGCAGATATTTCTTGTTGAAACTCCATATTCAAGGATTAAATAAAGCAATAAAGCTAAAGTTTTAAAATATTTTCATAATATAAATGAGCTACAATTAATTGTTTCGCTTTGCGGCATCATCGGGCAAGGCATAACATTTGTAGTCATTTATATTATTAAAATATTTTGAAACTTTAGCTTTATTGCTTTATTTAGTCCTTGTTCAGGTGGTTTGAAATCAATTAATATGTTTGTCAGTAAATTTCGTTTTGTAATATACATTTTTTTTTTTAATATCCGAGTTTAATATCATTCTTACTCAAGTTGAAACTCTGAATGAATGTATAATTGTGAGAGAAAATAGTGCTTGCACTTATGAACTAAAAAGCATGTCTAAAATCAATTTAAAAGAAACTAAAATTTTGATTCCACTAACTTTTGTCTTTGGGATTGTGAAATATGTGTACAAATCAACGCAAACAAGTAAACAGTTATTATAGGAAACAATTTTGTACTTTAAATGTCAGATGTTATGCATACAAAAGTGTGAACGTGAGCAAATTGTGTTGGGAATGATATTTATGTCCTGTTTGTGTAAGAGGGAGAGAAGGGTGAGATTAGTTTGTTTGCTGAATGTGGTGTTTGGACTTGGAAAATGTGGTGTGTGTGTGTGTGTGTGTGTGTGTGTGTGTGTGTGTGTGTGTGTGTGCGTGTGTGTGTGTGTGTGTGTTCGATCATTAATATCTCTGTAATGTATGGATGATTGCCCTTCTGCGTGCATGTATATTCATTTTAGGCTAAAACAATATAATTGTTTTTTCTATCTTTTTGCAGATGTATATTTTTTCAGTTTTATTTGATTTTTACCAACGATAGTTATACTGAATTTATTGTAATTGAACGTTTTCCATTTTAGTTTTTATTTTCATATTTGATATTTAATGTCTGTACTGTTAAGAATAAATACTACATTTAAATTTAATAAATTATTCATTATAAGCTGAAAAAGAAACTTAGGATTTTACTTTCTTATATAAAATTATGCGATTTATAAAAATATGTATCCCAAGATTTTATGTGAAAGTATCAGTTTTGAGTGAGACACTCAGGGGCTCAATTTAGTTAGTACGGGCTTGGCAATCACAAGGGGACCTAGCTGTATGGTCTCTCTTGGCCAACTCTTGTTTTTTCAACCTTGACGCTATTAGGATTAGTGGTATTTATTTTATGTATTTTTATAAGGCGATGATGATCGAGAGGTTTTTGGTCTTTAAATAACAAGGAGAAAAGTATTGAGTAAGAAAAAAGTGTATTTTTAGTAATCTCTATCTGCTGTCTGTGCAGTTTCTACAGCAAATAGGTGAACCAAATTTGAATAATGTCAGCATATTCTATCCATATATACAATAACTTTTTACATAATACAAAATGTGAGGGTAGTTGTCATAAAACCAGATTTCAAATGTTTTCAAAGTTGGCGCTAACGATTTTGATCAAATGTAGGCATTGAGACTTCATATAGGCTCAACGAAGTCTATGGATGCCATTTTCCCAAAAAAGCTGATTGCGAAGTTAGCATTTAGAAAAGAAAAATGAAATATTGCGCTGTTGTAAACGTTTTAATGTGATGGTTTAGAATAAAAGTCGTTGTGGCAGAACTCAATAACAAAAATACAAATCGCGAGTAAATTGAAAATACAGAAATTAACCCTAACCGTGGTAACTTTGATTCATTTAATCAAAACTTGATCCCAGCCGCATAGGTCGAAGATTTGCGGGACGCCCTGGCATCATTTCCCCCTTTTAACCGACAACTTCCGAACTGGCAATTTTTATACGGTGATCAAATAATACGTTTTGTTTGGACGTCTAAAGCGTACATTTCTACACAATTTATATAAAAATCGTAAGTCATTTTGAGAACATCATAATTTTTAATTAGAGCTTCCTTCCAAAATATTGAGCTTAATTGTAGTTTGATTTTGTGGAGTGAGTTTGTTGCAAAGTTAGTGTGCCGTTTATTTAACTACGTCCAGAAAGTTTATTTCTTATTCAAAACAAATTGTTTGAACCTAACAAAACTGTTTATTTATTTTCAAAAAGAAATTTAATTTAGAAAAAAAATCTAATAGATAGGGTTTATAGGAAATACTTTCATATTGGTTGTAATTAAATTGATTTTTTTATTAACAAACTACTGCATTGTAAGATTTAAATTTAATATTGTTTGTCATTATTTGTTGAACAACTTTCTTATAAATTTGTACTTTTATTATGAAGAATATTATTATTTACTGTTTTGAGTCTGTTGTTAACAATCAAAATAGATTGTCAACCTTAATAGGCTACTACCTATATTCTAGAAAAATGATTTTCAGACTTTACTATAACTGGTATTTGTATCTCTGGTATATATTATTATTAATAATAGTGCTACATCAAATTGGTTACTCCTCTAAAAGTAAAAAGAAAAACTCAAAACAATCGGCTTTTACGTACTAGTACATGCTGTTATGCTAATTTTTAAATTTCGTAGCTTCAAATATATACCAAGTGTCCTAAAAGTCCCACCCCCACTATTATTTTTCTTATAAATGGAAATAGACAGATTTGTTTGAGGGAAAGTTTAGATAACAAAAGGAGGAGTTTGTTACTAAGGAGTTTGATAACTCCTTTTGAGTGATACTTCATTTTTCACAATTCGATTGGTCGCTATGTTGGGTAGGATGAACTTAGAGACCTCTAGTTTGGCCATTATTCTTATTTTTTAAAAAGGCCTTTAAAATGAGGTTTCACTCAATAGTGGTTGCTATTTAAAATTCTTGACTTACCCCCAAACTACCCCATTTTGGGGGTAAGGGTTGAAAATGTTGATACTTTAAAAAACTACTCCTTTGGTTATCTAAACTTTCCCCAAACCAAATCTGTCTATTTCCATTAATAAAAAAAATAATAGGGGGGGGGGACTTTTAGGACAGTTGATATATATAATTATAATAATAATAATAATTATTATTATTATAAAGTTAATCCAAATGTCTCCAATTTCTTAACGCTATAAATTGGCGTTTAAGGGTTTCATTGTTGGTATTAAAAGTTTTTTTTTCCATTTAAAATCTAATAATAAAATTTGATTTGAATATTTCGTAATCAGTAGTCTAGTTTTCATGAGAATAAAATTCCATTTACATTTTATGGAAATTAACTAAAATTAATTCAATCTTTGGTATTATTATGTGAATTTTATTATGTATCTTGTATTAGTTGTGCGTTTTGTATTGTATGCTATGCATGTTGTTTTAGGCTATTTATGAATCTAGTATTATTTATTCATGTTATATTACGTAAATGTTATTTTAGCCTACTCACGAATGTATACTACTTATATTACGTATGTTAAAATACATATGTATTAATACGTATGTTCAAATAATATGTATTAGTATGTTGTTAATAGTACTATGAATGTGATATTGTTTATGCACGTTTTTTTAGTTTATTTATGATTTTGGTATTACTTATGGGTGTTATTTTACGTACACGTGTTATTTTAGGCTACTAATGAATGCGGTATTCTGTATATTACATTTCTTGTATATGTTTTTTAGACGATTTTTGAATGTGGTATTAATTGCGCATGTTGTTTTAAGCTACTTATGAATGTGGTATTAATTGCACATGCTGTTTTAAGCTACTTATGAATGCGGTATTAATTTCGCATGTTGTTTTAAGCTATTTATGAATGAGGTATTACTTATGGACGTTATATGTACACATATTATTTTAAGACACTTATGAATTCAGTTTTATACATTTTTCATTTCATAGTTGTTTTAGACTATTTATGAATTGTCTTATAAGTTACTTATGGATGTGGTATTATTTATATATAATTTACGTACACATGTTATTTTAGGCTACTTATGATTTTCGCAATTACTTATGTATGTTAAATTATATATAATATTCATGATTTTTAAAGGGTCTTATAAATGTGATATTAATTATGTATCATAAATTATGCTACTTATATATGTTATATTGCTTATGCGTGTTGTAATGAATTATAAAATTCTCTAAAATTATAATTCTCTTTGTCTGTGAGGTTTCATTCAGTGGGTGGTAAAGGAAATATAATAAAGAATAAGTAAATGAATACACATAAAAAGGTATTAAACATAAAAAATTACATTAAAAGAGCATCATTTTAGTTTTATTAATAATAACTACATTCTTATAGTA
Organism: Aphrophora alni; assembly: GCA_963513935.1. Lineage (NCBI taxonomy): Eukaryota > Metazoa > Arthropoda > Insecta > Hemiptera > Aphrophoridae > Aphrophora > Aphrophora alni. The sequence goes on from OY740767.1 coordinate 100,243,163, forward strand.
GACAATGGCTTTGCTTTTCGGACTCAACAAACGTTATCAAATTTACAGCTTTAAAAAGGAGAATAATATAATTCTGTTTGTTTGAACATATTTTTCTTATCCGATTAGCTTATTACACGAGGCTGAACTGTAACTGACAAGAACTGGTTTCTAAGTGGAAACCCCACATGTTAAGTTTAAGTAGTCTTTCATATGCAAATTAAATCAATACATTAAGTGGTTAAGTTAAATGTGAAAGTACCTCATGTGCCTCGACACGTATTTGCAGACCTGGACGGAGTTGAAGACGCTGACACACTGTACGCCTGGCTATCGAGCGTCATTCCCACGCATGCGTACCTGCATTGGACATACTTGTAGCGGTGATCAATTAGCTGCTGATATGATAAAGGTTAACATTTACTACCTGCATGACGTCATATTGCAGTGGAAATCTGTTAATATATTGTTTTAACATTATCAGTACAATAAGTGTAGGCTTACTTAAATTCTGTAACCTATTAATTCTCTGGGGATGTACTAGGGCTTTTCTATCCAATTAAGATACATAAACTGAAGGGTGGTATGGAATGTGTATAGTGATCAGATTATTATCTTAAACATTAGGGCCTGTAACTTGTTCGTATATACGTAATAACTGTTTGCCTTTCTCTACTTAAGAAATTTTATAGTAAATCCTAGTTCACTCAGATTTTTGTTTCAGTTGAAAACAAACCCTTCCGTAACTATTTGAACTTATTTCACTTCATAAGAACATGTGAAAATATATCTTAAACCTCTCTATTCAATTTTGTTTACATATTTTTTGTTTTTGTTAGTGGTTACAAAAATAAGTTTTTGTGTAATAGGCATACAGTAGAAATCACGAATTGTTTTAATTAGTTTTACAATTTTACAAGGCTGACAAATTTAGGCTGAATATTTATTTGACTTACTATATAGTTAAGTCTTAAATTAGGGTTTTTGAAAAAAAAATTTACCTGTTTATATGTACGTATTGGTATTCACATTTACATTAACAGTTTATTTTTATTAAATCATTTGAAATAACTTAATTTCACCACTCTTTATTTATAGGTAGACAATTTACTAAAGAAAAGGGCACAAGGAGGTCTCAAGTCGTAATCAATAAAAACTATTAATGCTTTATCTTCAACATTATTGAAACGCGTATGGACAAACTAAGTGCTTTAAGCGAAAGAAAGAAAGCTCAACAGGATTTTAAATAAATCCAAAATTCAAAATTTGAGCGGAGACGAATTATTTCATTTTAATCAAATAACCCTAAACAATTTTAATAGGTTCAATATATATGATAGAATCGTGATTAACAATATCGTAAGAATTTTAGGTGCTAAAAATACATAAGTTGTGAAAAAATAATTCACAACTTTTCAAAATTAGTGCTAAAAAAAGGAAGATAACTATTTATTTTTCGGGATATTCTACTAACAAGATCAATAGAGGGTATATAACATTCATATTTTTGTGAAGTTTCATAAAAATAGGTTGAAACCAATTTGAAATATAAGGGTAAAATATATTTTTCAAAAACTAAAAATAAGATTTTTCAATAAATTAGGGTAAATAAGTATCAGCAAAATTATGATTAATTATTGTAAATCTCCATAAGCAAAGCATAATTAAAGGCATAAAAGATAATTAAAAGATATAAATTATAATTAATGATTTTCAACATGCAAGAAAAATAAAAGGAAACATAAATAGAATATGAGAAGAGTGTCAGATAAAAAATAGAGTACAAAGTTGTCCAACTTAATTAAATTTTATTAATTGATAATTTACTAAAGCAAAAGAAAGCAATGAAAATAATTTCTATCAATTCAAGTTTGTAGGTAATTTGTAAGAAAAAATAAAGAGAATAACATACCTAAAATTAAAATCTGATTAGCGGTTAAGACGTTTTGAAACTTCAGTAAAAATGTAGAAAATTAAATTAAACTTTGGATGTAGTCCAGATAACTTTGAGCCATAAGCCAGGGTTAATGGTTGAATAAAGTTGTACCTAGAATATACTACGAACTTTATGAAATAGTTGAAATAGAATTAAAAATTATATTTTTATAATAATTTAACTGTAACTGAAAATCAAAAATTTTGTGAAGTCTTTCTGGGTCTCTACAATTTCTCTCAACAATCAAATAGAATCATTTTATAAATAGGAACTAAGGTGTACTCTACAATAAACGAGTAAATCAATATTTCATTAGCAAGTGAATCCGTGCTTAAGTCGGCACATAGTGCATTTCTATAGAAAATCAATCCAGACGTTATAGCGGTGATTGTATCGGAACAGCATTAAATTTGCATTATTTAAACGTTAGTTTCGACAGAAAATCCAAACTGAAGGATAAATTTTAGGAAAGAAGTAAGAAACTTTTGTACTACGAGTTCCGCCGTCTTCTCTTTTCATATTTCCAACTTCTCTTTCAGAACATTACCCACAAGCTCTAACTAAAACTGTGTTACATTCTCCAATTTAGCTCGGGACTCTGCCTCCACTGTATAGTCAACATCGTCCGCAAAAGTTGTTACCCTAACTCTTTCTAGCATATCCACACCCAGCAGTCCATCGAACAAAAATTCCATAAGATTGGGCCCAACATAGACTTTAGCGGGCATACCTTTGTACCTTTATCACCTCTCACTCCACCTTCCAATCCGATACTATTTCCACCATCCTGCCGTCCAAGTACTACCTTATCGCTCTATTTATCTCTCCCGTGACTCCCCTCTGTATCAGACTTTTCAATATAGTAGGCCATTAAGATCTGTCAAAGAGACAATATATTCACATGAGATACTAGCCTTTGAAACTTTGTCTATCACTCTTCCTGCCGTTGATCTACCGGCTCTTAATCCACATTCACTGTTGTTTAGCAATCCTCTATTTTCCGCAAGTTTAATCAATCTTCTCCATTCACTTCTCTAACACTAAATGTCAGTATATATGTCCTAGATATAACGTAAGAAAGGGAAGATAATTTGTTTGTGTTACAACAATGATTTATCTATTTTTATATTTTTATACTTATATATTCGTCAAACTGTGACAAATATAATATTATATTTCTGTACATTTGTCTATCAAGCATCTAAGCAAACTACTACTATAGCTAAAACAAGGCCGGGACGAGTATTGCTAACATCTGGGACAAACTAGGAACTTGAACCTTCTCGTGGGGGGGGGGGAGTCAAAATAATTTGATCATAATAATCATTAAACATTTTTTAACGGTATTTTAATGAACCAACCAAACTAATTCCGTTATTACAATTAAACAAATACAAAATTAAATATTGTTAATTGAATCTTGATCATGTAATGTGGTTTATAACTGTTTGTATGATATTAGTAAACATATAGAAAAAAATTTAATTAAATAAAACCCGTTTATTTACTGTGTTGATCTTATATTATAATAATATCTCTTGAAATCTCAGCATGAAAAGAAACTAATATTATAATAATGGCAAATGGAGACTGTCTTATGTTATATAAAGATGATGTTAAGATTGATAAACCTCTGTTTATTCATGTAAGGCCTAAGGGAGTTTGAAATGTCGTGTCACAAATTGAATTAAACATTCATGCTTTCTTTTTCTTCCTTATTTTTTGATAAAAGGAATCTAGGTGATTAATTTGGGCCATAGCTTTATTCTCAGTAATAGCATTGGCTGATAGCACTGCCTCTCGCGGGGTGAAAAACTTTTACTAAGCCATGAATATTTCTCACTCCCTTGTCAACTGTCACTTCAATTCTTTCAAGAAATTGATTAAAACGGTCAATATTCTTCAGTATACTGTACCAGAAACAAGTCAATACAATAAAACAAATTTGCTCAGGATTTTCTGCAAGAATTACACTCAGCCTTTTTTTTCTCCAGAAGAGAGAGGGATGGTTCTAGAATCTTGATAATGATAAAATGCACTTGTACAACATCAACTACTTCTAATTACATCGATCACTTTGTTTTACTCCTAAATTATCACTAATAGCAACTTTTGTGTTTTTCCTTAATTTTAGCTAAAAATTTTTAATATTATTCAATTAATTATAAAGAACTTTCATAGGAACCATTTCAAATTCAGATCATATATTATCAGTGAACCAGTTTGAGTAATATTATGGTCATAAAAAACTATTTAATAGTTGAGGTGCTGGTTCGAATTGAAAATCTTGGAAGCTGGAAATTAATGTATAGCTAATATTAAACCTGCAATAATAGAGTTTAGTACAAATGAAACAAAATAATTAACGAAGTACAGTTTAACTTCAAATAAACAGTCTGAGCATCAAGAACAAGAGAAACCGGTATTAGTATTTAGATTTTACATACTAATTTTATGTCTTTTAATGACAATTTTGCTTATTTTGTTTAAAAGGTTCAATCCTCATATTTTTACGAAAGCTTTATTTTATGTGCTTAAATAATATACAAAGTGAGTTTTAAGACCCTTCCCACAATATATTTTTTTATATAATTTAAGTCCGCGTATCTATATTGAACCTAAATTCATTGGTTTTGATGCCCTCATTGACTGTCCAACTCCAATTGGAGACGGCCCACAGGAAGTAGGAAAAAATTCTTAAATTAGAGCACAGGTCCGATATATACATCAAATTAAAGCTCTTTGTTAGTAGAGAACAGTTCCAAGAACCGGATCTCAAAAGGTTTTTCCTATCGTATATGACAGAGTTTTAAATTTTACGTATATTTTTATTTTAAGCACAACAAAACATGAACAATGCCGGCAAAAGCGAGGTTTTTCCAGTAGTGTATGATGCTCAGAAAGTTTTATCAATTTATGCACCATGATAGAGACTTGAAATAACAATAATATTCTTCTTTAAGGTGAACCTGAGATGACATTTAAATATTATTTACATGGACCATATGATAACATAGAATTTAATGTAGCCTAATCATAAAACAAAATATTGCGTCATCAAATTTGTATTAATGGCTGTCAGAAGATCATTATATTTTTGTCAATTACTCCCTAAATGTATATTTTAAACGTGATTCAATAAATTGTTTGAGTCGAAACCTATACTTCACCAAATTTTGTAAATAACTAGGAGCCAACATTAATCTTTCAATCACGTTATTTAAAGTTTTACACCAGATTTCAATACATAATTTCAGCATAATAATTAATAAACATGTTTAATTTTTTTATTACAACACAAATTGATAGACTGATATAGTAATATATATAGTTTGTTTGTTAATGTTTTTCTATCAAAACTTTAAACGAATAAAATTGTATTTTAATTTGATATTAAAATTTAATAAATAAATATTGAGCATGACTTGTGAGATAATCCCAGATAGAATAAAATTCGAATACAAGATCTCACAAAAATTACGTTTACTTAATCAAACGCATTTCAACGACAAAAAGTCGCCATCCTCAGTGATACATGAGCTACAATAACAAAACTATAACTAACCAAGCACTTTGACAACCACGTATTTATACAATATTAAAGAGGCGTGGTCTAAACTTACTTTCTAATTAAGGCGTTAGAAATACTCACTTGTATTAAGTACACGTAATTTTTGTGAGATCTTGTGTTCGAGTTTTATTCTATTAAACTTTAAATCGTAAAAATATAATGAATTTATTTAATATAAGTATTACCTGATATATTAGCTTGCAACTTGTTTAAAATAATAATAAATATTAATAAAACACGGTTAAATAAAAAGGATTTTATTTACTGTGTGTACTATAAATCAATTAGACAGACTGAAATGTTGAGACAAGACTTGGAAAACATGGCATTTTGCCCGGGAAAACAACTTGCCACTAAAACTTAACTGTCTTCAGATTCATTTAACCATTACTTATTTTTTCACTTTTATTTTCATTACTTAAAAAACAATTGTTTTACAGTACTAGTTAATTAAGTTGATTTTCTTAATCAATTATGTTTAATAGGTAATATTTTGTTTGTTTTGTTTCTCAACTACAAATATAAATGTGTATTTTATAATTTATCTGCATGGTAAGCTCAGAGACCGAGTAGCTACGACAGGTTATTCTAGTTAGATAGCGACCACAATAATGTACATCAACCCCAAACCGACAGGTTACACTTTGGGAACTGTATTTTGTGAGCTGATGTCTGTTGCTTGCATGATCGCTCACTCTACTCTAATGCCTAACCTCTCTCGGCCTATGGTTAATTTACTAGACTTTCTCACTACGGTGTATTGTTATCGATAAACCCGATAATTAACTTAGTACCTTAATATAACCAGTAATTGCAAATAATAAAAGTCGATCGTGAACATTTAGATTCTACTGCGTCATCAAAGATGACCCTCTCTTCACATCTCGTCGCCTCATGGTGCTAACAATTTAAGTATATAAAAATTCAGTACTATTAATTAAACTTACAGTCCACTCTTTGACAATACAGTATTTATCATTCAACAAGTATTCTATTATGTTCAACGTTTAAATGTGAATGTCTCGAAATTTATGACAAAAACTAATTTTTCAATGACACTATTTTTGCATAATTTCTTGGTTTGACTATATAATATAAATCTTTTGAAAAATATCATTTTATTGATCAGATGGTTCAAACGGATAGCTGTTCCGAAAGAAATGAAGAATGAATTACCTAAACAGAACAATATAAATAGAATTTATTTGTAATATATTTTTTTGAAAAAAAAAAAGTATGATTGTATTTTCTTGAAGTTTACAACTGAACTTCTTTAATTTACAGATTACTTTTATGGTTTTACCTGAAAAGACCAGAATATTGCTTTTCAACTGTGCAAATTTTATTAATACGTCTGACTTCAAATAACTTTTTTAAAGTTTGTGTTGAGTATATACAATAACTTTTAAAGGATAAAATAAAGTAAAAGCTTAAAGTTTCAAAATTTAATAGTATAAATGAGCTACAATTGTTTCGCCTTGCGGCATCGTCGAGCAACTGATAATTTACAGGTATAGACAACTATTAGTTGTCTAATAGTTGTCTATACCTGTAAATTATCAGTTGCCCGACGATGCCACAAGGTGAAACAATTGTAGCTCATTTATACTATTAAATATTTGAAACTTTAAGCTTTTGCTTTATTTTATCCTTGAATATGGAGTTTCAACAAGAAATATCTGCTATTACATTAGAGTTCAATAACTTTTATGTGATCTTTTGTTTTTGTGTAACTTTTGCTGGCAGGTGTGACGATCAGCCAATCGAACACACTTCCAAATATTGTACAGTTTTTTAGTCTATTTATATAAAAACAATATCAAAATTTAAAAACTAGTTATTAAGTACGTTATTATATTTAATAAGTTGTTTGTATTTTTAAGTATAATGTTCTTAATTATACCTATTATATTAATATTGATATCTATAGGTAGGTAACTGAAAATATGTTAATAATATAATGTGTAATATGTGTATAATTTCATTATCAAATTCTTTTATTTTTTTTTATTTTTTGATTTTTTTTACATATTTTCTTACGTGATATATTTGGAAGGTTTTTATTTTCATAATTTAGTGAAATAATTTCAATTGTAGAATTTATTGGGGACTATATATTGAAACGTCTAATACTACCCAATAGAAGGTAGATCAACTATCCTCCAGATGTGAGATGAGCAACCAAACTATCTCACTTTCAGAGTTCCCCACCTAAGATGTTACAATATGGGGTTTTCAGGTATAAAACAATATTTTAAGAATGTTTTATTCTTGGTTATTTATTTATTTTTAAATCATTAGATGTTTAGGAATTAAGCATTAGATAGACCTACAAATAATCGATTCCCATCAAAATGTTACATAACTAATAAACCGTTTGGGATACAAATCAGTTTTAATGGGGAACTCCCCTTATTTTTGTAAGCTTTAAAAAGACATGGAAATCAAATTTGAAAAAAGTGCTAAGTTTCAATAAAAATAGGGATTTGATTTTTTTTTTTAAATTGGTAACTCCAAATTTTTATAATGGAAAGTTATTTTTTGGTAAAATTTGAGTCTTTCTTAAATTGGCACTCCATATATGCGCTCAATATTCTATCAATTGTTAGGTTATTTTTATCTTATGCCAACAATCCTCAAAGATCCTAGTGGAATACCGGTTTCGACCGTTAGTTGGTCACCTTCAGGTTCCTGATATCACTCTTTTTTGTATCATCCAATTTTTGGTTTCGTCATGAAATTGTATTTAAAATGTTTTGATTTTTTATTTATACATAGAAACATGTACACCAACACACAACATTTTGAATAAATAACATTCTGCACCCACACACAATACAAATCACACACTAAATGTTTAGTATTTAGCTATGTTAACAAACTGGACGAAGTTCTATGTTAAAAGTTGACCGGTAACTGATTCTTTGATTAATCCTGGAGGCTAACAACACTATGTTCAATATTCTAATTCAAAAATTATTTTGTCATGTATATTATTAAAAGGGTTGTATTAATTTTATATATTGTATAAAAGTGTTAATTGTATTTTTAATTATGATTTTCTTTACTATTATTATTACTTTATTTATACCTATGACATAATTAATAAACGTTAGGTTATCGAAAATGCCTAATATTTATGTGTTTAATTTCTTCTTTTTGTATCTATTTTCCCTTTCTTTTTTTACATATTGGTAATAATATTTATTTTTCAAATTTTTCTTTCGTGGTCTAATTTAGATTGTAAAATTTATTGGTTACTATATATTGAACCGGTTAACCCCATACAACATACAAGGCAGCTCCAACCACACTGCCAGGTGTGATGAGTAACTAATCGAACTCCCCTCCAAATACTGATAGTCAGTTCGGTCTAATTATTCCACAATGTCCATCTGAGAAAACCGAAATATGGAGTACATTATGTTATTTCTATTAGTTATTTTATTTTTTGTGATATATTATTTTATTGATACAGGTTCTATTAAATAATAAACGTTATCTTAAAGGAAATCACTACAATAATATTTATGATTAGGTTATTTGTTTTATATTTCATAATTAATTATCATAATCAATCTTATAACGAATTTGTCATTGCCTATCATATTTTTAATTTTACTACATTTAAGAGCATCTAATTTTTCTTTGTATTACAAAATATAAATATAAACACAAAGCAACTCAGTATTTTTATAAACTAAGTAAAAAGTTAAATAAATTAAACACTGCATTGATTGTATTGTTCTAAAATGATTGGTTCTTCAAGTGAAATTTACATTGTTTTTAATGCAATTATATGAACATTGTGATATGCAAATCGATATAAAAATTAATTAATATTGTAAATGTTTATGTGCTGTTTGAACAATTTCTTCTGGTTTAGATTTAAGTTAAATTTTTGTATTAAGCATTTTACATATATCCTATATGAATTTTATTTATGAGGCTGTTGGGCTAATAATGATATTAATGTAATATTTACAACGTTTGTAATTAATTTATAATTTACAATTTGTTAACAACAGTACAGAAAAGAAATGATTTACAAGAGCAAATGGAAATAAAGGGAGTACGGGCTTGGCAATCACGAGGGAATTTAGTTCAATCTATACTTTCTTTAATGTAGTCTTCTTGGGTTAGATCCCTCCCTTTCAACATGTCTATCTTGACCAACTCTTGTTCAACTCTTGATCCTGACACTATTAGAGTATTCGAAGGCAAAGGGTCTCTATTATATGCTTTTTTCCCTTCCTTTTTTTATAAAGCAATGATGAACTGAGACGTTTTTCCCTTCAAAAAGACAACAACAAAAAACAAATCACACAAAAGCAAATCCTCGCTGCTTATTAGATGCAATTGAGCATATATTAATTAAATCAAAAGCCAATATCTATATACTTAAACATATAGGATAGATAAGTTATTATAAAATATGTATAATTTTTACATTAAAAATATACACAATAAATAATACCAATTAAAATAGTTCATAGGAATAAATATATGAATAAATATGGGTCATGAACTGCCGGTATTGTTGCAACATCATATGTTTAATATTTCAACATAAACTTTAATTTTTTTTAATGTTATGTTAAAGAACAAACGTACGAAGAAAATTATTTTTTCTTAGGAATTTATTTTCATTGAATATCAAACACTTTGATTTTTCGAAATTGTTCGAAAAGTCTAGACATTTTCTGAAATTGTACACGATAATTAGATGATACTATTGTATACAGTGTCAAGTAATAAATATTATTGTATAAAATAGGAAAATAGATAAAAATGTTTCAGTGTCCAAAGGAGCATATATCTTGTAATGATGCTGAGAGAAAATCCAAGTGCTAGCAAATTGAATACAGTATTTAAAAAAATATATGTTCTTGTTTATATTGTTATAAAAGTAATATATTACTTTTTATAACTATTGGTAGAAACCATTTTGGTACTACAGTATATACCAAAATATTATATAGTTAGTGAAATTTCTAAAACATTACTTCAGAAAAGAATAAAGAATAAAACTTATATTTTCAACTTTTTCATAGAGTAAAACTCATCTCAAGTTTTCAAACTACTCACAAATCATGTCTGCCATTTCTCCAGTCTTTCTTCTCTTTTGTTTACTTTGGCTCTACTAGTAACACAGGTGTTTTTACCTCGGTAAATATTTTACTTTTTCGATATTACACATAATAATTTCGCTCCTCAGTAAAAACTACCTAATTCCTCGCTTCAATTCAGTCCATCATGTCAAGTGAATTTTTTGCATATTATAGCATAATTATTATGTTAATATCTTCAATAGTTATTTTAATGTTCATGAGAATTCCGCTGTTATATAATATCTACATCATGTCAGTAGGAAGCAGTAAACAATTTTCTAAAGAAAAATAAAACATAATGTGTTTTTCACAACATTGAGGAAAACCTCATCCATGCTTAATCTTCCACGCCTTAGACCTTGTTGTTCCAATAAAATCACTATTGAGTTAATTTTGTTAGTTGTTACCTTTGTTGTAAATTTAGTGCAGTGTTAAGAAGAGTATTTATTACCCTATTATTTTAACTGTTTCTTAATTTTTCAATCCAATGCCAATAGCTAACAAATTATAATGGTTTAAAAAACCGCACGAATAGTGTTTTTCATTGTAAATTTCCTTTCATCATCCCAAATCAATAATTAAACCCATTTTATTTCCTATTAAATACAAATTTTATGTCTTCAATATATAGTAATAGAGATCTATAATATTTCTTTATTATCTGGTAGTATTTATAAATCCATTTTTAACCCTCATTTGTGTCATTGTAAAACCATTTAATTTTTTATTTATTTTTTGATGACAATTATGTATGCTTTAGAACATGAATTAAATTCTCCTTCATTTGTGACTATTTTTACTCATGACTCCATTCTTATTTCTTCACTTTACTCACAAATATTGACTTCCTTGAACATTTTTTACCATTCCACAAAATCTTTCAATTTTTTGTATGTCACACATTTCTCCATTCCACCTGTCCCATCTTCTTAACTCTTATTTTTAAACTTTGTAAGTTATATTAAACGCAATAGACTAATATTCCATTCTATTAAATAGTAACTTCTGCATTCACTTTATCTATCTAGTCTGATACCCCTTTTCTCAGTTTATCTATTAGTGTATTGTGAACAAATTTTCAACCTGTCATTAGCATATTGTACAATTCTTCAAATATAACATTTATCTCTTTCTTCCCCAATAGGTCTGAACAACTTCCTTACTGATACTTCAATATTGCTTTCTTCCCCCTCTACACTCATGAACATATGAAATAAGTAAATTTCTTACTCTTTTAAATACTTTTAAAATTATTTTTCAATAATAAAATATTCAATTTATCTTCTCTCCAACTATTTTTCTTTAACCTATATTTCATACTTAGTATTATCCATACTTTATGGTTCATTCTGCCTTAACATTTGTTATAATACAATCAAAATGTTGAATTATATGTATTTCACTTCATGTTTACAATATCTGTGTTATAAGTGATCTCTGAACAATTCAGTTATTAAACAAGAATTCTGACATCTATGCACTCATCTGATTCTTATCATTTCACCATCGTACATGTATTATAATTTCCTCGTACGTTTATTTATAATTATTATCTATTTCTTTATTTAATATGGTTTCTAAATACTATTTAATTTTTAATCTTTATTTTCACCATCTGTAATTCACTCAATGCAAACCTAGATATTCAAGACTAATTTGTCCTAGTACAGTAAGTTTCTGTTATTCATACCTTCATCTTCTTCCTTTTTAATATTGACTAATTTTGGATAATTGAGAGTCTATCATGTAGCCTTTGTATTCACCTCTCTACTCAACAGTCTTCATTTATTATAACTATAAAATAATTTCTTTAATTTACTCTTCTTCCAATATGTTTATTGTGGAATTTAAATCTTTCTTTTCATACATACTAATAAGGTGCTTACTTATAAGACCTAACATGTTTCTAAATAAGGTCATAGGTTTGTTATAGATTAACCTACAAATATAATATTTTGTTACATTTTATTTCATTTATAATAACTATCATTTAATGCATTTTTAAGCATGTTATTAGTATTCAGTACCGTCCTTACATATATTTATTACAACTTTTTCATAGTTGATATCACTCATTTTCTTAATAAGTGGACTATGCCCACATTTTTGTTTTCCCTTTAATCTTCTTTCTGTCATTTAGTTGATTTAATGTTATACAGCCATTTTTTCAATTTGAAATAAAGTATTTTGATCATTCTGATATGTTGACTTATTTAAAGGGGCTAAACATTGAATCAATTATTTCTGTTAGTGAAACCAGTTACTAATGTTCTAACTCATTTTTGATGGTTATGATTAACATTAATAATGTAAAGTTCTTTTGAAGTCTAAACTTAAAATGCATTTACTCATTCTCTAGTTCCTGTTTCTTTTTGTCACAAATTTTGAACTCATGTTCTCCTGTACAGTGGTCTCAAACAACACCAATTTTACAATACTTGGTCTTTTGTTTATAAGACCATCTTTTACCCTGTAAGAAGCTTTTTTTCTATAAATAATCTATCCTTCTTCAATAAGTGATTTCTTATTCTCATAGAACCCTTGCTTTTCAGTGACCAAAACTTCAATAACCTTTCCCTCTTTTATAATAATTTCTAAATTATTTTTGTGTGACAGATCAACTTTTATTTTGTAAATTCTATTATATTTTACTTGTCTCTATTCTATCTTGTTTATTAAAATAAACAAACATTGCAACCAATTGATTTATTTGTTTGCCATTGGCTGTCTGAATTAGTACCCTTTTATTAAGTTCGTAACATTTATTTTCTCATCTGTAGGTTTTATGTCACCTTTAATACCTTCTTCTATCTTAATTGTTGGCTTCGGGCTTATAACTTCTAGTTTGGAGTTCTTCTTAATAGAAGGCTGGATTATCCTACTTATTCCATCTATGTCTGCATATGATCCTCCTCCATAGAATGATGATCCTCCATGATCCTCTAGAGAAGGATCATAGGTCTGAACATATTACAGCACACTTCTATTGTTCTAATCTTTCAATTTTCACTACCATACTTTAACATAGTCCAATATATCTGGCAATATTGTCCAGCTATAATCTCTATTACCATTGTTTTTCATGTTTAGTAAGCATGCATTTTGATTAAGCCACTGATAAAGACATGTATTAGTATTAAAGAACCTGTAACAGCTGATTTTTTATATGCTTTCCTTGAAACTGACTTTATTCCAACGTGAATGTAATTCATGATAAATGTATTCCTAGTACTTTTTAGATTAAATTGTTATTTAATCATAAATGCCATAAGTTAACTTGAAATTTTCTGTGGTCTGATTTTCTGCTTTGGCAAATTGCCAGTTCCTCAAGTAAATTTAATTCTGTGCATTACATTATGTGTATTTTGAGTTGATGGGTTGTTTAAAAAAAAAACAAGAAGGAATATGGGTTTCGGTTTTAAAGAATTTTTTTATCGTTATGTTATACTATTAAGAAAAGAAGCAATAAAATCTTATTTTATTCTAATATCGTAAAATGTATATTATTTAGGTGATACTTTGTCTGACGGGGTAAAATACAAACAGGATAGAAAATTTTCCAATACTCTGGTATTGATAACTAGTCACACAGCCGTTGTTTTATGTTAAACGTATAACTAATCGCAATGCTGTGTCCTTTATAGGTATATTTGGTAATGACCACTGCCTCAGTTGGACTAGCTCGGAACCATTATTGTTGTTTTAAAAATTATTATGCAAAACTTTTAAAAACATAATAAATTGTGGTCACAAATGTAATAATAAATGGTGACAAGTGGTCACCTTGTCACTCACCGATCCCCAAATCAAATGAAAAATATCGGTTCGGTAGTTGTCACTAAAAAAAGAATATTATCCATGAACATTGAAATAAATATTTATATATTTAAATAACACCCTAAATTTGATATCCTTTTTTAATGTACCATAAACACAATCTCAGCGTTAATCACATTTGATTAAAATTGACCATTTAATTACCGCATTCAAGGTTCATTTCATCAACCAAATTTTTATTTTTTTTTGCAGTTTATTATATGGGTTTGAGTCATTAATCTTCACATTTCACAAAAATTTGAATTAAATAGGTAGAGGTCATATCTTGAGAAATTACGTGTTTTATAACGAAATCATGGGCAATTTTCAATATCCTATTTTATAACTCATGAACCAGCATTTTGGAAAGATCACAACTAATAAGTTTTGTCTGGGTCCTTTGTGGCTACATTTCAGCAAAATTCAATAAAATGTACAACAGATTTTGAAAACATCGTAATTTTCTGCTTTTTCTGATGGAAGTTGCCACAAAATTTTGAGCTATGAAGAAATGAAAAAGTTCCGAAGCATAGTTAAAACATGGTCACATACCAAATTTTATTAAAATCGGTCCACACATTTGGACTATACTGTAGGTACTGTATATATGACAGATAAATAAATATATATATATATATATATATATATATATATATATATATATATATATATATTTCCATATGTATAGTACTGTATATATATATATATATATATTAGGCATATTGTAATTTGAAAGTATATAAAAAGATCAAAAATTATTCTAGAGATAGTAAGTGTTGGTCAACTGTAAAAATAACTCTTTTCAATCGGCACCTTACTCAGATCCAGATCTAATTCAAATAAAACCATGTGTTTCTTATGATATTCTCAGTAAATGGGACTTTCCCAAATGTAGGATAAATTGACATTTCAAAAGTCATTAAATGTATTGTATTGTAGTTTTATGAATACATTACAATAAATATATTATATTTTTACAGTCTGTTTTTTAAAACAACATATTTTACTAGTGTAGTACTTTTTTTTTAACAGAAATAAATTTTCATTGTACAGTTATCACAATATTTAGGGATGACTAATCAAAAGCTTCAGTTTGCTGAAATTTATGTTTTAAAAAAACACTAACCACCCAATTCTTGAGAGTTTATATTATTTGTATAAAATATATTACTCTTTTACATAAATATATTGATTTTTAGTCTTTTACATATTGTAAAAAACTTGGAAGTTGTTTTTCAAAGAGTACTACTATGATTTCGTTGTTAGAGAATTTTTCTAGGGTTGACATCTTTTCTTTAACTAGCTTATATATACATATATATATATATATATATATATATATATATATATATATATATATATATATATATAATATATATATTATATTATTCAATATGTTTATTCTTGAAATAGCTCAAGATACTATTCTCTTCTTTGAATCTTAAATGTGTTGATTAAATAGTTTGTCTTGCCGCTAACAGAGAGAAGTAGCAGTACATTTCCAAACCTAACTAAGTTAAACCTTGGATTTTCTTTTAGGGAAGAGACTAAACAATAACAGGACAATAAATGTAATCAATTAATTGCAATAAATTTTATTAATCTAGAAAACTTGCATTTGGTGAATATAAACGGAATAGACTATACGGTTACGATTTTTGTTGGTACTTCGTTACAACGTACGCAAAACGCGTTACAGTACGTACTCATTACGTGTTGGCAATGCAATTTTTTTTATGCTATTTTATAGTGTACCCTATTTTTAATTAAAGATAAAATGTCATTCTTTGTATTTCGTGATTATTTGTTTCATACAATGTTAAAATGATGTTATACGATTTGGAATTTAAATTATTGTTCAATTTAGTCAATTTCTTAATAATTCTAAATTAATAATTCCTAAATTTATTTATTTAAAGTATCATAACCTCCTAACTCGTTTCATCATCAAAATTTATTATGTTGTGAATTATTTTTATACTTGATAAAACATTATTTTTTATTATAAGAATGGCTCAATATACAAAAACTACTAGTAGTTGACTGAGCATCATCTCACGACCTACGTTGTAATTTTGTAGTGAAAGTCGTTATAGTAAACTATTTATGCTTGCTAGTCGCGAGTATCAAACAATCTATGGAAACGAACAATGCCAAACAGATGTGTGAATGTATTGAGTGTAAGAAGTATGTGAAAGTTTTAGTGTGTTAAGTTAGTTACAAATGTGTAATTTTCGATTTAAATATAATTACGAATTGCGAGTCTGTTTAGTGAAGGGATAACAATTAATTACATTCGTACATCTCCATACTGTAAGTTTTTTGTAGATATCCTAGTCTGTATGTTGCCATTTGATCTTTATAATACCATTATAGCCTAACCTATTTTACATACAGCATCCTAGCTTATTGCTATTACATTTATTAATTTGATGTAATATAATTATTGATCATTATTCTTTTTAATTAGGCAGGACTAGTAGAATATTTAAAATTTGAAAACTTGACATTGTATTTCTTTTTATAAGCAGGTCTAAGAAACATGTTTTTTTGTTCTCTGGTGTAGAGCCTAAGTTCCATTCAGAGACCTACTACTACGCCTACCAATAATTCATATAAATTTTTTGTGTTTATCTGCAATGTTTATAGCTAGAACACTTTTGCAGAAAAATTGTTTTATCAAAACATTTTACCACCTTATAATAATTAGGCCTATCAGTAATAATATGTAAACCTATGTAGGCCTATGTAACCCAATGGACCAAATAAATCAAAATCATAATACCTGAAAATAATTAGGATGTACATTTGTCTCTGTACTGCTTTTCTTTCAATTGCCTTAACCTTAAATATTTTAGAACTAAACACGATTAGAATAGAACACTTCTGCAACAAATTTTTGGTAAATATACAGAAGACATGTCCGATCGATTTTAAGTGCGAATTCTCGGCATTTCGCCTTCAAAATTGCGTTTTGTCGATACTTTTCGTTTATGCTGAACAAAACTTTTTATATTTCCCAATTCATTATTTGTGTCCAAAAACAGCGATTTAAAATGACTGTTTTATAAATTTGAGGTTATTTTGACACATATTTCATTGTTTTAAATAAAATCTATCGATGTGTTTTAATTCCATGCGGAAAATAGTTCTGTTTTAAGAACTGTCAAACTACGTATCATTTAGTAACAATCATGTCGTATCATACGTGCGAACTACTCCTATATGGTTACCTAATCAGACCTAGCTAATGAACTACAGGTCAAGGATTTACCTTGTACTTGAACTATAGTTCTTGTACTAGGTCTGGGTTTCAAAGACCTAGTCATCATGAATCCTAGATCAGGTAGTAAAATCAACCTGTATTAGTGAATGAAGTGCGCATGCACCCCACGAGTGAATTCAATATGGCTACATGATAGAATTATGTAATAAATTGTACAATTTCTAAGATTGTGAAGTAAATAATGAATTGTGAGAGTTAAGAAACCACTAGTTTTGTTCATAATGATCAAAAGTCAGTGGCGGCCATAGCGGGCCCGCGGTGCGGCGGGGCCCGCAAGCCTTGACCGGGATTTTTTCGGGAAATTTTACCGGGACCCGGACCCGCGATGGGCCCTGCCACACGGGCCCCCCCTATCATAACAATATTTTTATGAGTATTGTCAAGAAATTACTAAAATAAGGTAAAATGTCTTCAGACAAGATTGTGCATCGTGCATCCAAAACGGCAATAACCATTATTTTTTAGAGAGCAGTATTTATTATTTAATGTCATGATACGAAGTATGTGTATTGTTTACCATTTGCCGATAAGTAATGCAACTATCCCTACGCCACGCATCGCAGTGACTCACAGGCGCCGGCCGGCGAAAAGATAAACATCCGGGTAAAGATTATTGGGAGAGGGGGGCCCGATGAACAAATTTGCGGAGGGGCCCGCGGGTTCTTATCGCCGCCACTGTCAAAAGTATATTTAGATGAGTGATGAGATCAACCACAAATGTCAGTTTCTAAAGCCAGTGATCATCTGAAAGTTCGCTGACAGGCTTGTCTTATTCAGTCATGAATATATTGCAATAATTGTTCGTAGCTCAAAAAATCTTTGAAGCCAACCGTTAGCCAAAATCCCTCTATTAAGCCAACGCACCTCACATTGATATGGAATGTCTGGGTACTGACTTTCAATTTCTGAAATAAAATTCGGTAATTCTGCACAATTATTTGGTCAACCCCAAATTTTTTCATATTTTACTACGATCATAAGGACGTTCTCAGAAAGCAAGAAACATAAAATTTAAGGCCCGCAAGGCCATCTGCCGAGCGATAAGAAGGTTCAAAGTCCACGCGATAACAGCGGCTTGCAGCAGTAGCGCGGAAAGCCAGTTGTGACAGTATCGTTATGGCTAGTGGTTCCTCCGATAATCCTCTTTTATGTGACGGGTGTGAGAACACGGTACTTAGTTTCACGGTTTTAAGTGAAGATCAGGAAAAATTAACACGTTTTTTGTACGAACACGGCGTTTTGCAACGTACCAAAGTGTGTCCAACATGTGGCGGGTCGATGACGTTAAATGAAGAAAAACACGCGTTTAACTGTTGGAATAGAATCGAGTCAGTGAATAGTAGTAAAAAAAGGTCAAAATTCAGTGTAAAAAATACGTGTCGCAGTATAAAAATACGTGGTTTGAGAGTCATAATTTGTCACAGCAAACTATTTGTCGTTTTGTTGCCATCTGGATGAGGACGTTGAACCCGGCGATTACTGAGGTAATTTCTATTTTTTTTAGTTTCACATACATCTCTACAGGCCTATAATGACAGGTTTGGCCAGATAGCTATATATATAGCTACCTGGCCAAACCTGTCATTATATATAATTATATAACGGTACTGTCACAACTGGCCTACCACGCGTCTCCCGCAAGCCACTGTTATCGCGTGGACTTTGAACCTTCTTATCGCTCGGCAGATGGCCTTGCGGGCCTTAAATTTTATGTTTCTTGCTTTCTGAGAACGTCCTTATGATCGTAGTAAAATATGAAAAAAATTGGGGTTGACCAAGTAATTGTGCAGAATTACCTAAAATTCTTAAATTGGTGGCATTTAAGAGCGTGGGATTGCATATAATTCACTACCTTAACAATAATTTGCATTACTTCCGAAACATTGATGTTTTCCCCCGCAAGGCTTGTTGGTGAATAACACAATGGAAGACCATAGATTTCCCACCTCCAGGATTTTGAACAGCATTGCATACATATCCTACTAATCTTCTTTTACTGCCACACATACTTTTCCCTCCATCTACAGTTATCCTTTTGAGTTTTTTAAAAGTAAAGTTGTAGCTTAGAAATAGTTTCGTTTACTTTAAAATTTATGCTTAGTAAAATTTATATTTATTAGGTAAATTTACTAATAGTATTGTGATACATAGGCCTATACAAATATTTCTTCCAGTGGATACCTAATTTATGAACAACCTTACGGACACACAATATATTTCTTTTGAAATCTATTTTATCGTTTAATACACGTAGTATTCTCCTGAGAGTAGGTCTGTAACCCTCACTTAAATGAAATTCATGCATTGTCTTGAGGATTACAGATAAGTCGAAATCATTGAATGTAGTTTTCAAATTTTTTCTAGGCCTAGTCCATTTTTCCTTAGGTTAGTAAACTTAGGCGATGTTATACCAGACATTTTATTCGGTCTGTTCATTGATAATTCTCATAACACTACTAAAAGATACATAGCAAGAAGCAGCTACTTTAGTTTGTAAAGGTTTTTCACTTAAGCTGTCATTTTTCTTTTTTCATGTAATCGTAAACATTATAAATAATCTTCCTACTCTGGCCGTGGATCACTTTTCTCTCAACAGACTTACTAGCTGGCGTTGTGTGACATTCCTAGAGGCAACAGCTGCTACACAACACTGAAATTTTTTCAGAAAGGCCCCGTAACACAAACACCACGCACAGAGTCATAAACCAAATGAGGGGGTTATCCTGTGCATGCGCAAACTTTCTCTTTGCCACTGCGCATCTCCAAGACAGTTTCATCACTCGCCTCACGGCCTGTACTTGTGCCAAATCGATCACATCGGTTGACTGATTTAAAACAATCAAATACCACTCAAATTTTTTACAGGGGTCTTGAAACTGGTGACTAATGTCAGGGCCTATATCTTCTGTTTGCTGACCGACTGTGTTTGCAGACAAGTTAATGGAACTAAACAATTTCTGTTTTTCGGGTCACAACTCTTTAACCGCATTTTCAATGCAGGTTTTTACTAACTTGGCATTGGTAAAAGGCTTGCCAGCATTATCTAAAATGTGACAGATTTTGAAACTTATTCTTACAGATGCTTCGTTTTGATGTTTTTGCTTGGTATAAATGTCACGTTGAAATGTAATAGACTTTTTCAGAGATAACACTTGTTCTGATTGAATATGACCTGTCATTTCAGCCTATTTGCTTTTTGAATGTTTTGTTTCATATTGTCTTCGAATATAGGCTATATACTCTTTCAACATGGATATGGTTTAATTACAAATAAGACACAGAGCAGTGTTTTTGTTTTCAACCTCAAAGTAATCGATACACTATTTTCATTAAAAACACAACACTTACTGTCAACCTTCTTCTTTTTGGACACTGACATTACTGAAATAATAGTTATAAAACACTGGCATTACACTAAAACACTTTATTAAAAAGTAAAATATGCAACGTCTAGTTAGCATCATGGTTCATCGACAACTTCACTTTCGATATATGTCGAGTGACCATTGACTAGTCGAGTAATGATGTAAAGATGTGGGTGAATGGGAGTTAAGTGCATAGGGGAAATAAGAATCTGGCGTACTGTACCCTTGGGCTACTTTATTACTCCTGTTTAGTAGAACGTGGTCCAAACACGTAAATGAAATAGAGTTTGGGCCGATTGGAACTTACGACTGGGTGTAGCGTACTGCTTTAATTTATCATATAATACAAAACGTTATCTCTTTTAGTTAATTGTTCGGCCAGAATGGACCGTTATACCCAAGGTAGTCGGGTAGGCAATGGACCAGGCAAAACCTCTTCGTAGTTTTAAACCCCTTGATAGCCTCTCTTCTTTCTTTAATGTTGAGATTACGTCTTTTGGCTTTCAGTTCACCGAGTTGCCTTATAGCATTGTCAATCAGAAAAGCCTGGTATATCTGGACATTTAAGGAGTTCATCTTCTCCCCTTGCTTGCTGAACCATGCAGATCCCACGAAAAGTTAGGGAAAGAACTGTCAACCCAGGCAGAGCCCCACATGCCCAGGCAAGGCTATTTACTGCCAGGAGCTCACCTAGTTCCTGGAGGCTCTGTTTGCTTTTCTGCTGGATAGAGACCAGAGACATTCATCCCATTAGGCATGGGGTCACGTGACAATTATGGTGGGGCTGAAACATAAGAATCAAACAAGAGGAAGAAAAGATCTTCAATAGATCTTCAGTAGAAACAGATAGTTAGTATGTAGAGATGTAGAGGAGTTATGCTGACTATAGAAAGAAAGGCAAGAACAAGAAGAAGAAGAGAGCTGGGATAGGCTGTTTGCGATTGGTAGTCCAATCGGGGAGTGGGATTGCTAACCCCTACACCACATTTGTTCTATTTAGCCTAGGCCTACTATGTGATGATTTATATATATCAAAAGCTTTATATTTTCTCAATATTGCTTATCTAATTTAGCCTAGTTCATTTTAATATTACACAAACATAGTTTTATTATATAAATAAAATGTTTTTTATTTATGTAAGTAAATCGAAGTTAACCTAACATAGGCTAACTTGTCCTAAATGTCAGTTATAACTTCAAACTGTCATGTTCTTAAAATGTACTATAATACCTAAAATATTAAAACATAATCGTTACGAAAGAACCCAGTAAAAGATCATCTTTTTAGTAGGCTACACTTTTTCATAGTGTCATCTTATAGGTACCTTTAATTTCCTCACTGATGCAAAATTATGGTTAATAAAAGTCATATTAAATTAGAAAGTTGATTATTTTTTTAATAGGATACAAAATTTAAGGATAAAATAATATGTACAGAAATTATCTATAAATCATCATAAGTTCTCAAAAATAAAAGTTTATATCAGTCTGAAGCGATACAGTAGCAGGAATAACACTAAATAAATGTCTACAGCTGTTTTGATAGAATGCAAAAACTTGTAGGATTATGATAGATACCATTGTAAGTTATGTATTATAAACCCTAACTTACATAGTCTATCTAAAAACAAAACAACAACAATTTAAAGATAAAACTACTGTAATAGAATTAACTTCGTAGCTTGCAAATAATTATTAAGTAGCGTCTCTGTCATATTTTATTTCAATGTAGGCTAAATAAAGTTAAACTTTATTACACAAGACAGTAATAGACTTATCTAATTTATAGAATAATAATAACAATTTTAAAGATACAATCTTGACATTAAATTGTTAAACAACACATTTCACATTAACATGTTTATAAACAGAAATTAAATAATATTTTAATAATAAATAATTATCTATTTAATAATTATAACCTTATATATAACATCTTAACATGTGAAGAATAGATAATTCTTAGGTGCATAAGCCTCGATTTATTATCAGTATTTTATAAATCTATTTATTTAAGGAGAAAAGAAAAAAAGATATCAGCTAACGGTACGCCAAACTATTTGAATAATATATGGATAATATACATCTCTAAAGGATGCCATACATATTTTGTTGTTTTAAGGCAATAAACTATAGTAATTAACAAATAAATAGAACTAAATACAAAACATATAATTTGAACAAAATTAACAACACTATAACTAATTAACTATTGTAAACTTTTATCAGTTTTAATATACAACAACAACAAAGTAACATACAAGGCTGTGAAGAAGCTCTGAAACAAGTTAACAAAGATGTAGACATGACACCATAAAACATAAATGTTAAGACTGTTGTATTGTACAAAAGTACCAATAAATATATACATAGAAATATACACACATATATACACACACACATACATATCAGACTTAGACATAAACTTCAAACGACATTAAATTATAATCACACTTTAAAATTAATCGATGTTTTCTATTGAAAACATCCATATTCTTTTTGAAAACAGAATAAATTTTTTTTACTCTTCTGTTTGCATTTCTAGCATATTACATATTCTCCTCCCCTCCTCAACATTAAAAGAATGTTTAAAACATTTAAGTTTATTTTTGTCAGTAGACAGACTATTTTTCTACTTCCATAATTTTGCTTTCTATAATAGGCTAGTTATTTACTGATTCTCTTTTCTAGTAAAATTCTACCAAACATACAGATACCAAAATTAAATGGTGTATGTCCATTGTTCTCTAATGGAAGAACAGATTCAGTTTTTAACCTAAATAATATTGCTCGTATTATGTTTTTGAATGGTTACGAGTTGCTTAAGTCATTAAATATCCACCACCCTCCTCACAAATCAAACCAATATTGTATTCGAGATTGCACTAGTGCATGATAAATTTGCTTCAAAGTTCTGGTACACACACAGCAAATAATTGAGTTCCCACCAAAATTAATTTATATTGTCATTCCATTCATTTTTTCATCCCATACTATTACTATGTACCTCATTATTAATTGGTCTTATTTTTTGATATTATAAACAACCATCAACATTATTGTTTGAGCACATTATATGATGGTATACTACAGTCTCTTGCATAATTATATTCTTTGTTCTTTTTAAAATATGCAAGAAGATAAATTAGATTTAGCTTCACTGAATAACATAACATTTTTTGAAAACGAAAGACGTAAATATCGCTTGATATTTACCTTTTTGTTTTGTACGTATTGATTCTGCTTTGTACAGGAATGTTTATTAATACACAAAATATGCCTTGGACTTAACTCTAATAGGTAGGCCTACTTATTAAACTAATCTAATATTAATAATGTTGGGTTAAGTTATATTTCTAACTTTTTAAAAACCATTAGGCCCAATATTCTACCAAGTTGTAATATTCATTCTAGTGATCAAGTCAATGCTCATTTTCATTATTTCACTAGTGGTACCTCAGTCAAAATAACAGGGACCATATTGTTTTGAGGCAATTTTAATCAACTTCATCAAAGCCAATTTTTTTGAAAATAATTGCATTTACAAGTGTATAAATAAATATTGAGCTTGACTTGTGAGATAATATTAGATAGAATAAAACTCGAACACAAATCTCACAAAAATTATGTTTACTTTACGTGATTCAACGACAAAGTCGCCATCCTCAGTTATTCATGAGCTACAATAACTAAACTATAATTAACTAACTAGTTATAAGTTATAATAAGTTAGTTATAGCCTAGTTTATTTATTGTAGCTCATGTATCACTGAGGATGGTGATTTTGTCGTTGAAACACGTTTGATAAGTAAACTTTTTTTTTTTTTGAGATCTTGTGTTTGAGTTTTATTCTATCTCTCATTTACAAGTTTTTTTTTATGAAGTCAAAGGAACAAAATTTGTATAACAGTTACCAGTAACGAGAAATCGGTGCTTACGGGTATAGCATACAGAAAGTCTGAATATCTTGTGAGCAATCAATTATAATAAATATGACAGTGTAGCAGTGAAATTTCAGATTTTCAAAATAATTAACTTATTATTTGCTTAATTTAACAGAAAGAAGAATATTCTATAGTGAATGCAAGTGGTGCTCAATGATGGTATAAAATTGTATAATTCCGTGGTTAATTTTCAAATTTTGTTTAGGGGAGAGTGGTACACAGGCCTACTGGGATGAAAAAATAAAAACTTCTTTTTTTTCAATACTAGTTGACATAGAAGAACAATCTTTATATAAAAATATAGTGCTTTTAAAACACTTTCATTGCAATTTTTTTCAAATTAAAAAACTTATAATTAAAAGGAAAAAACAGCTTGTCCCGCTTTATACCACTTGTCCCAATTATGTACCGCCTGTGGTACAAAGTGGGACAGCATATGGTACAAGGTGGGACAACATAAGGTACAAAGTGGGACATCCTATTAATGCATGTGAGGTATATTTATAAATAACACTGTTTCAGTTAAAATTTATAATTTAATAATATGCAATAATTGTCAAGTAATACAAATAAGGATGAAAATTGCTTCCAAAACTCAGATTAGGCCTACATGTAAAATAGAAAATATGTCAAAGTAGATTAAACTCTTGAAGAAAAATAATCTCAGGCCCTATTATAATGTTTAGAGCAACGTGAAACTTTACCAATGAAATTAAAATGTTAATAATGCTAAGCTGTAAGGTTCGAAGTTAAATTGAAATTGAAGCTGTAGCGCTCTTTCACTCCCACCAGACATCATAGGTTTTGGTAGTTTCGCTACAATATCGCCATACTGCACAGTGTCAATGTCTTTATTTTCAGGGGAAAAAATCTATAGGACATACCTTTCTTTAAAAATGATACAGTACACTCTCTTTCCCCATCAAAAATCTTATCAATGATTCCTACAAAATGCTTCGCGGTCTTAGTCTTTGTCTCATACTTCACTAAAATAAAGTCTCCAACCTAAACAATATCTACTCGTGGGTCAAATTCTTCACATTCATATTCTTCATCTTAAAATTCTAAGTTATCAGAACAATCCTCACATAGGTCTTTAGGATCTATAGAGTCACTGTCACTTGATTCACTACCCTATAATTTTATTTTGTTCGTTTTGTGTTAAATAAATTTCTTCTTTCTTTTGCATTAGGCCTAGGCTGCTCTTCTCTTTAAGCTTCTTTTTTTCTAGCTGGAACTTCTTTTTTCCATCATTTGCCTCTTTTTTCCTCTTGATCATTAATTTCCCCTTCAATTTGGTCTTTAACAGGTGTGTCCGTCAATTTCAAAGATTTTCCCCTTTTCCTTCTTTCCTAGTTTGGTTTTTTCTTGGCTGTGCTTTGGCATGAGGGCGAAGCTCTTCCGGTGTGACTAATCTTTGTACATCATGTTTTATCTGTGGCGTCTCAATAAGCCTACTATCAAACTCATGATTTGATGGTCCTGGTAGGCTTGGAGGTAACCCTTGGTTTGATGTTCCTGGAGGCGAAAATTCTTGATTATTAAATTCAGGAACAGCAGAGGCAAGTGTGTTATCATCAAAGGATTTCGTGCCACTAGATATTTCCATGGGAGTAGCATTGACATCTCTTTCAGAACTTTCCTCGTTTGGTCTATCTGTCACATACGACTGGAGAAAATCGGCTTCAGTAAATATATCACTGTTGAATGGATGAACCCCTGTTTTCTCAAATGTTTTTATGATGTTTGTGGGCACAAATGCTTTAGGGAAAGCAATACCGATCAGATGAGGGATGTCATTAATAGAGATGGGTATGCCAGGGTGAGTCATCATCCAGTTGTCAGCAGCCTGATTATAATATGTTTTAAAAGGTCCAAAACATGCAATGTCCAAAGGTTGGATTCTATGACTGCAATGAGGGGGGAAGGTAAGCAATACTACGCCATTATCCTTTGCTTTTTACAATGACTTTATGCTGAAACGACTTTCATGATTATCTAGAATCAATAACACTTTATTGTCCTTAGTGCATCTTGTTTCTTTTATAAAGTGATCTAGATATTGTTCAAAAGTTTCTTTTGTCATCCAACCAGTGGGGCAAGCCGAGCCTCTTGTACCAGCAGGTGCTCCATTCAGCATGTGAGGCTTGAAATGCGTTCTTGGAAACACCAGAGATGGAGCAACATAGGTACCATTTGCACAAATTGTAGCACACATTGTTACTAGTATCCCACGTTCTCCAGATGTTACTTTACCCACTTGTTTTTGTCCAGTTGGTGCAATTATTTTTCATGGCTTGTGAACTGTGGTAGTACCACATTCATCACAGTTGTATATTTGTCCTGGTTGAAATTTATGTTTTTCGATGACATTTGTAAGGTTGTTATTATAAAATAAAGAAACATTATGTTTGTTGAAACTCGTGGCTCTGCTCAAACTTGTGGCCTCAGGTGTCCTCAAAGATAAACGGGAATGGCGATTTCTGAATCCCAATATCCATTCCTTTCCATCACATTGGTTTTGATACCATGTCTCGGGACAAGCTTTGTTGTTGGCGGAAGCAAATTCAAAGGCTAACTTTCTAGCTTGTATATCCGTCAAACCATAGCACATATTTGCTGCATCTATTAAATACTGCTCTAACATAGACTCTTCAGCGTCGGAAAACACTCTTTTAAAACCAAATTGTCGCTCATAGTTGTAGGTAGGCCTACTCTGCTCTTCTTCAGACGAAGATTTGTATTTAATAGCGTGTCGTTGAAGGGCTGATTTACTCACACCAAATTTCAACTGTGCCTGCCGTAATGTCAAATGCCTATTTACAACAGCATCTACTGCATCTCTGCCATTGCCAGAGACTTTTCAAGTCGAATGACTGCATCATCTTCTGCATGCTCCAAAAACTTTTTGCGGGGCATCTTCGGCATTATACCTGAAAAGAATTAAAAAAATTTTAAATTGCAATATAATGTTCTTTAATACATCCCTATAATACTATAATAAATCCATTATCATTGCTTGTCCCGCTATATACCAATTTCCCACTTTGTACCACCTTATTTTTCATTGTCCCACTATATACCACAAATAACTGTCCCAACTTGTACCACATGTAGGATTATTTTCTTTCCTACACAAAACTCTTTCCTATATTAGTTTCACCACAAACAGTGCAGCCCTCACAGCCCTAACCTACTTCATGAGATCAAGGAAGGTTTGTAAAGGTTATGTCTATCATATTTACCTTCCTATCTTACTAATTTCATAAGAAAATACAAATTGCTTACCTCAACAAATAAAACTTTTGAGAATATTATTATAGCAGACTCTCAATGAGTATTTTCCAACATCACTGGAACTTTAGAACTAACTACAAACACACAGTTGGCCTTGATACAACACTTTTGGAGGGAATCATGGCTTTGAAGAAAAAAAAAGTTACAAGGAATGTCCCACTATATACCATGTCCCACCTTATACCACTCTCCCCTATATATGCTGTCAGCTCTAATGGTAATAATATAAGGAAATGTTATAGGAGAGGTAAATTTTGTGGTTTCATTAACTTTTGTCTTTGTGTTTGCTTTAAAAGTCACATTTTAATCTTTTCTATTGGCCACCAACAGGGAGAAAGCAGACATGTTAATTATAGCAAAATATTATTGAGTACTTTGCCACTCAATTACAGATTCATCAAAATTCCTTTCATTTAAAGTACCTAGGCTAACTATTAATGTTCTGATTTTAAGTAAATAATTTTGTTTTAATGGTTGGTGAAGCGCTGTTGTTTGATTGTCATATTTCTCAACAATTTTATTTCAGTTAAGGTGAAGGTAAGTTATTATTTCATAGCTTTTTTTTAGTTGTTTAAATAGCCCTGCACACATAAATGTCATTCGGGACAGTTATTTTGACTGTCGCACATATTGATAGTGGATATGTTGAGAAAACATGTTAGTGGTAAATCATCGATTTAGTGATTACATTTTTTAATGTGTATTTTAGTAGCTTTGAGTCAGTGTTTTTTACAAAATATTTGTCTGTCAGTTTATAGGTTTATTGTATGATTGTTGTCAGTTGAAGCTACTGCAGACCAAAATAGAACAGAACAAGATCACAACTTGACAAACAATTCAAACACTAAATAATCTTTGCATAATAATAAAAATGAGCAAGTGCAAACATTCTCAGGCATAAATAAATCATGAACTAAGTTAAGAACCAAATTAAACTGACATTTAACACACTGAAAACTAATTAGAATCTGAGTAGCCTAAATATTTTATAACACAAAGTAAAAGGTCCTTATACCACAGACATAGGCTATCCTATCAGAGGTTTGTACAAAAGATGATTCCATTCCCATGTACAGATAGGATAGCGTATAAATTATTCCAGTGTTGGATACCTGTGAACTGCATATATTATATAGTTTGCTATGAATATCAATTTATTTGCATTTATGTGAAGTGTGAGAAAGTTGTTTGTTATATATTTTTTGTTTCTATAAGCTATCATTTAGCATAGCATTACTGAAAAACTTTGTTGACTTGGAGTCTTGGAATGCATGTATTGGAGCATCAATAATTAAAATACTTGATAAGTTAATTGTGTAATAACTTGGTTGGAATGGCAACCCACTTATGAAGCAGAGGAATGTCTTGAACCATCATAACTTAAGTAGCTAACTGATTATTTTATAAATGTATTTTTACAAATCTATTAATTATGAATTATCAGTTGAGCACCTCTAATGTAGACTCACTTAAGATTAAACTGAACAAAAGGAGATTATCTCGTAACTCTTGGCTGTGTACAAACAATGCACAAACTTTCTAACATGTGCACGCTATTAGGCCTCATTTCATAGTTTATATATGATTCCAAACTGATGTAGCCTAGTTCGACATACTACTTGAAGACACAACTTTTCTATGCAAGACAGATCCTACACAAAAAATTTGAAGTTAAGCTTGTAGTCTTGGAGGATGTTTTAGTTCTTTATGTGGCATATTTAGATATCTCCTTATAGTTTGTTGTGGTTTTGGTTTTATAGTTTGTAGACGACATTGGAAATAAAAAAATCATCAATTTTTGTTTCAGGCTATGAAATTCAAAATCTTATAAAAATCTATAATGTTTCAGAGATCCGGGTGTTTCATCTATATAGAATAAATGAGTAAACCGATTTTCATCCTGTTTTCACTATTCTCTTCCGTTTTCACTTCATCTGAAAGTTAGATTTTAATTTTAAATATCAAACAAAGTAAAACCCAATAAGTTTTGCAAATTTGTAGAACTTTTCATTTTGTACCTACATTGTACCTAAGAGGTACAAGGAGAACAAAACAGGATTGTAATTCCACAAATTGCTGAGATAGCTCTGTTGTCTAATAGAAATGAAAAACTTGAGACAATTAGTGCCATATGATATTAATATCAAAATTAATCAAAGTAAACAAAAAAAATATATATATATTTATTTTATTTTAGAGTTTCTTATGGCAAAAAATATAAAAAATAGAAATTCCCCTCTTACCAATTTTTTACGTAGTTATTGAATTTTATTTTTTTACATTTTCTGGGTTATTAAAAACAAAAATTTTTAAATCAGGCTTATTGGTGTGCAATTGGACTACTCAACGAAGAGATTGTGTGGAAAT
This sequence comes from Aphrophora alni, assembly GCA_963513935.1. Lineage (NCBI taxonomy): Eukaryota > Metazoa > Arthropoda > Insecta > Hemiptera > Aphrophoridae > Aphrophora > Aphrophora alni. The sequence continues at coordinate 100,273,835 of OY740767.1, forward strand.
ATGAAAATTGATATATACTTTTGCACTGTAGAGACGTTATATTCAGAATGTCTTGGATGGTTTGAAATGAAATGTTATCGTTTACCTACTCAATATATGAAGTAGGTAAAAGGTAGGTTTGGTAATCATTAACAATATCAACCTTCTATTTTTTTGACTGATATACACCTTTAATTTCATCAGGAAAGTGAAAAGGATTTTTGTCAAATGTCATTGCTGTTGTTGTTGTTGTTGTCATCTGTGTGTAAACACTATAGCAATTACAAAATTTAAGAGGGGAACATGAAAATTGGTATAGAGGACTGTAGTGTGCTCATATAGAACACTATTGAAATTCAGAACAATTGAATTAAGAGTGTCAAAATAACAGGCATTTTAAACAGTTTTTTGTTACTATCTTGTGTTAGATATATTCAACTTACAACACACTAAATTAGATAAAAATTTGCAGATTTCACTTCTGCATGTCATGGTACCAACTTCTCTACGATAACAAATATTCCCATTAGAACGGAAAGTTATTGTTAAAAAAACACTGACCTCCTGCGAAAATGTGATGTTCGTATAATTATGAGATCTGCTAGGATGTGTAACTGATACGAGGGTAATGAGTTGAGGCTCCTTCGCATATGTATAGTTTCGAGGCCTTACAGACCGACACAATACGAATGAAGTGAGTTTTTATAACCAACTTTTGTATTTTACATTTAGAAGATTTGTTTGTATTACATTTTATGATAAAGCTGGGTAAGTACCATGATGATATCCATCAACTTGTTTAATATAAAGACATCTACTAGGCCCATAATAGCGTAACCGACGTCATGAAAATATTGATATACACAATTAGGAGGTTCAGAAAACCTATATAACAATTTTTATAAACAAATTTACCCTAGAGTACTGGGTAAGAGCCTTGTTCTTACAATTTAACATTTCATACAAGGTCCAACTTTTGTTCATTACATAAATTTAGAAGATTTGCTTGTATTACATTATAGAATGGGGATGGGTACCATGATGATGCCCATCAACTTTTTTTTAACCCTCGAGCAAAAGTTTCAAAATGTCGGAACAAACATGGTAGCATTATCCTATATTCATGTACAATATTTGAAATAAGGAAACAGCTGAGTTCTTAGCTTTCTTACTGTGTCTTGTCACATCTAAAAACTCATTCTATATATTAATTTGCTGTACTCATGACTTTTAACACTGAACAATATTTAGCATTAACTTTCTTGGTGTATTAATTTCATTTTGAAAATACATCCATAGTAATAATTCTTGAATTGCACTCAAAGTATTGTCCTTAATTTTTCCCTTGGGGTTACACAAATTCAAAAAACTAGTCCTTGGAAATGTATGTAGAAAATTTTACTAAATATTCATTATTATAGCAACTAGAATAATTAATTATAACACTAATGCATGAATAAATAGTTCTTAACTAATAAAGATTATTTACTTGTTAAATGAGTCATTTCAATGAACCATATCATCAGACAAGAATGTTTCTCAAGTTAGTAAACTCTGTTATATAGGAAAAGAATAAGAACATTTTTAAGTTATTACTCAGTGTTGGATGAATCATGTGATCACTATTCATTGGTATCTAGTAGTCAGTTTGCTTTGTCTAGGTTTACTCGTTTTCAAGTTTATGGAATTAAAAAAAAAAAATGTGAATTCAGATTATCTAAGGGAACTGCTTATTTTTTGTTATTACACTTTCACAAATAAGTATTATAGAGAATGTATGTGATGGGTCAAAATATCTGTTTTCAATCGATCGTTTGAATGGAAATGATTTTTGGTGCTGGGTTGGTCTGGAATTATGTTATAATTAATATAATTTCTCCAAATCATCCCCATCGGTGTTGTTCAAATTTTGGCGAAACGTGAAAACTCAAACTATTGTGCATAATCGCAAATAGAAGAAAAATACCGTTAATAATTGGTACCACCTCATCAAAAATTCGATATCAATCAAATAAGATTTACTTTTAGTACAAATTAATGGGACAAACGGAATTAGTTTAGGTTTTATTTAAATCTATAAAATATCTTTCAAAATAAATAATATATTTAAATCGCAAAAAGTGGACCTTTTTATACTCCCAAGGAGAACTTACACTCCCATTTATACCCTATTAATAAAGAAATTTATTTATTTTTCTCATTAGAAATTTTTAGAAACTTTTTTTTGGTAGATGGTAATTATTAGCATATTTATGGTTAGTTTTTGGTTTTGTGGACTGGTGTGTAAAACCGTTAGTGCAATGTTTATACGCCGTTTATTTAGGTTGTTTCCATGGCTGTATCTATCTCTAGAGAGAATCCATAAAACAATTACTAATACAGCATTATTAATTCTAAAAATTTAATTTGTAATGCTATTGTGTTATTAGTGTATACATCCATTAATTTCATTAAAAAAAGTATACTCAATCCAGTTCCAAGCATCTGACCAGGTTCTATTAATAATATTTTTATTTGTTTTGTGTACAAAGTATCCATCAGTCCAACCCTCTATAGTTTATATATTTTATAAATGTATAATAATTTTGTATTTTAAAAAATATTGTAGAATCACTTTCATCATTTGGTAACTCCAGAACATTTTGTAACTCTTCTCCTTAAAAAAAAAAAAAACATTCACCACACATTTATTTCCCCCAAAATTAAATTAGATTTAATAATTTTGATGACATTTTCAGCTTTTTATTGAAAACAAAATGGGTTAGTCAACACGGTTCGAGAAGTATCGGTAACATACTTAAGAAAAGAGCTGAAGCTCATTAAGGATCTTCTACAGAAGTGAAAAAAAAATTCATTTCGATCATGTACACTCTCAAATAGTGTTGTGTAACCTCTCTCATCTAACTATGTGAATTATGTAGGGATATGCTTCCACTATAAATATCACTAAGTTCTTAATGTGGTAACCTTTTTATTTATATTTTCAATATTTTAAATTTAAAATAAATTACAAAATTGTTTTAATTTTAACATAAACTATAGTAAATAAACCAAATTTGTTTTAAAAAAATTAAATGTTGACATTATATTTGTGTTGTTATAATCTTTAAAATTATATTGCACTTTAATTTTCCAATTTTTATTTTTCCGAGTCATCTCTTCACCCATGGAGTGGCTCAAGTGCATTCAAATGTTTTGATAATATGATTATGAAAAGGAAATAAGTCTCAAGATACAACTAAAATATGCTCACTTAATAAAAATCTGTCCTATACGGTTGATCTGTAGTGGGCTACACTGACTTTAGACAGATAGACTATACAAAAATCCATTTTTTTAAAAATACTAAATGGATTTTTCCGTGTAAAACTAAATGTTGATTTTTTTTTTGTCTGCGTGATAGAGCATAATATAATATTAAAACATAGCATTTATTATAAGTATAAATGGTTTATGATGAGATATTAAATGTGTAGACATGCTGAGAGTGAAATTTTTATCGATAAAAATGTTATAAGTTTAAACTGTAAATAATTAAACTCTACGTTTTTACGCATTTGAACAGAATTGTAACAAATATGTGACAAAGGTAATGAAGAAGTAAAGTACGTTATATCTGATAAGTTACTTAACAAGCGACCTTTCTACACGGGAGTCATATCTTGTATTACGAGTTAGGAATGTCAGGTTAGAAAGTAAGCATGGAAATAAGTATTTATGGAATCTGTGTAAAAGGGGCTTACATTCTTGTGATGACTAGTTAGTAGTTGTGAGAGATAGTTTCTCACTCTCGCAAGCATTCCACAGACCAACTATTCTGTTCACGCGGAACTATAAACAAGGAAAACATATTTATCTTAATCACAAACTTTTTATTATTTATGCAACGACATTGCTATGAAACACGATTTCGATTTCTACTCAATTACATCTAAAACCTGTTTTATGTAAGAATGCAATTGTGCCTAGGTCAAGATCATAAGAAAATCAGTGTTTAATGTTTTATAAGTGTAGGCATCAAATGTCGATAGGATATAGTTGTTGCATTTGCTTTCTCAATAAGGCAGTTGGCAAGAGTGTAACTGAGGGAAATGGTCCGAGTCTTTCCCAAAATATTGTTAAATAAATGTATTTTTTCCATCCTATATAGTGATTGAGTGATATGAAGTATTCAGTTTGTGACCCCAAAATATTTTTTTCCCCTTTTGGTGTTGCAAATATTTCTCCACTGGAAATGAATTTTTTTTGGCATTTATACTAATAGCTGTGCCCAAGAGGAGAAATACACAACTAACATATCGTGACATGAATTACATTTCCCATTCAAAATTTGCATAGCATTATAATACTAACGATAAATCTAGAAACTAATACGTTTTGGATTCTCTGACATTTTTAGTTTTTGTATTAGATTAAATTAATACATGGCATCTGGAAGCTTAAGGTATCGTGGACGTCAACCAGCAGTTTATTATGCTCCCTTTAGGTCTATCTAGGCCGACCGATTCACGTACCTTTGACTTCTTTGATAATGTTGTCACCTTTACTGGTATCTTTTTCATCCTGCAGCTACAAGAGTACAAAGAATCTTCCGTTGTACTCTAGTGACTCAAAGTCCATGATGATGATTCACATTCCCGCCCTCATCACAGTCAAGAGTTTTGATCTCTGTGGTAGAAAACTACTTTCATTAGGTGTTCTCTGCAATGACCATTTCCGGTTCTTAAAGCAATTACTTGTTTAAGGTGTTCTCATTTAAGCGTATCCGGGGACTTTTAGAGCTAAGATAAGTCCCTTTATAAGGTCTCTGCACATTTTGCTGTTAGGAGAGTGCAAAATTATCATCAGCTGCTGAATGGCTCATACCACACGAAGGATAATTGGTTCTTGTTTGGCAATGAAGTCGGCGTTCTCTTTTCGAAGGCACCCATCTTACCTGTACTATGTTATACTATTATAGTTTATCTAATATATGCAACCTCACTCATCTATACAAATTCTAACCCACTTCCAGTTGATCTAGAAACTTAAAATTTGACAAATTTATAGCCTTTAGCCTATAACCGACGGGAAAATTCCAAAAAGCTAAAATTAAAAAGTTTTAATACCTGAAAAAATTCAAAATGGTGGACGCAACTTTAAAATCTATGTAGATCTTGTGACCATTTTTTGGAGGTCTATTGTGGCTAAACTGCAACACCTGTAAAAAAAACGGATTGCACGAGCAGTCAACGGATTTGGCTGATCTATAAATTTGTTTCTATGACTTTTTCTTATCTCCATCGGTTATAACTTAAAGCTAGATTTTTTATTATTTTTTATATATTTGGCAGTTGGATGTGCCAATACCTGCTAAATTTGTTGATTCTAGGTTATAAGTGTGTCATAAAATTTACGTAATATTTGCCGTCTACGACATTTTATAGATTAGATAATAAAATTATCGTAGTAAATAGATCTCCAAGTAGTAGCCACAATGAGATCTCTCTGATAGAGGAATTGAGCCTCTGGTATCTCTGAATCTCTTCTTTGGTTATTATTTATTTCAGCCCTTATTACTTTTATCGTCATAAAGTACGGAGTTAAACAACAAAATTGTGTTTAATTTATTTAGTGGTTAAGTTTGTATCTGTTCAAGCCTACTTGATATTTACATTCTCTTAAAACTATCGGTCCAGGTTTCTAAGCAAATTGTTTCTAGTTTAAGAAATAAACAGTGGAATGAATAATGTAACCGTTATTATATCCATTAGAATTGTAGGGAAAGTAATCTGTGAGCTCTATCGTTTAAAACTGACAATCTACAGATTAATATGACATTTTCGTAAAACCAGTTTTAAAATTTGACCTCTGCGCGGAATCCCTTATCAACCACAACCAATGAAATAGTCCCACGCAGTCTAAATATCATAAAGTCTACATTCCTTTCAATGTTATCAGCCATGAGATAGATATTCAGTATATTTATTTTATTACAAATTTTTTTCCCAAATAAACTGACTTATAATCAGTTTTTAATTAGTTTGTATTTCACAATTTTCATTTATTACACTATTATGTCAAGGTTAAAAAAAAAAAAAAATCTTGTTTTTTTAATTTAATTGTTTGGGAGTTTACGAGAGATTTTCAGGGGTCGGGATGTGCTTTGAAAGTTGTATATGATTTTTAAATATTTTTATTAAATGTTAGATTATTTAAAAATAACTTATATTATGACTGCCTCTTTCCCCACATAAAAAAAAAGAAAAAAAGTTTACTTCTTTTTGTTTATAATATAAAGTGATTCAGTTTTGTGTTTTAGCAATTATTCCAACAGTGTAATTTTGAAAACATTTCATTTGCACAAAGTAATCGAAATTAGAAGAGCCGAAGTTTAGAAACTATCTATTTTATAACATCTCCATAGGCGTGTTTTTCGTATTTGTTTGCCGATAACTCGCAACCCCAAACATTTGGAGAAATATCGACTAATTCGATTTGTTAAAGTCCTAAAACATAATTGGATCATAATCGTATCGTAATAGTTGGATCATAATCGTATCGTAATAGCTGTTTTTGTGGTTTGATCTCATGGCTAACAGTTGCTCTTTAAGTTTTTGAGGTATTTGTATATTTAAGAGGTTCAACGATTTCTAAAAAGTTGTATTGACGAAATTAGAAACATTTTGTAAAAAAACGGCCAGTTTTGGATTTAGATGAGGATTGACCCTTCAACCCTGTAACATGGGGGGGGGGGGGCGTAACTCAGTAGTGGCAGAGCGCGCGTTTTATCTTGTCGCAGTTCCAACTAACGAACCCTCAAAGGTTACTCGGGTTCGATAACACTTGATAGCGTTCCTTTTTTCCATTTGACCAACGGAAATACTATAACAAAATTTAAAAATCACGAAGGAAAATATTCTATATAGTATGTGTGTTTGTGTGGGCATATTTAATTGTTACTTTCCAGTTACGAAGTGAGTAAATTAATTTGGTACAATATCGATATCGCTTTTCGATGGTTCTTGACGTTTTAAACCTTTACATAGACACTCGGACTATTTTATAATGATAGTCTGTCCGACCGTCGTTGTTTGTGACATTTGTGTTGTTATATGCAATGATTAGATTTTGAATCAAACTGTATAAATGTAGAATGCAAATAGGATGACAATCAGCAATGATTGTCGCAACTTATGTCAGAACTGATAGTATTTTTAAAACAAATATTGTGTTTTATACCCCCCCCCCAAAATAGTGGCTCTTATACCCCCCCTTGAAATGTTTAGATTTTTTCCTCTCAAAGTAACTTATTGTTTTTGAAAATTCGTTATATTTATTTCTCATTCTGACATTTTTCTAAAATAAAACTGTCCCCCACAATTGTGAGTTTAATTTGTAATATTAAATTTGTCAACTGTAACAATATAAACGAATGAAGCCTCTATAAAGAATACGATTGTTGGAAAGAATAAAAAAATCAGTTTCCATCGCCTCCGATCATTAAATAAAATGTCCGAGCATAACATTCCTGAACGCCAAGCTTACACGGACATCCTCAAAGCAAGGACATAAATTAGTATTATTATGAGTCACTTCCGCTCAGCGCTATTGCTTGTGGGAACAAATTTAGGTTTATTTAGAAATATCACAGTTATTAAAATATTACGTATTATCTTCATACAGCAGTGCCTTCTTTACAGTTTGCTTTCAAAACGAGAATAACATACACATTGCTTTTACAATAGTTGTTTGTAAGCAAGTAACTTTCTCTTTCAACTAAGTAAAACTTTCAAGTTTTAATTTAATTGGTTTATACTTAATAAAAAAAATACCCATTGTGTTTACAAATATATATCTCCAAGTGACTGACATACCTTTAATCTTACAGTTTTGGGTTTAGAGCTTTTATAATTATTGCCTTTGGTTGTTCGTGAAACCATTACTAACATTCAATCGCTGTAAAGTCTTTCAGTTTGGCCTTATGCTTCTCAATAGTAACTGAGTGTATTTGATCCTTAACCGGTGAAGAGTCTTTATTTCCTATGAAGGTTTTGATGAAATAAAAGTAAAATATTTGTTTTAATTTAAAGTTTGTTGTCTGTTTCATTTCCATTTAAATTAAAGAAAACAAATTTTAACGATGGTGTGTAAGAAGTGTTTGAATTAGAAAATTAAACTTAAAATATTTTTGACACGTCCTTGTTTAGTCGATCTTACAAGACCCAACACTAACAATAATTGTAAGTACTGTACTGTAGTTTAATCAAGATTTAATTGTTCTTAAATTTGTAAATTGAATTCTATGCGGACCCAACTAATATCTTGGATACATATCCTATAATAATAATGTTAAACGCGTCGAACAGATTATCCGAATAATAATGTTCTCACATTTTTAAAAAAAATATTGAACATTTTGCAGGTTTCTTGTATATGGACATTGCAAACCACCACACTCTGAATTTAGTTTTCTTTAAAATGATATTAGTTCCAAAAAGTTCGGATAAAATATGGCGAAACAATCTGGTTCATAATGGAAACCTGTTTGTGCGGAATTTTCATGTGTAATTGTTCATGCTGGCACAATGTAATTTATATTCAAGGTCATTGGTCTTATTTATGTTATAAACATTCCTGTGGTTATAGAGAGATCTCTTATAATGACATGAATATCTTTCTGTTTTCTTGTTATGGATCAGCTCGTCTGATATAAACGTGTGCAGACTCCAAACTGCACAAAATGAGTATTATAGGCTAAGTTATAGACGTACATTGTAAAACAACCGTAGTTTTGGACTGTGCTAATTATTATTTTTCCGTACACACATATTAAATACATGTGCAAAGTTTCACTGGGATGTTACTCAAATACTATCTACTGAGTTGTTATTACTAATATTTTTCTACCTATTATATTACATTAAGATACTTTAACCACAAGTCTCTAGCGTTTTATCGTAGAAAACAAGTCTATGATTATTGGTTATAGGTTTTTAAAATCTGCATGTAATAATGAAACTATCGGTTAGATCTGTACCTACTGGTGAAAAAATATTCCTCAAAAAGCTACTGTATTTATAGCAAGCGGTATTTTGAATATACATGACGATTTTTCTATTTAATGACCTTTTCCAACGATCCTTAAAATAGTGCCTATATAGTCAGTAAAATGTGACAAAAATTGTAACAAACTAATAAATTGTTTATCTAATCAGACTAATATATTTATGCAAGGTGTTTTAACGGCACTTGGAGGTACAAACAATATAAATATTTTTGATTATACGAGATTTAATAATATACAGTAATAACAACAAATAAAATCTTAAAGATGATTCATAAACATATTAATACCCTATATTCAGATGGACTAAATAAATAAACGGTTTCAAAGAATATATATGTCCGGAATGACTGGTTTGTTGTATGTCTTCTTTTTTGTTTTTTCTTAAACAAACTATATTGAACCGATTTAGATATCAAGTCCAAATTAAATGTGTCTACAAAACATTCTATATTCAGACCTACCGTATTGAAATGGCCCATTTTTATTCCGAATATTTCGAAAAGAGTTAAGACATTTTTTATGAATAACTAAGTTCTCTGACAATTTACAATAAAAATAAAGGCATCACAGTGTTTTTCGTTAATAGAGCAACATATTTTGTATTTGTAAATGTTTCGTTAAATTAACTGTTATATTATAGAGATAAAATATTTTAAACCATGTTTAATGTGTTTTGTAGACAAAAATATTATTTAAGAATGTATACAATATCTAAATCCATTTCCTACATATAGATTTTTTTTAAAGGAAATACACAGACAGAAGACAAGGTCTGGCATTTCCGGACATATGGTCTTTAGAATATTTTCTTCTTAAGACTAGGTTCCATATAACAAAAATGTTGATGTCCGCCCGTTAGGTGTCCCCAAAACTGTTTTTCGGAGGAAAACTCGGGTGATAGTAGCCTACTCTCGTTGATACCCATATTTTCCCTTCATTCTTCATCCGATTTCGTTGATTTAAAATTTTTGTTTTTTATTGAAGAGAACAAACTGCTTTATGTTAACTGCGAGAAAAATCCTTCGTAGGCTATCTTTAAAGGTACTTTCTTAAAAAATTGCTAAAGTAAATGTTGTTTTGGTTTTCATGTAAAACAGAAAAAGATATTTTAAATTTGGTTAAAAAAAAAAAAAAAAAAAAAAAAAACACACACATTCAGCTGTACAATGCCTTTCTATTGATACCTCATTTATATTTATATCTTTAAAAACAAGGAATTTATGGGTATTATTCTATTGCATTAGTCTTATGGGCGGCAGACGGCACTGGCCGGCTAGTGGAGCCTCCTCGACCACTTGAATCGATTTGTTCAGTAAAAAAATAGATTGTCATTTAAATAAATTTTCGATCCGACATTTCGAAATAAATAAAAAATTAATTTTTTGTACAAATTCTTTGCCATAAATTTATTCTGTATATATATAAAACGGTTGCATAGGTAACATGGTAGGTCACAGGCTAGCAAAAAACAACAAAACACTATATAATAGTTGTATAAGATAAACAGGTCAAAAATGATGTCAAATGAATCGTATTAAAAATCGATGGACATTTCATAACAGAATATCTACGAGAGAAATCACTATAATTACGATGCCTGTTTTAAAACAAAGCCTATATCACTTGTGTGGCGCAGTTAGTGTTAGTAGGCCTAAAAGAAGAACTATCCGGATCCCCATTGTTATGAAGTGTTGCTGTTTATTTATTTCATTCTCTATTTTGCAGTGTTGGAATATAACCATGTATGTATGCTATCTATTTTATATAGCAATCTTGAGTGTTTGTATTGTTCCGCATACATTCAATAATTAGTTATTTATGCTTCTTTCTATAAAATTGTTTTACACTCGCTATTCTGATTGTGTTCAAATTTTAATTTTTACACAAATTTAATATAATTTGTAATACAATCAGCTGACCATTGATAAATAAGTATACGGGGAATCAATTAATCGATGCGAAAAATTGCAGTATGTTTCTTTCGCATTCATTTATAAAACTAAAAACTAACCACTAATAATATTCTTTGCATAACCGTAGATAATATCTGCTGCTTATGGGTGAAAGGTAAAAAAAAGAAACATGTTTGTTATTACACGGTGTGTATAACCCCCCCCCCCCGTTATTTCTTATGGAAGATAAATTGGAATAGAATTCACTCTCTCTTATCAATTTAGCGTGAATTTTATTTAAAAAAATATGTATTCTGAAAGATATGTATATATTTATAGATTAAACATAAAAAGTAGGTACACCCAAACAAATACAAAGTCATATTCCTGATCTGGTACGCGTTGTTTTGCAATAATAATTATACAAGGAGGCTTCGAATTGAAATCATTTATTTAGTTTTATCTTAAATAATAAATTTGAGATACACGATAAAGTATGATTAAATATTACATGATATTGTACACAATAAGATAGCAATGGAATTCAATGTACATTTCTAAAAATGTATTAAAATTACAATCTGTAATGAAATACGGTTGAATGACGCATGGAAGAATTTCCGTTACCATAGATACCGTGACGTACATGTGTGAATGGAGTCTTTAAGTAAGATATTTGACAACATTCAAAACAATTTCCTTTTTACAAAGAATGTATGGTGAACATGACGCATTATCACGACCCTGACCTCGGTCTGCGCCTCACGATATGGCAACACTGGACTGTTATTTTTTATCCAGTTTATTTATAGGTACTGGTCGCGTCAAATCTTACATCTTTCCTTTCATGTTTAACATTAGCTACATCCTATTTCCGATTGTTTGGGTTTGAATTTATATTGTTCATATAAAATATTATATAAGTTCCATCAGTGTGTACAATTTAATTGAGTTATGTTATATGCCAACTAAATCGTATGAAATGATAGTGGTTACAAAATATGAATACAAATAAATTGTAATAAAGAAGTTCAGTGTTTCGGTATTTTACAATTGTTTTAGTACTCAAGCATTGTACACCTGGAATATTCTTGTAAAGTCTAAAGTAGTCTATTAGTGGGAAAGTTAGAATATTTCGGAATTTATTTCAAACTTTGAAGTTTTGAGATATTTGTGAAACGTAAATTGTGAAAATGTTGTCGACAACGTCGTGACTGAAAATAAATATACCTGAAATAAAATAGGTTGAAGTTTATTCCTCGTACATTGATTGACTTTGGTGTGTTGATATGAAAATGAGGATTTGTTATTTATTGTTGTTTATTTTGTGTGATATGAAGTGACACCACGTTTTGAATTGACAATATATATTTTTTAATACAGTATTTTAAAACGCCTTAAGCTTCTGTACTGCAGGTAATATTTGTTATAAAAAGAAGATGTTAGCCCTGATGAACAAACCAACCCATTATACAGGCTTGGACGAGGATATGACCATGGAAAAATTAGTGCCGAAGTTCCTATTATAATGATTGGAATATAAGCAACTTCGTCTGGAAGTCTGTTACAACATGCTGAACTCCACAAACAGCGATCATCGACTTCTGAACATCGTGCTCACCGGTGGATCGGTCGTGGTTATACAGATATCATCCAGAAACGAAGATAGAGTCGTTACAGTGGAGACATTCAAAATATCTCGGACGCCAAAAAAAGTACGCCGAAATGATATTGGTATTTTTCTAGACTCTTGAAGATACTAGAAGGCCAAAACTATACCAAATAGTACCTCCGGCATCTCCGAACCGTTGGCTAGTGAGAATTTGGCAGTTGCATTATGACAGTGCACTATCTCATTCCTCGCTCTAATCGATAGTTTCTTGGCAAAGACTCCTGTCACACTAATACTCTCCCGAAATGGCATCTTGTGGTTTTTGGACGTTTTTCAAGTGGAAAATTTAACTGAAACTATTTCGATTTCGCGGAATATTCGACGGGAGCTGATTGAGTACCCGTCTTCTCCCAAGTTACCTCTGTCTCCTCACCGTAGTTTACCTCCAATACTTCATTTGTCTCTTTAGGAAAAACTCGTTTTGACGTTTTGAACAAATCTCGTAGATTCTTGGAACTGTCACGTTTCTGCCACTGTCTATTGGCATTATCTATTGGATAATGTTTACCTATATACATAAAACAGCATGCCTTCACTTAGTTCGTGTTGGAAACTTGACTCTGGTAGACGTCGAAACTTTCCAAATCTTAAAATATCTTTTCTTCATACTGCTTCAAAAACAGCTGTTTTCAATACATGCATTGAGATGCTAAAGTGTCCTTTTTAGTTATAGCACCTAAAAACATCAGCTGAGGTCGAGGTCGATGTATCATCAGCTATTACTTCGTTTATACGAATTAATTAACGACTGTAAAGCATCTATAAAAATAACCGATACTCTCGATTGTAAATAACCGTTATACAGCTGTTACCATCGATTTGAAAGTAAATAGATTTTAACATAATTAGTTTTTGTGAAATAGTTTTCTTATATTATTTGCAGTATAACGAAAAATATAGTTCATCACTTGGATCAAAAGAAGCTTTTCAATCCTCCCTCATTTTCCGTTAAACTTGAGATTGTATTAAAAATGTTCACTTTTGGTCCTAATGATGAAATATACTATTAAAAGTTTAAGATTCAACATTTTATTACTTTCCGATATATTCCTAGTAGTATAAAGTAATTTTGTAACCTATCACTGAAAAATATCGATTTCCATAATTCTGTGGAGATAACCGTTTTAAGATACCCTGAATAAAAACAAGTGTTTTTTGCAAGGTTGTCCTCTATAGTTTGATTTTTCGGGGATGGAACCTGGCGGCTTAGCGACCCTTACTACCACACACACACACAACCCCTCCCGACCGCTCCGGGGCTCGGGCCGAGACACTGACTACACTCTTCACTATAAAATAATAACTTTTTTATTTCGCGTGTTACTTATTTAAGGTTATAATTGGTGTAATTGGCTCAAAATTACATTAAAAATGAATCGAAATACGACATAATTGCGACAACTTTAAGTCACCAAAATCTACAATGTGTTTATTGTATTGCATTTCTCGGCCTTTATTAGCTCTTTATTGATAGCTTTCGTAATATTTTTGTTCTTATACTTCTGTTAACACTGTAGGCGGTAATAGATGATATATCATACTATGATGATGATATATGATCATAATTCTTTGTGACTGGCCAGCCCAGGGTTAAACCGAAGCAGGTTATGGAGACTATTGTTAACCAGTTCAACCCTTTCGCAGAAATACCGCAGAAATACTTTTTTATAAGTGTCTTTTGTGTACTTGCTTAATCTGTGAACTGATTTTTTAGTTTTGGTACTCGGGGATGTTTTAGCACTGGGATGGTTCGACGTAAGTTTCGATATCTTAAAACACCATAAGACTACAATACAAAATTGGAACTTATAATTTGTTTTTTTACTATCCGATGTCATCGAATCAGAACTTATTTCTAAAAACTCACAGAAAGAAGTTATCGCTCGAAAATAAAAATTAATTGTGGAAGATGTTTAGTAAGGATGGACTTTAACTATCTAAAATGACCGGCATTTAAAAATATTCCAGATAAAAAATATTAAAATACACTTCTATTTCTGCACACTAGAAAGTCCATGTTATTAAATTAACTTTTTCAGTTTTTGTTTAAATTATTATCCTATTGTGTAGTTGATTCTACGAAACTTAAAGAAAAATTAAACTATTTGAAGCCCTCCATTATGGTACTTACTCAACCCGTTCACGTATCTACCTCGTTAGTGTCGGCGACCTGATTTTCAGGACGTCATAAATTTAATTATATAATAATTAAGGTTAAATCCAGAATCATTTTTTTATGATAGGGTTGGTGTGGTACCACTCCATGCAGGATTAAAATTTGTTTTGTGTTTTAAGATGAAGTAATTAAAAAAGTGGTCACTGTTGTGACTGTTCAGTAGGATTTTGCCTGATTTTTAATATTTTTTCCCCTCTCTATGAACATAAAAGACCAGCATACAAATTTTGAAAACTCTGTATTCTTTTTTGTGACCACTACCATATAGAAAACAAATGACAGATTTTTGGTTGTTTCATCATTAAACGTAAAAATTAAATGATCTCAGAGCGATTTTGTTGGCTGACAAATTAAAATCTGAAATATTACTAAATAATCTTACCATCATTGATTGATTTCATTGCTTAAATAATGTAGAAGTTTATTACATTTTTCTTTAAAATTTTAAAGTGTAGGCTATAGTGAGTGGTTAAACTTGTCCATGCATTCAGGAAGGGCTTTTCTTTATTTTATTGCCTTTTGTACTTTTTCACTAATCTTTTCCTTTGTTAGTCTATTTGTTTAGAATACGATTACACGAATCACGATTATTCAAATTTTATTTGAAACCGTCTCAACAATAATTTAAAGAATAATACAATCCAAATTTTACAAAAAGTTGGAAAATTTAGGAGGGGTATTCGATTCCCATACGAATTACATGGAGGAAAAGGGAACCGTATATTTTCATGATTATTGACTCCATTAAATATTTGGCATTGACTTTCTCTGTTATTTCATTCTACACTTAAATTGCATTCCTATCTTGTAATCACATAATTCAATCACTTGATTTAATTGATAAGAGTTAGTATGCTAATTATCCAGTTTATACGATTTCATAATTTTCTTATCAACTTCACCTTGGTTTCAGTTTAAATCTGTCCATGTATTGTACTGGATACATTGTTACTTGGTTATGGAACTATTTCTATTTCTTCTAAGGCATGTCAAATTTGGAATGTCTTGGCCTAATATAACAATAAGCATCTGCCCCTGGACTGTGGAATGCAGACAGGGACAGATGGCAAGGAAGGCATCACCCCCACAAACATGTCCTTGAGCAGTAGTGGGGGGAAAATATGTGCTTTACTCATAGTGGTAGTACATTCTTTAGTTAGTTAGTTCATTGTAGTAGAAGACAAGAGTTGAGTTGTACTGGGTCAGTGTTGTAGTGAAGACACAGGTAAAGTGCTGTTCAATATACCCATGTGTATATTATTTGGACTTGTTATTTAATGTTGTGTCACGCTTAATTTCAATAAAATGTTTGATGCTTCAAATTGAATATTGGGTAAGAAATTCATTTTATTAAATTTTAAGTAATTAGGTGTATTTTTGTTGATTTTCTAAGGAAATTTCGTGATACCATACTTACTGTATTTTTTGTATATAAAGCAATTTTATTAATATTACCAGGCTGCTAAATGTGACTTTATAAATAGTTGTGAGAATTAAATTGCATATTCTGTGCAGTTGATACTCAAATTATAAATAATTTGTGTATTAACAATGCACAAACTTCTTCATACAGACTCATATACAAAACTAAATTTAATCAAACCAAAAGTATGTGTTGATATCTCCCCAACAATGCCAGTTTGTTAGTTGGGGTGATGAATTATTAACACTGTTTTAGACAGCCATAGGCTATATCTCAAAATCAGCGCAAACTACTTCGGTCAAACTTATGTCCCAAATCGAAATTTGGAAAATACCAAATTGAATGTAGAAGTGGGATTATGGTAGTTTTTAATTTATATGTTAGCTATTTAAAAAACATTTTTATAGGGTCATAAACCTTTACCCATTTCATCAGAAATTTTGAAATATCTAGTGCAGAAATTGAACCTATATATCATAATAATATATATTTGACCTTCTAAGTGAGTGTTACTGGTTCCTTTTTCCTTTTTGATCAATAACTCCCAATCGGTTAACAAAACCTATATTAATTAAAAATTAACACAATAGAGAAAAAGCGCCAAAATTCAAACAAGTAACAATAAGAATAGAGGTGTAAAAGTTTTGTTATTGCCTTAATTTTATTTAAAGCATGTTAATCTATGTCAGTTAACTTAGTTAAATTATATTTTATGCAATTATAACATTGATTTATATTTTAATTTTAGCCTAAACCTTACATCTAATTAAGAAAAATCATGTATTACATTTCTATGTACAGTTTTTAGCATAAATGTATAAAATGGCACAGACATGGAGTGTGGATTAGTTTTGCTCTTAAAAATCTATCTGAATACACTCTTGGACATGTGGTATATCACATTAAAAATCAGAACATTTAATTCTTATATTTAAACGTATAATCAACAAACGAGAAATAAACATTGACTGATATAATCCAAGGTAAAATTAACTTGTTTGATATTTTTTTAAATTTATTATCCCTCTTCCCCTCCACATATATCATTTGTAAAACTGTATGACACTACTACATTTATATAAAACTAAACTGCTCTAAACTCAAAATACCTCTATATGAGAGACTTCTAGTGAGCTGCTCATAGCACTCAGGCATCTCCCAGCAAACCTCTCCAATAGCCAATCATCCAGAGACTTATTATAGTGGTGCCCTACTACTCATGGCAGTCAAGCAATCTCTCAACAAACCTCTTGAAAAGCCAATCATCCAGTTTTCCCTTGCTATGAGACTGATAGGAGTCGCCGATGAAAGACATAGGACTGCACTACATTTTATAAGTTAAATAAAATATTTGGTAATTAAACACTGAATCATACAGTTAATTAATGTTCTTCTTTATTTTTAAAACAATAACCAATAACATATGTTGTCTATTACATATAACACAAAATTTAGATAAGTAAATTCTAAAAATAATTCACACCTTGTTTAATACTCATTTATTTCCTAGCTTGTAATTAATCAATTTAGTAATTGAATTATTTCTTAAAGTTTATAATAATTTTATTAAGTCTGGAGTAAATCATTATGTAAATTTAATAATTATTATAAATGATTCAAGATAATTTGTCTGGATGAATCATTTTCTTTAAATATGAATTTATTACAGTGAAATCTATTATTTTAAAGTTATAAATGGATCAGAATTGTTTGTATATAAGCATTTGATAAGGCTAGGGTTATTATATTAGCTTTTAATCAGTAGTTTTCAAATGCTATTAATTATATTGGATTTTTATCTGAGGTTGTCATATTAATATTTTAACATTTGTAAATTGTAGTGTAATCTTGTTCTGCCTTCATTGGACCAAGTCAATAAGTGACTCATTTAGTGAAATACTTAGGTTGATGTGTAACTCGATATGTGTTAATAGTGAACTTATTCAATACTTTGTATTTATTAATTTATATTATTAAAACAAGCCTTCTACTGTATAAGGATTTTGAATAAAACTCAATGTAAGCTGTATTTTTTTTATAATCATTATGAGATTGAAAGCAAATACCTTACAGTTTTGTAAATTTTTAATTATAGGCCTATAAAAGACAGTATATCAGTTTAATTAGTTTTTATGCTGATGTGATAGGATGTAAATGTAGTTTTTATTTTATTTGGTTTCTTACTCTACTCATTTACAAATACTCACATCTATTACCTCAGTTAATAAGGAAAAAGGAATAAACTTTAATTTTAATATATACAAATTTACGTAGCTCTACAAATTGGGCTATTGATTGATGGAACAAGAAACTTGTAACCAAATATTTCAAATGACCTAATATATATTTCAAATTTAACAACAATAAAGATCTAAACCCTAACCAGACTATGCATGATTGCCGATTTTTTGTTTCTTTATTTTAAGGTATTCCTATAATTATAAATTTTTTATTTTTTAATTATTTTTTATTTTTTTACAGTAACTATTATTAGTATCCACATTCACAAATGTGGGGTTCGTTGGATACAGACTTTTAAACTGTATGTATGGTATTTTTAAATTACCAGAGATTTTTTATCAGTATATATTCACATATAGATGGTGCCAAATTATTTATATAGGCAGGTAGAATCAGTCGATATTCTATAGTTTCAAATAACACTGTTCTTAGAGGGAAATTCAAAGTCACTAATCTTTTTTTTAATCTTGTATTTATTTAACATACACAGTAAAAACAAAACAAAATTAAACAATTAACACAACTGGACCAATCCTAACAGGATCGACCAAAGTCTTATTGATTTAATACTTTGTAGGGTTAACATTAACAATTTGGTCCCTTCACTACTACACACTAGGTCTTATTGAACCAGATCATGAGGTTTGATTCTATTAAGGCGACAAACTTTGGTAATAATGTTGTCAGTAATTGTTTTCATAACCTGATCAATGTGTACTTGGAGATGTTGTTTATGCCTCAAACCTACCTTCTTCATTTCCTCCTTCACCTTATTCACTTTTAGATCTCGGTGTAAATCACTGTTACAAATGTATCATGGAGCCTGAACTATCCCTCTATGCACTTTATTTTGTAAGCTTTGAATAATCTTCATATTTGATTTCCTCGTGCAGCCCCACATTTGAATGCCGTAGGAAATTCAAATACAGGCTTTTGCACTTGCTTTTAAATTAGAAGTTTGTTATGGACAGACATCTCCGAGTTTCGACCAAGCAACCAATATAGTTGCCTGTATTTTATATTCAGTTCTTCCTTCTTTTTCTTCACATGCTCTTTCCATTTTAGCTTAGTATCGAGGGTCATGCCAAGATACTTTGCTTTATTTACATGGGATAATATTTTGGCGTTTATTATCAACAGTATTGACACTAAATTTTTATTAGTGAAATCATTTTCTTTCATTTATTCTAATGCGCCAACACTTAGTCCATTCATTCGCACAGTCTACAGCTCTCTGCAGTTTATCTGTTACAACTTCAGCATCTTTTCCAACAGCTAAGATAGCAGTACCGTCGGCAAATGTTGCCAAGGTGGTATTATTATCTTGAGGTATATCAAGGGTAAACAGTAAATAAAGTGTTGGGCCAAGGATACTTCCCTGAGGTACTCCTGCTGTTATTTAAAACAATTTCAGATAGCTTGTTGTCATATCTAACAACTAAAATTATTGTAAAAAATATTAAATAAGTGTAACCCACCTCGTAGTAGCAAGCTCGTATCGGGCTTTGTAATAACAAAAGCGGCTTGAGGTTGTTCAATTTGTTCTTCTTTTTATGCTATGTACGTTAAACAATATTTTAATAATTATTGATTGGTATCAATCAATAAATGACTTTCCAGGATGCAAAAATGTGCTTCTATATTATGTGGATAAAATTTTTGCATTTTTCTGTAAATTTTGTAGAATATGTCTGGAGTACAACCTAAAATATCCCTGCAATATGGTATTGTTTATGGTACCTATGATTTTTTTTTATTTGTGTATAACTTTAATAATTTTTTAGCCAATATATATTTTATCTACGATATATATTTTGTTTTTAACACTTGGTTATATTTTTGTTTAATTTATTTTGGGTTAAAAAAATAATGGTATACTGTTCATTGGGTTACATAAGAGCTTGGGTAATTATTTAAAAATATTTTTAAAAATCTTTTTTTTCAAAATCTTTGAAACAAGGACTAGGTAAAGACCTTCCATATTTGTGTAGCATATTTCCAACAATTAAAACATGGTGTAATTCTTGAAAAACATCAATATTTTTTAAGCATTTGTATTTTCTCTGTAGGGTTTAGAATTTTTTAAATTGTTTATCGAAATTTGCAATTTTTCTCATTATGATTTGGACAACTGAAAAACGATAATTATTTATAGGCTTTAGAACACCACAATTAAAAGTTTTGTTTGAGATTTGCACTATGGTTTAGCTATATTAATCAAATTGATAAAAGTGTACATTATTATGTGGGATTTACTATGTGATTGTATAGGTACTGTAACATACAACTCCACTTTTAAACAGAATTTCATATATCTTCTACATAAATAGAATTGTTACTTCCACAATCTTAGTGCGCTAGTTCTCCTTCCCTTTTCTTAGCGGTTTTACTATATACACATTGACTAAATGAAGACGGAGGAGTAGGTGATATGGAAAAACACAACACATTGATCGGGCTGGCACCTGCGTTTCACTAGTCCGAACTGCAGAGTGATAAGTATACACCTTAAAACTAACAGAGCTACCCTGGTCCCTGTCATTAGCTTTTAAATATAAATTGAATATTTTTGTTTATCATTACACTGACTTCTTCCCTTTGCACTATCACATAGAAGCAATATAGTTATAGTATATATATTTTGTACAATAAATCTGCATGTCTGGTCTTAAGGAAATATTCATGTTGAAATATGAAACTTGATCATTTCCTGCAGACAGCGTATTTTTAAATATTAGTTTTGTTTAATTTGAAGAATCAATATAAATACACAGTACATCATATTATATTAAATTTAAGTCTATTTCTTTATGTTTTAGATGTGTGGTGTAATGTTACATTTGAAGATAGTTACATTCTAGTCAGACAAAGAAGAATACAGAAATGAGCTCTATACAGAAACCTCGAGGATATCTCTCGTATTCACCAAGTACTCAGCGTACACAAGGTAGACATAATATTTTAAATGCAAATACAACATTTTATTATTCTGTCTGCTGCCTATTTAACTGGTCATATTAGGATTGGCATGTCAGTGATTATGTCAGTATGTCATTGAGTCATAGAGGTCAAGGAATTAAACTTTCCTTTTCAGCACTTGACTATAAGTTTAATTGTTGAGTTGTGACAAGATCTTTAATGATCATCAGACGAACACACTGTCAAACGAGTTGTAAATAAAAGCATAAATTTATCTATATTATACCAAATCATATTGTATCTTTGTTAATAAAAAATGTATAATTTACAGTCGTGTTTCTCTAATTTGAGACTCTCATTTTGATATATTTAAATTAAAAATAAAATAAACAAAAGTTAATTTTAAAACCTGTTTAATCCAACTTTTTTGGTCATAAAATATACTGTTATAAGTGATATATGTATATTTGGAACTTGTTAGCCAATAACATTTCTGGAACCCATTTTAAATTATGGATACTTTAACTCTTATAGAAAGGCTTACATACTGACAAGGCATGACTGATCAATTTGGGTAGGCAAAGTAAATCAAGCAATAAATATTACAAATCAAAAAATAAAATTGATTTATTAAAGAAACAAATAATGTATGTTTTTTTAAAAATAATGACGGTATTATAGTCTAACTTACTAGATTAGTAAGTTACAAATTTTATAATTAATTTTATTCACATATGAATAATTTAATTAAAAAAGATTAATTGAAAATTACAAATCTAGAACATGGATTATAGTTATGTAATTAGGAGGAAAACACAAGTTCACAGGAGTAAAACACAACAAATGAGGAAATAATCATATTATTGATTAATAATTGTTAGCACAACTAGAAAAAAGAAACTACATGAGGATTTGTGCTCATATTCCTGCTTCCGGATATCATCTTCTCTCTAGTTCAATATTCAAAGGAAATTTTTATACTGGCGTGCCTATTCTAGTAAATTGTTGTAAGTCATGGCTAAAATTCACTGTTATTTGTGTTTCATTCACTCTTTTATCTCAACTTTTAATAATTTCATATTTAATTATCTGTAGAATTTTGGATAAATTACTATCACTAGAGTCACTATCAAATCGTTCACTTTAAATATGGGTAAATAGGTATAATGCTTATTTTCTTTCCTTCAGATCCTTTAATAGGCTTTCAAAATAGTACAAAATCTCCATTTGTCTGAAATAAATACAATATTTCATTATTTCTTTGGTCAGTTAGTAAATTCATAACCCTTTGTGGTATTAAAAAAAAAATCCAGTTTGAAAGGAGTTGTGCTTTAGTGCTATTTACCCAGTTCATTTAATAATATCACATGACTAATCTATTAATTCATTTTAAAAATCTAATAATAGTATTGAAAACTAATATAAAGATTGATATATTGTTTTTTTTTTTACAGGTAATTTCTCAGGAAGCCTTAGTGGCAGTGAGACTGATGTATCGACTTCGAACGAGAATCTAAGCCATGAAGAACGATACGTTATTCGACATACAGAACGACAAGAACCTCAGGGACAGGAGAATCGTTGTATTCAAGAGAACAGAAATGTTCAGGATTGTACTTCGTACAATACTCTTATTATTCACGGTCATGGAGATGAGTTATGGACCAATAGGTCAGATATATTATTCTAAATCTTGGATTTAGTATTTTGGGTAGTTCACAGATTTAAGGAATACAGAAAAACACGGTGGATAGTGTTTATTGATGTTGATGATACTTACTCTTAAAATATATGTGAATTAATTTTAATGTAACAGCAGATATTTCTTGTTGGAACTTCATATTTAAGGATTAAATAAAGCAATAAAGCTAAAGTTATAAATTTGGAGTTATAGTTTGATTGGTGTAGCTCGTGTATCACTGAAGAGGACGACCTTGTCGTTGAAACGCGCCTGATACTTAGGCGTATTTTTGTGAGAATTGTGTTCTGTGTGTTTGTTTGAATAAATCTAAAGTTTCAACATTATTTTAATAATATAAATGAGCTACAATTGTTTCGCCTTGCGGCATCATTCCCCTTGTAGATCATTTATCTTATTAAAATATTTTGAAACTTTAGCTTTTTTGTTTTATTTAATCCTTGTATTGTGAATTGTTTACTCCAAATTAATCTATGAAATCTGAATTTTAAATCCTAGGTCATTTCATCTAGTCATTTTACAAATTTTGGTAACTACTGGGGGAAGCTTCCTTTGTATCCTATTGTTCAAATATACAATAAAAATTCCCAATAATGTTCCTTACTTTCAATAGCTATTTATGATAGAAATTTTGTAACTATTAAAATGTCAGGAAGAATTTTGTATTTTGGATTGTAATAGTCCATATAGATAACATGTTTTTTAGCTGAAATCAATTAATATTTATTTAATTATTAGAAATAAAACTTTATACTGTGTAATATTTACACACATTGATTTGGTCATTTTATATATTATACAGGAGACTTGCAACTTATCTGCCTCAACTGTAATATAAATAATATTAATTTGTATCCAAAATTTAGTCTATAAAATAGTTCATTTATAATACTTTTCGATCATAAGACCTTATGAAATTAGTCCTATACCCACAGTACACTTTTTCTCCATGGTTTTTATATTCCAAGTAATTACAGGAACTTCCCTTTGGAATTTATATACAGGGTTATCATAAAAGAATGGTGGGGTTTCATTAATTCA
Source organism: Aphrophora alni (assembly GCA_963513935.1). Taxonomy (NCBI): domain Eukaryota; kingdom Metazoa; phylum Arthropoda; class Insecta; order Hemiptera; family Aphrophoridae; genus Aphrophora; species Aphrophora alni. Next base: position 100,297,926 of record OY740767.1, read on the forward strand.
TACAAAGACAGTAGAGAAATTTGGTGGTGTTGTATTGGTATCACTGATAGCCTATAACCCAAAAGTTTGTTTAACAGCTGTTGTACCCTCAAAATTAGTTCTTACATTGTTGTGGTAATGTTTTTTATGTATCTGGAGTGTTCTGTGTGGAGTGTGTTATTATGCTCTCTAATAAAGAAAAAAAGCAAAGTGTGTTTTGTTGCAGGCTGAATTCAAGTCTGTAATTTCAGTATAACATGCATTTTGAGGTGAATACAGAAAAGATCCACCACATGAAACTAACATACGACATTGATTCAAACAATTCAAAGAAACTGGATCAGTTCAAAAGCAGAAATAATATGACAGGCCAAGTGTATCTGACGAAAAAGTTGAACTTATTAGACGATCTGCAATCAGAAGTCCTAAGAAGTCAATACCTTGACGAAGCCTATAGTTAGGTATTCCAAAAACAACAATCCACAAAGTTTTACACAAAAGACTGAAATTACACACATATAAAATCCAGCTATTGCAGGAATTGAAACCTGATGATGGTGCAAAACGTTTTAATTTTGCTGTTGAAATGTTGAACAAGTTGATGAAAAACCAACCATTTTTAGATGTTATATTTTTTTTAAACTAGGTTACATTCCATATCAATAGGTTTGTAAACAGACACAATTCATGGGATCTGAAAACCCACATACAATTTTTGAGAAAATACACGACTTGCTTAATGTTAATGTTTGGTGTGGTGTGATGAAAAATCGTCTGATAGGGCCTTTCTTCTTTGCTGAAAAGTCAATTAATTGAATTGTGTATCTCGATATGTTAATCAATTATTGTTTTCCTCAGCTGGATAAACTCAAAACATTCAACAACTTCATTTCCAAGATTGTCCCGCTTCCAAGGAAAATTAATTAATAACGATCTACGCTGAAATCATTCATCGCCTACGCTTACGCTTAACCACTCACAGCTGTGGAAAATCCCAACCTGATATTTTCTAACTGGTTAGTACGGTAGTGGTTAAAGAGACTTTACTAGTAGTCTAAATGCGATCAGCCCATGCGCAGTTCCCTCTTCACCCCCTCATACGTCGCGTTCATTCTTGTGATCGTTAGAGAGTACACTGGCCTCCAAGGAGTCCAGACCTAACACCTTGCGATTTCCTCTTGTGGGGGTAAATCAAAAACATTGTTTATCGAGAAAAAATTTGTGACCTAAATCACTTAAGGAACAGGATTAGTGAAGCAATGACAACCGTTAACAAAAACATGTTAACTAACGTTTGGGCAGAACTTGATTATCGATTGGACATTTGGCTAGCAACTAATGGCGCACAGTCATATCAAAATTTATTAGTTATGTAAAAAAAACTGTTTCAGACCTCGATTTAGATAAACAAACATCATCCTCTTTAAGTAATTTTGTTTTCATTTAAATAATGTTCAAAACCCCACCATTCTTTTATGATAACCCTGTATTGACAAAGAAATCACTATACCTATGTGAGGATTCTTGCAACTTTTTTCACGTCTATGCAAAGTAATTACAGCTCTATTATTTTACAGAACTTAACAGAAAATATCTATCCAACATGATATCGGTTGTATTAGTTGTTTATGAGCCGTTTAGTTTCTATTATTGTGTGCTTATTTTGATTTATGATCAGTTGTGAATTTTATAACTGTTCATTAAATATAAGTGACAAATGCGAGAAATATATTGTTTGATATATGTAATTCCGTAAACAACTGTTCAAATTTTAAAAATTATTTTATAATTTTATTTAACTTACCTCTCTTAATTAGGTCAAATTAACATATAATTCTGCATTTAATTATATAAATACAAGTTTATATGAGGTGTGATCCAAAAGTTTCCAGAGCACATTTATTGAAAAATATAAGTACTAAATAAAAATTAATTGTCTTCAGATCTTTCAAAGTAGTTCCCTACTGAGTTCATATAGGTACTTATCCTTGTGAGATTTCAATGCTTCAAAGAACCTCTGGAAGTCACTGTCAATGTGTTCAAAATATCAGTTGTTAATTCCTGGATCTCCTCTACCATGTCAAATCTTCGTCCCTTGAGTCACATCTTCAACTTAGGAAATTTAAAAAAGTTACACGGTGCTAAATCAGGTGAGTATGAAGAGTGGGGCCAATTACAGTCAAGTTCATTGGGGCCAAAAATCAGAGATGTGAGACCTAGTTAATTGTCGTGATACAAGACAAATAACTTTTCAACTCATATCTGAGGACATATTCGGCGAATTCGATTTTGCAGATGCCTTATTATTTCCCTATAGAATTCTCAATGCACTGTCTGTCCTTCTGGGCAAAAAGAGCATTACTGGCTTTGTATTGCTATGAACTCAACGTGCTTTTTTGGGTCTCGGGGTGGTGTTTTGTTGCAGAGTCCTACATATAAACCCACGATTCATTATCCATTATGGTGTTTGAAATGAAATTCAGATCAGCTTCACAACTGCCTTTCATTTTTGTGCACATGTGAATTTGATTTTGTTTTTGATCTTCCATCAACAAACATGACAACAAATTGAACTATCTCCAGATCCTCCATATAGATTTGGTGAATGTGTTTTACTCATTTCATTGTCTCCATAAGCTTGTTTTAACCTTTCATGATTTTCATTTCAATTTCCCGTAGTTTAAAACAAATTTAACACAAACTCTTTACTCTTTCAAATAACTCATATTCACAAATGACATCGCACAAACAGAAAGAGTTTAAATGAGCACTGCAACTTTAAAAAAAATACCGGCACCGCTTCTCTAATGACTGATACAGTTCCCAAGGCCAACTAGAGGAGCTGTCTAATGGTGATTCATGTAACTAACTCTTCTCGCCTACAGAGACCCCATTTCGGGAGCTTTTGGATCACACCACCACTCTACTGATGTATAGTTATCACAATTTGGGTCTTGATGGCAAAGAAATGAATTTACCATCATATCCAGTCTACCACAATTATGCTGATAGTCATGAGCGTATATAGTATAGAGTTTAATAGGGCACATTAGTTTAGATTTTGTATGAATAGAAGACACAACACAGGCTTACCTTGGAAAGTGAACTTTGGTATTACTTAATAGTACACAAATAGGAAAACAAAAAACTACTGATTGAGAAAGTGAACAGTGTTTACAACATATTTCAGAACTGTAGTGTTTTTTTTTTTCTTTTTTCCTATTTGTGTACTTTTAGTATTACCTTACATTATTAGAATTACAGGCCTACCTCTTATCTTGAAAAGTGATCCTTGGTATCAAGGATCCAATGACCATTTTCCAAGGTAAGCCTGTATCTCCTATGAATACAAAATCTAAACTCTATATGCATATATAGTATATTTTGTATGTTATTAATTAAAATTGTTAAAATATTTTATGACTTTTTTAGAATTAAAGTTGCAGAATATTTAAGTCTAATTGAATTTTTGTTGCATTAGGTTATCAAGTGACCAGTCGGCTGTGCAATACAAGACAGGGTCTCCAGTCCCTTGCAAAGAACCACCTCAATCAATGAGGCATGTGTTCACCCCCAGTGTGAGGGAAATCACTGACATTCCTGATGATTATCTCAGCCAATCTCAGGTAATTAGGTTAGGGACTTAAAATAATATAACCTGTAATAAAGTTTTGACAGATTTTTAGAATAAACTTTGAACATGATTTATACTTACTTTGGTTAATTAATGACCTATTGCACTATACAATTTGGTCATTCCTTGCTCAACTTAATTCTTAAAAATTAGGTGATTACGATGGGACAATACCCATAGGGTATGCTACTGTTGCATTTTTGCTTAACATTTATATTGATGCTCGTAAGAATAATGAATTCATAAGGAAAAACCATCACAACAGAGAGAAAAATATATGCAATTACCCCTCCATCTGGCAAACGTCCACGTATGTGGTCGATAAATGACGGATAGTTCAGTTAAAACACGTATTTTGCAATTCAACATTTCGCCAACTTACAATTGTCCTATCGCAATAAATAAAATACCATTGGAAAGCTAATGTTCCGTAGATGCATAATCATGAAGAAAAAAAACCACAAAACATTATAAATAATATTACAAAAATTGCTAAAGTTTGCATATATTTGATACGTAACATCATAGATTTGCGCTGACAAGTTGTAAACAAAACTGACATCATTTTTGTCTAATATTCCCAATTCGATATTTATGTCAAACAGATCGAACATAACACTGTTCTGTAGATCACATCTTTCTCTTTCGATCTGTGCTTTTCAAATCCTTCTATCTGTTATAGTTTTTATTATATAAAAATTAAACAAAATCAAGAACTTTAACTCATTTTTACACGCAAAAATTACATTTTTTTCAATTCAACTTTTATTCTAGTAAATATTATTTTGTCGAAATGAATTATATATCATTGTAAAGATAATGTTTCAATCTTTCATAATCAAGTTTAGCAAAATCCATCACACGGAAACTCTATTTTCTAGAACTCGATAAACGTGCTGACTTTTTCACTAGATGCAGCACTTGCCGTGACCGGGTTTATGTAGAAAAATCTGTTGTTCTCTGTGTTCATATGATTTTACGAAATGGTAATACTTGTCCAAATGCCACAAGTGGACAATATTATATAGTATTATTCTTTCTATTTCGATCTGTGCTATTGAAATCTTTCTATATGTCACAGATTGCGAGATATATCTATTTTACCTAAGTAGTAACCAAACGGAACGAATTTCATCTGTCATTCGGTGCAGTTTACTAAATAAGATAATCGATTATTCAATTGATATTTTGTAACCGATCTTTACAGTATGTTGTAGAGAAGATTTCATTCTATCTATTGGTAGTATTTTCTATGTCCTACAGTTAGTTTTAGGTTGTTGTTTCTTACTCAGAAGTTAGCGATTTTTGTGTACTAAAATGACATGTGAAAGGCGTAGTGCGTATACTTGGGATTATATTTCTGTTATTCTGAAGGTTTGTTTTATTTATTTATTATAAATTGTATATACAAATTACAATATCTGTATTATTGTTTGTAAAATTTATTGTTTTGAATGAATGTTATTGTCAGACATCAAATATTGAGGCTGTCTAGAGATAGAGGTTATGTTATAATCTGGTCTTCGTTTATAGCAAATTTCCATGTGTTTACAGATAAAAATAATTTTGTCTAATGAAAATTTTATAAATTGATTATGTTTTTACCAAAATGTATGCAAAATGTTTATAAATTTATATAGGCCTATCTATAAAAAAAAATTTATTGGATTATATACCTATTTCTGTGGAATTTTGCCTCCGTTACTTTCTGATTTTTGCTATTTTTGACATAACAACTCCAAATTGTTTACATCTAAAAGTTTTTGCATTACACACATAAAATCTATGTATCTTTGTGAGAACATAGGTAATAAAAACTTGGGTTTTGAATAATAATTATATTTTTGGTGAATTTTTGAAAATAGTTAGCAAATTTTCTTTTTAGCAACTTTTATCAACAAATATATTACAAATCTCTAGTAACACTTCAAAAAATTCAAAAAAAAATTGTATGGTGTAAATTACCATTTCTGTGACATTCTTGCCTCCGTTACTTTCCGATTTTTTGCTATTTGACATAACTCCAAATTTTTTACATCTAACATTTTTTTTCACTACGCAGCTAAATTCTATGCTCCTTTCTGAATATAATGATATATAGAAGTTGTGTTTTCCATAAATATTACTATTTTTCGTGAATTTTTGAAAATAAATTTAACAATTTCCCTTTTTTCGTAAAACTTTTACAAAATTATTATTATTATTATTTTTTTTTTTTAAATATATTCACAAATATTATACAAAACTTTTGTATATCTTGAAAAAGGTGGTAAGCTATTGATTTTGGATAATACAGGTCTTTCTGAAAAATGTAAACTTTTTTGACATCTAACATACTTACTCCAAAACCGTTTCATATAATTTTTTTTTTGTTACATAGATAAATTCTACGCATCTTTCTGAGAAAAGTGATTTCTTATAAGTTAGGTTTTGTATAAAAATAATATATTTTATTAATTTTTAAACAAACGAAGAAACTTTACATTGCCAGTTCTAGGGTTAACAATATTCAAACCTTTGATCAGAATTCAAAAGCTAAATCATTCTCAATCTTGAAAAGTACTATAGACCTACTTTATTTAAAACAGAAACTTATTACAAATTCTTTAGTATCTAAACTCTAAACAGAAATGTGATGTTCGTTTAGAGTAGAAATTTATTTTTTTATAAATAAAATAAAACCTTTTTATTAGGGCTGAATAAAAATATTACTTTTTTCTTTCTTTTTTTTTTGTATTTCAAAATAATGACTCCATATAAAATACTATTACTTTCAAGCTTTATTATAAGTGAATGTTATCTATATTGCATTAAACTAAATATCTATTAGATTAAAAAAGTTAAGACCATATTTGATAGAATAATTTTTGTTGTTATTTTTCGCCCTTTGTTGTTTTATGTGTGATGTAATGAGCCATTAAGGCTCATACTAAATTGGATCTATGCAAACAATCCTTTTTCATCAATGGTGATGAAGTCAAACTTTATTAGGTCTATTAATCCACAGTACACTTTACTTTTTCCCAAATTATTAATTAATTTGTATGTTTTGTACCTGTATTATTTATGCTTGTCTTACAAGATTGATTCTGTCTGTTCATTGTAATCAATTTCTTAACTGAAAAACCTACTTTTTCTTTTAGTGGACATAGTTTTTACAAATAAAAATAGTGAATAAAATATGTACAGAAAAGTCATAAATGGAAAATCTTCAGCATTATATTAGAGTTTGCACAGCTGATGTATTAGTATATTTGGATTCACTATCTGTAGTTATTAACAAAATTGGTATACCTTAGTAAATGTTTAATAGAAATATTTTTAATTTAAGGGGGGGGGGAATTATTCACTAATATTGACATATTTACTGCTTTACATTTAACATTTGTTTTAATTCTGGATATTTAACTTCTACAGGTGCTGAAACATTTAGCAAAAGAGGTGAAAGTCGTACCTCTGGGAAATGATTCTGATGAAGCAGAAGCAACATTAAGGCGACTACCCCCACCCCAATATCCATGTTGGTCACCTCCTTCTTTACCAACACCTAAATCACCTAGCCTTAAAGCCAAAAGAATAGCTTTATCTAAATCGCAACCTGATTTATCAAGGTTATCTCCTCCAGACAGAACTGCTGACAATACGACGTTTAGACATACATTAGGAAACACAAGGTATTTTTAAAGTATATTTACTAGTATAACTTTTAATCTATTTAGCTAATTTTAGGGGGTAGTGGTTACTTTCCAGTGAAAATTGACAAAATGTTAGTTAATAGTGATTCAGATTTATGCACAGACAGACAGTGACAATTCAAGTGATGAGTGGATACCTGAAGCAGAAAAAAAATCTAAATACTGATATAGAAGTTATTGGTCTACAAACTTTTGATTGTGAATTAGATTTAAATAGTCATAATTGTGGAATTAATGAAGATATTTTGTTGAGGAAATAGATGATAGGCCTATAGAACAAACAGAAAAGGAAGTAGGCCAAGGACCAGCTTAGAAAGTTAGGCCTAGGCCTAGGGAAATAAGTAAACAAGACATGAAGAGAGGTATCCCCAAAATAAATTAAAAAAATATCTAAAACAAAGGAAAAAGAAACCTAGTAAATTGAAATTGCTTGAGGAAGTTATAAACCCAAAGATGTAAGATATAAATATGTCTAGTTTGAATTTACTATCCAGGAAATTAAATAATGCTGTATATCAGTATTTTCTTGATTTTTTTTCCCTATGATTTGTATAAAACACAGGGAACAGTTACACAACTGTTCAATCAAAGTTGAAAAAAATCTGTATGATGATAATCAATAGAAACCTGAATTTATAAATCAAAGTAAGGCGTATACTGCTTTATATATTCTAATGGGTCAGACCAGGAAACCTATAATAAAATTTACTGGTTAACAAGGAAACAACTTATATTCAGAAGTACCAGAGATTCAGGAAAATCTCAAGGTTTTTTTACATTTTTTCTGATTCAGAATATACTAACCCATCGGTAGACCTATAAATCTTTGTCCAATGAAGAATAAATTTATGAAAACTTATACTATTGAACAAGATATTCCTATGGAGGAAAGTCTAGTAAAATTGAGAGCTAGATTGTCATATATTCAATTCAACCCTAAAAAGAGCTAGGTTTGGTGTGAAAATATAAAAAATTTGTGAAAGTGCAAGTGGTTATTGTGGTGGCTTCAAATATATATATATATATATATATATATATATATATATATATATATATATATATATATATAGGTAAGCACAAAACTCCAAGATTATCTTGTAATGATGCAGTAATCTTTATATCTTGCTGGAACAATTCTGAACCAGGGATATTTTTTATTTTTATTTTTTTTTTTTTTTTACAAAAACTCTTCCTATTTGTGTAAAACATTGTTGGAACAAAATACATTTGCAGTTGGGATTGTCAACCCAATTCGAAAATATATTTGAAGTGTTTTACTAAAAACAGCGAAACTGATTAGAAGTTCTGAGAGAATTGTGTGTGTAAAAAAATGGAAGAACAAAAATAATGTGTTCAGATGCTTTTCACAAAACATAAATGTATATTATAATGGTTATAGAAGGAGGTATATAGGAAAGGGGAACTAATAAAAGTTCTAAAACCCAAATACATAGTACATTATAGCAATGACTTAGTGTTGATGTTCTCGATAAAATCGATTCCATCATCCAATCATGAGAACTGTAAACGCATACAAAAACGTATTTTCTATGTCATGGATGTTACTATATTCAATTTGTTTTCTTTGTAGAAAAAATAACATGGAAAAAAACTTCATTACAGGGTTTTTCATATGGAACTAGTAGAAGAAATTCTTGAAAAGGTTGTGATTACAAAGTAAATTATGGGGACATTTTCCTATACAAATCCCTCCCATACATACAAAAAAAAAAAGTAAATACAAAAATTAAATATTCCCCTCAAGGAATTACAAAGTTTGTTACAAAAACAAAATTAGATCTGAAGTTAAATGATTGTGTAAGCAATGTGGAATGGTACTATACCTAGATAGGTGTTTCAAAATCTATCTCATAAAAACAGATTACTATTAATAAACCTAAAAGTAAGCTAATTTTAAATAGTCCACTATAAATAGTATTTTTTGTAAATTGTATCATAAAACTACTGTGAAGAAAATTTTTCAATTATAATAACTTTACGTTTTGTGTTAGAGAAAATAAACATGATATAAGTGTTTACAATAAAATATACAATTATTTTGTTGATTTCCCTACCACAAAATAAGGTACAATAAAAAAATTAATTAACTATAGGCTATTTCGTTACTGAAATTCCTTGCTGTATGGTACATTTTGGTTTCGGTAACCATGTTACCATCATTGGAGGGTTCTAAATAACTAACCAAATATAACCTTAAACTAGCTAACCTATGACATACCATCCCCCTCCTCACCTCAAATGTACCAGGTCATTGTTCTGGGGAGGATGAGGGGTGTTATTAAAAATATATGGTGACAATATCACTGAATATTTCCTAGTATCCGCCTTCGCCTCTCACATTGGTAATTCCTTACTATTTACTTAGGCATAGTAAATGTAGATTTAAACCTTTAACTTTTGTACTACATACGACCAATATATATATATATATATATATATATATATATATATATATACATATCCATAAATATAAGTCTTTTTGTCTACATGAGTTGCACCTGATACTGAAAATATCAGATAATTGTATCTGTAACCTGTCAGTATTAATAATGTATTTTATCATATAAAGATAAATCCAATTACAACTCATATATCTGTTAGTCTGGCGAGACTCATCTGTGGTAATTACTGAAAACAGTAACAGATTTAATTTTAATTAGTAATGAATAAAAATCAAGTGTAAAATGTAATGGAAAAATTACTGGTGTGGGTATATTTTCCTATATAAAATATATAAAAAATTAAATACAAGAAAAATATTGGTAAAGAGGGTTTCCTTCTCATCTTTTTGTAAAAATTTAATGTAGTTTTCCTAAATTATTTTACTTTATAAAGAACATCATTATAAAATCAGGCTTGTTAGTGCAAAACAGACCATCAAAGGAAGAAATTAGTCATAGGGAGTTTTATGATAATCAGTTCAGCTGGGAATTTGTTCCTATACAGGTTTGAAATAAAAAGCTCTAGACCTTATAAGGTTTAATCTTTTGTCTTCAAAATTGTTATTTTTGTTACAAACTTTGAAAAATAGAAACATAATGTGCTAGTATTGTACTATACAATAGCCACACTTCATAAATAATCAAGAGAAACTATGTTACATGACTAATACCATCTTAATTATTTTACACTAATTACATCTTCAATGTTTACCAATGGATAATAGTTATATTACATTCTGTATCCATTCTATAAAATAAAGTTTGTACAAATATATATTATTACACTTTGTATCTTCTTCATTATATTAACAATATTTACTTCATGTAATTGTAGAGTTGCATTATATTTGCTTCTGAAAAAAATATAGTGTATTAGAGTATCTTTATTTCTTTGTCAATTTCTCCATTTTAATGTTAGACAAAAATTATGAGTTTTATAAACACTTGTCTGTGTAAAATATGTTTTATAAAAATAAGGGGATATTATATTTTAAAGAAATTTTTGTCTGCAATTTTTCATTCCCGTTTATTTTTATTTTAAGAATTTATTATACCTAATTTTATATGTGCACAATAATAATTCAATATGTAGAAGTTATTGAGGTACAGAGCAATTGTTTTGAAAGATTGTTGAAATATTAAATTTTCAAGATTTATAAAAGCATTTTTTGTGTATTATTGACAGAAAAGAGCAAAGATGTGTGCAAATGGTAGATCTTCTCTTACAGGAAAACAACAGTCTGAAAATGGAATTAGAAGCTTGCTATCAGAAAGTGGCCAAATCACAAAAGGTAAATTTCATTAAACAATTTTAGATCAGATTTCTTAATATTAAGCTGATTTTTATTTTATCATTTTAGCTATATTTGATTAAACTAACCCAACCTGAAAACAGTTGATGCACTGCCATAAAAATCATGGATATAGAGAAACTACCTGTACAACATGAAACAATCCACAACGTTGTAATTTTTAATAACTGCTCCATTACAAAAATTATAAAATCACTCCCTCCAGAGTGTAACACTTCAGAACTAAGAAGATCCATACTGTCTCATTAATATGTCACAAAATCAGAGAATCCCCTAACCTTATTCTTAGATAAATCATCCTTTTTCCTCCTAACAGGTTTTTTAAAAATTAATATAATTTTAAAAAAAAACCTTTTATGGTTCAACACTCAACACGGGTCTATCCTAGATTACAACAATTTAGTCTTTTTTTAGTCTTCTTTTAGTATATTGATTGAGAAAGTAAACAGTGTTTACGAAATATTTCAGAATTTTAGTATTTTATTTTGTGTTTTCCTATTTGATACTACCAGGTAATACCAAGGACCACTTTCCAAGATAACCTTGTCTCTACTATCCATACAAAATCTAAACAAATCTCAAAATAACATAGAAAAAGACATATATTTATTTCAGTTTCATCAAGAAATGCATTGGTGTCATAAAAAACAAAGAATATGATTATTCGTTCTCCTTGAAAAAAGTCTTCAAGTGTGTAAAATGGTTTATAGTCATTTATTTAAATGAGCCATTTAAATGGTATTAGTCTATTTATTCATTTCTATCTTTAGTCTTTTCCCTGTAAGTTTTCGTAGCACATCTGGTAGGTGGTTGTGTATCTTCCTTCCCATGTATGATGATGTCTTTTCGTACAGAGTGGGGATTTGTTGTGGCAGTGTGTAATGTGAGGCGTGTCTAGTATTGTGGCTATGTGTACCTTTTCAAAGCAGCTTTATTGCATCGTGTTGATTGATATAGAAATAGAATTTGTGATTTTACGTATAATAGAGTCAATAAAAAAAAAGTTATGTTGACTTATCAAAACCAATTTAAATCTATTTGTGTTTGTTTTACTCTCAAATATTTATATAATGAACCATTTATATGTTAAATATATGAACAAATATGTTATAATATATGAACAATGTCAATATTTATTTAAAGAAGAACATTAATTTTAAAATAGTTTTCAAAATCATTAATACAATTTTATTTAAGGAATAAATATACTTGATTTAAATTACATTGAATTAACTTGTTTTCGATAGTTAAATTAATTCTGCTTATATTGTTTTTTAATTAAGTACCATTTAAACATTAATTTAAAAATCAAGATCATCATTATTGTTATCATCTATATATAAAATATAAATATATTCATAAAATATATTTTATAGTTGTATTTCGTGGCTATATCTAATAATAGTTTAGGCATACCCAAAACCTTCATACACTTCTGCATGTCGGTATGCAGTTGCAGAAAATTGTCTTATTTACTGTCATTAAAATATTGCTATATAACAAATTTCAAATAGTTGTTTTCACTACTATTTTTCAAATTATTAATAAACTATAGGGATGTGCAAGCCCTTGAGTTTCAAGTTTCGAACAACAACTGTAAAATTTTTGAATCTGGCTTGATTGTAGAAGCCCGCACGGTTTTCTGAGCAGGTCTTGCTTTTACAAGCCTGGCTTGGTTTCTGAACAAGACACAAAATGATGGGATAATACTGGAATAACATGATAAAACTTGAAGTAATAAATGAGAAAAAATAGTCAAAATTGATATCGGCAATGAAACTAAACACGGATATGATATTTATCTTTAGTCGCCCTTAACTTGAGAGAAAAACAAGTTTTTATTAACATGTGTTGTGAGTTATTAAAATTATATCAGGAAGTTTACCAGGTGAAAGGAAGTAAGTCCGATTCATAAGTGACGATTAAATATCAATAAGCATCACTGAAGACATACAGAAACCAAAATGTTTCTGTTTTATAATAGATTTATAACAACAGCTAAATAAGGAAATCAGATTTCAAAATTATAACTCATAGAAAAATTGAATTTATTTACATTATGTTAATTTCAAGGAAACTGAAAAAATTAAAGTTATGTCGTTTATCAAATTGGTTGCTACAAGCCTTTTTTAAAACGTAATAAAAATACCACTGGTAGGAGGGTAATAAATAATAGTACTTTACAAAATTGTTAGAAGGGATGCAATAAAAAAAGAAAAAAAGTATCATCCAGAAAGCGAATAAACTCAGGTAAAGCAAGTATCACGGGGAAGAGGTGAGGAGAGATAATAATTATTGGCAGGAAATATATTATTGATTCTACACTAAGTAGAAGCTTTACTTAAGAAAATAAGATAAGTTATACTAGTAAGTGTAGTAATTTCATATTTCATTACAAACAAATCATTCGGAGTCTGGGAGTGGTGATAGAAAAGAAAAACAGTCAAAAGGGGGGGGGAAACCCTGCCTTATTATGGACATAACCCTATAACTTTTTCATGAAAATGTTAACTGAGTGTGAACGTGGTATATAATTTTATAAGAGATATAAATACAAATATTTGTACATATCAAATAAATCAAAATATTGTATAAGAGTAAAATTGGGAAGTTTGCTACATAATGAACACACCAACCAGAAAATATACTGTGATTAAAAGACACACTACTAAATATAGAGTGATTTTGTTATGGGAAAGTGTCTATTGTCTCATTAGTGAATTGACACAAAAAAAATTTTTTTTAGCAATTTCATCAACCCTAAACTTTGATACTGATTGACTGGGAATATTCTGCTTTGATATTTGTATCTGATCACTGCACTCTATGATCTGTCAGTTAAGATTGAATTTTACATTTCTTCCAGTTTATATTTGGAATTTTTAATATATCTAGTGCTTTTTTATTTAATACATGTTTTGTTGAAACATGTGAGTATGTAATGTGTTCACAATGTAGCGGACATATTAAAAAAATTTATATTTCATAAAAATAAACTGCATGTAAATATACAATTACAATGCTTTCTCGTGATAAAGCAAAATTTAGTATTATAAAATTATGTTTTTTAAATATTTTGATATTTTGATGAAGTCAGGTTTTCAAATTATAAGTGAATTTTGTAAGGGACAGTTTTCTATTTTAACTTCTATAAAAAGTATCCCAAAAAAGTAGTCGTAACTCAATTCAATGAACAAAATCTAAATAAGAAACTATTTTCCAATAATTCCCAGTTACTCTTGTACAAGGAAAAAACAACAAACCGTACAACTTTGTTATCCTATTTTTTTTTTTTTAACTTATCAGAATTTAAAGATAAAAATACAATAAAACTTATTTCCAAATAAAATATAAATATAGCTGAATCCACACCGAACAGACCAATATCCTTCTAAAAAAAAAAAGCATTTCATGATGAACATACTAAACAATGGCTGATTCACATGTGACAAACATTTTTTTAAAAGTTTAAATGTTCTTAATCAATCTGCCGTCACTATTTTCATCAACAAATTGAGCTTTTTAACATTTATAGTTTGATTAGAATGCTCGATGAAGTGTGACAATTAGATTCCACATTTCCATTCTTGTGGGAAAAGTCACACGACCCTTCCACCGTAGGTACTCGACCTCTTCTGAAGGTGACATACTCTATAAATTTACAATGTATGCAAAGATGACTATCAGTTTCATCTAATTAATAAGAACTTTTATTTATTATTTAGTTGGAGCAAGAAGTAGGGAAAGTACATAGAGCACATGAAGACTTGGTAGCATCATGTGAACGAAGAGAAAGATTAGAAAGAGCTGCTCGTCAAAGATTACAGGGAGAATTAAGAAGGGTGCAGGAACAGAATCAACTTCTGAGAGATCAAGGAGAGTTAATAACATCACAGTTATTGACTGCAAGAGCAGCCTCGCCTGACCATTCACGCAAAGAGTTAAGCAAAAGAGAAGCATTAATAGCTCAACTAGTAACACAAAGTAAGTTGAATTTTTTGTTACCCCAATACAGACTACTTGCCTCTGGATTTCATTTTTTCTTTTTAACTAGGAAATTGTTTTTTTATTAAGTATGTTTGTAGTATATATGGTTATTTACTTTATATTATGTTTAGATTTTGTATGGATTGGAGATACAGGTTTACCTTGGAAAGTGGAAATACCTAGTACAGTAGACTCTCATAAATCCGGACTATTGTGGCGGACGGCCGGTCTGGATTCCGAAAAAATCCGGATTTCCCTGAGTCGGAGATAAGTCGGCAGCTGATGCGAACAGTGATAAGCCACACATGCAATTGCTACCGGCCCATGCCGATACCCAATGACACTTGTTACACTCTGACACATTAACTAATACATAATACACAATACAGTATTGGACTGCCATTAAGTAAAACACAGGGTAGGGCGTGTCAATTACCTCAGCCACGCGGAAACTTCCACTGCCTGTGAATCATTATAAATACGTCATTCATGCAATGCGGAAGATCACGTGAAAATTGAAGGCTCTAAAGCGACAAATTGTTATTAACAAATTTTACCGTCCGGTCCGGATTTTCGTGATCCGAATTTATGAGAGTCTACTGTAGTAGTACACAAATAGAAAAAAACACATTAAAACACTAAAATTGTGAAATACTACAACCAAACTACAACAATTTAGTCTTCTTTTTATACTCTCTACTGGTTGAAAAAGTGAACAGTATTTAGGATATATTTGAGAACTTTAGTATTTTATTGTGTATTTTTCTATTTGTGTATTATTGAGTATATCCAAGGACCACTTACCAAGATAAGTCTTTATCTCCTATCTATACAAAATCTAAACATAATAGGCTACATGCTCTAATAAACTCTCACTTTATATTATGTAATAAATAACCATTACAAAGGAGAAACGAATAATTTTGTTATTTTATGGTGGTAAAGGCATCAAAACCATAATTTTACTAATGGGTTTGAAATTGCATATTTTATCAAAATTTAATTGAAATCAAATAGAGCTGATCAAAATAAAATTTGTGATTTATGAGATTCGGTCATTTACTTTTTCAGTACCAACTAAATCAGGGTTTATTTTGCGATTGCTGCCTATGGGTCTTTATTGATTCATTTGAGCAATATTCTATCAGAATGGTTAGAACTACTTTATATTTTGGACTTATGGCAGATTCTTTTGAATTGCAACTCTTATATTTTACTTGAATAATTAATATAATTATTATGAACCATTTTAATGAATTCATTTTCAGTATCCAGGTCACTATTATTTTAAAATAAAGTTTCTTACCTTTGTTTCCGTTAAGTGACCTCTTTTTTGTAATCGTGACGCGTTGTGGGACTTTTATCCTATCTTCAGACATAGATATATTAATTGAAATTACTCGACAGAAGTCGTCAAACACTAAAATTATTCATAAAACACACATATCCCATTAAAAGTCCGTTTTGGTGTACACCTTCGGGCTACCGGACGGATAAAAGTCCCGAAACGTGTTGCGATTACAAAAAGAGGTCACTTGACGGAAACAAAGGTAAGAAACTTTATTTTAAAACCATTTTAATTTCCCAGGAATCAATTTTGAAGAAGTTCAGTCATGTTTTTTGAGAATTCACTGTTTATAACAGGTAGACAGACATGTTAGCAAAAATCACTTTTTTCAACTCAATGAAGCCCAAGACAAGAATTTCAATATAAATATTGTACTTATCACAATTCTTTTGCTCTATATATAAATGCATATTTAATTCAGTTGATGTAATTATGAAGTGGAAACCATATATATATATATATATATATATATATATATATATATATATAGACATTGTATTAACATTTTATAGATAAAGAATTAGTAGCTGCCAAAGAGAGACAAGAAATTGAACTTGCAGCCCAACGAGCTACTTTACAAGAACAAAGAACTCATATTGATATTCTTGACACTGCACTAACAAATGCTCAAGCAAATGTTGTGCGATTGGAAGAAGAGGTAATATTTGTGTTTATTTTATAAAAATGTATACTAACAAAACATTTTTGAATTGTTTGTTTAAGGTTGGATAATATTACTAAAACAAAAAATCCGGCTATAAATTGCTTTAATTTTAGTATTAATGAATTGTTTTAAATAATAATTCCCCCACCCCCAATAATTATGTCTTTGTCTGAAACCTAAAAAGTGTTAATCAATTCCTTTTCATATTGATAAGTTGGGACTTAAATTTCCTGGGAACCCTTTTGTCTTCAGGAAAGTTGAAGTCTCTGCCAAAAATTGTCAAATGAATGCTATTGATTTACTATTTGATTAATAAATATATTTAACATTATGTTTTTAAAGCTTCCATTTCTTCCAAAAGTTATTTTAGAGTCCCAGATTTTGAAAGGTATACATTTATTAGATAGAGTAATACAAATTTTAATGGGTTACAACTAATTCCTGGTTTTAATGAAAAATGAGGTTGGGTATCAGTTAATTGTTTATTGCAGCTCACTTTATAAATTAAATAGAAATTTCTAACCGTACATCTTTTGTCAAATTTAAAATAAGGTTGTTTCTTTACACACTATATGACTATTTATTTAACTAATGCATTAACTTCTTATACAGATAATCAGATTGTTTTGATATAAAAAAATATGATTTAAAATCAAGTGACTTGTATGTTTTTCTGTGATAAGTAACAGATATTTGATATCTATTAATGGATATTGAAATCTTGATTTACTTAAGTATAGTTTATATTAAATAGATATTTTTGTAAATTCCATATTAATTTGTGTGTATTTGATTGAAAAAAAAAAGTGGTTTTGTATGGATTAGGTTTGTGTGATTTACTTATTTATATTTATTTTTATAACCATAATTTATTTTATCACCTCATTTATAATATGTGTAATGAATTTGCAAGCTTTAAAATAGTCATAGGTTATGTCAATTGATTTTTAGTAAATTTTATTGTTTTGTTTATTTTTAAAGTGCCGCAAGAAGCAAGTACATGTTGAAAGAGTAGCTCAGTTGCAGAGGGCATTATCTTCTTTGCAGCTTGCTAGTGATCGAAGAGAACAAACTGAACGCAAGTTGCGATTGCAGCTTGAACGGGAGTTGAAAAATGAACGAGAACGAAATAATAATGCACAAGACTGTTCACTTTTAGGTTGTTATATTGTTTTTTTTTTTATACTTGTAAAATTAAAGGTATTCAGGAGGTATAAAAGGAGTTTAATAAAAGTATTTAATAATTTTAATTTTATTTCTATTACAATTGATTCTGAATTACAAGTCAATTATAATTTTTTTATCTATGTCAACTCACATTCTAATAATAAACCGAATATAATACTACTATATATGGTATTATGGTACAAGAATAGAAATATGTTGATATAATTAATTTGGACATATCTCTCATTTAATTAATATAAGACATTTCAAATGTATATAATTATATACATACAATTGATGATAAATGTGTTAATAAATTATACCAATAAAATGAAAAATTCATGATTATTCAATAGCTTTACAAAGTATATAATTTAATGTAGTAACTTCAAAAAAGATATAAAACTGATATTGAACACATTATTGTATTTCTTTGTTTTACCATCTCATGAGTAAAGCAATTAAAAATGTAATTACCATTTAATTTGTTTGTAAATTAATCAAATAAACTTAGTTGAAAAAATAAAGTTATATTTCAATCTTATTTTTTAGGAGAACCAGGTGAAAGCTTGCCAGAGTTAAAACGTAAATTAAGAGAAAAAGATGAAAAAATAATGAGGTTAGAGGGTGAGGTAGCAAAGTGGGAGCAGCGATATCTGGAGGAGAGCGAACTACGACAAGCAGCAATTGATGCAGCTAGTATTCCTAAGTAAGTTTTAATTTACAAACTTTTTTAGTTATATTCAAGTAATGCGTTTTGTTTGAACCATAACAAACTAAAGACAATTATGACCACATTAGTCTTTTATTTTCAAAATAAATGTGTAAATAATTTAATTTTGATAAATTGCTTAAGTCATGCATATTCTAAATAAATAATGAATAGTTGTCTTGGTCAACATATGACTTTTCACTTAAATAAAAATCAAAATTTAATTCATTTCTTTAAAAAAAAAAAAAAATTGTTTCATAAAAAATCACATGACTAAATCAATTCAACCCTAAAAGGATTTGTAACTAAAATCTAATTATTCTGTGTGATTTAATAACAATTCCTCATCAAACGTTGCTCTGTCGGTTTAGCCATGTGCTTATTATTGTAGTTGACACTAGTGGACCATCAAAATACGGAAGTTTGAGTCCAGTTGATGACATTGAGGTTTTCGATGTTTTCTCTACTCCAGTCTCTTCATTAGTCTTAATGAGCATAAAGTAATGACTTTCATGTCTAATCATATATTTGAGATAATGTGGTATTATAGCTTTTTATCATGACCTTCATTATACAGTATTTCCACCAACAACCCTTACTCCAATTGCTCCCAAAATAATAATCTGTGGGGCATCTGCCATATATAAAACTTAAATTAATTGGACAATTTGTTGAGGTAATAAATGATACTCATTTGAAATTTTTTTTTTTTTTGTGCAAGATACTTTGAAAACAACCGTTAAGTTTTTAAGAAATAGTTGGTAAAATTGTCAACCTCAAGGATTAAATCCCTTGTTAAATATCAAGAATATGTTTTTACCAATATCTTTTATTCTTTAACCTACAATAAAAGCATAGATACCATAGTCACATCACTTAACAATTCTATCAAGAAATGTCAAAAATTCTGTCTTTTAAATTGTTTATAACACAAACTATTTTTAACGGCACCATTTTCAAATGGCATGGTCTAGAATTATTTTTTTGTATCATATTAACTACAATAATACAAACCTGTATAACTTTTTTTACCCTATATCTAAATCTGTTTCATAGAATGTCTATTTTAAGGTAGAAGACAAACGATAAGTAAATGCTAGACAAAGGTTTACCGAACATATCTTTTTTAGAACTCTGTTTATTCAGACCTCCAAAGCACATCTATTAAATAGTAAATATATTATTGTCACTTCATCCTGATTATATTTATGTTTGCAGAAGAAAGATGGATTTTTCTTGTTAGATGTAAAACATTTCCTCAAGATTATGTATTAAACTGATTTTAAAATATGTGTAACAAAAGTTGTGTGTCTAAGTTGCAAATGACCTAGTTAGTGAGTGATTTAGAGGCCCGAGGCTACTTAACCTCCTGTCACTACAACCCAAATGGATCTTTTGTGACTACCTAACTAATATTATATTCTTATAAAACCAAATTGATTTTATATTTTTCGCTTTTGAATTGCTGAATGTATATATCTAGATAAATACCTTATATTAGTAGTCAGAGCAATTCTTGTTATTGTATATCACTACAGCTGTTTCGCCGATCACAGTCGGCTTCGTCAGGTGCAGCACAAGAATTTTTCAAGTCTAATGATATAGTTAAAATTGAGAAAGACCCGACTAACAAGTTTAACACGATCATCAAACAACATATAAACAAATGCAGTCATATCATTGATGACAAAACGAAAAGACATTTGAAAATGATCAAACCATCCGCACCAATTCTAAGAGCCCTACCGAAAATGCACAAAAAGGATATACCTATTCGACCCATAGTGAATTTCACCAACGCACCATCTTACAAACTATCAAAATTTCTTGAGAGTACTATCAAAAAGACAATAAAATTTGAACAGAGCCACAGTTTAAAAAACAGCTTAGATCTGATAAATAAAAT
Source organism: Aphrophora alni (assembly GCA_963513935.1). NCBI lineage: Eukaryota > Metazoa > Arthropoda > Insecta > Hemiptera > Aphrophoridae > Aphrophora > Aphrophora alni. Next base: position 100,318,793 of record OY740767.1, read on the forward strand.
TAGTAATGTAAATGTACTACCTCGATACACATTGATTTCCTTTGACATATCAAACCTATACACTAATATACCCATAGAAGAAACAATAGATATCCTAAAAGAAAAACTAAAACATAACACACTTCCCGAAAAAGCGGCAAAAGAATTGGTTGACCTGCTCTCAATATGTCTCTCTCAGAACTACTTCAGCTTCAATAATGAAACTTTCTTACAGAATAAAGGCTTAGCGATGGGATCACCTCTTTCAGGTATAATGGCGGAAATCTTTCTTAATGAAATAGAAAATAATCACATAATGAACCTAACAAACAAATTCTCAAAAAACATCATATATTACCACCGCTACGTGGACGATATAATTTGTCTATTCGATGGCACAAGAAGACAGATAGATTTGTTTACCAATTATTTGAACAACATACACTCATTATTAAGCTTCACCTCTGAAGTGGAAACCAACAATAGCCTAAACTACCTTGATTTAACAATATCTAAGCATAATAATAAACACATATTTAAAATCTATAGAAAACCAACCCAAACTGATCATACCATTCACAATAATTCTTATCACCCACAATCACACAAGCTGGCCGCGTACAACAGTTTCGTATACAGGGCACTTAGCACACCTATGAGCCAAAATGACCTAAAAAATGAAATAGCGATAATAAAGCAAATAGCAAACGCAAATGGTTTCAAAACAGAGATAATAGACAAACTAATATATAAACATAAAAAGAAAATTAGCGATCGCAATAATATATTCCAACCTACAGCAAAAAAAGAAAACAGAAAATTCGTACCAATTAAATATAACCACATTCTGGACCGTCCGACAAACAACATATTCCATAAACATGGTTTCAACTTGGCATACCGAACCTCCAATAGCCTGAATAACATCCTTAAAACCAAGATAAAGCCAAATATTATCAATAAATTTGACAATAGTGGAGTATACAAACTCAAGTGTGACGACTGCGAAAAAATTTATATAGGTCAAACTGGCAGATCCTTTACACAAAGGTTTAAAGAACATTTACCGTCACATAAAAATCATCTCTCCAAACATACTTCCAATTTTGCCGAACATTTGATAAACACCAATCATAATTACACTAATATCAATACCAATCTTGACATCATTCATAATGAGAGGAAGGGACACCGTCTCGACGTATTGGAGGAATATAATATATACATCACCCAAAAGAAACATCCCAACATACTTCTCAATGAGAAATTGAACTTCGCAGCCAACCCGATCTACGATATAATCTTATCTCTGAATAAACAAATGGACTTCCACAGCAGTTAACTATCATCAGTCTTATTTTCAGTATCCGTCCGGAAACGAACGAATAATGATGTGGCCACACCCGGACATTTTTAGTGTAAAATTTAACGAAGAGCTAGCCTCCGAATATTTTAAAACAATGTTTTTAGTGTCGTATATGTTCAGTGTCGTGTTTATGTGTTTTATTTAAGTGTCCTGCACCTGACGAAGCCGACTGTGATCGGCGAAACAGCTGTAGTGATATACAATAACAAGAATTGCTCTGACTACTAATATAAGGTATTTATCTAGATATATACCTAACTAAGTTTGTTTTAAACTCAGCCAAGATTATAGCTTCCTAGGAATCTTATAATAGTTCTGGGGGACATGATCATTACCTCTGCAGTGGTGGGGAATGGAATGCTGAGGTAAAGTAGCCTTTTCTAGGTTAGAGATTCACACTCACACAACCAGTTTTTCAGCTGTTTCCTTATGTGCCAGACAGAACCGGCATGCATCCACTGGCCTTCCCCATGTGTTTTTTATGGTAATCCAATGAACAGTGTCCGGACAGTAGGCCTACTGTCAGCTTAAGCTCCCCTTCTACTGAGTTCCAGTAATTTTTTAGCCTTTGTACTAGAGTTTTTTGGCTTGTCTTAGACTAAGGTGGGTAGTCCAATACTTGAGTTCCAGTAATTTTTTAGCCTTTGTCCTAGAATAGACTAAAACTTTTTGGTTTGTCTTGGACCAGGGTGGGTGATCCAATAATTGATCTTTTGATCTTGTTTCTAGGTTTCTATGATATTATGAAGATATGTTTTAGTCACCCCAAAGAATAGTTAGGGCCCAACAAAATCAGCTCTGTATATTTCTTGTCAAGGTGATCTGCATCTTCATTTTCTGGTATTCCTTCATATACTGGTACAGAAAATAAGGAGACTTTGTTGTTTTTTGCCAGTTGATTGATTACTTGTAGACATTCTCAGACCAATCTTGACTCAAAAGTGTATGAACTTAGAGCCTTAATAGCTGCCTGACTGTTGGACATAATATAATCTGTTGCACCTTTTTTGTTAATCTCTTTAGCACAGAGCTCTATTGGATGTATCTCAGCTTGAAATATGGAATTTGCTAGTGCTAAAATTTTGGGCCTTTTATTCCCACTCCTACCCTACCTTTCATTCTGGATCTATCAGTGTACTATTGGAGGGATCCCTCCTTTAGTTTTGGTCCACTTCCTTCCAAAGTTATTGTTCTGGGGAAAAGAAAATGAAATTATTTTCAAAAGTTATCATCTTAATCATTAAATCCAGTGCTGTTGTGGCTAACTGAGTGGTATCCTGTTCTTACAGGTTTCCCAGTTTACCAGCCAGTATTTTTGGCATTGTAATGTTAGTCCACCACTGCCTTAGAACAGCACTGTATGCACACCTTCTCACCTATAGGTTCAGAGCCGCTTCCATGGCAGCAGTTGGACAGGTACACATAGCATCTTTAGCCTGTCTGAAGCTTTATTGTTGTAGATTTTTGTTCCGTTTTTGGCCACCTTATTTTAGAAGCATAGGTGACCATGGGTCTAATTAAGTCAGATATAAACAGTAGGTCATCTGTGGTTTAAGTCGTTAAGTTTTACCATATAGGGGTGCGCATGCCCACATAGCCATGCTCACTCTTTTAATGGTTTTATCAATGTGTTTATTCCAGGTGAGTCTTTGATCAAGAACTATACCCAGATATTTTGTTTCCTTAGAAGTGAGTTTTTTTTTATAGAATATTAAATAACCTTAAACGATTGTTAGAAAGGACGCAATATAAAAGAATAAAAATGTGTATCATCCAGGAACTGAAAACCCATGTAAAGCAGCGATCGCAGGGGAGAGGTGAGGAGAGATAATAATTATTGGCAGGAAATAGAGATTATTGATTCTACACTAAGTAGAAGCTTTTCTTAAGAAAATAAGAGCATTTATATATTTTATTAGAAACAAATCATTCAGAGTCTGCGAGTGGTGATTTATCTGTTAGGTTAAATAAAAGAAACACAGTTCGAGTCTGGTAAAAAAAAAGATTTAATAAAAAAACTCTTGCCTTACTAAGAACACACAAAAATCATAAATTTTTTTTGAAGACGTTAAATTACTGAGTGTGAATTAATGTACATTATTTTTTATGAAATATAAGTACATAACAGCAGCACATAATTAAAAATATTGTAAAAGAGTAAAATTATTGATTTAGACTATTGGGAAGTTTGCTACATAATGAACAAAACCATCCTGAAAATACTGGGTTTTAAAAACACTATTAAATGAGAATCGAGTTGTTTTGTTGCGAAAAAGTGTCTATTGACGTTATCGCATAGAAAAAAATTAAGGATAAATGTAGCCTATCTATTCCCATATTAAAAATGAAATTGTTATTCCTTATTTTAATATTGCTTCAAATTATATAATTCCAAGAAAGAAGGCCAAAGTTCGGTGTTGTGTGTTTGTCAGAGAGAGTGCAGTCAAGAAAGTTTAGAAACAAATCTAATGTATCTAGCTTAATACTAACCAGATAATATACTAAACTAACTGGCCTTGAAATGTTTGTTTGAATTCCATATTATTCATATTCTTATTGCCACTAAAACCTTGGAATTTAGTTACAATTTAATTTCTCTTATTTATAAATTAGTAAAAAGAAAGTAAAATTATAGATTTTTAGTCTTCAATATGAGAAAGAGCCCCAAGTCGAATATAGTAGTTTTTGGAATGATGGTTGTTTGGCTTAGCATCTGTCTCTGATTTTCCCACAGTTTTGGAGGGTTTAACTGGTGGTAATCGTAGCCTTTCTATAAAAAGACGTAAGACTATCCATATTTATACAATAAGCAATACACAAAGATTTTTATAAAGTGTATCATTTTAAATAATTTATTGTTTTTTAATGTTGTATTCTTTAGAACTTAAATCAAGAAGGAAACAATCAACTATGTTATCTGATGATATTTTCTGACTCCATGTACACTCCAAGACAGGTTTTCTCACCCCACAGCTAACACGGCTAAATAATCAAGGTTTAAAAACTCTTAATCAAGTAATTAAGATCAATCAACAATTTTACTCTTTAATACTATTTTTTTCTTAATTCCAATGTTATACATTTCTATTTCATATGAAGTTATTTTCCACAATTCTAAATTTATATATTTACTCATTGACAGTATTTTTAAAGCTCGAGCTTGTTAAAAATCTTGAGCTCAGTAAAAGTTCAAGCTCGGGTTGATTTACCAGAGGCTAGACTCTAATTAAAAGACCCAGCTCGCACATCTCTTGTCAGTTATACACAATTTGTACTGTAAAATTTAATTTCTTAGTACTTACTTTTAAAACTTGTACTCATCAACCTTCAATTTATTTATTAACTACAACAATTTCTTGCAGGGATGCTAAGATTGCAGCCTTAGAGAAGACTAGTCAGGAAACAGAAAAGCTCATTGCTGAAGCCAGGTCTGACAAACTGCGTTCTATGGATGAAGTACATGCAGCCCAGAAGAAAGTTACTGATCTAGAATCTAGGTAGAATTTCATTTTGTTTGTATTATGTTTTTATTTTATAACCAATATTACAGTAGTTACTTGCTGGTTATAGTCATCAGGCCTATGGTAAATTAAGTAACAACAATTTCTATTTATTTTGTTTAGAAAATGTTTTTTATTATGAAAGTACTGCAGTTATACTTCTATAGATTTGTCTAGTTGACAAATTTAAACATGGTGCTGTGAATCATAGAACTATATATAAATCTATTCATTTATGAATACAATACCAGCTATAAAATAGTTGTATCAAATTATAGAGAAAACCACAGGGAACAGAGTGATCTAACTTTTATTAAAATAATAATTTAGTTGATATTTTTGAGTTATATAAACTCATTTAAAAAAAAAATAGTAAGCGAAAAGCTTTTTTATATTTTATTGATCACTTATAAACTTCTAGGAAGATAAAGATATAGCTTTATCAAATTTAATTTTCCATATTTTAGTTTTTTGTATGACTGCTCTACATGTACATATAATTATATTTATACTTTGTAGCGTCTCCTCTATTCCGCCCACATGCCATGAAATTGTGGAGGATAATGTTTATAAGTAGCCACTATTTTAAAATAAAAATTCATTAACTCTGCAACCCCAACTATAAATTTGGCCCATTTTGCTCCTTTTTTAATAGTTTTCTTAAAAATGCATAAAAAATAGTAATATGCATAACACAACTTGTCAGAAAAGTAGATAAAATGTATCCGTGTAATGAAAACAATGTTAGATCTAAAGGTTGGAGTTAGTATGCTAGGAATAAAAAAAATGTGCAAAAAAATGAAGTGAAAACGCCACAGAAAAGCTTATAAATACCACATAACACATTTTTTTAAATTTTGTTCAAAATATACAAAATTTTGTAATGTAGTTATGAATAAATGTTGATAAAAATAAATCAATTTATAAAATGTACATGGTGAAAAATCAATTTTTATGATGAAAAAACGACTTGCTGAAAAGTTAGCTTATTTTGAAAAAATCGCCAAAAATAGTCATTCTATACAAAACCCGACTTGTAATGTATCATTTGCTAGAGACAGGTAAGTAGGTTTTATATATGTTATTAAAAAATATATACATACAAATTTTGGAGTTAGTACCTATGTCAGGAATTAAAAAAAATAAAAATCTTATAGTAATCGAAGCCTAAACGCCACAAAAAAAAAGCATATGTATAATATACACAGAATATTTCTAGTTATTTTCTAGACACAAAATTTTTGTAGTGTAATTGTGAATAAAAGTGTGTAAAATATATATGAATATAGCAAATTTTCATTAGAAAAAATAATTTTTATGAATAAAGTACAAAATAGCTACAAAGTTAAGCTACAAAAATTTTAACCTAAAAATCACTAACAAACTGGCATAAAAATTTGTTTAGACTATTCAATATTAAAACACTTACAATAGTTGTAAAATATAATTGTAAAGATAAACCTGTATGAACAAAACGTAATAAATAATTCACAATAAAGTTAAGTTTGATATATATATATATATATATTAAATTGTCATCCTTTTATTATTATTATAATGATTATTACTGAAATATGTACATATTTTATATTTCAGAATGAAAGAGCTTGAATCAAAGTTGGCAGAACGCAATGCAATGATTCGAGTTCTTCATAAAAAGCATACTTTGGATAAAGAAGTGTCTAGTTCGTTCCCAACAATATCTCTAACTCATCATACACCTCACCCTAGCCTCAATACAACAGATCTTAGCAATGTTCTCAATGGTGAAGACTTAGGTAAGTTTCAAATTGTAATTTTTTGTTACTAACCTAAATTTGAACAGAGACAAGGAATTATGAACTAAGTCTATTGTTTGTACTTAAATATATTTAATATTTTTATTATATCACTATGATTTATCGATAGTAAATGTCAATAAAAAATTTAATACAAGGTGAAATGATTGTAGTTTTGTGCAGTGTTCGAAAACATTAACAACTCCCAAATTATCAGTAGATTTCTCCCGTTTAAAAAAAAAGGATTCGAATAAACAACATCATACAAGTAAAATGTTTCAGAGATCGAATGTATGGATTGTTATGAGAAAGACATAATCTAAAAATTCTGAAACATCTTGTTTTGACCACTTTTTGGTCAAAGGTAATCTTAATAGTACTTTTTTGAAGGCCTATTTATAGCAGGAGCCAAATGTGCACAATACAAAAGAAACATGGCTGATAAAATTCTATTCTTTATTTACTACCAATATTTGATACCAACTAAAACAAAAAATTACTAAATGCCCATGATTGTTATTGAATCCCCATCTAAGAAACATTTTCGTAATTATATTTAGCCATGAAACTTCACCTTCATGTGTAATTTCAATTCTCTGGGTTAATTGCTATGGCGTCAATTTTTATTCTACATATAAACATAAATAATAGACATACAGATAGACGAGTTAAAATTAAGCTTTCTGGAGTAGACCTACGAAACACCCCAAAAGAGGGTGTTTCATTGCTGAAAATGAATTAATTTGATCAATTGTATAGATTTGAAGTTTTTTTCGAGTGACCAAATTGTTCAAGCTGATATAAAAATGTATGTTTATACTATATTTAGTCAAATTGGATTGTTTTTTTGGGACCAGAAAACTGGAGTGAGGTAGACTCTATTAGAAAACCAATTTCAAAATTTGAAATCTTTTTCGTGTACTATTTAAAGTAATTCTTTGTTTCTATAAATCTTGTAATGGCTTATGAAAATTATTCTTGTTTTTGAGTACTGAATACCTTTGAAATTTTGGAAATGAGGCAAAATCAGGTGTAAGAAAAAGAACAAATATTTTTGACTGATAACACAATCTACTTACAAAAGACAAGTTTTACATATATATGAACTCATGATTACATATATATTTAAAAGTCTTCATTCGTGTCAGTATCTCTGCCCTGGTGACCCTTGAAGGTGAACATGTGATGGAGCCTACACTTGTGTTGGTGACTCGCCCCTGTCAGAATCTCTTAACTATACAAACGTCACATATCTTTATCAGGTCATGGTTCAAAATTACAATTTTGACAATAACTTCTTGAAATCTGTAAAATTTTATCTAATTTAGCAAGTCATAAGTTGAATAACTAATGAAATATGGACAAAGAATTGTTTAAAATGGCTACCATTTTGACATTAGATTTTTCTGGATGTCAATAGGGTTCTATACGAGCCATCTATGATCCCTTATATCAAATTTTATGTTCCCATCTTAATTTATGTGGCCACTATTGTGATTAGATACAGGTGACAATGGCAATGAAAATACTTTTTTCTATTTTGCTGTTACGATTTATTGCTATTACTATTACCAAAATAATCATATACTTCATAAGGATTAATAAAATCAGAAGTTTGTCATTTAATATTATTTTTCCATTCTAGCAGTCGCAATTTTTCTCTGATTTTCATCAATTAAATGTGAACATTGGCTTAGATATACTTTTTCGATAAAAAAGAAAATTTAAACTTATTTTTTGGTGTGTTTTATAAATAAACAAATGTATAGAATGACAAGTAGTTTGTTATAGCATAGAGCCATTGTACGGCTTATTTAAGTTTTTCTTCATTTTCTCTCTATTCATAGTTTTTATTTATAGTGATTCATTGAGAAACAATGGAAATTAATATTATATCTTAACAGAATTAATATATTTTTTTTTTTTTTTTTTTTTTTTTTTTCTCTTTTCTTTTTCTAATTTTGTTGAAATTCATTGAAGTTTTAGAACTAATAAGGCTAAATGAATTTATGACAAGTTTCACATAACAATACATTTTTCCATCATCTTGTTCATAGGGCCAGTATCAACAACAAGCGTATTTTCAACAGCTAGTAGCGCTCTTACTAGCTCTACTGGGTTCTGTAGTAACTCTTACACAGGCAGTGTTGATAGTTCTTATCATCACAAGTACTCTCCAGGAACACAGAGCTTCCACAAGTCGCTTGATGATCAACTTAAAGAATTGGATTCACAGTTACTGAGCAAGGTAATTAGTTTGGTGGCTTTGAGTTAGTATCAACTTGAGTTTCCAGAAGTACAGTCTGTAAAAAAATATAATTTATTTTATACTGAAAATAGTTAAATACAACTACTAATTTAAAAGGCAATTAATTATTGCAAGCTACAAATATTCGTCCTGTAGGAAAATAATAATTTAAATTAACAGCAATAGCAAACAGTACATTTTATATTAGTAAAATGTTCTTTTATTAAAAATTATAGTACATAAACTTAAAACATTGTTTCACATCACTTTCAAAATATTGGTAGAAACTAGGATTTCACCCACAAAACTATGGCACTGTGTTTGATATGTTATTCTTTATTTGTTAATTATCTTATTATACCCCTTACAAAATTTTTCTTATTGAAATTACACGAGAATAAACCACTGCTCAAACAAAATTTCTCTGTAAGATTGTGACTATAAAGTGGACTTTTACTTTACTATACTTATTACTTTATGTATATGTTTTAATATACAATTTTTTATTATAAACCATTTACATTAGTTATCATTATAAAAGTAAAGTTAAAGTATCATCATCATTAACCATCATAAAAATAGGTCTAATAAATAACTATTAAAAATAAGATTGATTGAAACTGTAGTTTTGTTTGTGGAAGCGGCTTGAATCTATTTATAGACTATGACTCACAACTATGTACAGGACGTCACATAAATGAAATTTTGTGAATTTAATAATTCCGTACAAAACATATACATTTAATACTGAACAACTTCACAATCCATTCAAATTGTTTTCTCAGTGCAAAACAAATTTGATATTTTATTTTTTGATAGAATATAGTAAACAATTAACTACTCAGGCATAGTAATATTTATAATATAGCTGTAACTGTTTTTATATTAAACATTTTATTAATATAACCCACTTTTAAAATATAAAGAATCCTAGCTCATTTTTCATAACTGTTTTAAAAAAAATTATAGTGTATATTTTTTTAGTTTTGAATGTGCGTGAAATTTGACATTTTATTCAAGAACATATTGTATACTACAGTAGAACCCCTCAAACTCAACACAATATGGACTTTAAGGTTGTCGAGTTTTAGGGAACTTTGGTATTTAATGGTTAGGTTTGCAACAAATACTCAAAATTACTTTAAATAACTGCACATTTATTGATTATCAATGATTACACGTTTATTGCAAAAAAGTCCCTGTCTGACAACAACTAAAATAGTGTGTTCAATCACACATTAAAATGAAATTTATCGATGGGTCAAATGAGATTTAAAAAGTATTGGCCTTGTACAATAGGCTCAGTAAACTAAAGAGACCTATCCTAATATGCTGTAATAAAATTTACAGTAAAGTCTACAGTAAAAAACTGACAGTCCATTAAATATTTTTAAAGATTAAAACAATTTTATATAAAAAAAAAACCTTAGAGCAAAGTTAGCATTTTATGAAAAAACTTTTGATTGATCTTTGTTTTTCCTTTTCGACAAAAGACTTGCCCCTTAATTTAATGGAATCGGTGCTAATGACCGGTAGCATCCGGGTGGTTAAGCGCTTGGGTTCACAACAATATGAATGTTTTGACAACACATGATTAGGGCTGTCCCGGTCTACCTGGATCCTCTATCTTTAACTTTGGCCTCTACTATACAGTAGGATTAGAAAGTGGCTAGACAAAGGAGCAACCCTCACAGCTGTATAAATAAAAGTGACAAGCCTCAACCTCCCAGCATCTGACAGGCGCACATGGCGTAAAACAATGCAGTGAATAACCTTGGAAATCCCACGCTCCTAGTCACTGGCCCTGTCGAGTTTGAGGGGTTCTACTGTATTTAACATCAATAATAAATTATGCTATTGTTACTTTCGTATAACTGTCTGAATTCTGAATTCTTAACGAAAATATGAAAAATATTTTAATCAAAGAGTATCTTTTTCTTTGAACATTTTTCAGGTGTCTTTTAATGGAAGTACCATTTATTTATAAATTTATATTTTTGGTTTATTTCTTTCTGCATTGGATTTAAAAATACATAAATATATTTTAATTCTGGTTAGAAAGCAATATAATAAAGACAAAATATTGCACTACAGTACAAATTAAAATATTTAAGAGCGAAAAATCATAAAAACTTTTCACTTTGCTAATACTATATTTTGATTTGCGGGAAAAATTAATCTTCCCACTTCCGTAACATTGTCTCAAGATAAAAAAATTAAATACACACACACACACACACACACACAAATGCATAAAAATCAAATATTAGGCTTACACTTTTTTTCATTTTAAATTTTGGAATAAATCTTTTTTTTTATATCTTTGATACCAAAGATTATAGGGGAATTTATAAAATTGTATCATAAGTATTATTGACTTATACAAATTTTTGTTGCGAAAACCATAAAAGTGCGTTTTGCATTACTAAAATGAACAAATATATATATATATTGTTGCTAAGCAGGTTGATCAACAGATTTCATTCATCTATTTGTTTCTTAACGGCAATACAGTAGAAGGTAACCAAAAATGTTTATTGTTGGTGTGGCTTTTGTTGTCAGCTGTGTGGAATGTTGATTGTTTTGTATGATTTGTTGTTAAGTTTTTGTTTGTCTAATTATCATACTTTAAATTTTAACGTATTATTTTTATAAATTTTAATCCCTTGTATTATTCTGTGGAAATTATAAATATATTTTATTCAAATTCTATTATTATTAATATTTGTTTTTATTTTTTGTTCATAAAGTTTTGACATATTACTACTACCTCCTAAGATGGGACACTATTAACACAAGGCCTCAAACTCATTTTCTTATGCAATGTAACAGCAATTTTTTTTGATTTAATTCATAAAAAACCATAAACAAATAAAGTTTTATTTAACAAATCAATATTGAAAAAATATATATTATTTCAGTATTTTATCCAGATAATATAATTGACAGCAATAATAAGGTGAAATTCTAAAATCTAGTTTTTTATCAAAATAATTACAGAATCAATTTTATTTATGGTAATTTGATTTTAATAAATTTCAGTGTATGGTGTTTATAATAATAATATGTGTAATATACATAAACATAATTTTGTCATTAGTCTGCAATATATTTCCAATTTAATAAAATTGTTTTTTCTTACATCCGTTATATTATACATACTCTATTATTATTATTATTATTATTATTTATATTTATTCTGTTATGTCACTTGAGCGTAGTTATTAAATAAATAAAAAGTTTTTTGCTTTTTTACAGAATTTTATTTAACCTCAGAATATAAATAGTTTGTGTAGACAGTCATATAAGTCAAATGTAAATCATTTTAAAGTAGAGTTCAAATCAAGATATATTAAGAACATTTAAATGGATGCGAAGAGGTAAACTGAATCAGCAGGGATAACACCTTAAAAATTACGATTGATCTGTTAAATAAAAATACTCTGGTTAGGATTAACTATCATGAAATTTTAGAGAATTTTTAATAATTTATTCGAAGAACTTGTCAAACGCGTAATTATAATAAATTACAAATACCAAATTATGTATACATATTGTCCCACTTTTAGTTGGTCTGTCATTTCAATAATACTGGTTCTTATATAAATACCATTAAATTACAATTACAGTAGAGTCCTAGTTATTGGGGATCAGGTTAGGTTAGGTTAGAAACTCTGATTGTAGGAAATAAGAACAAAACAGAATATGTGTGTAAATAAAATTGTTAATGAGTAAAAAATGAGGTTAAATAATAATACAAGCATACTGGTTTAGGCTAACATTACTGAAATAAAATTTAACAGAATATTTTTAAACCGTCCAGTGTCCCATTTTTAAATAAAGCCCCTCCACAGCTTCTGCTTGTTGCTTGACATAATGCAATGTCGCGTCTACTGCTGTTTAACCTTCAATATGAATCTCTCCAAATACATCTTTGGTATCAGCTTTACCAGTTGACCTGACAATAACTTCAATATTTTTGGCAACACAAGGTGGCTTGAATACGATTCTAAGACATACAAGTTAGATATTATGAACTAACAAGTGCCGACTGCGGGTATAAACCTTCATTGTAGGCTGTGATGTGTTAATTAACTTCTCTCTCGTTCATTTTTTATTTTTGGTGGGAGGCTTCATTGGCTTGAATTAAACAGAACATCGAAATTCCGAGGCTTGAATTACCAGAACTTTACTTTAGTGATTTATTTTTCAGAAGTACATTGTGAAGCAAAAGTCTGGAGTCGCTTAATTATAAGAAAAAGTGTTATGATCAAAAAGCCAGATAATTTGTGTATACAGTAATTATTTACACTCCCTGAGGGTGCATTTGATAAGATTACAGTTTTCATCGGCTATTATGAATTGGAACAAGTGCTTCTAGGATAGTCTTTAATTCTTAAAATTAATGATGAAAACAAAATTTTAAAATTCTTACCATTTTCATACTTTTTAAAAATTAATTTTTGTATTAGGGTGATTTTTTAAAATTATCACCTCTAAACATTTTTGAGTGTAGTGAACGAATGCGTTTTTATTTTCTTACCTCAGGAACTCATGGTTTTAAAAAACTTTCATTTGAAGTATCACAAGCCGTATATGTCTATTACACATTTTTGAGGTGGGGGGGGTGGTAATGGATTTTGTAAACAGATTTTCTAAGGTTCCCCTAAGATGAATAGCTGTTCCGAGAACAGATTTTCCATTTCCCTTTCTGTTTTGTTAATAATAGAGGTGGTAAGTTATTTAAAAACTCACCTATATAGATTATTTGTCATTATATTGAACATGTAGTTAGAACTTTATGTTTATATATCAATTTTCAAAATGATCGTTCGCTTAAACTATGTCCTACTAGTTCACAAATATTTGATAAACAGATATGTAATTCAAATTTTGACACTAGAGTAACAGAAACTATATTTGACATTATGAAAAACCTTAAATCATAGTGTCAAATATATACCCATTTGTCTGTTTACGAAATATTCATGTACTAATTTACGAGTCCAAGATTTCAACTACACAATTGTGGATGCCAGTTATTGTGACATCATCAATATTTCATACATGTAGTCATTTTATAACATCATGCTTCAATCACAACTTTTCCTACAATATGCATTGGTGTCATTCTGTTGCCTGTATGAGTAATTAAACACCATTTTACCAAAAGTAAGAAAATAGTAGCATATAAATTCTGATTTAACCATCAGAATTAACGTCCAATTTAGAAAAACGTGCCCAAATCACCCTTGCCATTTAAAAAAAAAAAACTAGCCCTAGTCCAAATGGCCGATGAAATTGTGACGTTATAAAGTGTGCCTTTAGAAAGTTGATACAAGTATTCAAATTATCAGGTTGACAACAGTGTTTCTTATAATTAAGAGATTCACACTGTATTGTACATCTTAAAATATTTGTCCAAAGTTGTGCAACATCCCAATCGATTCAGCTTAACAAAATCTAATAAATGACTAAAATTATTTAAAATATTTTGGATGAGTTAGTGTTGTCAATTTAATTAGTTGGCAAACTTATTCATTAGAGGTAGGACAGTTCTTGAAGTACATTTAAGTTTTCAATTGGATAAATATGTCTGAAAATATGGTTGCCGACAAAATGTTTCTAATCAAACCAGTAATACTCTGTTAACTTTTAGACTTTCTTTTTGCATACTTAACTCACTTCTAGGAACTTTTAGACAAAAACTAATAGTAAATTTAAGTTCAGCGTACTTTGGAACATTAAACTGAGTTTCATTCAAATCTATTAACAAAAAAAAAGAAAAAGTTAACAGAGTATTACTGGTTTGATAAGAAACATTTTGTTGGTAACCATATTTTCAGACATATTTATCCGATTGAAAACTTAAATGTACTTCAAGAACTGTCCTACCTCTAATGAATAAGTTTGCCAACTAATTAAATTGACAGCACTAACTCATCTAAAATATTTTAAACAATTTTAGTCATTTATAAGATCACATGTATATGACCTTAACCGATATTACCACCATCTTGAAAGGGTTAAACAGATTTTAAAACTAATACTTATTAACAAACTCGCCCAAGGTATTGATAAAAAAAACTATTGGTTTAAATTTTTCATTTTGTAGATGATTATTGAAGTCATTGAGTAAATTAGTAATAAAACCTGAGTGTTTTTGTCATGTGATCCATTTGTGTTAATATACACCTGAGTATTTTCAAATATGCTTATTCATTCGTCTTTAGACATTATTATTCAAGAAAACATTATCACTGTAGAGAGGTAATTAATTACAAAATTAAGAAATATGAGAACACAAAAAAAAAAACTTCAACTAACAAAGTTTTGTCGTATTATATGCTTATTATTTTTGAAACAGAGTTTATTTAATGCTTATACCATATAACCTTTTTTATCCTTATACAAACATAAACCATATATAGTACAATTATTTTATTTATTAATTTTTTTTTTTAATTAATTTTTTTTACTGATACAAATCGTCCTCACTAGTTAATTAATATACCAAAGTAACTTGAATGTAATGAAGGTCCTTTTTTTTATCTTCATACTGCTGTATTAAATCTTACTCCTTATATGGAAAATGGAGTTAGTATTTACAACACTTATGTTTTTTTAACAATAATTTGCTGAAATTAAAACTATAATAAATTTTTCTGTGTTTATTAGTTATAATCTCTCGTGTATTACAAATCTATTCCCATGCTTTACATAGTGTTTATAACAGATTTTTGTGTGTAGTAGCTTTATATATTTAGTAATAGTATTGCTGATTTCCTTACTTACCAACCTACCCTCACCTTAAGACTGCATGAGCATTGTATCGTGAAGTGTCTAACCTGAGTGACTAATCCTATCAGAAATTTCCTTCAGTGACCAACTTCCGGTGGTTCTGTCTGATCCTTGATTTCAGAGAGGTCTGTGCTGTTTTCCAGGATTCTCTCATCCAGGCACTTCGTCGAGAAAAGGAAAAATACCCCAACCATTATTGGCGAGTGTAGGAGGATTTGAAGCAGGAGGATTTTTGCAGGGTTTAGTCAGTAGCTCAAGTGCCAGCCAAGGAGGAAACGAGATGATTCTCTTAGAGAAACAAGGATTATGTTCGCAGCAACAACGCCAGACTGAAGCAAGGTGCGGTAGTCTACCGCCAAGCTCTTTGCCACGACCTAAGCGTCACCATAAATCTCCAGGCTCTGGGAAGGACCGTAAATTGGGAGAATATGGAAGATTGAGTGATGGCGAAAGCAGTGGACGGAAGGTTTCAGCTAATTCTAGTTCAGATACAACAGATAACAAAACCAGAAATTCTCCTGTGAGAACTGTCATTCCGTTACCACCGAGGAAATTTGGCGAGTATGGAAGATTGAGTGATGGTGATAACAGAAAAGGTTCAAATAATTCCAGCACAGATACTTCAGAAAAAGCTAGACAGTCTCCAGGTAGAAGTACTCCGCTTCCACCAAAGAAACTTGGAGAATATGGAAGATTAAGTTCTGACTCTGGTAGAAAAACTCCAGCAGATTCGGGATCTGATTCAACACCTGATAACCTAAGTTTGAATGCAAGAAATTCTCCTTCACGTAAGTTTCCTGAATATGGAAGATATGAAGATATAAAACAGTCAGAAGGGAAATCGATATTAGGTGACTATGATGGAAGGAAGCTATCATCTTCTTCAGAAAAAACCTGTGATTCACCTTCACGAAGTCTTCTACCGCCGCCTAGGAAACTCTCAGACTACGGATGTTTTGAATCTCCACCTCCATCACCACAAAGTAAAGAATCAAAATTGCGGCTTTTGCCACCAGGTGCATTTAGAGGACGCCGAGGATCTCTTACTCAGCCTCCTCCCCAAAAACAAAATCCAGAACCTGGAGTTAGATCTTTGCCTACTCCTAATAAATATAGAATACAGTTCTAAAGTTAAATTATTATATATAATTATATGTAACAAGTGTGTTATTATATACCATGTCCTTGCTAACAGAAATCTCTAATAATTTTTTTTAAATTCTACACAAAATATAGATCATCATTGTATGTGTTATATTATCATTCCATATTTATGAATATCCTATATCTACTACTAAGCATTTTTTTCTTTCTTTTCATGTCAACGATAGTACAAAAATGACAACATAATTCATATTTAAAAAATATAAAATTGTATTCATTTAAGTAGACTAAATTAGTTGTAGAACCATGTTAGGTTTTTGTATACTTATTTTAGGTCATCACATTCCCAATTCCTGTTCTTTTAGCTCTCTGTAATAATTCTATTATAATATTTTCAGTATTATTTAGAGTTTTCTTTCTATTAAACAGAATTAAATTAGTTTTACATATTTATGATGTCTGTTATTTCTGTACTAATGTACATTAATTGTAAATAGAGTAACTCTGTTTTTCTCTTAATAGAAAAATAAATAATTTTTGTTACAGTTGAAGAACTTTGGCTTTCAAATATGATTGCATCATGGAAATACAGTATATGATTAAAAGCTACAACTATTAATATATTAACTTAAGTGTTGTTTAAGTGTTTGATAACTTCTGTTAGCAAGGACAATTTTTATTTTCTTTATGTTTAAGTGGTTTTATAAACATGATATTTTTCAATTCTTTGAGTTTCTGTATTCTTTACATTTTTTGAAGTAAATATGTACAACTATTAAAATCTCTAATTTTACTTATCTTGTTACATATACTGTTTATTGAGTCATTGTGTTATGTTTTTCGTCCCATTAATTAATTAACTTCATTTTGAAACTCACTTTTAACATTGATGTCTAGCAATAACATGTTTTATAAATCCAAAATCAAGTAGATATTGTACCGCTTTAAAAGTTTTATTGAATTATACCAATATAACTTTTTTTGTTTTCTTTCGTAACTATTTTTACTTTACCAGTTACAATCATTGTGTAACTGCGTTAAGTGTTGTGTTACTTTTAAATGTTTATTATGAAGCCGTAACTATAATCAATGTTTTGGTTAAGTACAATTTAGATTGTCATATTTTGACTACATATTTAACGAACTATATTCAGTATATTTGATCAGCGACTTTTGTTTTAACATTGTCTCTATTGAATATATAATGTGTCCATTGTCATTGTTATGGCATGCATAATACATACTAATCTAATAAAGCACATGTTAAAATGTAAGCTACACTTTAACTTACAACTTTTTCTTTTAATTGTACAATAATTTGTTTAAACCATACTTCAACTATCCACATTGTTTAGTTTTCATTGGATGATTATTTGAATCACTATAAGTTGATCATTAGTTGTTTTGACTATTATATTAATTTAATCTGGTTTAAGCTACTTCTTTCTGTTAAATAACTTCAAACAATTCCAGGTAAAACATATTCTCTCTCTTTCCTTGATTGTCTGTTTCCATTTCGGTTTGTAAATATTACATAAATAGTGTTTCATAAGACTGGTATGTGCCTCAAATTAAATAATGCATTTGAACTAGAATATGAAAATAATTCCTAATATTTGTTATTAAATATTTCTCAATTGTGTTTTATCTTTTATATCACCCCTCCTACTTATAGGTAGGATAAATCTTGCTAAAACTATTTAAAATTTGTTTCAATATATAATTTTTTCTAACCTAGTATTTCTAATGTGTCTTTTAATTATGTGGATAATAATTTCCAGATACCATTTTGACACCTTATAGTTTTTGTTTTATACAATAACTCATATACTATATACAGAATATATGAAATCTGAAAATTTTAAACTAGCAAGACAGTAAGTGGAAATAATTATTCATATTAGTAGATTTTTGTTGGAGGAGAAACATATCAATCTGAAAACTCAAATGACTAAAGTCATTAACTAAAACCTAGATCTTCCTTGTGTGTCAAATAAAAGTTTCTATAATTTGTTATGAATTGTACACTATGAATTATCTAAAGTAAAATACTATCTAGCTGTCATAAGTGACTTAAATATAAATTTTACTTTAATACTGCTTCCATATAGATAATAATTTATTTACATTTCAGGGTATTTTGAATTTTGAACTATTATATTATAACATTACATCCTATTGTCTTCCAAAGGTAAAAGTGTTTAGAATTTTTGGAAATTTTACTTGAGGATAGCTAAAAAATATCTAGTTTACATATTTTAGTAATATACAGTCTTTCAAATAAACTTACAATGTGCCTTTAAAACCATGCACCTAATTATTGTAGAATTGTTAATAATTGTCAATATGAAATTTCAACATTTTTTCTTCAATTCATTTTTAATAACAAATCTGTTCCAAGTACAAAAATGCATAATTTTAAACATTGACATGACTTAACTACATATTTATTACTTATATAGTATTAATATTAAATAAAATATTTAGATTCATAAGACACAATTTTTTTTTCTACTTATTTTATTTTTTAAATTCATCAATTCTATTTAATTCTGTGTACTAATTAAATGGAAAACACTGATTGTAGATGTGTATGTATTTGTTCTATGTTTACATTATGTGAAATGTTCAATATAATCTTAAGTTATTAATGCTACTGACTGTTAAAATTCGCATTACAGATTATAAATCACAGTCCGAGTTTTGAAATTCTCATCAAACTTGAGACGATCCTTTGAAAAAGAGTCATGTTTGGCTTTTTTTTTAAGATTGAGGGTTTTTAAAAATATCAAATCACCTTTCAGGCAAAATTTCTTTTCTTCTCAAATTTACATTTTAAAGATGTCAATGGAACCCTTATTAATTATATTATATTTATTTAGGCTTAACATTTTATAAATCAAAAGTCATGCTAGGCCTAATAAAATGTAGAGCTTGGTTTTAGTTAGCCTTGGTCCAAAATCTGAACCAATCACAAGTTAGAACCCAAAATTTCAGTTCACACATCTTGTGCATCTTAACTTATATTTTAAACGTATTTTGTACTTTTAGCGCAATTAATGATCTTTAATTTTGTATAAAAATGGAATGATGGGAGTTTTCTATTTATCAATATTAATGTTTGTAAATTTAAATATACAGTAGATTTTAAATTTTAGATTAAAATTTATGCACTGCTCATTACAGTTTTGTCTTTTATGATGCTATAATTTAATATAACACTTACCTAAAGAATTTTGTTAGTAAGTTTTTTAATACTGTCTAGTTAGTGAACATGTCCATAAATGATTACACACACACACACACACACACACACATATATATATATATATATATATATATATATATATATATATATATATAATTTAGTCTCAATATATTTAACTTCTCAAACATTATTATAGCATATTGTATTTTATTGTACTCTAAGCTATTTATTTATTTGTAAGCTATTAATCCAAAGTGGCTGGCACACCTTATAAATCTCTGTTTTTATATATTGTACTAATTTTTCCTCCCCAAAAAGTTACTATGAATTTTAAATCTTCACAAATGTGTACATAGTAAAGTGTTCAAAATAATTACTAAAATATGATAGAGCACCTACATTCTCTTAATATTTAGTTTAATTCTTTATATTATTGTAATTAGGTAATTGACTACTGAAAATTAACCAAATTTAATTTATTAATAAGTACGGTGAATTTCTAGTCTGTTCCTTTAGTTGTAGGAAATTTTGTTGGCTTTAACACTTAATGCATCTCTTGCTCTGAAATACATGCTTAACTCATCTTGCCTTGAGTGTTAGCCAATACTAGTCTGTATTCAAATAGATCAATCAAAACGAAATACATTTAAGTACCTTATTAATTTTACAGAGTAAATAATGTATTTTAAATTGTATTATATGAAAAATAATAAAAATATTTAAATAATTTTACTTTTGTTCAATTTATTTTCCTTGAAATTCTGTCTCGTTCTAATAAGAAACAATTATTAGCTTTTATGTTTCTTACACTTTTATACTCTCCTTACTGTTCTTGTAATAATTTAAAAACTTAATAGAGCAAAAATATTATTACATTTATTTTTTAAAAAATATTTTAGATGAATTTACATTACTTGTAGAGTTTCATTTTGTGATAAAAGCACAAACACTTATTAAATTTACTCTTTATACCTTGGGAACGTGAATTACAGGAAAATGTAGCCTACTTGATACGGAAAATGATCATGAAAACCTCTGAAATAAAACATACATTTATTAAACAGTTCTAATTATATATTAAACATACAACATCTAGGCAAGCCATATTTTTTAACTTTCTATAAAATACGTACTGTGAATAGCACTAATTATTATACATTAGATTCATAAAAGTTAAATATTAGTCCTTGTTACAAGTCTTTACAATGAAATTCTAATTCAAAACTCAAACCATTCAGATAGCTATCATTAACCAATGTCTTTCATTATATTATGATGCCATAGTCTAGGCTGGTTTTCTCTACTTTTTATAAGATATTAATTACCAGTTATAATGTACTATTTACACTATACCAAGGCGTAACTTTCCACTGAATTTATTCTTAAACACAAATTAAATAAAAGTATCAAACCATATGTTATTCACTGTTCGTTGCACTAGATATTTTTTAAGCAATCAGCCTGTTTAGTTGAGAACGTTACATCCTAGGGAATTTAATGGGAAGCCATTTACATGTAATTTGAAGTAGGTTACAGGCTCTGTACTTGAGCACTGTTTTATTCTTTTGTTGATAATTTAGGATTTTTTCAGATAAAGCAGTTTGTTCATCAAATATAGATAAATGATGCACTGGATTAACATGCAATGAGTATTACTAGAACTATAGTAGATCAACTGACGGAGCTTTAAAACACTTGACGATAATAGAAAAATTTCATGTCTTAATAGAATTGATTTTTATATCAATGTACATCTGTGTGTGGCAAATATTTACTTGCCTTAATTTTCAACTTATCTTAAGAGGATGATGAAGAATGACGTCGATATTTATTCTAGTGTGAACAAACTGTTATTAGCAAATTATTTAACTGAATATAGAAATTATAACATACAATCTTACTAGTAAAAACTTGGTTGTCTGTGAAATCGGCATTGTGGTACGTGTTACAAAGTTTTTTAGCTCACAAATTTGCGATTTTATTCAAATTTGGTATTATGGAGAGGTTCATTTAATCATTGGATAGAAAAATCAGTTGGTAAAGCTGTAGTGGAATAATGGGGGGGGGGGGATATTGGTTTATACATAGTCTGCAATAATTCCTTATGTGCCTGCTTTTGTTTTATACAACAACAAACTCTCAAAACAACTAATATTGAGTTTTATGACTTTTGTCAAAACTGTAAAATAGGAGTAATACACATTTTAAAATATATAAAAACCCAAAGTCTGCAATGGGAACTACGAGTAAAATGTATAAACAGGACATTTGACACAACAGGAATCATGGATGTCAGCCCATGACTAGAACAGTGCTATCTCACCTGGTGTCTTCTTACAAAACTGGAATTTTGTTAGGTGTAATTTTGTAACAAAATAAATCAAGTTTTACAGAATAGCACCACCACAAGTGCTAGCTACAGTTGTAACTAACATAACTTTACTGGTCCTGAGTGCACTTACTGTGTGTTTTGCTAAAAATCGAAGTTTGCTACAATTATTGTACAACAGAATTTTTGTCATTTCCATCAAGTCAGGCGATATAGCAGAATAGTTGACAACTTTAGTGAATTGTTCAATTTTTATTTTTAGTGACAAGGATTTTGGTATACATGAATATGAAAGATTGAAACATTATCTTTACAGTGATACATAATTTATTTCGATAAAATAATATCTACTAGGATAAAAGTTGAATTGAAAAAAATGTAATTTTTAGCGTGTAAAAATGAGTTAAAATTCTTGATTTTGTTTAATTTTTATATAATAAAAACTATAATAGATAGAACGATTGGGAAAACACAGATCGAAAGAGAAAGATGTGATCTACAGAACAGTGTTATGGTCGATCTGTTTGACAGAAAAATAGATTTGTGAACATCTGAGAAAGAATGGCGTCATTTCTGCTTACAACCGCACAGTTCAAATCTTTGATTTTACTCATAAAAATATGCAAACTTAGCAATTTTTTTAATATTATTTATAACGTTTTGTGGTATTTTTATTTATTTATTTTATTATTATTTTTTTGCATGATTATGCATCTACGGGACATTAGCTTTCCAACACTATATTTTTATTGCGGTAGGACGATTCTAAATGGGCGAAATGTGGAATTGCAAAAGACATGATTTCTTGTCACATAATTGCTAAAACCGAACGACAACACTTGTAGGGTTAATTAGTACTTGATATTAAGTTGTGGTTTACAACTTGTAGTAACAAGTCTTAAGCTTTTGTTATGTTTTTACAACTATAAGCTGGTCCATGTAATGGCATTATAATTCCTGAAATATTACAAACACAAGCAGCCAATTTAGAGTAATTTTTTATGGCGACAACATCAAAAATTTAAGTCATTACTTAGCATCACAACTGCTATATCTACTATTTACATAAACTTTGGTTTCAAGAGATCACTTTGTTACAGGGATAAAATTTACATTTGTTACATTGACATCCACAGGGTGTAACAGTTAAAAGTCCTAAAAATATTAACCCACCTGCTTCTATCGAGCTGTGAATTCCATGGTGTATGTTGAGAAAAGATTGCATCTTAAACCGTACAGATTAACAATAGTGTAAAAACTAAAAGATACTGAAATACATTTGAAAAAGTTGCCAGTGTAAGTAAAGCTATATGAAGGTTTGAGATAATGGGAAATTTCCCTTGAATCATGAAGCTTTTTCAGACAAAGACTTCGTTCCTGCCAGCAAAACAGTTTCAAAACACCTTGTTATTGATGAATAACAGAAAATTAGACAATAGAGATACTTCGGTCGAGGTTCAAGAAGAGGCAGCATGTTCCAGCAGATCTATCAATGACGACTGCCAAGGGAATGTTCCTGTAATGATTGACAACCAAAAGCAGGGTACAGTAACATCACCTTTGCACAAATTTATCCACTTCCTGCTTTAACTTTGTCTTCAAGTCAACATAAGGAAAAAATATATAAGACCAAAACAATATTCCAAAATTTTTACTGCAACATCCAGGAAAAAATTGCTGGAAGTTATGGAAAAAAAAACAAA
The DNA here is from genome assembly GCA_963513935.1 of Aphrophora alni. Classification (NCBI taxonomy): domain Eukaryota; kingdom Metazoa; phylum Arthropoda; class Insecta; order Hemiptera; family Aphrophoridae; genus Aphrophora; species Aphrophora alni. The sequence goes on from OY740767.1 coordinate 100,342,809, forward strand.
GAAAGGAGAATATCACTGCAAAAGGAAAAAATTACAGAAGATTTGTCAAAGAGGAACAAGACGAAACTCTTCCAAAATAGTTCCTCTGAAAATGACGATTACATAGACAATAATCAGCTTGTTTCTAGTGATGATGATGCGATTGACCAAGCTGCCTTGCCAGATATTAGGTCTAGACTTAATAACCCTTAATATGACTTTTGTCTTTTCTGTGGTGAGTTCTGACAAGACAAAGAACTCTGGTACAGATGTGTTTGGGTTGGGTACACTCCGAGTGCAGTGCTGTGGAATTTGTGTTCAATTTTATTTGCGACATCTGTTTAGCAAAGTAGAATTTTTAGGCCTAAGCCTAATTACTTTTCTTATATTAAAAAAAAAAATAGTTCACAAGTATTTTTACAGTTTCATAGTTCTTATATAATTGATTGTTTCTGATATTTTGAATTTATATATTTAAACCATTATTACGGTATTAAACTTTATTATTATATAAACTTGCATATCTATTTGATTAAATTTGTTTTTTGTTGTGTTTTCTTACTGAAAAGTAAGCTATACCAGTTGTAATAAATAACTTTACTGTAATTTTTGTTGTTATTTTCACCTTTAATTGCATATTGTACACATGCGTACCATTACCCCACTAAGGTGGGTAATAGTAGGCATGACATAATTTTACTTTTTTAAAATATCATTAAGAAAAGTAAACATAATTGTATCTTGCAATAAATATTAAATTACAAGATGAATTTAATACGTAATGAGTGTATTATAATACATGTACAATGATAATTAAAAGTGTTACAGCTGTTTGAAATAAGGTGTGTGCAAATACCCCTCTCTCCCCTAATTAATGTTGTTTATTCAGTAGTATGTGTCATTAATACTATGTCAAATTGGTTACCTCAGAGTCAATGGTAATGAAAGTGCTTCACAAAGAACCGTGATTGTACTCAAATAGTATATCAATAAGATTATCTTTATTATTCATCATTTATATACATTATAAATAATAGAACCTTAAACAATGGTTAGAAGGGCACAATAAAAAATAAAAAGTTGTATCATCCAGGAACCGAATAAAGCAGCGATTGCGAGAGAGAAAAGGGAAGAGAGATAATAAATTATAGGAAGAAAATAGACATTACTGATTCTACACAAGGAATACAAACACTAAACATAAGTTTTACGTAAGAAAATAAGATTAAATTATTTAAGTTAAAAGAATATAAGTCTATAAGAAAAAGATACAAGGACACGAAAAATTTTTTTTTGGTGAAAACGTTAAATTATCCTTTATGAATATTGTGGTACATTATTTTATACGAAGTATAACACATAACATAGCAAATAATAAAATAATTTAAAATATTGTAAAAGAGTAAAATTATCGATTGAGAATATTGGGACATAATTATCAAAATCATCTGAAATCCTGAACATACTGTGTTTTAATCCTAAAAACACATTAGGCCTATACATGAACAGAGTGGTTTTGTGGTGACAAAGTCTCTTGTTTCGTTATCGCATAGACTAAAAATTAATTTTAATGATAAATATATACTCTCTCTCACAATCTTATTCCTACGGCTATAAAATGCAAAAAGAAAGATGTTTTAAAGAAGCGTAAAGTCAGGTGTGTGTGACACTGAAAGGTAAAACAAAAGTCAAGACGTGTCGTTTTCCTGTTTGGCATTAACTATTTCTGATTGAAAAATAAAAAATGCACTGATTGTGAAAAAAAAAAAAAAATTTCTCCAGTTAAATAGTTTTGCATTTTATATTATATGTATATTGTACTATTATCAAACGGGGAATGCGTCTGAATGAATGGTCGCCTCACTAATGCACTTGCCATTACACAGAGTATTAGGAAATTATAGTTTTATAAGTGATGCCCAGTAAGTGACTCATAGGGGTGGCTTGGGGGTATAATCCTCGGCGCTTTTGTGAGTGAAGCAAAGTTTCATTCAGTCGCATTCACAGTTTGATGCTAGTATAATTAAAATTCATTGAGTCGCATTATACTATAAAATTGTAAACAATACTTTCTGAATACCGGTACTACAAATTTACAAAAAAGAAAAATATGTAAGTGTAAATTACAATTTTGAATCAACTTATTGATAAAGATAGAATGAAACAGTTCAAGGCCAGTTAGTTTAATAACATTGCTATCTATCCTTTGTTATGTAACTCATAAATATATTTTGCTTTTTTTTAAATCACCTTTCTTTATAAATTAATAGATTTAAAAAAAACTATTTTAAAATGTATCAGCGATTTTTAGGCTAATGAACTTGGTCAAATTATTGTAAAAAAAGTATCTTTTGTAAACTAATAAAATGGGACAAAAAATGTGACGATTATGTACTGTAACAAATAGGTACAAATTGTTTAGATTTTGTATGGATATGAGGCACAGACTTACCTTAGTAATTACCTAATAGTACACAAATAATAATTATATTATCTATAAATTTTAATAAACACTCATTGTGATCTGACATTTTGGATTGGTGTTTGTGTGATAGTTATTAAAGAAAATATTTACTAATAAGTGAGTTAGTATTGAATCAATTAAATTCTAGATTGCCAAGCTTCTTTTTTTGTAGTTAGTTTTCAATAAAATATGCCAAATTAGCTGGGTTTCGCTATTCATTGATTGTTGCTTTTTTTTTTATGAACATGGAACCAATTGAGAACATAGTTCTAGATCTCTAAATAAGTTTGTATTCAAAACAAAATAGGAGTTTCAAATTTATTAAGCAATCATTTAAATATGCTGATGTGATTAATCACATCAGCATATTTACTTCAAATGGTTACAATGAATTCTAACATGAAAGTATATCCTTAAACAAAGTCTGTTAAAAGTTAATTATTTGAACAATATTTTATATATATATATATATATATATATATATATATATATATATATATATATATATATATATATATATTCTGTATGTTTAAGTGGTGAAATAATAAGTTATTTAAATAATAAATAGAATCATTTCACAGTGAAATACAACTTAATAGTAACTTTGTGGAATATATAATGTTATATCCATTATTTATGTAAGTGTTTGTTGATGGAGAAGGGAATTTTGTCCAGTCCCAGTTAAACTAATTATAGCTGCATTTCATAAATTTGATACTAATTGATATGCAAATATGATATTTTTTTACTTGACAAGTTAAGCTCTACTCCATCAATGCAATCAAGATACAAGTGATTTATGTACAAAAAGTAATTAAAATGTCATAAACCAAGCATGATGGAACTTTGATTGACATTTATTTTTTAATTTACATTGTTATTGCATCCAAAACTTGTCAGTATTATGAATAAATTTTGAGCATATTATTGACAGATTTTATATTGAATTCAATTTTTTGTTTATTTAACCGACATTTAGACAATTTTTACTCAAAACTTACAATTTTTAAGCCGCCAAAACAACACTCAAATTGTAAATAGGTATTATTTATAAATTGCAAAAAATAATACTACTTGTTAAATATTAATTTTGTGATGTTTACATTATTTCAAACCTGATGCCTCTGACATATGACATTTTCTGTAAAATGTGTAGAAATAAATTATAAAGTTTGACAGACACTTTCAGTATAGTTCAGTTGACAAAAACACTAATCACATCACAGTTTCAATGTGATGAATCATCACATTTTCAAACTCGGTCCTTGTTATTATGTTTTTTGTGTGTTATTTACTCACACATTTTCAGTAGTCTAACAATAAAGAATATCACATTCTTGTTAGCTATAGTTACAAAGCATACAAAAAAATAAAATTAGTAATGATAACACAACATTGCAATAACATCTTATTTATAAAATTGGTATGACTGTACCAATCTTGTTGTGTACTACCATGGAAGTTTACTTAAATGGTAACTATGGTAATTAAAATGGTTTATTAATTATTATCAAATGTTGTAAATGTGTTCTGTGTTTTTTTTTGTTTGTTTGTGACTTTATACTTAATGTTTTGACGACATCCAATCAACGAGAGATTTCTGATGATGGGATAGATGTCTCGAAATGCGTTAAGTAAATAAATGAAAAGAAGAGTTCATTGACAGAAAATATAAGGTATTGTACTAATTTTAAAATTATTTAGCTCAGAGTAAACATAAATAAAGATCACTAGAAATAGAGTTAAATAAATAAGGTTATTAGTCAAGAAGCTGGATCAAAAGTGCGGAAGAATTTGGAACAGGTTTGAGTTTAGATTTAAAGTAGCAACCAATAATCAATTATATTTTAACTTTGAAGGTTAAACTGGTTACATTGGACAAATCACAATCAACATCTAATCATGTGTTTTAAAAGTTTGTGCTCAGCAAGAGTATGAATTCAATTGGAAATAAATAATGTGCAGTCATATTGGTTAATGATACATCACCAGTTTTTTTCCTTATTTTTTAAATTCACATTGTATTTTATCTGGAAAAAATGCATTCTTTAAAATAGTAACTACTGTCCTTGACCTGAAGATAAATACTCAGATGAATGCCCTAAAAGGTTAACTCATAAAGACATCTGTTGATTAGCACGTAATTATATTATAATTGTGTAAACATTCTACAATTGGGAATGTATACTTTTAAATTAAAAATGTACATAGTAGAACAAAATAATAAATAATAATGCTAAAGTATTAGTAAATTAAAGAAAGCAACAAGTATTTTAAATGCATGAAGAAATAATAAAATTTAATTCTTAATTTCAACATTTTTCTACAGTTCATATAACAAACAGAAACTGTCAGTTTATTCTGCTTGCTACCATGATCTTGATCTCTGACAAAGATAATTTATATATTTATTAGCTTTGGAAATCCTTTAATACTAATATAATATGTGATCAAAAACTTCCAGGACTGATTTTTAAGAATTTATTGAGAAACAGCTTACTCAACCTTATCCCCTTCAAAGTATTCCCCTTGCCTAGTCACACATTCCTCCCAATGGCACATTCACTGCTGGAAGTATGTAGAAATGTGTCTTCTGAAATCCTGTTTATTTCTAACAGTGATTTTTGCTTTATCTCCTCATTCGTGTCAAATCGTCATCCCTTGAAGGAGACTTGAGCTTGGGGAATAAAAAAGTTTGCTGGGGCCAAATCAGGTGAGTACAGGGGTTAAGGGAAAACTGCTATACAATTTTTCATGCAAAACTCATGAATAACAATTGCTGAATGAGAAGAAGCATTGTCGTGGTGCAACCTATACACTACGGTTCTAAAGTTCAGTTCTTTTCCTCAAATACTTTCACACTATTGTCTTAAAACTTTAAGATAATAAAACAGTTGATTGTTTTTACATAGTGAAACGAATTCATGATGAACAACTCCCTTGTAATTTAAGAAACATTCAACATGACCTTGACTGATGTGCTTTCTTGGCTCTTGAAACACATTTACTTTTCCATTGTGATGAGTGGACTTTAGTCTCCATGTTATAACCGCAAACCCATGTTTCATCACCTGTTATAATATTCTTGAGGAATGTGTTGTCATTATTTGCTCTCTCAACAAGATCCATAAAGACTTCTACCCAATGTTGTTTATGATCTTCCATTAGGAACTGAGGAACAAACTTTGCTGGAACACAACTTATTCCCAGTTTTTTAGTCAGGATCTCTTGACACAAACCAAACCAAATGTTGCACTCTTCAGCCATTTCTCGAATAGTTCAACAATTTAACGACACAAGTTCAGTTGTGACACTCAATAGTCGATGTTGACGGTTGTCCGGAATGATTGTCATCTTTAACTGATTGCCAGGCTTACTTGAACCTTTTAAATTATTCATGGCACCTTAACCCACTCAAAACGTGATGCCCATAAGCAGTTTGCATCATTCGAGTAAACAGTTTAAGTTTCTGTCAACGATTCCCCTAATTTTACACAGAACTTGAGGATAAAACTTTGCTCTCAATGGAAATAATCATAAAATTGCTGTACACACAAAAATTCTTCGTCTTGTTTCCTTTCTTTTCGATAGAATCGTTCTTTTGACATTGTGTAATGCAAAGTTTCTCTCTTAGTTCTATTTGTGGTAAACAAGCTTAATATTGATTCATTTCCTGATTAGAAGACTACTATAAACTAGCAAACCAATAAGACCCTCCAGTTCAATCAAGTCTATTTCATAAGTATAAGAAATATTTCTTGGAGTATAGTTTACTTTCGTGTGGTTTTTTTAATGTTAGTCCACTGCTAAATTTCATGGAGTAGCCTATATCTCGAGTAAACAACAAGTTCCAAACTGTTTCAGGATCTGGAGTTTCTCCAGGGTTTCTCACAATAGGTTTGAATTCGGGCAAACAAGGAACAATGTTTTCCTGTATTGTTCTGACATTTTGTGTGGGCATTTGCTTACACCATTTGAAAGCTGGTATATATATATATATATATATATATATATATATATATTTAACATAGTTTTATTTCTTCTCCTATAAAAGAGACTCTATTCTCCTCTGCTGTTTATGTCCTCCATAGCTGTTCTTCCTCAATAAATGCGTCAACATTAGGTATATTTATTGTTTCTCTAGATTCTTCATCTTATTTAAATCTCTGCTAACTTCTTCATCTACATTGAAACTAGTTACTTGCTGTGTTATTGCGGAAATAAGAGAATCTGCTTCTTGCATAATATCTTGAACATCACATTCTTGTTTTAACTTCGAGTTGTGTTGGCTTTCTTCCACATAATTTGGATCCTGGTCACTGTCGTCAACATCCTTGTCTGAGTCTTCAAAAAGGGTGTTTAAACAAGTTCACCTAAATATCCGCTACCTCCTTGAACAAATTTTTAATTAGTATGCCAAGGTCGAGTACCGATTTTTACTTGAATATCATCAGACATTGATGCCCCGGGTTGGTCACCCATTGTTGAAAATAGTAAGATTTTAAAACTATATGAAAAACAAGCAGTATAATAATTAAAAATCAAACAATTTACAAAACACTATTACTAAGGTAGTTCTACAAGACTGCAGCTACTGTAACATAAATACTACTCGAGGTCTGTGAGACCGCTACTAGAAAGACACTAATACTATGATAGGTTTGCGAGACCACTATTACAAAGACAATAATACTACACAAGGTCTGCGAGACCACAAAATATCCATAAATCACACTCTGTATCATTCCGAAACCGATCAAGGCCACTAGTTGTTTTCAATGACTGTGTGTGATGGTACCCAAAGCAAGAACTCATCAGGGTGAGTAGTGTGGGGGAAAGAAATATCCCACACTGTCTGATAGACTGGTGGGTAGTAATTAAGGGTTAATAATTTAAAACTTACAACTGTAAACATTATATTACTTATGAAATTGTACACTTGTGAAATGTATGAGTAGTCCACATAAATATATATCATGAACAAGAATTTAAAATATAAAAGTCATTCAAAAGCTTATTTAAGGGCCATTAAAAATACCATGCAAGAATACTAAAAAAAAAAAAGAAAAATCATTGTTATAATCTGACGGGATTGGAAGTGTTTGATTAAATATGCCTTATCTAAAAAAACCCCTAATTTTAAATTGAAACTTCTATCAAAAAATAACTATACATCTTGTTCAATTACATTAATATGAAAAAAAAAATAAATAAATAAAATAGAAAAATTAAAAAAAACATTAATACCTAAAACGTTAACGTCAAAACCAGAATTTAACCATAAATTATTATTTTAAAATTCTAGTCTGATTTCAGAAGAAATTCCATTATTGAAGAAAAGCTTTTACTGTTAAAGTGGAAAAAATTGAGCCTAAAATATAATTTTTTGAGGTAGCTATTTCAGAATTTTATGTAAAGGTATATTGAGAAGAAAATTGTTTTGAACATATGAAGCAAGAATTTTACCACTTTTTGATGTATTTATTTATGATACATTATTTTCTTATAGGAAGTTGTTAGTAAAAATAAATAGAGCTAGTCTTCTTGTCAGATAAAAATGTTAATGTTTTTGTCAATAATAATACTTGCTTAAAATATAAATATAATTGATTTCTTTTTTATATTACACTTAGGTCTACTAAACAAAGTTTTACATTAAGATTTTTAGGAAACAAGTACCAATGTATAAATGAAAACATTTTAGTCTGAAATGTAATCTGCTTACATGACTGGAATGTGGAATAGTATTGCATTAATTTTAACTAAATGTACCCTTGGATGATGATTTTTGAATGTACAGATGATTATGTACATTACTTAGTAACGCAGTATGTTACTTAATTAATTTTTTTTTTAAACAGTCTATGTCTTCGAAAACATTCATCACACCACTAAGGTAAAAAATATAAATATATACCGTATATTTAAGAAAATTGCTGATTGGGCGAAGAAATTACATAGTGTTCAATAGTATATTATATTGATATAATGGTCCTTTCTGACAAATTAATGTTAACATTAAGATGTCATTAATATTTTAAATATAGAGATGATGAACATTCAATAAACATATTTAATGACTTCTGATAAAGCTTCAGAAAAAAAGACAAAACAAAAACCATCTGTATCCGTTCAATTTAAATTTAATTTATGGAACAGTAAGAGAGATTAATTGCCCTATTGATCTTGTGAGCTAATTCAATTTTATGAAAAGAAAATTTGATAAATATATATAATTTTTAATTTATTCCTAAAAGTCTCAAAATTTCCTTCCAGGTAATTATTCTGTTTTCTCATTTTTTCCATGTTTCTGAAATGTTATTTCTGTTTTTTGGGAAATTTTCTTTGAAAATATAGCTTTTGGGGTTACCCTCATGGCAGAACTAAGACCTGGGAGGATCAAATAACTACTGATCTTACACTTTCCGAACATGTTTTGAGTGTTCATTCAAATTAATAGTTTTGTAGAAGTCATATACGAGTGTACAAAGTCATATATATATATATATATATATATATATATATATATATATATATGAATAAATCTAGTGATAACATATTTTTATCCTATTTTTTTTTAATTAGCCAATAAGTATATTTTCATAAAAGGTTTTTTGAGACAACTTCTGGTCTATACCTACGAAGCTACAAAACTACCATTGGTAAACACAAAACATCTAACACACCCATCGTAGAACACATAGTTCTTTCTAGTCTACAAGGCAAGCAACACAATAATGGGAGCTCTACAACAAGAAGAAGGAAGCAAAATTCAGCCACTCGAATTTTTCTCAAAGAGTTTAAACGCACCACAAACAAACTATAGCACTTACAACAAAGAGTTGCTAGCCATAAGACACATCTGTCTGCAGATAGAAGGCAGAACATTCACCGTCCTAAGAGGTCATAAGCCACTGATCCACGCTCTAAAACAGACATCCAAAACTGCCTGTCCTAGAAGATTATCGTACTCCAAGTAATTTCATTTCACAATTCACAACCGATATAAGGTACCATGAAGGTTCCGGAAACATTCCTATGTTAGCAGTCACGCTATCACAAATTGAAAACATTCGCATTCCGGACAACCTCAATGCCTTGGGAGCCACCCAAGATGAAGATCAGGAGATCAAGAGTTTGTTCAAACAAGATAACTAGCATCTTAAAGGGTTACTTATACGTGGAACAAATGTCAAATTGTTTTGAGAAAATTCTACAGGACAACCTTATGTATCAAAGAAATGAAGAGAATCTGTGTATCACCGTCTATACAACCTCAGTCATTCAGGTGTTAGCGACAACTAGTGGCTCAACGTTTCTTTTCGTCTGGGATGAATCAAGACAGAACCTAGACATGACGCTATATATCCTGTCAATGATCTAAGATTCATCGCCATACCATCACACCGTTTGGGAAATTCCAAAAGTCAGCAAGGTTAGAGCACATCCACATCAACATAGTAGGACTCTTACCACCGTTCCTTATGTGAGAAGTCATGCAGATTAAGAACAAAGATATGACATGAAACATTGAACTACATTGTAGTATGAAATTGATTCAGTCAGCAGATCATACTATTTTTTAAAGTCAGCCAATTCAGTCAGCTCTGTATAATGTAGTTATTGTAAGCAATAAGAAATTCGTAAGAAAGTATATAGGACTATAATTTTACCTAGCATTTGTATTTTGGAACAAAATATTTAATCTAGTTGTATCAATTAAATTACTCATTCCCCATTGGGAAGTGAATTTATTAACATAAGAAACAAAATAATAATCAAATATTCTTTTGGTACACTTAAACAATATAGCCTACTAAAAGAATTGTTTTACTGTTTTTGTTACTAAAATGTATTGGCCAGCAAATTTGAAAATTTGGCTAATCTTTAAGGGTTTTTCACCTTTTAAGGGTGTTAAATTTAACAGCGAGACATTTTTCAACTCTTATTTTAATATTGATAATACACTTTTAATAATAATAATTATAAAGCATGTTTGTCTGTCCATGGGCGTCATCACCAGTTAATTATTGGGGGGGGGGGGACATATACCGGCGGTCTGGAGGTATGGAATTTTTTTAAAATTAAACTTCTCAAAACATCGTTTTTATGCATTTATTTATGCGATTGTAACAGAAATGTAATGTTAAAAACCCTAGTAAAGACAAAGCCCGATCTTTACCTTTTAAGGTTTTAAGTAAATCATTCGTTTTTAGCAAAAATATTTTTACATCTCAAATATTGGGCGGGACGCGTCCCCCCCGGCGATGACGCCCATGTGTCTGTCTAGAATTAACAACGAATTGGGACTCAATTTTTTCATAATAACCCTTCCTTGAGTTAAGTTTCTAAACTTTTGGACTTTAATCCCGGACTTAAAATCCCGTACTTTTAATCCCGGACTTTTTGAATTAAAGAAATAATAGAAAGTCATTATTTTCCTTTTCTACTGTACAATACATTTTGTTGTAGGCGTCTACATCAGGGGATGCCATACAAGTGTCTGCAACAGATTTATCAAATACTTGAAATTAATCTTTACCACTACCTATTGACATGACAGTGATTGATGATTCATCTTTGCAACAATAATACAACACATCGTGAATTTGTTGAAATTTCAGTCTCAAAATAATTAGGATAAAATAACACAGATTCAGTGTTATTTCCAAATACAGCATTTCACAAACAAGACAGGCTACATTTTTATTAGATATGAAAAACCGAGAAAGTTAGTGCAAAATATTTATTCATGGCCTCACAATCATGGAAATGTCTAGATTTATCACGAGAAAATATATTTGGAAGAAAAGTTACTTTTAATAATAATAAAAAAATATGGGTTGGGGGGAATACCTAACTAAGATTCAAAGCTGTTTTTGTTAGATTACAAAACCCATGTGTTATCAAAGAACCGTTCATTCTTGTCGGTAGATAACTTGATAAAACAAATTAACAGTTATTCACGAACTATTGAATTCTAATAAATATGTTATATCTTGTTCAAATATGGAAGCCGGTTAGGGGTGTGTCTACCTGTAACCTCTTCAGAACACACAAGCGTAATGATTAGAACCGACCCTCATTAGAGTCAATTGGGTTGCGTCCACTGCTACTGAGGGTTTTTTTTTATATTGTGTTATAAAATGTATTTATAATATTGGAATAAGACTGCATTAAATTTAAATCAAAACGATACCAAACAAAACATATTATATAACACTAACTGTTCGTATAATATTCAAATCAAATAAGTTGTTTCTCTAGTAAAAAATGGATTTCTTGTATAAATGGATAACACCAGCATTCTACGGACGAGTTTCGTGTCTCAGGTAAAACACGAATAATTCATACCGTTATTTACGGTGTTTTTACAACCCAATAATGTAATAATGAGGCAAATTTGTATATAGTTCTGACTATTGAAATTTGTGTACTCTTCGGTATGTAGTATGTTTTTAGAATGAAGTATTGATTTACATTGTTTTTAAATTTCTTGATGTTGTCTTCTTCGTTTTAAACGATTTGTTTCCATTACAAATTCGATGTTATTTTTTTTTGTAAAATTTTGTTCTGTGACTTTTAATTTGGATTTGATTTTTTCGACATAGATAATATGAATTTTTAGCGTATTTTTGGGAAAGAAAATCTGTTCACCTTTATAATTTCTTACATGGTTATGGAAGAATTTTTGAATTCCAAAATTCTGTCTTGAATTTTGAACCTTTTGTACATTAGTTTACATTGATAATATAGTTTTGTATCAAACTTTGACATGTTGGTATTTAGTGATCAACAACATTATAACCAAATATACGCATTTAAATTAATTGTTATTTATCGTTTGTTATTTAACAAACCTTCCTTATTTTAAGCTTTTTTTTTCCTAGACTAGATAATATTTTATTGATGCAGTATCATATTCCTAGATACGAGAAACAGTTGCATTAAATGTAAATTATATTTAATGTAACAGCAGATATTTCATGTTGTAACTCCATATTCAAGGAATAAATAAAGCAATAAAGCTAAAGTTTCAAAATTATTTTAATAAAATGAGTTACAATTAATTGTTTCACTTTGTCAATACTTGTTAATTATCAGTTGCCCGATGATGCCGCAAGGCGAAACAATTGTAGCTCATTTTATTATTAAAATAATTTTGAAAATTTTAAAATAATCCTTGAATATAAATTATAGTTTCACGTAGCTCTCAGCCGTCAAATATAAATAAATATTAAGTACAGGCTACGTCAAAAAAATTACATTTATAGCCTACCGTGTTTTGATTCATTGAACGCATGATACTTTGTTATAACAATGACACTTTTAAATTTCAAGAATATTTACAACAAGACAATTTCATATTTCGTGTATGAAAAAGAGTCCAATAGGTGGAGGTGGATGACAGCTGTTAGAGGTAGGGTCGTCATGCGGGGGGGGGGGGTAGGTTGAACCAATCCTCAACAGATCCATATTTGAACACGATTTAAATATAATTTTCCAAAAGAAATAAACATAAAATAAAATAGACAGTTCAAATTATCAGATTTTATCAAGCCAGGGTAAACCAAATTTCAAATTTTTCTCGTGTATTTCTTACACGAGAAAACTAGGTAGACCCTCCCTTACTAAATTTTCTGAAATAGTCTATAATTTTATCTTGGCGAGGCGGAGGGATATAAACCAAAATTATAATCGGGTTTCGTGGTGCACAACTAAATTGTTCAAGGATGAGATTATTAAAAACTACATGACAATAATTACATTTTTAGTGACTAGAACAGTAGTGAGGACCGACAAAGGATTGTTTATTAATGTTTACAAGCATAATCAATTACATTACTTCGGAGGAACCGTTTGAAAGAGTTTATTATAAAAAATGTGTTATCATTGATACTATAGATGAGCTTAGTTGAAGATTATATATATTGGATACTCCAATCCAAAATGGCGGAGCCAAGAAGTTCAGATTTATCTATTTTTCTATGTATTGTATTCTACATCAATTCGATGTGAATTCATTTAAAGATGCAAAAACATTTCACATTTTTTTAAATCTACATTAATTACGATTTAGAAGAAATAACTCACAAGATTTGTTTGTCAAATTAATGAAAATAATGTTTGTCCCACTCAATACCTAAAACCTAATTAAACCCAATTAAATTTAAATCCTCAAAAATTATAGAAATAAAAAGAAAATAAATAGTAAATTATTTTGTTTATTAAAATTAATTAATAGATAAATAAATAGATATTTATTCTAATAAATTATACTATTTTAAAACCAATTTATAAGTTAAGTTGTAAAATCGTGTGTTTATCAGCTGATCAACGAACATCTCTGAAATTTTTAATTTAAATTAAACATTTCTTTTTTGTGGTTGAGATTACTTTTTACTATTTAAATCGTTTTTTACTATTTAATTACTTTTGGATTGTGGTGTAATAGAGGGGTTTACTTTACACCAATTTTATCGTCTCAACGAAGGGTTTAAAATAAGGTATCACTCAATAGGGGTCGCTATTTAAAATTTTTGACTTGCAACCCCCATCCCCAATCAAATAACGGTGGAATTCATTCATACCAAGAAAAGGTGCAGAATATTCTCAATTTAAGTGACTAAAAATTTGGAGTTAATACAGGTAACAGGTTTTAAATTACGAATGGGTTGCGGAACTTTTGCATCATCCTGTATATATACTATATACTACTGTATATATATATATATATATATATATATATATATATATATACAGAAAAAGTTCTTTATTTTTGTAATATAAGCATGCCGATTAGGCTACGTGGAATTGTTACATGATTAGTTATTAAATAAATAATTTATGTAAATAAGTAGCTTCAAAAGCAGACGTGAGTCAAATGAATTTCTTTACAAAAAGCCACTAATGTAAGTTACTTGGTAATTGTTTAGAATTTTTTAAACTGAAAACTTAATCATTTATCAAAATACAACAGTGATTTTTTTTCGTATATGTACAATTTTTTACCATTTACTAATAACTAGGCTATGTGCTTTCTGAATTTTATTTATTCACTATTTAGGCTTAAAAATTTGGACTTCGAGCCCTTTTTTATAAGCAATGATAACCGAGAGTTTTTCGCCTTTACCGAAAAAAAATATTAAACAAAAGTCAATGAACTTTTTTTTTAGTGGAAGAGATATCACGCGATTATTGAAGGAAAAATGTTTACTGCCTACTGCCATTTATAAATAGGCAAAGTACGGGTAGCCATAGCATATGACAGCTAATTTTCAGATTATTTATAATTTTTGTTACTTAGTATTTATTTATTTTCAATGTTGTATTAATCATTTGAACAATAGCATAGGCACTGACTGACAGAGCGCAAACATTACATGTTAACATTAACAACTGATCTTTGCTATAAAATTGTTATAGTATGTTACTTTAGGTGAACAATCGAATGTAAGTATTGTCGGCAAAGCGAAAGGTAAGTAGGCTATTTGCTGTGGTTTGTACTTCTGCCTAAAAATAATTGTGGTAAATATAAGGTTAAAAAAAAATTGCACACTCCCATGTTGGTTGATGTTTTGGAAAAGAATTGTTTTATAAAAAACCCAAAAAACTTGATATTATATTTTTTGATCAACGGAAGAAAATACACACATTAGAAGAAAATATGTAAATCAGTAGTTGACAGTAATAATTACGCTACAATTAAAATATAAAGTTTGCCTGATTTCTGAGATTGTTAGTAAAATTATAATAACTATAAGGACTTCACTGATATTACTAATCACGGCATTAAAAAAATATATTTAAATAATATACATATTACGAAAAGAAAACCGTGAATAACGTTCCAGATTCCAAACTAAATAATATCCCTAACATGTTGTTCAGACATTATCTTGTATTTGGTTCGTTAATCTGCCACCAGAGCTCTCTAATGTCGCACACCTAACACATGTTGCCCGACGCTGCATGTTGAAAAGTTTAGTCATTCCATTTCACTGGTGCCGGTAATTAGTGCTTCTGTTGACTTGTTTCTGCCGCTTTCTGTCAACTTCGTTTTATATCAGGTACGACAAAGTCAATTTAAATTTAGAATGAAGAGTATTTAAATAAAAACTATATGGCTTTATGAAGTTATTTGTAGTTGTGTTTGAACTATACAGTTTTGTTATACATTTTTAAACCCATAAAAGTGTTAGTAATTAAAGTTAATACATTTTAGTAAACCACATGCTTAATTAAATTCCACATGTTAGATCGTGTAGGTTTTAAACCTTTGATTTCACATTCAAATCCAAGGAATGATTATATAAATTGATTAAATGTTATTTATTGTGGTAGGTAATCAATGTGTAGGCACAAGTTTTAAGATTTTATTTTTTAATCATTATTAAACTTAGGGAAATGTTAGTCCAAACCCCAAAGTAAACTACAAATTATTTAGAGATTTGTAATTTATGATATTTATGTTCAATTATTATTCACATAGAAATCAAGAAGGACTTGTGAAACATCACTTTTATTTCGCAAAATAATGGAAAATTTGACCTGGATGAAATTTAATTCGAGCTTACTAGGTCGTGCATATGGTTAATTTATGTTCCTACATTTGGCCTATACTTCCCTAACTTTATTGTTGTAACCTGTATGTTTTCAAATTATGTCTGGAAAGTAGCCAAATGTTAATGATATGTAACACAGTTTTTATATTCACTATAGGCTACAATAATACTAGGATTTGTAAAATGAATATTGTTTAAACTAGGGCCTATTGTAACACCCACCTTAATTAAATAATAATAATAATAATAAGAGATAGCCTAATTGGGATTGGGAATAAGTGAAGAAGTTTCTAATTAAGACCAAAATGAACAAGTTATTTATTATTTAAAAAATAAATTCAAATAACTAATGGTTTATAGAGAATTTGTTTTTCTGAAGGATTTGGAAATTTTATATTCTAGTTTTATCACATTTTCTGGAATTTTAAATGGTTTGAATATATATTAACAAATAAACGTTAATGATGTCCAAATCTATCATCATTAAAATTTACCACAGTATTAAGGTTTTGTCTAAGAAAAACAACAACAAAAACTAGGAGTTTAATTCAAGAATTACAGACGTTTTTGTCAATGCATTCCCTTAATTTTTTCCCTACCTTCTGGGTTATTTTTGTGTGATTAAAAAAAAAAGAAAAAATATTTATGGTTATTTAAAAACAAAACCTAAGATCCAAGCTCATTGAAGGTTTATACCACTCATTGAAGTATTGAATATATTCTGAAAACGCCAAAGAAATCTGTCCAACCTTATACTAGGATAAAGTCTGGAAAATTGTTGATAACTTTATGGATTTGGTTTTAGATAGGGCTGAAAGAAAAATTATCAAAATTTTTTCTTCAAAATTTTAATTAATTTCTAGAATAATTGATCATTACAGTTATTTTTATGTCCAATTGTTAAATCTAAAAATTGGAAAAACCCCCATAGTTTCTGGATATTTTATTGCAAATAGTTATTCGTTACATTTTAACGTATGGTTTAGTTTATGATTGGTGATTAAAATTTAGTTTAAAAATTTGATAAAATATTTTAGTTTGTACTACGTAGTTTCTATGAAGAAACTATGTAGTTTCTTGCAACTTACTCTTCTCATGTCAATTATAATTATTTATTTCATGTTTTGGAAAGGGAAATGCAGCAATAACTTCCAACTAAGTTTGGGATTTTGTAAAGTATCAATCTTATATTTTTAGCAAGTTTCTAGAGGCCATTTCCTCGGTTCTTAATAATTGTAGTAAATTTCAAAACCGTTGACACATTTATGTTGTATGGTAGGAGATGCATTACTTCACTAATTTGTTTAATGAAATCGTAGATATGGTAAACTGTTTTCAGCAACAACTCGTAAGGGTAGAATTGTGGGAATTATTAGTTCTTCTTGTACACTGGATCACAAAAAGAGAGTCACTTGTCTGTGACTGGAAGTACGCTGCTTTTTTGTAAGGAATGTGATAAATCATATGTAAACATTCCTACATACCCCAACTAAAGTATCACATTTAAATCTGGTATTTGTACAATACAACAATTCTATTATCTTTGAATTACTACATTGATGGCTTTGACTAGTTTATTTCGCAAACTATTGATATAAAACATCAACACTTCTATGCAGGCGATATCAGTGTAATGTACAGGACTTTTTAAATAGTTTTAAAGTTTCTTATTTATTCCTTGTGATCAATAGTCATATATTATGGGTCTAGTAGGTAGGTAGCGCTCTTTAAAAAATCATAGGTGTTTGCACTCGCCTGAAATATACAGTAAGTGTCGAATCAAGCTTCGATTCTGGGAACTAGAAGTCATTCTGAGGACTCTCTATATTTAAATGATTTCAGTTATTTTCGTAACTATGTAAAACATTACATCTTCACCGAAACAACAAAATTGCAAACAGTAAACTGTGTTGAACCAAAATGTTACCCTAATTTGAATCATGACAAATGGAAGAAATAGACAAATTTGTACAAGACGATATCTCGATGACTAACCATCATAACAAGCTTTGCACAACTGAACTAAAAAAGCTATGTTGATGTATTTTAAAAGTTACTTGTAAAACCCAAATGAACCTATATTGACCATAAGGTGATAAACATCTGGAAAATAAGTGATTTGCCAAGCAAAACAAATGCTATTGTGTAGTATCATTGGAAATTAATTAATTATTTTGTTCCTGAGGACATCGTACATAGTTTCTCGTAGTATGTTTTTATAAAACCCCTCGTACGAAATAGGGAGAAACTAAACACCATAGATTAAATGTTTTCGTAAGTAAATACTATAAACAAATTTTGTAAATACAAAAATTTACTTTCTATAGAAGAAAAAGAGGGATTTGAATACTATGTGAGCCCCAACACAGTCGGTTTCCCGACCACAAGCGCAAATAACTTAGCCATTGCATTATGTAGTGAGGGAATCATAGTAGAAAAGTGTCATCGATTTCATAGAGGATTAATTAAAAAATTACACTCTTAGGGCAGATTATATTAGGATACCGTATACAGTCTTATGTTAATTGAATCTCTTTTTAGGTGTATAGGCCTTATCCATGTTTTTATTTGTACAGGTTGCAAACTTTATAAACAAAGTTCAATGTTTTTTTACATTCTTATTTTTAATACAAGTTGTGCATACATTTATATTTCTATATTAAATAATCTATTTACACGGCCGCTTTACTATGCAGGTAAGCAAAAGGTTGACACATTCTTTTGCTGCAGGAAACAAGTGAGTTGAAAACAAACAAGAGACGATTAGTAAACAATGTTGAGCAATAGTATAGTTATAGTGTAACCCGAGGAATACCGGTTTTAGTTATGATAATGTAGGTGAAGGTGATACATAGTAGGCCTAGGCCTGCACAGTTTTTTGTAATGGTGTCCACTGATCCACGTAGTGAGGTTTAGGACAAAGTCGAGTTAAGGGGTGGAAGTAAAGTTTAAAAAAATGAAACTCGAGAAACTAGAGAGCTAAAATCGATTTCGAGATTGGTTTATACATATTGTACATTTACTGGTAGGCTTACAATAGGGCTTCTGAATTAGGAACCCAGAATATTTAGTCAAAATTGCAAAATAAATAAAACCTTTGAACAGCCTTGCACTATGAGAGTTATTTACAATATGCATGTGACTAATGCGCAGGCGATTATCGACGTTAAGACTTTGTTGAATAAATAGAACTTCGATGATTCGTAGAATCATATTGTTACTCTATTCATAACGACAAACACGATGCCAATGTAAACATTTAAAATTACCACCATCAATGCTCTCAGACAGTATGACTCGATGAGTCAGCGATTGCTGCATCAACTGATAAAAATCTCTTACGACGCTGTGGGAGACCCCTACACTTTACTGATATGGCGGCGACCACCGTGTTTTGAACGATATTTAAGAAATTCATAAAATACACGTTTTTTTATCCGCTACGATCAAATTTGGGATGATTTTGTTGTAGTAATTGAAAAATCAAATAAATGCCCTAGAATATATCCTATTTTTTATTGAAATGTTTTTATTCTTGTTGTTTATGCTTTTATACAAATCAATTATTGTATGTTACAAATTAGATAATTTCTCTGTAACATATGTAGACCTTCCTTTGCCGAGGTCGTTTCAGCGAGAAACTCTGTAAACAACTACACCGTATCCTTAGAGAAAAAGTTACACCTAAAATAAATTTGCTTTGCCAAATTTTACACTTTAATTTACTTTCCAATGAGATGATGATCTTAACGACGTTTTATCTTTAAACAAACAAACTATCAAAATTGATACATTTCAATTAATTTGCGATTCCGTGAAAATTTCAATACCTTGTTTTTATTGTTCTTTACGTTTTAAGTTTACGAGGGAAGAAATTTATAAATTTTTTGGATTTTTGTCTGTAAGATATTTATAACGGGTTATCTCAAGAACGGATGTTTATATTTTGATCGAAATTAATTTAGAAGTAGAAATGAAATAGGAAATAGTGGTTTTTAACGTTCATTGCATTGGAAATATTTGGATAATTAGATTTTGAAAATGCAAAAAAGCAAGAGAAGAGAAAAAGTCGAGGAGTAAAAGGATAAACATTATTTATAAAAAAATGTTATATAAACTGTTTTTTACAAAAATCGACAAAATATTGAAAAATTATATCGCATATTGAAAATTTAAAAAGTCCTGGAAACTGGAAAGTCCTGAAAGCTTTTGGCTGGGTTATAGTGGTTTTTCGTCCTTATTATTCGTATGGGTATAATAAATACAATGTACGTTTAATTCTTCATTAAATTAATAATTAAAAAAAACTTATTAATTTAATTATATCAGAAAACTGTGGAGGTTAACAGAACTGTTATTTATTTACGACTTTGCGATACCAGTAATACAAAATTGTAAATCTATAAATAGTGGTTTATGTTTAATTTTATTTTAAATTTTCGTCCCTGCTATAGCAAAATGTGCAATTTTACTATTTCAGTTGGTTTGTGATATGAATACACAATATATTTTTAGTGCATTTTACTCTTCTACGACAGTTTAATTTCTATTATGTGGGGATAAACAAATATTCTGTGTTTTTCTTTTCATTTTTAGAGGTATTATAGATAAAATTATATGGTGTGTCAAAATATCAAGTTGAATTTCTGCTAAACTAAAACTAAAACTAAAATAAATAGACAGAAAAAGTTAGGCGAAATATTTGTTAAGGTTTTCAATAATCATGAAATACCGAGTTTATCCAACTTAACAAAAAACTAAATTTTTACGTTTCTGGTTTTTAAACATGTATTTCATATTGGAGAAAAGTAGATTAGAAAGGTGCATTTCTAATTTTTGTGAACAATTTTGAGGAAATTTTTACTTTTTTGTTGTTTTAAAAGGAAAAATTGATCTTTGTAATTAACACTTAGATTATCAGGGAATAGATTATTGAAAACGGTTTGACAATCAGTAAAGAAAAATAAATAAGTATTAGGTATTAAAAAGATTTATTAGTTGTGCTAAATTAAAAAAATTAATGTCTCTATAAACTTTAAAATGAGGCTACGTAAATGCTGCGTATAATAAATATTTATAATTATATTTGAGGTGAGCGATTTTGGACGCTGTGTAAGCTTATTTTGGTCAAAGCTGGAAGGGTGTATTTAATTTTTTAGATAATTTAAAATTAGGTCCTAACGAAGCCACTAAAACTAACATCACAAACAATAGTTTGACTTTCTCTGATAGATTCTATGAATCTGTAACTATTTTATTCCTTACCTTCATGACTTTTCCTTCACCTAAAAGTAATATTCGAAAACAATTCGTAACTGGTAAGACAGTGATAATGAAACATGGAAAGGAAGTCGAATATCTCAAAATCTTCCAAAGTGACTTCGTGGAGTGTTACTTTATTTATAAAAAAAATATGTTAAAACGCGTGTAAATAAAAAGTATGTTTGCAGAGTAAATTAAAACAGGAAAAAAAATCTTTCACCGATTTTAAAGTACGCTTTATTAGACGGCGTCCATTGTTCAATAGCTCCAACAATTTTTGGGTAGAAAGAATGAAATATATTTTTTAGCTTAGTCTTTGGTTTAATATGTGAAGAAAGTGCAAAAAACATACACAATTTATTTATTGAAAACACCGTCCAAAAAAACGCAATAAAAGGTTTAGCTGGACAATTAAATTTTTGTTTTTCCATCTATTCTATGAATCATTGACCTTTTTATTAATCTTTGTTGTTGTTTTGGCTCAACTATAGTTGAGGTTAAAAGTCAACTGATGTGAGAAACTCTAGGGTACGCATAAGATAGTCCACTAGTCCAGTGACGTAATTGAGCATTCGCCACTTTCTGTTTGGAACCCAAGTTTCTGGTTCCATTTTCAATAAGGACATTTTTTTTTAGGAATAATTGTTTCATATCTCTACTCGATATTTTGAATTTACCAAACTTTTATATATAGGCCTACCTCTCGATTTTGAAGTGATTGTTCACAAAAAGCTGAGTTATTTAGAATTTTGAGTATTTCATTCTTCAGATATATTGTTTTCAGTCTTTTGGACAGGTATGGACTGTAAGGCGGAATCAAACAAAAAATTACTCAGCTTTTTAAAATTAACAAAAAACGCCTAAAATTTATGTCGTTAGGGTTTAGAAATTGGCCCACTAAATGAAATATTGTGATGAGTCAGATAACGGGAATTCAGAATTATACTATTTACCTTTATATATATTCCCAATAAATTTTTTTAAGTTAAATTCAAAATGGCGGAAATTAATATGGCGGCGGAAAATTACGAGTGCTTAATAAGTAGAATTTTTGCATCTGTACTCATTCCCATCGTTAAATTTTGATACCTGCAGCCATTTGTCTAATAACCAACCGGTTCCAGACTTTTTACACACACTGTATATAACTTACACAGTTAATACTTACACAGTATTGCATATTTATAGCAATATGTCTATCTATAACTTACGTCACTCCATACTTTTATATTAAGTTCTATACATATATTTATATTACTTCATTCAAAATTTATTACAAAAAAGAATGATCGATTTCACTAATTTTTCTGCTTTTTTTTAGAGTTAAAGATTGTGCAAATACCATACTGGAATGTAACTTAAGAGGTTAGGTTTGAATATACCCCCCCCGCGCAGATTTTATTTGTTTCTGCGATTTAAATTTACCGCATTCTCAACATATCGTCACAAAATGATTGCCCAGTTTCACATCATTAAGTATTTGGTCACAATTTTCGGTCATTTATAGATTTATAGATTCTGATTAATTTGCAGATTAAGTTAAATTAGATTAAATTTATAGATTAGTCTGTGTTAAGCTACCTTGTAAATGCCGTAACTGGCGAAACATTTGGTCAGCGAGACTCAAGAAATTGTAGAATCGTACTAAATATCGTGTTTCATTTATAGATTCAAATTTATTTTTACTCTAATATTTTCTCCAACTATATCATGTAGGAAAACAAATTAAAAATTACAAGCTACAATTATGTGTATAAATTAACCTCAAATAAGAATCAGGAATGTTTTTCACTTCTTAGTTTAATATTTGTATAACTGCAGCTTGAAAATATTAAGGTGCAAAAGAATATATTTATATTCTGCATCGAAATTTACAGAAGTATCTTTAGAAAGAACGTAAACCTATTGAAGGTGCTAATACATGCTGTACAATTAATCAGGTACTGAATTAGACAGTTCGTCAGTTTATGGAAGTGAACACAGCACATCCATTGCTATTATTATCTTATTGTCAGATTGCACGATATTGAGTAATAATTGCC
Organism: Aphrophora alni; assembly: GCA_963513935.1. Taxonomy (NCBI): domain Eukaryota; kingdom Metazoa; phylum Arthropoda; class Insecta; order Hemiptera; family Aphrophoridae; genus Aphrophora; species Aphrophora alni. The sequence goes on from OY740767.1 coordinate 100,366,121, forward strand.
AACTGGATTTATTTTTATCTACTGATAATCTTTATTGATAATTGTATAATTTTATATTCAACATCCAATCACCGTAGTTTCAACGTAAACACTTTAAATCTCAAAATAGATTCTTTTTTTAGTCGCTATTGGATAATATGGCGCTTTAGTTTGTAGTGTTAAGTGGGTGGAGCTCGAGTTTTACGACACTCGACGCAGATGTTTTACAAACATAATTCAAAGGACGTTAATGGTCTTATTTTGATAAGAATGAGCTTAGTTTTACCTCGAAAGATAACTCGTACTCCATTTTTTTTTTTTTTTTTGCAATTATCGTTAAATGCAAATTAATGCAGTGTTAATTCGTTTGGGTTTTTTAAAATAGTTGTGAAAATACGGTTTCGAAGAAAATGTCATGTTTCCGCAATTAATTTAAGAAACAGTTTTTTAATCGATTTATCGAGTTTTATTAAAAAAAATGTATGCAAGACTTTGCATAAAAAAAAAACAGTACATACTTTTAATTTTATTATTACGTCAACGATCTATTACATAATCTTTATTGTTTTAAGTGAGGCTTTTGTATATCAAAACATCTTATGGCCAAGAATGTTATAGTTTCTTTAAATCAAAGTTTAAAAATGAAACTCTGTTACCTCTCTCTTTTTGTTGTTTAAAGGCGAAAAGCAAAAAAAAAAAAAAAAAAAGAAGAAAAGAATATAAAACAAGCGCCAGGGTCGGAAGAGAACAAAGTTGGTCGAAGGAGATTTGATAGGAAAAATGAAAGAAGGGATTTAACCCAATACTATATTAAGAAAGTTTTGGATCCAGAGTCTCTCGGGTCCAACAGACACCGGTAAAAAAAACAACAACACTTTTTGAAAGGAAATCTCAAAACAGTTCTTGCCATCGATTTTTTTCTTCTTTCACATAATTAAATTTGATTTACATTATGTATATTTGAGAAAGTACGAATGTAAACAATACTTTGTTTTTACTCATTTTAATATTTAGAATATTTGATATATTGTGTGTTAAGAAGAATGTAAATAGGTTTTGATATCTATTCCCCCCCCTTTTTTGTTGTTTAAAAGGCGATAATCTCTCTGTCATCACTGCCTTATTGTAAAAAAGATATTTTTAAAATAAAGATTTATCAAAATAAAGATCTATACCCTCAAAATATTTCAATATTGTCAAAGCGAAAGGGAACAAGAGTTAGGAAAGATGAAAGGAATGTAAGTCAAAGCTACATGAAAAAATGTGTAGATCTAGCTAGGATCTTTTGGGATTGCCTAGAAATCAAATAGGCACGTTGTGAGAAATTGCAGTGAGTTATTGTCAGTGGTTTGACAAAAAGTTTGACATTTCACATCAAACTTATTTCCATGGAATATTCCAAAAATTGCAAAGACTTTTCTTTGGAACGTTCACATTTTGCGTTTATCGAGAAAAGGTAAATATTTGGATTAGAGGGAATAACCTATTTTTATAATCAGAAGGATACATTTATTTCAGAATTTTGTTCTATATGTAAATACCCAGAGCAAGAATTTAACGAATATTACCAAGATTATTATCTATTCACAACGTACTTGATACTAAAGTAGAAATACTCTTGAAAAACTTGCCGCTTCTGTGTGTCAGCGTTCTTTTGTGCTCTACATTTGAAATAAAAAACCTTGTCACAAATTCCAGCTCACTTCCACGATTGCACGATGAAGCTTTTGTAGCGTGTGAAACGTCAGCATAGAATATCAAGATGAAATGTCATTATCTGTGATAAAGCTCTGGTTGGTATAGTTGAATTATGTGTCCTAATATTTTGTATTGCACTTTTAAATCGACGTTTTCTGATTTGATTCTGATGAAAATAAATAATAAGCCTACTTGTTTCTGTAAATATTGCTAGAAAATATAACTTTTAACTTTAGGTGTTCTTTTCACTGAACTATTTATGGAGTAGAATTATTCTTTTGTAAATTATGATAATCGAGCAATAATCCTTTGATAATAGTACAAAAAATGTTTATAAGACTGATCATGCATAAAAGTAGGAATGTTTCATCACTGCCATTATTTCGACAACTATCTATATTACCTCTTAGATATTTATATATATTTAAGGTTATGAAAATTTTTTATATAAGGAGCGGACGCTTTTCAGATCTGCAGTACAGAAATGATTACTTGCTTAGACAGAGGAACAAAGTTTTTGTACCCAGAGCAAAATTGACAATATATTCAAAATTTTACTCTGTAGTCGCACCTAGAATATATAACCAACTTCCAGAAAATATTAAAGCCTGCACAAACCTAAACAAATATCTAATTCATTTGAAAAGCTGGCTTTTGGGCATGGACTGTGTTGAAGGTCTGTTGGAGATTGTGATATAGGAATGCATTACCATTCTAATTTTGTTTTGATGAGTGGATGAGTGTAAGAGATGTGATAGAGGTGTGAAAGTGTTTTTTCTCCTCTTAATAATTTTTTAAAATTTTAGTATTTATTTTTATCATATTAAACTTTGAGATAGAGATGTGTATATATTGGTATGAGAGAGAATATGTATGGACTATTATGGTATGTGAATGTTTGTATATTAAGTAGTGTAAGTTTTTACCACTTTATAATTATGTATTAGATCCAAATAGATGTTCATAATTAATTATCATAGAACAAATTATTACTTAACAAATAATAATATTTGTAATAAATATTAAATTAGATTTAAATTTATTAATAGTTTAACTGCTCCCGATAGTCTCTTGAATTCTGTTATTTCCTCTTTTTTCTATTTTTACTTGAGATATGCAGCCTCAAAACGGGTAGACCCATGGAGGCTGCTTTATTCCATTCCGTATATTTTTTTGTTTATCTTTGTTTATGTTTAGGATTTAGAAGTAATATTGTTTTGGGTTTTCTTTCCTGTTGTGTAATTTAATTTAAAGTAATGTATTATTATGCCATATGTCAATTTATTTGTTTTGTTTTAGTTTGTTGTTAAGGAAAGCTTTATTTTTTATTTTAATTTCTTTTCTGAATCTAAATCATGTTTTGTTTATTTAAATGAAATAAAAGGAATGGAAAAAAAAAAAAAAAAAAAAAAAAAAAAATATTACTAATAAGTTACTTTATTAAACCTCGTATCTATCTCAAGGTTAATGTCGTAGTTGCTAGGTAGGCATAATTAGTGTAATGAGTGTGCAGTCAGTCAGTTCGTTATGATAACCTTAGTGTTAAGCAACGGTTTAATGTTTGTTATTAATAAAATAATACGTTATGTACAAATAAATATGTTGTATGATGTATCATAATAGGCGAGTGAATACTTTCAAAATCTCTTCACTTGGTAGGTTTGCTCTTCTCTTTTAATTGGTATTACCTTTTGTAAAGGTAGTATTACCATTTTCTTTTCTTTTTTTTTTACTTTTCAGATAGTTTTTGGTAGTATAGAGTTTCAAGGATTGAGGTGCGCGTTTTGGAATTTGGCTTGCTGGTCTGTTTGGCGTCTGTCATCTCTTGTCTCTCGGTAGCTCTACAGTTCAAACGAGTGGATTTCATTGAAGTTTAGTAGCCTATGTGGGGCCGTATTTTGACCATATCTCGGAGCCTTTTTTTATCCATTATTTTTTTTCAAAATTTGGTGACATAAGGACAAACACAAAATTATGATTTTATAAAAATCATCTCCAACGATTTTTATCAAATTTTTCCCAACCGTATACTCAAGGACTCAAACAATTGGTTGCTATTTCTCCAGAAATGCTTTTTCGTGATTTATCGGTTAAAACCAAGTAATTAAAAGTTTAGATGATTAACAGAAGTAATTTCTCAAAATCGACTGTACGGATTTCGTTGATGGAGATTAGTTTTGGTTGTTTTTTATTTGGTTTTGTGAATAGGTGATTGAGAAAGGTTATGCAATGTTTTCGCACTATTTACTTAATTTTCCTTAGTGTGGACTTTTAATAGTTACATGACTAACAAAGAAGCGGTATGTAAGAAATTGCAATATATAATAGGTTATAATCAGTTTTTATTCCTGGACGTTTAATGATATATATGTTTTTATGAATATTTTAAGTTATTTTCTGCACAATGTAGATTGAACAGATTTCGTATTGTATGCATTTGTAGGCTCTTTCAGAGAAAATAGTAACCAAAAAAAGTCAAATTTCCAAAAGAGAAATTTCGTGTCGTAATTAGGTTTAAATAGCCTACAACAACTTCAGATTGTTAAAAATCACTAAAATACGAAATTCTTGTTATATGTAGTCCAATATTTGCAAAAACGCGTTGAGCCCTTTGTGTAAACATAAAAAAACAATAACACCTTTCAACAATTCTGTTTTTAACCGGTTTCAACTGGTTTTAGCAGGTTTTAATAGCCTACGACGGGATTCAACTTATACGGTCCGTCGGCTCACATGTTAAGCAGAGTAACTAACATCTTTTTACTCCTGTGTTCAGTGATAAGAAGATTTTTGAAGAAAAAAACTTTTGACAGATTCAAGTAATGATTCTTTGTTGGTAGTTATCCTATTTTGCATGAAGTAGAAGAACACCAAAACTTTTAAAAAAATGGTTTCTAAAGTACTATCGAGGTTGGAAAAATATGTTTTGTGAACTGCTGATATTATGAATAATCAATTAAAAGGCCGTGATAATTGATAAGAAGAGTATACACTATTTTTGTAAGATTGATACACTCTTTGATTTATTTATTGTGTGTTCTCTGGGCGCAATGAAGGAGGTGGTAAAAAAATGACAGATTTTATTTTTACGCAAGGATAAATGCTTGAATTTTCGTTTTACCTAAAGTTTTAGGCTCTCTTATAATCCATACATATCTATCTATCTACAAATATAAAATAATAGACTTTAATAAAAATAAAATACATCTAATTGTTTGATGTATAAGACTTTATTGTATATTATACTATTATCAAACAAAGAATGGGGCTGAAGGAAAGGTCTTCTCCTCTAACACACGCGCCATCACACACAGGCGCGCAGAGTATTAGTACTGTCCGGCGGCTCATCCGAACTGAGCAACTTTTACCTGATCAGGTAATAAGCAACATCCGAACTGAGCAACATGCCAAAAAGGGTTCTGACCACCAACGTCCGAACTGAGCAACTAGCGGCAGACCTTTGACGCAAGCTTGACAGTTCTTGGAATGTAAAGACATTATTTAAGTATTTAACACTTATCATAAAAACCTATTCTTATCAACTACAAAATACTCAATCAGGTTAAGGTTAGGTTAGGTTATGCACAATTGCTTATAGGATATCATCAACCACAATCCGTGGTTCTAATGTCATATCTCTAGACGAACACTCCCGTTTGACGCAGTCGATAGCATTTGTACAGGGTGTTTCAAAAAGGACTTTACAACTTTGAAAATGCATATAAAATTATTCCAAAATGGTACAGAGCTCGTTTTAGTGTTGTTTTAAAGGGATACATCAAGTTTTGACTCGCGTAGTGCGCTAGTGCCTAATCGCGCCGCACAACCGCTGGCGGCAGTTACGTTAAAGATGGTTGCCTTCACTGGACCCGAGCGTGCTAGTTGTGTGTTTTGGTTTGAAGAATCGAAGTCGGCGACAACAGTACAGCGTAATTTTCGCACCAAGTACGCTAAAGATCCTCCTAGTAGGCCTACAATTTATAAGTGGCATAGATGATTTGTAGAAACAGGGTGCTCAGTGAAACATAAGAAATCCTCCGGTCGTCCAGGCACATCTGACGAAGTCGTTGCGCAAGTGAGACAAAGTTTTGTCAACAGCCCTACGAAATCGACCCGGCGTGCATCTCGTGAGTTGCAAGTCCCGCATACGACGGTTTGGCGTGTGTTGAGAAAAAGTTTGCATTTGAAACCGTACCAATATTCGCTTTTACAAGCAATTAAAGACACTGATAAGATTGCCCGTAAGAACTTCTGTGTGGATATGTTAAATCGAGTGGATGATGATGAACATTTCTTGGACAACATAATCTTTTCTGACGAGTCAACTTTTCACTTAAGTGGCAAGGTTAACACACATAACTGTAGGATTTGGGGCAGTGAAAATCCACATGAAACATTGCAACATGTTCGTGATAGCCGTAAAGTGAACGTTTTTTGTGCGTTGAGCAAGAGGAAAATGTACGGCCCTTTTTTTTCCAAGAAAGAACCATCAACGGGATAGTGTACCTTGATATATTGCAACATTTTTTGATACCACAGATTGATGAGGATGATCGAGAACGAAATGTTAACTTCATGCAAGATGACGCACCACCACACTATCTGACTGACGTCCGAGATTTTCTCAATGACCGCTTTCCAGGTCAATGGATTGGCCGTCCTGCGCCAATTGCATGGCCCCCCTGATCTGACACCGCTAGACTTTTTCTTCTGGGGTTTCATAAAAGATATGGTGTACGTACCTCCTTTGCCGGCCATTCTACCTGAACTTAGAGCAAGAATTTACGCTGCCGCTGAGCAAGTTACGCCTGAAATGCTAGTGCGAGTCTGGGAAGAAATCGACTACCGATGGGATGTCTGCAGGATAACCAACGGAAGCCACATAGAACATCTTTAGTTTAAGGTAAAAAAACTTGAAGCGTTTTCCTTTAAAACAACACCAAAACTAGCTCTGTACCTTGTTTCATTAAATTTATATGAATTTCCAAAGTTGTAAAGTCCTTTTTGAAACACCCTGTATATGTTTCCTTCTCCTTATCCATAAGGAGGCAGAACACAGGGGCACATACAACCCATTGCGGTATCCGTGAATCGTGAAGATTTGAAGAAGAGGTCATTACCACGTCCTGCCGCCAACATACCCCGCATTCCTAAGCGCCACCATTACTTGCCCTCCGCTTGTCTACCCTGTTGGTACCTGCCGTAAGCGACCCGCATGAGTTACCTAAGTGCTTCACTTGATCAAACTCATTTATTTAATTTGATATTTTAAAATAAAATCTGTATTATTATATTTTTATTCTACACTTCATTACAAGAAAAATGAGACCAAACAATGTGTAATTTACTTTAATAAAGTCCAAAATCAACTATTGTTATTACAAAATGAATGACAGTATGATAACTAATAAGTTTCAATAAACATTGTTGATTTTGGACTATAATTCAATAAATTGTAAGTTGTTATTTTTCTTATTTATCTTGTAATTATGTGTAGAATACTAATATATTCAAGATTTTGTTTTCAAATATCAAATAAAATAAATGAAAGTTTTATAAAGTTAAGCCCAGTAGATATAATACAACTTGACACAAGATCTCACAAATATTGTCTACTTAATTAAACGCGTTTCAACGTCAAAGTCGCCATCCTCAGTGATACATGAGCTACAATAACTAAAGTATAGTTTACAGTTATTGTTTAGTTATTGTAGTCTATCACTGAGGATGGCAACTTTGTGGTTGAAACTCGTTTGATTAAGTAAACGTAATATTTGTGAGAACTTGTGTTAAAGTTTTATTCTATCTAATATTATCTCACAAGTCAAGCTCAATATTTATTTTTAAGCCCAGTAGGTGACTCATACGTTTAGATCACTGGACACCCTAATCCTTTGCGCTTGTATGAGTAAAGCGACCCTTCGACCAGCCGCATTCCCAGTTTGATGCTATGGAGTATTACATAATGTTTAATAGAATGAACCCTACCCTACATATGTTGTTGGTAAATAATAAACTTCCAGGACACGTCACAAATGTTTTATATCCATCTCTGACAAGAATTTAATGTTTTACTAGTTTTTATTAATCTCGAAGAAGTTGTGATTCTTTTAAAACGGCCACGAAAATTTCGTTTTTTCTGGATGTTTAACCTAGAAAGTGCAAGTCATTGTTTTCACTCAATGAGCGATATTCACCCCCAACACATTTGAAAGATAGTATTAGTTTGGACCATGGTTATGTGGGGAATGAATTTAAAGTTTGTTAAAAATTTATGAGAATTGTGATTTTATAGATCAAAAAACAATATTGAGCATCTATCATGAAGTAATTTATTTCATAATTGAGTTAACTCAACAGAGTTATCATACCGGATGTTTTAATTTCAACTATGACCTAAAATAATTTTAAAATATACATTTGATGGAATACAGGTCAAATAATTTAATTGATCATTAAATTATATCTGTTTGATAATTCAAACGACCTATTAAGTCGGACAGTTTAAACAAATGTAGAGAAAGTGTCGCAATTTCTGTGTTTTACCCAAGGATTATTTTTGTTTTATTTATGGTAAACTGGATGATCTTGAATCTATTGTTTTGACAATACATGATACGTGACAGGTGAGTAACTGTAGTGAGAAACTGGTTTTAATAATATTGAACTGAACACTGTTGGCGGGAAATATTCTAACATCTTATTGGCTAAAAGAGACGAGCCCATCAGCTAAGGAATGTATGGTCGGCGGCGTGCCTTCACTATGGAGTTGTAAGAAAGTGCAGACGACTTCCATTTAAAGTAGTGCTTCAGGCTATGGAATGTTCACCGATTGTACGTGGCTACATTTCTTAGTGAAACTTTCATAAGCACATTTAAAACCTCATACCCATTCAAGATGTTTTAAGATTTTTCCTTAAAACTATTTACAAATTTCATCTCAGAAAACATTTCATACTTTGTACATTGTTTTTCTGTACGAATTCCAAGCTGTGTTATTTTGAGAAACAATTTCATATTCGGAGTCTTAAAGTCTGAAATAGATTTAACGATCCTATTTTACCTGTTGACTGCCTGTTTTTTTTCCTGTAGATAATAGCCGAGGCTTTACTCATTTTTCATAAGTGGTTGGTATATTATATATTTCTAGCTTCTTTCTCCTTTTGAAATACAAATTTGAAAATTACATTTACATCAGTAGGTCACTCTAGGTATCAACATTGAGAAGTAAATCCACTCTCCCAAACCATGAAACCCAGAATTGCTTCATGCCTTTTTCTTATGTATAAATGCATGTTTGGTATTGTAAAATAGAACTATATTAGATTACAATATTCAGATTAGGCTAAATCAGGCTAAGAAACTACAATAGGTTAGTTCGAGAAAAGTTTGACCAATTTATAAATTTAGTAAAAACAAAATTGTCTAATGCAAGTACAGTCACTGAGGGCACAGCTATCTGTAAGCGTATTAAAAGGAATTGGAATTGAGACCTAATAGTTGGCCTCACAAGAAATTGTGACAGTCTATATATGAAACTCGTTTTTGGGTCTCATAACCTTAGTAAATAAACAGGATGATATCCTTTAATGCGTTTCATGGTAGTCAACCTGTTAAGTTCCATTTTATCACTTTATTTACCGAACGATGGTAATTGATTTATTCATTGAGTTATCATTTGGCTCTAAGTATAAGAGAAATTTATTATAATTTCATTGATGAAATGTAGAGTTTCAAAGGGCTAGCGTAAAGAAAGGTGTATTATTTACAATAAAATATTTTTGTATGTTAGGCCTATATTTAAAAAAAGTAAATTCCTAACATTTTTTCATTCGTTATTTTATTTCATTTTCCTTTTCATCACAGGCTCAGAGATGATTTATCCGGTTCTAACTCAGAGTTACTTTAACTTGACCTGTCCAAAGTACAGAAACTTTATTTCGACTAATGATTCTTCATTTAACTTCTTAGAATTAAATTATGACGCACATGATTATACTAGATGTAAGGAAACTGGTTTTAAGATGTTTATTCTACTACGTCACGTTAGTTCAGTTCATATTGGATGGTAAACATCTTTTTCTAGATAAAGATTTTGGCATTGAAGTTGTAATATGCGTATTCTGATATGAAATATTCGTTTTACATATTAACAATTAACACATAGGGCTTATTTGCAAGTTCTATTTCCCACAATAAAGCAGATACGTCTTTTGACAATCACTTTTGTTTTGTGCAAGTTTCCTTATTCTTTCTATTTTAGAAATATTGTAGAACCACACCAATAAATTAAATTGTGTGGATCAGTTAATTAATTTCCTTAAAGGTTCGTTATAACTTGGATTTTTACAACTTGTATTATTTTTGCGGTCCTCCTTAAAGTTTACTCGGATAAAAAGCCAACTAAAGGAAAAATTAAATAGAATAAAAATCTAAAACTAGTTGATGAGTGCCGTGAAGTTAATTTTGTAAACGTTTTATTCTTATTTACACCGATAAAAGACACGAAAATAGGGTACGCGTTTACACAGAAGCATTTGAGGTCTATATTTTTTGATTGGGGTTGTACCGCTGAAAGTAACAACGCAACAAACGAAGTGTGGGAGCCCCTCTTTTCCTCTCCACCCTAGTTACTAAAAAAAAAACCTGTAGAGATGAACACAAAACCTGTTTAAAAAGACGCTCTTTTAACATTTTAATTAGATTTTTCTGAATTTCAATAAGTTTCATTATGAATACACTATAATCCCCCGTACTAAGTATTATGTTACTATTTTAATATTTGTGGCCGCTATAGTGCAGTACAGGCGACAACGACGACAGACGGGCGTCATATCGGTTTCCTGAGACCACTAAATGTGAAGCTCAGTTAAATAACGGAAGTCTAAGTAAGCGCGATTACCAAACTTAAAATATACTCAACTGGTTATATATTAAGGACATGTTGGCATGTTTGTAGCCCCCAATTGAATATTGTCTCATTATATTTCGAAGAACTAAAGTACTTTCTTTTTTTACATAACAAAACAAAATGTATATTTAATTTAACAATCTAATGCTTGGGAATTCCCAGTAAACTAGTGAAAGGAAGACGTGTGTGTGCCAAAGATATCAATATTCATGTCCTAAGCAAACGTACTCACACCATTCATATAAACTGTGTTTTACTTGGAGCCTTTACGTAGCATTGTATGGATTGGTGCCAAGTCGTATTGGAGACACAGGACAGACACGTTGCTAGGCGAGAACGCATATAAATTGATAAGTTTCAAATCAAGTGGACTCTTCACTTCCCTTCTCCAGAAATACATTTTTGGGAGTAGGACATCATAGTGACTGGTCCCAAAATATACAGTCATTCCCTACAGTGAAAATGGAGAAAGGTTTGGTTATTTGTGGTGACGTGTTTAACTTCTACAAGGAAAAAATAAGATTTATGAAATTAAGGAAGAAATAAAATTATCATGTTTATGAAAATTTTTTAAAAGAAATTTATTAAAAAAAAGTAATAATATCTTACTAATAAATACAGTTATGGACACACATACTAGCTTATATTTCAGCTATTATTAGGATGTTCTCATATATTTCACAAGCTTTTTTGACTAGCGATTTTCTAACGTAGATATTTTAGCTTTGTGATCTTCTTATAAAAACACATGATACTAGAGACCATAAAATGTTCACTGATCCTAATCATAGCATTAATTTGGCACCATTTTTATATACTTCTTCTAAAGAATTACTAATAGGCTTCTTACTATCCTTATGTTACTCTAAAAGTCCGAAGACTGTTAAATAAAATAAAGTACGTAATACTAATTATAACTTTTATCTGGTTTCTTCTGTAAATGCAGAGAATTACCAAGATTTCTGATAAAAGCCTGAAGTAATTGACTAAATAGTCTAGAAAGATAGTAAATTACAGGATCAATTTTAGAATGATCTAACGATCTTTGGGATTTTAGATTAACATAATATATAACACAAAATGAAAATTACAAAAATAAATATGTGTGATAGTAAAAGGTTCTTCTTTTTTCCCAGTACAAACTTTCATTCCGGCTTCAATAGTTATTATTGCTAATTATTTTCTAGTTTTGTGGTTTTGTTTTTAGTAATAAATCTCTTATACAAAATCACGTTTGCCCATCATTGAATACAGACTTTGAAACTGTACAAAATTGGCTATTAAGATGTTCAACGATTTCCAGGTAAAAAGTTAATATCGAAAAATCGGTTTATAAAATTTGAACATCATCCCGCAGTTTTAAATTTATTGTTTGATATTCCTGGTTTTTCAAATTTTAATTACTTAAAAAATAGGCTACTTCGGCTACTATACATATTTCTTTTTGTTTAAAAAATATTTTAAAACTTTAAACGTCATAAAAAGATAACATAAACAATTTCAGCAATATTAGCATGAATAGAGTTTACCATTAGTTGAATATACTATAACTCCCACCCCCTCCATCCAATGTCCATCTTTTAAAATATTTTTCGGTAGTCCGTTCAGTTGTAAATTAACCTATAAAAGCTTATTTTATTCAGCTTGATGATCTGTATATATAGTTGAGGTTTGCAATAGAGAGAAAGATATTAGCGTCGTATCTTGTCAGGTTTAAGTTGTACGCTGGGTATTTAAAAAAACTTGTAACTCGATAACGGTGCCGAGTGAATGTGGCAGACTTGTGGCATGTAACGAACCAGTTATTTTCCTCACCAGTACAAACTGTGGAGACATAAATATAACAGCTTTCTTTGGCTGCACACGTGGTTGTTTTTTGTGCTGCACTTGTAACAACGTTAAGTTAGCTTAGTGGTAGATAGTGGGTGACGGACGAAAAATAATTAATTACCCTATAAGTAAAAGATACTAGATTATTTACTGTGGATAACGTGCATTTCTCCAGGAATACCACATCCTCCAGGATGCCTGCTTTATTACGTACTCATGTAAATATGTTTGTACTTGTGGATTGTAGAACAGTTTCTCTGATACTAAATATTTATTGTAAAAACCACGCTGTTGAACAAACAAATCTTTTATAGCGGTAAAACTAGGATTCTTTGTAAGTCAAATAAATTTAGAAAATCAACTTAAATAAATTGTTAGCAATCCAAGGACGAACATTTTGAAACAGAAACAAATATAAATACAAAACTAAAGACAATTAAAGCCTTAACATACGAAAAGTTGCATCGGCCAAATTTTAACTAAATCGTAAATTTTAATTTTAGTATCGTAAATTTTTATTATTAAATATGTTTAGAATATGAATTTTCAAAAAATGTAGTTTCTAAAAATCATATAATTTAACTTCTTACTCACGTGCTATATTTAACAGAATTTAAATCAAACCCGTTTTGGAATTAGAAAAATTAAAATTACAATACGTTTTCTCCACTAATCAATCCTTGGATGTATAGATTTCATGAATTTAAGAAGTTCATTTTAAAAGCTGGATAGGTATTATTTGTATTTTACCACACATGACGTTACTTCTATGAAAAATAATGGGGATTTCATTGTGGTTAAATTGTACAGTTTTAATGAACTATAAATACATACAATCTATGAATGTGGGAGATAAGGTGTCGGTCAGACTATGATTCTCGCGGCCTCTTTCTGTCCATTTGTTGAATACAAAGACAACGTGGCATTTCATGCTGTCATTTTTAGAATCAGACCCAAAAATATTAGTATCCATGCATTTTAAGAAGAGTTAACCAACAGTCTTTGGAATTAAACTTTATTTATACGTTTGTGATACCTACCAACAAAAAAAATGTGTCTTAGAGACTTCACCAAACTGTCATAAGAGCTTTTTATTGTTTTATTTAAGAACTTAAATCTGCACCGAAAATTATTAGATACAAAAACAATTCCATTAATAAAAAAATAAAATAATAATTTATAAAGAATAATAAAAAGTGACTGGTTAAAAAAAGTGTAGTTAAATTTTATAATGTCTTATTGTTCATTTATGGTACCAACAATCTAACTTTGAATTATAATAACACACTATAAATACACTTTTAGCAAAAACGTGTAATATCTTTCAGGATATTACTTTATTGTCTTAAATAATATCATTATGTTCAGCTTTAAATAGATATGACTCCACGTGTTACGCTCGGCTTCATTGTACACGTTTGGTTCGTGTGTTGGTGTCAATAGTCAATATAATTTTAATAAAGTAACATTTAACATAGACTATTGTACGTAATATTAACATAGTAGTATGGATTAGTTTTGTATTTATATTAGAATCGAAACAAAACTGAAACTTAACCTTCAATAACAATTTCAAAATTTAAATGGTTTGAAATATTTTATTGAATTTTATAACATGAATAACATATATAAAAATGATATAGTTTTCTTAATTAGAACTGTTATTTTCATCTAATTTGTGTAAATCATTTTAAAGTAAATGGTGCTGAATGGTTGGCTAATCTTTCTAATACACTCATACTCAAAACCAAAGTCCAAGCAAACCATTCATTGCTGTTCTCGCATAAATTTCAATTCGGGAGTTATCAGATAATGAGTCAAAATGAACCATGGACTGTCTTAAAAGGGCAAACATTTTTAAAATCGGTCCTGTCTATACTGATAGTGATTCGATAAAATATGTTGGTTGTTCAATTCAAGTGTCAACTCGTATATAAAAAAATGAATTGAGTTAGGAGTCATTTGGAAACTTCCAAATAAAACCCGAGTGCTAATTTTTTTCTTCCAAGTCTGATGATTTATTTTTAGTCTTTGGCCGTTAACATATGCCCAGGAATTTTTAAAGGGATAGTGGTAAATACATTTTAGTTTTGTCGTCACATTTCAGTAAAATGTAATCAACATTATTAGAACAGATTAAAACAAATTTTTCAATATACAGTTTTGAAAAAAATTAACCCATTTTTAGAGAATCTAAAATCGATAGGCCCTATATACCACTTAAATCTGAAAGTCAATTTTTTCGTCATTGCATTACTTTCTCTATAAAACGTATATTTCACAAGTAAAAAAAAAAATTCATGCATGTTGTGTTAACAAAAATTATGCCAAAAATAAAAATGACTACAGGCTATTCGAAAAATTATCTGAATTTTGCTTCATTTCTCAGTAACTAGTGTAGTTTCCTTTCTTGAATTTGTCATAAATTAATTTATGTTAACTTTCCTAAAAATAATATTTCACGTTGTAGTTGCTTAACGTATCTTCTGTTTTAATTGAATCGTGAGTTGGAAACAATAATGCGAAGGCAGTCCTTTATTCAGTAACAGTACTGGTAATATATCTAATATTAAATACACTGAACATTTAGTTAGTTCTGAACAGCATATTTTTCTTTAGTATAAACCGACAATACAACATTATAATGGCTATTAATGTACAAGTATTAATATTACTGTTGTCTTCAATCTAATAATGTTGTGCGATGCTATAAGTCTATTTCTGTCGAACTTATGTCTAGGTTTTACGTGTGATACTGAGTCGGTGCTTTTATCTGTAAAGTAAAAATAGCCGTTCTTGGCAAACAATTATTGGCGAGTGCTTTTAATTTACGTTCAATTTGAGTTTTAAAGGTCAACTCATATTTTTAATATTATTTGATTTGCTTGTACACTGGATTAACTTCAAAAATATAATTAATTGTGGAACTGATGTAGTGAGTCTTGTACTCTCTGAGAGTTGGTTCTTTCGTGTTCACTTATATAAGAATTAGGGACGTGGAAGAGAAAGAAACGGTAAAGGTACTCTTAAGTATTAAGAAATAATCTAAATTAATTGCAATGCAATATAGAATTATAATGTATTTAAATTGTCAATGAAGTGAAATGAAAGACAGAAGCGAGAAGAAGCATAGAAAGAATGGGGATCAATTTGTTTTTAGTCAATCTTCATGTTTTAGGTAAATAAAATAAATTGAAATTTCACTGATTCAGAATTTAAAAATTAACTTACAAGACAAGTTAATGTGAGTAAATGTGGAGTGCAACTAATACGATGGGGTAGAATGGGTGAGAGTTTTATTTATTTTTATATTCACTCTTTTATAATCAACAAATAGTAAAACACATTTGAAACTCTAAATGTGTTTGAACTCAATTTCAAATTTGAGCAACCAGAGCTATTAAAATTTATTTAATACCAGAGTTATTTGTATTAAAATTTTAAAGTGATTTTCATAAAAATTAATTTTTTATTACACCGCTTTTGAAACGTACATTTAGTATTTTAGAAGCAGATTTTAAAACTGTGCAAAATCATCTATTATAAGAGAGTTAGGGGCAAAACTTCTTCTTTTTCAATTTTGACAGGTTACTTGAAGTATTTTTGTTAATTTCTCTTTTTAATTTTGAAGTTACGTTTTTATTGATTTTGTATTTTACTAGAAATAATGAGATTATTTGTGACCTTATGTAGGCGATACGTATTTTATGTATGAGTTTTCTACAGGATTTCAACAACTTTCCGTTTTTATTCACAAAACGTATAATTAAACAAGGTTGTTTCTACTTTCTCCATATAAGTAGATCTAGTATATGTAGCAAGTTTTGTAATGGATCAAGTAATATTGTAACATATATGTTTAGAGAAACGTTCATTTTGAGGTCATCTGAATCAGAAAAGTGTTTTTTTATTAATGTCTGTCTGTCTTGTGTTTGCAGTGCGTTATATACGACAGAAAGAAAAGAACGGATTTTGATTATATTTGGGATATGAACATATTTTGGTATATTTCTGGACATTATTCTTTATTTGTTCACAGTGTACATATAATATACCCTGGTTCTATTTGTTTTTAATAAATTTTGCACAATTGTAGGCTAATCATTAAAGGACCGAAACGACATTTACTGGTTAATGATTATAAAAAAGTGGTTATAGGGAACTATCGGTAAAAGAGTCAAAATGAAACATAAAATATACGAGAATATCGTTTTAGAATATTAAATATCTAAAAATAGGTTTTATCTTAATAAACATATTAAAGGTTTGGACTCAAACAAATAGCCCAACAAACTGCCAGGTCCATGTTTTATATTTCTCAGATTATTTGTAAGTTGTAGCTTTTTTTTTTTATATAATGTTTGTGGTATAAATTTTCACATACCGAAAAATAAAATAAAAAGATATAGGGGCGAAATATTAGATCATATAAGAACGGGTCTATGATCCATCGTAGAGTACATCAAATCACATTTAGTTTTCACAAATAGTTTTCTTAGTATTTAAACTTATTTTGATTGGTTAAGATTTGATACAATTTTATGTAATAATTTTTTTTAAATGAAATGTAATTTTTATATTTCCTTGCAATGTGTGTGATTTCTACGTTTCACAATGATGACGGAGTTTTTTTTTTTTGCTTTTAAACAAGAACAAGAAACCACATACAATTCACAAAGTTTATCTTATCTTTTTATTAGTTATTTTCATTTTGATATTATAGATTAACTATATCTATTGCCACAGATATGGGTGTAAGCTTCGAATATGAAAACATACTTTGTAATTAATATTATTGCTCATTAATATACAAGGGGATAATAATTTGCTATCTTGTATTTCGGAAAACATTTTAACAGATGCTTGATTCTGATTTTGGTTTTATTAATTGATAGTAACTTATATAGGTAAATATATAGGTTATAAATATTCAATAAAATACTGTAACAAGTGGTTTCAAGATAGAAAGAAAAGTACGTAATTTTAGGTTTGTCACAACTGATAAATACAGGTTTTGCATAAATTATAAACCAGCAGATTGTAACAGTATAAACCGTTGCACTGATTGCTCATATATGAATTTATTTCAGTTGCCTTACTCCCTATAAAATAACATCGTATTTTTATCAGCTCATGAACAAAACAGAGCAAGTCAAGTAATCTGTGCGACTAGAGGCTGGGATGAAGTGGGAGGTTACCAAGACAACACGGAAGCTGATGTTTTCTTCCCTATCTGTAGAGGGAAAGGCGTTTCTTTGATAAGACTCAATTTCATTCTCTACAATTTACACGTCAAAAATTGTTATAATTGGCAGGAGAATAATATTTTCACTTTTGAGTTGGACATTTTGTCAATGCCTTTTTCATTCCTTATCAAGGCAATTTCTTGATGATTTATGACCGTTTCAAAATGTAAACCGAATAATATTCGTTAAATGTTGGACTGTAATAAACGTTGCCTAAGACATTTATATTTGATTTTAAAATAAAAAGAGTTATATTTTTTAAAAGCTATCTTCAGTGAAAGCGTAAATCTGATTTTGGTCATTATTAAACAAACATAATTCATGTTACTGAGGGTTTATAATAACCTATCTTATGTTTTTTCTTCTTGGGGATAGCAAATTTCTTTAGTTCTAATTATTCTCAGATCGACGTAAGGAATAACAAAAAAGTTATTTATTTATTTTAATCCCTAACCTAACCTAACCTAACCTAACCTAACCTAACCTAACCTAACCTAACCCAACCTAACCTAACCTAACCTAACCTAACCTAACCTAACCTTCACACGAAGGACAATGTACAAGGACTTTAAATTAAGACGTAAATTTCATAAAAAAGAGACATTGTAGTGGAGAAACTGGGACATTCAATTTAATTTATATAAGTGTGTGAATTATGAAACTAGTAGGCCTAGTATAATTGATAGAAATTAGTAGCAAATAAACAAAAACCAATTTCCAGTAGTACGCCATTTCTCGCATAAATGTGTCACTGCAACAAAACATGGAGAAGGACATCCCGTCTCAAGTCTGCCAGTTTATTTTAAGACATGATTGACAAGTGTTATGTCGTCAATAATAATCCAAAAAGTCTCATTGGTATTTAATTAGATTAAGATATAAAGAGTCATCATGAAATTACTTTAAAAGTATTGTTATTTCAACTTATTTGTAAAAACAAAATTCTTATCAGCTCTCTTAGATATGGATGGGTAAATATAGACAAAAATAATTCTAGTCTCGTACTTTGACCTTGTAGTCGCTTTTAAGCAGACGTGGGACTACACCAATAGACTCACGTGCGTCAAAATAGAGCATATTAAAACCTGTTATGGATATTATAAGTGTTCAAAGTTAGCCTAATATCAAAAACTATAATTATAATTATACAAATTATTACCCTATGCTTAGCTTTCAGATAAGGTAATAAGGCCAAGAACATAAGAGCTGGCCACTAAATGGGATGGTAAAAATCACATTTTTTAGGAGGGAGATTATTTCCTGATGGTTCATAAAACTTTTTCATTGACAATATTATAGTGGCAACAATTGAATGACCAAACCTTATTGAAACACGTTTGTAATTTCTAGTATTCACCATGCTTTGTTTATTTTTTATATAATCGTAACTAAAAGTAAATATTGGTAGAATTTCTTTTATCTACTAAAGTAACATTTTACTCTTAGATTTTTGTTTCCAATTCTTTATAAGTATGTATTTATATATGCATGAAGGTATGTAAATGTGTACTTATAAGATTAAACGACTCTTTATAATTTGACTAATTGTTTATAAATGTAAATTTATTCCTACAATTTTTTCATGAGGTCCATTTTATTGAATAAAAAAAAAAGAATATATATTACAGTAAATTATTTAAAAATATTAAATTCCTTCATTTAGGTATTTTTCTTGTTCAATTAGCTATAGCAAATTTAATGATTGATGTTAGAGAATATCATCATCTAATGAAGAAAATGAAGATCATATCTTTACTTAGTACAGTACGTCATTAGTTAATATATGTTTTGGTAGCTTTAATATCAACATACGCTAAATTAAAACGAAAATAAATAGGAAATATTATGTAATAAAGTATTATAAATGTATAATGATAAAAACAAGATATATATATATTTTTTCTTCATGTTTTCTGCTTATTTTTGATATAGGTCTGCTATTAACAATATGTACTATTATCCATAATGCAGAGTGTATAGAGCTAACAAAATTGCATGGCTTAGGCCTAAGAACAGTGAGGGGAAAAGGTGAAATTAACCAAAAATCTATTGGTAAAAATTACAAAAATATTTTCACACGTTTAAGTCATATATTTTGTCATTAATAGGCCTAGTTCATTTTTTAATTTCCATGTAATTTGTATTATATTTTTAAGCGTAGTTTTGCAAATTTGTCTTAAGGCTTTTTCGTTTGCCAAAATTTGTGTTTCTGCGTTTAGTATTTTCATGCATAACAACCGTTAGTAAATCTTGACTCATAATTGAGCGAACAATTCTTGATTTAATAAAAATTTTACCAACTACTTGCGTATCTATGAGCTTCTTAACTATGTACTTCATAAAATCATTGATCAGACATTTATTATATAGGTTTATTTTCTTAGTCAAAGACCAGTAGCAATGCTATTTCTAACATGATTTACAAAACATATAAATTGTTTAGTTTAAAAGATGTACTTCATTTAAATTACTTAGCATGTTTTCAATTCTCAACTAAATGTTGTATATTTAGTTAACATTGGTCATGTTAATAAACATACGATGATTAATTGTTGTAGTCAGAATATCGTGTGAGTGTTCTATTAATAAACAACATGAACATTTTACAGATATACAGATACAGATATACAGATATACAGATAAACAATATACAGATATTTTACAATATAATCCTAATGATTAATTAATCTATAAAATCATAACATTGTGCAGTCGTTGATGAACCAAATTATTACTTACGAGTTTGAGTAAAAGAAAATAATTAACAACTCAAAGCAAACTTGTAGCAGAGTATAGTGTAGGCCTAGTCTGTCTGTTTGAATTTAACAAGAACTTAAAAATGGGAAATTTGTTTAAACCTCAAAAATCGTTAGTTTCGGAAAGAAGGAAATGTAAGTGAAAATTTTCGGAAATTCACAAAAGTCTGGAAATATTATTAAAAGTGTCTGGTCTTGAAACTAAGCCTATTCAAGTACGTGTAGCAATATTACCTATTTAATGTTATGGATACAGCCGAATTGTTAATAGATTTGACCTATCAGAAGATGGTAGAATTGGTTTTGATAAAGTATTAGATATAGTTAGTAGAAACATATGCTAACGCTAGAAAGGTTTATTTTGGATATCCGTGTTCAAGAAGAAAGAAAGTGAACAATTAGTTAATATCTTAACTGAATCAAAGAAGTTGACTAAGTCCTGTGAGTGTAATAAGGGATAGAATATTTTTACGAATTGGAGATAAAGGATTACAAGAGCGATTGTTAAGAAGAAATGATTAAAGCCTTGAAAAAGCAATAAGCTTGTATAAAGCAGCTGAAATTGATAAAATACGGGCGGAATCCTTACAAGCAAAACCCATTAATGAGGTCCGTATAGTATGGCTAGATTTAGTAATTCTGACCAGTCTAATGAAAAAAGAAATAGGTTAAAAGTTTGTGAACCTAATTTGAATAATAATAGTCTAGTTAATAATAACAAAATCGAATTATATTTAAATAAAAAATGCAACAGAAAACATATTAGACCAACTTGTCCAGGGTATGGAAAAATGTAATTTATGTAGAAATTAGAAATCTAAATCATTTTTCTTTGGATTGTTCAGTTAGTAAATTAGGTCTATCAGAGAAAACTTTAGTGACAATGTTAATGTTGGGTTTTTGTGTTCTCAGAACATTAATGTGATAATAATAATCTTGTTAATACCGTTGTTGTGAAAAATGTTGGCTTCATAACAAAAAAATGGTTTGAAAATATTTTATTAGTAAACAAAATAACATTTCCTTTTAAAGTTGATACATGAGAGGTTAACATTATATCTGCTGAAGTCTTACAAAAAATAGGTTTACATAACCAGTGTAATATGAAACGTACCAACATGTTATTGAAAGTTTATTATGTAGGCGTTAAGGTTAAACTATTAGGTGTTGTGACAATTCGATATTACTTAATGTAATAAAACAGAATATATAACTGAGTATAAAGAAATTTTTCAAGTACTTTGAAAATTTAATAACGAATGAGAATAAATCCAAAGTAAAATTTTGAGCCAATATGTAAACCACAAAGACGAGTTTCTTCGGCAATTAAAGAAACTTACGATCAAGCTTGTTATGTTAGAAGTCAATGTATTATGTCAAAAGTGAAAGTCCTAAAAGTTGGGTTAGTAATTTAGTAATCATTGAAAAACCTGATGGTTCGCTTAGAATGTGCTTTGATCCACGGAACTTGAATAAGGCTGTTTTATTTATTTCCAAGTTTAGACGATTTTCCCCCACAATTATTTAATAAATCAGTATATAGTGTGTTTGATTTGAAAGATAGGTTTTATCATATAGAGTTCGACTCCAGTGCACTCTACTCATTTAGCTCACCCTTTGTGTTCTATAAATTCAACAGTCTACCTTTCGAATTATGTAATACACTGGAAATTTTTCAAAAATCAATGAGATAAACTTATGTGATATAATCAGAGGTTTTAATTTATTTTGATGATAATTTGAGTGTTGAAGAAAATGAAAAAGAAGACGATAGAATTATCGATAAAATTATTAAGGGAACTAGAAAATTTAACATGAAATTTAATCTGAATAAGTTACAATATAAATGGTATAAATCAGATTCTGATCGGTTGAAACGAACTTCTTTATTGAAGAACTGAATAATAAAAAAGAAATCGAAAGTACGTTTCTTTAAGTAGGGTTAACTTTTTAAGAAAATGGAATTATAACATGTCAACATTGACTTCAAATTTAAAAAAATTATAATTATTGAAAACTAATGTTTGTTGGCAAACAAATTAAAACAAATAATCAGTAATAGTCCAGCATTAAGAGTATTTGACAGAAATAAGCCAATATTCAATAGTTTTAAAGAAACTAAAAAAGAAAAACAACTAAGCATAATGTGATAAAGAGTTATAATATATAACTATAGTTGCTTCAACGATCAAATTTCACTAGTAAAGAGGTTGAAGGTGATCACTTTTCTCTTGTGTCAATAATGAAGAAAAACATTGTTAATATTCTATCTCCCAGATAACAACGCATACGAATTGAACTTTTAAAATGCAATTAGGTGTAAATTTATTTACCTGGTAAGCTAATGCATCTTTCTAATCTATTATCTAGAGCTTTTAATAAAGATAAGGTTGAAGAAGATCTATCTTTGAATGAATTGGTTCATTCTATAGTTGTAAAAAACTTGCAAATTATTGATACCAAAATAATTGAATTTAGAGGAGGTACAAAACGAAGTTGGTCAAAAAATGGTTGGCCTCAAACTAAATGATAATGTAAGATTTCATATTAAGTTAAGAAATTACTTATATATTGAAGATGATATATTTTCCTTAATGATAAAATAATAGCACCACTAACCAAGAGAAATTCAGTGCTGGACAGTTACATGAAAGTCATTTCGGAATGGTTAAAACTAAAGCAAGAGCATGTCACCTTCTATATTGGCCTGGAATGAATTCAGACAAAGAAAACCTAATACAGTAGTTGAATGTTAAATTTGGGAAAAGCTCAGTTTAAACAGTTATTAATTCCTCACCCCCTTCCTGATTTGCTTTTTGAAAAGATTGACATGGGTTTTCTTCAATATGGAGTAGCATGTTATTTGGTTATAGCAGGTTAATTTTTCTAATTTGTTAGAATTAGCCTAATCCCATCAAGCAGAAAACAATCTCGTGAAATTGTTAGAAAGTTAAAAATTGTATGTAGTACCCATAGAGCTAATTTGAAATAAAAAAAATGGTAGAAGTGGGATTTTTTAATAATTACAAGGAGCCTTCGATATCCCAAATCAAATGGCCTGGCAGAGCATTCAGTTCAAACAGCAAAGAGATTTTAAAGAAACGTTCTGAGGAAACAATTAACATTAATACTGGTCTAATGAAATAAATTTGGAAATGTATTAGAAAGTTGATTGTGTGTCTCCATTAATGAGTAGAAGAACTAGGAATTGTTGTCAATTGTCAGAGAACTTAAAAACCTAGTATTTAAATTGATATAGAAAATAAATTAAATAATAATTAGCTAAAGAAAGATATGAGGTTGTGCCTGGTGATAATGTCTTGTTTCAAAAAGGGAAAGCATGGGAACCAGCCCAAGTTATAGAAAAATGTAAGGTGCCAAGATCATATTTAATTGAGGATGAAAAGAAACAAATTTTAAGAAGAAACTCAGTTCATTTTAAAACCTTTATTAAATGCATTTGTGTTTGGTGATGTAGGTTTAAAAGAAAATTCAAAATTGGTTTTTCAAATAAAATCAATAATAGGCATGATAATAATTTCGTTTGAAAGGCTTTTAATGATGATAATGATTAGAAAACTAGATCCGGAAGAATAGTTAGGCCATCAGGCAAATATAAAGACTCTATTTGTTAACAGTTTTAAAAGGTGAAGATGTTGTACATTTAGTTACATTGGTCATGTGTTGAAAACATATGATGAATTTATTATTGTTGTATGGGCTATTAATCTATTGAATAAGACACAAACATAATACCCAACTAGGCCCTTGGGTTTGCTGTATGCTCTATACCTATTATTGTATACCTGATTTGTAGCAAATTATTAGGCTTTTTGTAATCCTAGGAAAAGTGCTTAAAGTAAGTCTATGATATTCGCGTATCATTTGTTTACAATGCCTTCAGATTTTAATCTTGGTTTTTCTTTTTTAAATAAAAATTATAGCAATAGATATATCATTAATTAAATAATGTTTAAAAAAATGAAATGATATTGTTGTTGATGTAAAGATATTTATTAAAATAATAATAAAAGAATTAATAATAATAAACCAAAACCAAAAAGTACGATTTTTCAAAATTAACCCTAACTATTTTTATAAAATGTCGCTCCTAAGGACGTAAACAAACCCTTTGTGTCGTCATCTCCCCAAAAATATATCTTGTGAAATTATCGGTTAAAGAAAAAACATGAACCATGGCCGTCGGTCGTCGACGTGAGCTATCAAATAGCCATCTTAAAATTGCAGAAGCTATAAAGCGTACATTTAAGCAAAATGTGAGTATTTCACCCAAACCAATGTTTCAACCATAAATTCTAGAAAATTTGGGAATAATATAGACAAATTCAAAGTGAACCTCGTTTTTTTTTTGTTGAGAAATGAAAACCGTAACGTAAGTTTCCCTCATGGGTCTCATTTTAACGAAATTTGAACAAAATCGTTAGAACCGATTGGGATAAAATCCTATTTTTATTTTTATTTTAATGATATCTATAGTCGTATTTTGAGTTACCGAAAAAGAAACTTCGAGATATGATCGAAATATGCTCACATACCAAATATGATAAAATTCATATGTAAAAGTAGTCTATACTTGTTTGAACTCTAGAACACTACACAGAGCATAGACATGTTAAGAATAAAGTTTTTAAATAATTATCTCTCTTTTATGTTTACGTTAATGGCTGTAAACCTATCATGGACACAAACTATAAACAAATTCGTTGGTCTCATGAACACCATAATTAGGTCCTGGCATATTATATTAGTATGTAACGGCAGTTTCAATAAGTCGTGAAATAGTGCAGCGCTCCCTAGGAGGTATGAAATGAGGTCATTGCCAACGCGCGCAAAGATAAGCCTACTGAGAGGCTCCGTCACAGACACACCCATTTACACGTCACTAATCCATAAAGAAGATTATTCATATTCAAAGGAACACGTTACAGTGGAGACCAATAGAATAACAGTGCAACTTGTTAGTGTTTCGTGTAATATTTGGTCCGTTCTTAGTTATGTCGGAAGCGATATTGAATTGTTTTTGGTGTGGGCAAAAGAATTTCAAAAACGTTTTCGAACTGATTATGCAACCAAATAAAGATAATTTAGAGTAACTGATATCTTTGAGCTAATTTCAGGAATTAAATAAATTGTGACAATATTCATTAGTTTTTTGTCATTATTTTGTGTAATCATTCATTTCCATGTGTACTTCATTCATTAACGTTTTGGATTTAACGTCCCTATGAACAATGTGAAGCGTGTGAAAAAATACTCTAACAATAATGATCAGATAATTTTATAGCATTGCAATGATTAGAACAATACGAATGTTGTGGACAACGGTTTGGTCTATGTCGTCAATAGTTTAACTCAAAATATGAAAAAAAGTTGTTATTTTAAATGTTAAAAATAGTTAGAAGTAAAAAATTACTGCGATCGGAATTTAGTTATCTTTCATTAGTTCGGATGAAGTACGATAAAATAATGTGTTATATATTAGAAGATAGTCCACGTGGAATTAGTTGGGAAAGATTAGGTATTCTCCTAAGCAAGCGAGATGAAATGTCCCTACATCCATGACGAGTCCTAAACTCTGACGGCCGTTAATTTGTTTCAGTATTGGGTAAAAACTGTTGTATTCTGAAGTTTAGGCTCCAAAATGTTATTTGGCGTTAGTTTCGTTATTTGTTTTTATTGTAAAGAGTTATTTTCATTACACACAGAATAGATTGTAATATTTCTGATATATTTTACAGTTTTGTATGTTGAACTATCCGAAAAATAAGGGTAGGCTATATTACTTAAATTAGTCAAGATTTTTAAATACGATGTTTGTTTTTTTTTTTATTTTACGACTCGTAATACCAGAACGGACATGATCCAATCAACAATCTGCAATCTTACGTTTTTCTGATCGAAATATAAAGTTAAACTGATGTAATAGATGGATATAAACATACAAACTATCATTTGCAGAAAAAAAAATTTAATTACTTAATGATACGGTATTTATATGGCGTCTATAAGGAAAATACATTTTAAGCTGAAGTAATTGATTATAGCCATTCGTCGTGATAGTTTTTCCTTTATATGAATTATGAATTAGAGTTTCCTTTATATTTGTCGTAAGGTTTTCTTGTTGATCAAAGGCAAAAAACCGCTTGATAATCATCGCCTTATACGTAAAAAGGAAGAAAAGAAGATACAATAAAGACCCCAAGCCCACGAATTTCAGAAGTATGATCCTTGCAAGCAATTTTATAGAAATTGAACGTCATTCTGTTGTTTTGTCTGCGTTGGGTACACACACGAATCCTACTTATCGAACTTAGTTACTTTTTGTGACGCCTACCTACTGAATATGACTTGACAACTACTATACAGCATTTCGAACATGACCATTTGAATATCATTAATTAGACTTTGTAACTGAAAGCAAGGAGACTACATTTTGGTACAATTAGAAAATTTACTCTATAACCATAAAATAAGACAATAAGATAATGTAATTAAGTTGACTAATCAAAAGAGTTTGTATAATACCAATCAAAAAATTTAAAACTTTTTAACACTCTAGCTATGTGGTACGAAAATATCAACCAAACTCAACCACCATTTTTCGTCATCTTCGTGACTAAAGGAATCGGATTTTTTTTCTTTTCGGAAAACCGTCCATCTGTCGTCCTACTGGTCGCACGGTAACGGTCATTATATTTAAATGAGTATTTACACTTGTTGGAATCATGTAAAAACCTACTGAAATTCAAACAAATTTTTAAAATACTAGCATTTTAAATAATATTTGTAAGTATTTTAACTTAAACATTCTAAACTTGCTCAAAATGTTTACGTTATAATTAATTGTAAAATATAATAATAGCCTTAACTTGCTACATTCTTAAGACGTCATCTTGGATAATGAGATATTCGCTTTGACGTCACATTTCTGCTTCCACGAGTTTAGCTAAAGCCTACAAGAGTTGCTCTTGCTCATATAATTATTAAATTTGATTAAAAGTTAAAATTAAAAAAACAAAATAATAAAATTACGTAATTAATTTTTTTTTTTGTAAAAAACAAAACAAAAAATTTTGGGTTAGAATAACAAAAACAATTGAAACCTAACCTGATGGTTTGTAGACTAGCCTACACTCTTGCACTATCATCTCGTCATATATTCATTTACCTCTATATTTACTTGAAGCGACAAGCCAGACTGTGACGTGAACAACTAAAGATAACAACTATGTACTGCAGATAACAATAATTAATAAAGTAATACAATTTTTCTTTAAAAAACACATTCTATTTCTCTCGCACTTTTTATTATATTCAAATTCATTTTGTCTTTGCCAGTTCCTAAAATTTCCTCATCTCGTCACTGCAGTTTACAGAATAACAGAAAGATGCATTACATAAGATTGGTACAGTTTGCTTTCTCCATTACCTTACTTAACCTATGTCGTAATATTTAAGAGCATGTTAGTTGAGCTATAATTTTATTTAGGACGAGTAACCTATGTGTCTACCTCTCAAAGAGTATGTGAATATGATTCGAGAATTATTTTTTAAATTTTTTATTGTAGCCTTCTATTTTAAAGGCTAATTACTTATTTTAAAAAGGTATTTGAAACACCATGTCCTTTCAAAATAACAATGTTTAAAAAAAAAAATTACTTTAAAAGTAAATGTTTTACATGTTAAAAAAACAAAAATTAATCAAATAATTATAATTATATACTCTGGAAGAACTATTCCATAAATGTTTAATTCTCATTAATTGTTATAACATTACTTTTCACATGGTTTTCTCTGTTAAAAAAATAACACAAATATAAAAATCATATTTATTGATGGAAACTGCTTAGATTGGTTTTAAAATAAAATATCAGAGACGATGCATTTTTGTGTGTGTGAATTTATGGAAATTAATACTCCAAGGAAATTCTTCTTTTGACGTTTTAATATTTTGAAAACTACAGATAATTATATAGGTATCATTTTATAAACACTTTAACCCTAACCTCTTTTCTCGGTTTCTTTTTAGCCCACTCCTCTCAGCCAACTACATATAGCAACTATAAATAACTAAAATAACCTTCTCTCTTTAATCAAAGGAATGGGATAAGTGTGCTTGTGCAACCTCGGGTCGGATCCCCCTGCAAGTATTGTTTATTAGGGCCATCCTGTTTAATGATCAACAGCCTCATCATAATACCTATTGGTTTAAGTTAGTATTTGTTTTTGAATGGAAAGAAATTTGTTTGATGTAATATTGTTAATGACAGTTTAAAAAATAACAATCTAGCAGTCCCATATTTTGTCCGATTATTACCAAATTTAATACCATATTGGTTTTTAATATTTTGGATAAGTTTGGTTTCAGAAAAATTACAAAAATAAAAAGATTAGTTTTTCTGATTTTCTCTATTTTATAAATTCTACACGATTGTTTAAGGTAGGTTGTTGAGTTTTTATGATCATTTTCTCTGATTTTACAGTATAGAATTTAATAATATAAAATAAATTCGCATTACATAACCATTCAATGATGAATATTATTGATATCATATTTATACAGACAGTTAGTTGTGAAGACATTTTGTATTACTAACTAAATAGGCAAGCGTTTCCCTCTCAAAATCGTTCATTTAGTAACCATTCTGTTAGGCCTTTTGATTGTGGTATTTTTGTACTCGTTATATTATTTACTCGCAAGTTCACTTAAAAAAGTTCAACAAAATTATTCCAGGCATAGGGCAGCCGCTATTCCTATTTTTTATGAAATCATATTGAGTTGTATACAGAATGAATTAGTCGAAATATTCGCTTTTTTGAGCGTGTGAAACATATTTGTTTTATTCCTTGAATTATTAATAGTTAGTAAACCTTCTGTAATATAATAAGAACAATAGTTTTTAACTAATCAGTTCTATTATTAACAAAAGCACTAAATTTTTTGTACAGCTGTAAATTTATAAAATTTGTCATGATATGGAAAGTTTACGTCTAAATATGTAACAGCTACAATCTGATTTGAAAAGTTTTCTCACATTTACAAACATTGCAAGAATTTATATTTATAACAAACTATAAACTATTTAAACAGCATATCCACTGCTATATTGACCACAAAGTAATTAATTAATGTTAAGTCCTGGTGCCTTATCGTGCTACTTGATTATTTTGTTGATCTTGAATTGCGTTGGCGAGTAACAATACGTCCTACTTAAACGTCTATATTGACATTTCCTTCAAAATTGTGTGTTTTAAAAATTCTTGTACTGCTTATTATTATTATATTTTACAAATCAATATTAATGGAATAAAATTTATAAAAAGTACAGTTTCTTGCATATTTTTTATTATAAAACTGTTCCTTTTATCAACAATTTAATTTCCTCGACCTGAAATAAGTAGAATTGAATAAATTAATCAGTAACAAGTTATATTTAAAAAAAAATGGCCTTATCCGATGTGTCCCAAAACTGCTTATCTACTGGTTTTTTCAAGCATCTTTTTAAGGGTGAATCACTTGCCTAAAAGAGAGTATAGGCTCAAAATACACTCTCAATCTCTTAGGTCCTAATCTAATGACACGGCTTTAAAGTATTGTATTAAGTGTATTCAAAGTAAAATATAATTTATTAAAACGGTTATGAATAAAACTGTAATTATGAAATAATTAATTTTAAAGTAAGATTGGCGGCTTGAGCTGAAGCATGCAATAAAACTATAATATAGTATTGATTTTATCATTTTTATATTCTATAATAGTAATTTAATCATCGATATAGATAGAAACTTCTCATCATGTTGTATTTACAGAGATAAATGTCTTATTGTGTCAAAGTTCGATAAATCGCGATTAATTCATTCTTGTTATAACTTCAAATAAATAGTAATTAATTTTGAGCATGCGCACTTGTCTACCAATATGTACATTGAATACGCCATCCCCCAACTCGTAGTCCAAAGTTTAGTCTGACATCAGAGCTTAGTTTAACTCATGAATTATAGTTAATTAAGTCAATAGAAAATGTATATCACGTGATATTAATTTTACACATTGCCATAAGTCTTCAGAGACTGTTTAAAATAATTGTATCAATTTAATTGGTTTGTTTGCAAAGATAAACGATCAGCAGAGAAACTGTTATAGCCAATAAGTCTGATTGAAAGTTCCTCTTACAGCTGTTGGAACAAATTAATTTATGGTTAGATTGAGATATGGAAAGACGAAATAAAGAAGAAAAGGATTAGTTTACGATAGAAAATGTGTTCCAAGATATTTACTTTAGTGGGCAGGTGGAAGAGGTCATTAGAGAAATGTTATGAAGTAATTCCTCGGTTTAACCAGATTTTGGCCATTAATCATTTGTTATAACTAAAATTTTATAAATTATGGTAAAAAATTGCTGTATACTTGATGATTACACCAAAGAGAATATATAAAAATAATTTAAATCACTCACTATGAACATCAATGTTGAAAGTGTTCACCGCCAGTCTCCAGGAATTTTCTAAAGAGCCAACTGTGCTCCTAAAGACTGCAATATAACGGTTCACATTTCGAATGTATTCTGTGACGACCATCTTGGTTTTAGAAATAATTCCGTTTAATAGTGGCATATACATGTGAGCTGTGGGAGCCTTCACGCCATCTTCAGCTGTAAGTAGACCTTGAAAATATCATCTTCTGTCAATTGTTCAAAAGTCTATAAAATATTATCAGGGTATTGTTGAGAATTGACAGTCTCAGTGAAAACATGGGCCAGACTGTTCGTCTACGGTATATTCCAACCCAAATACTCATCTTCTCATTAAGCAGTGGCTATTTGTGGATCTAATGGATATACACTACATAAGTTTTAACTGTATTCCGACAAATGAAAATATGTCTCATTTGTGAAGAATGTGACGTCCAAAAGGTCCTATCTTCCACGGTCAAGGAAGTCTAAAAACTACCTGGGCTACTGATACCCGTTTAGGTTTCGTAGCTGTTAGGTTAAGTGCACTGCTGTAATATTTTAAGGATGGTGTTATTGGCTATACAAAGCAGTTCGAGTCGTGCTTAGCCTTACTTAGAACATTGTTTTGAGTTATACCTCTATAAATTTCTCCAAAATTCCACATATATCGCTTTACTTCCTAAAATATCGTCATTTCTTTTTGTTCACTTTTTGACCGTTAACTTACAAACAGGCATTTTTGGGAAAGTGACGACACATACGCTTATTTTGGTTGGGGCTCTGGTTTTTATGTATAGATATGTGAAAAAGTAAGTGAAATGTTGTTTTCTATTAAAATGGAAATTTAAAATTATGAACTATTTTGCAGTTTAGTTTTCTGCAATAATTGTCATTAACGTAACGACATTGACGAGATAATCTGTCAATTCATAGAACTGTAGGCCTTACTTGTTGCAAAATATTAGTTGAGTTGTACTATAGATAAAATATATCTTTGATTTAATTTAGCAATTTTTACCTCCAGTAGAATTATCATCAATTAGGCTAGTAAGAGATATGGGATTTCTTGAAGGCGTTTTTTTAGCTATAACTTTCGTAATAATAATATGTTAATAAAAAACACATACACATATAGTGGGAAGCATATTATCTAGCTACAAATAATAACCTTTTGTGGTATTTTGTAGGAGCTGTAAGGGACAAGGTCTTTAAAAAAAGCTACTAAAAATGACAGCCATTTTGAAAATTATCAACAGATTGTTTGGCCTCCTCTTTATCATACTTTGCCAAGAACTTAAAAGTGTAATCACTACAATTAAAAAAAGTCAATGTTAAATGACTAAATGAAATGTTTATAGAGACTTTAATTAAATTGGTAAAATAATTACAGTTTGTTGATTATGTTGTTTACAGCATTAACCTATGTTTATTAACTATTTGATAGTGATTCCGTTCAGAACAACCGAGTCAACTGTGTGCATAGGGGAACCTCCCGTGTGTTGTAAGAAGTCCTACGATTGCGTTGGATATGATTTCACCCTCCTAAACTAGTGATCCACACAGTTATAGTTTCTGTGAAGTTTTAACCCTCGATCACCTATGGCAACTCTAAATTGTCCGGTTTTGTATTAAAATAAATTCATATGCATGTTTGAATTTGAATGAAACCTTAAATCGAGATTTGGTTGACGATTGGTGCTCATTGGATGGTACCGGGTCCGAACTTTGCCAAGAGGGCGGCTGTCATTGAAATAAAAATTCGAGTTATAACTTTCCGGTTATCATCGTTTTATAAAAAAAGAAATAAACGAATATAAAATAAAGACTCTAACATTTGAGTACTCATAGCGTCAAAATTTGAAAAGAATAAGAGTTGGTCACGAGAGACCTGATAGGAACGATGAAAGAGACTACACGAAGAAAGGTGTATACCTACAAGATAGGTGAGCCTGAAGGTATAAACATTCCCTAATAGTGCTCTGGGTTATAAAGTTTCACGTAGTTTCCTACAATCATACTAACAAGGTTGCGCGTGTGCATGAATGGTTTGTTGTAATAGTTTCAACCATTATTTAATGATTCTTTTAAATATTCAAGGTTTTATTCAGCATCGCTTCCGATACAGAATTGTACAGCTACAGAATCAACAAAGGAAGTTGATAAAGCATTGTTTTCTAGTGGAGATAATAAATTACTCATAACACTATGTGATGAACTATTTTACAAAATATGACGTAATGGAAGAAAATCAGTTTGTTTATCTGAAACAAAAGGATCCAATAGTATGTCCTCAGGTTGATAACAAATAACATGGTCACAATACACTTTAAAACTACATTACTGTTATAATTTTGGTGTACAATAAATCAAAGAATTTCAATTTTGTTACTTTTGCATACACGTAGTATAGAGAATGTTATGAGATGGGTAAAATAAATCTATCTCTAGTTTCAGGTACTGTGGACGATAAGAAGTGGTTTCTGACATTTTTGTCTGTATAGCCCAATCGAGTGATTGGATTTTGATCAAATTTGATCCATGGACATATTTTGGCTGCATCTCAAGATTTATATCAATTTTCCCATTATTTTTCTTAACTTAAAATTTGGTGAATTTGCTGTACGACCAAAAACTAAAATTATACTTTGTATACAATTGTCTCATTGCCATACTTCTCAATTTGTTTGAATATATATATATATATATATATATATATATATATATACTACAGTGTTTATAGTACTACTACCACTGGTCTTGCCGACCAGTTACGGCAATCATGAGGCGTCTTAACACAGAATCAATAAAATGTAAAATTTTAAACTGAATATTGTGTTTAATTTAATATGGAGTTATACCAAGTACCTTCTGTCGTTAGCATAAATAATTGTGTACTTTTCAAAGCATTTTCCAATATTAAAAAACAAATTTATTAATAGTATATGTATTATGTAACACAAAGAAGTCTATAAAAAAAAAAATAAAGTAAGCTAAAGTCGAGTTAGCAGAGCAATCTGTGATTGAAGTTATTTGGATTATGATAACTGAGAGTGACAAGAAAGTGCCAACTGTGTAGTTAGTGTTGACATTTTACACACCGACAAGACCATCAAATATTTAGCTTCGTATTAACGGCTGGTTATTAGACCATATGTCTTTAACCCTCGACGTTATTTTAATGTCAGTGTTATAATATGTAGGTGAGTTATACCTACAAAAAGGTATGTGGACAATGTAGTACGAAGGGTCTCAGTAGGGAAGGATGCGAAATGTCCCAATTGTTGTGGCGACCATCTTGCACGTTCCTTTAACATGGCAGCAGCATCAAACAAAAGAGGACCTTGTGAAAACTGTGGGGGAGTTGAAAGAAACAGTTGCTGCTAACGGAGCAGGAAGCTCAATTTTATTATTGGCCATCTTATCCAAAAGTATACTCTAATATTACTAAGCATAAAATAACATCTCCTCCTCCAGAGGCAACTCCATCTACTTTTGGCCCAAGAAATAAGAATCAAAATAATTGCACTTGTAAAAAAAAGGCTTCGTCAGAGCAATAAAATATATTTTTTAAAACCTGTCTGTTAGTTGTCTTATCTTAACAAACCCCAAGACCAAACCATTGACATTAAAATATTTGCCATTAATAACTAAGATAAATAAAGGTAAATTGGAGTTTTACCCTTCTACATTCTGGCAGGGTTTACGAAACCCCTTCAAAAATTACCTCGGCGTTCTTCCAAATCCTCAAAAACTGACGTTTCAATTGTTGAGAATGCAATGGAGTTAAACTCTGAAACCACTAGAATAAAAACTGATATTAAATCACCTGATGGTAAGTCAAGCCATACAGGTGGAAAGAACAATAATGGTCCTAATCCATTTAAATTCTTATCTAATACATTCTTTTTTTAATATTTCGGTTCAAAAATAGATAAAAATATAGCAAAGAAAATTAAATAAAAACAGTGTAATATAATGGAATATTAACGGCGTGAAAAGTCACATTGAAGAGCCCAAGGTGATACATTTTGTACGTGATACATCCCCTTTACTTATTTACTTGTAAGAGACTCATCTCCAACAACTTCACTCTTTTAATTTAAGAGGGTTTTCAATGTTTGTACTGATTTTGTTACTGCAGACAGAGCTAAAGGTGAAGGGCGAAGTGACAATACTAGCCCATAACTCCATCTGTGGTATGTCTGTGATTTAGGACCATTGTAAACAGCAACAATTATATCACTACACCATGTAAAATGTCAATTTGTTATTTTTACTTGCCATCTAATTACAGGTTAGTTGAAGTGGACTAAATTGACCTTATCAGACTGTTTGTTGTCTGCCTTATTATTTTTTGTTGGTAGGAGATTTGAATGCCCACCACTATACTTGGGGATCAAACACCTGCAGCCCTAGAGGGAACCGCATTGACAGGATTTGATTCTGCTCAATGACGGTTCAGAAACTCGTCTAGCGGCTTCTAAAGATGATGGAATAACTATTGACTTGTTATTTTGTACCCCTTGTTTAGCCAATAAACTTAAATGGTCCGTTTTATTTGACACATAGAATAGTGATAACGTTCCTGTGAAGCTTACCTTTTCTGACTTCTCTCAATGTAATGATCTTTTTTCCAGGCCGGCAAAGTAAAATGGGAAGATAGTGACGAAGGATTTGTATTATCTAATATTAACAAATAATAATAATGTTTATATTTATGAAGCCGTTTACAACAGCACTCTTTACAGCAAAGGTCAACAAGGGTCAGTAAATGCCGACGAGACCACTACGTCCACCAGCTCCATCGTGGAACGACGAATATAGTGATGGTCTCCGTTTACGCCGTAAGGAAGTGTAACAGAAGGCCTACTTGTAAAAATATCGATATTTATAAAATTCTACGTGTATAGCACGTTGAGTATTTAGCAAGAAATCAGGGGCCCAGTACATTGACACTATATCAAGAACCATAGCCACGGCAAAGATGAGGAAAAAGTTACATTCTGTTAGTAGTCCTCGTCCTTCTTTTCCCTTATTTGCATTTCAGCAGCTGAATGGAGTTTTGACTACAAATAATTATGACATTGCTAATGTTTTGGCTCATAATTTGCTAACTTTTAACCAACTGCTGCTTATACCGACGCCTTTCGTTTGTATAAAAGGTCTCAAGTAGCAATATTTTTCACTGTAGGTATATCGGTAGAAACGCCATTATATATCCTTTTTCCTTACAGGAATTAGAATCTGCTAAGTTGTTGGAACGGGATACGCTCCAGGTTTTGACAACATAGAGTTCATTGTTGTGGATAAATCCTTTCTTATTTATGTACTACTTGACCTATCGTATATATCGGTATTAAAAATTTTTGGAGTTGTAAGATTTGGGGTAATAAAAAATATAAAAAACTGCCAACGTGGGTACATAATTTGAAATGTCATTTAATGTCGGCGTCTCTTTGTTAACGTTTTACATTTAAACGTCAGTTAATGTTGGTGCTCCATTTGATTTTTAATTATAAAAACAGATAATCAATATTCTGATTAGCTTAAAATCCAACATTTTAGATATTTTAGACCATCATTTTAAAATGGTGATAGATAAGAATAACTAGACATACAAAATAATAAAATAACTCGTCAAAATATTAGACATACAACTTTAAAACATACTTTTCCCCTTATGTTCTTCTGGTGTCACAGCTTAGAGAAATATGTTTTGTTAATTTTTCATATGCAGATTATCTCAAAGCGTTGGCTCACAATATATTTGAGACGGGTGTTCTGAAATTTGATACAATTGATTTAATACATTCTATAATATAAATTAATTTTGCAAATATTAAGTTATTAATATAACAGTCTTTGAATATCTTTAACTCTTAGTTTTAACTGATAATTGTTAGTTATTAACAGATACTAATAGATGGATTATGTGCAAGTAGTTTAAACAAAATATTTATCCATTCTGAGGTAGTGTGCTTTAAATATAAGAAATCTGAACGTGCAGATCTTTGAGTTGCTATTTAGATATACACTTACATATAGTTATGACGAAAGCGGCGTTTCCACGAAATTCTTAAATTAGATTACTTAAAACAGCATATTCTTATTTACTTTATGACAAGTGTAGGCGTTGTATTAAGAACATGTTTGAGATATAAAATGCCAAACTGTATTAATATCAGCTGATAGCAGTTTCTGTTGACTTCTTCTCTCGGTTAAGCTTGTAAACAGACAACTACTGAGCACAGAGAATGCTATTTTAATATACTTTTTTTACTATTTTATATGTCTATTTTTGTTAATATAGTAATGTTGTTTCTATGTTTACATAATTAATGTATGATTGTGTTATCTCATCTTTTAAAGTATTAAACGATACGAGTTGTTTAATATGTGTGTCTTTCATGATCTCGTCAAACTTGTATTATTGTATTTTAAATCCAAAATATTTAAACTATTACAGAAATCGTTAACATAAAACACATGTTTGAAACAAATTTTTTATTCTAAAAAATCTAGAACGTTTGATCCATAAACTCAAAGTTGAAACTTGACTGATTACAGCTATTTGTGGAATCCAGCTATTCTGAAAAAGTTAAGTTAGCGTTTTACAAAATATTTATTTCAGCTTTGTGGACAGTATAATTTATTTGGTAATCTGGAGTAATTGAAAAGTAAATTGCATACTCAAAATGAATGTGGATATTTTTTTGAGATAAAAATAATGATTAAGTCATTATATTGGTCGTTGTGAAATAGGAAAAGTTGTGTAAATAAGTATGAGTTATCATATCTACTCGGGTTGTTAAGATTAGAGGAATTGATCAAAAGTTGTATTCGTGAACCAAAGATTTCGTTAAGAGACTGAAATTTTATAAAATCCCGTTCTTACTATCTACATATCTATATTACTGACAATTTGGTTACTCTAATAATTTTGATTGATTACTATGTTTATTTCTTAAAAAAATATACAAAATCGCAATTTCATATATCTTTGTGATATTATATTAACTGTCGAACATTTGATACTCTATACTAGATTTAATGAGCTCTAAATGTTTATATGTATACCTCTCTGATTGGTTTCAAAATTTTAAGTAATGGCTGAATTTAAGCTAAAACATGATTTTGGTAATTGATTAGCGATTATAAGTATTGATATAATGTTTTCAAATTTGTATTTTTGTCATTAAAATAACCGTACAATCACAATTATGGAAGCTAAAAATGTTTTCCAAATTTGCCAAATCTATTTGTATACTTTTAGATCAAATCATAGTTTTTATTTTAAATCACATTACAATATATTTAATGTTATAAATCAAATTCTAGTTTACGCATTAAATTTCATTACAATTGATATAGAATTACATTTTAAATACTATAATTGTCAATATTGGTAGGTAGATTTTGAATTTAACGTTTATATATGCAGATACATAATAAAAGAACTTTGTAAATATATACTAAGTTTTGTAAAATTAAAATAAAATTTGAATATTTGAAATTTTTTTACTTATATTATTCTTTAACTGTAACTATGTAAAATTTACCAGCGATGGAGTGTAAAATAATAATAAAATTTTAGAATATTGCTTCTTGTAAAAATACATATGTACTAAATTTATTTGTATATGTAAGAGTTACATTGACCTACGAATACATATACAACGGAACATTAATAAAACATACCAATAATTACATAACTACACACAATTGTACACGTATACAATAAAAACACAAAATCTCAACTTAAAAAAACAAAACAATAATAATAATAATATACAAATTAATAAAAAACAAAATTACATTGTTTAAAAAATATTGAATATAATTAATTTATTACAAATTCTTTTATTGATTTAAAAAATGAATATGTGTAACAGTTGAATTTTCTTCGTTAAAAGATTAAACAATTTAGATCTTCTGCATAGATGCTAAATTTGAATATTAATTTTATAATAACGATAGTGATAATATCGTTAAAATAATAACGCTAATATTACTATAATTAATTATAATATTATCGTTAAAAACTTGTTAGTATTGCATAACTACCGTAAAATAACTTCAATTCATTTTAGCTCAACAATTGCTAAACCAACAATTACCATTCAACCCTTTGTTTTCCTTGCACGGCTTACTAACTGTTGTAAACCATGTTATTATAGGTTATATTTAGACAAGGTCAACAACGCACAAGAGAGGTTAGATCAGGTTAGTTATATTCATTATTACTTAATAATAATTTTAGACAACCCAAATAATTTAAGAACATAGAATTTAAAGGATGGTTTTAGATGATGATATTTAAATAATATTTATAAAAATGGAGATCATTATTTCATTACTCTTTGAAATAATCTTTATATTTAAAAGAGGAAATTATTTTAAGAGATTCAATTGATTTAAGAGATTCTCCACAAAACAAGCAGTTTTTTTATTTAAACCAACATAAAAAAAAAATCGATAGTCTTGCCTTCGGAGTAGATAGTTGCGTACCAATCTAGTTTTGTAAATAAAATAACTCTTTTAGCCGCCATTTTGTTTGGGTGGTCAAAATTTAATTTTTCTCTGTGTCATTTTCATTGTCGAATAGAGATGTTTTAAATGAGGCATCACAAGTCTGTACGTAGCATTTGAAATTTTGAGCGTTATGGTTTCGATTTTAAACCTGAACGTTTGCTTTTATAGGTTGTCCCTCTTACCTAAAGAGATTAGTGCAAAAAGAATTGAAATATATGAAATATTTAAAAACAAGAAGGGTGGTGATTCTTTTCAGGCACCTGGTATATTCTGAATTTCCTGCTCTTTTCAAAGTTTTATTGAACAAAATAACCGTCTTTATTTATTTCGCGCAGAAGAAGGACTTTTGAAATTCACTTTTACTGCAACGATTGTATATCACAATAGATTGTGTCAAATTTAGGCGAAGAATAAAGCAACTGGCAAAATAAAATATTTCAGCACGAACACGCTATTAAATTTAACAATAAAAGTAAATCTAACTTGGTCTCAATTTAGGCTGGAGTTTGACGTCAGTCTACTGATAAACCATTCGAAGCTGGGAATGTGTTTACTCAGCTAAGCTATAAACCTCGCTACACAAAGTGTTCATACCTACAAGCTTATACGATTAATCGTCAAGTGTTACACTGTTAACACTATGTGACATCTGGGGTTTTTGAGTGGATTGCAAACTGAAAATATAACTGTGTTAAAGTAACCACGAAACTTTGTAACTTTATATCAAATGAAGGTACATTCATAGGTACTGATACATTTTATGGGAAACTACAGTTTTATGACGCCTCTGACTTCAAGGTCAATTGGTAGAACATGTAACCTTAAATCTAACACAATCATTATTTATAAAAAGTTTTGTGTATTAAAATGATGTATTTATTAATATATTTTGACTATTACAAATTTAGAAATTGGAGTTAAGAACCATACAAAAAAAGCGGATTATAAATTAAATTTTGAGATTAGTTATAAAATTACTCATTAGAAAAAAAGGAAACTGAGATAAATTTATAATGTGTTAGGAAATGCCTGTAGAAAAACAGTATTTAAAATATGTTTTGTAACAACTATGTCCTCCTTAAGACTCTATGTTTAAAAAGTCTTACAATATAGAATGTTTCAGAAAAGAAGATTTACTGATTTCTTTTTTCTTTTAGTAATGACAAGTATAATTTATAAGTATATAAATTACAGTTTACTATACTTGTATGACTTCCTTGGGAAAGAAATGTAAGGGCAATATAAATGCATTTTGAAGGACTTTTACTAGATAGTTACTAGACTACCTAATGAATGTGTTGTGATTCCAAAGTAGTGTTTGGGTAACAGAATCAGATTGCGGTCAAGGTTCTAGTATTGTTATGTGACATGTCGTTGAGGTTAAATTACTGTTTGGTACAAATTTATTATTTTGTAAAGGCACTTACATTATGCAAGAGAGTTTTATCGGATTTCGGTTGTTGATGCTATTGTTTGTTATACTGTTTGTTATACATAGATTTATGCTTCAAAATGTTTTACTACTGGGTAAATATATATTTGTATAATAAAATTATTAGGACATGCTGAGGCACCCTAAAACTATTAATTAAATTTTTATTTAGGCTATCAATTAAAATTTTTTGAAACATGTTAATTTACAAACGATCCAAAAGTAGTACTTTTCTGTTTATCATTAAAACGTTGTTGACGCATATTAATCGTAATTTTCAGGAGAAATTATTCGTATTTTTTATAATTTTTTATTTTGTTTTTTAGATAAACGTATTTTATTTTTCAAAAATTTCTATACTTTTTTTTTTACTTTACCAACTGATCTTACAATGCAATTACTGTACTTTGGAAAAGAAAACTAGATTGTTATTTAAATAGTTTATTTGTATTAAATGTATGTAACGAACCACTCCATTATTATCTAATATATTTTAATATTTAATATATTTGATATGGTGAACGTTTAAAAAATATATTTTATAAAAATAGTTGTTGTAATAGTTGCAATTTTAAATTCTATATCGGTGCATATGTTTTTTTTTTAAATTTTCGTTTCCCTTTACTTATAATTTTTTGTCTTAAATTTCACTAAAATAATCACTAATATCTTTTGGATCCTAAAACCTAAGTTTGATCACAATTTAATTAGTTGAAGCTAGTTTTGAATATTTCCATCTCTAAAATATATGACAAATTCTATACATTTTTAATAAGCTTTAGTTAAGATTAAAAAAAGTGATGTTGTTGTCCGACAAGGCATATAGATGGTGATGGTGATGGTGAAATTTTCATGCGTTCAACGTTTGGGTAATTTAATGCAATTAGTGCAAAAGAACATATACATAACTTTGTTCAACCTGAATATTAATGTTACTATTTGTCGTGTAAGAAATATTCTATAAAACGGACAGAGCTACAAAAGTGACCAAGAAATATCTTGTTGAAAACTGATAAAAATATGTAGGCCTACGTTTTAAATGTTTGTAAAAATTACCTAAATTTTAAAAGTAATAACACACATTTTGATATAAGATATTTAATAAATACCCACAATAGATATTTATTTTATATCACATAGATACAATAATATGAAAACGTATTTTATAGATGAAATTTTTAGTGAACTGTAATGTGTGAATTTAATGTTACTTTGAAGCTGAATTGCTAAAAACTAAGGGTGAAAATATTATGTTTTCCATCAAACTGAAGTTAAAAGAAATTTAATTCAACTATACATGTATCGCCTCGATAGTTTTAATCAGCTGAAGTCAATACCGCACTTTGTTTGATATTAAAACATATAAAATGTAATTTGCTTACAAATCTGTACTTTCAGAAAGTTATGCTTTCAATTTGTAGTTCATTCAAAAATTTCAGATATTACTTAGTATTAACGTGTAATACTTTACGATGAATCATTTAATGCAAGTAATAATGTATGCAGACTTTGTGTGGCGAGGTTTCATTCCCAGCTTTGAATGGCTTATAACTAGACTGACGTTAAACTCCA
The DNA here is from genome assembly GCA_963513935.1 of Aphrophora alni. Classification (NCBI taxonomy): domain Eukaryota; kingdom Metazoa; phylum Arthropoda; class Insecta; order Hemiptera; family Aphrophoridae; genus Aphrophora; species Aphrophora alni. Next base: position 100,408,552 of record OY740767.1, read on the forward strand.
ACAAATTTGAGACCGGGTTAGATTGTTTTGTTGTTGTTCAATTTTACAGTCTTTTCGTGTCCTTTGCTTAAATTTGACAACACCTGTTGTGTTACAATTGTAGAAGTACCTTAATTTTATTCTTTTTTTTTATTTGGTCTTGGAAGACTGAAACAAAAAGTTATAGGGCGTTATAAAAGTTATACACAGTAAGAAAGAGTCTTTAATCACTTAGTTGTATATATAAAAAAATTGTTATGATTTAAAAACTGCTAATTTGGATATTTTTATCAACTTCTTAGGACTCATTTTGATATGGTCACAGTTTACAGTGACTTACGTTTGTATACGGGTTTATAATGTTTAAAACGATTTTATTTAATCAGTTATCCCATAAAGTTTTTATAATTTTAAAAAATGAGAAACTTAACACCTGTTATATTGTATCTCAACTAGTCATAAAGACAAAAGACCTTTGATACATGCCGTGAAAATATTCAATTGTTTCGGATAAATCAGTGTTTGGGGAAGTATTAGGTTAGCTTTACCATTTAGTATCTGTTTAACATTGTATCATACTGTTCTACGTTTAATAGTCAAAACGTTGTATTGTATAAAAACCTGTCTAGAATATATTAAGGTATATTACAATGTAAAGAATACTGTTCAATTTTAACAATAAATTGAAGTTGGCAGTTGAAAACGGCGACCCTGTCAAAACGTGCTTTTAGTGAATGGATGGATACAAATGCCTAAATTATCATATACTAAATAATATCTTTGTTATGGTTAGGCGACTCCAGACTTTTACCTCATACAGTAATAAACAACAATAACAGTTATTACCAATAACCTCATAACAGTTCTTAAGTTATATTTACAATTAAAAAACGCTAATAATTGGTGCGTTTCTATGAGTGAAATATTAATTTATCACTGATCTAATTTTAGCCAAAAATATAATTTCTGTCCGGACCATCAAGGTCAAGGGCGAACGTGGGATAGCTCGTTCTACTTATGTATTTCATTGGCATTCTTACTATAATATGGGAAACAAGAAAGGTTGAATGAAAATAGATTGATCTTGAATAGGAAATAACAGACGAAAAATTAATTATACAATAAATTGTTATGACATTTTTAAATGTACAACCCGAATTAATAACAACTCCTATAATTTGTCAACGAATTTTATGAAAGTTATAGGAAGCGCTATTATTTAAATGCAATATTTGTACAACGAATTATACTATTAGAACATTATCTCTCCTTTGTTGACAGTTTGTGGACCACTCTTCGTTTCTACAACCAAATTAGCTGCACTGATTTTCCTGAACTCTTGCTTAGGTAGTCTGTGCACCAAAAACCCGAAATTTTTTTAAAAATTAAACCTATTTCCATTAGACTTCTAGAAAAAATCTAGAAAACAGTATAACGATCTCAAACGATCACAATGGATAAATAATTAATTAGGCTTAATATCAAATACTAAAATAATAATAATCAATCAAAAGTTAACATTAATAAATAATTGTGTAAATATGTAAATTGAAACATAACACATGTGGACAAGCAAATCTTACCGAAAGAGCAGCTGCAAGGTTAAGTTTGGAAAATAACTGTACAAATTGACAAACGTGACAAGGACAAGGGAAAGAAGACATTCTGTTTTACTTAAGAGAAGAAAGTTCGCCGACACAAATAAAAATTTAGTAGAAAACATAACGGAGTTTTGCTATTCAACGCAGCTGCGTGTTGTAAAAAATGGGAACCAAGAAAAAATGAGAAAGCGAATTCCTAACGGTATCTCCGAGGGTGAAGCCAGCACGTGTAAGAAAAAACTAACGATTTTTAGAAAGTTAGAGGTCCAATCAGGAGAGGCCTGAGTTTTAAAAAATGAGATTTTAACCAATAAGCGAAGAGGACGCTACACTTGAATTTCGGGAGAGGTGAAATCGAACAGTAAGGAGAGTCAGTCAAAAACTGGGGTTAAGAGCGTGTAGGTCTTGGCTTACAGCTAGGAATCAGAGTAGGAGGTGTTAAGTGTTAAGAATTAACCTGAGGGTTTAATTCTAAGTCATTGGTTAATTTAAAGGCAGAGCGACACAAAATTTAGTAGTTTCTTTTGAAGTTTGTTAGAATCATAAATTAAATAGAGTCAAAGAGTTTAAATTTCATAAAAGAAGAGGAGAGATCATCGCGTCGAAGCCCATAGTAATCGAGAACGAGTAAGGAGACCAAACAGAGTTAGCGGAGTATCACCAGAGATTCACCACCAGTCAATGAACCAGTGTTAGCAGCATCCGACTTCCCAGGCTAAGGATACGTTGTGTTGTTGTGCATCGTTAGTGATTTGTGTTGTGTAAAAGTGCCAAAATTATAGCGGACGAGGAGAATTGTTGATAAGTACAAAATTTCATAATAAATAATCATTAGAGTTAGTATTTCACTTTAATTGAGTCATTAAAAGTTCCCATGCCCGAGATAAGAGTCAAGTTTTTTTTGTATAATTAATTTAAAAGTAAAGTAATTAAGCTAGCCGGCAAAATAAAGTAAATTTGGAAATATCAGTTAATTAAAGAAATTTGTCTTGTTTTTTGTTATAAAATTGATAAAGTTAATAAGAACAATTTGGACAAGATCTGTTGAACATTTTGTAGAGTTTTGATTTTTATGTAAATTGAATAATCAATTGTAGATTTTAAAATTGTAATCAATAATATTGTGTATTAGAGTAAATTAGTTTTAAAGAATGCAAGTGTGAGAGAATGAAGTAGCCTTAAGATATTTAAATGAATAGATAAATTGAATTGATATTGGTTGTTATAAATAATTGTTTTGCTAATAAATCCTGAAGTTAGTTAAAGGATAAAAACTTGTTTTGTTGAAATAATTTACTTAAACCATCATAATAGTTTTTCAAAAGCTTTCAAGAGAATTAAAATAAATTAAATTAAAATTAGATTAATCAAAATAAATATTATATAACAGCTTGAATGTTATATTTGGTCGCACAACGTGTGGCAAGATAAAAAAATATATATATATATATATATAACATAAGTTTGAATGTTATAACATGTACAGTTTAACATTTTTGTGAATGAATTCACTATTAACTTTCTAAATACATTAGCAATAATTTTTTAGATTAAAAAAAAGAAAAAAAATATTGGAAAATAAAGTGGGATTAGTTATCTTGTTTAAAAGTACACTCTTGTTTGTTAATGTCTATTTGGGTCCCGAGGTGAAAGATATTGAAACTTTGTACAACAATGCATTATAATACAGCCAGGATTAAGTTTGCTTTACACATTTCGATTTCCAGCTGTAACCGGTTTTTATTTATCAAAGCCGTCCAAGTTGCCTTGGCATTATAAATAATAGATGACACCTTTATTTAAACAGAAAACCATTAGTTTTATGTGTTATTGTCATATGTTATATAACTCCGGATCTTGAATTATCTATTGTTTCCCCTTCAGTTTATTGCTTTTAATTTTATCTCTACAAATTTATATTTATAAATAAATAAAAATAACAATAATTTGTAAATTGTTGCTCTGTCTCGACAATTTACATTTTATATTTTCCTTTCTAATTAGAAAGTAAGAACAGTATTATGATAGTGATATATTTTCTGAATAGTTTTCGATGTTTGGAGTCATATGAAACACACAACACATTTTTAGAATAATCTGGCATGCCTCTGCCAGTCAGTTTGTTGTTGCTTTATCTCAATCAAGGACATGTAGTTCGATTGACAGAAAGTTTGATTTGTGGTGGGTGTTCGATTAAAATATCAATTTTGAATCAGATCTCATATAACTGGGGATAATAACAGGGTGAGATTGTAAAATTATTAACACCCACTATTTAAAAAATATAGTCCCTCCACACACACTAAAATGTATGTTTGGTATGGGGTAGGTGTTATAAGAAATGATTTTATTTTGGACAATATTGCTTAAGGAGTCGTGGGCGAAAATAATAGTTAGCCCAAAATGTATGAACACTTTTAGTTATAGTCTGATTTTTATGAAAGAAAAAACAAATCTCTATTGAAAGATTTTCATGAAATTTACAATAGTTGTGTTTTTTTACGGGATACAGTTCCTATTTAATATAGGTTTTGTTTGCGTAAGTATTTGGAAAGTTATGTGCTGGATACGTCAACTATTTACAAATTTGGCACATATAAGGTTCATATATATACACTTATTTACGCCCGTCTACATTAGTCCAACGGGTATAATATATGGTTATAGTTTAAACCTTTGTATAGTGTGTAAATTGTGGAAGCAAACCTAGTTAAATACAAATTGAAACTATAGTATTTGTACTTTAGATAGACCATGCTATTAGTTGTAATAATGGCCAAATTATATTTAACTTTTTCATATAGATAAATTTTACATAATGCATTATTTAAAGTTGAACTTAACATTTAATACGACATATTATCTTTTCAATACCCTCGAGGAAAGGAATGTTTTAGTGTTCAGTTGTCAGAATGTTTATTACAATCCGAATGGCTACACTAATATTCACTTGAACCATTACACTATTCACTCTATTTTTACACTATGCTCTTTACATTTATTTGTTTTCCGCATTTACGGAGTTGATAAATTTATTTTAATTTAAAAAAAGTCTCTTTTATTAAATCCATTGGCATTACAACGATAAAAAGTCAAATTTTGATATTCATTTCTATGATTAAAGAACCTATACGATTTAGCAATACCTATTTCTATTTACGTTACAATACAATATACATGAACTGTTAGAAATGTCATTGTTACAACACCTTCACATGCGCAAGAAAAAAAATCATTACTGCTTATAAACTTTACAATGTTAAAAAAAAATTTCAACTCAGTTCTCTAACAGTTAGTGAGATTGAACACACAATTAAAACTCAAAGTTTGGACGAGTCTGACACCTCTGTCTTATTAATAATTCTTGAAATATTCTGCTATCTCATCTCATTTGTTCAAATACGTGATTAATTAAAATAATTAATAAAACATTCTAAATTTATCAATAACAATACATAATCTCTGTTATATATATTTTATGAAGTATAATTTTATTAAGAAGGAAATAAGTGTCATAAAAAAATATAATTGTTTATATCCTGATAAAACAGTCTACCGTACTTCTAAAGTTATCGTTGCTAGATAAGACGGAAAGACTTATTGCAGGAGATATTGTATTAATCTCGTGTGTCATAACGCTGCATTAAATTATTATGGTTTTATTGTCGGATAGATCCAGAAAGATCAAAATACTCTGCATAGTTTGAGCTAAAGTTTTATTTGATTTAATCTGTCACTATTTGCACGAAGTATATTTTATTACATAATTAATTTACTAATCATTAAATTACATCATATAGATCAAGTACATATTTTGATGTTGCACTCGAGTAAAGGACTTAGAATTTTAGATATGCCTACTGTTGAGAACATGGAACATGACTGCATGTTTAGGCATTATATCGACTTACTTTACAAAAACCCTACCGAATGTCGTTTGCCCATCTAGTATTCAATATTTATTCATGTAGTCTCATAAACAATAAATTGTATGGCTAAAAAATATCTTAGTTCTATTATAAAAACAAGTTAAATATGGTTTTGAACTAGCCTACACTTATTTCCAAAATTATATTTGAAGTTGTGGCACATGTTAAAAATAATAACATCATTCGTGTTAACTTCTTCACTTTTAATAAATACTATATATATTGAGCTTTACTTCTGAGATGTTTTAAAATAAAAATAAAACTTTCTACAAATAACGCGTTTATTAAATCAAACGCGTTTCAACTATAATGTCACCATCTTCAGTAAACAAACATCAAATAAAACGAACTGATTAGTAAATTTATTAAACTAACAAAACTGAGTTAGTTTGTGTGTGATTATTTTAGTTCAAGCATCACTTAAGATTGTGACATTGTTGTTCAAACACTTTTGATTTAATGAACGTATTGTTTGTGAGAAATTATATTCAAATTTTATTTTATTAAGAAATATTGTATCTTGTAGACTAAACGGTTACATTTCAAAAATACTAAAAGAAATAATGATGGTTGCTATGGCAACCTATATTTTCCCTCGATTTACTGGTCGGATGTTGTAAAATGTATTTATTTAGGAAAGTTTTCATATCTCAAAGCTTTATTCTCCTCGGGAATACATCGCCCTAAAACAGAGAGAATATTTTTAGGAGAAATAATTTTGAAGAGCTTAATAATTTCAAGTATGTCTAATTTCGATATTTAAAAAATATAGAAATTTCATAACTGTTGTTTTTTGTTTCAGTGAGAAGGACAAGGAGTAACATCTCAGAATGGCGACTCAATCTGAGAAGGGTTGTTTGAAACGGATGAATGGTAAGTATATTAACGGACATTGAATACTAGTTTTACAAGCGGACGTATTTGTGTAGTATTTGGTTTTATTACGTAAAATCGTAGTACTAACAGATGATATTACTAGCTCATAGAAAGCGAATATTCTGATTGGTCTCCTATGATAAAACTACCACGGATAATGGATTGAGCAGTGTAGGTCCCCTAAGGACCTAAGGAGCGTCTTAATGAGACATTTATTTATTGACCTGATTTTGTTGTATTACACTTTCATATTGCTAAAATGTTAAAATTTGGGAACGAGTTGGTATTTTTGAGTCATTGTTACATCTTCGTAGTATAGAGGAAGTTATGTAATGCATCAAAAAATCGATGACGTGTTTTTCGCTGACATATCCGTTTTGAGATTCTCTGAACCAAAAAAATGGTTCGGGGAATAATGTCTGTCTGTCTAACGTCTGATATTGTCGTTTGTCATCAGTTCAGTGCTCCGATATTCTAACTTCTAGACTCAGTACTGATGTTGTACCTTTCCATTTTATTTTCATCTTATATGATACAAATGTTGAGACAATCCAATTAGTTGGTCCTTAGGTTATTTTAACATCGGTAATAACATACTGCTAATTAAGTACCAACGCTTTTGTTCATAAAATGTTATTTCTAAACTATGTTTCAAATTCATTTAGGAAACTGCGAGTTGTTCTGTCTTATGTAATATTTGTGTTTATTGCAGTGTAAAATGGACCATTTTTTGTATAAAATTAATTTCTTATTCGTATTTAAGGTGCATTTTCATGTAATTTAAAAATAATATATGTATGTTTTTTTAAACTAAAAAAGTAAATACAATAAGCATGAGTTTTTCCCCGTAAAAAATACAACCTAACAAGTTTTCGCGGTGCTAAAATTCTGTTTACATGTTTGTCTTGTTAGTTAGAGTATATTCAAACTGTCTCGTTTCTTTGAAAACTCTGAAGCTAAGTTTGCATAGCAAACATTCCTTTACGTCAACACTTAAAATAAATGAATGAATACATTTTCCCTGTATGACGCTTCTCTTATACATACGCACGCACACGACGTCACAAATTTGCTATCTAAAACGTATATTTAATTTTAGTGAACGTATTTTTATTTACTTTTTACTTCTTTATTTCACTTGATTTTGGTTTATTGATTTGGACAATACTCATTACATTTTATTTGAGTAGGATCAAATTTTATATTTTGAAAGATTATTTTTGTATTGTCCCCTTATAATAAATCTAGAATACTTTTTGGGTGGCTACTACGTTGTTCAAAAAGGGTTTACAAAAATAATTATATAATAAAACAAAATTGTACTAATGCGGCTGAGAAACAATGTACTCAACTGTTACACATATCGTAAGACTGCAAGTATATGATACCAGAATCCAGAACTTCAAAGTGATTCGAAGTTTGTATAATGAATACTATCGCTATTACAGAGCAAATGAGAGGCTTTGTCTGTTTAATTCATTAATGCGTAAGCAAGCAACTGGGTCAAACAATTTGACTTTATAATTACAGCTGATTGTTAAGCCTAGTCTTTGAGCAGCAGAAATGTCAATGTTAGCAAAATTGTTCATACCCTTCGAGTGTAGCCTACGTGCAAAAATTTAAAGTTTCATAAATGCATAGTTTATATTTATAAAATTCACGCATATTCATAGAATATGCACATATATATATTCACGCGTATAAAATTCACGCAAGTAGTTTTTTATTTATGCTGCTTTTTATACATGTCGATTAACTTTAAACACGTGTCATAAAAAGTCATGGAAAATCAGTAATTTTTATTTAATTACGATAGAGTTAAACTTAGAGATATTAACAAAAAAGATAAAATGTCTTCATTATCTGACAACTGTGTCAGATTGTGTGAAGTACAAGTATGTCTTGTCTATAACCCGATTTCAGAATAGGTTATAAGACTGAAAACAAAAACTCTTAATCTTTTCTGTATGCTTACTCTCTAATATACTTATTATATAGGAACTTAAATGACGGATTAAAAAAAATGGATGTTGAGTTTTTCAGAGAAATATAGTTTCCAGTCTTTTGAACTTAAAAAAAGGTTTTTGGAATATTGTCTCTTTGATGTCGGTCCAGTGTTCTTCTACAGTTCAAACGAGTGGCCTTATTTCCGATTGTGATCAAATTTGCTACGTGGAGATATATTGGCTATATCTCGAAGTGTTAAAAAAAAATGATAAAATTTGGTTCAAGTATAGCTTCTACAGACCCCGACAAAGTATATTTATCGCTATCTCCCAAAACATTCCGTATCGTTAGTTAACTTAAAATATGGAAACAATGACATTTTGCCCTTCCTCACGTACGAGGTATAAAGTAGTGTAAAGATTTCTTAGGGGATAGCAACGATGACTCTTTTTGTGAGTCCAAAGTTTTTGTGGATGTGTGTTTGATACATTTGAACTTATTGTTTTTTTCACACTTTATTTATTTTGGCGTTGTTAGACATTTAGTGTAATAAAATCGCAAGTAAAATATATTTATTTCTCAGAACCAATTTACAAATAAACTTTGAACACCGTCATTAAAAACTTGATCTCATTTACTCTTAGGATGAGTTTATGGCAGAATTGAAGCAAACTTTGGCTCTGAATAAATACTAAAACTTAATAAATATGAATTTTAGTTAAAAAAATTGATAAGGGGATAGATCTTTTTTTTGTCCTACCTCGCGTACTGGTATTATAAGCATATCTGAGAGGATAGCAACAATTACTATTTTTGGTTGATGAGTGTGAGACAGTCGGTCTAATGTTTTTCACAGAATATTTCTTTTGATGCTGTTTGAGATTTAGATATATTTAATATAGTGACGTTAACATTACCTGTCTCAAGGCAATATTTTCAAGAGACTTAAACTCTCTTTACATTCCCCTATTGTCAATGAAGTAATTATTACTAAATAACAGAACTATATAAATAAGGATGGTTGTATATAGTTCACGTTTATTTGTACGAAAAAATATGTATGATAACAAGTTGTTATATTTTAAATTGTGATTTATATTATTTGTAGAAAGATGTCAGAAGTAAATTTTAATTGTATGTAAAATCTATTCAGTAAATTAATTATGAATAACTTCCCATTATGAGTTGTAATACCGGTTGTGCAAATCATAACGTGTTTATTACGTTTCGATTGCAAAACACAACACATGGGATTAATTTAGTTTATATTTGCATATCGTTACAATGGCACGCCTCTATTAACATAAAGGTTTTGTGAAAACAAATTTAATACTTCATTCCATCATTGTCATCATCAAGTTTGGAGACCTAGTTGATGACAATATTTGAAGCTCTTCAACTGTGTACTGATCTCTCAGTTACATTCTAACATAATCATAATCATCGCTATAGTTTCATACTAGATACACATATGGGTGGAATGTTGGCGTGCTGTTTCTTTTGGTAGAAATTTTTAAGAGATTAAACAAACACCTAATGACCCAGATATACCAAAAAGTCAACGAAAGCGATTGTTTAAAGGCAAAAACCTAAGATGAAAGAGAGGATTATAACAAAATACTACATACTGAAATATGTAGATCCAGTTAGGATACCTTGTGATTGCCAACACGTACTGACTATAAGTGAATTCCTTGAAGAGGTTAACATTTAAGAGAAAGATTGGAATGTATACTCCTTGAGTTTATATAAATCCAAAGTCCTGTATGAAGTGAACGGACGGAGCAACTCTATGAATCATAAACGGTGGAAAAATATTGCACAAACTTTCTCATACACTTAGTCGTAATCGAAATACAATCCGAACAAATCTATACACTCACCAAATGTCAGTTTGTTAGGTGTCAGTGAACATGAAAACGTTGTGTTTTCTTTTTATAGGAAAATTTTGATTTATCGAAAAAGTAAAAAAAATTGGTCGATACTTCTTGATTAAAATCAGTCTACTCGTTTGGGCTGCAGAGCACTATACATACGACAGACGCCAGATAGACAAAGTACCCAAAATCACTTTTTTTCTATTTAAAAGGACCTCGACACCGGTTTTTTGAGGCATTAGATATCTTTCTTCATTGTACTCTAGTATGCTGAGAGTGTAAAAGTAAAACTATGTTTAAAAGCAAGAAATTGCTACTCCGGGCTGCACAGGTGTAAAAGAAGCAACATGGTATCGATAATGAATGGTATTGGACGCACTGGTTAAGAAGTAAGCTAAATCAATATAAGATATAATTTTAAAATTCCACTATATTCTGTGTTTTCTGTGAAGCGTAGTATTTTAGATAGCCTTTTTAGCATCGTTGAGCGTTTATGTTACTGATAGAGAAGAGAGGGGGATTGACATAAATTGCACTTAAAAATGTTATAAAATTGGATTTACTATTTATTGACGGAGATAAAAATACAATTCATTATGATATCGACATCACTTTGACTGTTTATTTATGGTAATCATTGGAATTGGAATTATAAACATATATATTTTCTTTAATGAATTTAAAAAAAATATCATAAAATATATTAGTTAAATAATAAAAATGTTCAATGACATATACATTAATTTTCTCACATTACAAACTATTTGTATAATTCCGCCTAGAAATTATTGTGTAATATGTTGATAACAACAATTGGATGAGCTCATTTATGGCGAGCACGTTTATTTATGGTTAGTAATCTCGAGGAAACAGCTGGATCCACACGGTTTTTCATATAGTCTTGAATTAGATCCCTCTCTCTCATCTTTATTATATCAGTTCTCTATTGATCTACTCTTGTTCGTTTCCTACTTTGACTGACGATATTAAATTATTCCATTGATAGGGGTAATCGTTATATTTTACGTTATTTTTTTAAGGCGATGATGACTAATTGGTTTTGCCTATAAACAAAAAGGAAAAATAATCATAATACAATTAAAGTTGTCAAGGAAAATAAGACATTAATAAACAAGCAATAGCATGCAATTATTCCATCTCTAGACCACTATTCTCGGAAAAAACCAGTTCCTGTGATATTTAAATTACGATTTCAACAAGACACATAAGATGATAGTGTATCCCAACCAATTTCAATGGAATAAGATAGTCTGTTCCATTGAAGTAAAGTTATATATTATATTTGTTTCAACGATCTGCCGTAGGGGAGTGGCGTAGCACTTTTTATCTATGTATTTAAGATAAAAGTCTTTTGTTAACTATTTATTTAAGACAAAAATCTTTTGTTAGCTATTTATTTAAGACAAAAGTCTTTTGTTAACTATTTATTTAAGACAAAAATCTTTTGTTAACTATTTATTTAAGACAAAAATCTTTTGTTAGCTATTTATTTAAGACAAAAGTCTTTTGTTAGCTATTTATTTAAGACAAAAGTCTTTTGTTAACTATTATTAAAGACAAAAGTCTTTTGTTAACTATTTATTTAAGACAAGAGTCTTTTGTTAACTATTTATTAAAGACAAAAGTCTTTTGTGAACTATTTATTTAAGACAAAGGTCTTTTACTAACTATTTATTTAAGACAATCACTCTTTTGTTAACTATTTATTTAAGACTATCACTCTTTTGTTAACTATTTATTTAAGATTATCACTTTTTTGATATGTTATAATTAATTTCAGAATTAATATTTGGAGGGAACAAAACAGTGTAATTGTTATGTAATAATTGATTTGATTTTTTTCTAACTCTGAGTAAAGCAAAAAGGTTTATAATTCATACACGAAAACATCGAAAAAGTAGTAAAAGAGAATGTTTTTTAAATTTTTTGTACAGGTAAATTATTTCATGTAGAAAAGTTTTATAATGTTTTACAGTTTAGAATATAAACAGTTTACATTATTTATTTTTTTTGAAGTTCTTTTGTACGACTGGCCATTATAACTAGTTATGTTAGGCTATAAACTGCAGGGCATACTGCATTTCTAATCGTAACATCCGTTTTCATGCTTAGAAACTGTGATGTACCAATGTAGATTCGTGGCCGCTATTTTAAAATGGAAAATAAAATAAACAAACTTAATATATGCATAGTTCGTTCTAGTTACAAAGATACTTACCCTTAAATGTTTTTTGGCACCATCTAACAATCACACAAACATACAAACATACAACACACAAAAACATACCTACTAAATGCCAAATACTAAGTTAAATCATGACATTTTCTTCATTAGATTAAATTAATGTTCGTTAAATTAAACAGTGAGTATGTGTATTAAATTAACCTGATCTTTCCAGTACTGAACGGAAACAACTCTTAAATGTTGTTCGTCATCCAGATATTTATGTCTCGAAGCTTATTAATCATAACAAAAAAGTTCTGAAATTATGGAAAAAACCATCACTCGTTTATCTCATTGATAGCTTGAAGGATGGGGTTCAATGCAAACACTGATTATTATTATGGAATGCCACAAATCAGTAAACGGATAGGATGTGTTGTTCAAAATGATCTACGTCTATGTAAATACAATTTATTTATGGAATCTTTTCCAAACCAAAGAAAACCTAAAAATATCTAGAATAATAATAAATTCACTGTCTTACCTGAAGTTTGAAACACGTGATTCTGGTTCTTAGATGATCCATTTGTATATTTAAATGTACATTTTATGTACTCGACTATAAAAGTTTGTACGGAACAATACAAAATGTGGATACAAAACTTTATATTTATTTAAATCAATGATAAAATTGGCACAAAAATTGGAACTTTAATCGTCGGTTTGTGTTGTATCTACAGCTGAAACATTAGTATTGATTTTCATGACATTCACTAATCTCTTTTTTTCAGTGATTTTATCAGAGCAGTACCAAAGTCCTATAGTTTTATTTTTGTTCTAAAACTTCAACTAATGTATATATATATATATATATATATAACTATCAAAAATTGTGAAAAAATCTATTAGGAGGGACCCACTGGTACATAAAATAAATACATTGGTGGATCCCCCCCCCAAGAAACGTTATTTGCTTTGATGAAACTCATATTCCCATAATTTGTAGGATTTTCAACCAATATTTAACAAAATATTTTTCGTTTTGTTATTTTACTGGATAATATAATAAGGTATTAGTAATGATTGTATTACACTTTTGTTAATATATAAATATATAACAAAATTATTTTCAGCTTTAATCATTTCTAAATATGGAAAAATATAAGGACACTGAAGTGGGATTTGTATTAAAAAAATAATACCTATTAAAACAAACGAAATGTTAAAGTCCTAAAATTATTTGGCCAATTTAAATGTGAGTAGTCTGGGCTCGACAAGTTAAATTTTGATTATAGAGATGGTTTTGATTTTAAATTATATAAAATTAATTGCTTGAAATCATTCTTAATGAATGGTATTTAGTAAGAATATTAATGTAGTCTTAGAGTTATGGTTTTTTCATGAGTCTTAACGTAATGATCATTTTAGTAATAATAATAGAACTTATCAAATTGTTACTTACAGACTGGATATATTCGCGTTCATCAGTTAAACACACGATATTTAAAAGGGCCTGAATATATTATACAACTTTCTTTAAACATAATTGTATGCCAGTAATATTCTATTCTATTATTGTGCATCTGTATAATTGCTTTCTTGTATTAATAAAGCAGTTTTGTCCAAGTATTTTCAACGTTTACCTTAATTAGTTTTTATAAATTAATTTTATATTAAGTTCGACAAAAAAAGAGAGATAGAGAGAGAAGTAGAGACTTTCAGACATTACATAACGACGGGTAAACTATAAATTAAGATTAAAATTGATTTTTAATGTATTTATTCCAAATTATAGAAACGTTTTTCTAGTGATACAATAACACTTTAATGTAAAGTTCAATAAAAAACTGGGCCAAGGGTATTTTCATTCTTCCTCCCTTTTTATGTTTATAGTCTTTTCAGAAGACAAAGATGTTTCAAGTTACTACCCCCTATAATAAATCCTGTTTTTTATTTACTCTACTCATACTCCCTTGTCAAGACAGAATGGAATGGAATGGAAAATTCCAGTAACGTTGTTCACAATCTTGCTGTCGCCAACAAGCTCAAAATTACAATTGTTTTAGGAAAGATAAAACAATAGATAAATGTTATGTCGTTTATTCCAACATGTGTGCGTGCGTGTGTGTATATGTGCGTGGAAAGTCATTATGCCGGCCAGTAATTCGAACAATTGGTTTAGAGTTCTTCTTGGTATATCATTATGGAAAATTTAGAGACATTATTCATTCTATTTAAATTAATTTGTTGTATTTAATTTAGCTCAAAATAAATTGACGAGTAAATATATACTCCCTGAGTACAGAGCAATTTGTATTTCTCATCTTCTCATGAAACAAGATACTTTATTATCAGCTCATACTTGTACACTTGGGGAAATATATAATTGACAACTCTTTTCGCGAAATATACTACATGAATTTGTGTAGTGTATTCTCCAGTATCATCATCAACCTTTGACCTCCCCCCCCACAAATAATAGACTTAAATATAACATTTCTATTAAAATATACAGAGTTTTGATTCCTTTGTGCAACTTATGTTTAATGAGTTATATTATAATAGTGGTTTATACCAAATATAATATTGAACCTGATAAGACAGCATTGTCTATCGGTGTTTTTGTCTGTATTTGCTTGTTTTCTGACCCCAATATTATAGGCTACATATTAATTATTACGTATATAAAGATTGTTAGACTGCACATACATTAACTATTAAAGAACATTCAGTTGGTAAAAGAAGGGAACTATAAAAAAATCTCTTACAACCTTTTACTTTTCTTTGATGTTTTACTACATTTTTTCGGTTGTATTCAATGAATAGTAAACCCTATCTTACATGTATAATTTCACTAATTCAGGATACTAGAATTAATCCACCGAAATGAGGTCTTGTATATTGATGGAATATCTATTTAGCGTTTCGCCTAGATGTTTGTTACGTATTACAGCCAAACATGAAAACTAATCATTACGATAATCAGGATTAAGGTTATTTGCAACTAGGTAGAACGATGTATGGATAAGATTTTCTTGTTTTATCTTTCCTTTAAAAATGATGGCCAGGAATGTAAATTAGTTTCTGCATGGTTTCAAACCGTGGATGTGGTTACTCTGAGAAGGAATGTAGCGCGCTGCTAAAGTACTAAGTATAATAATGTGAACGAGGCATAACGGTGTAGTACTACAAAGAAATTTAAAATGAAAAATAAAATTTAAGTTACTTTCTAAAACTATCTGGAAGAATCTCTCCCCATAACAACTTCCTCACTACTACTTTTTTGGTGAAATCATCTATACCTTTTCTACTTTCATAGGGTTAAAAAATATAAAATAAATTATTATTTTCTTAACAGTTACACTTTTAATAAAATAAATTTGTAATGACAGCTCTACTACTCGGAATTTTTGGTCAAATTTGTCACAACGCTAATTCTTACTATATGTAAATATAGTTACACTGTTTTGTTCCATAGATATAATAATTATAAAATTAATTGTATTTAACCTAAAGAGTAATAGTACTAATTCGTCTGTTTTATGTTAGTAATTAGGATTTACAATAATAATTTAATTGAATGTATTAAAACAAACAAGGAGCAAGGTGCTTACTGTTCACATCACACTAATTGTTAATTATTTTCTTATTTTGATGTTATCATTATTATTATTTTTACAGTTTTATTTTCTTAAGTAATCTTTTCTTTTTTTTATCGTAGAAAATATATTTTATGCAGAGTTTAAAACAGCACAAAATTAAACGATACTCAACTCTTTTGCGAGTTGTTTTTGTTGTGAAAATAGATGTATTTTTAATGTATTGACTAATTAGCAATCATGCTTTGATTGGCTAAGTCAATTTAAGAATACAATTAAACATTATATTTGTTTACAGGTTGTGATCAGCTGTTTTTTTTTTGGAACGTTTCCATGTTGACGTGGGGACCTTGAGTGTATAACAAGACTTTCGTGTGCCAGATTGTGTAATTTTGTTACATCTGAAATTCTTTCTTTTAAAATGACGCGCATAGACAAATTTAACGTAAAGGTTAAGGTCCTGTGAAACAGCCTATTCAAGTAACGAAATGAGACAAGTTTTTTAAAACGTAAAACCTTTAAAAAATATATACATATTTTATTTTTGGGATGCAACAATATTTCAATTATATAATAAATAATTATAAACCATAATGAATAAACCATCTGGCATGTAGCTGACACGATTACATAATAACACGCGAATTTGTTGTGTCTTTGTTTTTTCCGCAAACGAGTTCTAGAGTTAGTTATTTATGCAAATCAAAGAATTGCAAAAAAACAACTTATTTTATGCTCGTGTTGGCTCTAAATATGATGGAACTACCAAAAAAAAAAAAAAAAGGTTTCAAAGAGGAATAAATTTAATTTTCACACTATTTTTCCTTAATTTTAACTAATTGTAAAATAACTATTTTGTTTAAAATATTGAGATGTCACTATTTGTCTCCAGTAGTTTTATTAACGGTTTGATTCTATACGAAAGAACTATAATATAGACTAATTTAGAACAGGTGCAGATCAAATTATGCACACACAGATCATATGTAAATCAAGGAAAACACGAACGATTGCATTGAATGCACTACCACCTGGGGCTGAACTACTACGTCTTGTCATATGCTAAACAAAACCAGTTTCTTATAAAAAGTAGAGCCATCAACTTTCACAGTTTTATTCATAAAATCTTATCCTTAATTTTTATCAGATTTGAATTATTTTTGCTTAATCGTTACTATTACCTCATATGTACAACTATATGACTATTCGTAGTAATCAATTCATTTCATTTACCCAGGTTGAGAAATAGTTTTTTTGTTACAAATTTTAAAAAATTGCATACTACGTTTTGGGCTGATCTTAGGTTTTTTTAGTGTTATCCCCAAACTTTAAAAAGTGATAATATCACCATACCATTTTGCTGTGAATAGCTTGTGGATAAAACTTGACACTAAGATTGTTATTGAAATTGAGATTCTTCTCGCAAGATAATAAAGCAAGTAACTTATTGTATGTTTATTTAAATGGTATATAGAGACTTCTAAACAGTCCTTTCTTTTGATTTACGCTACTGTCGTTTAGTACACATAAAGATATCTTCAAACTTTACATATTAACATTATGAAAAACATTGATTACTACATGTAAAACATGCACTTAAACATCTAATGTAAAAACACGAACTTACTGTTAGGCATAAAACGAAGCGTTTTCGAAAATATGTTTAAAGAACTTGTTTAATAGTTGCGAAACTGAGCCTTTATATCAAAATTGAATAAAATAGTTTTTTAGTGAAATATTACCGTTGAAGTAAAATGGTTTTAGATTGAGGATTGTATTTTTAACGAAGTGAAGTCAATCCGAACAATACTGTCTGATTATGAAAATCTAATTTGTAAGGAAATTTGTGTTTTAGTTTTTCAATATTTTTCAATGAAGTTTTTCGTATGTTTCAACTTATAAAATATAATTATATAGGTTGTAAAAATTACCGTAAGTAAAAAAAAAAAAATAAAATAAATAAATCAAACCAAGGACACCACAGAATTATACACAATTAAGAATTATTCAAAAGACATATTATTATTTTTGTTTTTGTTATAAGTTAACATTAAACTTCACAATTTAAGTTACCAAAAACTTAAGGAGTCAATGTTGTACAAACAATAGACTATATTAAGTTGAAAATATTTTTGAAACATTTTGATAAATTTAGTTAGCGAGTTTCACTTTACTTTAAGCTGTAAAATTCGTTATAATTTATAATAGATTTTACGTTTTATAAGGTTAACGACATTGCAGAAAGTTGCTCTTTTCAATGCTTGCTCCAGATTAACTGGTTATAGGAGATATGATTCTTGACTCGTAGTAATGGAAATCTTCAAAAATAAACCTTTCCCGAGAAACGAGTGAAACTTTGTAATTCCATGAACTTTGTTATTTGACAGAAGTGAGTTGTGACGCTATCTATAAGATAATGGGCGGAACCTCGCAGACCGGCACAATTAATTATGTGTGTAGATTTATTTTGGATATGGTTTTATTTAAAAGCGTCACAACATAACAAAGACACTATTTTCCTTCTGGGATATCCTCTAGAACATGGTATAATATTCATATAACTTATACATATGCATAAATGAATTAAAGTAAATAAATATTTAAGGTTTTATTGTTGATGCGTTTAAAGAAGAGCGAGGTCTGCTGATCACTGATTCAATAGTTTAAAAATGTATCAGTAATTACCAAAGAAAATGAACCACAAATAGGAAGTTAGAAGCCAAATTTTTTCGCCTGTAATTTGCAGAGATAAAGTCATAATTAATAATTTTATTTTTTATTTTTTTTATTTAAAAAGTTGCATTCTTGATTAAAAATGAGGAGAAAATTACAATACTTCATAGAATTCTATAATAAAATTAATTGGAAAGCAATCGTAATAGTTACTTTTTACCTATGAATTCTTGTGATTATTAACTGCGAGCTTAGATTTGTTTAATTGTTATTCATAATAATTTATATTTCACATTACAGAAACGCATTTTGTATGATTAAAACTATTTCAATCAGTATATTTTTCAACTAAATATGAAATAGACTTGAATAACGCTTAACTATTTGTTTTACCGATATTTTCAGATAAAATCAGTTGCCGGCAGGTGCTCAACATCATGGTCTTCTTCGGTTTCATGGTCAACTACATGCTTCGAGTAAACATGACCATTGCTATAGTAGACATGGCAGTCCCTGCCAATAAGACCGACAGTACAAACAGCAGCCATGTCGTATCCGAATGTTTTGTGAGCGAACCGGAACGTAACGTAACGATTGGAGAAGCTGTCAAGGAGGAAAAGGTAGGTACAAGTCCAGCTCAATAACATCCTAGTTGATTGTGTTTATCTCTAGTAAACATTTCTCTGTAATGAATTGCATAGGAGAGCTGACTGGTGGATCAGTGTGGTAGCTGGGTTTTAACAGTAACGGAAGACTGCAATATAACTCTACAATGTAGAACGTTCAGGAAAAAGTCCAAACAAACTGATGGTTCCTGAGATTAAAATAATCGATTTAGCCCGATTGACTTAAATAAAAAAAAATATATACAGTTTTGATTATCTAAACCTACAAATTTTAAAAATGAAAAAAAAAAAAAAAACTTTAGATTTTAGTTCAATTCGAAAATTCATTCCTGGTGCACTTTAGGTAGGGTAATGCTTTATTTTAATTTGGAAATTTTGTAATTATTTTGCCTTAATATTGGTCTAGTTTTAAGTTGATATAGTTATGAAATACGACAGTCTTGAAGGGCGGTATGGTAATAAATAAACGTGGAAAAAACATTGCACTAACTTTCTCACTATCACATTCCGAAAGATAAATATGAATTAACCAAAACTATTAGAAATAAAGTGAAAATGAACTATGGACCCTGTCCTTGAAAACACAATTAATCGATTGTCATAAACGCGTCCTCAGCCTAATAGTATTTTATTAAAATCCAGCTTTTAATGACAGCAATCAAGGTTCATTTTTTTATTGTTTTTGTTGACATTTTGATCATTGGGTTTTATTTGAGTCCTCAGATACTATATTTGAGATAAATTTCATCAAAATCGTCAGACATTTTGAGAAAGTATTTTTTAATGGCAACTAGCTCCAAATGTTGAGTTATGTAAAAATGGAAGCAGTCCCAAGTTATGGCTAAAATATCAAATTTGATTGAAGTCGGGTATCATGTTTTGGATGTAGAGCAGTGCACAGCGAAAATATATTTTTTTGGATTCGGAGGACTTCAAAACTGTCGTTATACCCGTAATAACTCGACATAAATCGTTTAAGGCTCAAAGAAAGTTCGGTTGGCAACTGGTGAAGGACAGATGGACACACGATGCATGTTATGTCGAATGAATTACAAATTAACAAATCACTGTTAGTCAAAGTGGACACATACTAGTTTACCTTCCGTTTAGGCAAGACAGTTCTGTCGACTTAAAAAATATATCTTACACAGCTTTGTTTTTGTAGACTAATTTTTTTGTTTATTAAAGACTCTTTTCTCATGGTTGGTGTTGCTCTTGGACTATTTACACTGCTATACGAGTGTAGCGAGAGCAGACTATTTTAATGTATAAAGAGTTTATGTTTTAAGTATATGCTATTTCGGTGACGTCGGGGCTGAGTTGCCTTCACAAGGGTAGCGATACTCTAAATTATGAAATTCATTCAACCTATATGAGGGTTGATTTACAGGACAGGGTTGGGTAAATATTGTGACGTTAAATATATAGGCTACTTGCATCTCCATTAAATTATGTCAATGAAAACATTGTATCGATATTTTTTAGAATTTTTGTTTTTAAATTATCGTGGGGCTCTTAAAAATTAGTTGATATAATACACATTAAATAACTATGTAACAAATATATTATATATATAATAATCAATTTTTTTATAACAGGATATTTTTAAAAAGTGTTAGGAAATTGTATTATTCTGTCATAATTTATTAAACCAATGCACGAGTTAGATTGGGATTATTTTTGATGGCGAAGATAAGAAATAATTTTTATAGTGTGAATAAAAAGGTGAAAGTTGTTTGAATTAATTTTCTAAACTGTAAATTCGCCATTCTCGGATTCTAAGAACATTCTTTAAGAATGCACATTATAACTTTAATTGATTATTTATAATTTAACAAAATGAAAAGGGGGAAAAGGAAATAGACGATCTGGTAACTAGTAATTTCATATTATAGGAACGTAGTAATGAAACTAATAATGCAAATTTTGACTCTAAATGATAATTTAGTGTAAAAGGAGGAGATAGAAAGTTGACTCACTGGTAAACTAGTCATATCTAATTCTAAAAACGCAGATATAAAGTTGCACATTTTAACTAATTATTTATTATTTATCACAAAAAAATTAATAAAAAAATAAACTTAATCATTTAGATAATAAAGGTTAACTCGTCGATAAAGATACATTTTGTTATTTTGTGTGTGTCTATTTATAATTTTATCTCTTTATGATAATGATAAAGATACTATCTGACAGATTAAAAAAAGGAAAAATAAATAATGTTGAATCATTTATTGTTCTTATTAGTTTCTGTAATAGTCGAGCATGTTAGACTATAAACAAGGCTTTGAAGAGTCCATTTAGCATCCAAATTAAATTTTAAAAAAACCAACTAACTGTATTAAATTGTAGCGTAATTTTAGTAATTAATTAGCGTAATGAGGTAAAAAAACCCTTGTTTTGAATTGGTTTGTACTTGGAGATGCCTCTGAAATTACTGCTCGAACATTGTTGGTTTTACCATGAAATTAGTGACATAAGCTAACATAATATGCTTTAAGATTACCTAATAAATTTTCGCAGTCAATAAGTCACACATATTTTAAAGAAATTGCTTCAAATTTAATTTGTATTTACGTTTGAATATTATAGGTTAAATAGTTGTCTTTAATTTAATTATGAAATTATCTCGTCTAAAATAACATCTTTCTCTCTTATTACGCTTAGATTTATCAGTTGAGTCTGAATCAATAGAACACTAGAGAAGGAGACAGAAAAAGAAAGTGATAGTAGCTCAGACAATTCTAGAGTCAATGTTTGGTCTAGGTTGAAAGGTCAAGTCACAAACAAGAAACTATGATACTCTCTTGTTCATACCGTTGTCATTGTATCTGCAGTGTTAGGTTAAATATTTTTATTCAGTACATTGAAAATTTTTAATTAAGTTATATTTTCAACAAAAACTGTATTTTAATGTCTGTGTTATTTACACGTTAAATAAGATGATAAGTGTATTATTTTATGTAGTGTATATATGATTTAATACTTAGAATTTTCCTTGACTTTCCGTGGATTCAGATCTAGAATATACAACTTAGTAGCCAGGTTCATACTTTAATACACCACATTTCCTTCCACACATTATCGCAAGAATTTGTTTATAGTGATTGCATTGCACAGGTAGGGATTAGGGTTATCTGGGCTCTTAGAAATTGTGTAGTAAACTAGCATTGCAGCTCTTGAATCAAACACGCGCTGTAAAAAGACTTATTGGTTTGAAACAACAGTGTAATTGATAAAGCTTGTTATTGATAACAGTGTATCCTTAGATATAATAGGGCTTTATTTACTGTACTGTACATTATCAAGCTTGAAAATCTTGAACCAATATGCCAAGACAAAAACCAACTAAAATCGTTTTAAGATAAATTTTACAAGTTGACGGTAATCATCATGCTACTTACCCAGCTCTGTGAGTCAAAATAAAACCTTAAAATGGTTTATAAAATTTTGTACAATCAATACGTAACCTACTGCGATTGTAAGAAATGTGTTAGAATCCTCTTAGAAAAATTTTAAACTAATAATCTTAATGTTTGTGTCTCACTGCTAACGTGCTGGTAAATTAGGTGAACAGCACGTCGCAAATTACTTTTTCGGCCAATAAATGAAAACACGTGAACAGCTTGTTGAATTTCAGTGCCTTAATCCATGTAGTAATGATAATAATAGTATACACGTCATATTACACAATATTAGTCAAAGATACGAAGTTTTAAAGAAATTATATTGGTTAACGCATAAATGACGTTATGTTAAAAATAAATATTATAATAAAAAAGCTTAATCTCATTAACTTATTTTATACAAATGTTTCCTAATGAAAGAACTCATTAAAGGAATTGAGATTAAATTTGATTGAGGACTTTCCACCTGTTTAAATAAGGGCCTACTAAAATAACAGCTGTTGTGTTGGGATGAATGGCATGGTCGTAGAACGATTGACACACATTTTTAGCCGATTTGGGATAGCACGACTGGCACAATCATTAGAGGGGATTAAGAAGGGTCAACCTGTAAGGTTCGGAAAGGCACGATTGGCACAACCGCCCGGCCAGGTAGTAGCAGCCAGGTAGCCAGAATTGTTTTGACTGGTACTTTACACCTAACCTAACCTAACCAAGTAATTTTTAAGTTTTGGTACACAATCTATTTTTTAAATTTAATACGTACTGAAAAGCACGTTACAGTATTAAATATGTTTATAATCATATTCCTTTATTTACGAACAAAGCCACTTTTAAAAATATACAAATAAAATATACAGTAAAAATTAATTCTAAGTAAATTTGAAAATAGGTGATATACGGGCAAATGACTGTCGTAAATTCATAAGTCATTGCTTTTTATTTCCCCAAGACCCTAAAAGCAAAACATTTTGATTTCACGTTTATGGCATCAGGAAATAGGAAAAGTGATTTTCAACATGCCGTCATAAAAGATTTTCAACATAAAAGTGGATTTATGAATTTTCCTTTTTGCGAGTCTGTTTTAATATTATTCATTGTAGAAAATCGTACAAACGGCTCTCAGAATATGTAAATGTTTTGAACGAATGTATGTTAGAATTTTTTGAAAATCGGGTATGATAAAAAGAAAAAAATGCAAGTCCTAGTTACATAGTTTATTTATTTAAATATACGTAAACAGAAATAATGGTTAACCAAACACTGCGAGTCTTGAGTATACTTTATTTTAGATTTTGTGTTAATAGTTAGGCCACTCAAGTGTATTACCTACTTAATTTTACAAACTAAGTCATCGCAACGAACCTTGGCCTAGTTCTACTGTTGAAAACACAAGCAGTAGATTAAGTAAGACCTTCTAATTATCTAGATCGTTATTAGTTAAAATAAATTTCTTCCTTATATTGTGTGAAGTTCTTATGTCACTTTAACGTAAACGTTAAAGTTTAATGATTAACTAACTCTCAGAGATATAAACATGTGTCATTAAGTTTGGAAAGCATTGAAACAGGGAGAGTCGGTATGTAACATATGTCTTCTGGAATAAGCTTTCAAGTATGGAAGTGAGAGAGGATGGTACAGTATTCAGGAGACATCTCATGGCAGTAAAACCACATGGCCAGAGAAGGCTAAAATCGTGACCGAAATTTTGTAGAAAAATAATACGATATCTTTGAAAAAGTGTAAGTTTCGTAAATTTTTAGGCTATATTGGTATAGATAACGATAATGGGTCTATCTTATATACTTACGGCCGGCTTCTTGGTTTAAGATACGTAACTCGTATGATAAAACTTGTAATATGAAAGACAATATATTTTAATATTGTACTGAATGTCTAGATTGAAAGAATTCATAACAAAAATATTGAACTTGGAAACTACGATTATTTGCTACAGCCTATGTATTCACCAATTAATTACTTTAAACCATTATAAACAATGGTGTGTTATCTCACATAATTGTTTCAATAAATTGCACGTGGGCATCTTTATTGGTACCATACACATCTACACGGTAATCGACCTCATTTCATGTTTCTTCAAACATGTTCTGTTCGTGTTACCATAGCATCATCGTCCCTTATGCGGGCATTCAGGTGTTAGATGTTGTTAATCTTGACCTGCTAATCAATATTTTCTTGGCAAAATACCATAGACAAACTCCATTGGTGGTAATTCTGACAACTTAGGAGGTCAAGCAATTGGTCCGCTTCTGTCGATTTATCCAAAACTTGTCATTCTTCTCTGTGATGCACATTGAACGTTTGACTAATAAACACCTTCCGATTTATAATGTTATTCTGGTTATCTTTCGTCCGGCATTTATTACGAAATTAGTAGGCCTACTCAGTTTTTCACGCTCACATGTTTTGTCCCCACTCAAACATCAAATTTGCATCTGACCTATAACATTTCGAAATGTTTCTGGTGAAATTTTATGGGCGGTTATATTTTAACAGATAAGCTCCTTTAAAACCTTTTACTAATTATAAAATCACGTTTATGGTTTATGGTAGTTAACTTAAATAGTTCTGTATCATCAATTTATTATTAATTGCCCAAGAAATACTATATCTTATACGCAATATCTTATCCGTGTAGTTACCCGAATTTTTGGCTTAATTAACTAATAAAAATACGATTATTTTAACTAAATAAATTCTCATAGATTTGAAAACAAAGATATGTTTAGTGTTCAAAATGAAAACTCGATTTTTTTACAACAACTTTATGTAAATTCTCGTTTAATATTTAATATTGGAAGTACTAAGGTTAAGTGTTTAAAAAACTTAATTCAGTAATAGTATTTTTTATTTTATGTTTTGGTAATAACTATGTAGATGATGTTGGGTTGACACATGGCAACTTTTTAATAAAAAAAGAAAACATGATTTTTGTTGCGCACAGAATAAAATACTAATTCATTTGAGTTATTTGTATTGCGTATTTGTCTATCTTGTATTATGTGCAAGAATTATACGTTTGCTAAACTTTTAGCCTTCTGTAAAGAATTTTTTTTAAGAGACCAGAGTTAACCTGAGATTTTTCAAATATTTTAGTATTGGTAAAGTGGTTAATAGTATATAAGGCGTTAGGTAAGCTCGAGGTGTGAATCAGTCACATTCTTAGCATCTCTTATTATAGTAGGCCCATCGTAGCTGAGCGCACGACAACACTCTACTAGCCGTCCTTACAACATTATCTCTATTCCTACTTTAAATTGGCGCGACACACATGTAAAACATATCATATGATTGTTATATATATATATATATATATATATATATATATATATATATATATATATATACTTTAAATGTGTGTTAAGACTATAGTGTCTTATGACATTTATTGTCCAATGAATTTGTCAGAGCGCTAAACTAAACAAATGGATAGTCCGATGTTTTTAGGAAAGTACCTCTCCTCGCCCCACCCCCACCGGACTGACCTGGCGGGCTTGTGCACAGTTAGCGCGGGCCAACTGTAATCTCAACCTCTGACATCTCCCCCTCATCCCATATAGACTCAATAACGTATTTAAAAACTGGAATTACCGAGGAATAACTTCATGAATTCTTTCCTTCTTGCATTTAGTTTGAAATACTACATTCACAAAAATTACGAACAATATAAATATAATTAAGAGTCATATTCTTGATAACAAAAATGTATATCAATGACTTATAACAATGAAGATATAGAAAGTCTTATGTTTTTAAAATGAACTATTTTTCCTTTAATAGTGTCAGGGTCGGAATATAACAAGAGTTGACCTGACAGGGAAGATGAAATAGAGAGATCTAACCCAATACGATGAAAGATGTAGATACAGCTAGAATCCTTCAGAATCGGCACTCCCGTACCACTATAGTAAAGCCCATAGGGTATACATAGGATAATGGACTTTTTAAAACTATCTGATCACAGGGTGGTACTAAACAATGCTGTATGAAATTTTACAATCCATAATTTGAAATATAAATTGTCAACTTGCAATAGAGTAATTTAGTTGTGAAATCTATATTTTATTGATAATTAGCAAACTTTCATATTTTATTATTTAAAATGTATATTTTTCCTGTTAACTTGGACAAAATTAGCATTCTACGATTATCGATCAGGTTGTAACAAATTTTAAAATGCAAATATCTTTTGTTCTTGTTAATAATGTGATTTTATATTAACTATGAATTGTTATTCACTTGCTAACGAAAGACGTTATCTTTCCTCTTTTCAAAGACAAACAAATTGGTAGCACGTTGGTGATAATTTTGCATTAACATACGAACAATGAGTTGCATGTATTACGTTGTATATCAACTGTAGTTTATACTTTATCGAAATACGGGAGATTTCAACTATGATTAGGAGAGGATAAATTATTTTAAAGTCACCTTTTTAGTATAATTTATTAACAAAATACTTCAAGATAAGAGGTATTCGAGTGATTTTGAAGCTAGGGTTCAATTTTACAAAGGTAAAATAATTAAATATATGTGTACGTTGTTGTTTACAGCCCGTATTTATGTTTAAAATTTACTTTAATGGATTCTAAGTTTAGTTGTTTCTATTAAAACAACTTATTTTTCCTTCCAAAAATATAGATTTTAAATAAATTTAATGAATATATTTCTTGATTTGTAATTTCAACATTATCTTTATTATTTGTATGAAGTGATTTCATTGTGTTTGTGGTAACTGTTCATACAAAAATGTAATGATTTCTTATCGATATTAGAATACAGAAAGGAGGACAGATCACAGATAAACAGTTTACAAGAATAACGAGTTGAGGCCTCGTTATTGGATAAAAATAACTTTCGATATTTCAAATAGTCAGCAACCTCCTGTGTGTATAGCCTTGTCGATGTCCATTTGTCAACTAAATAATATAACCATTTACCAATGTTTTTAAGCGAATATTTTTGTTACAGTTTTGAAAAGTTTGTTGATTCTGTATTCATATTTAAATTAGGTTGAAAATATTTATGTGTAATTATTGAAAAATTCTTGATCTGTCAAAATTAATTCTCTTGTTTATCCGTGTTGTTTTCCCCTTGTATTTCCTTAAACTCGCTGTCATTGGTGACATATTGTTGCCGATTTTAATGTTTATAATTTTATTAACAAATAAAACACTTGTCAGGAAATTGACACTATTTTCCTAATCTAGTAAGTTGATTAATTTTTGTCATGAAATTATTTTGTCCAGAATATATTGTTGACTAATGTCATTTTTATATAAATGGAACCAAAATATAAATACACAGTTAAATACAAATTATTAACAGTTTTAATTAATAGATTAAAGTTTTAGGTATATTTGAATTCAGAAGGATGTAAAAAGGAAAAAAAAAACTTTACCCAAGCTTAAGGCACGTCATAGTTGTAATGTGATGTATATTTATTTTGAATGTAGCTAAGATATAATATTGTATTTTCAGAAATAAATAATAGTTTGATTTCAATGAAAGGACTTAGCGACCTTTATTAACTTCTTCACTTTTAGTAAGAGTTTACTTCATGGTCCAAAGATTCCGGTTTGGAAACTAGAATCTTTTAATCTGTAAAGGTACCATTTAATGACTAAATTTATTCAAATGTATTTGTATGCAAGCTTTTACATTATGTTCAAATTATAGTAAGAAAGGTTTTTTAGACATCTTTTAGACGACCTTGGTTAGTTTAATAGTTGGCATGTTGTAAACCGCAGCCAATAAATTATTTTTTATTACAAAGTCAAGGTTAAACTGACTTTAAGTCTAGATAATAAAGACGCTAAAAGACTTGTACTAACAAAAATGTCTTTTCAATGAATGTTCACGGACATCTTTATCTCTCTTTACAGTACTCACTCTGTCGTAAATATTTATGATTGAAAAAAACTTTAGGAAAATGCCAATTACTTTATTTATAATGTTAAATGGAGTGAAAATCTATAGAAGTGTAAGTAAAAGTAATTATCTTGTGCTAGTAATTGACCGAGCGAGCGAAGTACTGTTTCAACTAGACTATTTGAAATTTAGTCTGTTTGTTACGCAGTTATGTTCAAATATATTTACCATTGCGATTTAGAATGAAGTTCTTTGCCGAACTATGTAACAAGGTTATTTATTTTGTTTTCTATTGTAAAATGGCAGCGACGGTTCCATGTCATAGACGGCGGGTCTTCAGAGTACGATTACAGCGCGCCCTCTTAGAAATATAATGGCGTGGATGAAGCTTAACTTGCAGTCTTTAATCAAAATTAGGTCTACTTGAATGAGAAATAAAATTAATACTGTTTTCTAAAATTTTGTCGCAGGAAGTTTTTATTTCAACTAAAAAAGTTCCTCACTTATATTTTCAATTATATGAATTAAAAAATTGTAGAATTTCATTGCCGTATAAAAATGTTAAAAATATTATTATTAAATGTCAATTACATTGCTTATTCTATTTAATTTCCTCGCAAGTGTGATTTTTTCATCTGTAACTTGTACATTAATGAGTTATAATAAAATATAAATGGTAGTCAGATTGTTTATGCTTTCAATGATTTGTGTCACCAGCCACTGAAGCCCACCCGTGTTGAGGGTTGAAGTCCGCTTTACAGCTAAGGCGGTCAGCATTCCAGGGCTTATATACAATTATTTTTACAGTATAGTATTTACTACCACTGTGACCTCAAAGAAGGATAAAACACAGTGCCAGAAGTAAACCATTAAGTTTTATTATTTCTCACTGTGAGTTATGTTTTGTTCCAGTGTACAATAGCTGAAGTATTTTGATTACCGTTACTTCTTGTATTGTCACGTCCTGTGTTAGCCAGGTTGTGTTACAAGAATGATTTATTGAATACATTAAAACATCAAGAAACACCAATAGTTATAAATTATATATTATAATTAAATCAGTGTACTGAATAACACTATAGCCAATATAATCTGTATTCTGAAAAACAAGCAATAATTTAAGAGTCGAATTTTGTGAAGTAATTATATAATTAGTAACATTTACAAATTTTGAGTGATTAACATTGTATAACATAACTGTAATAGAATAATGTAATTTACTAAAGTACAGGACACCGTAGAATAAAGCTTCATTCAAAGTTTCCAATTTAATTACAAATTTGTAATAATTAGGTCGTCTACTTGCTTACGCTTTAATTTTAACGCCCATTGCAAAGGGCGTATCCTTTACATGGTTATTAAAGTGTAATAAAATCCTGGATTATTCAGTCCGTTGACCGAGGTACTCGGTGAAAGTAAAGCTTGTAAACATGTCGATGTACTTTAGTAAATATATATAATTTGCTTCACCAGTTGTTCCATAACGTATTAATAATTACACGATACTGTTACACTATTAATCATTTCTCACTGGGTTAACAGCTTCTTTGAAACCAGACTTTAGAGGTTATGTCATAACACATCCATCGCTGTTTAATATTCAATCACTCATGCAAATTAGTTTGGAATTTAATATTTTTGTCCATATATTTCACAACGTAACAATTCACTTTTCTTTTCGTTCTTGCGACCTTCAAACTCCAAGGAGAGATAGAAATTAGGCATTTCTTTTCACATGCAAATTAGTCTTTAATTTAATATTCTTATTCACGTATCTCACAACGAACAATTAATTTTTTTTTTGAGACCTTCAAACTCCAAGGAAGGATAGAAATTAGGTATTTCTTTTCTCATACAAATTAGTTAGTAATAAAATTTAGTATTCTTATTCACGTATCTCCCAACTTAACAATTAACTTTTCTTTTCGTTCTTGCGACCTTCAAACTCCAAGGAAGCAGAGAAATTAAGCATTTCTTTTCACATGCAAATTAGTTTTTAATTTAATATTCTTATTCACGTATCTCACAACGTAACAATTAACTTTTCTTTTCGTTCTTGAGACCTTCAAACTCCAAGGAAGCATAAAAATTACGCATTTATTTTCACATGCAAATTAGTTTTTAATTTAATATTCTTATTCACGTATCTCACAACGAACAATTAACTTTTCTTTTCGTTCTTGAGACTTTCAAACTCCAAGGAAGCATAGAAATTAAGCATTTCTTTTCAGATGCAAATTAGTTTGTAATTTAATATTCTTATTCACGTATCTCGCAACGAACAATTAACTTTTCTTTTCGTTCTTGAGACTTTCAAACTCCAAGGAAGCATAGAAATTAAGCATTTCTTTTCAGATGCAAATTAGTTTGTAATTTAATATTCTTATTCACGTATCTCGCAACGAACAATTAACTTTTCTTTTCGTTCTTGAGACTTTCAAACTCCAAGGAAGCATAGAAATTAAGCATTTCTTTTCAGATGCAAATTAGTTTGTAATTTAATATTCTTATTCACGTATCTCGCAACGAACAATTAACTTTTCTTTTCGTTCTTGAGACTTTCAAACTCCAAGGAAGCATAGAAATTAAGCATTTCTTTTCAGATGCAAATTAGTTTGTAATTTAATATTCTTATTCACGTATCTCGCAACGAACAATTAACTTTTCTTTTCGTTCTTGAGATCTTCAAACTCCAAGTAAGGATATAATATACGCAGTTCTTTTCTCATACAAATAAAAAGCAACGTGGGAACAGAAGTTCTGTTTTAACTTGACCATTTGGCATTTCTTCTGTATATACTCGTACGCCTGTTACGGACGCAATCGTTATTCAATTTAAAAATGAGAATTTTTGCAGCCAAGCTGAATAATGTTTTAAAAAAAAGATTTAAAATGGTGGCTACCAAAACAGTTAGTGTACCGAGGTATGGACGACGCGGACACGACTAGGAATAAAGCGCGCAATCCGAAGAATTAAATATTATGGTGTGAAAAAAGCATAAAGTAAAAATTAAATTTGAATTGTTTTCAAGGGTAAGATTTTACCTGATCAACAAATTTAAAAGCGTCCTCATTCACTAATTTTATTATGATTTCATTTATATAAATTAAAAACTGTTTGAGTTTCAAAATGCTAGGTGTTGAGCCTTCTTCAGTTAAGGCGGTCAGGATTCCTACATCTACGGGTACATCATAATATTTACACCATTTTGATCACGTTGAAGTATTTGTTTCGTTCAAGTATATAGTACTAAGCACTAAGCAGGAACCAGATTAGGTTTACAAGAACGATTTATTAAACATTTAAGGAGCGTGGATTACTGATCACAGTAAAATGTTTTCTTTACCAATCAGAATAATAATCTAAACCTAACTCCAAATATAGGCCTACTCAGCTGCTAATAATCCCAAATTTAACGTATTGAACTTAGAAGGGGCTACATTGTAGTTTATACCTATGTAATAATAGTTTTAACATCTTTATTGTACTTGGACGTAATTTTAAAATTTAGTTTTATAAATTCTTTGAATTGACTAAGTTCCCATCTGAATGACTTTGGAGGACATCCGTAGTTTCGACATTGCCGGCTATTTCCTCTACCTCTGATAACGGAAGCACACCTGTGACATGATGACGTGCCCTTGACTGAAGGGAGGAGGACATGTTGTAAAGGTCATATTATAGGCGTTAATTCCATGTCATGAAAAATTGTTAGAGAAAAATTTAACGATCCTTTAATAATCCAATAATTAAAAAAAAAAAATATTAGTGTTTGCATATTTAAATGTTTTCTAGAGGTCCTATAAAAATAAATCACTAAAATTCCAAGATGCTTGCACCATATAGCTATGACGCAGTTGAAGTTTGTTTTTTTTTTACATAGTTACATATGATTTGAAGAACGATTTGAAAGTTTATCATTCTGAGAAATGGTTACAACAGGTTAATGTCGAAGTAATTACTTTAATGATATGTTAAAACAATTAATTGTTCGTAGGAGTAAATCCTTTTGAGTAAAAGATTGGAGTAGTATGTTGCAGTATGAGTTTTGCTCTTCCCATAACCTAACCTAACCTAACCTTTTGTTACTTCATTCTCCTACACAACACAGTTAGAATATTTTATTCACGGTCAGCTATTTCCATTGATTTAAGTTTCTTTTATTTATTTATTTTTTTGATACAAATATATGCCGATAAATTGTAATTGTCTGGTTAAAATACTGAAAACAAATTTTTTAATTATATTGAAGTTTAATCTTTTGTAGTATAAGTTAAAATCTGGTTGTTCGTTTGAGATTAAACCATTCTCTGAGTTTATTTATAAAAACTTCTTTTACGTTTAATAAATCTTAACGTTTCCCCTACACTAAAAATATAGTTTGAATCGAGGTATGATAATTTGGAAATAACCATGACAAATATAGAATATTTTGAGGTTTTGGCTCTACTTCTCTTTTTGTCACTGAATCCAAGAACGTTCTCACTCATATCTAGAACTATTTTATACAAAATTCAATAAATATTTATTGAATTCTTGAGATCTGGAGCTAGTTTTCATTTTTCATTTCTGGAGGTAACAGGGGTTGTATTCCTTACTAATAGTTATGTCATCTTTAAACACGAGACTGCCAATGATTAGACTCTACTTTATCGAGCATATTCTCCAAATTTGGAGGATTTATTCATACAAAATGTTATGCTCAGAGCACATGCTTATATTTGTATTTGAATATATATCAGCATGAGATCTTTTTATTCCTCTAATTTGGAGCATTTGCTCCAAAAAAAGAAATTAACATAGAGACATAACCTCTATATGCTTAACTTTATTCATACGGGTTAATACGACAACATCGGTTTTGTTTATTATTTGGACAATACACTTAGATATCTATCTTCCAATAGAATTATCTAAAACATTGTGTCATTTCAAAGTAATATCTGTTATTTAAACTATCCAAACAAATAAATATATCTGAGTAATTATTTCTGTATCAACAGAGTCTTCTAGAATATAAAAACAATTTAAGTGACATTACCTGTCTTGTAAATATATATTTATAAATATAAAACCATATTTGGTTAATGTCTTTTGATTGTTGTTTCGCCACTTTCATTTTTTTTTTGTCATTTAAAGGACCACCAGTTAGAAAACGTGTGTTATCGTTTTGCATTATGATCGGTTTTAATTATGGAGACCCTCTGTGGTTAATATTAGAGAAAAGTATCTACTACGGAAATGTAATGTAGCTTATAGGTGATTAAAACTTTATAACTGTTGTTTACATAAGCTGATTTGTTTTCCTCAACCACAGACGAGATGATAGGCTACTCTTGTCTGTGCTGTTAGTTTCAGAATCCTCTCATTAGCCACGTTTTAGTTGTTGCTCACGATACGGTCACAGTATCTGGAAATTAATAAACAGGGAAGGTAATTTATAACGGTGAAATTGCAATTTTACAAGTGATACAATTTTGTAGTTGGGTAATGGCGTAAAACAAGGTTATTCAATAGCGTTTAATAGAAAATCAGCAAAAACATCTGTTTCACTAATTTGTTCTAGTTAGCACAAATTTAACTAATGTTGACAAATTTCATCGTGCACAGTAACACAGCTGTTACTAAGTTCTGCTAGTAGGTCATATTACTGTTAATTTGAGTTTAAGAATGAGTATCATTTTTGTAAATGAGGGAAACAATTTTTAAAATATTGTCAGTGTCCTTATTTTTTGAGTCATTTAAAAATATTCTTCTGTCATAGGCCTATGTTTCTTATCGAAATGAGTGGTCCTGAACTAAATTTATTTCAACTGACTTAATTTAACTCTACTTGTCTTGTAAACATCTATTTATAAAAAAATTAAAAATCACAATTGGTGAATTAATTTTGATTGTTTTGTTTTCATTGTTAAAATTATGATTAAGATTATACAGATAACAATTTATTTGATTGCGTTGTTCTTCGAGTTTTAAAATCGATGAAAACCTTCAGTTAATATCTTTACTATGGAATAATAAAAATATATAAATTTTTGAAAGAATTTAATCCTGATGGTGCATAACACTTTGTTTTCAATAGTAAGACAGCCAATTATTAATATTAAATTAATTTTAGAGTTTAAAAATATACAATTAAGGAACTATAAAAATTGCTAATATACCTTAACCTACAAAAAAGTTTGAAACTTACATTCTAAAAATATTGATGTGTCGAGAGATTCCATTGCCCCAGATATATTGAATGTAGACGGGCCTCAGGGGCTCACTTATAGTGAGGGCAGGTGTGGCAATCCCGAGGTAGTTGTGTTAAATCTTTCATCTTTCAAATTTGTTCCTTCTTAATCAACTCTTGTTCTCTTTCGACCCCTGACGCTATTAAACTATTATGGGCTAATGGTCTGTTTGTTGTTTCCTTACTTTTTTTTATAAGACGATAACGACTGAGAGGTTTTTCACCTTTAAATAACAGGGGGGGGGGAGGTGCAATGAATATAGTAGAATAACTGTATGAAATTAACCAAGGCTGTATGTTAATCATTTACAATTTTTGGAACGTTTAAATTTAATGGCAGTGTTGAATTTGTTTGAAACTACACTTTTTACTAGGCGTATTTCATGAATTCTTAATACTTAAAAAACTCTACTAATCGTCATAGAGAAATTGTATGCAAATTGCACTGTTAGACACACGCACACACACTTCACACACACATTTTTTATTTAAGTTTAAAATACAGAATCCAGAAACATCTGCACCATTAACCAGTTTATCAGCACAATAAAATTTGTACAGCTGCCTTTACTTTAATTGGTTTCCTTTCGGAGTGACAAACCCTGTTTAATTTTAAAGTAATGAAACTTGGAATTTTGCATAATGAACTGTGATATCGTTAGAAGAGGGGGTAACCAGTTTGTAGAGGTAAATCACCTTGAATTAGGACGTAAATTGCTTTGCAAGGACAACCAGTTTGGAATAATGCCAGCACCTACTACTGCTGCCTTCTCATTGGTTGATAGGTAGACACACCTCCGGACCACGTCAAGTTTCACCGTGTTATCAATTACTGTACAGTTGTATGCTCTAATGTTACGTATTACGTAACTAATAATGTTGAATGCCATCACCAACCATTCTCCAACAGGGAATTGGCATTTTAGTTTTTTGTTTGTATTGGTCCAATGTATAAACTCAAACAAACTAATTGCTTATCAATTTGCAATTAGTTTCTTTTTATCAACTTGTGGCGTACCGGTATCTAAAAAAAGTTTCCAATCATATAATATTTGACTTTATACTTAACAAATCTTGGTAAACAAGAGTATTATAAGTACTACGTTGTGACAAATTTTGGTAAACACGAGTATTATAAGTACTACGTTATGACAAATCTTGGTAAACACGAGTATTATAAGTACTACGTTATGACAAATCTTGGTAAACACGAGTATTATAAGTACTACGTTATGACAAATCTTGGTAAACACGAGTATTATAAGTACTACGTTATGACAAATCTGGTAAACACGAGTATTATAAGTACTACGTTATGACAAATCTTGGTAAACACGAGTATTATAAGTACTACGTTATGACAAATCTTGGTAAACACGAGTATTATAAGTACTACGATATGGAAAATCTGGGTAAACACGAGTATTATAAGTACTACCTTATGATAAATATTGGGCTCATGAATATGGTTAGGCTTTTTACTGTTTGTTAAAAAAGGAGTTTGAATAGATGATAGATTAAACATCCATGAGATACTTCCTCAACACCCCCGACTTCAATCACATTGCTGCAGGATTCTCAAGTCCCACACACTTCTGTACAATCAAGGGATGCCTTAAAGCAGGTGCAGTTGTTTTTAAAAGATGCTTTGAGTTGCAGGAAACTAGGTTTATTACGTCTTCATTTGCCTTTTTTAATGAGCCGGGTACAACATGTTGTTTGTTAGAGTCTAACCCAAATCCGTATCAGATATATCTTTATCATTAATGCATTTTTGAATCTGGTAGTATTTTCGAAATGAGAGTTGCTCAGTAGCATCAGATGGAGGAAGATGCCATGTTGAATTTGGATTTTAACGACAGCCTTCAGGTAAATTGAATTTTTTTTTCTTCCAAACTTGTAGACCTACTACATTCATACAATTTCAGAATAAAATTCTCTCATACTTCTTTTAAGAGTTTTTTGTCCCTTTTTCATAAAACAGTAAAGCTTTTGTGCGTAGCTCCTCATACGTACTTAGCATTTTGTAAGTGTTGAGTTTGCCTTTTTCAAAAATAGAAGACGTAGTGTCACACCCAGTCATAGCGTCCATAAACAACACCACATTCTTCATTTCCCCAATATTTTCACGAATTTTCCTAATATCATATGTTGATGGTGTTCCAGAGGGTTTGTGGAAAAATAGTTGTTGTTTTTTACACTGAGGTAGACCTATCAGTAAAATAAAAAGATCATTGTCTTGTCCAACAACAACTATTGACCTTCCACCGTGACTCTTTGGAGTCATTTATTGCTCTTAAAACGATTTCAATATCTGTATCCTCTTCAGCTACAAATGTGGAGATATTTTCTTCATGAAGCTTCTGAACTAGCAGTACTATAAACCGGCTTTTGTTGTTTGGATTGGAAAAAAAAACTCATTTTGATATAAAGAACATTCCGTAGATAGGATGAACTTGAGTTCGATTGAAGTTCTTTTACTTCTCCGGTTATGTTCAAGCCCTTTAGTCGGGGAGTAGTCTGGGTAGCTATCAAGCACTAAATTGCAATATGTCCCATATCTATTGATTACAATTCTTACTGTAACGATATCATGATATCAATTAAATTAAACTAAATAAAATCATCAATCATGAAATCTAAAAATAAATAAATTAAATATAACTTGAATAAAATAATAAATATAGAACCATGTTAAGAAACAAATGAAGAGAAAACGGCAGATGCCGCCTGTAATAAAAATTGTACGTGCTAGGCTACAATAGCACTAAGATTTCAAGAACCTTGAGGCCAACACGTGTGTACATAACGGAATTCTTAGGGTAGCAGAGTTTTTACTAGAAAAAAAAGAGAAATCAAGGGAAAGCAGCATTATAACGGTATTTAGAAAAACGCAAGTAGAAAGTAGGTCGGCCAATCGGAGACGCTCCAAACTTAAAAAACACAACGGCAGAATTCAAAAACAACCAGTAGGAATTGCGAAAGTCGTAAGCAGAGAAAGTTGGTAGAAATCGACAAATCAGCGAACAGGGCGCGAAAAACAGTGTTTTAGAGAAGGAACATTAGAAAAGAGTTTGTTAGGGGAGTCTTACCAGAGTCGCCACGACGGAAGGTCGCGTACACAGCAAGAGTGCGCTGTGTACAAAAGAATAGTTTTTCTTTTCAGCGAGTAAGGGACAGGAAGTCTCGTTATATTTAAAGGTTTTTGATAAGTTGAAAGTAAAGTTGAATTGAAGTAAAGAAAGTTTGAATTAGTAAAGGAAATTAGATTTGGAGTTTGTGGAGTTCTTAACAAAAAGACAGATTTGGAAAAGGAGTTTAAATTCACCAGAGGAAGGAGGGACCAATCATCGTAGAACAGGCGCTGTAATTTTGGAACGACTACAAGGAAGGAGAGACAGATTTTGGGACGATTTCGAGGAAGGAGAGGCCTATTTGGAACGGCATCTGGGAAAGAGAGACATCGTTAAATACCAACGGAAAGTGTTTAAGCAGTGTGGTGTTTTGTG
The DNA here is from genome assembly GCA_963513935.1 of Aphrophora alni. Lineage (NCBI taxonomy): Eukaryota > Metazoa > Arthropoda > Insecta > Hemiptera > Aphrophoridae > Aphrophora > Aphrophora alni. The sequence goes on from OY740767.1 coordinate 100,446,891, forward strand.
TTTTTTTTTCGTTTAATAAAAGGATAAATTAAAGTTAGGTGGAGTGTAAAGTGCTAACTGACCGAGCAAGAAGGACCAGCAGATTTGATAAGTACAAAACCAATTAATTGTTAATTATTAAATTCACCTAGAATTGATTTCACTTTCGATTGAGCCATTCAAAAAAAACCAAGACCCGAGATTAAGATTTTGTTGTTTTTTTTAAATTAATTGTAAAGAACTGAGCTAGCCGAGATTAAATAAAAAGATGATCAATGTTAATAATAATTTAATGTCTTAAATAAAATTGTAAAGAAAAATATTAAACTAAAAGGAACGGATAATTTGAAGATTTTAACAAGAGTTAAAATAAAGTAAATTTGTAATTTTAAAAATTGTCTATGATAAATAAATTAATCTTAAGGAATGAATGGAGAGTAAATGTTTTCTAGATAAGTAAGTATAAATTCCATGTATATGTTTATTGCTATTGTAATTTTGTTCTTTTAAAAAAAATTAAAAGAAAGAGATTGTTTTATCCAGGTAAACGGTGTTGTTTATGAGTAATAATCATAAGTTGTTCCTTTTTAGTAGTGTTGCAAATAAATAAGTAAATCTAACATCTTAAATATTAGATTGACACGACAACGTGTGGCTTTTGTTTAAATAAATTAGTAAATTAGATTAAAATTTATAGAACATCCTAAATGGTATATTGGTCGCACAACGTGTGGCAAGATTAAATCATAAATTATAATCAAAATAATTATATAACATCTTAATTGTTATATTTGGCGTCCAACCGCGGTGGCTCAATTAAAGTGAAACATTAATTGTTAGTAATAAGATTGTTTGTAGAATAAGTGATAATATTGTTGCAGGAAAATTTGTGTTAGGTTATATTATAGAATAAAAGTAGATTTGTTTTTTATGCTAACTAGAAGTAGGAAAAGGGTATTGGATTTAAAAATGGCTAATGAAAATGAAATTAATAATCAATGGGGGTTAGAGGCCGAAAATTTTAATCAAGAAGGGAATGAATTAGGAATGTTAGACAACAATAGAGGGCTAGAAATAGAAAATGGCGTCGATTCACGGGCGGGGACAGTAGACAGAAATGTAGGCATAGCAACAACGACGGAAGGACAGTCGGGAGACGCGAACATGGCAAGTTTGCAGGCGATGATGATGCAAATGATAGAAAACCAGAAAAACGCTGAGAAAAAAGCCGAGAAAAATGCGGAAGAAATAAAACATAGTGTAGCCTCAGTTGAAGAAAGATTAAACAAGAAAATCGAGGAGCGTTATGACGGGATAAACAGCCGCGTCGAAAAAATCGAACAATCGGTCGCGGAAATTCGATCGGGCTTCGACGAAAAGCTGAAGAAGACGGAGGAAGAAATCGGCGTTCGAATAAGTGGATATCGCGCGGAATCGGAGAATCGCGTAAAAGAGATCGAAAACCGTGGAGTGATCGTGAACGCAAGAATGGAAGAACTCGCGGAAAAGGACGTAGAAATCGGGGAGAAATGCGTAAGAAATTTCCAAAGTAGCAACGAAAAAATCGACGAAGTTGCGAAGAAGACGGCTGAAGTTGCGCAGAAGCTCGTCGATTTAGATAGGAAAATTAAGAATGTACGAAACACAGGTGAAGGCTATATTAACGAACCGGAAGTAAGGAATATCAGTTTTTCAGGGAAGGAGCGTTTTCCGATACAATTTCTTAAGATTATGAAAGAAATAAGCGAAAGTACCCTAACAAATAGTATAAATTGGATCGGCAGATATCTTAAAGACGAGGCGTTGATTTGGTGGGAATTGCATCGAAGTAGTGTAAAGGAATTCAGGGAATTTGAGGAACAATTTAGGGAGAAGTATTTTAATGAAATCATTCAGGCTAAGATAAGGGACCATCTAGAATTCGGAAAATTTCACGGGAGAATGGGCGGTGAAGCTATTTCGTATGTAGAGAATTTAATGCTACAGTGTTCGGAGTTAAGCCCACCTTTAACAGAAGATCAGCTAGTCTATAAGACAGGGAAACATTTTCACCCTAATGTATTAATAGCTGTAATTACAAGGGGAATTAAAAAGAAGCAAGATTTTATTAAATTATTAATGGAATTCGAGCATGCAAAAATCGAGCGGTTTCATGAAAGGGAAAGAACCGATGAAAATAAAAGGGAGTATGACAACAGACAAAACAATTGGGGTAGACCGATGAATGACAGACCGACCCATTGGCGTGAAAACAATGACCGACGACAAGAATGGCGAAGGAGAGAAGACAATGCTCAAAGTAACACAGATGGCAGTGAACACGTGTGGGGTAGAAAGTTGGACGATTGTAGGAATGACGTCAACAGGCATGACTCTAACAGTAAACAAGGCTACAGGAGAAGGAACGATAATATGTAATTAGGAATAAAATAGGAAATACCACATATAAGTTAGGATACGTTAATAGAGATAAGGAAAGAGGAGTATTTAATTGTAGGATGTTAAAAAAAAATATCATAGTTAGGTAATATTAGGCTAAAGTGTAAATAAATACTGGAGAAAATAACAATAGAAAAATGTAAACAAGGAAGGTGAAAGGATTTATGACCCACAACAAATGGTCAGAAATTCCCTGCAAGTAGACAAAAGAAAGTAAGGGTCTATTGTATGGTTATGTGGCCAACCGCAATGGACAAAGGCATTGTTAGAAAAGGTTCTTTTACAAAATTGTAGTTCATAAGTGAACGGGCTAAGATAAAAATTTATTTCTTAGTATTCCAAAGGAAATTAATTTTATCTGGGGACACTGTAACGATATCATGATATCAATTAAATTAAACTAAATAAAATCATCAATCATGAAATCTAAAAATAAATAAATTAAATATAACTTGAATAAAATAATAAATATAGAACCATGTTAAGAAACAAATGAAGAGAAAACGGCAGATGCCGCCTGTAATAAAAATTGTACGTGCTAGGCTACAATAGCACTAAGATTTCAAGAACCTTGAGGCCAACACGTGTGTACATAACGGAATTCTTAGGGTAGCAGAGTTTTTACTAGAAAAAAAAGAGAAATCAAGGGAAAGCAGCATTATAACGGTATTTAGAAAAACGCAAGTAGAAAGTAGGTCGGCCAATCGGAGACGCTCCAAACTTAAAAAACACAACGGCAGAATTCAAAAACAACCAGTAGGAATTGCGAAAGTCGTAAGCAGAGAAAGTTGGTAGAAATCGACAAATCAGCGAACAGGGCGCGAAAAACAGTGTTTTAGAGAAGGAACATTAGAAAAGAGTTTGTTAGGGGAGTCTTACCAGAGTCGCCACGACGGAAGGTCGCGTACACAGCATGAGTGCGCTGTGTACAAAAGAATAGTTTTTCTTTTCAGCGAGTAAGGGACAGGAAGTCTCGTTATATTTAAAGGTTTTTGATAAGTTGAAAGTAAAGTTGAATTGAAGTAAAGAAAGTTTGAATTAGTAAAGGAAATTAGATTTGGAGTTTGTGGAGTTCTTAACAAAAAGACAGATTTGGAAAAGGAGTTTAAATTCACCAGAGGAAGGAGGGACCAATCATCGTAGAACAGGCGCTGTAATTTTGGAACGACTACAAGGAAGGAGAGACAGATTTTGGGACGATTTCGAGGAAGGAGAGGCCTATTTGGAACGGCATCTGGGAAAGAGAGACATCGTTAAATACCAACGGAAAGTGTTTAAGCAGTGTGGTGTTTTGTGTTTTTTTTCCGTTTAATAAAAGGATAAATTAAAGTTAGGTGGAGTGTAAAGTGCTAACTGACCGAGCAAGAAGGACCAGCAGATTTGATAAGTACAAAACCAATTAATTGTTAATTATTAAATTCACCTAGAATTGATTTCACTTTCGATTGAGCCATTAAAAAAAAACCAAGACCCGAGATTAAGATTTTGTTGTTTTTTTTAAATTAATTGTAAAGAACTGAGCTAGCCGAGATTAAATAAAAAGATGATCAATGTTAATAATAATTTAATGTCTTAAATAAAATTGTAAAGAAAAATATTAAACTAAAAGGAACTGATAATTTGAAGATTTTAACAAGAGTTAAAATAAAGTAAATTTGTAATTTTAAAAATTGTCTATGATAAATAAATTAATCTTAAGGAATGAATGGAGAGTAAATGTTTTCTAGATAAGTAAGTATAAATTCCATGTATATGTTTATTGCTATTGTAATTTTGTTCTTTTAAAAAAAATTAAAAGAAAGAGATTGTTTTATCCAGGTAAACGGTGTTGTTTATGAGTAATAATCATAAGTTGTTCCTTTTTAGTAGTGTTGCAAATAAATAAGTAAATCTAACATCTTAAATATTAGATTGACACGACAACGTGTGGCTTTTGTTTAAATAAATTAGTAAATTAGATTAAAATTTATAGAACATCCTAAATGGTATATTGGTCGCACAACGTGTGGCAAGATTAAATCATAAATTATAATCAAAATAATTATATAACATCTTAATTGTTATATTACATACCTTTCTACGATGCTGCCATATGTTTCCTTGTTAAGCTAAACAACGCTATGTAAAAATATCCTCAATCTACTACATACATCTTTGACGTCGAACTTTCAAATATTTCTTCGCTTACATCCCACTTATCAAATATTTTCATAATGTTTGATTTAGTTCCCTTTCTTAGCATCTTATGTTCTCAAATAATGATAAAGGGAATGAGTCGAGCTCATAGTTGAATTACTTTTTAAGGTAATTTGTTCCTTGAGACATACGAATAACTCAATTAAACAGCTGATCAGGATTAATTACAACTTGCTCTGATTGTAAGTCTTGCCAGAGCACAGCATGTACCCTCTGTCTCAAGGTCGGCCGGAGCTTTGTCGCCACCCCAACTCCAAGCCTGTGCGCATCACACTTCAACGGAGGATTATAGTGTTGTATAACCATAATGTATGTATTGTGTAATATTATTTTACAGCTTTTAAAATGTACTAAAAGTTTTGGATGAAAACTTTCTTTGTAAAATGTTTTACAACACAAAGTGAATTTCCGTTCTTAAAAATATAGTGTTTCCAAAACTAGTTTACAAATTACTACCTAACGGTAAAGGGTATGATCAAAATTTATACGTTATTAATTGTAGGGAATATCATATAGAATCGAACAAAAGAAAGTGCGATCCGATATATTGTTTAGTTATTGAGATAAACACGATTTACGAAACCCTTTCAGTCTCTCAGTTGGGGGGGGGGGACTAGGGGTAGGGGTTGGGAATTTTGGCTAAACACAAATTATCTTTATACTATTTTTTCCTCTATCAGGTGTTTCACGACATAGGTTGACTGGACTAATCGTGGAGATTCTTACTAATTAAATTCACATCCCTTCATGTTAGTATCTTTATTACATTGGACAAGGAGTAATAGATTGATTACAAAAATTAGAGAAAAGTATGTATGGTATGTATCCACTCGTAGAGTGAGATTAGTGGTCTGACTGAAAAAAATCATATCTGGAATACCTCATGTTAGATTATACAAGAACCCGTATATGGGAGATGGAGCAAATCAACAGAGTCTAGTCTAACTTTTTATAATTAAAAACTAAGAGCAGCGACAAGAGAGTATAATCTCTGTGCTAAGAGTATGTTAATCAGAAAGTTACAATTTTGTCCATTGGTTAATGAAATGAACAAATAATAACTATGAATATGATTTAAAAAATAGAACAAAAACATATCATTAAAACACATTATTAAAATGAAATCTTATACTTAAATTTATTTAAAATATTTTTTTTTTTTAGATCTTTCAGCATAAATAAGAATGTTTTGTACCTCATTGCAGTAGGCCTTGCTAATTAATTACCAAAATTAGTCTACAAATTATGTTATTAGACTTGCTTACATTTACTGTATTAAGCATGCTGAAGAGAATCTTGTTTCTTGATGCGGCATTTGCTTAGCAAAATTCATCCTTCTGCATATAGGTGACATTAAAAATATATTAAAAAACTCGTTAACATTTCGTTTCAGACCTGGCTAAGACCAAATCCAAAAAACAGAAATCAAAAGGTGTCCAGTTAAAGTCTCTACAAGCCAAAGAACTGGATCAATTTTTTGTAGTTTCCTCTAATCTTTTCTTTATAAATAAAATGGTCTAGTTAACAGTGCACTGTTAAGTCTGGTAGTTTAATTAAATTTTCGAAACCCTAAAAAAAACCAAAGGTTTATAAACTTTTTATAGGTTTTTTTGGCTGAAGAAATAGAGAACAAAATTCTTTAAAAAAAATTGTTCTATTTAGATAACGATAATCTATTTAGTTCATCATTATTAAGGATCATTTTTGAAAAAAAAAAAAAATTTAAAATATAAAATGTGCACTAACTGTTGTATCATTAGTTTAATTTTCACAGGAAAATATAGTTGTATTAGTAATTTTTGAATTATAGGCCTATATTATTATCTCATATTTTATAAATACGTAAAGAAATAAAATAGGTATGTTTAAAAATTATATTAATTTTTGAGTATTTCAAAGTAGAAATATGGAATTGAAAAATTAACGTGTATAAATACTAAAAAAAAAAAAAACTTTAACCAATAAATAATTATATATTAGTCTACATATGATTTAGCAGACTCAAAAAGTTAATAGCTTTGTTATCATGAGATGTGATACAGTTTCAGTAAGGCCTAATATACATTCCAGTTTAGATTCTTAGTCATGTAATGCATTATTGATAATCTTAATATAGAAAGTTTGCTAATAATTACATTTTGATTTATTTTAGTTCTTATCATAACAAGTGATATTATTGAAGTAGTTTAAATTTAAACTTAATCTACAAAATAATCAGTGTAACATAATGGTTGATTACAAGTTCACTTCTTTGGTTTCTGATTTAAAGTTTGATTTTTAAGTATATTGATGTTTGTAACAATTATGTGGTGAGGTTTATAATATTTATTTTTTATTGCTTCAAATTTTGTGTGTATTATATTACCTTTTACCACTAGCCTGTGTGTTTTAAATTATTACAATTAAATTTACACCATCATTGTGGATCATTCATTAAGATTGAAAATAGGCTACCTGAATCTCACTAAATAAGTACATTTAAATGAAATTTAACAATACTGAATAATAAAAAATTTAAAAAAAACTGAAAATGTTTCAGGTGGATCATGGCATTAGATTTGATTGGGATTCAAAAAATCAGAATATGATTATCGGAAGTTTCTTCTGGGGTTATGTCTGCACTGAATTACCAGGAGGTCGTCTTGCTGAAATGATTGGAGCAAGAAGAGTATTTGGTTATTCAATGTTGTCAGCATCTCTTATTACTTTAATTACACCCATGGCAGCAAGATTCAGTTATATCGCTGTTGTTGTCACTAGAGTTATTCTAGGTTTTATGTTGGTAAGACAAATTTAGTTATCAGTGTTATGAATAGTATTTTTATTAAAATTTTGGTATTTTGTTGTTTGAACCTTTAAAATAGTATACACCACAGCACTTTCCTTTTTATTAATTCACCAAGATAAATAATATATTCATGTGAAGTAATGCTTTGGTAGAAACAAATTTAGTACTAAGATTATGATACACAAGAAAATTTTTGAGTTAGACAGTGTAGCTAAAATAGAAATTTCTGACTATAAATCTTTTTTATATATTTAATTTGTAAAGGAAATTATATTCAGATTTTAAAATTTATATTAAATTAAATTTTTGATTTGCCTCAGCAAATCAAAAATTTTAAAAAAATTTTGTAAAATTTTCAGTGAACCAGTAAAAACTATCTTTAACAATTCCTGACATTTATAATAACTTATTTCCAGTATGAAGTTAAAATTTTAAGGAAAGCAAACGTTGAATGTATGATTGTATCAGATTTACGGTCCTAGTGAAATTATATAGTAAATGACAATTTTGTTGATGATGATAGACTGAAGTTTAAGAAGTATCCTTATTAGAAAATGAATTATTATGGACATTTTATAAGCATATATTTGTACATATGTGTGTGCCTACAAATAAATGGATTGCCTGATTTTACCGTATAAAAGTACATCTTCTTAATTGAATGTGTCTTTGATAGCTATTAAAATAAGAAGTCATAGTTTTTTACTGATTAAAACATTTTCCCGATTATAATTAACTCAGAAAATAGACTAATTTTTTTACAATTTCATATTTATTCGTATAATTATTGAATAAAAGTCTTATATTTTATAGTAATTAGATTCCACTCATAGTTTTGAAGATATTTGATTGTCATACTTTCTTCTAAAAAACATTGCACGTAGTGGAACGTATAGATGTTCATATACTGGTACAATAAATATTTTAATATTTGTTAAAAAAGTAGGGTTGTATCATTAGCTAGAGCTACAGTCAACATTTTACTTTCTTTTAAAAACAGTATTTTTATAGTTTAGTCACCTTTTTGTTTTGTGTTAAAAAAACAGTATAGATATAGCTTCATTCAACATTTTGTTTCCTGTTAAAATCAGAATAGTTATAGCACAGACAATAAAGAATATAGTTTACTGCCTGTGGTTATAGCTTACCTATTGCTATAATTAGCACTTTATTTTCTATTAAAACAGTATATTTAAAGCTTCAATCAATATTTAGTTTTCTGTTAAAATCACAGTAGTTATAGCTTAGTAATTGTTATAATCAGCATGTTATTGTCTATTAAAAACAGTTTAGCTATTTTAATAAACATTTTGTTTATTTGTTTAAAACAGTATAGCTGTAACTCAGCTATTACAATAACTAGCATTTTATTTTCTGTTAAAAACTATATAGTTATAGCTTACCTATTACTGTTCATAATCAGCATTTTATTTTCTGTTAAAAACTCATGTTTATAGCTCAGCTATCGTTACAATTAAAAATTAATTTCTATTGAAAAACAATTTGGTAATAACTTCAGCTATCTATAATCAACATATTACTACCAATAGTTACATTTTAAGAAAATGTTTAGTTAAATAACCAAGGATTTTTGGGTATATTTGTTTTAATTACACACATAAAGTTTTTGATAAAAAACATTTTATGTATTTATTATGGACAATTTGTACTATGAGACGATATTGACCAAATTTGGTATAATGGTACTAATTATCAATTTCTTGAATGCTTCTTTTAGCTATAAAATAGCAAATATAGACATCCCTTTTTAGATATTTCAATTTTTTTTTGTTCGATTTTTAAAGAAATAGTGTTTACTTTTATTGACATATTTAATGAAAAATATTTTGTTATGACCTATTAAAAGCTATATATTTTGTTATTCCTAGAAATTTTCATAGTTTGCATGAATAAGTAAAACAAGGAGTCTCCGAACTACAAAACGAGACACAAATCTAAGATTATAATAAATCTTGTATGTTTATTATAATACCCTTATCTACATTTTCACATCTTATGTTTGGGATATTTACTTTAGACTTATTACTCTTCTTAAGCTCCAGCTTCAGATCTTGCCAATGATATGGATGTATAAATCAGCAGCATTGGGAGGTAAAAATTGTCAGCATTGATGGCCTTTGAAGTTTATTAATAGTTTTTTTTAGCTGGTTATTACTCATAGCACACTCCAGGATTTCAACTATCTGCCTGCACATTAGTCATTTGGACCATGTTTTCAAAGTGCAAAGTGGGTTTTCCTGCATGTGCCCAGTCCTGGAGAGGGAGACTAAAGTTTGACCTTATATTGGTTTAACTTTCTGTATATCTGTGGCACATTTGGTTATTTTAATATCTGAAAAAGATTTCTTATGGTATTATTGTTACTCTATTTGTCAATCCAAATGACTTGACTCATTAGACTTAAAAAGTACCAACAATACCTTTTTCCTAATAAACTATTTAAAATAATTTGAAATTTGTGTTGTTAGTTATGTAAATAAAAAATTCCGTTGAATATATATAAAATATATCTGTGTAGGGCGCTACTTGGCCAGCTATGCATCCAATGGCTGCTAAATGGATTCCACCAAATGAGAGAAGCAAATTTATTTCCAACATGATGGGTAAGATTTAATGAAATTACTATCATATAATGTAATATTCTGTTTGCTTGAGTAGTTATAGTTTGAAGTTCGAAGGTAATAGGTTTTTGTTTTTGTTCACAGTAGACATGATATTCATATATAATATAACTAAATGGGTTTAAAAGTAAAAATTGCTTTTTAGTTATGGATGTGTGAATGCAAATGAAATGTAAATTTCTCCAAAGTATCAATATTCTTAAAATTATTATGCTAGGAGCAGTCATATAATGGAATTTACATTTTAAAATATCCATAACTCTCAAGTGATTTTTTCTATCCAGGACTTATTGTGTAGTACTGGCTTATTTTTTCATAAATATCTTTTGAATACTTCTTCAGTTTAAATTATTTATTTTAATTTATATTATAAATAGACTTGACATAAAGTATAAAGTGATATATATATATATATATATATATATATATATATATATATATATATATATATATATATTGTTTATGGAGAAATATTGTGTTGTGCAAAATGAAGAAAATGTAATGTTTCCCCCCCCCCCATAAAACAAGATTATTTAAACTAAATTTAATCTGCAACCTGTTTATTTTAGGTATGTTATACATGATTACTTTAACAGCCACCACATGTTTAAACAAAACGCATATTTTAATTCCTAACCAACCTCTCTAAATTGAAAAGGAATTTAAATGGTTGAAGGACAGACAGTAATAAATTAGTCAATGACTTAAAAAATATAGATAAAATTACAAATTATAATGGGAATTAATAAATTAATAATTGGTAGTACGCTAGTCACAACATCAACAATATAGACAATGTTTCCTATTGATTTACAGGTTTTTTTTAGTTTTTAATAGAGGCAATCTGTGAATGCTTTCATCAGTTAACTTGACATTGACACTTAATGATCCCTATTATAATGAATTATCAAGTCATAGCTTGAATTAATGAACTATAATAAGCTGAATGGATTCTTTGTATGTGAGTCTATAGCTGTGATTAATTGTGTTATTATATAATCTACAAATGTCTTTTACAGAAAATTACCCCACATCAAGAAAGTTGTATGAATTAATAGTAGTTCTGTGAACAGCACATCTCACTCCCTCATTTTAAGCCTAAACTTCCCAACTGGTGTTTATAATTTACTCTAATTCATTGATCCATATATACAAGTTACATGAAAGATATATAAACTATATAAAATTAATCACACAAAACAACAGTGTAACTGTTATGTAAATAGTGAGTTAATTGATATTTTTTGTTACTTTATGAAACTCGAAAAGTCAAATTTAATCCACATAAATGACAACAACAACAACAAAAGTGTTAAAGAAAGAAATGTAACTATATTTTGGTAAAGTAAATATTCCTGTGAAAATTTTTTATAAATGTTCTAAATTTATTGTTTACTTGAAATTTTTATATGAGTGCTGATTATACCGTTAAACAATGAACTTTATATATCTTTGTGTATATGCTGGCATTCTAGTATCAAGCATAACATGGTTAAATTTTGTGACCTGCATTCTAAATGATTGAATCTTTTCTAAACAATTTTAAAAAGATTGTTCATGTTATTAATATTTTTGTAATTGGTATTTATTGAGAAAATTAATTTAAAGTTACATTTGTTACTTTAAATTGGATCATCTTATTTAATTGGTTTATTTCATTTTGTAAAGCTTATTTAATAAATAGTTATATAAATTATGAATCTTTTTGTAAGAACATAGGTGTAATTCCCAAAATCACTTGATTCAAATTTTACACAAGAGAAAGATTTTATAACATAAAACGACCAAAGAATTACTCTTCTTGTTTGTCTTCTTTGTATCAGATAATATTAATTTAATTTGGTAGCATATATACTTAGTACTATATCCAGTGTTAAATATGAAACAAATCCCTAAGTATAATGGGTGGCTTTCTGCCAGAGAAATTATTTTGTTTTTGAGAAAATAAATTTTGATTATTTAGAGAATCTAAAATCTCTTTCTGTTTTAATATACACTCCATAGCAGAGAACACCAATACTTTGTGTTTACAGTGTACAAGTTTTGTTCCTGTTCATATTTTATAACATTTATAGTAAATTATACAAAAAAAGCTTTCATCTAGTGAAAATTATGAGGCGATAAAAAAATAGTAAGTAATTTATTTTTTAAAATTTAGCCATATAAACTTTCCCATTTCATATAATTTTAATATGTAAATTCCCTTACTTTATCAGTTAAAGTTTATGATATTTACGTAGAAGTAAAAAAAAAAGTATAATATGATTTGTTTTGTGAATAAATTAAATTTGTTTAGTAGTTATTAGTTTTACATGTGTTTTGATAAAGAAAGATAGTTATTCAAAATTTTTGTTTATAGAAACTATTTACTCTAAGATTTACTCTATTGTTATTTTTTTAATCTATGCCAGTTACAATAAAATTTTATCTAATGATTCAGGGGTAAAGTTACTTATGGTGTAAGAAATTGTATTTTAGATGATCCCATCAAAATTGAGGTAGAGGCGTAGAGTATTTTTGATAACATGTGATAGAATTCTTTTTTAGTTAAAAAAAAGATAAAAAAGAATCCTAGCATTTATTTTTCATAATTTATAACATAATTTACAACTTGTTACACAAATATTATTTATAGACATAATAGGAGAACAGAGACTAGTATATTTTTGTTCCTTAGACTACCTTTCCTTAACCCCTTTTGTTATGAATATATCACTCACCTTATCTTCGGCCGGACAACATGTGCTTAGTTCGTGTATATAATTTGTGTTTTGTATTCGTATGTGACAAAAGTGTTTTCGACAACTTCACCAGTGAGGTAAATAGTTTTATTTATTTTAAAATTAATTCATGTGATCGGATGATGAGGTAATACAAAACTGCGGTCATCACACATATAAAAAACAAGGATTGGACAGACAGTACAAACAGGTAAAAGATTTTTACCTAATTAATACGTGTTATAGTGAAAAAAATAGTGACAATTTTAGTTAATCATCCACATGAATAAGAAGGTGTGTGTGCACACACATACAAACAAAATTGAGATACTTAATTAAGATAATACGTTAGCATAGAATGGTGCTATGGTAGTAAATCAATCTCTGGTTGCTACATGTGTGTCGTCAAGCTTTAATGAACTTCATAGTTATACATATTTAAATAGACCCTTCAGTTAATTTGCTCATGTCATAAACTCATCCAACGACGGGTACCTAGTAATAGATTGAAATTGACTTTTAATGATTTAAGTCAAGGTTAAGTTTTACCATGACTTTAAACTGTAATTTTCTCTTTTTTGTATGTGCTGGTTTATGTTATTAATCTTGATATTTGTTCAAACTTTGGCATACTCGGTAGGTTTCTTAAATTAAGTTTTTCACCAGTTGATAACTCCCAACTGGCATTTTTGGAGAGACCAATATGATTAGTTGGAACCTTTAGGATCTACATTTGTGCAACATTTGCTGAAAATCATTAAATCCAGTGTTATATAAAACTAAGTTTTCTGTTTTTCTCTTGTCATATGTATTCTCAATTTTTGAGTATGGAAACATCATTTATTTCATAAAGAGCTAATAATTTTAATCTTCAAAAGGTTTCTGAGAAATAACTGTGAACAGACATATAGACATTTTGTACTTTGAAGGGACCCAAATCAGATATATCCTTGAAAACATTAATTTTTTTCCTGTCTCAATACTTTTTCTCTATTAATAGACCGAGAAAGTAAAAAGTTCATAAAAAATAGATGCAAAATAATTTCTAATGTGTATACGAAATAATCTTTTAAAATATTATAATATTTATAATGCAATTCCTGCAAAACTTTTATGTCAACAAATGTTATGTTAAGAAATTAAATAATACCAGTATCTCATACCAGTACCGCATTTCTTTAATTTTAATTTCTAAGCGAGATCAGATGTGAGAGAAGTGTATCTCTACTACTCCAATATAAATTTAAATGAAATTTTAATGTATCACCCACTTAAATTCAACTCTCTGTATTGTTCATTGAGTTTATCTCAAAGAAATATAAATAGCTAAGATAGCTTTTATTTTCGTTGATGTATGCTGATATAACATGAAAACAAACAGTAGTTCTAAATTGTTAAAGTATTCAATATTGAAATGTCTTCATCTTTTTAAAGTTATTTATAATTTACGTGATGATGATATTCTCAGTTGTGCTTGAAATTAATTATTCTGAAATATAAATATAATTGTAATTTTCGTGGTAATTGATTATTTTGATACCGTAATAATGGAGAACTAGGTGAAGAACCTAGGTACTGTGTTGGATAAAAGGCTCACCTGGAACCCACAGATAGAACGGGTAGTAACCAGAGCCAAGTGTCTTATGTTTGCATGTAAGAGGGCTGTTGGTAAACAATGGGGTCTGCAACCCAAGGTGGTTATGTGGATTTACACCATGATCATTAGACCACTAATCTCCTATGCTGCGGTGGTTTGGTGGACTAAGACGTTACAAGGTGGGGTTGGAAGTAGAATGGATGGTCTCCAAAGGGTGGCCTGTTTGGCTATCACGGGGGCCATGGGGTCTACACCAACGGTTACCTTGAATGCACTACTGGATCTCCCTCCCCTAGGGGTATATATTCAGGGACAGGCCAGGATGAGTGCGTATAGACTACAGCAAACGGGTTGCTGGAGAAAGAGGTGGCCTGCAATCGGGCATTGCAGGATAAATCAAGTGGTCAACAGGGAAGTGTTAGACATGCCCTCAGATCAGATGATACCTAATGTTTCATTAGACAAGCCTTTTAAGACGAAGATCTTCTCTAGGGAAGAATGGGAGTCTGGAAGGAGGTTATACAACGAGCAAGATATAGTCTGGTTCACAGATGGCTCGAAAACAGAGATGGGTACAGGCGGTGGCATAAATGGGCTTAACCCAGAGAGGTCCATCGTACTGAGCCTAGGTAAGCATGCTACTGTTTTCCAAGCAGAAGTAGGTGCTATCTCTGAATGTATCAAGGAGAATCAAAGAATGAAATACATTGGTAAGAACATTCTGATCTTCACAGATAGTCAAGCTGCTATTAAGGCACTAAACACGACTAAGGTAAAGTCGAAGCAGGTATGGGACTGCATCTCATCATTGATAAAGCTTAGTCAGATGAACACGGTCACTGTGGGCTGGGTTCCTGGCCACTCAGGTATTGATGGTAATGAGAGAGCAGATGAATTAGCCAGGTCAGGTTCTGAATCCCCTTTCGTGGGCCCGGAACCGGTGCTCGGAATCTCCTTTGGACATGCCAGGGCAGAGGTTGATACGTGGATGCGGGAGGGGATGAACAGGGTCTGGACGAATTCAACCACTAGTAGACTTGCTAAAAGGTTATTTAGACCAAGCAAGAAATATGCGGAACAACTCATCTCTCTCAGAAGGGATAACACGAGGTGGGTGGTTGGGCTCTTAACGAGCCACTGTCACCTCAGAAAACACCTACACAGGATAGGAATTGCTGCAGATAATACTTGCAGGAAATGTGGTTTGGCTGAAGAGTCCGCAGAACACATTCTTTTAGAGTGTGAGGCGTTAGGACGAGCCAGGCTATACTCTCTAGGCCCTCCGGGGAAAGAGATGGAAACCATCCTAGACAACCCTATCGGTAGTATCTGTTCCTTCATAAGGATGACGGGTATTACTGAATGGGTGTAGGAAGGAAATTGGGGCGGCAAAAGATCGACAGGTCGACGCCGGTGAGGCCTCTGAAGGAGGCTTTCACAGCCCAGAACGAAAAAAATGGTTTTTTGTAGATTAAGTTATGCATTGAAGCGCTAAATATAATTTGTCATATGAAATTATGTTCATTATACAAGTATAAAGTATATCAATAACTGAAAAATTATGTTTTGAATGAAAAAGTAACTTTATTGTTCTACATATTCTTTTCTAACTGTGAATCTTCTTCCTTGTTCTAGCTTCATCTCTGGGTGCTGCTGTTACACTACCGGTTTGTGGATTTCTAATAGATCATTTTGGATGGGAAAGTGTGTTCTATGTTACTGGAGTTGTTGGGACCATATGGGCAATAGTGTGGTTTCTAGTAGTGTTTGATACCCCTGCTCTCCATCCTCGTATTACTCATGAGGAAAGAGCTTACATTGAAGAGGCTCTTGGAACAACAGCAACTAGTCACAAGGTAAACTGCTGTTTTTAACAACAAATATATTTTTTAATGTATAGGTTTCATATTAGAAGATAGTCATTATTTGTGTTAAATTAAAAATAAATTAACTAAAGCATAATTGAAATATTATTAGAGTTTGTAATTTTAATTTGTACTGTCTGAAACAAGTACAAAAATCATCCATATCAGTTGCATTTTGATATTGAAATATATTTATTATACTTTAATTTGCTTCCATAAATCACAAATCTCTCTGATTATAAGTTTGCATGGATTAATAAGTTGAATCATTGTTAAAAAATTGGGAAAAGATATATCGGAGCATAATTTTTGTTAAAAATATTTTTAATATTTTCTGGAGGTAGCAAGCATCTGCCTTTTAAGTGCTAAGGAAGTACTTTTTTTCTCGTACGGTCATTTAAGCAGTGAATAATAAGAAATCATTCAGTAAGTACTAAGAGTGATTATGAAATAAGTTCTTTTTTATACACACTTTACTTAGTTCATTGTGTTTAATGACACTGCGGTAGTTGTATGTCTTTAAATATAACTTTCACTCATTTTGTTCATGATGGTAACTAAGCCTTAGTGAGTATCATATTTAACTATACTTTTTATATGGTATCATTTTGATAGCTATTTCTTAGTTAGTATCTTGACTGAAATTCATATTGTTTTAATCTAGTCAATGGTTTTCAAAATGTAAACTTCAATCTCACAAATTACAGAACAATTCATCAAAAGTACCGGTACTATAAATATGATATTTTTGTTAGTTGATTTAAAAAGTAATATATTAAAATAAATTTATAAGTTTAAAAATAACATATTATTCATTTTTATACTAGAATATTTTCAAGCTCAAATTTATTTTAAAATAATTAAAATAAGAAAAATCTGATTATAAGTGAATATCTGAATATAGTGATTATAAGTGTATATAAAATTTACACTGTGTTTTGGACCAGGTTTCATAACTTACCTAAGTTTTAGATTTGATCATTTTTGATATTTTTCTCTCTAAAGAAGGACCAAATCGCGTTGAGGCTGAGGAACCATATCTCAATCGATTTCTTTGTTCCAATATGATTTTTCCAAGAATGATCTTTTCTTATTTACACTTCTGATAGTGAAGTTTATTTATTAAGCCTAATGAGAACAGGTCTCATAACACATCACAAAATATACATTGTATGTTTATTTATTTTTGAATAGACCTATAGATTATATTCATAGTACCAATTGACTACAATAAAAAAAAACTTTACTTAACAAAAATTTTGTGGAATGCAAATTAGAAAGAAACTAGCACAATTTGCGTCTAAATCCAGCATTATTATTTCAATGTAATTTTTGTTAAATATATGTGCATTGAAGACTAAGGAAAAAAATACGAGAAACAAGAATTAATCAAATAGTAAGGACATATTTTTTGAAATTCTTGGTGATTGAATTCTTCAAACTAAATCTGGTTAGAACTCTTCAAAGTCTCTCCTTTCCTCCTCCTCTCTGTTTGAATGTTACAATTAGAATATTTAATGTTACATTTCTCATGTTATAGTAGATGTTGTTTAAAACTAGCTTTAAACATATCCTTGGTTGAATAAATAAATAAAACAACTTGTACTTCACAATTTTTAATTGAGACATGCCTTTGGTTTTTTGGTATTTCCTTGATTTTTTGTTTTTGTCTTTACTAATGTAGCATGTATCAGTTCAAGATGTGTAAATTATATATATATATATATATATATATATATATATAATGAAAAATTATGTAAAGTTTTTTGTAATGTCCCTCTTTCAACCTTGGTTAACATACTACTTATGAAAGTTAACAAGATATAGAAAAAAAAAAAAAATAAATAAATTACAACTAAATTTTTTCCCCCCACAAAACTAATTACCACACAATACGAATTATTATTGACAATCCATATCTATAGTAATATTTTGTATTAATCTTATATAGTTTTTTGCATGAAATTTGTGTCTTTTTTCTGTTTTAATTTTTAAAAACAAAATTAACATGCTTCTAAAAATGTCCTTTGTTTTAAGTAAAAAAATTATGAATTAAAGTTAATTTGCTTTTGGTTGAAAAAATGAAATTGGTCTAATTATTGTTGTAAGTGTTTTTATTATATATATTCAGATAAGTAATGTTTTATTGAATCACGTCTTGACCATGAACTATGAACAATAAAACAACTTTAATAATGCAACTTATCACACTGTAAAGTTTATCGTTATTCCATTTTTATTGATAGTTAAAACTAATTGTAAAAAGTAATGAAATATGATGTACAGTTAGAACAAAATGTTGTAATTGGAATTATTTATAACTTTTTTCACCTGTAAGAAATCACACAAAAACCTTACTCCTTTAATTCAGTATAATTTTCATTAACTTATTAATAACATTTAAAATTTTAGTTTTTACAAAGAATATTTAATAATAAAGCATTAATCAAGTTATTAAAATAGTTACAGAATTGAAATTTATAAAATAATAATTATATAGCTTAAGACATTGGAATTGTTAAAACTTTGTATGGAAACAAGCTAACTGCAGTACCATAACCTAGTTCTTCACTATATTCAACCCCCTCAATGTTATAGAGATAACTTTTTTTTTGCCCTCTTGTACTGCCTTCTTCACCATTCCTAGCAGCAATGTCCTGACACTTTTTGTATGAAATACATTTTCAAAAGCTTTTAATGTACTGTTTCGCCCCTCAAAGAGTTATCTTATGTAACTCACACAACCTGTCAAATTGATGACGTAAGAAAAATGGTAGAGAAACAGAAAAGTAGGTGGGCTAAATTTATTTTCACAGAAAATTAACATATTATCAAATAAAACTTTTTTTTTAATATTAAAAAGTTGGAGATGAATACAAATATTACACAAATAGATTAAGCAATGAAATCTGAAAACATTACAGTTACAACATAAATTGATTTTATGGAAAGAAATGTGGGTGTAACACAAGATACATAGACTACATGGGATATAAACTTAAGACACAATTAATTGAGGGAATACATTATATCTTTATAAAAATGAAAAGAAGGATCTAGTTTTAGCATAGCATAATATGTTAAAGATCACATTCCTAAAGAAATTAATGTACGTATGAAATTGTTACATTACTGTAGAAATAATAGATGACATATTTGAAATATAAAAATATTCAATTTAATTTTAAAAGGACAAACTATTACAAACTAGACAATAAATAAACATTCAGATATAATGTTTAACAATCTATCATTATTGGGTTGAACTTAATTGAAAAACAAAACTCATCAGCAAAAGTTAAGACAATGGTAGGAAGACTGGTAGCAGAAGTATGTATTCAAATTAACACTCTAGCAAAAATATAGAATATCATAATAATAGTACTATTACATACATGTCTGTTTGCCTTTTTGTTCAGTTAAAATAATTGAAAACTATCATCAAGCAATGTAAGCGTAAATCTGTCCTCATTTTCTTTAATAAAGATATAACATTATTAATAGCTAATTTTAATGATAATTTTTAATAAAAATACTATTTTTGTCTGTTTAGGTTTTACGTGTGCCCTGGGGAAAGATCTTTACTTCAGCACCTGTCTGGGCCATTATAATTACTCATGGAGCTAGCGTGTTTGGATACTTTACAGTAGTTAACCAGTTGCCTACATACATGAAACATGTACTTTCATTCAACATCAAGGAGGTAGACTATATCTTTATTTAATGCACTCTTTAATTAAGGTAGACTATTCTTTAAATTATGCACTCAACTTTAAACCTTATATAAATAAGTTTAATTAACTTTATATATATATATATATATATATATATATATATATATATATATATATATATATATAATATTAACATTGTAAAATTACTAATGTTAATTATTTTGAACTATCACTTAGTTTTATTAGGTGCAGCTGTGAAAAATAAAGTGACACATACTTACATTCCAGTTTTTGATAATTTTAAAAATGAACCCATTATGTATGACAAAATAAACTTTACTCCTGTAATGTGTTTTTATGTAGTCTACTATTTTTTGTTGTATGTTTAAACATTCCCATCTTTAAGTAGTTCTTTCACATAACTATTCACAAAATAAATCAAAATAAAATAAAATAAATCATGAAAAATACTTACTACTGTTGCAAAGTCATACCTATACTGTACCATCTTGTTAAGCTGCAATTCTTGTTTTAGTTCAATTATGCATTTTTTAAAAAATAATTGAAAACAATGTGAAGAATATTCATAAACAGTTGGACAAATTAAATTTAAAAAGAGAAAGAATTATAGTCTTCATCCTATGATTATTTTTCAAGAATTATCATGTTGAAATAATGGTTTTTTAAATATATATATATATTTCAGAATGGCTTGTTATCAAGTTTACCTTATCTTGGTAAATACTTAATGGCTATTTTTACTAGTACCATAGCTGACTATCTACGAGCTTCAGGTCGTTTGTCTACTACAGCTACACGAAAACTCTTCACAACTTTTGGTATGTTCAATTCACAATTAATTATTTATAAAATATAATTAGTTGATAATTTCAAATACCACGTAAAAGTAGAAAGAGCTGAAGACATTTTAATTAGCTGATTAAAGATAATTATTATTCATTTGACAAAGAAGAAAAACAGTGTCAAAAATATTTTCACAACTTTTCTGTTCACCTTATTATCCTTTTTCACATTGAAGCTGGGTCATGAATTTGGTTGGCTCTACCTTTAGTGACATTTCATTTAAAACAATTAAAAACAGATTTTATTGGCAAATATTAGACTGACAATTCACAAGACATATTTTAGGCAATAAGTTTATATCTACATTGCAGCCATTCTAAATCTATGAAGTAGCTCATGACTCATCATGGAGGATATTTTTTAAAGTCATAATATATACAAACCTATATATATATATATATATATATATATATATATATATATATATATATATATATATATAGTGTGTCCCATGAAGGTATTTACATTTTTAAACATCCACCAATTACATATACATCAATCGAATTGTGATATTTTTCATATATATTGAAAACATCAAAAAGTGTACTAACAACTTTTTACGCTGATATCTGTAATATAAATAAAATGCCGGCTGTTGGCAGGGATTTATAGTTTAAAAGATAGAAAGCAATAAAATACCTTTTTATTCTTTTAACTTTTTATTCTTTAGACTTTAATAACTTTTTAATTTAATTACTATAATATAACAAATAATAAAATTGCTTTTTATGATAAAAAATGTTTATTAACAAAAAAATCATTCAAATTAAAACTTATCTACCGCTATGCACTGGTAGCATCGATAAACAAAAGCCTCAAAGGCATTCCTGAAGAATTCCCTATGGATGTTAAGCATTTCTTCTTCGATAAGCTTTTTTAAATCCTCATAGGTTTCTATGTTATGAGTGTACACCTTTTCTTTTAGATAACCACACAGAAAAAAGTCACAAACTGTTAAGTCCGGTGATCTAGGTGGCCAGTTCATAAAATTGCTTCCTCTTCCAATCTATCGACCAGTTCACTTCTCGAGCATTATGTGGAGTGGCTCCATCTGCATTTCTACAACGGTTAAATGCGGAAGAACATGAGTGATCAACACTTCATGATACCTAGGCTCAGTCATTGTCCTCTCAGAAATGTCACAGGAAAGGACTCCATAAGCCGACAGTGCTGCCCAAACAGTAATGCCCTTTGATCTAAGTTTCTATTCTTCTGCAATACGAGGATTTGTAGTATTGTAGTAGTTAACACTGTGTCTACTTACTAATATAAAATATAGACTCGTCTGAAAACACCAAAATGAAGATGCCACTGATTGTCAGTCTTGTAATTTTCAATCACTTTCGAACAAAACTCCACTCTTCTGTTTGGGTTATTTTCAAGAATTCTGTGTTCTCTGTGAGGTATATAAAACTTCACAACATGTTTCTTGTACTCAGTGTGCTTTAGATTTAGGCACACTAGTGCTTAAGAATATTTTTCGAATCGATGTGGGTTTACTAGGAGACTTTAGAATATCAGTACATACATTTTTGGGCACTTCTAAGTCACATAGCTGTCGGCGATACTTTTCTATACACAACCAGTTTCAAGTAAGAGCTTCCTCCACTTTGCGATGGACATGACTGAGAAAGGTTCAATCATAGAATACGTAGCTTGAAATATTCTGTGTGCTTATGTGTCATTATTAAAAGCAAAAGACAGCACAAAACCTTCTGCTCTATTGTAAACAACTTGGCAAAAAGCTAGAACAACCTAGGTTTTGTTTGTTGCCTAAGAGAACACAATAAAAGTTGCCAACAATGCAATGATCTAAAATTTTAAAAAACAGCTGTTTGTTTTAAAATAACCAGCTGTTTAAATTTAATATTTGGAGCTGGTTATCTTGTAGTCTTATAATTGTGCTGCTGAGACTTATAACTTACATTTGTTAAATTCATCTTAATAACAAATATAAAATATATATATTATAACAAATTTGACACTTGGACACAATTATATAATTTAACTTTCTTTAATTATTTGTAACATTGAGTTTTAAAATCTTTTACAACAACAAAATCAATTATTGTCCAAATCTGATGCACTTTATACACTAACGTCTTAACCTACTACTTATTCTAAGTACATAGTTAAAATAAAATTCTAATTCTACCATGTCTTAACCTAAATAAAGAAATAAGAGTGCATCATATTTTTACTTTTAAAATTTTTACTTTTAATTTATTATTATAAAATGCTCCGGCTAACTGAAATGTATTATTTTATTAATTTTATTTAATTTCTCTTTACGGGTTCGTGAGGTTCTTTGGTGACTATAATTTACATATAAAATAGAATTTGGTGGTAGTTTATTTAATTGAGATTGTCCATTAATTTTTACTTATTGCTTGGAAGTTTTTCACTGCTCTGATGTTCCTGGTTCCGTGCACGTGGTTCCCGTGTAGACTGCCAGTAGATGGATCGATTTGCCTTGATCTTTTCGATGAATCTTCTTTTCTTCTTACACTTATTTCTCACTCACTTTCGTGACGACGATTACTTTAATTTATTGTATTAATATTCCTGTTCAAACACTTTTATAACAACGCAAATTTCTCACTCACTCAAATGACGACGATTACTTTTAAACTTATAACGACGATTATATTTTAACTATTCTTCGGAGATTATTATTAATACTTGTACAAAAATAACGACGCAGATACTATTTTATTTTGACGTTTGATCTCGGCTAAATCTTTCACAACGATCTTCTTTTCTACTAAAGAAACACTTGCTCCGGAACTCCCTCATTCAATCAGTTAATAACCAAAAAGAATGAACCTCGTGCGCCTCTCTTCCACCCCTATTTATAGGTTCTAATTTCAAATGCTTTCTTCCGATCCTCTTCCTTCATTAGCTTATTTTAAATCTTGTACGTTATTTCGAGACTGACACAATTTATTTCATTGGTCCATTTCAAACATTTTCAGTTGAAGGCATTGACTTTTGGAATGGTTTATTTGACTTCTCGAGATCCATGACTAATGTTAGAATAGTTTTTCTAGCTGTCAACCCTTTCAACTCTTTACGATTTATGGCCTGCCGAGCACTGACCGTTTGGGAGCCCTCTATTTCGTTATAATATATAAATTTATTAGTCATAATTCTTAATTGAATGAAAATAGGGTGACAACTATTCTTGTAGCCACCAATATCTAGTAATTTAATAAAACAGTAGTAAACTCAAATACAGTAATGCATTTAATGACAAAACATTTGAACAAAAACAACATGCAACAGTTGAATATGGGTTCAATTAAGCAGTTATAAAAGTTTAGTTCTGTACTGTGGACCCTATAATTCTGACCACACTTAGAGCAGCAAGTTCTTCATCACTATTAAACACATTTTTCTGCAATTTGTCAATAACTCACCAAAGTTCCTTTTTTCTATTACGAGCTGTGTTCAAGGACTTGGATCTTGCGTTTAGACACAATATTTAAAAAAAATGTTTACTCTCATAACAATTATAGTTTATTTTTATAATTAGAGATTTAAATTTCTGTAAAAAAATGAATGTAAGATGATGTAAATCACTTATTGTATATACTTATTGTTACAGCTGTGATGTTACCTAGTTTCCTGATGATTGCCCAAGTGTTTCTAGGTTGTGACCGAGTAGGTTCGGTTGTTATATTCACAGCAGCACTCACAGTTAATGGTGCTGTTACTGCTGGGTACCTTGGAAATGGACTTGATATTGCACCAAACTTCTCAGGTATTCTATGAATGTTGTTATGTATATTGAATACCATAGATATAAAGGTATTGTTAAAGAATTTGTTTACATGTAGTTTTGATTCTATACCCCTGAAATATGGTTAGATTTTGTTGATATTAAGTGTTACACAAATACAGTTTTTTGACTACAAATGGAAGAAATAATTTCTGCAGTAAAAACATTATTTCCCTCAGAAATTTCTAAAAAAATAAATCAATCTTAATTCTTAAACTTATTCCTTCTTCTGTTGTTGTAATCAACATCCAAGTTTAAATGATGTTTTAATTTTTTTTTAAAATCATAACTTATTTCATTTAATATTTAAAAAATATTTTTTCTAATATTAACAAAATAAATGGTGTAAACCATAAATTTTTGAAACTAGATGGTAACTCTTATCTAATTAGAAGTTATTTTTATTCAAATACAGATGTGGTGATTTACGAATCACCACTCCCTTAAATTCATATTATTTGTGGTTAATTTTTAACCAAATCAAAATTTACTCCTTAAATTAGTTATTAAATTAAGTTAAAACAAAATTATTAAACATCGTCTTTATGGTATTATTATTGGATTATGCCTTATCGTTCCCCGCCTTCCTTCTTAGTTGGTGCACACTGTGAAAAGAGCTCGGTTTGTGCACAAGCCGAGCAGTCTGTGTGCACCTGTCATGAAGGATTCATCAGGGCCAACGACTCAACAGTAAAATTTGTGAATTGTGTTAAATTTATTAATATATGAAATAACAATGATTTACCTTATATATATATTCCGCCACGTGACTTCTTTCTTGGTACAGTAGAAACTCGATTAACCACCAGCCTTGGGACCGTACTGATGACGGTTAAGAGAATAATATATGGATAACAGAAATACCTGCAATCCGACAATAATTATTAGTCATTTCCAGTTAAAAATTTTAACAATTTTGAATAACTATGCCAACAATTTTTGATCATTAGCCACATCAGTATCCATTATGTATAACTGACTAAAGGCTGATAGAAACTGAGATGCACTTCTAAGATGCTTATTTTGTAGTAGATGAGACTATGTATTCTAAAACAGTAAAGGCCCACACTTTGATTTCTGTCATTGGCATTTTCTTGTCAACGGTTTTCATGTAGTTTTCCTGCAACAAGTATTTAGAATATCTAAGCTCCCAGACAATTGTCACACATTAACAAAAAGCTATGTAAACCTTTTGCAAGATGTAAAGAATAAATTACAAATAAATTAAGTAAAATACAGTATGTACAGTTAAGGTGTTTTTCGAGATAAAATATTCAGACCCAAATGTCACACATTAATAAGCCATATAAACGGTTTAGTTTTCCGAAATGTAAGCAATCAATCACAACACAATGCGAATCAATTACATGACACATTTATTACAAAATAAGTGTTCCCAAGGAATATGATTAAATTTCAGCAAATCTATAGGAAACACTGTTTAATTTGACACCTGAATCATTAAAATTGGCCTTATAGTAAAGAAATTATGTGACCATCACAGAAATTCTATAGTGAATTAAATATAAGATGTGTGAGAATTGCTCTAATATGGAAATGAATAAGTGTGTGCACACATTTGAGGTCATGTGTATAAAAAAGAGGATATCCTTTGGATTTTTCTACATAATAGTCATTGTTACTGTCTGTTTAAAAGCAAAAACATTTCAGTCGTCATTGCTGTATAAAAAAGGAAGAAAAGAACATATAACAAAGTCTCCTAGCCCTTGAATACTCTGTTAGCATTAGGGTCAGAAAAGAACAAGAGTTGGTGAATAGAGATCTGATAGGAAAAGTGAAAGAAGAATCTAACCCAAAACTACATAGGTTCATCAGGATTCCAAGTCCATACTCACTAAAGTAAGGCCCTAAGTGTATTAGTTGTTGTTAAAATAAACTCACGACTTTGTTATATTAAATTTAGTTAAATGGCTATGAATAGAGTAAGATTCTTATATGTTGTTATTTTTGAAAAGTTTATAAAAATTTGTCTATTTCTAAACCTCAGCCTTTTATTAACTCTTAGATGGCAAATCTATGTTACTTCACAGTACAAAAATTGTAACCTTTTAATAAACATCTGGAATAATAAAGCAGAGTGAGAATGGACATGTTGTAATTGCAGCCAGACAATCTGTCTCACCATCATTGTTTGTTTTGAAACACTGCCAGTAAAATATGTAGCATTCTTTACATGTCATAAAATGTCACTCTAAATATAAAAATAACTATAGTATATACAACTTTGAAACTATAATAATTGCTTTAGATCATAAATAAACAAAATGTCTAGTGATTCATAGATTTTAATGATTTTTGTTCAAAATAGTTCAAGGCTAAAAATTATATGATCAATGTAAAAAATATCTATGGAAAAATATCGATTATTGTACAAGGTTTGTTCAAAAAGTTTCTCACTTGAATGGGAAAGAAATGGAGTCTGGAAAATGAAATCTGGTGTTTTTGATACAGTGTTCCTAGCTCTCTTCAGGATTTTCAATTACCGCATAATAATATGTAAACTTGAGGAGCTGTTTCAAGGTTGGGTTAGGTAAACTATCCAGAAGATTCTACAGACTTTTGGCGACAATGCAATGTGCATCATACAAATTAACTAATGGTACAATCGATTCAACAAAAATCGATAATTTCATATGTCTGCAAGCTGATGAAAAGTAATTAATTTTCAGGCAGACCCTTTAAAAGTCGAACTTACATGGTCATATACCATATGTGCATTTTAGTTATGTCATATTACATCCATTACTTTTAGACAAGATGGGGACACTCAACTAGTTTGATAATTTCAATTTTTAATGTGGATTTGGTCTTGTGAAGAGTATCTGTAAAATTCATGTCAAGCTGCTAATTTTGGAGCAGAATCAATTCTGTGGAAGTCTTGCAGGATATGTTGAACTCTGTAAACAATGACTCCGACTACCTGAACGCCATATTCAGTGATGATGAGTCATGTGTTGAGACATTCAATAATATCTCAAAAAAGCATGGCAGGAGTTTAGCAACGTAAAAATAATATTAACAATTTTCTTTTACTTCCATGTCATTGTTTGACACAGTACATACTACAAGGCTAAAATATTGTAATAGATACTATTTGGAGGTCCTTCGTTGCTTTTGTTATATAGTGAAGCACAAAAAGCATATCTCACCTGTACGTGTGGTAAATACTTTTGTACCTGTAGGCAGTGCAATTTTGGCAACGTCATCATGATAATACACCATATTTTTTTCTGTCTGATTCATAGATATTGGTAAAGATGATAATTGAATGGGCACTGAATAAACTGCCACACTCACACTCTCAAACTCACACCAGCAACTGATGGTCTTTGTGGGAATGTGATTCAAGTAACTAATTTAAGTAACTAAGAAACTAATTCAAGTTTGTGAATGAAGGTATCCTCCTTCTGCCCACCAGTGGTCAAGTCCTGTGCTTTATTCCTTTTCATTGGAAAATTCAGGTCCGATTGTATTTTAACAAACGTCATATATTTATTTAATGATTGTCATCATTTCTGGATGGAGCCATTTTTAGTGATTAGTCCTTTTTGTTATGAAGTTAAATTTCTGTGAACACTATTTTGTAATAAACTTTCTTTCATGAAATTATTTGTTCTATTTCATTAGCCGTAGTTTTGTATGTTTATATGTAGTTTGTCTTCAGTTTAA
Organism: Aphrophora alni; assembly: GCA_963513935.1. Lineage (NCBI taxonomy): Eukaryota > Metazoa > Arthropoda > Insecta > Hemiptera > Aphrophoridae > Aphrophora > Aphrophora alni. The sequence goes on from OY740767.1 coordinate 100,475,126, forward strand.
TTCTTAGCTTTTATATTCAATAGTTGTTAAACATAATAATTGCAATAGATGTCTTTCCACGTTTGTGTATGTACTATTCAATTTCATAGGGTATATATAATGGTCATACTATACAGACGTATTCACATTGAGACCCTTGTTATTACTTGTTTATTTGTGTTGCGAGGTTGCTGGTTCAAAATTTGTAAAACACCTAATAACCAACCTGCCTTAATTACACCAGTATAGAAAAGAATCTGAAAATTTTTCATAATTGCTCCAAAGGCCCAATAATGAAGGTTTAAGATAAATTCCCAATATACAAATAATATTTGTATAAAACAAGCCATATATATACCATTACAACACATGAAAAATCACAACATACATTAAACAGCAAGCAGCTTAAAAAATAGAGAAATTATACAATAATTGACACAATACACGTAAATAAGTTATAGTACAGTCAGGATAAACCATATCCCAAAAGAAAAAGAGATCACATCCATCATGTAATAGTACGAAGTCATCCATCAAGTAAAAGGATCCAGACAATATAAATGGTTTAAGTATGTTTTTAAAAATCCTGTAGTTTGGTAAATTTTGAATACTTTTAGGAAGCTTATTCATGAACTTTGCACCAGCTTGTAAGGGAGGTTTACTGTTTGAATTTAACCTGTGCTGTTTGGCACAATACTCACAAGCTTGCCTGGTGCTGGAGTTGTGTATATCCATATTTTGGACATGATCACACTTGAATTTAATTGAAAGTAACACTTCAAGTACCTATATAAATACATGGAAGTGTAAGCACTCCAAATTTCTTGAAATAGTTTTTACAACTTTGTTTTTTTTAGTCCAGCAATATGTCTTATGCCTATTTTTTTGCAAGATAACCACTCTTTTTATATTCTGAGCGAGCCGAATAGTTTCCCCAAAGTAGAATTCCATAGCTTAAATAATGATACACTAGCCCATAATAGGCTGTTAAAGTATTGATATACCACAGTATAGCTTCAAATATCTCAGTACAAATATACCTGAGCTAAATTTAGCATTATTACTGCTAGTGGTCATACCAGTTCAACTCGTCATCAATTCGAAGACAATTTTTTTTATTTATTGCTCTTCTTCAAGTATACTATAATCTAGCATGACACGTAGTGTCCTATATAAGCTATCGTTTCTACTGAAGTATATGTATTTTGTTTTACATGGATTAATTACTAAATTGTTAACAGAAAACTGATGATGACAAATAATTAATATAGATTCAAAATAATATTGGCCCGAGAACTGATTCTTGGGAGACCCCTTGTCTCAGCTGAGTCACTTTAGATAGCTGATCTGCAACATTTACACACTGTATTCTATTGGAGAGATATGTGTTTATCTATCCCTCTAATATCAATATTTTCACATTTCTTAAGTAACAAATTGAAGTCAACACAATCAAAAGCTTTAGAAAGGTCCAGGAAAATGCTCATAATTTCCACCTTTTTTTAAACAGTATAAATAGTGCAATCTAACAAACTTAATCAACTTATAACATTGGGAAACCTTATTATTTCCTAGTAGAAAGTGTTTTTTACATCATCTCATTGTCCTCTATAAATAAACTATAGATGTAATTATATATGGGTTTTGAGTTGGTTGCTTAATACAATTTCTGCTATTCTTAATAAAAAATTTGTCGATAATTGCAATTCTTATATTTTTTATAGTACATAAGTTTAAGTGCTTGTCCATTCTAAGTGTTTATGGTGTTCACTGGGATACTTTGATAATTTTTAAACTTCTCCCTACATCTTCTTGTTAACATTTTTCTCACTTCATAGTGTCTTCTACATTCCCTGAACCAAATCTATATTCCAATATACTTTAGAAGCCTACATATCTGAGGGGACATACATAGATTATTTATGCAAGAACTGTTTTATATGTTCACAAAACAATACAGGCCTGTATGAAAATAAAATTGAAGTAACTTTATTAATTTTAGTTTTTGTCACAAGTATTTCGATTTATGAATATTTAATGGACCATTAAATCTAAGAACTGCAAGTTAGTTCCTCAATTGGTAGAGTGGTTACCATCTTCAATTCCCATCGAAGCCAAAGAATTTAGTCAGATCACTTCACAATAAATCATTTCTTGTCTTCATAATTTCAGAATAGTTCTGTTTCATCAAAACAATGTTCTTGTACCAATACTTTACTCACAATAGATCTTCCGTGTGACGGGCCAGGATATTCTACTTCTCCAGGATTCGTTCTATGTCAGATAATAAAAAACAACTTATTTTACTAATATTTACACATATTTACAAACTAATTGGATCCACAATTCACCACGCGTCTCGATAAAAACCATAGAAAATAAAGTCACGTAAACAACATCATACGTCTTCTCACAGACAGAAAGTCCCGCAAGGCCATCAAAAACTTCTGTTTCATTTCAGAATAAATGAAATGTTCTTCTTCCCATTTCAGGTCCAGAGGGAAAAACCTTGTAAAAAAAAAAAAAAAAAAAAAAAACAACAATAATAAATAAATGCAAATTGTTCATTTTAAATGAGATCCTAAAATAAAAATAGTAAAGGATATGTACTATTTCCTTATATAGATGTATAATAGTATAGATGTAATATTTCATGTTTTGTTTCAGGAACAATATTTGGTTTGGCAAATACATTGTCTTCCTTTGGTGGTTTTGTTTCTGCTTATATGGTTGGAGTTCTTACATATCAAAATGTAAGTACCACTAACCTTTGTATTTTATAATATAATTTGATTGTAAATAAGTGAATATGAGTATATAATATCAAACATCTTATCAAATATAATTGTATTACATTAGTTGAAAAAGTAAAAAAAAATAATAAAAAATAATTCTAAATGGTACAGTCAATTTAACAAATAATTTGGAACCATAAAGAAATAATAATTATCAGAAATCTTGTAATACTATATATTATAACACATGAATAATGGTTTATTGCGTTTTTGGATTTTCACTTGCATCTTATAAATTATTCAATTTAAGTTTTCCCCCCATTATATCTGATATATTATCTTTACATGAACAAGTGGAACTTAAATAATAGTCCAGGTTTGAAAATTTAAAAAAATATCGGAAAAATATACTCTTCACTTATTTGGACAGGTTATTTTTGCAATTTGAACTTTGATGATATTATATTAGTATTGCATTATAAATCTAAAAGGTTAATATTACATTTAAAATGTAATGAAAATGAATGAGCAATAAATAAAACTAATTTAATTTATTTTACCAATGTATAGTTGTTCTTTTACAGCACAATTAATTATATATCCTAATAATTCAGTCATTTTAGACTTCATCCAACTCCAGGTTTACCACTGTCTTAATCAGTCAGTCTCTGGAACTATTCACAAACACGCACTTCTCCATGTAACATCCTGAAAAACTAGAAAGTGAACCATCACCAAGCTTTTGGAACAATCCCACGATCTTCAGTTGCAGATTAAGCCCTAGGTTGTAAGTCATTTTTTGACCGGGATAGATCCCAGGGACTACTGAGCAGAGCACTATCTTTGTTGAAGATATGGCTTCGCTGAAGGATTGAGATTTTTGGAGGTATGCTTCTCCACTTATCTTACATTCTGTGGTCTCATATTCTGGCTCCTTGATGAAGGGGGAGTAAAGGCTTGTCCCTTACTCTTTTCCTCCTACCTTCATTATCCTTTGCTCACAGTGGCCTAATTAGTCCTTGGAGCTGGTGCCAGGTGCAGTATTGTACCTGGACTTATTTTACCTCCTAGCATCAAAGGACTCACCTCTAGATGAAAGCTCAGCTTTGAGAATATTCTTGCGCATCTATTTGGTCTTCTCCCTTTTTTAATGTTTCATTGCCATTCCAACAAATTGGTGAGTAACCTGATTGAGCTGTGGCTCAAGATGCAAACTATTGTCGCTGATATGATTCAGTAGAAGATCTTCCTCTTCCATATCAACAGGAAGAAGAGACCTCATTGAACTCACCTCCATTGGATAAACAGTAGACGTTTGAACCCATGGCCCTGGTTTCTACTGCCGTAGGTGTACAAGCGCTGAAATCTTTGGTTGAGATCTTAGGTTGGACCTCGGCTGATGGTTCTCCAGGCTCAGTATGTTTTGTTTTTGGTTATTTCATTTTCCATAGTAGCTAGGGTAATATTAGTAAACCTGAATAGAGTCTTGCATCCACAGGCAAGGTTAAATACTTTGAGATACGCCTGGTATCTCAGAGAGCTTTACCCGTTAAAGACACGTTACCTGTACCATTCAACTCTTCAGCCCAGGTAGCCTATACCTTGAGATTAGAGATTTATTTTTGATTCAGGATTTGCTCCCCTAGATCTGATAGATTTAGTCTGGAGTGATTATCCAGTGCAGGGCCACTTCAAGCCGGGTCCAGTTCTTAACTGCTCTATGATGTGTCTTATGGGTCGTCCCACTCTGCCAGTCTTGATACAGATATAGCGTAACCCTGAGATTGGGGGAATGACCAAACACTTAACTGAATGATCACCTCCCACGAGTCTCAACCTCTTCTTGTATTATATTGTATAATGGGGCTTGATGGGGTTTAATTGTATGTATCATGATGACACCCATCAACTTGTTACAGAGTTCTATTTATTAAAGAATATGCACAAAGATTAAATGAATTAAGGATTTTATTGCTCCTGTTGATAATACTATATAAGTTGACTAATAATAAAATTGCATTAAATAAATTGAATAATATTATTAAACTTATTCTACAATAGGGAGAGCGGGGCAGTCAGGTAACTTAACGAAAAATCCTTTGTGAGTAAATTAAAAAAGCATATTTGAATTTGAAATATATCACATAGATGTACTAATTCATTGTCCTTGTCTTTCTCTTCAGCAAAGGAGTTATGTGGCCATTTCTGGCATTTGGAGCATCTGATCCAGCCTTCATTGGACACAATATAGAGATTCGGTGTCAGATGTCTCTGACGAAAAATGTAGAATCACATCTTTTCCTTTTCAGCAAGATCTTACCTTAAGGTTAATTTTCTTGTTTGTTGTCCCGAAAATATCTTGTTTTGCAGAGAATGATGTAGAGTGCAAATGCATTTCTAAATTTACCTTAACATTCTCTTACTTTTTTAATTTTTGCTCTTGAATCATTCTTTTTATTTTCCCTTTTTCTTTGACTTGTCTTTCTTTTGGAATTCTTTTTCAACTTTTACATTGATCTCTATCTGTAGTTCTTTTTTATATGGTGATTCAATACTGTAGTTTTTTCATGTTTGTATGGCTTTTAGTTATATTGAATCCTGCTGCAACTTTATATTGGGAAAAAAGGTTCAGGAATAAAGGACGGTTTTTACAGCACCTTGAAGAGTGTAGACCTTGGAGTAACACATAGGCCTACTTTGAACTCGGTCGGAGGCAGTGCTAGGACCGTGGATGGCAACAGGTTCAGGATCTTGATCAGCAGTAAGATCAAAAACTTATAGGCCTTTGGTACTTGGCTTAGTTTATAAACGGGCACAGGTTCTTCACCTGGGCTAAGGTTCACAGGTTCTGCTAATGATCTTGGACAGGGTTAGGCTCAGGATCTTGTAGAGCTATGTCTACTGGCAGGGTCACAACAGGCTCAGAATATTGGACTATAGGCTCCCGAACTCTGTATATGGTCAGTGACAGAGCAAAGTCATGTTTATTAAAAACACCAGCATTTACTGGCCAAATTCCTGTCTTACGGAAACCATTGATTGCAGTTTTCAATGTCGCTGCCCTCACAAAGGTGTTTCAATATAATTTTTTCATTTGAAATTGTGAAATGACATAACCAGGATTAGATTGAAGCCAAACAGCTACCTCTTTGTCATAAAATACACTCAATGGTTACATGAAGTTATCATCATGGTGAGATCCATGATAAAAGTCCATAGAAGTTTCTGCTCCTGCCCGCAGCAGATCCAGCCCCAGTCACCGTCTCAGCTTCTGAGAAGCCTTTTGACAGCGAAGCAGGATCAGAATCACCACCAGGTAAAGCCTTCACCTTTGTTAACTTAAGAGGAAGAAGTTAACCTCTTTCCCTTTTAGCCGAAGTTGAATTTCTCCAAAATATTTAATAAGTTTAGACTCACCTTGTTTTAGTTTTGTGGCTGTAAAAACATCCACTTAGAGGACCGAAAGTGTCATAAGAAAGTGTGTTGCACTCTACAAAGAACTTTCTATTGATCAACCCTTAGGGCTTCACTTTGTGCCTTCAAATATTGAAGAATGGTCTCATTAGAGTCACTTGCACTATTAGGGAAATAAGCCCCTTACAACGTGCAACAGAGGAATATTTCCCTCCGGCACAGCTTTCAGACCAGCATTTTTCCATGCTAGGTTTAGCATTTTTGTGTATGTTTTCAGCCAGTTAGCTGTTTCTTCCATCAAGCAAATGAAGATGAGGTATCCTGGCTTAAGTATTACACCAAGGAACTTGGGTTTGATCCCCTGCCTTCGCTGCAATGCTTCTCCCAAAATCTCGCTTCACACCAATGATATTTGGCTCACTGTGAGTAGAGTATCGTGGAAATCTTCAGTTAGGTTAAGTCTACTCTTATCTTATCCCTGCCGTCACTTGGCTAGAAGTTGGAAGAAGTTGGAGCTGATGAATGTTCACCCTCTTAGTTTGGGCCTTGAGCTTCAGAGTGCCTTCTAGGTATTTTTGCCAATCTAGATTTCGGAGTACTCGTGCTGAAGCCGCACTGTAGCATTGCACAATTGGCCACTTCATTCTCTTCCTGCCAGCACCATTTATTCTGCCAGCTTTTCTTATAGTAGCGTAGGCTGCTTGTTCCTCCACAGTTGTTTCATCCTCTGGAATTGGTAGACTTTGTGAGCCTACATCTACTTCTTTGGAATTTTCATTCTCCAAATCCTGAGGCATTTGTTCAGCCTTTAGGATTTGTGTTTCAACATTACTATGTTGTTTTCTTCTTGTTTTCCTTGAATTTCCATCTTGTTACCTCAAGATGTGATATGAGTACACAGAGGCAAAACCTTTTGTGTCAGTAAGGCTAATTGAAACTGGAGGGCACCTGGTATTCAGAAGTTTGCCTATTCACATTCAGAATCGCCCCGCGAACAAAGCCCCACACACATCCAGACACACCGCCGGACCACCCCTGTAATCGGGGCAGTTGGCAAGTAGACAGATTGGAGACAGTTGTAGTCAAGAATAAATGAATGTCCACATGTGCCCAGAGCATCTCGTAACAGAAGCATAAGAGTGATAGAAAAGTAAAAAGTGAAACACTGGTTAAATATTAGTTATGCTAAGTGTTTCTGGTAGTAAGAAGGAATTGGGTATGAGAAGGGAAATTGTCCAATTATACCAAAGGACATTCAGTCGCCAGAGCCTCGTTTGCTATCACAAGGGGCACCAGTAACAAAATAACAGTTACTTAGCGTGAAGTTGTGCTTGACATTTGTATGTGACAAGCTATAACTGACACATCCACATACCTTGCACCCCTACGAACACAACTAGATTTTGAAGTGAATTTTGAAGAAAGACTGGTGATTGAATCCATTATTCTACTAAGAACATGACTGTTTTTCATAACTTGATCATTGTGATTTTGGATTAAGAATTAAATAGCAACATCAATTTTTTACTATATTGACAGTTCCAAATGTTTTAAATTTAATAGCATTGGTCGTATGGTTTTCAAATTTCTCATGTTTAAAAAAATTATTTTATCGCTTAAATGTTCAAGGTCCCAACTAGTGGTGGGCATTAACGCTAACAACGGTCAACGTCAACACCAGTTAATGTTGAGCGTGATTAACTGTTTAAAAAACTGCTAATGTTAACCTGCCAGACAGAACAGAAGACCAAGCCTCTTTGTTCAGTGTGCATGTGTAAAATAGTAAATTAGTAGGCTACAGCAGAAACATACGTTGATTCGTTGATGAATAAACGTTGGTCTTAATTGTTTCCGTTTAGTGGCTCAACTAAACTAACAGATGACTGAGAGGCATACCTATAGCTGGGTGTGCGCACATCGAGTCGGCCGCTGGCGTAAACTAACATCCACTGATGCGTCACCTGCAAGCACTAAGCAGTTGATCAACATTAGCAGTTAATGCACTTCTTCGTCAACTGTGATGAGCATTGACGAGGGTCAACGTTGATGGTTAGCTGTTACCCGTTAATGGACACAGCACTAGTCCCAACAGCCTGTTTGTGTTGAAATAGTCTCACATCTATCACAAACAAAACATAAACAGTAAATATTAAATGTTGAGCTTGACTTATGAGAAAAATTATACAGCACAACAAACACACAGAACACAATTCTCACAAAAAATATGCCTAAGTATCAGACGCGTTTCAACGACAAGGTCATTCTCTTCAGTGATACACGAGCTACACCAATCAAACTATAACTTAAGTTATATATAAGTTATAGTTTGATTGGTTATAACTTAAGTTATAGTTTGATTGGTGTAGCTCGTGTATCACTGAAGAGGATGACCTTGTCGTTGAAACGCGTCTGATACTTAGGCGTATTTTTTGTGAAAATTGTGTTCTGTGTGTTTGTTATACTGTATAAACAGTAAAAACAAAATGATTTTTAAAACCATAGCAGGAAAAAATTCCTTTTTTGTTATTTACGAAAATAAAAAATCTAGTAAGTCCATAGTTTTTGATGTTATTATTTCCCTCTATTTAAGGAGTAAAATGGTGTTCTTAAAAACTATCTACTTGATTCATTGTGGCAGTTTCAATAACAGTAATGGTTAATTGAATAACCTAATATTAACAACAAAACAATAACTATCAAATAACCCACTAAACACATAACACATTTACACAACACCACCACTTCACTAAAAAACTATACAGAGAGAAACAAACTGTCACTGAAACAGAGCACTATAAACTTTACTTCATATTGGTCAGATAAAGAGGAGACTGAATCTATCCCTTACTGTAAGGACAGCATGCTTATGAAAGCCGGAATTCCCTACAATCCACCTGCACTTCCCCCTATTGTATAAGCTATGTTAACAGTATAGGGTAAGATCACATAGCTGTAATGTCAATTCCAACATATTGCACACCTTATATGTTTCAATCTATGAGCAACGAGTTTAACTGTACAAAAATTTAAGTAATATCTCTTAATTTGCTTATTGTAAAAGTATTCATTAATATAATATTACCCACCTGCCCTTAATGACATTTCACCCCTGATTATCTTTGTAAATTGAAGAGGGGGATGGTATCTATATCATCTGGTAGTCAATTTAGAAGACATGAGCTTGAAATATATCACTGTATATTTGTAAAAGTAAGAAGGGGAATTTGAGTGATATTTTAATGGTTACTTCCTATTATTATTAAAGTTGTTATTTAAACTTAAAACGTTTATACAAAAATGAATATTTCTTTTAAATTTTTTTAAAGTGTGATGAAAATAAATTTTAAATATAAAAACACCTATTTTAAAACTTTTCTGTTATAAAAAAAAGTGAACCAGGACAGTATTGAGGACCATATGTGATTTGACCTGCTTCCCATCTGTGACTGTTGTTAGTTCTTTGTTTTATTATGATTGAATACCTTTCTATAAGCTGATATAGGGCAATTGAAATTAGATTCTTTAGTCATAACACTATTGATTAAGTAATGAGATCTATTGAGAAAGCATTTATCTTTGGAGTAATGCTATTGTGCGGATCAGTGGAAAATGTTTTCCTAATTCCATTATCTTTTCTGCGAATGGAAATGATTTTAAATCAATTATTGAATATGTAGTTTTGTAACTGATTTGAATATGCGGGTACGATAATTTATAATATATTATAAAGCTGAAATTTAATACAATTATATACATGTAGATAATTTTATGTTTCAGCAAAGCTATGGTCAATGGCAGATTGTATTTTGGATCTTGGTTGCAACTTACATGACTGGTGGATTGATGTTTTTAATTTTTGGCAGTGGAGAGTTACAGCCATGGAATTCTCCCAAAACTGCAAACTTACCTGTTGCAGATTTGGAATTAAACTCAAAACACAAGGAAGCTGTGCCTTTAAGAAGAGATAGCACATAAGAAAAGAGTTTCAGTGAATGACTTAAATTGCATTTCTCATTCGAATATCATCAAAATGTGAATTTTAAACATAATGACTATAATTTTTACTAATATAACATGTATTATTTTTGTACCATGAACATATTTAATTTGAAGATGTGTAGATTTTTGTAATCATTTAACGTCATTATCATTTCTCAAGTCATTATTATATAAGTTAGTATCTTACTCTCAGTAGGATAATATGAATTAATTAAAAGTGTTACTGACGGTTTGAACTTTTGGCTATACCTAAAAAAAATTGTGGAACCAATTTACACATGAGCGACTTTTATTTTTATTTTCAAAACATTAGTAACACCATAAATTAATGGATATACACATTAAAACTTGTTCCTTTATGAGCAACACACACAGAAATTTCAATCACCAAATAAAATAAAACACACAGCTTTCCGCAACAAACACTTTATTGTAACAAGACATTTCAATGACTAAATCATCATCTTCATTTTATAGATTTACATTAATCTGCTAAACAGAAGATTTACTGTGAATCTACAGAAGAAGCTGTATTTCATTAACTTAAAATATTGAGCTGTATGTGATGGTATCATTTCTCTCCTGATATCTGCATGAAATATTGACCTTGCCTTTGTTAGTTCAGCGTCAAGGTGGTTTTTGATTATTTAATAACATAGTAATTGAATTGTTGTCTTGTTAAAGTAGTGTTTGTTTTGGAAAGTCGTGTTTTTTTTAAATTTGATGTTTAAAATGTGTGGTTTAGGGAAGCTTTCTTAGAAAGAAACTAACTAAATGGGATAATTCATAATAATAATTACAGTTTCATAAAAATAATATTGTTCTATATAAGAAAATTGATTTTAAAAACAATAATAATATATTTAATAACTCAGTTCAGTAATTCAATGGTGTTGTCATATTTAATATTTAGAGAGTTTAAGATACGATAGTCTAAGTCATTCCAGAAGGGATTAAGTTGTGTAGGAATATGTTATTATATATTTCAGTTATAAATATTAATGTATCATTGGTAATTTAGTTTATATAGCTATCCACAGTTATTTGTTATATAATTCTATAAAATTATTTATGAATTATTTTAGAAACATATAGATATTAAATAATTGATAATTTTATCGGTTTTGTATAGACATAATTCTATTGTAATCTAACTTTAATTTGTAGTTTCTAGTTAATATGTGTGTCTATATATAAATATAAATTTTGTTTAGTGTAAGATTTATGTTTTTAAAGTGAAATGTACAAACTCTTAATCTTATTTCAAAAGATATATTCCATTAAAAATCAGTGTTTCGCCATATGAACGTTGTAAATAACCTATTTAAAACTTTATTTTTCTGTACAGTGTAATTTCATAAACATTCTATTAGAGTCAGTGGTGGTTTCGTAAAAACATTAATGTTATATTATGCTTTTATAAGACAGTTATAGATAATATATTGCGATACATAATTAAAAATCTATTTTGGTATTGATATTGATTTATTTTTCCTGTCACTATATGAAGGGTACATGGTAAAACAAGTTTTGTCTCAAATTTTGGATTTTGAAATTGAACTGATATCTATTATAAGGAAACAGTTGTGTTTTTATTGAAATAAGAAAATCATGCATACAGTTATTTAGAATTTCATTTGAAATATTATCTAATTAGTAATACTAGCTGGTAAAAAATAAAAGTGTTAAAATAAAATATAAAAAAAATACATAGAAATTAAAAAAAAAACATCTTCTGGGATTCACCTATTTTAATCCATGAAAATCTGGGATAAAACCTGTAAAACATAATGATATTTTCTTTTGCAATTTTAGTAGCGCTGTAAATCTTTGGTTGTTGTTTATGTGTATGAGCTGTTCTAACAGGTTTCAGTAACTACACATTTGTTTCTTAATTAAAGTATATCATTAGTGTCAAAATCCACAATATCCTTAGTTGTTGCTTACGGTAAGTCATTCTTGTGCATTTTAGTAACTGTGTGTTATAAAAGTGTCTGTGTAATTTCTATCATGTCTCTTCAATGAACTCATTTAGTAGAGAGAAAGAATAGTTGAGTACTACTTTTTCTTTAAAAAGAGAAATAAATAGGTCTATTGAATGTTCAGAGAAATAAATTGGTAGACTACAGAATGTTAATATGAAAATCAAATCCTAAAGTCATAGAGAATTATAGAAAATTGATTAAAAAGAATGAATGAAATGGGGGTTGAACAGTGAAATTAATAATTATTATCTAGTAGGCCTAATAACAATAATATCCATTAACTTACATCAACCAATATTTGAAGAAATAGCAAACCTACTAAGTACTAAACATTACTAAGAATTTATTTTTTTATAAATTACAGTTACCTGTATCTGTTTGTTTATCTTACATGTAATATCTACAGGTAAAAGTTTATCCTTATACTACATTTAAAGGCAACAATAAAGTTTATTAATTTCTTCTCCATTTTATTTATAGCATCATGGACTCTTAAAGTAACTGAGCATTTTGTGATTATTTTTTGCAGAATGTTCTTTTCAAGTGTTACTATTATCTTGTGTACAGTGAATATCGATTACAATTGGTTACTTGTATAAGAACTGGAGCTTGATTCAACAAACAGATGAAGCATAGGGCTGATGATTGGGCTAAATTCAAAGAATTTTAAGGTGTGAAGTAATTAAGCTTAATCAGGACATATAAAAATAGTGAAACATTTCACTTGAACAAAATGTGCAACAAGAAGTTAGGTTGTGCTAACTGATATATCAGGGTTTTTGTTTAAGTTTTACGAAGATTAACCTAGTTTAATTTCTTAGTGAACTATGTACAGTATGTAATTATTTATTATATGCTCAAAGTTGTATTCTCATTTGTTTACTCCTTTTATTTTTATGACTAATTTACTAACCAAACTCATGTTTGGATTCTTTTTGTGTTTGCATCTACCCCAACTTGACCATTACTTATTATTATTTTATTTAAAAATGAAAAAGGGCGGCAACAAGATGGGTTTTTTGAAAAATCTACTTAAGGAAAAAATTATTACGCAGAGTCAGTTTCTGAAATACGTACATAGTTATGTTTAATAGATGCTGTAAAAGACACACTTAATATACATTTATATAGGCTACATTTATTCATTCATTGACGAAGATTATTCTTATTTTTGTTTTTTAGAACAATGTTATGTCATTTGTTATGACTTTATTTTAAACTCTTTTAAAAATAAAGTCTAGGTTTGTAACATTTTATCCTCAATTTAATTATAAGTTCTAATTAGTTTTCTTTTAAATAAACTTTACTATTCTTTTTTGGACATTAAAATCATCATACAACTTTGTCTTAAAGTGACTGCCTTCTCAAAAATGCCTATCTTCCATCCAACTCTCCCAACTAACTTCTAACTACAACTTCTACTCACTCATATCTTCCAACTAACTTCTTCTACTAATCAACTAACTCAACTAACATCTTCAGAACAACTTCCCATGCTCCCAAATAGTAACTGACTATTTCCAGCAAATATTTTTCAAAATCATAAACAGAACACACAAACACTCTTCCCATATTTCAACTTACATAGTATGTAATATAATTTCTTACATAACTTACATCTATAGGCGTACATTTACAAAATATTTCTGCTCATTTATTATATTGAACAACATGATTAAAAAATGTTTTAATTTTTATATATATCCAATCAGACCATATACATAACCAGAAGTATAAACATAACTCCTCTGATCTCATTTTTCTTCATCTGATATATGTATATATATATAATCTAACTAAAGTTTAATAAACCGAAAACTGTGAAACGTTACAAGTAGACTACATATATAGTTTATTTAATTTATCATTTAATATGAAGGAATAATTCTATTCTCCACATTCACCCAAAGTCCAAAAAATAAAATAAAAAGGAAGACAAAAAAGAAGAGGAAAAGTGGTAAAAAAAGAATAGATACAGTTAAAAGAAGGAATGAAATCTTCTTATCACCCTATGGTGATGAGTTATGTGTAATGTCACTGGTTGCAACAAATATGGAAACCTTCATATTCTTACTATATCATTTTTACCTGTGATTTATTTTATTTTATTTTTTTATTTATTATTTTTTTTCCTTTTTATTTTTACACCTAGTATAAAATGGATAGTTGTAAGATCTTTCCTTTATGCTATTAATTATTTTATCATCGGGAAGATAATGAAATTTTGGTGGTGAACATTACTAATGGATGTTACATGCAAATAGACTTCCTCACATGATCACCCACAATATCTCACTTATTTCCAAACTCATTTACATATTTCTTCATTCACTTACTCTTTCAATGACTTCCTCACTCATTCACATACTCAAAACTACCTTCCTTTCTCATTGACTATTTTTTTCTGGATATTTTTAGATTACAAAAGAAAATATGAAAATCTGCAGCTATTGAAAAAATTCTGTTCGAGCTGTAGCAAGTCAGTATTTTACTGAACTGCTTCACATGTTCTAAACTAAAAATAATAATTCACAATTTGATACCGAATAATTATTTTAATTAAAAATGTATAGGATATAGTTTTGTGTGTATTGTTCATCTTCAATAAATTATAATTTTTATTCCATTAGTAGCACTAATATATTATTAGACTATTATTTATTTGATGGAGAATAAAAGTTAAGAACCATAACTTTGGAATAATTGTTAATTTAATTTATATTTTAGCCAGAAAAATTATATTTTTCTTGAGGGCGTGTAAGTTTATAGTTTGTGTAAAAAAAAGTTTATAATGTTTAGGATTACATTATCAAATATAATCAGCATCAGTTAGGCTGTAACCCTCTGAGGGTGATGACTATACCATCGAGGTACCCTTAATGTACATAAGGGTAATATAATAAACATAACTGGATTAGGTTTGTTTTTGTGGTTCAGTGAATCCCAGTTTTTGTTATTTAGGATTACAGTTACTTCACAAATAATTCTTAAGTCTGCAAATTTTGAAGTACTCAACTGAAGAGATATTAGAAAAAATTGACTGAACACATTTTCCCCTTGAGTACTTCATATATCTTGGAGGCAAATATAGAAAATGCTTTCAAAAATGCATTCTTGGGCTGTCATTGATCCAGAAAGGTAAATTTAACATTAATATGCTGATTTTAAAACAGCCAGAATGGATTCTGTTTGAAAACTACAAAAATAAAATTTGTTCAACTCACTTTTATTCTTTATTTTATTTGAAAAATAGCAGAAACATAGTGGAACCACAAGAAAAGTAAATTTATTCTAAAAATGCTCCTGGAAATCTGTTTAAAAGGGATTTTAAAATAGATTCAACAATGTGGCTCACCAAAGGTTGTTTGGAGCTATGAGGCCAGATTTAAGTTAAATGGCTCATATAATTTATAAACTGTATTTACTGGGCAACCTTACCTGACACCACTCAACTTTTTTGGGAACAAGTAAAAAAAAAAACAAAAAAAAAACAGGTTTATGCTTCAGGACCTCTAATAACATTAACTTGAAAACATCAATTGGAAAAGAATATACCCAGGAAACAAAGACCATCTGTCCTCATTGCATGAACCATAATAGTCACTTTTCAAACACCTGGAATAACTCAAAAAAAATTTCCCTTATATTTTTTATGTAAAATATAAAACTTAACTAATATATTTTTTAAATATTGTATTAATTATCATTAAAATGTATATAATTTTTGTGTGATTCTTTGTAATAATACATGATTTGAACATTATAGCCTACATATTAGCAAATATATATTATTTATATTGTTAGCTGAAACAACGCATAAACTAATTCTTTCGTTTATCAATCCTCTTAAAATTAAAATTGTTTCAAGCACATGGATTCATCATCAGATCCATCATTATAAAATTTACATAAAAATGTCACACTGGTGCATTCAATAAATTGTTCTCTCCAAATTGGAGATCTATGATGGTTTAAAATATATTAGCTCATACAACATAGGCTATACATAACAAAACATGAAAGAATAACAATACGAAACACATTAATATTACAGACATAACATATCCTGTAGACTGACTAGTAGAGACTGACCATTTCAAGTACAACAATATAAATAATATAGTACAAAAACTTTTGAATGAGTTTACCATTGTGAATGAAACTTCAAGGTAAAATCAATGATTTGTTTATCTAGGGTGAGTTCATAAGTCAGAAAATATTGAATAATTAATCCCATATTAAAAAACATTTGTTCAGAGCTTAAACTTTTTATTAAAATTCAAATATAAAACATAATGGTAACATTTTAAACTTGTTACAACCCATCAATTTTGATATATTCACAAAAATGGACATTACTTATAGGTCATATTGGGCATAATACACTGTGTGTACAAAAAGTCCTGCACCGTTTTAATATCTTTTGTTTGGATGACACTGGAAAGCTGAAAACCTGGACTTACAGTATGAATCTAAAGAACTATTTTTTCACACCATGAGTGACAGCGTAGGATCAGGGGGGGGGGGGGTCCCACCAGGAGTACAAAGGAAATCTTAAATAAAAGCATAGGCCGAGTTGTAACTGGCTAAGTTGTAACTAAGCATTTTAACTGGCTTTACTGGCAGTGTAATGCCGCAAACCGCACTTCAAAATGGCAGATGTTCAAATGTTTTACTTGGTTGTAGACAGACATTTTATTAGTAACCACAATGATAGCGCATTAATAAATCAAAACAAGAGTGCTGGAGCAACGGTAATCCTCACTAGATGCTAGAGGCACAAGCTCAACATCCACAAAAGGTAAATGTCTGGCTAGGTGTGATAGGTTCTGAAGATTTTTTCTCTAAACATGTTTTGAAGAACTGGCATAATATAATTTGGAGCAAATGTTGGTATGATGCAACATTTAAATTGGCTTCTATAAAGAAAGGACTTACCAACTGGGTCCTTACGTACCCAGTAAGTTACTTACTTACCCTTACTTATAAACTGGGTAAGTAAGTCCTTACCGACCCAGTTGTTAAGTCCTTTCTTTATAGAAGCCAATTTAAATGTTGCATCATACCAACATTTGCTCCAAATTATATTATGCCAGTTCTTCAAAACATGTTTGGAAAAAAATCTTCAGAATATCTGGTTTCAACAGGACGGAGCGCCACTCTGGCATACAAGAGAATGTAAGAATGTCAGCATTGTAAGATCGAGTAACAGCAAATAATTAATGACTTATTTTATAAAACTAAATAGAACACCTTAAATATAAGTCTAATTTATTTATTATAGAATAATGTTTTGATGTTACACGCTGTAATTTTTGTATAAAAACTTCTAATCCTGAATTAATTTTTAAAGCCCATTATTAACAGGAAATAACTTAAACTGTTTAATTAGGATGAAGAAGTTTACCTCATATTTGGAATATTTGAATTACATATTTTATTTTTTATAGTTGTGAAAGAAGGAAAATATTATCTATTAAGTGATAAAATAAGCTGACTAGCAAGCAAGTATCAAACGGTAGGTCTATACAAATCGTTGAAATAACAAATAAAAAAGATTTCTTTGCGTGTATCACAACAATACGTTAGCACAACAGTATATTTACTATGTGACATTAAATATCAGATAAGTTTTTTTTCAGCAGAAAACGATTTCAAAAGTAATTAGGGCAACAATCTCAGATTACCCATCATGAACCAGGAAAAGCTCTTGCGTAGAGCCCTGATGGTATCAGTGAACATAGGTTTCATTGTAATAAATCTTTAAGATTCGTTTGTAGGACTGATAAAAGTACCTCTATTTCAGTAGCTAGAACATTGTAACGTAAATTTACGAGGCAATAAATCTAACTTACTATATGTGTACCTATATGTTGTATGATAAGCAACGTGAGAAAAAAATTAAAAATAATTTTTATGTAGTTTAATTCTTTGATTGAAGCAAACAAATATTAGCTTGCTATTTTACATACGCATGGTAATTATTAAATTTAATCACTAAGCATGGAACAAATAAATTATGAATTAATACAAATAACTTTAAACAAACACGATAGGGTTCATTCGATTATATTGTTAGTTATATTATAAAAAATCTAAAACCGAAAGCCATTTATGATTTGTAAATTGAAGTGACTTTTTGTATTCGTTTCAATATTTTTTGCTGAATAGTTAGATATTTTGTGTTATTTATTTCCTCAAAGTTTGAAATCAATCTTTCGTTAGAGAACAAACTTTTATCCAGAGGGAACTTTCATAACATAGAAGCCAATTATTGAAGTATAGGCCAACTATCTGGTACTTTCAACTTGTAATGATAGAATACGAAAATTATTATTCTAGAAAAAACAAGATATTATTTTGTTTATAAAAGGAAACATCGTCACTTGTTATTTTTGCTTCATTTGCTGATAACGACATATATTCTCAATTAAAAAAATATATTGTAAGTCTTATGTTGTTGAATTTTTTACAAAGGGGTTTATAGTTGGGTCTATACCTATACCTGAGATACAGTTTGTAGAAACCATTAACCTTTTTGCAACCAATAGCAACAAAATATAATATTAATAATAACCTATTAATTTAGTGTAATTAACTTTGAAACTCCATGTTCTTAATGTAAAAAAAAATAAAAATTAACTTTATAACTTCAATACAATTCAAAAACATACATAAACTTGAAAATTATATGGTAAGTCTATAAATTCTCTATAAATGTGTGGTAGGAGTTAGGGGTATTCTGGTTGTAAATGATTATTGCAGTATATCTACATCGTGCTATTCAATTTTATTTATTTGTAAGCTTCGTCTTTAGAAAATGGTTGTGCGATAGTAAAGCTTTTCTCCTTGAAAATGTAGTATATGTTTGTGTGTATATGTTTGTGTACTCATTGGATGTATTGAAAAAATTAAAAAAAAGGAATGAACAAGCATTCACACAACCAACCCGTCGCTCTACATTTTCGATAATGATCATAGAGATATGATTTACACAGAAATATTGTTTTTTTATAACATTTTATCGAAAGAAAATATCTGGCTTTAAAGCATTCCATATTTTCAAGCCAGTAATTTCTAAAGATTATATCATACATATGAAATCCGTTTGTTCTACATTAATTTACAATTTTACTGTTTTTTTCACTTTATTTGTTCGAAAACTACAATTTGTACTTATCAACACTCTTTTTAACTATTATGAAAATCATGTTTGTATTCTCTATACAGAGAGTTTATACAGATTTCATTAATACATTAAAAATAATTTGATAACATTTATATCTTCGGAAATATTTATCGAAAACTTACATTTTGAATATTTTTTTTTTCCAAAATGGCAGTTGAAGTCATACGATGACAATCAGAATATAATTGTTTTATTTTACAGTTTAATAAAATTTCAGTGAATTATTTATAATAAATAATTAGTTCTATTTTTATCTTCACGGAAGCACTATTAATCCTGATTAATATATTGATAAAAGTAATATAATTAGGGTGTAGCGTTTTTGAAGCGTAAATTTAATTTGGAATATTGTAAATAATGAAAGTTAAAAAGTTTTAAATTGTGATGTAATACATTAAAAAAATCGTTTAAAATTAATTATTGTATTGCTTTTAAAGATGTTATACAAATACAACGTAAATCTTACAGATTATCAAAGAAATTCCTAGTTTACGTGGACACATGGATAATTTAAATCGCATGATAAAAAAGGTTTGTTTTTTATGAGATTAGAATTACTTTATTGTTCGCGTGAAAGTAAAAAGTAATAATTATTAAATACTGAAATAGACCAACAAGTGGATCTTTCAAAAAATGTTGTTAAAGGAAATAGATTTGAGTTAGTATCTTATATAGTAAAGTAAGGGCGGTTCAGATATATCAGATGAATTGATTGCCGATTTTAGTGTATGCAGATTAATTTATAAAATGCACACACCTCCTAATTAAAATCAAATGATTAAAATAGGGTGATTATTTCCGTAGTACATTTGTTCTATTTTTTTAATAATAAAAAATATATCGGTACATGGGAATTTTGTAGGTACATAGATACAACTTAGACTATATAAATTCAATTCATAATCTACTAATCATGAATTCATGCCAATTCTTTATCTCTACTACCTTCAATTCTCTTTTGTCTAAATTATGTTCTACATTTATATAAGCTGATATCAATGATTTATTCTAATTCACAACCAGACAACCTGTTTCAGACAACCTTTACCAACATACGAAGTTGTTCCAACGGGGAATGATCGTATTAAATCATTTTGGGGGTATTAAAAATGAAATTATAATAATATATCAATAGAAATATAAGAACTAAATACTATTCGTCGTTCTCTTATGAAATAATGTAAATAAATAAGACTTTATATATGTATTATCACACCAAATTATTAACAAAATGCTTCATTTACAAACAGTAATTATTCCAAAGAATTTCTCTATCGACGTTTTTCAACCCTTTCAATATATAATTTAAAAATCAATTCACAAAAGTTCTTTAGAAGTGGCCACACATTCAAAAATATAAAATATAATACTAATATATTCAGCAGTTCAAACCTAAGTCAGACTTTGTTGTAAATATTCGTTGTATGGATATTTTGTGCATACATTCTCTTTCTGGGCTATGTTTCAAGGGGTGTTTTGTCTACATACGTCAGTGTCAACATTGTATAAATAACATTTGTAATGTAATTCGTCATTCTCTTGGGTCATAGTAAAATGTAAATTTGCATGTTGCTTGCTGTCTGTGAAACATTGTCCACTCCAGTGTTTTCATTATTGTCATAATGATCAACCAGGGTTACTTTAAATCATATTATACATATGTTTAGGTAGATGCTTTAAATTATAATACAAATATTAAAGTTAATTAGGCAGGATAGTATCTAGTTGAAGCAATAATAAACTATATTTACTGTAATGATATTATACTTTAGGAGTTAGGAGAGAGAAAAATGTAATATCATATTCTAAAGGAAAACTTACATTTTATACAAATATGTCAAAATAAATAAATGCAAATTTATTCTTACCAACAAAATATAAACATTGTGTATGCAAATTTTAGACTCTAGACCAGGTATACATTTTTTATTTGTATGATATATCTGTAGTTCTATATTTATGGAAATTTTTCTGCAGTATAAATATATGTTGTTATTTATTTATGGAGGTCTTGTAACTAAAAGATTCGTTTATCTAAGCATTAAGATAGAAATGATATAAATACATAATATATAATAGGAATACATTTTGAAATTATTTTAGGTTAGTTTAAGTCGCTTTTATGGAGGTTTTGTAACTAAAAGATTTGTTTATATAAGCATTAAGATAGAAATGATATTAATACATATATAATAGGAATAAATTTTGATTAGGTTTTAATGTTCAAGGTACAATATGGTGTAGAAATCTTAAGAGACAAGAAGCCACACAATTTTCCATTCATGTATAAATGATGCTACTACATGATAACATTATTTCTCGTAGATTTATTTATGTTATTAAATTGAATAGTCAGTATTGACTGTGAGGAAATAGAATGTTTTTATTTCAGCTTCTGTGAAAGGATATCTCAAATTAATTAAATAATAGTTACTATAAAATGAGCTAAAATAATCACTAAAATATAAGTGGGAAAACACATGTTATAGCCAGACATAGAAGCATATTTCTTACAAATTTAATTATTTATCCGTATTGAGTGAAACGATTAACACAGAATAAAGAATAAATAATTTAAAAATCGACTATTTATTACTCAGAGATCATGCAAATAGATAATGTTAATCCAAAGTCAAAATATATTTTCATAAATCGTGTAAATAAACTTCAAAGATGAAGTAGAGAGACCAAGTAGATAATATAAAATTTAGTTTTAATACAGAAAAAAGTAGGAAGTATGAACGTATATAAGTATGTTTATGGTATGTTTCATAAACTAATATTACGTCCTATCAAAACGTGTCTCTTCTGAACATAATAAACCGTAATAGAATAATTACTACTATTATAGAATCCTATAATACTTGAAAACGATTTAATTCATGTAAATTAAAAGATAACGTGTGTGAATGTTTATATTTTTGTCAGCCAAAAACCAAATTTGTGAAATACTTTATTTATATGAACTGTTGTAAACATATAACATATATACATAATACTTGTCCTGAAATTATGTTTATTCCATTTTTTGCTCATTGCTAAAAAACCCAAGAAAGAAACCTTTTCGTCATACAGCTTCAAAAATATGCTGTTTCACATACATGCATTCAGATGCTAAAGATGTTCTTTTTAATCCTAGGACCTAAAAACATCAGCTGAGGTCGATGTCATTAGCTGTTACTTCGTTTATACGAATTAGTTAACGTTTGTAAAGCATTTATAAAAACAACCGATACTCTCGATTGTAAATAATGTTAAATCAGCTGTTATCATCAATTTTGTAATTAAGTTCCACTAACACAAGCTAAACAGCTGTAATAGATGCAAACTTGTGTAACTTGTCCAAACTTTTGAAGGTAAATAGGTTATTTTAGTTTTTGTGAAATTGTTTTCTTATATTGTTTGCAGTATAATGAAAAATATAGTTCATCACTAAGAATACAAAAAAGCTTTTCGAACCTCGCTCATTTCAAACTTGATCTTATATCGAAAAGCTTCACTATATTATCTCATGAATTGAAATTATACCTTGTGTACGAGGTTACAAATCTCACTTTGTATTATAACAGAACTGCTCCTTTTCCAGAGTTTTTTGTTGTATATTCCCAAGCTAAAATTTAGGGTATTAACTGGAGCTGGTCATCACTGTAACAAACACAGATCTTAGTCCACTTAGCTTTCGTGGCGTCTCAATAAAGTAAAAAATAGTAAAAATGCTAAAGACATGTTTTAATTATTTTTCGAATAGGGGGGAAATGCGCATCCGCATTATCAGTGGCCCAGCGAGACCGGTGGACCAGCGAGACCGGTGGCCCAGCGTGACCGGTGTGTGGGGGTGTACCTCACCTGTACGAACCACTAAATCCCTTCCTCTTTTATTTAAACCTCGTTGAGATTTCTATCCTGAACCCGCGTGAGCATTACACAAGATGGCTGTTCTTCGCCAGATTGGCGTTTGCTCTGTTCTGCTAATAAATGCTGCTCTTGCTTCACGTGGTTTGGTCATCAACCAGACCGTTCTGTTTCTTCGTCCGTTAAATCGTTTCCACGTACATAGCTACGGCGTCCCAGTTCTCTTCCTTCTTCAGCATAAGCTCTACCGTGTTTTCTGGTTTGAATTCTCCGATCTTTTCTCTCAGTACTCCTTTTTGTAGGTTCCATTGGCTGCATATGAACAATGTGTGTTCTACATTGTCTACGGCTTGTCGCAAGCGAGACACATAGGGCTTTCTACTTTTCCTTTTTGAACAGGTAGGAACGGAAGTAACCGTGTCCATACAGCAGTTGGGTCAGATAATAGTTTACCACCCCATTACTCCTCTCTATCCAACCTTTCACATTTGGTAAAAGGCGCGCAGTCCATCTGCTTCGGCGATCCGCGTCATACCTTTGTTGCCACTGGTCCATGATCACAGCCCTTTCTTCGTCCGCGATCCTGACTCTGCCGATGACTTCACCGGCCCTTTCAGCGTTACGTCTTCTCTCGTAGATTGTCTTTCGTTTCACTGTTAGCAGATCTACTGGGATGGTTCCTGCAATGGCTAGTACTGCCGGTTCTGATACAGAACGGTATGTACTGCATATTCTAAGAGCAGCCCTGCGCTGCACTCTGGTTATTCTTTTTCAACGAAACTCTTTTTGCGTAGTCTCTACCCATATCTCTGCGCCGTACAAAAGTATGGAATTGGTGACTGACATTAACAGTTTTCTCTTGCTAGCCCTCGGACCACCGATATTCCCATTAGTCGACTCAGCGATTGTGTGACCGCCGATGCTTTATCTGCCCCTTTTCTAGTGTGTTCTCAAAAGCTCATTTTTGAGTCTAGGGTGAATCCCAAATATTTAATGATCTATTTTGTCAAAATGCCAAGGTCTTCGACGAGCATAATTTGGATATTCTTCGAATAATTAGTTAAGAATATCAGGTGGGTCTTTTCCGCCGCAAGCGGTAGTCCACGATCGTCCAGCCATCTTCTCAAAATCCGCAAGACGCTGGATAGCTTGTCTTGAATCTCCTCTTTATTCCTTCCAGTGATGACGATCGCTATGTCATCGGCATAGCCTTATAGATGGCATCCGTCGGGCAGCCCCAGTCTGAGAATATCGTTATACGATATGTTCCAAAGCTCCGGTCCTAGGATTGACCCTTGTGCGGCTCCTGCGGATACCTTCTTAGCTCTTAGGCCATCCTTGGTTTCATACAAGAGCTGTCTATCATTGAGGTAATTTTCCACTATGCGAGGTATGTAAGGAGGAACTTTGTACTTATCTCTTACAGGTTCACTATATTTTCCCAACTAGCCGAATTAAAGGCGTTCTCGAGGTCGATGGTAGCAAGCAGAATAACCTCTTACGAATGTTGATTCTTTTCTTGTTCCATCCGAAACGTTTCCTAAGTATTGTGACCGCGTCGGCAGAGACCCTTCGGAACCCGAACTGCATATTGGATAGGCCTTTACCGCTGTTTGAAGCCTCGGTCTTATGAGCTTTTCTAGTACTTTGCCCGCAGTGTCTACAATACACAGAGGCCGATTTCCCGATGCACTGTTAGGGTATCTATTTCCATGGTCTATAAGGACTAGTTTCTGCCTTTTCCATCTTTTTGGGAAAGTCCCAGTTTTCAGACATTAGTTATTCATGTGCAGTAATACCAAGGGAGCTGTTTTTGCCACTACCTTAAGGATTTCTGATGGAATACCATCTTGTCCTGGCGCTTTCTGTTTGTTCATAGATCGCACCGCTGTCATCAGTTTTTTTCCAGTAAATAGAGGTATCTCTTCAGCATGGACGTCTATTTGCTGGATTTGTCTCTCCTCGTGTTCCGGAAACAGTACTGCGACTATTCCCTCCATCACCTCGACGTCTCGTGGCGGTGGTTTTTCGTACTTCCCGAGTTTCTTTAATACAATTTTGTACCCTAGGCCCCACGGGTCGTTATTCACTTCGGCGTAGAATGCTCTCCGTGCGTTGTTTTGCTCTTTTTTATGGCTAGACTGAGATACTTTCTTGATGCTCGGTCTTCATCTTTACGTGTGTCCGTTTGAGTCCAATTGTTTCTCTTTCTTGCTCTTTGCGTTCTCCTTTGCAGACGTTGGCACTGTCTTTTTAGGTCCGCGATTTCGGCATTCCACCAGTAGGCAGGATCTCCTTTTTTTGTCCAACTTCCTTGGCATTGATGGTGCGCATGTGTGCTCAATGAGTTCCAGGGTTGCCTCTACTAGTTGCTCCGCGTCTTCTACATTCACCCTTGGGAGTTCTGCTACAGCCCTTTATCCTTGCTAGAAATAATATCCCTTTATCCTCCCTTCTCCAGCTTCGCGAGATTCCATCTGTGGACGCGCTGGTGCTTACGTCTCTGCTAAAAGTGACCAGTGGAAAACATAATGTATTCGTAATCACTGAGATTGAAATCATCTAGGACTTCCCAGTCATTTATACTTCCTGCTATATCCTAGGAGGCAATGCTATATCCTCGGAGACATGTTTTAATAATAATAATAACAATAGTATAAATACAGTAATATAATAGGGTATAGAATTACGCTTCCCTTTATAAGAATGAGAACCTAATGTGTATACGTTTTTATGACTTAAACATTGATTGCGACTTATGCAGACGATTTTCGAGTTTTAACCTGTACTTGAAATAATTCACTCTTATTGGAAGATGTTGGGAATATTTACAAAATAATTTAACAAAATTTAATCAATCACAGACAAATATTCACAAATCTAGTGATTTTCCTTAATATAAAATATTCTTTTACATTATTTCTTTCAGTTGATTTATTCAGTAATTTTTCCTCAATTATTTGGTTGTTCTAAATTATTAAATTTTGTCTAAATAATATAAAATATTTTATTTTTTTTAAAGTTATTAGTCTTGTATAGAGAATCAATACTTTATTAAATTAAAAGTTTGATTTTGTTATATAATATATATTAAAAAAAATTATTAGTCTTGTATAGAGCATCAATACTTTATTAAATTAAAAGTTTGATTTCATTACTTCTGCTCAAGTGCCAAAACCCTACTAATGTAATTACTTTGTTTCAAATAATTTCGACTTGTTTCACAGAAATTACAGATTATCGTGGCGTCGTTGGTTTAACAAGTAAATTCGTAATGAGTGTGTATTTTGGTACAGACAGTAAAGAAACCCAGTGATGGTTTAACACTTCACTTAAGGAAGCAAATCAAATACAAACAAAATACTGATAAATAAGCTCCTTTTAAATTTTGTTAATTACATTTCACCATTAAGTATGCTTTAAACTCTAATCTAATGTCAATATATTGGACAAGGATCTGTAACTAAACTTATATCCCAGTAACTACTGAGTTGTACGAATTCTCCTTACGTAAGACTGATTAATGTAGAAAAAATAAAAATAAAATATTATACAGTAGCATATAGATTAAGAAAAAAAATAGATTGTATTGAAGATGTGCAATAATACACTGCAGGAATAGGCCATTATAGATTCTACACTCATAACAACATGTCCAGATTACTTGAATAAACATTATCAGAAAATTAAAAGTTTGGCGAATATATAAAAATCACGTACATAAATACATACAGACTTATATATAAATTTGTACATGTAAATGACAGAGTATTACTGAACTCAGAAAATTAGGAACTAAACAAAACTATTACTATGTTTACTGCGTAATCTGACATTATTTACTTGTGGTTTACATTAATTATGTTCATTTTGCACATATAATCGTACCTATCATACTTCGTAGCAGGCTTTTTCTCTAATTCTATACTCTATGGAGAGGATTGAACTGTACAAAAAAAACTCTACTTATTTTGTCCTTCGGTAGTGAGAGGGCGTGATTTATAATATATGCTCCTCGTTTAGGTAGCTAGGTGTTATGAACGGCCCTCAAAATATGCCTGGGTTCCTTTTATTAATTAATTACAAGATCAGTGGTTCAATATTTTATTAACTCTTTATCATTGACATTAAGCTTACCTTACGTCTACTTCCCTAATACATCAATACGATATTTTAATGCAACACAATAATAAGAATCTAATTGAAACATTAAGACAAAATAATATTCAAACGAAGTATTTATTATACAAATTAATTACTCAAAATAATTACTCAAATCAATTACTCAAATTAATTATTCAAAGCTCAAAAGTTTTCCAACTATCATTATACTTTAAATGAAAGAAATTATAAATCTTCTAACTGGTGACTTTACATACATATATAGAAATGCTTGCTTACTGTCTGTTGAGTAGAATTCCTGACCCAAATTCCTGCACCACGGCAATCGACCTGCCGGTATCATCAAGAGCTCCAGAAGATGGAAAAGACCCCCTCCAAATCATGCTGACCGCTTATATACCTTTGGTTCTCTCTGTTGTCCTAGTTCAGTTGCAAGACAAGCATTTCAACATTTTTTTTTTAACTGTTTCACAATAGTTGGATCATTCTGAGCATTGTGAATATGAGTTCTTCCTAATATAACCTAATAATAACCTAATATTAACTTATTCCTAACATAGGTAGAGCAAGATTCTAGTGATATATGCCTTGCTCTAGCGCTATAAATCGGGGTATAATGCATTAAATAAAATGTAAAATTATAGTATCGTATTGAGTGTTAGTATCCTAGTCACTGATTTTAAGATACGAGTTTAGGTCGTTAAAAAATTAAGAATACACATAGATAAACAAACACATCACACAACACAGTTTATTATCATAACACACCGGTGCACACCGCGACTTTCGAGGAAAACTGAGATACGAGTGGTTATCTCGGTTTGTTATCTATCACCGTCGTTATCTTGTATATTTATTGTAGATATGTGTAGAAGTTTGAAGTTGGTGGTAAAAACTGCAGTTTGGTGGTTATTGTTCATTAAATAACCGTGGGTGCGTAATTCTAATGTAATAAAGACAGATATATGGACGCCATTAAAAATTTTGAAATACACCCAACTTTGAAAAAGAATAGAAATTATTAACTAAACGATAAACTTATCTTTCAATACTTTTTGTACGATACTGTGATGAGGACACAAGGTAACGATAGTAGTAGATAACGACCAGCAGTCGTTCCTCGAAAGTCGCGGTGTGCACATGTCGCGTCTTATGACAATAAAGTGTCTATGTGGTCTTATGTTTTTGTTTATGTAAGTGAATTCTTAATTTTTTGACGACCTTTTACGAGCAAAATTCTAAAGATGTAACATAGATTCCGAAACGCGTAACTCTATGTTACAAGTAAGACACACGATACGGAGTGAGTATAGATAAACTTATCGCAAATTATATTTTAACCTGTTTTTCTGGAGAACTTGATTAGAAATTGTTAGTGTCTCCTTGCGGTAAGATATAAAACCCTGAGTAATTAGTCCACTAGAAACTCTGTTAAAATTCATCTTGAAACGTGCTTTACATAATTATACTGAATGATAAACATGCAATTTATTTTAAATGAGGAATTGCTTGTTGAACGTTAATACGTAGAACAGAATTAGCTTATTGTAGAAAGTCTCAGTCAACCAAATAAACATCCAAGAATAATTAGAATATGTTATTTTGCTTCAAATCTTGACAATCACTGATTTGATACAGTTTATTTGAATAATACTGAGATTCCGATTATGTAATCCAACTTTGTAAGTTGCAATAATACAATATTGTTGACACAGTAAATAAAAGTTAACATAGTTTACTACTTTTTGGTTAAAACTCGTGTGTAACGAATGATTATATAGTCTTAAAATACAAATAAATCGAGCAGTATCAATAATTGCAATCATAAATACTAAACAAACGATGAAATTTAAATATGATTAATTTGTAATTAATATTAGCATTTCAATTTCTACCCTTATTAAATAAATAGTAAAAGTATAATTATTTCTTTTGGTTAGCGGAAATGTAAATATAACAAAAATAATAATAATAAAAAGAGCACCAGCTGGAAATGGGAATATTGGAAAGTATCCACAGATTTCACAGGGTCCGTGAATGGATGGAAAATACGAATTTGGAGATGGCTAGTAATAAGTCTGAGGGGGTACTGGTGACAAAACGAAGATCATATAAAACACTAAGGGTCTCCATACAGGAACATAGAATAGAGTGGAAGAAACAGCTCACATATTGGGGGGGGGGGTAATAGTAGACAAAAGCCTAAGCTTTGGTCTGCATAATATATCAGGTGACACTCAGTGCTACAGAAAATGGTGGCTATTTGGTGAGACTTTTGCAAAATAAAGATTGACTAATTAGTAAGAAGAGACGATTGTTGGCTAGCGTCAGACAATCAAAAATGTTATACGGCACACCCGTGAAGGTGGAAGCCATGGAAAAGGAGACATACAGGAAGAGGTTACTTACAGTGCAAAGATACGCGCCCTGAGGATAGTGGCAGCATATCGAACGGTGCCAACAAGTCTTGGTCTTGGTCATGGCCGAAATGCCACCAATGCACCTTTTAGGTAAGGAGAGAAAAGGCATGTATGAAGAACAAAAACCAAATGAAACAAGAACAAACGTGCAAAGGAAACCTCGGACCACAATAAGAAAAGGAAGACGCTTATTCAGAGGTGGCAGGAAGAATGGGACAATGTAAACACTGGAAGATGGACGCGCAAAATTATAAAAGATTTGGGAGTGTGGATGAATAAAAAACATGGTGAAGTTGGTTTCTATTTAACCCATGCGCTTACATGACATGGTTGTTTTAAGCAATATCTATATAAGTTTAAGAAAAAGTACCATTTGTGACAGTTGTGAACAAAAAGACGATGTAGAACATACTTTGTTCAAGTGCAAAGACAGGAAAAGCCAAAAGGAAAAGTTACAGACAGTTTTACATCAAGAGGCTTTACCGGTAAACATAATACCACTCATGCTGCAAAGTAAAGAAAAATGGAGAATTATTGAAAAATGTATCACAACTGTGACTAAATGGAAGGAAGCACTAATTGAGAAATAAGTAAGAAGTAAAAAATGAAGACTCTAGTAGTATGTAGGATAGTCTTTTGACTAAAAGGCTGCCCTGTTGGTTAGGAAGTGATACTGTTAGGTGATATCCTGCCTAACAAATAAGGGTTAGAGAAAGAGGTATGTTTTTAGTAGATCAGCATTTGGGACAATCTCCACATAATCTTGTTGTGCGGAATGAGTTATTAATGTTGATTAATTGGTAAAATAATTGTACTCATTCACTAGTAAAAAAAGTAAATATGCTGAAAGATTCAACATGCTCGGAAAGAAGGCATGAAAAAAACATGATACTGAATCTTATTATTTGAAAATTTGTTGCACTATCTTTTTATTTCTTTGTAGCTACCATTCAGTTGTCTCATGCGTTAACGTTATGTTGCAGACTGTTGTAAACGAATTTCAAACATTTAATTGTATTCACTCTCAAACTATCACTTGAAATAGCGTGAAGTTAAGATAATTGATGCTAGTGAACATGTGTATAAATTACGTTAAAATTATGAATGAGGATCTTTTTATTTAATAGGTATATATAAACATGGCTATAAAAGAGCTGTGAAAAAAGTAAATTCTTCGTTTATAAAATTAAATAAAACACCATTATTCTTATATTAAGGTTGTTTCAAACAAAGATTTGTTTTTATTTCGAAATTTAGTCTTTGATCACAAAAATGTATGTTTAGTCTGGAGTTTGTTTTTTTAAGGAATGAAAACATAGTTGGAAAAATAATTTCAGCTGAAATTTTTGATTTATTAAAAAAAAAAAAAAAAATCAACTAGAATACCATTTTTATCGGTAATGTATTTACTGTAGAATCATATTTTGTATTTACTGGCTGAAATTTTTGTATTATTTTTTACCAAGATTTGATTCTTTTCCACCTTAATAAAACAAATTTATATTGTATTGGGATGTAATCATGACAAGACAGAACAGTAAAAAGAGTAGTCAAAAAAGCAACTGCTTTCTTTTACAAAACTATTTATTATTAGGCCTCAATGATTTTTTATATAGCAATATCTTCTTTTTACTTACTGAATTTTTATATTAACTTTGTTTATAACTTAGATTTACTTCTTTTTCTAACTCTTACCTACGAACACAAATTTATGCTAATTAAAAAATACTTGGTCGCTTAATTTGGATGAATAGTATTGATTCATACAAATTGTATAAGAATTTAATTGTATAAGAATTGTACTTTTTATTTTATAGTAATAAATAAGGAAAATATAATTAAAGTGTTAAAAATAAACAAAGAATTAATTAAAGTAACAGTATCGTTTATGTTTAATCAATTGTTTAAGTATATATTTTGTAAGGACTGCCTACTTTTCTATTTTAACAAACAAACATTTGTTAAACACAAACGTCAGGTGATGAGATAAAGTTCTTATTTTTAGCAAAGTAAGCTTTATAAATAGTTTTATGAAATGTCCAAGATTACCAATCACGAGACATGGAAATCTCTTTCTTGTCCTGACTGTAACATTGAACTTGAGTTACTTTGTTATAAATCTTTGTCAAAAGCCTATTGCAGTGTCAAGAACATTGTGATATAGTATAAGGGCCTACGAATCTATCAAGAAATATATACGTATATTACGTGTGTATGAAATGTAAATAATAACTCGTATGAAATACATATCGCGGAAAAGCATTAAATCAACTTTCCTGTTTATAAATAAAAACTTTAATGAAAAATGTTAACTTGGAATAATATTTAATAGCTAATATAAAACAAATATGTTTAAAATAATTAGTATTTATTAAAATAAATTATTAAAAAATAATACATAGAATTATGATTAGGTGTATTTGATTATACTGTACTATTAAAATTTAGAAAACTGTAAACCGATAGCCATTTAGAAGTGATTAGTAAATTATTGTCCAACTTCTTGACATTCATTAAAAAACTTGTTGTTGAAAATAGTTACATATACAGTTTACTTCCATTTCTTCAAAGTTAAGATTAGAATCTCGTTTAAAGTTATAGTATACTAAAGATTTATCTATATTATATACAAAAAAATTTAAAAAATCATTAAGTATAGTTTTTAAGCACTTAAAAAAATTATGAAGAAAATTTGAAGAATTGTCTTAATTAAAAAGAAGCAAATTGAGATCAGTAAATTTTTGGTTTAATTTACTTTTAACGATTTATACTCTTTAGTAAAAAAAAAAAAAAGAATTCCAAGTCCTGTATTAATCAATTTCTGGATAGAGGTTTTATTGTTGTTTCTGTACTATAGAAAATATATGTTATTCACTTTTATGATACAGGTTTTATTTTTAGTTTATAAAAAATTGGGAATTTTATTTATTCTTATATATAATATCTTGAGGAAATAACATTAATAAATTCGAAGCTTGTAACTTTTCTATCACCATAGAAACAAAGTATAGCATTAATTATAAATTGCTTGTTCAGTGAAAATAACTTTCCTATCGCCATGCTAATAATTTATTAAGATACTGAAATGAACACTGCGCTTTTAAATGGGTTTTATTTCGTAAGTACAGTGAAATGATATTTATGCAAAAATAAGACGTTTTAAATAGCAAATATAATAAAAATTACTATATTAAAGTTAAAGAACTTCTCTCTGACATGAAAACTTCAGGAAACGGGTGTTCTAATTGTTAAAGATTATGGAATTTTAAAGATCAAAATGCCTTCCTCCGTTCTTTAGCAAAAATAAATTTAAATGTAATATTGCCAAATTATTTAGAGATAATTAAATAAATATAAACTTTGCAAACATAAATTGTATGGATTTAAAACAGACAATATTTTTTTAATATTGGATATTAGGTTTCACTAATAGGAAAGTTATTTTATATAATTAAAGTGGTGTCTTTTTATATTGATAGTAGAAATTTAAATAAACAACTTGATTATTGTCAGATATATACCAGCTGTGCAATTTGCATGCAATTTAGATAAAAAATAAATGTATTACTATCAGTTATTACATCATGGTGAGATTTAGACTCTAAACCATGATTTGTACACTGATTATGATTACAAGAATTTGTTTTGAAACGCTAAAATATAAATTTTTTAATGTGAAATTAATTCATCACACTCCAAACCACTTAGAAATGTTACATGAATTTAAATATTACTGGATTATTTCTATAACAATTGTTTGATATATTGTCTCTATAACTTGATAGTGCGCCAACGTGTAATAATGATTCTGTACTAGATGTAATAGGGGTTTTCTTGATATTGAGAGTGATTTTTCTGTTAATTTATTAATTGATTGCGACGTGGTCCAGTTGATTGATGTGTGCGCTTATCCTGTTTCGTTTTCATTAGTCTAATAGATGTAATGACATGAAGCAAGAAAAAAAGTCTCTGAGGGAAAACATTGTGAACAATTACTGTAGATATAAGCCAAACAAAATTTAAATGTAAATTATACGTTACATAATGGTTGTGGACGTCAAAATTTAATTGCACAATATAGAGTAATATAATATTATTGAAGTTTTGGCACACTTGCTATGATAACACTGAAATGGTAAATAATAAGTTTAATAACATAATTTATTATTATTATTGTTTTTATTAATATCATATATTTAGATCTATATGTTTAGAAAAAAAAACAGAAGTGGGGCTTTTTGGACATTTGTACAAATTTAATAATGGTATATTATATAATTTGTGGATTTTTTAAATGAGGTGTCATTTGTTGGGAGTTTACGATTAAAAATGACACCAGAAAATGTTTTAAAGATTTTAGTTTTATTTATAAGGTGGTTTAAACTTAGATTCCCGTTTCGTGATAGTTTGGCTTTCAGTATAACTACACCTGTTGTGTTTATAACAACTTTTTAATAGAAGGTAAAGACTATAAATAAGTAACTAATATATTAAAATTTGATAATAATATTTAACGTACAAATATAAATAAAAAATATATAAAACAGATCTTGGGATGAAATATTTATTTTAATGTCTACGATATCGATATCAACTACAGTTTCAGTCATGAATGTGAAAATAATTTTACAACCTAATGCCTTTTACTAAACCATTTTATTAAATATTGTGAATAAAAACACTAAACTGTAGAAACACATTTCATAAATATTTGTAAATATTAACATATTATAATTTAATGAGACGCTATGTCTTATAATGATTTTATTAGTGAATTGAAATTCCACAGAGTTTGCCTTTAGTTTAAGGATTATCATTCACTTTATTATTGTCACTGGAATGTCCATTTATCTGTCTCTTTTCCATACAATTGGAAAAACACTGTAAAACGTATAGATATCGGAAAATATGGGTCATAGCAAATCCATGTAATTCTATATTTTCTATTATTATTATATCACTGCAATATATATATATATATATATATATATATATATATATATATATATCATCAACTACTCATAAACATAAAACACACTAATGTTTTATTTTTCGTAATTTTCATTAAGAAGAACAAAATACAAACATGTATTATCTTTATTCCTGGTATTCTGTTATAGAGTTAATAATAAATTCAAATTCTTTTTACACACAAAGTTAAATTTGGCTACTGTATTTAAACGCTTTAACACTCCGACTTATGAAATACAATTACTAATATAATGACTTTGTTTAAAATAATTTCGCCTTGTTTGGAATTGTAAATCAGTTTCACTGGAATTACAAATTGATGACTTATGAACGAGTGAGTTCTTAATAAATGTGTATCTTGGTACAGTCAGTAAAGAAACTGAACATGGCTTAACTCGTGTTCCACTTTATTGATCAAACTAACATAATTCTTCTCGATAAGCTTCATTCTAAAAATTACAAGTTTATTATTACGATATAATTTGTTTCTAATAAGCCGATAAAATAAATTATAAATAGTTTTAGTAAAATCTGAATGTTAGGAACATTAACAATAGGTGATAAACAGTTCTACGAATCTTTAACTTTCGGTGAAGACTAACTATTGAATTAAAATAAAAGTATAATTTTTTTACACGAGTGTTATACAATATATAATAATTTTAAAAATCATTATTTTAGAGAGGGCGGTATATTACCTCAGCTTAATATTATTGTGGACTGTAAGGCCCAAAAATAAACAATCTTGTTCCCGTGTTTATCTATTCACATATTTTAAACTTTACATTATATTTCTGTGTAAACAAACTAATGAAAATTATAAATTAACAAACAATTCTAAAAATAAAATATTACTCACGTTTATTGTCTAACGCTTTTTACTCGTGATTTATTTCGATTACATTAATTTTGCAATTAAAATACTATATAAACCACTGCATTTATGAATGGTATTTATAGTATTTCTTAACCTCATGAGATGGTTACAACCATGGCATGCACAATCTAGGATTATCCACTATTACAGGAGACTTTTGTAAAGTGCCATACGCTGTAGTCAGGTACAGAAAAACCAAGTATCCAGACAGTGTAATGTGTTATATGGTCATCAAAGGTCACGAAAGGTCTTGATGGGTACATTGCTGACCCGTTATAAGTAAACCTTCAATGCTACTCGACATTCAATCCACAGTGACTTGTTTGAGAAGGAATAATCAGACTGTCGGCTCTGTGTCATGTAGACAAAAACAGTAATAACATGCCATTTCTAACAAAGAAAATAATTTCGATTCAGGTTTAGTTTGAAACCCAGATCATTGTCGGCAAATCTTTGAGATACAAAGAATTACCTCAGCGGCAAATGCCATTATAATCACTAAAAATTCAGTGAAACTGAAAACGTATAATGTGGTGTGGAGGGAACTACACCATGTTGCCTTAGGTCATCTAATTGTGAGCCGTATGGGGTACTTTATGAACCATTTGGATTTTGTGGTTAAATACAAGAGACGTTACAAATATAATTGATAATATATTTTGTAGTCTGTTACATGAATAAATCAATGTATACAAAACATTTTGAATTTTACAAGTTATTATATATTGCTTTAGAATCAGGATAATATGTTCGTTACATCCAGAACTATGCTCTACAGTCCTCTACTTAATCTTCTGTTTATTTTTCGTGGTTGACAATTTTATTAAGTACTGTTATGTAGAGATGTATATCTAAATAAAATAAATATCTTTCCTTTCATTTTTATCATTGCAAGCATTAAATGAAATTTTAGATCTGGGGAATAATAATTTAGCAATAAAGGATTTACCAATCGGAGGATGGAAGCATGGTTTCAGAAATATTTATGGAATATTTAAAAATTCAGTCACGTCAACAATAATATTGTTATTCAGTAACAGTACGAAAAGCCATTTGTCTCAGACCACGTCTTGAAAGAAAATAATAGTTTGATTGAAATTTTTGTTTAAAAACATGTTAAACTTAAAAACTCTTTGACTAAACTTATTCGTGTTCACGAAACTGAAATAATGTAAAGAAAATAGATTTCTAAATAGTAATACTATGAAGTATTACATAACATTATAAATGATTTATTATTATTAAGTAA
This sequence comes from Aphrophora alni, assembly GCA_963513935.1. Lineage (NCBI taxonomy): Eukaryota > Metazoa > Arthropoda > Insecta > Hemiptera > Aphrophoridae > Aphrophora > Aphrophora alni. The sequence continues at coordinate 100,511,918 of OY740767.1, forward strand.
TGTAGTAAGTAAAGTAGTAAATATCTAAGATAATGTAGTAAACGTTTATATTCCTCAAAATTATTGTAGTTATAGTTTAACTTTTACCTCTTGTTAGATTAAGTAAGGAAACAAGTTATATTGAATATGATGGAAACCATTACACAAGTCCTCACAATGAGCTAAAAAAAAGTTTTTGTTTATGTTTCAAAATAATGCGGCAAGTCCAAAGTTAAACGTAATTATTTGGTTTATTTTTTTTATTAACCTTACGGAAAAAAAAAAACTTTCTCAAAAAGGTTTTGCTATGCTAATTAGTATACATTTTATGACTATTGGAAATTAAAGACGTTATAGTAACAGTAAAATAAACGGTGGAGAAATAAATAATACACTTAATTTATCACAGCTACAAGAATACACAAAATATTTTTCAGTATTTCCTCGCCAATTTCGTGTCAGGAAGTTTCATTCAAATTGTTCAGAAAGTCCTAAAAGATACAACAATTTTTGTATTTCGATCTTATTACTTTTATTATAAAGAGTAAACATTTATGATTTAATACATGTGCTAAGCCGATGGTTTACAGAACATATAATAACAATTTAATTATTATGCAAAAAAATAATAAAATAAAATGATTAAGTTTTGTGAGTATATTTGACTCATTAGTATAAAAATGAACCCGACGGGAATTTCTCGCCAACAGTTATTTTCTTTCATTGGCAAAGTTAATATATATATATATATATATATATATATATATATATATATATATATTTATCTTTACTTTTTACCAAACCGAGATAGAAATCTCTTTGGCTGATTTTGAAAAATCTATCTTGGGTAATTTGGCATATTAAACTGTAAAAACTCTTGGTTTTTGGTTCTAAATATTCAAAAATCACACACATTTCACCCTCATAAATCTGATCATACTGCATTTGTTTTAATTGAAAGAAGATCAAGACATAATCACCTGGTTGCACTTAGGGTATATTTCGGTTTCTCTGATATTCTGGAGAATTTGAAAATGAAAATATTGTGTATAAAATTCAAGTACGGACATTTACACGTACTTTTATAGTACATTTGTTCGTGCATTTATACGATAGAGTGTTATTCTATCAACGTGAAAATGTGGTGCTTTATTACTGGATAAATATTTGGGACACTCTTCTGGCAATACTTCTTACTGTAGTGGCTACCCTGTGAATAGGCCTACGCTTGCATGGTCTTCGATAAGACGCGAAAGGAATTCACAGTGTGAATTAAGAGTGATTTTGGTACCGGCGATCTCTACGAAGGATTAATGTCATAGCTTCTTGACAAACCACTCCTACAGCACGAACCTATCTTTGTTGTTTTCTGATCCTTTCCCTCCCTCCATCTTGATAGGTTTTGCCGTTAGTCTCTGTATTGCATATTAAGACTAGTAGGTGCTTTATGGCCCCTACAGACAAATATGTGATGGACAATAAAGACGATTGTTCTCAGCTCTAAATACCGTGGGGGGGGGGAGGTGATGTAGTGTCCAAGCTAAAAACAGTTTTTAAATAAACCTAACCTGTGAGGTACGTTTTAGCAATATTTTAAGCACAAAAAAAATAATTGAAAGCACATGCATCGTAATTAAAATATTCCTCTTGTATAAGTACAAAAAATAAAATTATTAAATACTTCATACAATTAAGTTTTCAATTTATTGGTTTATGGATCTATATACAATCTAATAAAATTTAAATACATTTTCTAAATTTATTACTTATTTTTATTTTTGATCTATTATGTGAAACAAACTTTACTTTTGTTGCTCTTTTAATCTACTAACTGACTTGTGACGTATTGCCAAAACCATATTTGATCGTTGTCACTTTGAATAGGTTTTAAACTTCTTCACTCAAATATAGGACTTTTTGCACTATTTACTAACAAAATTATACTTCGTAAAGATTGCAAACAATTGTAGAGTAGAACATGAAAATATAAACGACTACATATTAAAACACGCTGACTAAGACATAAATGAAATTTTTATTAGTTTCGCTAATTTTGGATTTATTTTAAAACTAATTTGTTCGGAACCCTTTATGACCAATGTTTTTGAGACGCTGTACGAGTTTTCACAATTATTTTGTAACTAATATGAAACAAAGGAAGTAAAATGTATACATATTTTTCTATATTTTGAACCTAATAAGATTATTTTTTATATTACTTTGAGACACACAATACCATGAAATTTTACGTCTCACGATATTTTCTTCACTAAACATTTTGAAATTTATTACAATATTCTTTTCTATGTAAAAACTAAGGTGATTTAAAGAATGGTGAATGTGGTTAGTATGTTTCAAACGAGTCTCCAAATTCATATAACTAAATTATTTTAAGGGTATTGTACTTTTTATAAAAAAACAAACGTATCTACTAATTATTCATGTAACTATTAAGTACGAATGACTTCGCTATTATATAGGTCGAAACCCTTTCCCTTAAAGTTTTAATCCTTGTTCATTTACGACTGTTCATTTGGAATACTCGACGAACAGAATTTAGAATTTGTTTACTGATGCAAACTAAATCCAAATAAAGAAGAGGTTTAAAAAAAAGTGTTGTATTACCCTAGATAATTTACAGAAAGAGGGGCTTTGGTCACCCAATTATTAGTAAAATAAAACCAATACCAATGTGTTATAAGGATAAAGTATAACTAATTGGCATAACATTCAACACTTTTTATGGGTGAATTTTTTAACAACAAAAACCCACAAAAATAATAACAATTATTTCTTTTTTGCATTTTGAACGAAATCCACCTGTAAAACCGTGTTTATTCCTATGGACAATGTTGTAGAGATGTGAAAAAAAAACCTACGAAATGAGCTATATTAAGTTCAATTCAGCTAATTTGTTGCTTAGATAACATTTTTTGTTATAAAGTTTATAATTTGTTTAATTGTATTTGTAAAACTCTCTTATTAACTGAAAATGTAGATCTTTTCATACTCAATCTACTTTCTAAAGATGGACACTATAGCCTAGATAGTTTTTCAAAATAACAATTAAACCTCAGGAAGCCCTCTTATTTAGTGGCCATATGACCTCAGTAGTCCTATCATCATTCAGAAAGCAGCGTTGGAAAGTAGAAAATTTACTCTAATCACTTCATATCTCAGTTTTTCAACATTTTGAGTTTAAGACCCCGAAAAGAAATCACCCTAACCTAACCTAACCAAATAGTTGGTTCATTTTTGATAGATTTCCCAAAGATGTAACAACTTCAACTAAATGTGTTGAAAGATTACGTGGAAAACAATACAACACTGTTCGAGAAAAATGAATTGACTGAAACACAAAAATTAGCAAGCTAAAATGAGCAATGAAAAAAATAATATTCTATAATTAATAATATATTGGTTTAAAACGAATCAGGATTCAGACATAAAACAGCGGAAGAAGAAGCAGATATAATTATTGTTAGAACTGCAATAAATGAGGATAAAATTGATAGTGATACTGTTGTAGTTGTAGAGCAAGATGTTCATTATCTTGTTTTAATTTCACAGTTTAGAGATGAATTAAAAAATTAATTATTTTTTAAAGAAGACAAACCCCCAATACAAAATGTAATTTATGCAAGTAATAATTTTAAACATACAGATTCGATTTGAATAATTGGTTTTTAGACGCTTTTAATGGGTGCGATACATTTTAATTTATTTTTTATTTTACCATAAAAGCTCGAAGTTGTTTTCTATTTCTTACTTCTATTGCTTTTTATTAGAACGGTTTTAGAAATATTGGACATGTAACCTTTAATAAGTTAATTTCCGGAAACCAGTATAGTTTACACAATACTTGAAAACACTTTGTTGCATATGACTTATCTCTTGTATGTATGAACAAAATCAATTCGTGTAATGTAGATAGTTAGATATAAAAAAACGGTTTAATATATTGTCGAATTGAAAAAGTATTTTCTATAATACATTGGTAATGTAGATTGTTGAATGACTTTTCAAGTAAGTGATTCTGTTTTCTTTCCGCATTGATTACATCAAACAAAGAGTGAAATCCATCAATTTTATTCTGTACCATTAAATCATTATTTATCCCTGTTTGAGATTACAACCACTTTGTTGCATGAAGGTAGCGAGTTAACTACATTACCATTTCAAACTGATTGTTAATGCAATGTTATTTGGTGTGATTAATATATTTTGCTTGTGGGGTACATCTCAGTGTTAAAATAATTTGATTTGATATAACCTATACAATGTCACCATATCAAACACACATATAAAAGTAGTGTTTTTTTATATATTAAATACATAATTAAATCTGCAAATAATTATTGATTCTGATATTTTGTCAGAGTGTAAAATATAGTGAGTACGAGTGAAGCAATCCTGAGGGACACTGTTGCTGGATCTACACAGCTATTTTTCATGTAGTTATGGGATAAATCCCTCTCTATCAGGTATCTTTTGACCAACTATTGTTTTCTTCAGACTTTGACGATATTAGATATTCGATGGCTAAGGGTTTTTATTATATTATTTTTTCTTTTTTTATAAGACGATGATGACCTAACTGATTTTTCTTTAAATATTAAGGAAAAGTATATATTTGGTCTGTAGATAATATATATCAAGAAATTTTCCTCCTTTTTTTGGATTTGGTTTTAGGTACGTTTAAACAAAAACAACGTAGCTATTTGTGTAACAAAGTTTAAATTTGGTAATATCGGTATCGAGTGAGAAACATGCAATCATTGAGTGAGTCAATGACACTTTGCACTGGAATTACGCATAAGATTTTCCCTACACCATCACTTAACACAAAGCACAAACACACACATAAATATATATATAATTTTAGTTGTATGTAAAATAAAATTAAGTTAAGGTTTATACGAAGCATATAATAAATTGGTGTGTTTTATTTTGCTGTAAATTACGATTCTTCCTCTGAAAAATATTTTTTAAACAATTATAATTATTAAACCTCTCATAAAACATACTTTATACAATTTATAATTATGTATACATATTTATATCTAGAAATTTAGTTGTATAGTATTAACTTCTTGCACATTCTTTATTTGAAACTTTAATTTTGCTGTAATTACATAAATTCAAATTAGAATAAAGGTTAAAGAGGTATCGTTATGATGCTTGAATCTGCTCTTCTGGAAAACATTAAGGACAGCAATTTTCATTCGAATACTGTAACTTTTTTATTTTTTATTTTTAAGGACTAGTAATTTAAATAGATAGAATAAAATTGTCACACGTAGTTCTTTTATATTCAGAACGTGGTGAAAATTTGTGTTCTAGTTTTTTTCTATCAATGTAAATTACTAATCTTAGTGTGTATGTATGTGCGCGCGTATGTGTGTGTGTGTGTGTGTGTGTGTGTGTGTGTGTGTGTGTGTGTGTGTGTGTGTGTGTTATCAGTTAAACAGTGAAAACGAATCCTAGATGCCATGTTAGATTTGCTTTTGTTTGCTACTTTATGTCTTTACTTTCATGTAAAGTCTTTATGGAGACTTTTTAGAACAATTTAAAATTACATTATTAAAAATCAACCCTTAAACTTTTTTTAGTAGTGGAAAGTAGTGTTTATTGTGATATTTTCTGCATTCATTGTAAACTGTATGAAATATCACAATAAACGATTTAGCAGTTCAGACTTGAAAAACTGAGCAAATCTTAAAGATATATTTTTTCTCTCATCCATAACATTCACTTTAACAGGCCTTAATTGTTATCTTACTATGTAGCAAACAATTATAATTAGTTTACAATATATCTTATGAGGTCATTTAATATGAGACTCCAAATATATTTTAACATAGATAATAATTATATAATATTATTAATAATGTATATAATCAGGATATTTTAATTGAGGAAATTATTTGATGTCATTAATATAACGCCATTCTATTCATTGCTTGACATTTAAATAAACAATTCATTATTGACAGAGTTGATGTGTTTATGTAATATGTACTTAAATTAAATTACAAATAAATCAAACATATTTGGTTTAAACCCAAAACAATTGTGTAATGACCATAATTGCTAGAACTCGAACTGTGCAAATTTAAGATTATCTCTCTGCGTGATTGTCCGCATATACTCCATAGTGGATTTTTAACTGGTTTTCACTAAATTGTTTACAAAAATAATACAATTTGTAGAGATAAATATCACAAAATGGTTAGAAGTATTTTAGTTGATTGTTATTTACCATATTTAACAAACCTTGGACAAAAAGAAACTAGAGTGTGAGTTCTTAACTTTAATATATTGGTAATCTGTATAAAGTTTGTATTTTTGGTCTTCTGTATACATTTTTTGCTCTTGTGATCTTGAGCCTGAAAAGGCGATCAATTAATTATCGTCATAATCAAAACATTATATATTTGTTATTCAGCGATTATTTTGTTATACTATTAATAAAATCAATTTCTTCTACTTTTTAGTCTTGTTTAAGAACTACCACCATGGTAAAAATGAGTGTAGTATTAAAGGGTTTTTAAAAATATATAAAACAAACTGGTACATGTTATCGTCAGACCAAAAACCTTAATTATATATAATATTCATTATCAACAATAGTTTCACCTATGAATATCAAATATATTTTTATAATTTTATACCTGTTACCTCTTTTACTGAACCTGCCAATATATACATGTGTAGACATAATTGTGATTAAAACATGTAACTTGAATAAGATATTCAATAATATTAGAATTTACTAAAATGTTCTAAGTTTAATTGTACAACATATTTAAAATTGTTCTATCAATGAACTTACTTATAAATGGTTTCATCATTAAATTGGATCTGTAAATAGTTTGTCTATATTTAATTTTCAATTAATTGCATGTTAGTTTCCTTGTCTTTTGTTTATAAAATCGATAAAAATATGCCTTACCAAATCGAACGATTTCAAAAAATATGAAAATATACATGAAAAAAATATACATGTACAAAAATGTACATGAAAATATAAATTTCTTAATGTTTTTTATTGTAAAATATAAGCATCATGCATACTTACAGCGCATTTGAATATTTTATTTTTAAATAATATAACTTTTTGTTTGTTTAGCAGAAAGTTTATTATAAATGCAACTGATTATATTTAGTAATTTCTTTTTGGCGAATCAAGCATTCTGCACTTTTATTATTTAGATTTCTTATCCTTGATTGGTGTGTTACGTCTTGCATACCTTCCCCCGTGTTTTTCAGATAGAAAGATTACCATTTCACAAGATACAAGAACAGCCTGTTCAGTATATCACAATGTGTTGGGAGGAACAGGAGAGCGCAGTCGTGTTTGCACTGTTTTTGAAATTTTTCTTGGTTTTGTTGTGTTTCCAGAAATTGGTCAGCTAAACTCCGTTTAGAAGGGTTTGGTGATCCTGAGGAGCATTAGTTAAAATGTCGATTTTCCCGACATAATCAGAGTAATTTGTAATTTAAAATCTAATCAATCTTGTACACTTTCGCTTAAGAAATTAAGCTTATTAATTCCACCTAGCATTTATATTTATATGTTTTGTTATTTTACCAATAAAATTATAGTGATTACAGTCAGCAAAAACACAAATACTTTATGGAATTCACTGTAAGGTAAAAATACAATGAAACACATATAATAGAGATTTTCATAACGAAATCGGGTCATCATATCTGAATATTGAGGGTAGTAAAGTGCCAACCATTTCATCACATATCCTACAAAACAATATTAAAAAAAATTCTTGTTTTTAATCAATAATAGTCAAATAAAAAATATATGATATTTCATATTCTAGTGTGAAATTTAATTAAATAGTTTGACTGAGGGAATAAGAAGTTTAATGTAAATAGAAGGGAGGGGGGGGGGGTTGGCGTAGGAACATATAATTTCATAAATATTGGTAAACTGATGGTACACTCTGTATAAAATGACAATTAAATTAATATGCATAATTTCAAAACCAACGTTTTTCATGGAAAATATATTTTGTTCAAAACATTGTTTTTTATTGACAAATTGAAATATTAAAATTAAAAATTAATTTTACCTTCTAAATCTAGAGCGTAAAATAATATCTTGATATGGTGTTAACATGATACGTTTTGAATAAATATAAATACGTGTTAATCTGATTGGTTCAGTTAGTATTATATATTGTTTTTGTAAGTCAAGGATAGCTTAAGTAACTTAAATGTCCGTGGTGAAATCCATTCCTACAGTACAAGAAATAGAAATAAGATAAATCTCAAGCCAACTGTAATCAGTTTGGGATAAAGCTGTTTAGTATGTTGCCCGAAGAGATAAAACTCCTGATTAGGGTAAAATTTCAAAATGTTTTACAGGTTTGGTTCAAATCAAAAGATGTTAATAGTGTGACAGAATTAAATGAGTCCATAAAATCCTGGCGCTGAGCGGACTAAAATCATGGCAAATAATCTTTAGTGTTAATTGTATTAACCGTAAATGTTTATAAAATTGTCATTACCTCATACTATTTGTTTGATTGTGTTTATATATTTACAGGTTTTACAGTATTTACAGTATAGTTTTTTAATTGAATATATTAGTTTTATGTTATTTTAATAGAAAATTATTGACAATGTCTATTACAATAATTAATTGTATTATAATTATTATCTATTATAATCATCGTTTAATTACAATAAAAAATAAAATGAAAGTAAATAAACCTTTAGGTTTTACTTGATATATAGGACATATTGCAAAGCTTTTCACGATTATGAACGTATAGTGCAGTTGCCCATATTAAAAATTCGGAATACCAACTCCAGATAAAATAATTTACAGTATATTAATTAGTAAAAAATTCGATATAATTTGCTCAGAAAACAATTGCGTCTTTAAAAAGTAGATCCTAATAGGGAGTACGTTTTTGTGTCAAATTAATACAACTTTTCATATGAAGGGGTAAAAAATGACTTCACTTTATCATTCATTTTGTTCAAATATCACAGTCAAAGGAAATTTCCATTACGAAAGGCTTAGGAGTAGAAATGTTTTATTACAAAAAGCTTTTGTCGAAATTGATGCGTACATAGCTTTATTCATATCGATATTAAAATGGATTTTACTACTTGAGTAATAAAACACAACATATGTCAATGATTTTATATGAAGAAGAATATTTCAAAAATCAAGTTATGTTCTGTTACTAATTGCAGAAAGCTAAGTAATGTGTTTATTGTTGATATATGAAATTTTGTTGTTGCTACTGGAAAGTTGTTTAAAATATGTAATTGACATTCAAGTCAAAAAAGCAAATTTATTTTATCAACAGTATTTCACGGTAGTGTCATTTCCGTTATACTAAGATACAGTATGGCTAAAACGAACAACACTTAAACTTTATTTTATAAGAATATTTTTTATAATAGACAAATTTTTCCTTAATTACATACTACATGTAAAAGGAACTAACATTCGAAGTTTTTGTTAACAAACATGCTCCATACGCTATAAGCAGTGCTAATGTAACCCATTAAGCAGTGAAAGCAACGCCATTGTAACTTTCATAAACTTTAAAACTGCCGCCATTTTGTTTAGGGTGAACCTTTTGAAGTCGGATTTGTGGCATTGTATTCTACTAAATTAGACCTTTAATTTGATGTACAACTCGACCTACGCTCTCTTTTAAGATTTTCTTCTGACTCCTTGTGGGCCGTCCCCCCGAAGCGGTAGCGGCTCATTGAAATTGTGGTAAAATAGTGTTTTATGCCCAGTAACAGTGTACCAAGTTATATAGTTCCATCTGTTACGGTTAAAAAAATATTAACCCGTTCCGGGACTTTTCACCACCCCTATATATATATATATATATATATATATATATATATATATATATATATATATATATATATATATATATATTCTTGTAATGAATGTGTTTTTGTGTTACGTGGATTGGCTGCCTTCTGTTAAGGCGAAACAACTGTAGCAATAAATAAGAAATTGAAATACTTATGACAAGGTATGTAAACCTATTTAAATTAGTAGGTCAAAAGGTAATATGGAAATAAGGAATACATTTATTTTGTAGTTCAGTTCTTAAACCCGTTTCTAATCTATAAAAATACAAGAATATCGCAGAAAGAATTTTTTTCTTCAACAATAGTTGGTTTATTCATAAAACAGTGCCTAAAATGACTAAAATCAGTAAATATAAATTTATGAACTTCACTATCGTATCCTTGCCGTTGACCAGGTTACTATTTGTTATGGTTCATAGTCCTGTGTACGATACATGGCGAGTCATGGGCGTGTAATAAAATGAACGAGGATTCAGGGCATATAAAAAAAAGCTTCATTTTAAGTCTGTCATCTTTTTAGATTTTTTATAAACAAATTTATAAAGTTAGAAATGGATGAGATATTTAGTCCAATTTGTTATAAAAAAAATTTAATGTGACTTTTTACTGGTTTACCAAAAACCAAGGCTTTGTTTTGTTAATTTTTGAAGAGAATACTGTTTAATATTTAACAATGTAAAACATTTAAAAAAAGGTTCGTTGTATATATAAATGAGAAGGGAGAAAATGTATTGGATTTTAAAACATTATTTGATGATATTATTATTATTATTACAACTCAAAGGATTACCAAGTCATTGGTAAGAAATATATTTATTAGTAATTAAATATAACTTCTAGAAGATTATACTACCAGCTATTGATTATTATTATTGGGTGCAATATAACACCCGAAGAATAACGGAAGGTATTACGGATTAAGAAAAATAATGAAAATTCAACAATATCCTTTGGTAATTATAATTCAATTGTATTAGGTCATTATTTGTTCTAAATCCTAAACAATAACATAATTTGAATTGAGAAACACTCATTTATGATTTTTTCAAGATATTGATTCTAATATACAGTAAACTGTTCAATTATTTCCAAGGATTAACATGTAATTCAACCGATAATAATACAGTTAGATAACTTTTCTATGTGGGAATTTTTATAACCTTACTTTTATATGATTTTTCTTTATAACTAAAATATGGGGGTAGTAGCCGTAAAATGGAAACTCAAAATACAGTTTGTCCTCTAATGAACTAATCACCGTTGAGGCTTTGATACAATTTTATACAATGTGTCCTCTAATTAACTAATCACCGTTAAAGCTTTGATACAATTTTATAAAATGTGTCCTCTAATGAACTAATCACCGTTGAGGCTTTGATACAATTTTATAATATGGGTCCTCTAATGAACTAATCACCGTTGAGGCTTTGATACAATTTTATAAAATGTGTCCTCTAATGAACTAAACCAAACGTATTGATCGCCACGTTCCTAAAATAACGGTTCAAGAGTTATTGGTTAAATATCACGGGAATGACATTTATCTAAATTGAAAAAGGCGTTAGCGATCAAATTTTAGCTAAATATGAAGCTTTATTTCAAACTCAAAATAATGAGCTAAACTGCAAGTGAAGGAAAATTACGGTTAGTGAGTAATTTGGAAAATGCAGAAATAAACACTTTGCCTAAAGTTACGTAATATACAGTTGGTCTTCAATAAAATGCAAATTATTGTTTACATTACATCGTGAATAAAACGCATATTGTAGAAGACTACTGAAATAAAAGTGCAGAAAATTACTGTTTGCTCATCTCTTGCGCAAGTGATATTTATGAAGCAATTTTAACGCAAATACACCAATGATATTTATTTTATTAGTTCTAAACTGGTTTGTTGTTAGTCAACTTTTTTAATAATATGTTTCGAACACATTTTCAACATATTAAAATTTTATGTTTTAATTATTTTTGTTACAACAAGAATTTCAATAAATTATTTCACTATATATAATTATATATATGATATTATGTAATTTTTTTATTTTTATCATACTTGGCCTTCCAAATAGGAGTTTTATTGAACTGCGTACATTATTCTTTTTGGCACATTTAAGTATTCAAATTAGATATCGAAGTTTTGTGTATATGCCCTTTTATAAACTGTTGATGACGTAAATGTTTCATACATTTTCATAACATGAACGGTTTTTAATATATTTGAATCCAACAATAATTGTATGATACCCGTTGTATGTTATATCTAATATACTCAGGAGAAAAAAATTAAGAAAAGATGGATTGCAGACTGAGATAAAAAGCTAATTATTACAACTCGGTTTAAAAGACAATAACCGTGATTGTTGCTAAAAAAACTTAGCGCACTATATTTTTAGAATTCTACACACGAAAAGTAACAAAAATGTCCAGTAAAATATATTGTAATTCGTTTAGTCTCTATCCGCTATTAAAAAAACAAAACATCTTTGGAAATAGGTAGGATATAAGGTTCATATTTGGTATACGCACTTTAAATGTTACGTTACATATTTTATTTTATATGTTTTAAAAAGGAACATCGTTTGAAATTTTTATAGTCAAATATCTTGAAAGCCGTTAATTTCAAGAGAATTTTCAAGACACAAAATGTTTAACGACAAACACAATACGTTAATAAATTGTATGTGTGTGTGTGTGTGTGTGTGTTGCAACGGTTTAATTGAACCGTTCGCAAGGAACAATTTTGGATTTCAACCAAAATAAGAAATTTCGATTAAATCTAATAAAAACTGTAGAAATGACAAAAACATTTAAAACATACGTAAAGTTAAATGGCATAGCAAGGTTGGACCAAGCCAAGGTCACGCGCTTGAACAAGAAATATTCAACTTTCCGGTTTCAACAGGAATAATCTCATATAATCCAATGTTGTAAATTCAAAAATTCGAAAACCAAAAATAAAATAATACCATCGTGTAGAGCTAGGAAAACCTAGTAATAAATAGTAAGACAATAAACTCATCAGATTAATAATAAAAAAGTTATAGCCAAAATAAAACGTCATAAAACACAAAACTCTCTTAAAATAAATAAAATCAAAAATCTAATAATAACAGTACATAACCCTAAGATAAACTAATAATAAATAAGACTCGAAACCAAAATTAAATAAAAGACCATAAAGTAATAAAACCATAAATAACCAAACATGCAGAAAGTGCCGTAATTTGTGAACCCAAGAAGCGAGAAAGAAGAGGAAAGCAGTTTTGGGACTTTCAGCATCAGAGGAACAACATACAAAAAGAAGAATTCAAAATTTTCCAAAAATGAAAAAAGTAAATTCGAAAAAACTACGGAATCTTCAAATCGCCATGAAAGAAGAAATAGACGTCGTATCGCTGCAAATTAAGATGGAAAATAATCAGGAAGAGAAGGGCTTCAAAATGAAATCACCCAGAAGAAAATCGAGCGAAGCGAACGGAAGATATGAAGAAAAGAAGAATTCGTCAGTCAAAACTTAAGATTTTCAAGATTCAACGTGTGTCCAAGGTCGCGCGCACGAGAGGCTCTCGCCGCATGGAAGGGGAAGCGTACCAACCCTAGGCAAAATTCACCATAAACAATTAAACTAAAACAACTAATAATAATAGAAATAATTAATCCAAAATAGAAAAAATAGCCAAATAATGTAAGGATAAGCCAAACAGAGTTCATAAGTAGTTGAAATAAATATGGAAACTTAAATAAATCGCGAAATAAAATAGGAACAAAAATCATGAAAGTTGGCTATACTGTATAGCTCAAACTTCGACGAGTTAACTTTCTACAAGTTAATTCATCAGTCTCGTACCAGCTCCAGGAAGGATCACCCACTTTTACTTAAGACTGAAGAGGAAATCGTCGTGAAAATATTTTGTCAGCGTTCAGTACTTCGCCGGGTTAATAACGGTACCAACAGACAGGATCGGCCTTGCAGGAGACAGCGCTACATCCTACAACAGCTTATTAGAAGAGATCTTCACTACGGACTCCGGCAAATATCCTACAAGAAATTGTCGTCATCAGCAGATTCAACGAGAACAGGACTTCGGGAGATTCTAGAACAGGAGGCAACTCTAGGAAACAATCTTCAGGATCCACAACCATTCTCAGAATCAGGACGAGCGGACTTGTGCAATTCACAAAAACAAGGTACTGCATAAATCAAGCTCTTTTAATAAATAAATTTTATTTTTTAATAAACTTGAATAAAGTCCAAAATTCTTAAAATTAACAAAGTTAAATGACAACGTTTTAAAGTCAAAGTAGAGTCAAAAATAAAGTCAATTTTAAATTCAATAAAGTAAAGAGAAATCAAATAAGATAAATTCGAGTCAAATAATAAATAAATCAAGTAACAGATTGGAAACATATAAATAAATTGGTTCATAAATAAATGTGTTAGATTAAGAATATATTTTGTTAGATTTAGTTAATATTAGAATTATTTAGAATAGAGAATTTTCAAGTTGTTTGAGAGAGAAACGTTTAATATAAATTGAAGGAAAAGGCGACATAATCTGTTGTAAGCGATTTTAAATAAATCCATTGTTTCTTGAAATAAAAATTAAATTGTGTCAATTTCAATAAATTTGTTAAATTTCACTGTCTGATATTTTGATTGAAACTATCCTATGCAAATAAACTCTTAAAGTCAGAAAGAAGAAGAAGTAAGTGCTCACCAGTAAAAAGGTAAATTCAAAAAGAGCAAATTTTGGTTTAATGAATTAATTAGCTCCAAAGGGCACACCCTTTGAGAAAGAGTCTGAAGTTTCAAGAAAGGTAAGATAGTTTAAGAAGTGAATTTATAAAATATATAAAATTTTCATGTGTTAGCATAAGTTTGATAAAATTAAATTGATCTTGTGTAACATAAGAATTAAGAGCACATTTAAAAGGTAGGCAAATTGGGAGAACCATTTTCTACTTCGTCGAAATATAAAAAGTTGTGTTAGAGTTACCGTAGGGTCTTGCAGAGTGCCCCGTCTGTTATGTGAAGCCCAGCGGTAATCCGAGGGGGTGCGTTGCAGTGTGTGTGTGTGTGTGTGTGTGTGTGTGTGTGTGTGTGTGTGTGTGTGTGTGTGTGTGTGTGTGTGTGTGTGTGTGTGTGTGTGTGTGTGTGTGTGTGTGTGTGTGTGTGTGTGTGTGTGTGTGTGTGTGTGTGTGTGTGTGTGTGTGTGTGTGTGTGTGTGTGTGTGTGTGTGTGTGTGTGTGTGTGTGTGTGTGTGTGTGTGTGTGTGTGTGTGTGTGTGTGTGTGTGTGTGTGTGTGTGTGTGTGTGTGTGTGTGTGTGTGTGTGTGTGATTGAGTGTTTGTGTTTTATAAAACCGAGTAATAAAACTGAAAACATTATCATAATTCATATCCTTCTCCAGAGTGCTGTAAATTTCGAAATTTTAGTTATATTAATTCTTTGATAATACATAAATTTTCTTAAAAAAACAACAACAAAAAATAAAAACTGCATCATATCTTTAAGGATTCCAAAAAACTTGTTCTTTAAGACTAAGTTCATAAAGTAAGTGTTTGTGAACTACATGAGGGCATCAAACCATCCTTTGATGTAATACAAAAGAGACTGTACAAAGCAAGTGGAGCATTGGTAATGGTTTCAGTTTGTCAGTTTCCTTTTATATGAGTGTCAACGCGAGCAAGTATGTAGCCTATGTCCCTTGTGTCACATGGTTTGTTGTTGTGAATGAGATTTTACTTTTATCAGTTTAATTTAAATATATAATAGTAGAGGGAGCAGAAATTATTGTTAATTTATGTTAAATTATGAGTTAATTATTTTTTTGATTTTTCAAATAGAAGTTGAAATAAAAATAATCTCCTTATAAACTCAAATAGGGACTATGAGACATCACAGCACAAAGCAATTTGTTATGCTTTTTAGTTAGTAATTGGAGTAATTTTTTCCCAGGTATCTGTCCGTGATATCTTTTGATTATATGTTCCATATGATCCATATGTAAATATATATATTAAAGAAGTACATACATTAAAATAAGTAAATTTATAGTAGTATTTTTAACAATTAGTTGGTGAAAATGAAAACCTAAGTTATTATTTTTGTTTGTCTGGAAATTAACTGTTAAAACCGAAATTAACTGAATAAAAAAAGAAGATTTTTGGAATCTGTTGAATAATAAATCGTTCCCTTATAGTTCCTATAGTTTAAACTGTTTAAAGGAATGGACTGACGATTGAATATTTGTGGGTAGGTATATTTTGCGAGTTCTTGGTGTTTATTCTTTCCCATTTTTTGGATAACTCAGAATCTAAGTACGTGCCATAAAATACTTTTAACGATTTAGGTAAATGTTTGCTCAAATGTAGCAAAGCACATGTTCACCATTTTAACAAAAACATCTGTTTGTGTTTATTGGTTTAACAAAAAAAATCAATGATGTAAAAGAAATAGGAACTCAAAATTAAGGTAACATTGAGTGAATATCCATATGTAAATAAAAATGACAGTTTCGTGTAAATTAAAATAAAAACATAATCCAAAATGTGTCCTAATTGTTAGGGTAGTGTTTTTCAATATACTAACCTAGCCGTGACCTTAAGTCAGAAAATAATCCTCTTTTAAGTAAAAAGATTGTCTAAATAGAGGACGATGGTTTGTGGGCGAAAATAAGTTTTTATAAGAAGTAAAATTACTGACTTTATTTTACCTCTTATTTTTACAAAAGTTAAGACTAAGGTATTTTTATTACAAGCAGACGTTTTCAATTACGAGATGCTTTTATTACAACTGATGCTAAAGTTAAACGTACGTGACTCCAGCAACAACGTTAATGATAATGATTTTTTGCAGGATGTGTTTGTACTCAACAAACGTAAATTAAAAAGTAAAACACCTTACACGAAAGAGTAGACTGTAGACCAATTAGAGGACATTAGATTTTTTTTATTATTATATTTTTTTAAATTAAGTTATCTACAAGATTACCAATATAATTATTTTATTACAACTCATGACTATTATGGGAATAAAAGTAATTTTTTGGAGGTATTAGTATAACTGAATTTAAAAATACACCTTTTTTCAACGCAGAAACATTAAAAATAGATTTGTTTCATATTGTTTTCGGTTGAAAAATTACTATATACTATTCTGTTGTTTCTCTTTTGAGTGCATCTATTTTCCTTTTCAATGAACTGGCATAACTATTGGATAACTATCCAGGTCGTTCAGCTTCTCCTAAAAATTCTGTTTTAGGTCGTTGGGGGTTAGATAAACATTAAAGAAAGTTACTTTAGTAACCCTGATATCATAATAAAATAATAAATTAATACAAAAATAATAATATAGGCGTCGAAAGTTTATTTAAATCGAAGTCAAGTTTAGAAAGTAAATTAGGTTTTACTCTTCGTTGAATAAAATTTGAAAATGGTGTCAGTTTGAATAAATGTTTCTGCATTTCGTTCTTTATCTACGTCCTTCTGGAACATTTTACAGCTTTGTAAATTGCTTATAGTAATACCAAAATCAATGGATAAACCAAGGGAATAAAAAACAACAACAATAAAAAACTGGTTATCTGCGAGAAACCTGGTTTAATTGTACACAATAAATGAAACTGTTCACGCAGTTAATAGGCATAACCTACTAGTTTAAAACTGATTATTTAAAACATGGTCTCTAAAAAAAGTACTTTTTTAGATAAATAAAATTTTTCCTCTAATTTCAAATGTGAAAAAGGAAGAAAAAAAGAGCTTAATTAATTGATCTAATTTCTGACACATACCTATCCGAGTGGTTGTAATGACGGAAATCTAGTGGTGTCGGAACAATTATTAATTTGTTATTTGTTTTACATTCCGTTGATGAAAATACACAATTTAAACAATATGAAATACACAATTAGTAATTCCAAGAAATGACCTCATGTTTATAAAATGTTGATATATTAGGAAATATGATAAGTTTATAGAAAGATCATACAATTTGTTTATGTGGGTTGTTCATGTGCATATAATATGTTTTATGCTTATGTTAAGTTTAAATAATTTAGTTTTTAGGATAATTTTACAATATAATTATCAGGAAAGCACAATTTGTATTAAATTTGAACAGACAAATAAAATATGAATTATTAAAAGTTTTACATTTTAGTAATATATTTTCATCTTAACCAATTAAGATTACAATAGTTCGTAGATATGCAGTATATTATAATTATTAAAATATATACTGTACTTAATTATATTAAGTATTTAGTATAGAACAAACTTTGTTTTAATTGACGTCTATTTTGAGGTATTTAATGTTACTTGAAATTACTCTTTACGTTACAATAAAAAACAATTGAATAGTGAATTGTGATACTATTGAAAAGTACCGTACCTAAATAAAACTAATTAGATCGAATTGTTGTGAATATACATTCCGTATATTTATGATGTAAAATGAGTTTTCTTAATGTACCTACATTTTTCCATAATCATTTCCAGCTTGACTCGAAACAAGAAATGAATAGCGCTAGAGACAGTTTTAACTTGTAATTCAATTTTGGTAATATGTTACTTCTGTAAATTTATGTATTTTTTGTTATTTTCAGCGTACAATTTTTTATAATGTATTAAAATAGTTTTTTAAAAAAGACGAATGCAATTTAATCCCCTTTTCAGTCTTGAAATATAAATAGTACATTTTTTTTATCAGTTTAGATCAATTTGAGTTTATTTAAATTTTCAAATTTGATTTCAGGAGGGCGTGAGAATATAGGACAATATGTATTAATAGTTTGATAAATGCGACTTTTGATGATTCTTATTACATTGTGTTTTATCGTATGTTTGGTACACTATATTTCAATTTGATATAGGTTTCTTCACGCATGGTCTTCTTCGAAAATACAAAATGACGACAGCAATTTGATAAAAGTTATAATATAAATATGACTTTGATTTATTTAATGGAGACTAATGAGGCTGTTTGAAGTGGTAAACAGATTCAGTTGAGATTTCATTGTGTACACATGTCACAGCCAAAGGAATTTTCCGTTACAAACTGGCTTAGAAGCAGACATTTAAATGAGGAAAAGCTTTGATCACATCTGATGCGTAAACTAGCACGTCTGTAGAGATATTATATTTTCATTGGTATTGAAATAAATTTGTTACAGGATAATTGCAGCGTTTAGAATAATAAAAACATTAAGTATATCAAACGAAATTTATATTCTTTAGGATCATAAACAAATTTGTAGATATTAAACTTTTGTAAAACTAAACAACACAATCACTATGAAATATTACTTTAAAAAGTTAAAACATGGACTGTATATAAGATTTCGAAGATCATTGCATGTTTGTTTTTGCATTTATGTTGTATTTTGAAGTTGTAATGTAGGGCTGCATATCAATATATACTTGACTATAATATATAATATATAATGCATTATAAAATTAGTTTGAATGGATGCCACTTTGGAAAGGTTTTTTGACATCTTTCCTTAACGAAAGTTGCGACATCACGATCATCAGGGATCTGCATATCAGGATCCCAATATTCCCACTAGCGATATGAAAAATAAACACATGAACAATCATACAGAAACTAAGAAGTTTGTTTAAAAAGTTGTCGTCTTGATTTTTTTTCTGTAGAGAGAAATGAAGCTCCGGAAAAGCCATCTTTTGAGATTACTTTTTAATCTATTATGATGAAAAACTCGATGGATCTCGAGATACAAATAAGAGTGAAATATGAATTTAGTCAAAGTTTTTTGAGTAAATATGACTAAACTTTATCTATGTTGCTTAGAGACACACCATATCAAAATATTCAAGTTAGTTCACTTTTTGCCTGAGTACGTAATTATAAAGGAATTGTCACAAAAATATTTGTAATTTGAATATCCTTTAACTATATGAATACTTTTTAATTAATATTATGTAATTGGAAGATTATCAGAATATCAAAATGTGGAAAAATTTATTTTAAGTAAAAAAAACAAACAAACAAAATAAATGTGTAACAATCAAAATTTTTGGGGAAGTATATTAAAAAAATATTGTCGTTTATCCAGTAATCTCAACGTATCTAAGACTTATTACCACTTCCCTCACCTCTACAGCACTATGTATGAGTTTCAACTTTTCGTTTCATTGTTTATACAGGTTTTGTTTTCTTTGTTATGAGTAATTGTTCACCTGATAACTTTCTAGTTGTCACAATACTTTGTTGGATTCGAATCTCTTATTGCTTGTATCAGCAAAATCAATATATTTGGTGTCGAAATAAAACGAAGTGTTTTAATATTAGTACATGAATATCGTAATGAGTAAATGTTATTTTTCCACTGTCACACAAGGTTAAAAACTGAATGTATAAAAGTTGGTTAGTATAATAGGGAAGATTTTTACTGTTTTTCAGGTAACTGACTCCTTTCCATCTTTAAGTGCACATTCATCTGCTTTCCGAAGTAAAGATTCAATGAACAGGCAAAACACGTCATATATATATGTATATGTTCGTGTATGGTTATGTGTTATGATGTAAGTAAAGCTTTACTGTTTAAAAGCGTGCTTGGACTATTCATTTAATTATTTTAAGCACAACGCATTACTAATATAATTTAATTTGATAATAGCCTATACAGTATCAATGCAATATGATACTTGAAGCACAATACATACGGTTTATAAATATGGTTTCTGTATATTTTACTTTATATTGTTGAATGTTTTTAGTTTTATGTTTCAAAGGGCCTTTTCGATAGAGTTCAAATTTCTTCTATCATCTCCTTCATTATTTCTCTGACATATTATTAGGCATTTATATATTTAAATAAAATTATAGTCGTATTTATTTTCTGACATTTGTTCATAGATTGTTAGTAGATATAAATTGTATACAACATCTCCATGTCATGTTTAATTTATTTCTCTAACAGATTAATAATGTTTGATCACTCATGTATCTTTCAGCGGTAAAAAATAATTATATTAAACAATGTATTTATTAATTTTTAATTTAAGATAAGTGTGTTTCTTCCATTATGTGTCTGTTATACTTCTTCTGGGTTTATATATACATAAGTATACTTATGTATACTTCTGGGTTTCCAGTACATTGTACGTTTAAGTTTATAAATAATTTTGAATCTCTAAAGGCTACTGTTCCAATACAATATGAAACTCAAATAAGTTACCGTCAGATGTTCCTTTAATACAGAGAGGAAACTGATTTTATGTCTAGCAGTTCAGTATGTCGAACAATCCAGACAACTTCAAAAAACATACAGGCCAACCGATATAATAGGCTATTATGTTTCGCCTTGTTATAAAAATCGTCGGAAAAATACTATTACTTAGTGCATAACATAAATAATAATTTGTACTAATATCGAAGGTAGTTTGTAATTTGTTTTTTGCAACTTTAGTCCCATTATTTTGGACGGACATTCCATACACGAGAATGACGCAATTAATTGGGGGGAAATTATTTTAAATAATATTGGAATGTCTATATATTCAGGAGGTTCTACATCACATATTCAACGACTATGTGTTCGTTTTATAGCCAAAATAAAGAGCACAAGCAGAAAAAGGCCAGGGGCAAAAGTTGAAATGAACAAATATAAAATCAATTTATGGAAGTGTATCAATTTTATTGAAATAATTTCCTTTATATGATGAAACCACTGTTTTTAATTAAAAACATATAAACGAGAATATTAATTAACATACAATCTTTAATGGTGTTCATATACCATACGATGAAATGTAATTTAATATAAAACATGGAGATGTATTATTTTGAGATTAAGAGTAATCAAAGAAATATTTGTTTAAATTTCTTATTTTCTGTAAGGTATTGAGTGGAATTATTGTGACGGAGATGAATCTTTAATGAATTACTCTATCGACGAATAAACAATACATTTGTACAGTAAAGCATTTAGGAATTTAATAGCTTATCTCTCAAAACATAAATGTACTATCCGGATGTACTATCTCTTAACGCCAATTTCGTTCACACATTTCCTGAAATATATTTAAATACAACTGGTGAAGGTACTATTCATGGAACTTGATAATTGTCGAGTATGAAGTTAAAATTTTTGATTTCAGTGATAACCCTCATATTAATTTATTTTTATTTAAATTTCACTGTTTAAATGTGTGTTAAGACTGCCACATATTAATGAAAGGAGAATAAAATTGCCTAAAATAACTATGAATATATTAAAGGTTAATTACCTGTTCCTTTAGACAATACAATATTTATTCAATGGATAATCGGTTTTGACGGTTAAACTGTCATCATCAGATCCAAGACATCAAGATTTTTCTCCTCCGCCGTTCATAGGAGTCGTCTTCTTAAACTGGCACTTATACTTGAAGACATATAACACTTAATATAACATTTAAATATCGACAAATTGATGCACTAAATATGTTACACTAGTACATTCACTGGATACTAATTAATAAAAATTAATTATTACTAATTAATAAAACTTAAAAAACGAGAAACTGATTTAGATATCGGTGTATGAAGTAAACGTGTGTAGCCGGCGGTCACTGATAACCTATTGGAAAATAAGGTAAATAACCTTTAATATAATCATTGAAATTACAATTCAGAATGCTACATCTACATTATATCTAAACTAAACTAACTGTTAATAAAAATAACTTTGCAACATATATCACAGAGTTATTTTATAATTAAACGCCATTGAAGTAACTTATTGGTGTTTGTTTATGTTATTGTTAGCAACTTTACAGTAGCAACAAACAAAATTGAATCACATTATCATTATCATTCGGAATCAACCAGGAATATTTGAAAGAATACTACATTCACTTATCGGACGTGTTAATGCCTGTCAGTGTAAGTATATACAAATGGGGGACACTTTGAGCATCTGTTGTTAACTAGTTCATATTTTTTATATTCTAATATTGTAACTAAATATTAAAAAAAAAAGTTTATTTTTATAATTGTTGTAGTTTATTGATGTTAATTTCAATTGTATTGTTATTAATTAGAGTATTGAATAATTACTGTTTATTAGATAGAATTGTACAATCTTTAACTTATTAATTTTACTGTTTATTTATAGAGAATATTTCAATCTTTAACTTATGAATTTTAACTTTTATATTACTGCTGCATAGTGTTGACAATGGACAATGAAACTGGGGGAAAAATCAGGGTGGTTAAATTTAACTAATTCCGACATAAATTGGTGGTTTTTTACTGATTTGAAAACTTTAAGGTGTCAGATTGTTCATGAGAAAATATTTAATATTTTCTATCTAAGAAAGAAATTAATTTGATAAAACTTAAGATTAAAACGTTACTATCAATTGAGTAAATACAAATGGCCGCCATTTTGAAATTTTTTAAAGTAAAATTCTGATATTTTAAACAGTAAAAAAATTCGGTGTTACATACGTGTGTACCAAATTTCAAAAAAGGTATCTTTAACCATTCTCAAGATATAAATATTGCTTTATTACTCACGAAATGGTGGCCAGACAGAACACGAAACTTTTTGGAGCTATAATCATTGGTACTTTTTATCTTATTTTTACCTAAGGAACAACCCACCCGACGTATATCCGTCCATTTTAGGGATAGTCTGTGTATATATAAATGTATAATAAATAGTAAAATAATAATAACATTTTTTAATTCTATGCCTATTTTGGTATCACTTTGATATTTCCATAATTATAATTGATATTTGGCACTAACTTTCTAGTTGTTATCAATAACACTTAAAAGTATAACTTTATATCTATATTACTATATATACGTTACATAAAGTATTACTTTATGAAAGTACATAATCTATCTTGTACAGTAATAATAGATATGTGTTACATTTCAGATAATGTAATTACAAGAAAGGATTTATATTCCGAAAAAAAATATCTGTTAGTCATCTTTGCAGTGCTCTTTTTCCAAAACGAGTAAACCAGTTAGGAACAAATTTGGTTAGTTTGAGTTCATTATTTGGCCATAATTTGAAGGTTTAAAATTTATAATACAAATTTTTGGGGTAACAGACACCCGAATAAAACTCAAAATTCTCATTTTATTAGCACCAACGATTATGAACAAGTTTTTGTATATTTCATCCAACAAAAGGTATTGATTTGTCAAATTTATAAAATTCCTGTTCTCTTTAAATACAATTTATTTTATTACATCTAGAGTCTTCCGTATAATTAAAAGATTTTAGAATAGTTAGCAAAACATAATATTTATAAATTATTATACATATTTTAGAATTTTATGTGATTAATTTTTTATGGTAAAAGATAAGAATTTTTAAATGAACAATTAATATTTGTCCAGTTATATGATATTATATAATTTTTCTCTATTTTAGTCATGTTTATCTCTCTTACTATAAAATAAAACTTCTTCATTGAGCGGTCTAGGTTATTTTGTGTTCCGTATTATTTTACTGGTTATACAGTTTTTTACGTCAGTAGTATTTACATTTCATGTCCTTTCACCACTTTTCTAAAATAAATATTTTTTTAATGCACTGTTTTTCATCAGTTATTTGTGGTTCAACGAATGTTTGTATGATTTTAGTTTTGTTACTAATTTTAGTCTTGTAATTATGATAAATGTGTAATTCTATTTCTGTGAAATATTAATTTTAACTATAACTTAGAATATGTTATTTCATGATTTAAGGATGGGAATTTTATATTAAACATATATTCTTCTATAGTGTACGTTATTTTGTGTGTTTTTAAAATATTTTTTATAGTTGAGTATCATATTATGTAATTTGTATAACTTTTAATTTTGACGTGATAAAAGTTTTACCGGAAATAAGTTATATAAGAATATCATGAAATTAAACGTTTCAACTTTATATACAACAAAAATTGAATGACTTACGAATATGACACCATTGATCTGTCAAAACTTAATGACATATTTTTTAATAATATTTATTATTTAACAGAACCAATAATAATCATGTAAATTCTGCTGTTTCTCTTCTAGGGTAGACAACGTAAAACGTTGCTGATGTGGAGTAATCGACATCAAAAAATCATATTGAAGCTCTGCTGAAAAACCATTACGAAAATAACTTGTCTTAGTATAGCAGATGGCAGTTCATGTCCACCACCACTACGCACAAAAGTATCTGATTTTAATTTCAATTTACTCGTACCATTTTCATAATACATAGGTCATTAATAATCCATCCTTTGTTGTAAAACAAGTTTATTAAACAAATGCTTTACAAAGGGATTGAGGTATTACTGGTGGTTTAAGTTTTGACTAAGAAAGTTTTTCCTTCATACGAGTATCAACGTGCATGCATAAGAATTATTGCTGTGTGATTTGGAGAAGTAAATGTTATTTTAGCGTTTGGTTTTAAAGTTAATGGATAACGATGGATTGTTCATGTTATTGGAATACTTTACTGAACATTTTCCATGTATGTATAAAAAGAACACAGCATCTATGCTTTGAGGTTATAAATTAACTCCTTTTATTAAGTTATATATTGTGTATCAAACGAAATATAATAATGCTAATTTAGCCCAATGGCGTAGAGTTATGTTGGATATTAAAATTACAATTTGCAATTAATTTAACAATGGAACCCTGATCTAAAGCTACGATTAAGTATAAATTTGATGAGAAGGGTTGAATAGCAACGACTTTTGAATGAAACCTTAGTATTTATTAAATCTTATTTCCATAGGAAAATGTTATGTTGTAACTAAAAATTCTGAAACTATTTTAAGTTTATAAATTACTACAAACAAGACATCTACATGTTTTCAATTTTGTGTGTGTACACAAGAGTTACAATATTAAATATAATTAATTGTTATTTTTATTAACTGTATAATATTTATGTAATATTACTTTTATTTTTATTTTCACTATTCATTTCTTCTCTCGTAAAATTACAAGGATGCCCACCTCTGTTATCCTGAGTTATTCTTAAAATATTAAAATTAGAATTCTGTAAGCATTTTTTAACGTCCGTAGTATGGTACATTAAAGAAAAAAATCTTTTTTGTTTCCAGTTGTAGTACAAAATTTTAATTGTTGATTATTCGCATTTAACTGATTTTTATGATTAACGATTTTCATTTCTTACGGTTTAACAAAAGTCCAAAATGATTTTAGTCTTTGCTTGTTGTCTAGATAAGCTGCAAATAATTTGTTTTTTTTCTGAACAAATTTAATTTTAAATATAATCATAGAACATATTTGTTAATTGTATTAATTTGTTCTCAAGTATAGGAAATACGTATTTTTACAATATGTTCTCAATTTATATATTTTAAAAATGATTTTATATTTATCTTTCATTGTAGTGATTTGTGTAACTTTTTTGATTCATCCTACAAAAAAGAGTTTTGCCAAAAATGTACAACTTGTCATGAAAAAAGGGCATTTGATTTATATTATGAAATAAATATTTTAAGTGATTCGAAGATGACATTGATCTCAATCGAGTCAAAGATGAAAACAGCATAATTATTGCGGATTGAGATCGGGAGGTAATTATAATAAATAATTTTAAGTTATAAAACGAAATCACAGAAGCCAAACATTCTGTAAATAAATGGAATTTTAACGTTAAGGACGGGCAGTTATACAATTCTAATGTATGAGAAGGTGACGAATTGTGTCGGGCTCGTTATCACATCTGATGGTGTGGGTTAAGCGATATGTAGAAGTTATATTATAAAGGTGTTGGAGTTTCTGGTGAGAATAGTTTTCTAAAAATGAATTGAAAATAACAGGGGTGTGTCCATCTCCGCTTAGCTGTTTTAAGTTTCTGACTTTTATGTATTTATTATTATAAAGTATATTTAATGGTGATGTCAAAGATAATTTCTCTTTATGCGAGTTATCACCACATATTTTGTGTCCACTATTTAATTTGGAGAAGTAAATAATACCTTAGTTTGATCACTTGAATCTTAGGAATAAAATAATATTTATTACATGTTAAAGAAAAGAAGAAATATATTAGTGCACATTTAACTCAAAATTTAAGATATAATTTTTGCTCTTTTCAAAAATAAGAGTATTCTCTTTTCTAATTTAAAATACAAACAATTTTAAATATTCTACAGTTAAATTTTAGGCAAGAAAATCCTTCTCCACGTAAGTATTTAAGTTTGAAGTGGTAACACTATCTAACCTTGTTAAAAGTTAACTCATTTCGTATTTTCTTCAAGAAATTAAAAAAATTACATCAACTGTGATTTAGAAATTATACGTCACACGGAATCAAGTTTTAGTAAGCCTAACAACAAAAAATTAAGGAAAAAGTGTTGTCCACCATTTATTTATATTACGCTATAAACAATATGTATAAAAACAACATTAAAACAATTTATTTTACCAATTAGTATACATCTCTCGTATTTTCGTATATATAATTTGATATTTAGTAGATATATTTTGTAACCAAATTTTTTAAGTAGGGAATAATTTCAGTAAACTACGTTTAAAAGGTAAGTTTTATTTTATAATAAATAAATAATTTATCTGTGTTTCATTAAAAACAAAAATTGTTATGGAACGGAATTATCTACATCTGTGGGCAACAATTTGCACAAGTCTAAAAGGTCAGAGGAAAAGTAATAACTTATAATAGCTAATTGCTAATATTTATATAACGAAATTTATATCAATAATCTTTGAGACATTGTTATGGTAATAAATTACTTTTAACTTGCAACTGTTTATTTCACTCTTAATATTGACATGTGTTAATTTAATTTAAACAAATTAAAAATTAATTTTAACTGATCATAGTTACTACACCTATTTAGAAATTAGTTATATCAATGTGATATTTATTTACGAAGTAAGTACAAATCATATTAAAGTGAATGATACAGAAAAAAAAATTAATAAGATTTTGAGTTTTGTGTAAAAGTATTTCAAACGTTTCATATTGGTATATTAGTTCTATATTTAGGTTCAATATTGTAATCATATGATAACTTCTGAAAACACTTGTACTCCTAGCGGTCACAATGTACAGGGTGTTTATAAAAGAACTCCTTGATTTGAAGTTTTATTAGTACACAGTAAAGTTAAATTAATAGTTATTAAACCTATATATTTTTAAAGAGAATGTTCTCAAGTTTTTTTTTATACCTAATAAAGTTCTATATGAGCAACATTTGTTGCCCTGGCCACGTCTAAACGATATTCAGTTTCTTTCCAGGTATTCAGCAACATATCAGGCGTGACGGATGCTACAGCTTCAACAATCCTCTCCCTCAGATGAGCAATGTCAACGATCTTCTCGGAATACACAATGTTTTTTACGTCTCCAAAGGAAAAAATCTAGTGGAGTCAGATCTGGACTCCTTGGTGGCCATGCAAGTGGCCCACATCTACCAATCCACCTATTAGGAAAACGCAAGTTCAACGCATCACGGACACGGTTGCTGTAGTGAGGTGGCGCGCCATCTTGCTGGAAGAAAATTGGTCCCTTTTCTTGTTAAATATCATCTATTTGTGGGAAAACGTATAGTTCTAACATATCACAATAAATATTCCCATTAATTGTCTTCTCTGCGAAGATGAAAGGTCCGACGATACGATCATGCATCAATCCACACCAAACATTGACTTTGGGCGAGTCTCGCTGATGTTCTATGAATTCATGCGGTGGCTCTGACCCCCCAAATCCTACAATTGTGTCGATTGACAGACCCACTTACGTGAAATGTCGCCTCATCAGAAAACATTACATTTTCCAGGAAGTTCTCATTTTCTTCAATGCTGTCCAAAATGAAGACTGCGAAATCGACTCTTTTCACTTTGTCAGTGATCTTGATTTCACGCAGAAGTTGAATCTTATACGCACGTAATTTAAGCCTCTTTTGCAACACTTTATACACGGTAGACTTAGGTATTCCCAACTCCAAACTTCGTTTTGCAAATGACTTTTTAGGGCTAGTACAAGACGAACGGATTCGTTCCACATTCGGTTCAGAGACTGAAGGCCTACCCGGTGGCTTCCCTTTTAAGACACTACCTGTTTCCTGAAACTGATTATACCAATTGAGAATAGTTTTGTTAGTAGGTGCAACACCGCCATATTCACGTCTATAATTACGCTGAACTGTGATCACTGAACTTGATTAAATAAACCAAATCACACATTGAGCTTTTTCCTGTGGCGTAGCCATGACTGTTGAATAGTGACTGGCCGGCGCTCTTCCCCCACCACGCTCGCTCAAAGGTCACGCACGGCTGCCAACTGCGATCGAATATTAGCCAAAAAATCTTGACAATATACTGAACTCAAGTTCGAAAACCGAAAGTTTATTGCTGGTTTCGTTTTTTAATTATGATTTTTTTAAATCAAGGAGTTCTTTTATAAACACCCTGTATTTAGTTTGAAAAGTCGGTTACAATGCCAATACTACTGATAGATATACGACTGAATAGAAAATAGGCATCTGTTAACGAGGAAAACTGTTATTTCTATGGTTCTTCAATTTGCGCAATTTGATTTGTGCATGCCGATTTGCACAAGGGAATTGTTCATGAGAACTAAAATCGTTTACTTCCACAAGACAGAAAGTTTGACTTGAGTAAATTCTGGAGCGGTCAGATAATTTGCATGTGGTTAGGTTATACGCAAATGCATGAATGTATAAACAACATTTTAACTCAACGAATACCGCCCGCATGCATAGTAGCAGCGAATTCTTGTCCTTGAATGTTATGTGGATTTTGTATTTTTGGTGTTCTGTGACTTTAACCATCTCTTAACTCTCTACTAACTTATTGTGTCTGATTTATATTTGTTAATAATGTCAAAAAAAAGAAAAAGAATTGATTGGAGATTTTATTGAACTATATGAATTTCTTCTTTGTCTTTGGAAAGCCAAATCCAAAAAAGACACCGATAGAACCGCTAAATCTGAAGTGTAATTGTTGTCTAAAAAAGCGAACAGTGGACGAAAGTGCAAATAGAGAAACCGTGGTGAAGAAAATAAATTCCATGAGAACAAAGCCCAGAAAAGAATCACAAAAAAGTTCTTGATTCTGAGAGATCCGATGCCGATACAAAGATACAAACGATATATATATATATATATATATATATATATATATATATATATATAATCCCACATTTGTGGTATTATGAATTATTGAACTTTATACAGGACCAGGAAACTCGGAGAAACACGGTGTCAAATATGGACGAGGAAAGCAAATCCCAAGTAAAAATCTATAATTGTGGAGGTATTTGTTTATTTACTTTATAACAATTTATTAATACAAAATTGATAACGTTAGTAAGTACTATGGTTGGCTTGATGTAGTTATTTTACATTTATTATTTAATATTTGTTAATTTTTCATTATTAGAAATCATTTTATTTTCCCACGGTGCACTACCAGAATTATGGAAACTTTGCTCACATCTTTTGTTTCGGTACTGTGATAGCGATTATGACTGGCTGCAAGATCAAATAAATTTTCAGATTGTGTATGCAGTCCCAGGGTAATGGCACCAGTTGAATGATATATATCTTAAAAGTCAAATATGTCATTAGGTGTATATAAGTTAGCTGAATTTTTATTAAAAAAAATTAAAGCGCACAAAATGCCGAAATAACTTTTTCAATATTGTCAAGCTTTAAATTAATACATGTATGGAATATTCTAAAATGATTAACCAGAATTCCAAATTTATTTTCTATTATGCGTTTAGCTCTGGAAAAAAGATAGTTATATATTTTTTTTGGTAGTGAAGCTCTCTTTTATTATATATATTTAAAAAGTCGTGCCTATTTTCGAATGCTTCGTCTCCTACAAGTAGCCTACATAATTTAGGAAGTTAACCTGGACAAGTACTACTGGAGCTGAAAAATTTAGTTTATTTGTTACTAGTAGAGATTGGGACGGTTTAGGACAAAAATGGTGGGGGTACCCCCACCCCTCCCCCTTTACCCCTCCCCCCTCCCCCTTGGCCCCTCCCCCTTTGCCCCTCTCCCTTTGCCCCTCCCCCTTTGCCCCTCCCCCTTTGCCCCTCCCCCTTGCCCCTCCCCTTTAGGCCCCTTCCCCCATTGGTCCCCCACCTCCTCCCACCCCTCCCCTTGCCCCTCCCCTTTAGGCCCCTTCCCTTCCCCCATTGGTCCCCCACCTCCTCCCACCCCTCCCCTTGCCCCTCCCCTTTAGGCCCCTCCCCTTTAGGCCCCTTCCCTTCCCCCATTGGTCCCCCCACCTCCTCCCCCTGCCCCTCCCCTGTAGGCCCCTCCCCCTTGCCCCTCCCCTTTAGGCCCCTTCCCCCATTGGTCCCCCCACCCCTCCCCCCTTTGCCCCTTCCCTGTTGGCCCCTCCCCCTTGCCCCTCCCCTTTAGGCCCCTTCCCCCATTGGTCCCCCCACCCCTCCCCCTGCCCCTCCCCTGTAGGCCCCTCCCCCTTAGGCCCCTTCCCTTCCCCCATTGGTCCCCCCCACCTCCTCCCACCCCTCCCCATGCCCCTCCCCGGTACGCCCCTCCTCTTTAGGCCCCTTCCCTTCCCCCATTGGTCCCCCCACCTGTGACGTATTGTTGTCGAGACACACACAAGACGCCATACACACATGACGTCATACACTTAACTTTTTTAATACCGGTGGGATTCGAACCTGTGAAGTTTGGATTTGAAGGCGGACACGCTACCGACTGAGCTATCGTGCATAGTATTACAAGTCGGATATTTAACGCGGTATATAAGCCGACATGTTGTAACCGCAATAATGTGTTATATATATATAATGTGTTAAGATAGTTAACCTAACCTATAAGTGTCCTACAGTTGCCCATCCACAGCCTATCAGCTGTTACAATAATGTGTCATTATATAATGTGTTAAGATAGTTAACCTAAAGATTCCCACTTTTGCCCATCCACAGCCAATCAGCTGTTACAATAATGTGTTATATATTTATATAATGTTGGTAAGATAGTTAACCTAACCTCATAGTATTACAAGTCGGATATTTAACGCAGTATATAAGCCGCCATGTTGTAACCGAACGCCAGAACATTTCGTAGAAGTTCGGACACGAACCCCTTACCGTAAGACTTACCGAGTTTTTCGCGACCGCGAAAAACTCGCGTACGTCTTACGGTATGGGTTCTGAGTCGTACCTCTAGGTTACTCTGACAACAAATAGTAGTGTCCAAAATTAATGTGCTTGTGTTAACCTAACCTATAAGTTTTCCTACTTTTGCCTATGTTCACCACAGCCTATTTGTATCATATACCATACTTAAAAAAACCTATCACCAACCTAACCTATTATAATGTATGAAAAGTTACTACTTTTGCTCGTCCACCAATTACAACGTGGACAGATTAGGTTAAACTAGAAGGTGTAACCTAGGGCAAATATCTACCAACTCTATAGAAGGTGTACCCTGATGTACATATTTACCAATTTTATAAATGGTGTAACCTAGAACACCTATTTACCAACCCAATAGAAGATGTAACCTGATGTAAATATTTACCAAATTCGCAAAATTGTTTTGAGATTTACAATGTTTTGAGGGTGCTAAAGGAAGGTTATATCTGAGTTGACATAAGTGTTTATTAGTATATATTAATATAATGTGTTAAGATAGTTAAACTAACCTATTAAAGTTTCCTACGTTTTGGATATGTTCACCACGGCCTACTTGTATCAGCTGGTACATTTAATGTGTTATATAATGTGTTAAGATAGTTAAACTAACCTATGTATGAAAAGTTTTTGCCCATGTTCACCACGGCCTATCAGCTGGTAAAATTAATGTGTTATCTATTTATATAATGTGTTAAGATAGTTAACCTAACCTATGTATGAAAAGTTTTTACCTATGTTCACCACAGCCTACTTGTATCAGCTGGTACAATTAATGTGTATTTATATAATGTGTTAAGATAGTTAACCTAACCTATAAGTTTCCTACTTTTGCCTATGTTCACCACAGCCAATCAGCTGGTACAATTAATGTGTTATATATTTATATAATGTGTTATATATGTATATAATGTGTTAAGATAGTTAACCTAACCTATAAGTTTCCTACTATTGCCTATGTTCACCACAGCCTACTTGTAACAGCTGGTAAAATAATGTGTTATATATTTATATAATGTGTTATATATGTATATAATGTGTTAAGATAGTTAATCCAACCTATGTATGAAAAGTTTTTACCTATGTTCACCACAGCCTACTTGTAACAGTTGGTACAATCAATGTGTATTTATATAATGTGTTATATATTTATATAATGTGTTGAGATAGTTAACCTAACCTATAAGTTTCCTACTTTTGCCTATGTTCACCACAGCCTACTTGAATCAGCTGGTACAATTAATGTGTTATATATTTATATAATGTGTTAAATATGTATATAATGTGTTAAGATAGTTAACCTAACCTATAAGTTTCCCACTTTTGCCTATGTTCACCACAGCCTACTTGTAACAGCTGGTACAATAATGTGTTATATATGTAATGTGTTATATATTTATATAATGTGTTATATATGTATATAATGTGTTAAGATAGTTAATCTAACCTATGTATGAAAAGTTTTTACCTATGTTCACCACAGCCTACATGTAACAGTTGGTACAATTAATGTGTTATATATTTATATAATGTGTTATATATGTATATAATGTGTTAAGATAGTTAACCTAACCTATAAGTTTCCTACTATTGCCTATGTTCACCACAGCCTACTTGTAACAGCTGGTACAATAATGTGTTATATATTTATATAATGTGTTATATATGTATATAATGTGTTACGATAGTTAATCCAACCTATGTATGAAAAGTTTTTACCTATGTTCACCACAGCCTACTTGTAACAGTTGGTACAATCAATGTGTATCTATATAATGTGTTATATATTTATATAATGTGTTGAGATAGTTAACCTAACCTATAAGTTTCCTACTTTTGCCTATGTTCACCACAGCCAACTTGAATCAGCTGGTACAATTAATGTGTTATATATTTATATAATGTGTTATATATGTATATAATGTGTTAAGATAGTTAACCTAACCTATAAGTTTCCCACTTTTGCCTATGTTCACCACAGCCTACTTGTAACAGCTGGTACAATAATGTGTTATATATATGTAATGTGTTATATATTTATATAATGTGTTATATAGTTATATAATGTGTTAAGATAGTTAACCTAACCTAAAGTGTCCTACTTTTGCCTATGTTTACCACAAGTTTCCTACTTTTGAACATCCACAGCCAATCAGCTGTTACAATAATGTGTTATATATAATGTGTTATATATTTATATAATGTGTTATATAATGTGTTAAGATAGTTAACCTATTAGAGTTTCCTACTTTTGCCCACCACGGCCTAGGTACATTTAATGTGTATAATGTGTTAAACGTAGTTTCCTCCGTTGTCTACCAGGGTGTAGCACATGTGTTTAAGTATCGTGTTAAAATATTGTTAACCTAGACTTAATTCCTACTTTTGCCTATTAACCTAACCTATAAGTGTCCTACTTTTACCCATCCACAGCCAATCAGCTGTTACAATAATGTGTTATTATATAATGTGTTAAGATAGTTAACCTAAAGTTTCCTACCTTTGCTCATCCACAGCCAATCAGCTGGTCAATTAATGTGTTATATATATATAATGTGTTATATATTTATATAATGTGTTAAGATAGTTAACCTAAAGTGTCCTACTTTTACCCATCCACAGCCAATCAGCTGTTACAATAATGTGTTATATATATATATATATAATGTGTTATATAGTTATATAATGTGTTAAGATAGTTAACCTATAAGTGTCCTACTTTTACCAATCCACAGCCTATAAGCTGTTACAATAATGTGTTATATAATTATATAATGTGTTAAGATAGTTAACCTAACCTATAAGTGTCCTACTTTTACCCATCCACAGCCAATCAGCTGGTACAATTAATGTGTTATATATATATATAATGTGTTATATATATATATATATATAATGTGTTATATATTTATATAATGTGTTAAGATAGTTAACCTAACCTATAAGTGTCCTACTTTTACTCATCCACAGCCAATCAGCTGTTACAATAATGTGTTATATATATATATATATATATACAATGTGTTATATATTTATATAATGTGTTAAGATAGTTAACCTAACCTATAAGTGTCCTACTTTTACCCATCCACAGCCTATCAGCTGTTACAATAATGTGTTATATAATTATATAATGTATTAAGATAGTTAACCTAACCTATAAGTTTCCTACTTTTGCCCATCCACAGCCAATCAGCTGGTACAATTATTGTGTTATATATTTTATATAATGTGTTAAGATATAATGTGTTAAGATAGTTAACCTAACCTATAAGTTTCCTACATTTGCCCATCCACAGCCTATCAGCTGGTACAATTATTAATGTGTTATATATAATGTGTTAAGATATAATGTGTTAAGATAGTTAACCTAACCTATAAGTTTCCTACTTTTGCCCATCCACAGCCAATCAGCTGTTACAATAATGTGTTATATATATATAATGTGTTATATATATATATATAATGTGTTATATATTTATATAATGTGTTAAGATAGTTAACCTAACCTATTAGAGTTTCCTACTTTTGCCCACCACGGCCTAGGTACATTTAATGTGTATAATCTGTTAAACGTAGTTTCCTCCGTTGTCTACCAGGGTGTAGCACATGTTTTTATGTATCGTGTTAAAATATTGTTAACCTAGACTTAATTCCTACTTTTGCCTAAACCTATGCTTACCACAGTCCAAACGGGTGTTAGTCCGGCCACTATTTAACCGAACCGAAATTACCAACCGATTTACCAACCAAATCCAGCCGATTTACCAACCAAGATCAACCGATTTACCAACCGAAATATACTTTTACCAACCGATTTACCAACCACAATATACTTTTACCAACCGATTTACCAACCAAAACCAACCGACATTGCAAAGAAATTTAAAAATCCCATTGCAATCCCCTACAAGGTAGAGTTAGCGGATGTTGAGTTGGCTACTCTACAGGAAAAAATGCCCGAAATACTATTGGAGCTGCAAACCCACGACTTCTACCTTATGGATTTGGACATTACACAAGATTTTGTGGGGATCTTTAACAAGCGAGAGATGTGTGAGCATTTAGTACGTCATTAAAAATAAATAAATAAATGTTTTAAAATAATATTCTTTGTAATTTGTTACCTCCATTCCACCAAAACTCTTTTTAGTAGAGAGATAGATATTTGATGTGACCTTGGAATTGTAGCCGAAAACGACACGACCCCCCAACCCCCATTTTTCCTTTTTAAATATATAACGTCGTAACGTTTGTTAGGAACCGATTTACCAAACCGTAGATAAAATTACCAAGATTTGGTTGGTAAATTGGTTGCAAAAAGTATATTTTGGTTGGTAAATCGGTTGGTATTGGTTAGGTTAGGTTAGGTTAGATCTGGTTAGGATAGGTTAGGATAGGTTAGGTTAGGTTAGGTCTGGTTAGGATAGGTTAGGATAGGTTAGGTTATGTTAGGTTAGGTTAGGTTAGGATAGGATAGGTTAGGTTAGGTTAGGTTAGGATAGGTTAGGTTAGGTTAGGATAGGTTATGTTAGGTGAGGTTAGGTTAGGTTAGGATAGGTTAGGTTAGGTTAGGTTTTTAGGAGAATGGTTGTTAGGTTAAGTTAGGATAGGATAGGTTAGGTTAGGTTAGGTTAGGATAGGTTAGGTTAGGTTAGGTCTGGTTAGGATAGGTTAGGTTATGTTAGGTTAGGTTAGGATAGGATAGGTTAGGTTAGGTTAGGTTAGGTTAGGATAGGTTATGTTAGGTGAGGTTAGGTTAGGTTAGGATAGGTTAGGTTAGGTTAGGTCTGGTTAGGATAGGTTAGGATAGGTTAGGTTAGGTTAGGATAGATTAGGTTATGTTAGGTTAGGTTAGGATAGGTTAGGTTAGGTTAGATTAGGATAGGTTAGGTTAGGTTAGGATAGGTTATGTTAGGTGAGGTTAGGTTAGATTAGGATAGGTTAGGTTAGGTTAGGTTAGGTTTTTAGGAGAATGGTTGTTAGGTTAGGTTAGGATAGGATAGGTTAGGTTAGGATAGGTTAGGTTAGGTTAGGTTAGGTTAGGTTAGGATAGGTTATGTTAGGTTAGGTTAGGTTAGGTTAGGATAGGTTAGGTTAGGTTAGGTTTTTAGGAGAATGGTTGTTAGGTTAGGTTAGGATAGGATAGGATAGGTTAGGTTAGGTTAGGTTAGGTTAGGTTAGGATAGGTTATGTTAGGTTAGGTTAGGTTAGGTTAGGATAGGTTAGGTTAGGTTAGGTTAGGTTAGGTTAGGATAGGTTATGTTAGGTTAGGTTAGGTTAGGTTAGGATAGGTTAGGTTAGGTTAGGTTAGGTTTTAGGAGAATGGTTGCCACACGCCTACCAACCTCCACCCCATCCCTACCATCTCCCGGGCGTGTGGCAACCATTCTCCTAAAAACCTAACCTAACCTAACCTAACCTATCCTAACCTAACCTAACCTAACCTAACATAACCTATCCTAACCTAACCTAACCTAACCTAACCTAACCTATCCTAACCTAACCTAACCTAACCTAACATAACCTATCCTAACCTAACCTAACCTAACCTAACCTAACCTATCCTATCCTATCCTAACCTAACCTAACAACCATTCTCCTAAAAACCTAACCTAACCTAACCTATCCTAACCTAACCTAACCTAACCTAACATAACCTATCCTAACCTAACCTAACCTAACCTAACCTAACCTATCCTAACCTAACCTATCCTATCCTAACCTAACCTAACAACCATTCTCCTAAAAACCTAACCTAACCTAACCTAACCTATCCTAATCTAACCTAACCTCACCTAACATAACCTATCCTAACCTAACCTAACCTATCCTAATCTAACCTAACCTAACCTATCCTAACCTAACCTAACATAACCTAATCTATCCTAACCTAACCTAACCTATCCTAACCTATCCTAACCAGACCTAACCTAACCTAACCTATCCTAACCTAACCTAACCTCACCTAACATAACCTATCCTAACCTAACCTAACCTAACCTAACCTATCCTATCCTAACCTAACCTAACATAACCTAACCTATCCTAACCAGACCTAACCTAACCTAACCTATCCTAACCTAACCTAACCTAACCTATCCTATCCTAACTTAACCTAACAACCATTCTCCTAAAAACCTAACCTAACCTAACCTATCCTAACCTAACCTAACCTCACCTAACATAACCTATCCTAACCTAACCTAACCTATCCTAACCTAACCTAACCTAACCTATCCTATCCTAACCTAACCTAACCTAACATAACCTAACCTATCCTAACCTATCCTAACCAGACCTAACCTAACCTAACCTATCCTAACCTATCCTAACCAGATCTAACCTAACCTAACCTAACCAATACCAACCGATTTACCAACCAAAATATACTTTTTGCAACCAATTTACCAACCAAATCTTGGTAATTTTATCTACGGTTTGGTAAATCGGTTCCTAACAAACGTTACGACGTTATATATTTAAAAAGGAAAAATGGGGGTTGGGGGGTCGTGTCGTTTTCGGCTACAATTCCAAGGTCACATCAAATATCTATCTCTCTACTAAAAAGAGTTTTGGTGGAATGGAGGTAACAAATTACAAAGAATATTATTTTAAAACATTTATTTATTTATTTTTAATGACGTACTAAATGCTCACACATCTCTCGCTTGTTAAAGATCCCCACAAAATCTTGTGTAATGTCCAAATCCATAAGGTAGAAGTCGTGGGTTTGCAGCTCCAATAGTATTTCGGGCATTTTTTCCTGTAGAGTAGCCAACTCAACATCCGCTAACTCTACCTTGTAGGGGATTGCAATGGGATTTTTAAATTTCTTTGCAATGTCGGTTGGTTTTGGTTGGTAAATCGGTTGGTAAAAGTATATTGTGGTTGGTAAATCGGTTGGTAAAAGTATATTTCGGTTGGTAAATCGGTTGATCTTGGTTGGTAAATCGGC
This sequence comes from Aphrophora alni, assembly GCA_963513935.1. Taxonomy (NCBI): domain Eukaryota; kingdom Metazoa; phylum Arthropoda; class Insecta; order Hemiptera; family Aphrophoridae; genus Aphrophora; species Aphrophora alni. The sequence continues at coordinate 100,550,881 of OY740767.1, forward strand.
TGGATTTGGTTGGTAAATCGGTTGGTAATTTCGGTTCGGTTAAATAGTGGCCGGACTAACACCCGTTTGGACTGTGGTAAGCATAGGTTTAGGCAAAAGTAGGAATTAAGTCTAGGTTAACAATATTTTAACACGATACATAAAAACATGTGCTACACCCTGGTAGACAACGGAGGAAACTACGTTTAACAGATTATACACATTAAATGTACCTAGGCCGTGGTGGGCAAAAGTAGGAAACTCTAATAGGTTAGGTTAACTATCTTAACACATTATATAAATATATAACACATTATATATATATATATAACACATTATATATATATAACACATTATTGTAACAGCTGATTGGCTGTGGATGGGCAAAAGTAGGAAACTTATAGGTTAGGTTAACTATCTTAACACATTATATCTTAACACATTATATATAACACATTAATAATTGTACCAGCTGATAGGCTGTGGATGGGCAAATGTAGGAAACTTATAGGTTAGGTTAACTATCTTAACACATTATATCTTAACACATTATATAAAATATATAACACAATAATTGTACCAGCTGATTGGCTGTGGATGGGCAAAAGTAGGAAACTTATAGGTTAGGTTAACTATCTTAATACATTATATAATTATATAACACATTATTGTAACAGCTGATAGGCTGTGGATGGGTAAAAGTAGGACACTTATAGGTTAGGTTAACTATCTTAACACATTATATAAATATATAACACATTGTATATATATATATATATATATAACACATTATTGTAACAGCTGATTGGCTGTGGATGAGTAAAAGTAGGACACTTATAGGTTAGGTTAACTATCTTAACACATTATATAAATATATAACACATTATATATATATATATATATAACACATTATATATATATATAACACATTAATTGTACCAGCTGATTGGCTGTGGATGGGTAAAAGTAGGACACTTATAGGTTAGGTTAACTATCTTAACACATTATATAATTATATAACACATTATTGTAACAGCTTATAGGCTGTGGATTGGTAAAAGTAGGACACTTATAGGTTAACTATCTTAACACATTATATAACTATATAACACATTATATATATATATATATAACACATTATTGTAACAGCTGATTGGCTGTGGATGGGTAAAAGTAGGACACTTTAGGTTAACTATCTTAACACATTATATAAATATATAACACATTATATATATATAACACATTAATTGACCAGCTGATTGGCTGTGGATGAGCAAAGGTAGGAAACTTTAGGTTAACTATCTTAACACATTATATAATAACACATTATTGTAACAGCTGATTGGCTGTGGATGGGTAAAAGTAGGACACTTATAGGTTAGGTTAATAGGCAAAAGTAGGAATTAAGTCTAGGTTAACAATATTTTAACACGATACTTAAACACATGTGCTACACCCTGGTAGACAACGGAGGAAACTACGTTTAACACATTATACACATTAAATGTACCTAGGCCGTGGTGGGCAAAAGTAGGAAACTCTAATAGGTTAACTATCTTAACACATTATATAACACATTATATAAATATATAACACATTATATATAACACATTATTGTAACAGCTGATTGGCTGTGGATGTTCAAAAGTAGGAAACTTGTGGTAAACATAGGCAAAAGTAGGACACTTTAGGTTAGGTTAACTATCTTAACACATTATATAACTATATAACACATTATATAAATATATAACACATTACATATATATAACACATTATTGTACCAGCTGTTACAAGTAGGCTGTGGTGAACATAGGCAAAAGTGGGAAACTTATAGGTTAGGTTAACTATCTTAACACATTATATACATATATAACACATTATATAAATATATAACACATTAATTGTACCAGCTGATTCAAGTTGGCTGTGGTGAACATAGGCAAAAGTAGGAAACTTATAGGTTAGGTTAACTATCTCAACACATTATATAAATATATAACACATTATATAGATACACATTGATTGTACCAACTGTTACAAGTAGGCTGTGGTGAACATAGGTAAAAACTTTTCATACATAGGTTGGATTAACTATCGTAACACATTATATACATATATAACACATTATATAAATATATAACACATTATTGTACCAGCTGTTACAAGTAGGCTGTGGTGAACATAGGCAATAGTAGGAAACTTATAGGTTAGGTTAACTATCTTAACACATTATATACATATATAACACATTATATAAATATATAACACATTAATTGTACCAACTGTTACATGTAGGCTGTGGTGAACATAGGTAAAAACTTTTCATACATAGGTTAGATTAACTATCTTAACACATTATATACATATATAACACATTATATAAATATATAACACATTACATATATAACACATTATTGTACCAGCTGTTACAAGTAGGCTGTGGTGAACATAGGCAAAAGTGGGAAACTTATAGGTTAGGTTAACTATCTTAACACATTATATACATATTTAACACATTATATAAATATATAACACATTAATTGTACCAGCTGATTCAAGTAGGCTGTGGTGAACATAGGCAAAAGTAGGAAACTTATAGGTTAGGTTAACTATCTCAACACATTATATAAATATATAACACATTATATAAATACACATTGATTGTACCAACTGTTACAAGTAGGCTGTGGTGAACATAGGTAAAAACTTTTCATACATAGGTTGGATTAACTATCTTAACACATTATATACATATATAACACATTATATAAATATATAACACATTATTTTACCAGCTGTTACAAGTAGGCTGTGGTGAACATAGGCAATAGTAGGAAACTTATAGGTTAGGTTAACTATCTTAACACATTATATACATATATAACACATTATATAAATATATAACACATTAATTGTACCAGCTGATTGGCTGTGGTGAACATAGGCAAAAGTAGGAAACTTATAGGTTAGGTTAACTATCTTAACACATTATATAAATACACATTAATTGTACCAGCTGATACAAGTAGGCTGTGGTGAACATAGGTAAAAACTTTTCATACATAGGTTAGGTTAACTATCTTAACACATTATATAAATAGATAACACATTAATTTTACCAGCTGATAGGCCGTGGTGAACATGGGCAAAAACTTTTCATACATAGGTTAGTTTAACTATCTTAACACATTATATAACACATTAAATGTACCAGCTGATACAAGTAGGCCGTGGTGAACATATCCAAAACGTAGGAAACTTTAATAGGTTAGTTTAACTATCTTAACACATTATATTAATATATACTAATAAACACTTATGTCAACTCAGATATAACCTTCCTTTAGCACCCTCAAAACATTGTAAATCTCAAAACAATTTTGCGAATTTGGTAAATATTTACATCAGGTTACATCTTCTATTGGGTTGGTAAATAGGTGTTCTAGGTTACACCATTTATAAAATTGGTAAATATGTACATCAGGGTACACCTTCTATAGAGTTGGTAGATATTTGCCCTAGGTTACACCTTCTAGTTTAACCTAATCTGTCCACGTTGTAATTGGTGGACGAGCAAAAGTAGTAACTTTTCATACATTATAATAGGTTAGGTTGGTGATAGGTTTTTTTAAGTATGGTATATGATACAAATAGGCTGTGGTGAACATAGGCAAAAGTAGGAAAACTTATAGGTTAGGTTAACACAAGCACATTAATTTTGGACACTACTATTTGTTGTCAGAGTAACCTAGAGGTACGACTCAGAACCCATACCGTAAGACGTACGCGAGTTTTTCGCGGTCGCGAAAAACTCGGTAAGTCTTACGGTAAGGGGTTCGTGTCCGAACTTCTACGAAATGTTCTGGCGTTCGGTTACAACATGGCGGCTTATATACTGCGTTAAATATCCGACTTGTAATACTATGAGGTTAGGTTAACTATCTTACCAACATTATATAAATATATAACACATTATTGTAACAGCTGATTGGCTGTGGATGGGCAAAAGTGGGAATCTTTAGGTTAACTATCTTAACACATTATATAATGACACATTATTGTAACAGCTGATAGGCTGTGGATGGGCAACTGTAGGACACTTATAGGTTAGGTTAACTATCTTAACACATTATATATATATAACACATTATTGCGGTTACAACATGTCGGCTTATATACCGCGTTAAATATCCGACTTGTAATACTATGCACGATAGCTCAGTCGGTAGCGTGTCCGCCTTCAAATCCAAACTTCACAGGTTCGAATCCCACCGGTATTAAAAAAGTTAAGTGTATGACGTCATGTGTGTATGGCGTCTTGTGTGTGTCTCGACAACAATACGTCACAGGTGGGGGGACCAATGGGGGAAGGGAAGGGGCCTAAAGAGGAGGGGCGTACCGGGGAGGGGCATGGGGAGGGGTGGGAGGAGGTGGGGGGGACCAATGGGGGAAGGGAAGGGGCCTAAGGGGGAGGGGCCTACAGGGGAGGGGCAGGGGGAGGGGTGGGGGGACCAATGGGGGAAGGGGCCTAAAGGGGAGGGGCAAGGGGGAGGGGCCAACAGGGAAGGGGCAAAGGGGGGAGGGGTGGGGGGACCAATGGGGGAAGGGGCCTAAAGGGGAGGGGCAAGGGGGAGGGGCCTACAGGGGAGGGGCAGGGGGAGGAGGTGGGGGGACCAATGGGGGAAGGGAAGGGGCCTAAAGGGGAGGGGCCTAAAGGGGAGGGGCAAGGGGAGGGGTGGGAGGAGGTGGGGGACCAATGGGGGAAGGGAAGGGGCCTAAAGGGGAGGGGCAAGGGGAGGGGTGGGAGGAGGTGGGGGACCAATGGGGGAAGGGGCCTAAAGGGGAGGGGCAAGGGGGAGGGGCAAAGGGGGAGGGGCAAAGGGGGAGGGGCAAAGGGAGAGGGGCAAAGGGGGAGGGGCCAAGGGGGAGGGGGGAGGGGTAAAGGGGGAGGGGTGGGGGTACCCCCACCATTTTTGTCCTAAACCGTCCCAATCTCTACTGTTACTAACCTCATCATAAATTTGGTATTTTCAATGATCCTCCATCAGATACTCAAGCGTTCGTTCTAACATCAAAGTATATGAACTCATAGTTAGCATTCGTAATGACCATCAAAACAATAGTGAAAGTTTTTTATAATTAAAATAATATAATCATCTTCCAGGGAGCGCTGTAATTTTTACGTGCATTCCGTCTAAAGTGCCTATGCAATATGGAAAATTCCATCTCTCTTAATAATCCAACGCTATATTCTTTCAATTGTAGTTTTAGTAAAGCGAAGAAAAATATATAGTTATTAATATACAGAGTTGCCGTTGAGTATATTAATATTTAACAATAAATCGGTTATAACTAATAAAACCTCTTGGGCGAATTTCGTAATTTTTCACAGTTGGAGGATTTACTAATGTTGTGGTGCTGAATTAAAAGCGCTAAAACATATAGTGAGTTAACTTTTATTTTTCCTTTCTTTATGTCAAGTAATAACAAAGCCTTATTGAAAATGGCTTGATTTGTTTTAGAAACGTATCTCAAAAACAATGGGTAAGAGTTTGATGAAACCAGGGTACAAAGATGGATTTTGAACGCTGTAATATTTCTTCCTTTAAAATTGCAAAAATCAAGTTTCTTATATTCGCTAACTTCTACACTAATATCCCTCTATTCATCCTTATTCATATACTTAATAGTTTCATTGTGAGACGTACAATTTTCTCAAGTTAACTCTCAACAATAGATTAAGGTGAGAAATCACGGTTTTCATGTAATTAAAACATATATTTTAATTTGACTATACTTTAGATACATCTGTAACATTCGGAGTAATTTCTCTTTCTCAATTTATCACATCAAAGAGAAGGTCATTATAAAAAAAAACAATTTTTATCTAAAACTAAACTTAACGTAAAATAAATTATCAAGTCAGTCAGGTAATCTAATCAGAGGAGAGATTTCAGTACAATGCAAAGCTGTGAAAGATTGAAGATAAACAAAACAGCTGATGAGTCATGCGACTAGATCGCCTGAGTCAACTATCAGATAGTTACAGGCATTTATTTACAAAGGTAACCATCCTACGAGAGTACTACTGATGTATAGTTAAAATTTTTATAAATTAAAAATGAACCGTTGCAAAGGTTCTGGCATTTGATTAGATGTTTCACCAAACCTTTCTCTTTTAATTAAATTAAAACAGTTGTATTAAAGGTCATCACTTCAAAAAATAACTAAATTACCCAAATGAATCCATGCGCTGACGCAAAGAGAAAAACCAGGTAATGAATTGTGTATCTTTGCTTTGATCACACAACCATCAATTTCATTTATATTATTGTATAAATGATTTTGTACAGAAAGAAAAACTTAATGTGGTACATTTTGACAAAAACTTTAAATTTAGCAAAACATGTTACGTAACTACCATCTTGTTTGACCTTGATTGTACTTTATGTAAGAACTTGCAGGATTGCTTTGTCATTCATTTTTAACAATAAGAAAGTCACATTCTAAACAAGCAAACTACTGTTAGTCAAGACTAAGGGACTTATTTAAGTTTCCTAACCATGTTTTCTAAAAAGCTTGCAGAATTATTATAATAGAATCTGTCTTATAAAACATAATTAAATAAAAATATAATTTTACATTTCAATTTGTGCTTTGACGTATGATATTTTTGTTATTTAACATCTAAAAGTTGGTCCAAGTGTCGTCCACGCATTACCATCTTCCATGTAACTTATATGTAATCGTGTAAATCATATCAAGTAATTGAATAGAACAACAGCTCCTTAAATTTTCATATATAAATATGTACATAAAAGAACTAAACTCTGCTTGTATATCGAAATTTGTACTTATATAATTAAAAGTCTTGGAGTGTAAATTTACCTTTAATCTTCAATATATATATGTCGATATACTTTCTTATTTTGGATAGGATTGCCAGACTTTTCGGCTCTTATAATTAAAAATAGTCCATGTGACAATAATTTTACTTAAAAAATACTAAGAAACTCTGTTAGTCAAAATATTTTTTTGTATTTAATTGTAAGTGTTAAAAGGATGATTTAGCGAAACTCATATTGATCGTATTTTTAACTTTATACGAAAGTGTTAATAAATGTAAATGAGTATCTTTTAAACAGGGTTGTAAATTTGTGATTAGTCATTAGTGATCACTCCAACAATTAAACTTGTGAGTTCATATTTAACATGTTTTGTCAAATTATCATTTTTTTAATTCTCTTTAATTTTGACACCATAATCCTTATATTTAATTACACGGGGTGTAACATATTAACTGGTAGCAGAGCATTCTTAACTTGGTTAAAAAAAAATCAAGGTGGCATGCATATCTCATAAAATTTCGAACGATATCAATGAAAGAAATTTTTTGTTTTTCTCGTTTTGATTTTCTGACTAAAACCTATATTCATTTTATTAATAAAAAATAGTGTCAATATAGTTGATAATAAACGCCGAAATATTTTCTCATGTAAATACGCGAAGTATCTTGTCATGACCCTCGTAAAATGGAGGGAGCATGTGAAGACAAAGAAGGAAGAACTGAATATAAAATACTGACAACTATACTGGTTGCTTGGTCGAAACTCGGAGATGTCTGTCCATAAAAAACTTCTAATTTATAAGCAAATACCATAGCCTGTATGGACCTATGGCAGTCAAATGTAGGCTGTACGAGGAAATCAAATATGAAGATTAATTAAAGCTCTCAATATAAAGTGCTTGTCGATATTACTCAACTTCATGTAATTTTTGATATTTTTCAGCAAACAAACAAAAAACAACAACTTTAATTCCATTCCAACAACGCTCTTTCTTAAGCATTTTATGATCTATTAATCAAAAGTAAATTTTGGTATATTAGCAAATGAAAAAAAAAGTTTTTATATATTTGTACAATTCAATAAAGTACACCATAATCGAATCAGAATTATACTAATAACAATATATCACAAAAATAGCTAACGCCCCTTGTCACTACTCTTCTGTGATTAATGAATCAATGGGCTTGGTTGATCAATACAACAAACTGGCTAATTAAAGACTAACCATTTTCGTCTTTCACATTTTCCTCCTTCTTCATTGATCACAGATGGAGTAGGTATGAAGATTAGTTATATTGGAAGCTGATATAGGAGTATTTATTCAACCCTTTCATGAGATTGAAAAGTGTAATTCAATTAATCAGTCAATCCATTTACGTTCCTCTTCTCTGGTAAAACGTCAGGAAGTATAAATGCTACTTTTATTTATAATGGTTGTTATTGATTCTTGTATGTAGATAATGTTTAAAATGTCACATATCCAATACCCTTGTCTTTTACAAAGCATATTATTGGATTTTTTGGAATACCCGTTATATATAGATCATTTAGCTAATATATATATATATATGCATATATATATAATATATATATATATATGCATATATATATATATATATATATATATATATATATATATATATATATGCATTTCTACTTATGTCAAGTATTGATAGATTTTTACAATAATCTGGTGTATTCTTTCAATTTAACAATCCATAAACTAGATGATAATTTGTATTATTAGACCTAAAATAAAATTATTTATCTAAAGGTGTTTAATATTCAGTGACCGTTTCAATAAAATGCAAATTATTGTTATATAAAGTAAAAGAATAAAGAAATGCACTAGAATAGCAGCGCAGGAAATTACTTTTTGCCCTTGAGTCGTTGTCATTTATGAACTCCATTTGTTTGTTACAAGTTTGTTTGTTCCGTTTGTTGTATTCTTTGACACAGATATTATATATATCATACCTGAAGACAGGTATTTTAATATATATATATATCAATTTGATTGATTAGTTTAAGAATTTTGTGATTATAATTATCAGTTTTTAAAAGATACACTTTACATTAAATTTAAACTTCAAATACAACAAATTTATAGGTACACGGAGAATACAGTGAACCTAGCTAAATTAAAATAATATATATAGTAACAAAATTATGTTGATTTACCGAACGAGAGTTTTCTACTTTCAGATACAATTAGTGTATCTAGTACCATAATTATGAGATTTAAGTGTATTGGATAAAACTCCTTTTAACGATTCGTTTTTACGAACTAAATTTAACCTATATAAGACATTTGACTTTATACTGTTTGAAGTGAGTGGATAATACTTTCTCATTGTGATCATACATCATACATAATGATAATCATTATTTTTTGTAGAACAAACTAATTTTAATAAATGCAATTGATCGATCAAATAATTTCACTTTCTCGTAATGAATATAAGTGAATACAACTAAGTAAACTCACTTGTATTTTCAATATTCATCTTTTATACTGATAGCATTGCCTTACTAACAGTGATTGCAGAAGCATATTTTGTAGGTTTGAATATATATATTTTTTAAATTTACGTATTGATTCGTTATATATGTCAGTGTTTGATATATGTATGGCTTTATTTTATTTTATCAAACTCAACGAACACTTAAATAAGAAATTTGTTTTTAAATATTTTTGTAAATACAGTAGCTGTTATTTAATACAAAACATTGCAATCTCTCTTTTACTAAAAAAAAACCCTCCTTAACCCGCTTAGGTTATTTGATGAGTTATATAAAAATGGTGTAAATAGAAATGAGGTACTATTTTTAACGCCAGTAGTAATATATAATTTTAACCAAAAATCGGTGTTTTTGAAATGACTGGTTTCATCAACTTTTATTCTACTTCAGTCTTAATTGTAATTTCAGTTTCAAAGTGAAGTCAATTTATTTATTGTTTTAAGGTACTTAATTATTTCTAAATAAAACTTAAGATTGAATTCATATGATCTATAATCTGAGACTACTAAGATAAAATATTAACTCTATTAAAAAAAAAAATCTCTATTTTATTTGCTTTAGTTATGTATTTAGGTTGAAACAACCTTTTTATTAATGTCACAAGCAAGTAATTATACAGAAAATTTATAAAAACTGTTCACGAGAAATACAACATTTAAATATTTTACTTATAAAACAAAATGAGAGATATGACAGCATAGTTCTTAAGTAACAAATTATCCAATGGAAAACAAGATAGCATTGCGGAGTGAGATAAAGTTATAGTTAGGGGCCTATTACAATTACAACGAAGTCATCAAGCCAATACTCTGACTAAATATTCTGAAAATAATAATAATAATAATAAATAAATAAATAAATTTGAGAAGAAGCTGTGAGTAGTTGACGCTTTATAATGTCGTCAAGGGATAATGCAGTTTCGATACTCAACCATTTGCAATTATCGTGGCTGATGCTCTGAGTCAGTCAACGCCTAAAAGTTAAGTGGTCGTCACATAAAGTTAAATCTAATAAGAGTGATCTGTCATCCTTACGTCAGGTCATAGATCACACCCGTCACCGGTACGCACACAAGTTATTGCGTTTTAAATACTAAAATTATGAAATATACTAATATACTCCAAAGATTTATTCTAAAGCTAAATTCCATTAACCTTTTACTGTATTATTCTACAATTAACAGTGATACGTTCCAATTTTAGACTGAAATATTTACAAATTAATTTTAATTAACGATAAACATAGACATATTCTGTATAAAACTGAAATTCACATACACACATAAATATATTAATGGGCTACTAATTGTTTTATTATTGTATAACATGTTTTCGTTGTATTTATTTTAGTCGCTTCCATAAAGATTTATTCCCTTTTATTTATAAATTCTTATTGGATTTTAAAGATTTAAGATAGAATTAAATAACCTTATTTAATAATGTTTAACTCTAGATATCTCTTGTTGTTCTCTGGAGAAATATTTGGAGTCTTAAAATACTTTGTTTTTTAAGAGCGGAAAATATTCACTTGAGCTTTATAGGATAATTTGTAAACTTGAAGGATAATTTGTACATTTATTTATTTGTTTGTGAGCGGAAAATATTCACTTGAGCTTTATAGGATAATTTGTAAACTTGAAGGAAAATTTTCACCATAAAACTTGTCATTCAGCTGATACGGTAATACGATAGAAGGCAGTGTATTTATTTTTGGTGTTTTTATATATCTTCTGAATATCATAAATAAATGTCTGCGTAATCAGTTTCATACATCCGTGCGCAAATATCCTCTTATAACAATACATCGGTTAACTCTTTTAATAAACAGTTTTTGTTAACATTGACAATATATATATATATATATATATATATATATATATATATATATATATATATATATATATATATATATATATATAACTAAAATAAAATGGTTTCATAAAAGTCTTTAAATTACGTTCACTTATTAAAACGTAGACATTATTAGTTTTATCAGTGAGCTTGATTTTTTCGCAGAGTTTGTGCTTAGTTTAATTAGTGATTAATAACGTTAATAGAGGCACTGTGGAGTACATTCATCCTGATCCTCTCTGTGTGTGTATCGACCGAGACGTAGTTATTCAACTGTTGGGTCAGAGAAATAAATCAAACTATACAAGTACTGTAAATCATGTTGTGAATGTTTCAAATGAAAGGCTTAGTGAATATGATCAAATCGAAAAACTCAATATATCTGCACCAGTTTTAAAAGTCTTGAATTGACTTTTATTTCCATTGTGTTTTATTTTTAGAAACACACTTGCAAACTATAAAGTGAGAATTATAAACTGTAGAAAAGGTCAAATTACACTAGTTTGTAAGACGTTTTTATTTAAACGAAGAAAGGAATCTATATTGTTTCACATTCAATTGGTATTATTAATTTTTGGTTAGAGATATGTGCAATATCAAAATTATGAATTCAATACAAGAACGCAAACTAAGTGGAAACATAATAATGTGTTATAAATATATATATATATCAGTGTTGTAAGTTTGAGTCACCAGTTTAGGTATGCCAAACTATGCTGTATTTTTTGTTTTAATAGAAACAAAAACGCAAAAGGAAATGAGTAAAAATTTTATACTTTTCCTAAAAACAAAAATTTGTGAAACTGTAGTGGTTAAAAGCCTGCAAGTGAAAAGACGAAATTAATATAAAGATGCTTATGTCTGTTTTCACCATGTTTTTCAGGATTGCCTCTTCGAGCCATTAAAGCATAAACTCTTATAATTTTTAAATTACATTATGGTACTGATTATTTGAAATATTCTCCTAGGCAGGAGCGTTAAAAACAATAAAATAAAGAACATCCTTAGTTCAAGATTCATTAAATAGGTTCATGAATTTATTTATACAAACCAAGATCATGTATATTGTGATTTAAATAGTGATATAAATATTAGTACTGTAACTATAGGAAATAGATATGTAAAAAAGTCATGTGACTCAGTCGAAATAACATAAACTACTTTAATTTGATAAAATAAAAAAAATAAAAATGTTATAGGACTAATATCTAAAAATCAATGAAGAAATTGATAAATTGCTAGAGATTACTGTAAAATTGGAGACGAAAAAAATGTTCATTATTTAATCAGCTTCAAACAATAAAAAAGCAAAATAGAAATTCAGGTTAAAAATATATAATCAGTTTATTTTACACAGACGAATAAATCTTTATATAAAGTTATTGAAAAGAAATATAAAAGTTTACTGGAGCATTGAAGATATTACATGCCCAATTTCATTAAGAAGTGTCTTACTTACGTTAGAAGTCTGCTAACTGCTACTTACGGAATAACCATCAGTATAAACCAGTACCAGCTTTAACTTCTCTTAGTAGGTGGCTGCCTACTTTTGAATGTTGTCCAGGTATACTTGCTGATGTTTTTAAGTAATGAAAAATAATTGGTGGAAAATATTTGATTTTGAGAGAGTAACGGGATGAACCGCAATCAAAAAGTATGTTTTGAGCGAAGATTAAAAAAAAAAAAAAGTTCTAAAGTGAATATTTAAATATTGAATTAAAGACAATATCCATAGTTAGTTCTCACTTTTCAAACGGCAACTACCAAAATAACATGGTGTTTTTTTTTTTTCAAAAATAATTTTGCTCAGATATTTTTTTAATATATTTTTTTGTGAATGGGAGTTTGAGAAAGTGTCTACGATGTTTTATAGTTTTTATAATCTATATCACACTTCATTGTTGGACTAGATATTTTTGTAAGATCCAGAAAACAAATCTAGTTTTAGTGTGTTGATGTAACGGGAGGTATGGCTTAGTTTTAGGTTAAAATCAGATTAAAGAAGCCACGAAAGATCTTTGTACTAAATAGTGAAAAAAATTATTCAAAGGTTTCTGGGAAATTAGTGCACATAGACGTACATCCAGTTATTTTGATTGTTGTAACATGAGAACACAAAATGAATTTACGCACAAAAATGTAACCACTGATTTGTTTTCCCATCTCTTCACATTATCTATTTATTTATGGAGAATTTTAATTTAAGTGCGACTAAGAATGACTTAATAACTTAAGATGGGCTACTTATGTTCTTGACCGAAAGGTTGTATAAATTTTCACCAATATATTCTTTCAGTAATCAGTAATTCGATATCCGATAACTGCTTGTGGTTGTGATTACACTATTTGTTTATGTGAATCAGTCGGTGAGATTTTTAGAAATGAGATAAAATTTGTACTTCATGGCCACTGCCCCCTACAAGTTATATCAACTTTTTGGTTTAAAAGTAAACTTTACGAAAGTTGATTTATCTTTTCACACATTAAATGTATCACGTACAAGATTAATGTAAAGAACCCTTGTCCCATCCTACTTAGGGTTTCGGTAAGGGTAAATCTGAACCCTAACTGTATGAACAGGGGGGGGGGGATTATAATTTTATAGAAAGTCTTTGAAACCTAAGTAAAATATTAATAACTTTTTTACTTATTATTATTTTCTAATGCCAGTTTGAACTTAAATAGTAGAATTTAAGTTGAAACACATATTTTGAGCTTGGTAATGGTATTCAATCATATAAGCCCTAAGAAACACTGGTTCCCAATAATTTCAGTTTTCAATAATGTCATTCTAGTTTTATTTAATGACAAGCGCGTAAGTTTTATTTTTTTGTTTCCGGTTTAGCGCGTAAATATTAAACATTCTTTAATATGTTTTAAAAAAGTTTAAAATTTTAAAACAGAAATTTTGACATTTCTCAATTTAACAACACCAAGCGCCGAATCCCTCACACCCATATACAAAACCAACACGTAAGCCAAAAAGGTATATATCGGTAGCTCTTGATTAAATTCCAGTTCGGAGTTATCGGTTAAAAGTAAAATATAACTATATGTGAAGACAAAGGGAATCAACTACCTTCATTGAATCTATTGAACCAAATTTTATAACATTATTGTGAAATGTTTATACACAATATTTAGTACCACACTTAAAAAAACGTATATGTCACATTTATTTTTAAATTATACATACCAAATAAATATCACCAGATTGCGTCGTATCTATTTTGGTTATAATAAGTTATGGGCTATATTTAATTAAAATCTGTAAGACAAAATTTTATAAAATATACCATTTACTGCTTTGACTCTTCCTAGCAAATAATGTCAAAAAAGCCAGGAGATAGAGTGGAAACTTTCTTACTTAAAAACTATTATAATTATGGGCGTATTCGTTTACGACTGTCATAGAAATAGCGCTAATAATTGTCTTTATTCTTCTCGGCTGAATTCAAAAGTTTTATCCTAGTCTGAATGCTCTTATTTTAATTTCTACTTTGTCTGGTAGTGATTAATAATGCAAAATTAATGTCGATTTCTGCTAAAATTGGAAATTTCAAAATTGTTACCACCATTCTTTTCCCTCAGACTCTTATTATTATTATGAGTGGAGGTCATTTCTTAAAAAAAAACAAAAACAAATGGTTACTTTAGGATAGGTATTTTGCTTTAGATTTCCAAATTCAAAAATACAGTAAGGAAAGTGCACGATGATATTCACGAATTATCCTACAAAGACTAAATCCACGAAAACGGTTATTGAATTTCAAAAAAAAAAATAAATAAAAGAAGAAGATAATGACACATTTTTTGTTTACAATGTTATTTAGCGGTTCTATACATTCGTTAACTGACTTTATTTACGCTGCTTTTGTGTAAAAAGACTAAAAATATGGAATCAAATAAATCGAGTTATTTCAATCCTCTATAAAAAATTTTGAAAATATTAAATTAATACAAGTTTTCAGTCTTCTGTAAAAAGTTTTCCTCATTACTACAATTTACTTGAAAGCACATAAATCAACTTTTTCAATGGCCTCGGTTTAAAAACTAATAACAGTTAACTCTGACTTCTTCCTAATATATATTATATACTTCTGGTATACGCCACAAGTTTTTCAAATCGTGATGGGAAAGATCTGTCTAACCTAGATATATACCGTATGTTACAAAAGTTTAGGAATGGCGTTATATAGAGATAGAACAACGGAACAAATGGCGTTTGAAAGTTGCCGTTATTCTGTATCCACTGGGTGTGCCAAAATATTTGCTACAAATACAGGATGTATACAAAATTTATAAAATATATATTTTTCGACTTTTACAATTGTAATTATTCTAATATTTTTACGTATTAATAACCTTTGCTTAGAGATACTAAAAAAAAAAAAAAAAAAAAATAAAATAATAAAAAATAAAAAATTGATAGCTCAAAACACAACCTAGTTATGTAAGTTCGAAGTTTGTTAGGAAATTGTCCTGATGTCGGGTTATGCGGGCAATTTAACTTGAACTGCTACATTGTTTGGTATCAATTTCACCTAACTGTAACAAACTATCGGAATATAAATACAAAAACCTTCAACTGTAGGGGTTTACATAATGGGAAAACTATACAGAACCTACTTTTTATTTGTTTCCAGAGTAAATGCTCAAAGTGCTGTCCTTTTGCAGCCAGGCAATGTCCCAGCCGATAGTATTAGGTACTCGTGACATTGGTAAGGAATGTCTTCAGTAATGTTTCTTACATCCTCGATAATTCTGCTGCAGCGTCTTGTAAACATTGTTAATTAGGTATCCCCTTAAAAAGTAATCTAGAGGCGATAAATCTGTAGATCCCGCAGGCTGCCTCTTCTTACTATTCACCTTTGAAGAAAGATGTTGTCTAGTAGCAATCTAACATCTACCCCATAAAGAGACAGGGCCAAATGCTGAAAACATGATTGTGTTCTGAAATTGAAACTAAATCCCTTACAGCTAGCTGAAGGGACCATATTATTCTGGTCTCAAGCATTTTTTTATACGTCAAATCATTTAAGTTGCCTTCTATACAGTATACGTGTACCAATCAACCAGCCCAAACATTGAATTTTTCAGGAAGTTACTTGCGTGCCTCAACCATCCATCGTGGATTTTCTTGAGACCAATAACGCATATTATGCAGTTTTACGGTCCCGTGACAAAATAACTCGCTCAATCAGAAAACAGAATAGATATACAATAGTTTTCATCTCGAATACATTTACTCATAATAATCTTATATTATTCAGTGCTGCGATCAAATCCACCTCTCCTAACTCTTGATGAACCTGTATTTAAAATGGTTTAAATTTATTATTCTAGAGAGAACTTTTAGAAACATTAACATACTGAGAGGCTTTCCTTACTGAAGAATGAGGATCTTCAACAATACACTGCATTAGGTACGTCAACAGATTAGTCATCATTTAATGCAGATGCAGGCCGTACACCTAAACGTTGCACGGTCCTATAAGCTGTTGTGGAGGTTGCTGAACTATTAGGATTACTGTCATTCAACTAGTTGACGACTTATTTATATAAACATCCTCTTATCATAAGGTCATTGTTATAGGATCCGTCTCAGTAAGGGTAGCCAGTAATGAAGTTTCCTTGTACTGGATTACTGCAAACTGAAAAAACCTAAACGTATCTTGGTTCAGGGAATGAAATGTGATACAATATAAAACATGTCTGAGCTTGTTTATTCAGATAACAATGTCAAAGGGCAAAGTTCAGTGATAAAATCCGGCTATTCAACAGGATTCAAACTTTCTTGTTTAGTTAATTTAAATAACAGGTTAAGTTAAAGTCCCCCATAACACAGAATCAATACGTTTTCTTATTAAACTTCGAACTTACGTAACTCGGTTTTGAGCTGTCAAAGAGAATTTGATTAAAGCAAGTGCCTCAAACAAGTTTTAATAATATCTACAAAAGTTTAGTATAATTATATATTTTTTAAATATGTTTTAAAAGAAGTTTTATATTTTATAAATATTTTATACATAAGTACATGTAACAAATATTTTAAATTTAGTAACTGCGTAATATTTTAATGCAAGTAGAAAATAACAATATACAAAATGAAATTTTGTCTTTTTTATTATCTCAGTATTCATCTCTAAAAACTAATTCATCGATTTTAATGCATTAATTTTGTCTATTAATTATTGTTGTGGTTCAAGAAAGAAATTAGCTAAGATTATATTTCTTAAATAGTTATGTGAAAATGTTTATGGCAACAGTAATTACAAGGTGATAATTTTATTCTTGATTATTTTTCGAAGTTGTTACAAATAATTATTAGCATAAAGTTACGTGATATTCAATTCCTGTCTTAATAACATGCAAATTATTGTTTACTTTAATTGCAATGAAACCAATTAAGTAGAAGGTTAAAGAAATACACCAGAAATAGGGATAGAGAAAATTACTTTTTTGCATATCTCTTTCATAAATTGAGTGTTATTTATGAAATCCTTGCGTTTAATGTATATATTTAGCACAGATATTTTTATATAGGTTCTTATCAATATAATTTATTTAATTAGTTTAATGTTGTTTTATAATGATCAATTAACATTTTAAAATACATTTACGAACAGTTAAATTATAACTTAATACAAAATAATATATATTATGGTCTTATTTTCTAAGTTAGTACAGTCCAACAATAAATTAGTAAATGAAATTAATAAAATAATTTGTGGTTATTTTTATGAATATAATGTAGCTCACTTTTGACAGTGGCTTTAACATACTGTAGTGCTAATTCCGTGTATGTAATAATTCACATGTTTACTTTCACTTATACTACGCTATATAGTTTTTATCCTAGATTCCCAGTCTATGTTATTTTTCTTCTACCCTTTTAACCAATACAAAAAAAAAAATAATAAATAAAAAAAAATAAAAAAATGACCTCAATGTTACTCGGTGTATTTCCCCTTTAAATTTTGTAAATAATATTACATTATTATTATTTTTATCGAAAACTAATTCTATTAATGTTTTACATATTCAGTAGCCCACTAAAGACGAAATATAAATTGATCACGAATTACCATTTAGTAACTCTTAACAATTTACCATATATTAATTTAGTTTGCGTTGTATTTTTTAACTTGCATGCTACAATAAAAATATTGCAAACGATAAATCACTCTAAACTTGTTATAAGCTTACATGCTACGGTTAAGTAGCGGTAAGGTTTTCAAGAAATGTAACAGTGTGCTCAAAACAGTAGAATCAAATTAGAGAAAAGACTAATAAGTAAAGTATAAACACATAAAAGATATTTGTTTACGTCGTTTAATTTTAATGTACATTATATAAATACTTCATAAAATATATATAAATTTGTGGTGATGGTACTTTGATTATTTATTTACATTTAGAATATTTATGTTATAATTATTTTACTAATGACAACACATCTAGCAAAAATAAATTATTTGTATTGAAATTACATTACATTACAATATTATTAATGCATTAATAGTTTGTTTCACTCTAGTTGTAGATTGGTGAAAGTAATTTTAACCGATTGGTAATGATGTTTAACGCTATAGAATCTAATTTAAGTCAAATTGTATTTGCTGACATAAAGTTTTAGATTGACTTTTGCTCTTAGCAACCAACGCAATAAAAGTGTTCATCGATAAAGGAGACTTAATGACAGGCTGGCAAATATTATGTTTACGTGTTTTATATAAAAAAATAAATATATTTATAACTTATTTTGAGAAAATTAGCTCCCTCACAGACACATATTCAATACACATATAAAATACAATTTATTTCACGAGAACATCAATATAATGAAATTTCAACTTCATGAAATTGAGACAAAAGAAAATATGTTTATAAATAAGTATATATTTCATACTATCAGATAAGTTAAATAAAATGAAATAATTATAACAGTTCATACTTCTCATGGGGATGTTAATGTAAGGTTAAAAAAGTATTAAAACACATTTTAAATATATATATATATATATATATATATATATTGATATTAATAATACATAATATATTAAAAAAGTATTAATACACATTATATATAATAAGTTAAATAAGTCGATAAATTTAATTCGATCACACGTATAGTTTTATTTGCAAAACTTTCGCTTATTTAAATAGAATTCTTGAAAAACTGCGATTACGATTAGTCGGTGTCTTCATTATAAATAGGTTTAAATTAATTTGTACTTTCTAAGCAACATTTCCAACCATATTTTTCTTACAAGTAAATTATGTGACTTTGAGTTTTTTATTAAATCACTCCAAAACTTTTAATCAAACTCTCTCAGGAATTGGGTAAACGCTAGTAATTGATTGTGTAGTAAAAATATTTTTGTTATGAAGGTTGAAAAATTCAAATATATTGAAATAAATAGTTTATAATAATTTATATTTACTAAAATTATCATATTTCAGCACCAACAGTATGTTAAAAATGGATTTAATAATAAAGTTAAGCATGATAACTTAATAGACCTAAAGCATACATAAAATTATGTTACAAATGATAATTAACTGGAATGAGAAATACTAAAGAAATTTGTATATGTATGTTTATGTTACGTTTCTTTTTTTGGAGTTATAATTTGTTTATAGATAAATAAAGTAATTTTAACACATAGTTTCTTTGCACAGATAAAGTCATTATAAAAATAGGGCACTAAAGTTTTAAATAGTTTTCAATTCAAATAAAACAAATTTATTACATTTTTGAATATTATTAATAAAGATAGAACCTTGCTCTATAGAGCATAGTGATTGATATTCGTTCCATAATGTCACTATTTTATAATAAATGTCTCACGATATTCGCTCTGTCGCCTGTATAGAGTAAGAAATAAAGAAATGAAGATATGAAATATTTTTTACAAATCTCTTCTCATATTACTATGAAAAATATTTAAAATAACATCACCTTTTGAACGTAGTTATTAAAATATAATTTGTATACATCTAATCTATTGAAATTCCAGAGTACCATTGGATTTAATTAAATGTTGCTTCATCCTGTCTGTGGAATGACCGTTCAAATAGTGATACTAAAATTGGGAAAGAGTGTTGTTACCCGTCGATAGTTACGTCAATATTTTTTGACCCTTATAATCCTATGTCTATAGATCTATGTGTACTTGTGAGGGGGATTTGTTGTCCTTTGTTTACAATGTTGGCATTCCTGATATTTTTGGGATATGTTGTAGTACAATAATGCAATAATTTTTATTTTGTAACAAATTTTTATAAATTTTTTTCAGTTGATTATCATAAACAAGAGGAAACGTGAAAAGTTTATGTAAGGATATCGATAGGTCCGTCAAATTGAGGTCTTCAGGATATTTTTAATTCAATGCGCTGCTATGCCTACTATTTGGCAAACATTTAAAGAAAATAACTGGTGTGATGTATAATATAGAGATTGTCCATTTAAAAACTTTCCAAGTTTACTAATTTACAAAGATGCTGGTTTTTGTCATGTTTACTATTCGTAAGAGAAACACATTTAAAAATATTTAAAAAAAGGGTCAACCTCCCTCTACTTCTAGTAACATAAACTTTAAAATTTATAATGAAACCTATATTTTGTAATATTTCAAATAGAAGATTGTACAATTTGTCGATTTTTTTTAACGAAAACTGAAATCGGCCCTTCCGTTCTTCGTCAACCTGAAGAATGTATTTTTATACATTTTTTCCAGAATTTTAGAATCGTAATTACACCATAGAGTTAAATAACGAAACTATTAAAAAAAAACTGCTTAAATTTGTAAATTAAATACAATTTTACCGGTTGTTTTGAATAAAAAAAAATTACACCACAAAATTTGTTGAGAATTGTCAATTTAAATTTTTTAAAATTCTTAATGGAACGATGTAGTTTGTAACCCAATGTTGAAAAGTGTATTAAATAGTTTAAAAAATTTTCTTCTTTTAATTCTATTGTTTAATTGTGATTCTACAATTTCGGAAAAATGGCTAAAAAACACATTTTCGCTATAAAACTGAAGGGATGCGATGATTTCAGTTTTTTTTTATTTATTTTTTTACAAAAATGGAATTACGAGTTTTGAAGTTTCTGTTAAAGTGAGTGGGGAGAGGTTATCCTCTTTTTCCAAGTCTTTTAAAATTTTCCCCTCTCCCCCATGAATAGTAAACATTGACAAAAGCAGAATCTTTGTATGGATTTTCAGTACTAAACGTGGCAAGTTATTAAATTTACTCTTTGTATATAAAACGAAGTTTCTACAATTATTTATTCAGTTTCATATTATATAATGTTGTAATAACGAATATAAACCAACAATAAATATTTTGAAATACATATGATCGATAAAAGATACACTTATTTTAAAAGTAATATATAATATTTTTTAATACCTATCTGAAAATTTATTTGACCAATGATTGATTAGTTTAACAGAACTCTACTGTTATCTTTGTTCCACATCGATTATATTTATGTAATATGTGTACCTTTCCTGGAAAGTCGTTATCAATATTTACATGAACACTTACTTCTCATGTCAATAAAAACGGCACTGTAATCAAAAAGACAAAGACATTAAAATTTAAAAAAATACAGAATGTGTCTAATACTATATTTACGCACTTTTTTTCTAGTATTAGAAATAAAAGGACTTAATTGTATTTTATTATTAGTTTTAAAATTTTGAGTACTCCTGAATAAACAACAAACAACAACAGATAAACACAATTTTCTTTGTTTATTCTAGTGAATGCAATATGCTAGAGTATAAGGTTGTCTCAAAATAAGCCCAATAATTATTACTTTTTTCCGGTACATAGAACAAAATTATATTAATTATATATATATATATTTATATAATATGATTTTCTGCTTCCATGTGTGTTTTTTTAGAATAGCTGCTTGGAAGATCTCTAGAAATAAAAAGTTATTTTAGTCAGTCCATTATTTCTATCAAGGTCTGGCAGAAAGGTTAGATGTAGATATCCTTAGATTTAACCTGAAATATCTACTTATATATAGTATCTAAAAAAAACTCTAACCCGAAGTTTAAAAAGGTATAAGTTATGTATATGTATTTTTTTTATTCCCCAAATATCCCTTGTCAAAACTGTCTTATTGTTGAATCGTCATGTGTTATTGTAATGCATTAGTGCTATTCCAGTATGCATTTGTCGTTGTAAGTGTGTGTATATTTTCAACTATGTCTTTTTCGAAGTATCAAAAACGTGTGTTTATTATTGAGAATTATTGCGCGTATAAATCTTACAAATGAGTAAAAGACGAGTTCCAGTTACAATATCCCAAGTCTTCAGTACCTAGTATGTCATCAATATTGCGTCTGAATAATAAATTTCATGAAACTAGCAGCGTATATGATCGGAAAGCACAGATCGACCATCACTGTTAACAGTGGAAGTTCTGGACGTTGTGAAAGAACGTTTCAATCGCTCACCCAGCAAATCCATTAGAAAGTTACGTTTACAGGCAGGAATTTCACTACCTACCGCTTTTAGGGCTACTAAAAAAAATTAAAACTGCGTGATTATTTCATCGGCGTCGTTCATGATCTGAAAGAAGTTGATCAAGGTAAACATCTACAGTATTGTCGCTGGATGCTTTCTCATGTTAATGGCAAGGGTATTGAAATGTTGGATCGTGTTTTTTTTTTTAGTGACGAGGCATAGTTTTACTTGGATGTTTATAGTAAATGTTTATTTAAATCCTCACTCGTTTCACGAAGGCACTCGTTACACGCAGGTAAAATTGTTGTTTGGTGTGCGATCGTGTATGGTGAAAATAGTTGTATCGTGTTATAGGGCATTTATTTTTTTTAACAAATCTGTAGATGGTGTGGTTTATCGCAATTTAATTAAAAGTTTATAGCTTTGTTAGATTTACACGAACGATAATGCTGGTTCCAGCAGGATAACGCAACGTGTCATACTTCTACTGAAATGCTGGATATGTTACTGGATATTTTGGCCATCGTGTGATATCGAAAGGATTGTGGCCTCCTAGATCCCCAGATCCTATTCCGGCAGATTTTTTCCTGCGGTCGTATTTTCAAAACAATCCTCATACACATTACGAATTGAAGGGTAACATTGAAAGTGAGATTTCAAATATTACTGAGGAAACACTACGAAAAGTGGTTGCAAATGTTATGAAACTTGTCCGAACCTCCATTGCAAACTGAGGAAGTCATTTTGAACATTTGTTATAAAAGATTATTGGTAATTTGGACATTGTATGATTATATAATATTATATAAATCTTTTTAAGTAATAAATTCACGTAAAAATTTAAGTTAAATAATATTCATTGTATTAAAAAAGTCACAAGGTATTATGGAAAACATGAATGTTTAACATTGTGTTCACAAAATTACAAATTTTAAAGCGCGATAAATCTGTTGTTGGTAAATATAAATTATTAATTCCATTATAATATCTTAAATGACATATTAGTTTATATTCAAATAATAATAGCGTTATCTTTAAAAAAGTTGGAAAATATACGTTTCGTTAATTTTTTGAACATTCTGTATAGGTTATTAAACTTTTGTACCACACTGTAGATATGTCAGGATAAAAGCTGTCTAAAGAAGTTTTTGAAATATCAAGCAGTTTCCATACTTTTCTAACAACCTGTACATACAAGTTGGCTTTAAAATATCTGAACAGCTGTATATCTCAGCTCCTATTCAATATGAAAACTCGGACTACTAGTCATTTTAAAGGCCTATACATAAACTAGACAAAAAATATAGGGTATTAAAAAAATTATAAAATAATTTTTTTTTTAATTTCTCAATTGCGGTATATTTATTATTTAATATTCTGATTTTAAAATAGGAATATGTCAATATACGATTCAGTTTAAATGTCCTATCATCAATAATAAAAAAGTTATACATGCTCATAGTTGTATTCTAAATATTTATATTTATCTCTAATTTCTAAAAACCTCTAGGTTGATAAGACTGTTTGTTGATAAAACTAAGTGTAAATTGTAAACCCTTTAACGTGGTTGATGGTACGAATTAGTCGATATGTAGAAATTACAGGGTGGTAACACGTAGTTAAACAGAATCGTCTTTTATTAAATGTCGAAAGAATAAATCGTTATAAATGTAAGAGGTCACAGTTCATGTCGGTCTCTAGTACAGATACAATGAACTGGGTTTTAATTTTTATTATTTCAAAAATAATAATAACCTTCTGTGCCTAACAATTGTGTCATGCGGTACCATGGATCTGAAAGAATAAATTAAATGTGTCCGCACTAAATAAAAGCTATAAAATAATCCTTTGATGTAAGAATAAAAACGACTGTACAAAAAAGTGATGCATTAGTGGTGGTTTCAGACTTGTCAAAGTTTCCCTTTATGTAAATGTGAACGTGCGTGAAGTCGCTGTGATATGGAAATGATTACTGATGTCTGATTTTTGTGTTCTAAAATTCCATAACAGTCATCCAATTTTGATATCTTTCTACTTTGATATTTCGTGATAGTTATATATTTAATTTCATAAAATAGAATATATTATGAAATCGGTTACTGTTTATTCCAAAAACATGATAATAAATATATTACTTTACAACGTAAGTTATCATTAAACATTACTGGTGAAGAATTAAAAACAAAATAACTATTATGAGGCTCATAGTTAAGGGATACCTATTTGGCTTTGTTATAGGATTTTGTACGCAATTACCAGACAAGTTTCATGAGCTAACTAAACGTGTTTATTATCAACTAAGTTTAACCCTGTAAGATATTACAGGATAACTTTCAATTGCAGTTTAGTTCAGTTTATCTAGTTCCTAAAATGCATTAATTACATCTTACAATATCATTTACTAACACGTGTCGTTACTTTATTCTATAAAATGTCTTTTCTATCACGGTTTCACTTAAATTATAACATTAGTTTCTGCCGGTGTATATGTGTGTGTGTGTGTGTGTGAGCGCGCGCGCGAATGCGTGTGTACGAGTGCTGTTCAAAATAATATCGGACTTTTATTCATAAAATCAATCTCTATTCAGTACAATTATTTAACACTAATCCCCTTCAAAGTACTTGGGTTGTCCCTTGGTGGCAAAGTACTTCTCCCAACAGTTCTGCCACTGTTGGAAGTATGGCTGAGAGACCTCTTTTGATAGGGAACGCAGTTGGTTGTCGCATTCTGGTGTTTTATCTTGTCTGAAATCAGCGGTATTTCCAGCTTGAGGAAAAGCCAAAAGTCACAGGGAGCCATATCAACAGAGTAGGTTTGATTTGCCAAGAAATCCTAAATAAAACGTCAAGAATAAGCGGGTGCGTTATCATGATGAGGTGTCAATTGTCCGCTGCCCATAGGTCCGGCCGTTTGCGTCTCCCTATGTCACGAAGGCGACGCAGAACTTCTTGGTAGTACTCCTTGGTGATAGTAGTGCCGTATGGTACGTACTCGTTGAGGACCTGTTTTACTTTTTTTGGCAATAGGGGATGTTGCATGCTTTCATTGCGATGACTGGAACTTGGTTTCTACTTCGTACGCATAAACCCAGGTCTCATCACTAGTACTGTGTTCAAAAAGTCGGAGTCACTGTCCATAGTCTTCAGAATGTCCTGTGCGAACTCCAAACGAAGTAGTTTTTGCTCAGTTGTTAGAAATTTTGGGACAAACGTTCCTGAGACCTTCCTGAGGCCCCAGTCCTCAGTCAAAATGGAATGAACTGATCAAATACTAATACTCACCTCGACTGAAAGTTCACTGATCTTAATTCGACAATTCTGCATAACCTGTTTCCTTATCAATGACAGCTTTATTTACGAATGTTGAGGGCCTCCCAGAACGTGCTTCGCTTTCAACTAATGAGCGGCCTTCTTTGAAGGAGTTGTACCACTCCTTTATACTTGTTGGGCCTTGCAGATTGTTTCTGCTTGCGAATCGCGAAGCTTTAAACAAAAATTTTTCAACTTTCTCTATCATTTTTCAGAAAAAATCCGACAGTACATACTTAAACTTCATCAGTCATAAACAGTTTAAAGGCGACTGATTGGTTTTGTAGATAAACTAAAAATCGAGCATGCCTAGAAACGTACACCAAGCCCCGCCCCATAGCTTCGTACGTCTGATGGATTTTGAATTCTGGATACCAGACGGATGATGGATCCAAGAGTCAGGATAGATGCTGAACCCTGTAGACCAGATTATGATAAAGATGGGGTGGATACTAGATGAATGTAGAAATAAGTATCATGTACAGAATGGATGCTGCATTAAAAAAAAAAAAAAACATATCTTTCGGCCCTGAGATTATGGTCATGTCTAACACTGGTCGAATGTTAGATTCTGGCGTATGGATGGATGCAGCCAGCGGAGAGTGAAAATCTTGCACCATTGAGAACGGAGAGATACTGGACCCTTGAATTCAAAATAGTGCTCGGTTCTCTAGACTGGTCATACACCGTACTTAAGTCGGATGCTAGATTTAAGAGTCTGGGTGGATGTTAGACCTTGGAGATTACACAAATGGAGTATATTAAATACTTGACTTAAGTTTAATTAACGAGACATAATGGATGCTATAACCTGAAGACTGGATAGTTTCTAGAACCAGACGACTTCACAGGTCTGAAATGAACAATGTATTCCCGCTATGAAAATCTTAAAACTAAGAAATAAATAGATTCAAATTATGAAATTTAGAAAAATCATGGAACAGAATTGAAATTTTATTAAGAGATTAAAATTAATGCAATTTTCTTTTGAAAGTGATGTGAAATTATTGTAAACCACTGGATTTAAGTATACACTAAATAGGCCTACGCTGCACTTCTCTCTTAAAAATCAGTGTAGAGATTTTTTAAATGGTACTATTTCAATGGTGCTATTTTAAAATCGCTAATTTAATTCAGTTAAATCATATTAATACGTCTTCGATTTAATGGCGTATAATACAAATTAAAAAAAACCTCACATATCTCTTAGTTATAATCAATTTCTAAAAGAGGGGTAGATATTGTGGGATGGCTTTGTTTGTTTAATTGTATAACTTAATCAGTGCTCCAGACACTTTCTTTGTACCCAGTATTCGGTCTTTGACTCCCCAGTCGTCAATTCAACAGCTTCCACCCACATTTAGCAAATAGCTCCTTTCTTCCTTTTGTCAATTTTCATTAATTTGTGAGTTTACGAAGTCGATAAGATGAGTATTAGATTATTTTAGGCAAAGTCAAAATGGCTGTATAGAACTCATTATATATCTTTTGGTTTGTTATACTGTACCGTAATATTCATTGTTAATATATTTAAATATACAGAAAAATACGAGTTGTAGATTTATTTGTACACCTAATTATTACCAAACTGTTACACGAAATGTAAAATTCCTGATTTGTTGTTTACAATTCAGTATCTACAGTGAATATTACGGTACAGTATATTCTTTTTTCCGTATATTCAGTATATATATAACTTTTAAAGGTATATACGTTAAACTTTGTTATTCAGAGTTATTCTACAGTTTATCTTGAACATTTTTTTTCTAAAATACGTAAGCATTTGAGGATATTTTGGGTGTAAAATTAATTTTTGTCAAACGGCTTGCACTCTCATTCAGCATGTAAGTGGGCCACAAAGATTTTAAGTTGCTTACATATTTTAAAATCCTTATTCTTTTGTGCTGACCACAGTCTCCTTCTCTTTTGTTTTTCTGAAGTTTGAAATGTTTTCATATTATTTTTCACCTTATCAGATAAAAGAACTTGCCTTGTTCGTTTCTCAAACATATCAAATGCAGCGATAGCCTGTTATCATTCAATAGTAGATATACATTGAGTTAGTATCGGAAATTATTTGGTTGTTGTTTTAACATGCTGTATATCAATAAGGAGAGTTTTGACATGCCTATGGTGTTAGATGATTGTTTACAAAACTACACGGCGCTGCGGCTTTGTATTCGATATCGAGAATGAGGACATTACTTTGAACGGTAATCTAGAGAGTGTCTATTCGTATGCGTCAAGTTCAATCTGACAAAAATAAAAAATAGGAAATTAAGAGACCTGTTAGGAATAATGAAGCATTTGAAGTTTAGGCACCAGGATGAATTCTGACGATTCTACCAGAAGATTATCTATTGCCTCTGGAATTAGTCTTATGACAATATGGAAGATACTAAAAGACTGTAAGTTCCACCCTTACCACATTAGAAATTGAAAAAGGATGATATCGAATGAATTGTTATTTGAGTCAGAGAACAAGCGGAGCAAAATAAAAACTTCTTACATATTTTCTTCTTTTTTTTATAACGAGCTTATAATTCGAAATAATGGAGAAGTTAACTATCACAACATGAGTTTCTAGGCCTTATAAAACTTGGGTTGGATTCGGAAAGTGAACAACCAAAGGTATTGGTTCCTAAATACCTGATGTATATTTTTTCTAAAACATTATAGATACCTATTTGTTCGAAGAAATATTAAATTGGGTATTTACAATAAACTTTTATTAAATATCTTACACAATTGTTTCGCAGTCTCAGTAGAGATCAGAGAAGGTACGTGTATAAAACAAGATAGGACCCCGCTCACTACGCCATTAAAGTTTGTCAAACTCTTGTCCAATTAAATTTAATTGACTAATTAGATTGCCTTGAAAGAATATCAAATTCGTATTTCAAATATTATATAAAGGAAACCCTTAATTACAAAATAAGTTTTTGTTTTCTTGATTGTTTGAAAGTCGATTGATAACGTGATAATTGTCACAATATGTAGAGGTTGTATAATTTGTGTGAAATTTAGATCAAGCAATATAATATTTTCTCTAATTTTAAATTATAAACATAGTTATTGCTACAATTATCGTGGTTGTGTTTTCGGTAGACCTGACAGCATGAAATGAAATGAAAACTCTCCTTGAAAAACTTTATTGCGTTCTTATCTTTTGCAGAAAGAGAATGTCCATAGAAATTATCGATTTAAAATTGAGAGGGTCAGAATATTTTATTTTTAATAGAGAACAAAATTTGATTTCTTAAATTTGACAAATTGTGCTTAAAAATTTATTGGAATTTTAGATTTTTAATTTAAAATGTTATTATTTATATAATGTATGATCTTTTGTCTTGAGAATATACCTGCTTTCTAGTTTTACATATTCCATCATATTTTGAATTTCTAATATCGATAAATTATTTTCGCGATAATCGTAATTTTTTGAAACGACAGTTTCTGAGACATTATGAGTCTAACATGGAGGGAGATTCATTCTATAATTGAAAAGTGTATGTATATAAATTATGCAGTCTTTAGTTCTATAGTTTGCTTTCACTAATAACGAGAGTGATAGTGCCAAGGTATCTAAACTGAATTTACACATTTTGCATGTAGTCTTTGGATAGATCCTTATTTGTCATCTTTCCTATAAGTTTAATTATTCCTAATTTTTTATCACTTCTAACCCCAAAGCTGTTAGAGTATTCGACACCTAAGGGTACCTATGTTATGTTATTTTTTTCTTTTTTAAGGAGAAAAATATTTTAATAATATATAAAATGCGAGTAGTAAATATGTATGGACATTTAAAAGTCTGCAATAGCCACATCAACAACAGTTTCATCCATACATATGCAAATATACTCTCATAATTTTACACCTGTTACCTGTTTTCATGAACATGTTTTGTTAACGTTGTTCATAAAACTATGTAACTAAAATAAAGTGCTTCCATACATGCTTTAAAATATTTTTACATATTAAAACATTAAAAATAATTTTATTAGTGAACTAGTTTTATTTCTCAGAGTTTGCGTTTATTTTATATTTAATATAATTATCATTAATTACTTTATTAATATCATTAGGTGTTTATTCACCTGACCGTGTCATTGTGTATCGAGCGGGGCGTAAATATGGGTCACAGACATTATGCAAAAGTAAACAAATCCTGCAAATCATCTAATGCCTCTTTTTGATGCAAGACAAAAAAATATTAACATTATTATTCTAGTAGATTCATATACGTTATTATATACATTATATAATAATATTAGTGTAACATTAGTAATAAAATTAATATTACTTGAAGCACCAACGTACCTTTTTATTTACATGATTATCTAACTTTTTTAAAACCACATTTAACAAAGTCTCTTGCAAACTATAAAAGTAATAAATTTGTTCAAACTACACCTGTTTTTATAATAATTCACTAAAACGAAAAACGCAAATTATTATCGCAGATACAATAAAATTGTAAAAATATGAAAAAGATTTAAATTAATAAAAAATTTTGTTTAAAGAAATATTTATAATATTAAATTTTTTAAATTCAATTCAGCAATGTACGAACATGAATACAAGTTTTAGTTTGAATGAGAGAAGCGTATAGTATATATTACTCAAGTCATAAGATATATGTACTCATACCGTTCCTTTAACGAATGATTTTCTAATTCCAAACTGTTTTATAGTTTTATTTTTAAATTGTAAAGTAGATATTTATATTTACTTTCTAAACACATGGTTCTACACGCAGATCAATATTTGATAATCAAAATAATTAAAATTTATTGTAGAAAAGGTACACACCTAATATAAATTACATTCTCATATTAAAAAAAAAGATAGTTCCAAACTGCTATTTTTTATGTTTCATAAGTGAGTTTAGGGAAAAAAATTAGTTAAACCAATGGCTTAAAAAATGGAAAACTACATTTTTAAATTTTGTATTAATTTTGTAAACTTTATAAAATTAATTAAATAAATATAAGACGTAATTATCTGTTTTTAAATTTTAAGAACTAGATTTTTCAAAATAAAAGAATTATTGGGTAACGTAATAATTTGTGTAAGGAAAGTTAAAGCTAAAGAGACTTGGGCTTAGTATTTAGGACTTCAATATTCCTGAGAAGAGCCCTTGGACACTTGTTGATTATTAAGTAAAGTTCTCTTAAAATAAAAGTTGACTACTTTGGAATAATGGGATCAGAATGGTTCTACTATTGTGAAATAAGAAATTTTATATATATATATATATATATATATATATATATATATATATATATATAATCGTAAAACTCTCTCATTACAACTATTAGACATGTTGTTATTTATTTAATGTAAAACAATTATTCAAAAATTGTGTATAAATGGATATAGGTAAACACATATCATGTTACCATAAAGGTTATTTGTTAAGTAACTGAAATTAAAATAACTAAATACCATTGAAAAAACATTCAACAATTATTAAAAACTGCTTTTAATCTCTTACAGTTATAAATATGGATGATTGTATGAAGTTACTAATTTTTCAAACAGTTAATAAACTATTTATGAAAATTAGTACAAATATTTGCCTACTTGAATACATTTCTACTCGGACATATATCTCAATTTTCAATAATTTAATTGGTGATTTCTCACAAACAGCATGAGTCACTCTTTTTAAAAAAAATAAGTTAGCAGTGGTTTTAATTATTTTAAAGTTAGGCACATTGATTGGTGTTGCAAGGGGATGAGTTCGATAACTTTTTTGTTAGTATAAATTTTGTTTAATGTAGAAAGAACATGAGTCACAGATCTCAATCTTTATGTTCTCAAGCTCAAAGAACAGCTGGAAGTTAGATCAGTTGTAAAATAGTTGTTTATGCTATAGCATTTACGGAAGTTTTATAACAGTTGAAGTTTTATTGATTTTATTTTGGTGTGTGTGTGTGTGTGTGTGTGTGTGTGTGTGTGTGTGTGTGTGTGTGTATGTGTGTGTGTTTTGTATTTTCTCATAACTTTGTTGGATTTATGTTTTATATTATTAACAATATTATTTCTCAAACTAATATGGTTGAAGTATTTTATTTGGAAACATGTTCTTGTAAATTTATTGTCTGTATATGCAAGCCTATCATTAGTCTTTTATTCACAATATTCCTGTTAAAGAATTCTATGTATTCAGTAATGGATGTGGTAGCCCAAATGAAAACGACACAATTGTGATATTGTATCTTGGACTTATAATGAATCAGAGGTTTTAGTAGGTCGTTCTTTTAATCCCTTACGAAAACCTCATTCCTTACTCGGTGATCGTAATTTTGGTGTACTGAAAAGGATATTACATCAAAATGACGGATTATATGTTCGAAGTGAAACTTTATCTATATTGCGTAAATCAGATGAGAGGTCCATCATAGTCAAAAGCATAGAAACTCGAGAGATTTTATTTTTAAGAAATGGTGACCCGTATTAAAAAAAAACAACAAAACATGCCTCTCCAAGGAAATCCTTGGAAAACAGATCGCACGGGACCAGAAGGTAAGATTTATATCTTCATACTTCAGGATATTAACTTACTCAAAAGAACATCCTGATAAAGTTAAAAGCCGGAACATTCGTTTGCTCTCTCGAAAGATGTTTGTTCTATTGTCAATCTAACAGGACCGGTATTGATCAACTAACACAAAGAACCTATTAAGGAACGAAAAACCAAGGACATAAAGAAAACACTTTAGAACAGTTTCAAGAATATCATGAAACTGTCGACGGCTTGGATAAAGATGATAACTAAATTTATGTGTGACATAGTTCTTTTTAATCAGATATTATATTCTTATGTTTGTTTTACTAAAAATAAATTTAATTGTTTACACCATTTAGATTTAATAATTTAATTTTCAGAAGTAAACCATATAAAACTTGGTTACTTGACGAAAGGGCACGAGTAAAAATAATTAGAAATTAAATTCAAGGTTAAATTACATATCACCTGTTAACTGACCATACCACAATATTTCTATACGAAATCAGTATTACACATAATTTTGGTAAATTTTAAATTCAATCTAGCCAGTTTTTGAATTTCCTAAAAAATGTGGTTTCGTTGACCTATGTCCTAAAATATCTAATTACATTTGGGAAATGAACCATTTTAGATAGTCTGATTAATATTCAAACATCTCTGATATGATCCTTGTCATCATTAATTCGTACAATTAACACGTCATCCCAGTGAAATAAAATTGTGTGAATAAGTTTGTTAATAGTAGGAGCCTACTAAGAGTTTTATATGCCATTTAGTGAAATATGGTATCTTCACAATATTTTGTTAGTTCAATGTAAATAATCGGGTAATTACATTAAATAACATTAATATAATTATCTGAACTTTATTTATTTATACACAGTGATGATGATTGATAAGTTGGTATATCATAATTCAAATTAGTTTTTGAAATTAAATAAGTATCAGAAGTTTAATTTTAAAAGAAAACCAAAATACGCTGTAAAGTGCCAGTCAAATATATCTACATCTTGCTAGTCACTCAAAATCTTGAAATTACTACGTTGTGTTCCAACTTTTTACTTCAATAAAATTCTAAAACTTATTTGATATGTTGCCATATGTGACTTTCCTTTAATCAATTTAGAATTTGTCGTCCAGAAAATGAAATGTGGTTGGAGGAGAGGGATATAAGTGAAGGGGTGCTATGTACGAATATTCATAACAACACTGAGAAAATGATATCTTCCCCTGGAGCCTTGTATAGACTATTGTTTTACATACTTATTCCATTCAAATACTGTACTTGGTTTGGAAGAAAATTCCTTTCATACAGTTCAATAAATTTTGATCAATAATATATTAAAGCCTTGTTTACACTGGTCGAGTCTTATGGTAGAGTAAAAAAAGTCACTTGTCATTTGTATTCGACCTGTTCTGTCATGTTGTATTGGTTTAATAAATACCTTTCTAAATTATTCAACTATTGATACTCCACTAAAATACTCAATATAACAACGCTTTAGACACACTTAATGTTATACAGGATAATCGTTTTATCATTGTCATTGTTGTGATCTCGTAATATACTGATATGTCGAAAAACTGTAATTGTGGAACAATTACTTTACTTCAAATTAATTCATTATTTTTGCATGGTATTTCTATTTTAAAAACTTACAAATATTAAAATTTTCTAATGGAAACCCCTATATTTTACGAACCTACTCTATTAGGAGTTATAGACAGTTAAAGGTTCAAGAAATTGATATGTGATGTATTAGGTACCGTATGCAATTTTTCTTACTTTCCATTATTACATCAACAGTAATGCGCAGTGTAAATACCAACGCAGGAATATACGTAAAATAAACTTACAAGTTTATACAAAAATATGAAAACATCATAAATATACGTGGTTTCATAAGAAATTGTAATGTTGGTGGCCATTTATAAATATTGCAAAACGAATGTTTAATTATTACGAAAAAGTACAAAGATTAGTCAATTACAGTTTGTTGACAGATCAATAGTACAGTATACGAGATACTAATGTTGTCATTGATAACATGATGACACTGTAAAACTGTATATTCCAGTATACATTGTGGAATTGCAAAACTAGAGATAGATTTTTAGTTCAGATATATTAATACTTATAGTAAAGCATTCAATCGAAGCTTTAACGGTGGTAACCAAGTTATTTTAACTTTGAGCTAACCAACGTTGCTATTTTAATTAGCTTTACTTATTTATTTTTCAGTTAAAAGTAATTATAAATAATATATAATATTAAATATAAAATACACATATTTTTCTAAAGAATTTTTTATATTTGTCTAAGATCACTAGGAAAAAGATATGTGGTGTTAAAATTTAAAATACGTTTTTTCAACATGTTCCCATTGTCCATTATTTATATTTCTGGGTTAGTGACAGTTTTTGAGATCAGTGTATTTTTTAAAATTTTAATGCAAAAAGAAAGTGTTTTTGGTGAAAATGTATAACAACTATTCATAAAATAACCAAAATTTCATTATTTGTACGTATTCAACAAAAAGTTTATTAGATATGAACACGAACATGGCAACATGACTATAGTTCTGGCAACTATAGTCATCTTTTGAAAACGAAAAAAAAAATCTATTTCAATAAGGAGAAAATCCAATTTAGTGTTAAAATTTTAAGTATTCCCAATTTAATACGAAAAATAAAGTTATCATTAAGCCTGACTTAATGATTATCGGTGGTAATTTAGGTCTAATTTTAATCTTCAACTTGTTATATTCGACAATCAAAATACCAGTTTCAATTATTCTTATAAAACTAGGGAACTTTTAAAATTCGATTTGTCTTATTTTCGGCATATAAATAATACTTAGCTGCTTATATTTTAAATTTTATAAGTTACAAGTTTTTCTAAAATTGTTAAAAATGAGCTTGTTAAATAGAAATTAAAGGAAAATTTTTTTGAGCAAAAAAGGTTTCTCAACTCTGTTTTAGAGTTTTTCCACCATATAAAATCAAGTTTCAGAAATATCTAATAAAAAAATGAAATAATTGAGAAAGCTTTTTACTTAATTTATTTAAATTAAATTGGAAATTATATTACACATTTATTCTGACGTAATTTTTACATGATTATTGTATTATTATTACTGTAATATAATAAATATTAGATAAACAATGTTTGTTATATAAATAATTGATTAATTCAAATAAGTATTTTCATTTATCTTGTATTTTTATTTCTAGTTTCTTATCCTTCAGTAAATTTTTTATGTGACCGAATTAATTGTATTTATTAATAACTGCAATTTAAATATACACTATGATATTTTAAGTGTTCTACACAGTTGTACGTAATGTATTAGTGGTAGAAAAAAAGCTTTTTTTAAAGAAATTATAGGTTCACACCTATGTCTAAACAAACACAAGGGCTCAGGAAAGTGAAAGTAAATTATAAGGTAGACTTGAACATAAATTAAAGAAATAAAATGAAAGCAATATACTCCAAGACGCAATTGTATACATTTGAGGAGAATTGGTAATTTCAACTTACCGGTACTACATACTCTTTTGTTTTAATCCGAATACCAATATAAGATATCAGTTTCAAATTACACCGATTTAGAAAGTACTTTTACTGATTGGTAAAGTTCGCCGCCATAGAATCTAATTGAATTCAAATTGGTTTTACTGAAATGTCGTTTTGAATGAGTCTTGGGATTAGCGAACAAACTAATAGATGTGTTCACCGATAAAAGAGGCTTAGTAAGAGGCAAACAGAGAGTATTCTTATGTGATTGTGAACAAATATCCTCCCCTCTGTACACATAACAGTATCAACGACGCCATAAAATATGTTTTATTTGGTAAACATAAAGTGGTTATTAAAACGTTCCTTTGTTGGTAAAAATATAAAAAAAATAAACAAAAAAGTAATCAAAATTTTGTTATATTATTATTATTATTTACCAACAATTTTGTAATAAATTTGGTTTGAATGTTTTGTCATGCCAATAAAAATAGATTTTTCAAATGTTTTAATAATTAATAAATAATTAGAGTTTCGTTTTGTAAAAGTTTTTAAAAGTAACTGTTTTTATGTTTAATATAAAAATAGCAATCTGATAACCGCTGTTTTGTAATAGTTGTCAAATTTGTGATAGTTTCTTACTTCCTATAGACATCAATAAATAATACTGTAAAAACATGAATTATATGATAACATATCACAATTTACATATTACATAAGTTTTCCTTATTAAAAACAATATTTCTCAACTCATTTCATTTTAACTCGATAGACCTATGGTTTGTGAGGCATTGATCTAGATTTATGCTTTAGTTTTTGTTTATTATGAAGCTGAATTGAACTAAGTGAAGTACATAATATATTTTAAGTACAATGGTGAAACAACTTCCTTTACTCGTATTCTTCTTCTCTTCTCATCCCAAATTTGCCATTCTAACAACACCCTTTATTGCATTACTTCAAAAAATTTCCATCTAGTTTACAATAAAATCTTTATTTATTAGTAGGAACCTACTACGTTCCCTATATACTTAGGGTGATATAAAATTTTTATGACACAGCATAACACTCGTATTTTGATCTTAAATTTATACCAAATTTTGAAGTTTAAACCCTTTTCAGAGAAAGTGGTTTTTTAATAAATACACCCTTAATCAAATTCAGACTCTAGTCAAGAGGTTCCAAAAAATAATCCTTAGTCTTTTTTTTTTTTAATTCCGATCACTTGAAGATATAAACCAATTCATGCCAATCTTTCTTTATCTCTGAAATACAAAGTTTTTATTTAGTTCACTACGTTTCTTATAATTAAAGTTTGCTTGATTCTGTTTAGTACTACAATTCATTGTAGTGTAAATAAATTAAAGAAGTGGTGTTATATATAGGTACCGAACTGACAAAGTGTTATCTTTTTCTATTGCTACACAAGAATAAATGTATATTTTAAAAAATCTTACATAGCTAAAAATTTAGTTAGAGGACTAACTCAGTGTATTAAATTTCTGTACAGGTTTCTGTACAGCATTGTGTGTTGTATACATAAATGATCAAAACAGCAGATAAAAATACATTTTAATTTTTATTTAGCGGACTTTAAATAAATCTGTTTTTCACCCAAAACAAACTTTCTTTTTAGGACTCGTATTTTAGAAAATGCAAAATACCTTACCGTCCTACCCTTTCATGTATATTGTTTCAAAGGGAAAGAGGAATGAACTTATATTTCATTTATTTTTCTACATGTGTAGAAATTATATTCGTATACAAATTAAAAGTGATGTTATTTATCCTATAAACAATATTATATTAAATTTGAATCTACTTAATTTTAGTTTCAAGGTAAATTTTTCTTTGTAAAATAAGCTCTAATATAAGGGACACTTTTCCATTATATCACGTTCTATTCAGGAATGCCTTTGAAGGATTAGATGGGACACAGGTTTATATCGTAGAAACAAAAAATCAAAGTTTTTTGCGCTTATGTTATTAAAGGAAACGTGCTCACGGTATGTTCTGAGAAAATAAATCTTTTACTTGTTGAAAAAAAAAGAAGATTTACTAGACTGTACAAAGGAAGGAGAACACTAGTGGATTCAATTTAGGAAAGAGAGATTTTTCTTTTATCTAAACGAGCGTGTTAAATAAAATGATAAATTATTATTTGTATTTTAGTGAGAAGATTAAATATACCATCGTACTATGTCAGTTAAATAACGGGTCGTTTGTGGTTTCCCATTTGAAATACAAATAATATTTCCAAAACAATAACTCAATACTCTGTATGTATCTGAAACGTTTATATGATTAGAATGTGAATTGTTTTTATGATGTTAGTGTTTATCCACTCACTTGTTGACCTCAACCTTGCTATAAACGAATTCCGACATGGAAATCCTATCCGTTAAAATCTTCCCAATGTTAACGCCGACATCCAAGACTAATATTCACCAATCCCACCTATTGGAGTAATTTATTATAAACTGTAGCTCATTGTGTGTAAGATATAACAAAATGATCTATTTATGTAATTATATTATAATTAAAATGTAATAAAATTACACTATTTAAATTTTTTTTTTTTTACACTTAGACTAAAAACACAACATATTTAATTTGTACAAAATATAAAAAATGTATTTTCATAAAATTATTTTTATACTTTAGTAACTATATTTGTTAGCAAAATGTATTAAGAAATAAAATAATGCAATTAAACCGCATTTAAAAAAAACCTAAATTATAATCTATAAAGTTATCTTTTATTAGGAAGAAACTGTATTGTAGAAAGGAGGGGTGTTTATTTTTACCAATGTACGTTCATAGAAAAGTGTAAAAGAAAGTGCCGATAATTAATTAATTTATAATATAACTAATTATAATAATAAGTAGTTAAAATGAAATGTCATATAATTTATATATATATTATAACGTTTAAGACGTTCTCTTTTATTTTATTAGTTATTTGCTACACGTTGGTCGCTTAAATATAGGAAAACTCTCCTATATTTCTTTTTACTATTTATTAATATTATTATTATTCATTTGGTTATTAGTTCGTTAGTTATTTGACATATGATTAAAATAATAACACTCAAAACATGTGGGATTATAACTCAATTTTAATTAAACATTTTGAATAATTAACTCTTTTAAATATTAATTTTTAATCATTTAAAACATAATTTTTACCTTGATGCTCAAAATATTACTGATTATTATCTTATTCTACAATTTTATACTACGGCTTAAACTAGGTACATCTTCACTATAAATTCTTATCCTAAACAACTTAGTCTAAAACAAGGAATTTAAGACTGCATCAATTTAATTTGTATTTAATTTTGACTCTAATTTTAATTAGCTTTATAAAATATTTGCTCCGGCTAACTGAAGGTTATTTACTTGAATTTAATTTAAATCTCTATTGGGGTTCGTTGGTTCTTAGGTGGCTATAATTTATTTTATTATTACAAAAAACAAAATTTGGTGGTAATTTATTAAATGTATTGTCCTTTAAGTTCTACTTATCAATTGACGTGTTCCTTTCCAGTTTTTTGGGTTGTTCTCGTTCCGTGGTTCTCTCGAAGATTGCGTGATGGTTGGATGGTTTGCCTCTCCCGTAGATGATCCCAATCGCGGGTTACACCTTTCTTCACTCACTCTTGCGACGATGATGCTTTTAATTCTTACGGCGATACTTTTTCTCACTGATTTAATTTTAATACGACGATGACTCCTTAAACTTCACACTTATCTCACTTAACGACCACGAAGACTTCTTATACTTTAATACGACGATTCTTTTAGTTTTTAAAACGACGGATAACTTTTTATTGACTTTTATAAACTTAACAGTTCTATTAAAAAAGAAAAACGACGAATAGGACAGGCAAAGTCCTTCACAAACACTTAACTCTTTCGATCAGGAGAAACACTTCCCCGGAACAACCTTCTAATACGACGTCGGAACCAAAATACCTAAAAAGAACCACGTGTCCTGCCTTTTACCCTTATTTATAAGTTCTCCTCTTTTTAAAACAGCGTCATGATGCTCTTCTTCCATTGGTTAGTTTTAATTTTTGGACGTTATTTCTGAACTGATTCACTTGCTCTGATTGGCTTGTTACAATTTGTTTCGGTATTAAAAGCTTAATTTTGATGGATCTTGTGTGACGGTTTGGGTGCGTTGTTTCCCTGTTGAAACATTTTTTTATGTCCGTCAATCCTTTCATGTCTTGACGATTTATGGCCTGCCGGGTACTGACCTTTGGAGCTTTCTATTTCGGTATGTTATATAAGTCCCCAAAATTTTAAAATTTTCAATTTAATTAAAATTCTAAAATTTGATACACCCTTAATTTCCTTTTACAACTATTATATTACTTACTAATTAATTCACACATATTTGTTTTCTTAATCTAATCATGTAATTACCTACTGACTTTAAAATTCATATCTTTCTAACAACGTTTAATATTTACAAACTACCCTTTAAACATAAAACCTATCGATCGGTTGTTTACATTTGTCTATCGTCTCTTTAAACTTAAAATTTATGACCGTGTCAACCTTTTCTATACTAACAATAACCCCAGGAATTTGACCTACAGACTGACTTCTATTATGGTTAACCGAACAATGCCCTTTCTTTTATACACTACCCTTCCTTTTAAAACAATTTATCGTAAGACTATCTCTATTTTGTTTAAATTTATTTATCTAGAATTAAAAAAAAACTTTATTATTATTTATCTTTATGTGTTATACTTAAGAGTTGTTTGCCCCTTCCCCCATGTCATTGTGAATTGTCTTGTTTTGGTCGGCTAGTCCCCTCACCATTCTGGGTTTCTCTTTTCCCGTAATATGTCGGTCCTCTGTTTTTAAATTTATTATACCCGGTCGTCCAGTGACCTGGATGTCTGTCTCTATTGTCCCTGCTTTCATAATGGTTGTTTTTGTTTGGAGATTCTTGTCGATTGGGGGGTTCCCTAAAGTTGGTAGGTGGTAACGGCACATTCTTGAACTCCATTATTAACTTTATGAACTCGGTCTTCGTTGCAATACCCCTCGTAATAACGGCGACCAACGTTGTTGGGTGAAAATGCTTTGCAATTTTATGGACTAACTGTACCTCAGTAAGACGCGGCTCGAGGGATCCAGATTCCAATAGAATGTTCTCTACGTAACTTACTGTCTGTTCATTAATTGGTCCTTTATATCTTCCGAATTCTAACCTATCTCTTATCTCCCCCTGTATGATCTCGTTAAAGTACTTTTCTTTAAATATGTGTTCGAACTCACTGAAACTCTTGATATCTTCGCGATGCAACTGCCACCATATAAATGCGCCATCCTTTAAATATTTGTCTATCCAATTTACGTTTTCTTCCCCATAATATTCTTTCATTTCTTTTAAGGTTTTTAAAAATTGCATTGGGAATCTTTCCCTCCCCGTAAAGTTAATATTTCTCATATTTTCCGGCTCCTTTATCACTTCACCATTTTTAATTTTATTCAAACGCGTATTTACTTCTGTAATCCTTGTCTGCAACTCCTTTGTTTTTTCTACGTATTCCCTAACCTGGTCATTTGTCTCTGAATATTTATTTTGAATTTCGACATAGCTATTTTCGTTTATTTTTGTCTCTAAATCTGTGGTCCTAATTTCTAGTCCTACAATTTGTGTCCGGGTGCCCTGTTTATTTTCTTCGATTTTCCGATCTAACTGAACTTCTACATTTTGAATTTTCTCTCCCACTTCGTTAATTTTGCTATCGACGGTCCTTATCTTATTATCTATGGCTGAACATTTCCCCTTTATAGATTTTTCTAATTTTTCCTCCACGGCTTTACTGGCTAATTTAATTTCTTCCCTAATCTCTTGAATTTTAAGGTTAACTGCTCCAATTATCTCTGCCTTATTTGATTCTAACAACGTTTTCATACTTTCTATAGATTCTGCTTTATTGGCTTTCTCGCGTTCAATCGCGTCTTTTTCGCGTTCAATCGCGTCTTTTTCGCGTTCAATCGCGTCTTTTTCGCGTTTTGCATTTTGACCATCATTTGTCTCATTAATAATTCTATATTGAAACTAGGCTCCGTCCCCAACACCCTTTCATTTTGTTTACCCCCGTTAATTTCGTCTACTGTTTCCCCATTATTAATTTGCATTGCTTCCTCCGTAGATTCTACATTTAATTCCCTACTCTCAACTCCTTCTACACCTAATTCGTTATCAGTTTCCCTGTTTTCCCCTAACTCAATTTGGTCATTAGTTGCCATTTTAATTCTACTATTGTTAGGTTTACTTCTTAACCTATCACTTCTTCTTAACTTAAATTGGCTTATATTTAATTTCTTATCCTTTCTAAACATGAACTTAATTTATTAATTGTCTTTTTAAACTTGTTTGAATGTCTTTCTTAACTTATTCAATATACCACCAATTTATCAATTTAATTAATTAATTTTAATTAATTATAGCCACACCTGTTGGGTCGCCAAATATAAAGTTTAAGACGTACTCTTTTATTTTATTAGTTATTTGCTACACGTTGGTCGCTTAAATATAGGAAAACTCTCCTATATTTCTTTTTACTATTTATTAATATTATTATTATTCATTTGGTTATTAGTTCGTTAGTTATTTGACATATGATTAAAATAATAACACTCAAAACATGTGGGATTATAACTCAATTTTAATTAAACATTTTGAATAATTAACTCTTTTAAATATTAATTTTTAATCATTTAAAACATAATTTTTACCTTGATGCTCAAAATATTACTGATTATTATCTTATTCTACAATTTTATACTACGGCTTAAACTAGGTACATCTTCACTATAAATTCTTATCCTAAACAACTTAGTCTAAAACAAGGAATTTAAGACTGCATCAATTTAATTTGTATTTAATTTTGACTCTAATTTTAATTAGCTTTATAAAATATTTGCTCCGGCTAACTGA
Organism: Aphrophora alni; assembly: GCA_963513935.1. Lineage (NCBI taxonomy): Eukaryota > Metazoa > Arthropoda > Insecta > Hemiptera > Aphrophoridae > Aphrophora > Aphrophora alni. The sequence goes on from OY740767.1 coordinate 100,593,896, forward strand.
AGGTTATTTACTTGAATTTATTTTAAATCTCTATTGGGGTTCGTTGGTTCTTAGGTGGCTATAATTTATTTTATTATTACAAAAAACAAAATTTGGTGGTAATTTATTAAATGTATTGTCCTTTAAGTTCTACTTATCAATTGACGTGTTCCTTTCCAGTTTTTTTGGGTTGTTCTCGTTCCGTGGTTCTCTCGAAGATTGCGTGATGGTTGGATGGTTTGCCTCTCCCGTAGATGATCCCAATCGCGGGTTACACCTTTCTTCACTCACTCTTGCGACGATGATGCTTTTAATTCTTACGGCGATACTTTTTCTCACTGATTTAATTTTAATACGACGATGACTCCTTAAACTTCACACTTATCTCACTTAACGACCACGAAGACTTCTTATACTTTAATACGACGATTCTTTTAGTTTTTAAAACGACGGATAACTTTTTATTGACTTTTATAAACTTAACAGTTCTATTAAAAAAGAAAAACGACGAATAGGATAGGCAAAGTCCTTCACAAACACTTAACTCTTTCGATCAGGAGAAACACTTCCCCGGAACAACCTTCTAATACGACGTCGGAACCAAAATACCTAAAAAGAACCACGTGTCCTGCCTTTTACCCTTATTTATAAGTTCTCCTCTTTTTAAAACAGCGTCATGATGCTCTTCTTCCATTGGTTAGTTTTAATTTTTGGACGTTATTTCTGAACTGATTCACTTGCTCTGATTGGCTTGTTACAATTTGTTTCGGTATTAAAAGCTTAATTTTGATGGATCTTGTGTGACGGTTTGGGTGCGTTGTTTCCCTGTTGAAACATTTTTTTATGTCCGTCAATCCTTTCATGTCTTGACGATTTATGGCCTGCCGGGTACTGACCTTTGGAGCTTTCTATTTCGGTATGTTATAATATATATATATATATATATATATATATATATATATATATATATATATATATATTTAGCAACATCCATGAATAGGCTAAACATGTATTAACAATATCAAACACTACGATAATAAGCTCAGCTAATCACTTCGTGGTATAAGTGAAGTTGTTGTGGTGAACCTCATGCTGTGTTGGGTCATAATACCTCAATGAACGGTAATGCAAGTATTGTATTTATAGCAGATAGGGTTCTTAATAAGTAAATTGCGCGAAGCACTGACTTCACGCCCAGTGTGGTTTAAAGACTTTAATCGCACCAAATATGAATATAAATAAAACAGTAAAATATGAATAAACAGTGTTGGCTAAAGGAGAAAATTCTATAGTTTCTGACCAATGTTCTAGTTAATGATGAAATCTGTCTGAGATATATCCAAATATAGAAAGGGACTTTAAAAAAATGCTGGTAAATGTTGTATTTTAATACAGCACGTAATTACGCAGATCATAAGCTTGTAATACAAACGCGTTTTCAAAAATCAATAAAATAGTAAATGTTTTTATACCTTTAAATTAAGGAGTTAATTTAAAACGAGCTGGTACATAAGTTATACTTCATTTTATGGAGACTTATTTAATTTTGATAAACTGATTAGTTTTGTAATTCGACGTCATAAATCTAATTGTAAGCAAATTGGTGTTACTGACATAATGTTTTCAATAGAGTTTTGGTATAATTTATGGTTACCTTCCTTAACTAAAGGGTAACAAATAGTATCCTTACAAAATATATCCTTCTGTCTCCCACACAATTCCCTATCGCACAGATAAATGCACTCAATATTAAGTTAAAATACACATTCGTGATCAAAAATGTTTATAAATTCGGTTATATTATAAGTAAAATAATATTTAAAAAAATTTAATGAACGTGCGACGTTAAAAATCAAAGGTAAATCTTAACGTTTATGTTTGATCATTTTAAAATTTTACGGCTTCTCTTATTGTTTGCTGAAGAAGTAGGTCACATAATAGAATAATTCTCTGAAGGAAACTTTCCTTTGTGGGTTATAAACCAATTTATAACTTCATGAATAATGACTTAAAATTATAATAAGTAAACGAAAATAGCTTAACATACTCACTTTTATTCACACGGAAATTGTATATGTTTCGTAATCCTAATTATTGTTGTCGGATGAACGTGGTTGGCTATGCATGGTTGATTACCTTTAACCTATGTAAAACATTAGGAATCACTGAAACTTATAATTAAATAAATACATTCTTTACCTTGTTGTAGTGAAAACATTTCGTCATTTATGTAAAACACTACAACGCTGATCCGCCGATTGCGGTCGGCTTCATCAACTTAAGATTGGTGAAATTCCCTATCGGTCAAGTGGTCTTGTCAATTTTATGTATTTCAGGTAGGGCTCGTAGGGAAGGTACTGACGGTTTGACAATTTTATTTGATCATTAATAATATGATGGCTTTTTTTTTTTTTTTTTTTTTTTCAAAGTTGAGATAAAATCGTTATTTTGGCTTTTTTAATTTAAATTATATCATTTGATTTAAAAATTTGTGCGTTTTATTGACGTAGACTTGTTTGTCCATGATTACTAATGAATTCCCCTTATTGGTTTTAGTTATTACAGCATTGTTGCTATTGATTTTAAACCTAATGTTTTGTGCTATATTCAACTCATTAGAAGGAGTGAATTTGTGAGTATTAGAATGGGGTTTGTTTTTGTGGGAGAAGCTTATGATGGCTGTGAAGTATATGATACGTTGTGTTTATCTTTGGGGATACATTTAATGTTGATGAGAACTGGTCGAAGTTTACTCACTTGTTTACTTATGAGGTTATGTTTTAAACCCTTTCTAAGTACTGATTCTGGTTCAGTAAATATTATGTCCTTTAGATTGTTGTTGCGGGACAATTTAGATTGATAGATTGTTAACTTATAGTATTTATTACAACCAATATAAATATTTCAGTCTCTGGTCTGTAGTACAAGAACGACTATGTAGTCACACCCTTGTACGTTTGTCAATATATTTACATAAGAACAAGCCTCGGATAATATCATAATGCATTTGTGTGAGTTTAGTGTTGTGATATATTTCATTTAATTGTCGAGTCCTGCACCTATTGAAGCCAACGGTGATCGGTGAAACAGCGCTGAGGTGTTTTACATGAATGACGAATTGTTTAACTACAACAAGGTAAATTATTTATTTATTTATTATATAACCACCAGTTCAATAAGCGATCACATTTATAGGATCCATATAATATTGTAAACAATTTACTGAAACATTTACAAATATTTTGTATGATAGATATACATACATTATTATAGTCTTTATTAATCAATCAAATTGTACATTTACAAAAAAAAAACATGCTTTCAAAGACGGTACTCTTAATAATTATCCTGCAATAGCGACCATTACAATCTCTCCAAATTCTAAGACTAAACAAACTCTATACTTTTTTATTCAACCAGTTAAATGACATACTTTTACATACCAACACAATTCATTATAATACAACATTTATATTAGAAATAATTGAAAAATTACAATTATATTTAAAAAATAATAGAGTGAACAAATAACATTAAAGGTAAACTAATCCTATGATAAGACATCTAATTACAACTAATATACTGCTGACTGCAAATAACACTCATTTTCATATAATTGTTCAGTCCATTCGGTGACTCTATACTGCCCCGTAATAATTTATCAAGATGGGATACCACTGTTAAAAAACAAAACTTCAGAGTTCCTTGTTTAAATTTTGTATTCTACAGTTAATAATATTTGTTAGAATCGTTTTCTGTAGGATCCCCGGTTCTGTTCCCAGAAGGATGGTGTCCACGTATTCTAAGATATTATTTTTGTGAATTTTATTTAATAATAACACATCCTTATATCATTTCTATACTATTCTATATCATTTATGTGAACATAACAAAAACTGTACTCTCAGATATATCCTCTGGTTTCAGGATAGAGATTCCAATAACTTCCAATAAAACCTATATCTTAAATAAAAGAACTTGACTGTCAACTCTATCAAAAGCACTCTGAAGGATTTACTGTAGTGATTACGGACTTGGAAACCCCGATGGAACCTAGCTGGAACATGTAGTGTTAGGTTAGATCTTTTAGTTTCATCTTTCCTCAAAGTCTCTCTCGACCAACTTATGTTATTTTTTGACCTTAGAAAACTATTACAGTATTCGAGGACTAGAGCTCTTTATGTTATGGTCTTTTTTATTTTTTGTAACAATACAAAAAAATAAAATATATTGTTTTTCTATATAGGGCCCTTTTAAACCCGATTGTTATATTTGTTAGGAATATTTATTATTTAACCATTTTCGCCTTCTAAAATGAAAACTTTCCAAAAACATGCCTTTAAAAAACTTTCCAAAATCAATTAAAAAACAATTCTCTGGTAATTATTCACTTTATCTAATTCTTGGTTTTGTGGAGAGGGTAAATTATTGAGTCTCTGAAACACTGTGAAGCCATTCGCTAGGAGTAAATTTTATTGTACACATAAATTAATAGAGCAAGGAAAGATCTTGGGGCATTCATTCGAACTACGACCAATGTCTGGAGCTTTGTTGGAATTGGTTTTGTATATCACAGACATTATTATTTATTTATTGTAAATTCAGATTCCAAGAGTTCACTAAAACTACTGATATCGCGTGTTGTATTCTACTAGAGAGTTTCGGTGAGGTACACATGTTTTCAAAGGAGAAAGTCCTTTATATATATACTACATTAATACTTTAACTTTTAATTAATTCTTACTTGTAATGGAAGTAAAAAATGATGACGTAAATTGAACTAGAGCTCGAGTTAAGTTGCTGGATATACAAGGCACGATCGTTTGACAGTCTCCTGAGAATGGCGTAAATGTGAAATGTAGGCGGAATGTAAGAATATTCAAATTCTGAATGCAGATCAACCTGTGTTCCAAGAGATTTAAGTATACATGAATCAGGGTGGAAAGGAGCACTCATTAATAAACCGTAATACACTTACACATTTATTTTGATATATGAAGGGGTCTTTTAATAGTAAGTTAAAACTTTAATTAACTATCGTTTATTTGTTTTTCAATATAGAACACAGTAATGTACATACATTCCTTTGGAATCGATCGGGATTAAAGAAAACAACTTAAAATTATACTATAGATATTTTAAGACAGGTGTTCTAAGTAACCACCATTCTCTTCTTTGAGAAGCAGTAGTCTTTTATATAATATGCTCGTCGTATCTTACCGTGTTGACATTTAAATCACAATTTATTATGGCTTCTTTTGGAATAATTACTTCTTTCAGTTCTTCAACAGTTGCAAGTTTTGTTTGGTATACTAGATCCTTTTAAAAGGCCCACAGCACAAAATACATTGGGGTTAAGTTTGGAGTCCTCTGGGGCTAGGATTCAGTAGACTGCCTAGATTTTTGAAAAAAAATCACTTTTATTGCGGTGGCACATGTGTGGAAGTACTTCATCGTACATAAATATCACGTTTTCAATAACATGCTGTTGCAGTTCTGGTATTACTTTATCATGTTCAAATAACGTTATCCTGTCATTGTTACTATTTTTGGGATATAATTTTGATGGAACTTGTTTAAAAAGAATAGCTCAACAACAAAATTCGAAGAGAACCCCAACCAAACTGTAACATTGTACTATGCAGTCCTTGTTGTGTTACTATATGAAGATTCTTAACTTGTATATTGACAGATCCATTTAAATGAATGTGTTATAACATAAGCCACTCCTGCTTTGCTAATTATTTTAATTTTACCTTTAATTATTTATGCCACACGTTGGAATGCCAATTGTAACAATGAAGTTGCTATATAATTCTTCTTTTTAATTAATATTTAATTTATTCTAAAAGTCACAGGTTGGTGAGCCAAATATAACATTTAAGATGTTAGCAATTATTTTATTACTGCTCTATCTCTACTAAAGGGACTTTCTATAATTATTGTACTCATAGACAAACAACAGTAATTTGGGTAAAACAAACTCTTTCTTTTAATTTTTAAAAAGAATAAAATTACTACATCAATAAACATATACATGAATTAATACTTACTTATCTAAAGAAACCATTTACTCTTCATTCATTCCTTAAGATTAATTAATTTATCATATACAATTTTAAAATTACAACATTTACTTTATTTTAACTCTTGTTAAAATCTTCAAATTATCAGTTCCTTTTAGTTTATTATATTTCTTTACAAATTTTATTTAATACCTACTTTAAATTATTATTAACATTGATCATCTTTTTATTCAATCTCATCTAGCTCAGTTTTTTACAATTAATTTAAAAACAACAAAATCTCTTTATCTCGGGTCTTGGGTTTTTTGAATGGCTCAATTGAAAGTGAAATTAATTCTAAGTGAATTTAATAAATAACAATTGGGTTTGTACTTATCAATTTGGTTGGTCCTTCTGCTTGGTCGGTTAACACTATACACTACACATGATTTTAATTTACTTTTTTTTTCAAACAAAAAACAAAACATCACACTGCTTAAACACTTTTCGTTGGTAATTAATCTGTCTCTCCTTCCCTGATGCGGTTCCAAAATCTGTATCTCCTTCCTTGTAGTCGTTCCAAAATTACAGCGCCTGTTCTACGATGATTGGTCTCCTTTACCTCTGGTGAATTTAAACTCCTTTTCCTGATCTGTCTTTTTATTAAGAACTCCACAAACTCCAAATCTAACTTCCTATTCTAATTCAAACTTCCTTTACTTCGATTCTACTTTAATTTAACTTATTAAAAACTTTTCAATATAAAGAGACTTCTTGTCCCTTACTCGCTGTAAAAAAAACTATTCTTTTGTACACAGCGTACTCTAGCTGTGTACGCGACCTTACGTCTTGGCGACTCTTGTAAGACTCCTTAACCAAACTATTTTCTAATACTCCTTCTCTAAAACACTGGTTTTCGCGCCCTGTTCGCTGATTTGTGGATTTTTACTAACTTTCTCTGCATACGAACTTTCGCGATTCCTACTGGTTGTTTTTGAATTTTGCCGTTGTGTTTTTTAAGTTTGAAACGTCTCTGATTGGCCGACATACTTTCTACTTGCGTTTTTTGTGTTTTTCTAAATTACCGTTATGATGCTGCTTTCCCTTGATTTCTCTTTTTTTTTAGTAAAAACTCTGCTACCCCAAGAATTCCGTTATTGTACACGTGTTGGCTTCAAGGTTCTTGAAATCCTAGTGCTATTGTAACCTAGCACGTACATTTTTTATTGCAGGCGGCATTTGCCGTTTTCTCTTCATTTGTTTAACATGGTTCTTTATTTATTATTTTATTCAAGTTATATTTTAATTTATTTATTTTTTAGATTTCATGATTGATGTTTTTTATTTTGTTTAATTTAATTTGGGATCATGATATCGTTACAGTGTGCTTCATCAGTTCAAAGGATTTTGTCAAGCCACGCATCGTGTAACTAAATTTGAGCTAACGCTAGTAAAGAAAATTCAAGTTGCTTAGGCTTATCTGTTTCTTTTTTTTCACACAAACTTCAAAAACAATTCATGTTCTATCACGTCAGCGTTTCAGATACTATAATTCTTCAAGTTGTATCTCTTTGATAAATATTTCCAACTCATTGATAAAATGTTTTCAAAGTTATATTACAAAATGAATTATCTTTTTTATTTAAAACTTCCGAGTAATAGTTCTATGAAATATTTCTCTGGTAATGCTATTACAAAGTTTACAACAAAACTTCCTCGTAACATTAAACTTCTAGATGAATGGAAAGTATTTTTGACAAAAAAAAACCAATATTAAAATTCATTTCAGAAGGTCGTTAAAGACAAGAATCATGCACATATTTATAAGAGCGATGTGATCCTCAAATTAGAATATTAATTTTTCAACTTACTATAGGACATTTATATTAACAAGGAGAATCTTATTGAGCCTTATAATGGGGAGGAAAATACAATTTGATTTTGATGAACCTTCAAAATACGGATTAATCGACCGCCTTATCGAAATAAATCAAATGGAATTTTTACCATATTTAGATTTACAATTAGGTTTTGATCCTGTTGAATTTTATATAGTTCATTAAAACAAGTCCTGTATATATATATATATATATATATATGCATATATATATAGTGTTAAAGTAGGAATTGGCTTAACACTTTACATGCATATTTACTGGGATATGATAGAATCACAATATGTGTGGATGTTATGGGTTAACTTCTAGAACTTTGATGATGAACTCTTCTTATGTATTTCAAAATGATTCGATTTTTTAGTTGAATTTTGTTACAATTTCGAGAATGTAATTTGATAGACTAGAAGTTGATTTAAGGGATACGTTTGGTAATACATTTTCGTTTAAGTTTTGGACGTTTACGTGAAGCTTCATTTTAAGCGACGCCACTATAATTAACCTACTGAACACTTATGATCCCGATGTTTTCTAACTTATTACTACCATCTAACTGGAGGAAAAATAATTAATGTATAAAAAATTACTTCTTATCAGATAGGGACGTTTGTTAGGAAGCTTTCTTGGAGGTTTATTCGAAACGATTGTTCCATTGAGTAATTAGTTAGTGTAATTGGTCGTGAAGCTTAAACATCGGGCATAATAATTGTGGAAGAATAATACAGACACGGGATCCTACATATGCTCTTAAAAATATAATGAAGGAATATACAGAAATAATTAAAGCAGCAAGTTAAGAAAATTAAAGTAAAAAAGGGTGTAAAAAAAAGGAATGGTACGTTATGACATCATCATAAATACGCCTTGTGAATACCTTTTATTTCACACATAGAGCTGATAATTTTACGAAATAGTACTTGACACTTTTATTTGCTAGGTATCACAAATCGACATATTTTATAAAGTTGCTTCATGCACTCACTAGAAAACCAAAAGTAACAGGTTTCACCGTCAAAGAGGTTTTGAACAATAGGGTTTGGTAGCGTTGTAGATGAGAATTTGACAGAAGAATGGTAAGAGTTGAAAATTAAAACATAAACTACGTTATGAATCATTACGGTCACTAAATTATACAGTAAATATAAAGAATCTATCACATGACATTTTATACTTACCCATTAGGTAACCCAAAAGAAACTGAACCCAAAATAAATTGTAACTCAACAATTAGTTGAGAAATACATTGCTTACACAACCACAATTAGGCAAACAGAGTTATCATAATCACAACTTTCTTTCACAGCCTCTGAGAATTCCTGCTAGGTTACAAAAGTAACAGCCTATCCAGTTATTTTAACTTTTAATTTTCTAAATTTAGAATAAAGTATTTATAAAACAGATACTGTATGACTGTGAGCGACAAAATATTAGTGACCTAACTGATGGTAATACTTCTGGGTAATATACTAATTAAAGTTATATACATGTGGTAAAAATATGACGTGTTAGGTATGTTGTGAAAGATGTAATGTGTGTTTTACTATTCAGATAATAAAATGATTATTTGTGCTAATATTAAACAAATATAGGTATTCACTCATTTATTTATATTTTTTTTTAAATTTTTCGTGAAAGATATATTCAATTATTCTTTGGATTTCAATAATTAATTACTTTTCAATATTTTCTTGTTCTCAAAACAAATTATTTTTGACACTTCACTGACAATTATTTTCGAAATTCAAACTAAAAAACATTCTCTGTAAGATTCTTAACAATAGTATCTTATCGTTTAATGGGCAGTAATAAATCAGGATTATTTGGTGAGTCGTTACGATATAGTATTTTATTTCTGTCTTTATGAGTGTTTTTTTTCCTTTTTGGTTTTTTTTGTATTTGTTTCTTTAATAGTCTGACTACCATAGACCCCACATATACATTTGCTATAGGAATACATTTGATGGTTTTTAATTCCTCTTAGAAATCGTCCGCTTCCATTGGTGTTGTTATCAGTTTATGGACGAAACTGTTATAAGCTGCCATTTTATGGCAGGTGGGATGATGAGAATCGAATTGTAGTTACATCTGTAGTAGTAGGTTTCCTGTATATTTTGTATTTAAATTTATTTACTTGTTTTCCTATTGGTATATCTAAAAAGTTGAGTTTATTCTCTATCTGGGTTTTAAGGGTGAACTGTAATGTTTTACTAATGCTATTTATGTATGATTTAAGGTTATCTATCTGGCGAAGGGATACATTGTATAAGAAGAATGTTTCATCAACATATCTTTTGTAATATATTATTTGGTCGTGAAATTTATTTTTATTTGACAATAAATTTTTTAAATAAATATTCAAAATGGTTCGAATATATATCCGCCAATTGTCCAGAAAGTGTAGAGCCAGTCCATCATTCTGGATAAAATATTTTTATTTAAATAAAACTTCTAATATGATAATCATTTCGGCAATGGCTGTAGAACGTAGTATATTTGTTTTTGTTATAATATCACGTAATATGGCTATTGTTTCATCGAATGGAACATTGGTGTAAAGGTTGACAACATCGCAAGAAGCTATCTTGTAATTAGGTAATATTTTTATGTTATCTATTTGGGTAATGAAATCAACACTATTGCTTATGCTGTGGTTATTTTTGATTAAAATGCTGTTTTTTTTATTATGTCAGCTAGTTTTTTAGCAATTTTATATCATGGGGATCTGGTGAATTTATTAAAGGACTAATCGTTGTATTTGATTTATGGATTTTGGCAAGCCTTTGAAGTCAGGTGTTTTGTGAAGTAATATTTATTCTACCTTATGTATATTTCAACAGTACTGTTATCATTTTCAGAGGTACAATATGCACTAAACTTAAATCAAGTCAAGTGTGACTAGGCCAACTGTGATTGGCCGACTGGATAAGGTTTTGAGGGATTTTCTTTAATTTAATGGAGTAAAATTTAAAATCATAGTATGAAAAATATAAAAATAAACTATATAAATGAATTGGCTAATGATTATGGTTAATACTAATGAAATAAAAATAAAACTTCCTTAACTAATGGTGTGAAATATAATATCTTGGCTATAACAAGGAGAACATCAAGGAACTAGGAATAGGCCTTTTATCCTCATTGAACAACAAATTATCTTCAGTTTTAGAAATGTTAACACTTTCAAAGTTATCTAACAATCTGTTACTTTCTTTCAATTTTACATTCAAACCCAAACCATGCATATAGAGATTTCATGTTCAGCTACACTAGATATTTTTGTCTTGTTATACTTGATATGTGCCACATGTTCTTTGAACCTAGTTTCTATCTTTCTCCTTGTTTGACCTAGATAAAATTACATTCACCTATTAAAATATATCATTTAAAAATATAATTATTCTATCTTTTAATAACTTTGCATTATCTTACCACCTTAAATATATACTGTTTAACTATTTGTAGCTAATTATCTATCACCCACCAAAACAGAATAAGAAAAAAATATAGTCAATAACTCGGTTATCTTTTAAATAAAAATAAAATAAAAACTGTTTTGTTTTGTTAAAAAATGAGTTTTGTTTTGTGTCTTGAAAATATTTTGTCAAGTTAGCGGTGTTTGAGATATTTGATATTAAAATTTTTAAACAACCGTCATTTTAAAAATATATGAAAGTTGTTTTAGTTTTTAGTACATATGTAAAAGATGTTATACCAAATATGTATACAAAATTTGAGTTCAATATATTTCACATATAAAAATATATTAGGTATTTTGTTAAAAAAAGAAAGAAAAAAATGGGTAACTGGAAAGCGAAGGATTTGTCTTTTTTTCACGAGTGGAACACGTCCTAAAAGTTTCTCCGTTTCTTCCTGACTCACTCTGTATAGGAAAACAACAAATGGACATTTATTTCGTATGTAAATAAATAGAATAATATAAAATATACTGAAATATTCTAGATACATAAATTGTCTTTAGAATTTGAAAATGCATATTATCCTTGGAAAGAAAGATGTTAAAGTAAAAGTAGAACTATACAGAAATATATATAAATGAAATAAAAACGTAATAAGTAATAATTAAAAAAAAACCATAATAGATTTTCATGTAAGTATGAATGCGTGTGCAAAAATGTTATAAACTTGATGTAAAGCATATCATGTTTTAAACTTTCACATAAGTAAGGAATAAATTAAAAAATTCAAATTTATATCTGTAATAATTATCCCTTATTAAATTAGTAAATACCTCAAACACAGCCAAGCTAGAAATATTAATTTTATGGACTTCTTATTTTCAAAGGTGATGAAATCATAAAAGTTCATATGAACCAAAAATAACCTTACAAAGAAACACCAAAGTCTTACACAATATAAAAGGGTTAAAACGTTATTTATTAGAATGTAAGAATACCTACCATCCTTTACTACTACCCTCTAGTAATTATTCAATCAAAGGAAAAAGAAGGGAAACTATATTTACTTTTAAACCTCAAAATGTGTGAATGTTATATTCTTATACGAATTGTACTGTTTATTATCCCAAATACAAAATAATCCACACAAGCATGAAAAAGTGTAGATAGTATTAAATTTCTTTTAAAAATTTTAGTTAGTAGGTATTTATTATATGTGTATAGTTGGCATTAATGTATTCAAATTCGTGTGTGCGAAAGGCTGTCACTTCGAGGCTCTAAAAAACATTGACGTGATAAACCTTTCTTCGTGGCAGTGGTAGTTTAAGGACTCTGAAAGTATATTATATGAATTTGGTTGTTCTAACATAAAAATTGTGGATTTTGGAAAATTAATTTTTGAGAAAATTACAAACACGTACAACATACTTAAGCAGTATGATTCAAAAATGGAAATTAATGCTCTTATAAAGAAGAACAAGATTCTTGTGTCAGAATTTAAAAAAAATACTGTAGTGGACATCCTACATGATTTTTAGTGTTGGACAAAGGAAATTTGGTAACGAACAAGCAAAGATTTGTACAAGACGTACTTCGCAAGACGTATTTGACGTATTAGGGAGGCGGTCCTTTGTGCCAAACGCTATTATATTAGAAATAAATATTAGTATAATTAAAAACGAATAATTATTGGACGAATTAAGTAAAGTAGTCTTAAAGTGCAATATACTAATATATCATACGTTCTAGAGATGCTACGCTTTTCGCTCGTGTGTTAAATATGCGTAAAGACAAGAACAAGAAAAGTTCCCAAAGGGAAATAATCGGTACTAGAAATGGGAGTCTTTATACGAGGTTCTTCAGTTTAAAAAAATTGTACATAGTGTCAAAGGAATCTATGCCGGTCGGTAATATTATCTGAACTTAAAACTAAAGTGACGTAGGTAATGCATAATAAGAAATAATAATACCGCCTGGACAGTTCAGTGAACCACAGTTAAATTATTAAATCCAGGATCAACTGCTTAACGTCACCAAACCGAGGAGCACCAAATTAACCAACAACAGTACTGGTTTGACTTTTAGAATTTCCATTTTGTAGATCAAATTGCCGTATAGTGAGTGTTTAAACAATTTTAGAATACTAATTAATATCAGTATCTTTCTGGGTTTAGTTTTATTTGTAGATTGTTAAGAATACAATGAATGGAAAAATAAAATTTCATTAAATTTTAAATATTTGTCATTTCATATTAAATTTTGTGTTTTAAAGTTTATTTCATGCAAGGTTAAATAATTTGAAACTATATGTAAAGAAATAACAGTAATACAATTTTATAAAAGGAATATTACCAAGAAATTATTTTGTATATGTTCTTTCTGCATAGGTTAAGTTTATATTATGTTACGTTAGTGTCTTTATTATTATTATTTTTATTTTTAGTTATTTATTTGATGATGTATATTGGAGGGCAAGTACTGAAGTGTGTATATTATTATTTTGTATAGTTCATGTTTTTTGAAATCCAACTTTTGAGTTAGATGATATTATACATTTGAATATTTTGTTTTGAAATAGTGTCTGGTATTTTTCTTACAATTCCATATCACTTTAGTTGGATAATATAAAGGGAATTCTTATAAATATAAGTACGAGGCAAATAATACTGTTATTGGTTTATTTCAATGGATATTACATAATATACCTGAAAAAATGTATTTTATATTTTACATTACATTTTCTCTGTGGTCATCACTAAGTTATTAAAAGCATTCGGGTAAATATAATAACTGAATGTTTTATATACAATATGGGGAGGGGGGGTTCCAGCTGTTTTGGGAAACCTCAACTACTGAAGGGAACAATACAGCCTAGGCCAGACAAATGTTCGTACATAGGAAGCCTAATACTTTAAGTAGGTTGTATAGTTCTGTTTTTTGTCTTTGTAACACCACACACACATATATATATATATTTCAACGCACCGTAGGTATGTGTCCTTTAGGTTTAACCAAAAACCTAACCCTTTTAGGTATATATATATATATTATAACAAATTTAAACTTGGACACATTTATTATTTAACTTTCTTAAATTATTTATAACATTGAGTTTTAAAATCTTTTACAATGTAAAATCAATTATTGTCCAAATCTGATGCACTTTATACTTATACACTAACGTCTTAACCTACTACTTATTCTAAGTACATAGTTAAAATAAAACTCTAATTCTACCATGTCTTAACCTAAATAAAGAAATAAGAGTGCATCATATTTTAACTTTTAATTTTTTTACTTTTATTTTATTATTATAAAATGCTCCGGCTAACTGAAATGTATTATTTTATTAATTTTTATTTATTTTCTCTTTACGGGTTCGTGAGGTTCTTTGGTGTCTATAATTTACATATAAAATAGAATTTGGTGGTAGTTTATTTAATTGAGATTGTCTATTAATGTTTACTTATCGCTTTGAAGTTGTTCACTGCTCCGATGTTCCTGGTTCCGAGCACGTGGTTCCCGTGTAGACTGCTAGTAGATGGATCGATTTGCCTTGATCTTTTCTACGAATCTTCTTTTCTTCTTACACTTATTTCTCACTCACGTTCGTGACGACGATTACTTTAGTTTATTGTATTAATATTCTTGTTCAAACACTTTTATAACGACGCAAATTTCTCACTCACTTTTATGACGACGATTATCTTTTAAACTTATAACGACGATTATCTTTTAAACTATTCTTCGGAGATTATTATTAATACTTTTACAAAAAAAAACGACGCAGATACTATTTTATTTTGACGTTTGTTCTCGGCTAAATCTTTCACAACGATCTTCTTTTCTACTAAAAAACACTTTAACACTCTTTAACATTACCTAACCAAGTATGTAACATGACCAACCTGGCCTTTAAGAGGGAAAACCTAAGCTCCAATAGACAATAAACAATTTTTATTATGTTCTATATTCTCGTGAAGCCTCTTCCGTAAAACAATGCGCATGCCGTCCACTGTATCAGCGCTTCAGCCTCTAATCAAAACATCGAACGAAAGCTCTGACTTTCTATATACGTCTACTTATATAAATAATTCACCCAACACAAATTAATTACGTTATGTGATAAATGTAAAAGGTGTCAATGAGAAAAACATATCTATACCGCTAACTGAATTTTGACACTCATAAAAAAAATCTTCTCGATGTAGAGCAACGTTAACAGGTAAATGATGCACTAAGTTCACTTTAAAATATCTCTAAACTTTATAATAAAAAATATATAAGCTGTTTGAGTTTAATGTATTTAAACAAGTTATTAGATGCTGTGGTCTATGTATGAGGTGGTTACTACTGATCTTATTGTCCTAAGGAAATTTGTTAATTTTTTTGTTTGAAAAAGCCTTTTTTAGATTTTGTTTTGTTTTTTTGTTAGGAAGTTTGTTTTAGTTATATTTTATTACATTCTATCAATTTATAATTATTATTGTTATTCTTTTTGAATGATCGTTTGTATTTCAAATGAGTAAGAATCAAATCTAATTTTTTTAAAATTTAAGTGAAAGTGTAGTTAAAGTTATTAATTTTGTTTAAGAAAGTTATGCAAATGTTACTAAGTTATGAGTAAGTAATCTTTAATATCCAAGAGAGGGTAAAAAATATTTAGTTTCATAAATATTGCTCAAATGTTTTGTGAGAAATATCTGCTCTGAGTTTTCTAATGTCCACGCATTGAGAAATTTTTACAACCAAACCGAGATATTTAATTCTCAACCATGCTCTGGTACCAGAAATATATATGGTGTTTGTTCTCTGAAAGTAAATCTTGTTTTCTGAGATAAAACGATAACTGGACGCCCAAGGGAATCGTGTTAAAGAAATTAAGGGTGGGAGAGCCCATATATCAGATTGAAAATAATCCAAGAACTCACCCTCTTTCAGATGTTCACTTGAAAATGAATTCGACACTGAAGTAATACGAAATTAAACTTATCCTAAAGAGACATTGATTTATATATACACAATTCATACAAACAATTATGAAAAGGTTAAATAAAAAAATAGGTATGAAATATAAAGCTTTGGTTTGATAACAATTATATGATACTAAATAGGCCTAGTCATGACAAAAGAAATTTTCAATACAATTCCCTTTTTTTTTTTTTTTTTTTTTTTTTTTTTTTTAAGATATGTAAGAAAAACCCTAATACCAATTATACATTAGAAGACAATATAAAATTAGTATATATATATATTTTAATATCAAAGTTATAATTTATTTATTAGTTATGAATTTTCAAAGGGTTGGCCCCTTTTTGGACCGGAAGCTGAAATTTTTGCTTTAATATCTCCCTTTAATTTAAATATAGATTTTATTTGGCCAAGAAAAAAGGTTTTATTTCAAAATTTTCTAATCCCTGAAATGTGAAGATCGTACTGCATACAATGTATAGAATGGTACTGCATATAAGAAGTGAATTAATCTTATTGTTTACTATGACAAAGAAATAATTACTTTTGAACTCCATAAATGGTTTATATCGAAGAAATTATAAAAATGTACTTATAAAATAGAATACTCAAATTTAATATGTTAATTATTTATTATTCCTAATAAACTGAATAATATATAAGCTTAGCCTTACTTGATTGTTAAATTATTTTAATTTTAATATCCTTTATTTTCTTTGTATTTTGTTTTCTTAATACATAACAAGTTTAGACATTTTTTCTTTCTTTTTAATTATTTTTGTATGTTTTGAATCAAACAATGTCAATAAACAAACACAAACACAAAACACATCACAAATATACGTGCACGATAAAAATCAAATTTACAATCACATTTAAAAATTGTTGTTTCTGAATATTTAAAGAAAGTTCTGATAATTCAAGAATTAGTAAATTGTAATTAAATGTAATATTCAAGAAGTTAATTTTGTGATTCAACTTAACTTTTAGTACGTATCACTACAGAAAGAAAAACATAGATCTATGATGAAGAATATTTTATTCCATGGTTTTGTCTTATAACAATTATCTTAATTTTATGAGGAAGCTAAATGTCACAGATTTGTTTACAGAGGAGTACTGAAGTAAGAGATCAGGACTGCATGTAGTGAGTTGGTAGGAACATGAAATTCACGAATTTCAGCTTGACTACATAAGTGAGCTGAGGTCGGATGAGGTCGTAAATTAACCACGCCTGACATATTTTACAATCCGTATAGGACTTAATAGTGTTTATTAATTCATCACAAGGAAGTTGTATTGCACCGAGTTGGTCTGTCCAAAGTTGCTGCATTCCATAGCGCATCATGCAACTGGAACTTGTTAAACTATATTTCTATGTCTCAAAGATATAATTATTTAAACTTTAATCTGTTTTAATTAAATAAATTTTAAATATCATAAAATATATTCATAGTTTTAAATAAATGTATTTACAAAGTAATGATACGTGTAAATGCACAATTGAAACTTTGAGGTCAAAACAACCACACAAGTATAGAGTGTTAAAATGATCATTACAACATTTTCATTTGTTTCCTTCAATTTACAAACGAAACTGTATTATGACTTAAACGGATAATTGAAATTTAAATGTTTATACTTTAGTGTTTTGTACCTAAATTTAAAAAAATTAAATTTTATGTTAAGGATATGACCTAATTTTCTTCCTAATCGTTTGAAAATACTTGAGATTTAGACAAATAATTGTTGATTTTAAATTATGGATTTTATTAAGTGAAGTTTAACCTTGTATTGTATTGTTAAATATTTGCCTCTATTTCCACCCTCATACTCTATTGAGAAGTCAGATTTCAACAATTGTTTTTTGACACTTTAATATCAAATTTTTTAATCATAATTTATGATTTCCTTAACTAAACTAAAATATCTGGATATTATTCAGATACTAATACTAACGTAACAAAATTTTTAGATATCATTGAGAGAGAGAGAGAGAGAGAGAGAGAGAGAGAGAGAGAGAGAGAGAGCATGCTCGGTTATGTTGGAGAGAGCCAGTGCGCTGAGCGTAGCGACACGCAACGGATGTTGTTTACTCCACGTACCTGTAGCATAGCCAAGTGCACGTCTTGTTAACTGTTTATGTTTAAGTTGTGCGGACATGACTATATAGGATTTATGTCCTGTATATATTTATTTTGCTTTGGATATATTTGTTTTATTTCTTAATAACAACGCTATAATGAGTTGAAATATATTTAAATATTTCAAATGTTTTTTGTCTTAGAAATAAGTCGAAACTATTATATTGGTATAATTTATAATTTGCCTTAAAATTACAATATTTTATTAATCATCAATAATTTTTATTAGTTTCAGTAATTATTAGTGTTTAATAATAATTGACATTAAATGTAAATAATATGCCATAATGGTTATTAATATTTTTTAAATCTTTTTTAATAATGAACAAAAAAATATTGGTGGATTTGTATTATTAAATTTTATTAACAGTTTAAAATTTGATTTATAAGCAAAATTTATAAAGTTGTTATTTATTTGAACGGGTTTAAACGTATAATAATCAAGAGAAGTTTATATAGTACCAATAATTTTGTTCACTTTTTCTTTTTATTTCACGAAATTTACATAAGACTTCTATTTTTTAAATTTGAGAACTCAAGAAAATCATTACTTTTGTAATAAAATAATGATTATAGATAAATAGAACATATTAATAAGTTCAAAGTGAACAATAGTGACAATACTTAATTATGATAAAAACTATATACAATTTGAATATGACATTAATTATATTTTCCCACAATAACAAATAAATACGTAACATATCAAGACAAATAGTTTATCTTAAAAAAACTTTTCATTTTTTTTTTGTTACAATTCTTCTAAATAATATTTGTTCGTTTAATTATGTAATAAATTCAGTTTTACTTAATTTTTTGTTCTGTAATCAAACACTAATTATTGTATTTGAGAAAATAGACAAAGTAAAAGTTATGACTCAATATTTGTGTGGCTAACACTTATATATTAAGTGGGTGAACAAACTAATATTAAATAATTGTGAGAATTGAAACAAAACTAATTACATAATTATTTTAAGTATCAAATACACAATCTAGAAATATTTTTCACTTGTAATTATTATTTAATTTATAATAATAGCTTGGAAACAAAATTATAAGCAATAAAATCAATAAATTAATAAAAATTATTATTATAAATTTCATTTAAAAGGGTGTTATTTAAAGAGATGTTTGGTTATTTTAGATTTTTGTGCTATACGTTTTTGTAAATAGTAAATCCAACAAATGACTTCAAATATTTTTTAATAACAGTTTTTTATATTATGAGTTTGTACTAAATACTTGGGCAGCCAAGTTTGAACTATGTGTTCTAACATGAATGTCTTATATGTGTTACTTATAAAATCGAACCATAAATAAAAATGCCGTTCATTTTTAACGCAATGGAGAAAATAACGTTCATTTAGCGCCAACCACTAATTAAATCCAACTATTTAAGTTATATGGACCAAATTCTAATATCTTGGATCATTAACAATACAAAAAAGTAAAATTTAAGTCGACAAAAGTTGTTATTATTACGATATTGAATTAAAATCATTTTTCCTTATTTACCTATTATTTTTTATCACAATTTCAATGATTTCTAATTAAACCACAATAATTTTGCAGGGCAGTCTTCTTACATGTAAATTTAAAACCAATTTTCAAGTAGACCATTTGAGATAAAGCGCCAATGAGACGGACAGATAGATAGACAGGCATGATTCAGAATATTGTTTAAGTATGTTTCTAGAAGCTTAAAAAGTCAAGAATGTCTATGTTTAGCTCACCTTATTTATTAATGTAAGGTTACAGCAAGTGAATAAATCAATCCATAATATTTGTTTTTATTTCGTTCTAAACAATATGTTAGGAATTAAAACTATTTATGTATTCAATGTATCATTTTAGGCATTAGTTTAAAAGGCATTTTATTAACTTAAAGTATTTCCACCCCATCACTGACAGATAAATATATCATAAAAACATGATCAACTAGTGTCTATTATAACATAATAAGCGCCTAACTTTGCTATGTTATTTTAATTTACTTTTTTTAAAAGCCACACGTTGTGCGACCAAATATAAGAATGAAGTTGTTATCTTTCAATTATTTTAAACTCTACTAAAAAGAACAATTTATAATTAATTATGAACTCATTAACAAACAACGTTTACCTGGATAAAAATCTTTCTTTTAATTTATCCTTGAATAAATTACTACAAAAACAATGAACATGTACAA
This sequence comes from Aphrophora alni, assembly GCA_963513935.1. Classification (NCBI taxonomy): domain Eukaryota; kingdom Metazoa; phylum Arthropoda; class Insecta; order Hemiptera; family Aphrophoridae; genus Aphrophora; species Aphrophora alni. The sequence goes on from OY740767.1 coordinate 100,614,497, forward strand.
GAAATATCAATTCTTACTTAACTAAAACTCATTTATTCCTCATTCATGCCTTAATTTTAATTAATTCATTTATAATAGACATTTAAAATACAAAAATTACTTTATTTCTAACTTTAGTTAGAACTTGAATCTGCAAATTATTAGGTCCCTTTGATTTTAATATATTTCTTTACAATTTTAATTATGACTTTACTTTATATTAACATTTATTATCTTTTTAATCTCGGCTAGCTCAGTTTTTACATTTATTTAAACAACAAAATCTCTTAACCTCGGGTCATAGGTCTTTTAATGGCTCAATTGAAAATGAAATAGAAATTAAAATGAATTTAATAATTAACAATATGTTTGGTACTTATCAATTTGCTGGTCCTTCTGATCGGTCGATTTGCACTTTTCCACTACACATAAACTTTAATTTACTCTTTTATTTAAAAAAAAACACCACACTGCTCAAAACACTTTCTTCTTTGGTGATAACGCTTTCTCTCCCTCCCTGAGGTTGTTCCAATTTTCAGCTTCTTTCTGCGATGATTGAAATCCTTTGGCTCTGGTGAATTTAAACTTCTTTTCTCGATCTGCTTTTTAAAGAAAACTCCACAAAACTTCTAATCTGTACTTCCAATTATTACTTAAATCTTCCTTTCCTTTGACTCTACTTTAAATTAAAACTTATCAAAACTTTTCAATAAACAAAGAGACTTCTTGTCTCTTTATTTGCTGTTAAACAATTCTATGGAACACAGAGCAGACTATCTGTGCCCCACAACCTTACGTCTCGGCGACCCTTGTAAGACTCCCAAAGAACTTAATTTTTTAAGACTCCTTCTCTCGAACACTGGTTTTCGCGCCCTGTTCGCTGATTCGTGGATTTTCACTAACTTTCTCTACATGTGTTCTTTCTCGATTTCTAGTGGTTGTTTTTAAATCTTTCCGTTGTGTTTTTAAGCTTGAGAACGTCTTCGATTGGCCGACCTACTTTCTCCTTGCGTTTTGTGTTTTTTCTGAAGTACCGTTAGGCTTTCTACTTGTATACCGTTAAGACGCTGGCTTTCCCTTGATTTCTCTTTTTAGTAAAAAAAAACTCTCCGCTACCCCAAGAATTCCGTTACTGTTCCAGATGTGTTTGCTTCAAGGTTGTTGTAATCCTAGTTCTATTGTAATCTAACACGTACATTTTTTAACTGCAGGCGACAGCTGCTTCTCCCTTCATTTAATTAACATTGTTCTATTTTTCCATATTTATTATTTTAGATAAGTTATTTTATGTAATTTATTATTAGATGTCATGATTGCGATGTTTTATTTAAGTGAGATCATGATATCGTTACACTATAATAACACACTAATCCATACTGCAGAACAATATTTCTGCCATGTCTTAAACAACATAGTTGCTACTTCGTTATGTATTTTAACAAAATGATTTTTATTTTCTATTTTTATACAACTTTCGAAATTATATAAGTTTGATTTAAAAAAAGGATTTTTACAACATCATTATAAAGTTATTTAATTGAAAACTAAGTTATGACATGATGATAATTATTTTAATATGATTCTGATACTGATTTTACATATTTATGTAAAATGTACACTGTTTCATAAAGTTAATTTTAAAGACTTACAGTATATACCTTTCTGATGTAAAGTATGAACTGAAATCTGAGTAGATGCCATATAACCACACTGAATTTTATGTTGTGAATACTTAGGTCTTTTGTAAAGCGATAACATTTATAATGTTCAATAAACTTAAACATAGTTTTTAAAATAGAAATTACAATAAATTGGCGGAATTTCAGTAAAACAATAAACTTAGATCTCAACAACGGAATACCATTTACTGACTTAAGATATTTTCGTAATATTATTCCATAAAAAAGTCAAATATTAAATAGTTTATAACATTTTAGATTTATAGACAGTTATAACTTTTTATAAATGTCTTGCTTATTCATTCATCGAATGACAAATAGTTATAATCCATGTTAAAATATAAAATTTGTTAGTTATTTTACTTTTCATGTTACTTCAATAAATCCATATTGACAAATGAACTTACTAAATTAAAATATAAAAGTTGTTAGTTATTTTACTTTTTATGTTACTTCAGTAAATCCATATTGACAAATGAACTTACTAAAATAAAATACAAAATTTGTTAGTTATTTTACTTTTTATCTTACTTAAATAAATTCGTTTTGATAAATGAACTTACTAAATTAAAATAAAAATGTGTTAGTTATTTTACTTTTCATGTTACTTCAACAAATCCGTATTGACAAATGAACAAGCTTTTTGATTAGCTTATTGTAAAACAATACAATAAATATTCATACAACGTTTCACTAAACCAAAAACCAAGGAAAAATAACATTAATTTTTTATTACTGTAAATAGTTCTTAACATTACATATACGGGAAAAAAATATTTATAATTTTAATAGATGTTGAAATGAGTCTTTGAGCCATGTTCTCTTCGTAATCATAAATCGTATTTGAAATAATTATTAAGCTTCATTTCCGTTTTTCACTGGTTGTTTTTTTAATATTGTTCAGGCTTTTTGGTCATTATCCATTGTATGTGTTTTGCCAGTATTAATCGTATTATTTTTTACTTCCAATATTGCATACACATTTAGGTAAATCAAATTCATATTTCGCCAAATTTTGAACCGATTTCGCGAAAGATGGTTTTTTATAATAGAACTCAGGCCGATTTTTAATTTCTTTTTACCAATAAATCTTAAATTTTTTTTTTTTTGGAGGAGGCGTTAAATTCGTTATGTTCAGGTTATTAAGAAAAAAAATGACTAAAAATTGTTAGAATAAATTTGAGGAAAATAATAATAATAATTTTTAGTTTTAATATAACTAGCCTACTAATGCACAGAAATTTTGAGTTCTAGAAAAAATTAAAGTAATGCTTTGAGATAGATCTAAAATATGGTTACGTAACAAATTTGATCAAAATCGTACAACACCGAACACAAAAATTAAAAACAAGTTTCTGTCTTAGTTAATATCAAAACTAATATTTTAGCTTAGCAATATTTGACTCATCACAAAAATTACTTTTACTTAATTAAAAGCGTTTCAACGACAAAGTCGCCATCCATAGTGATACATGTGCTACATTAACTACACTATTACTTACTACTATACTAACTATAAATACTGTGTATCACTGAGGATGGCAACTTTGTGGTTGAAACGTGTTTGATTTTGTAAACGTAAATTTTGTGAGATCTTGTGTTCGAGATTTATTCTATTTCTGAAGTATTTTTATACAATTTGTTTTATTAAAAATAAAGCTATATTTTGTCGCAAATATTACTCGTATTTATGTAAACTTTTACTTTAATATTATTAATATGATTAAGACAAAAATAATGTTTGAAATACAAAAATGTTGTTTCTTTTGAAACTAAAAATACTTAGTGTTGTGTTGTGTTTAACTCCAATAGTAAGAACCATATTTGTGATCATGAACTAAAAATATAAAAATGAGTGAAATAGATCTGATAACGCTGTACAACTGTACTGCATTGCTTTTGGAAAAGGTCCCTTTTTACAATACAACTTCTATTTGGTCAGTGAATCGTAGTCAAGTCCTTGGTGTTGTGAAATCAATCCTTGATGATCAAGATAGTGTGACCACCAGTGACCAGAAAGTAATCTTGAGGGGTTTCTTGTCTGAATGTTTGTTACCTCAACCTCATAAGCCTCATGATCTTATATGGTGGCAGAAAACTTTCTGGACTCTTATCTTTGCCGCAATGCTCATTGTAGCTACAGGAGGGAACGCTATTGTTATGTGGATAATATTGGGTGAGCTTGTAGAATAATAAAAGTCACTGTTTATTCCATTATTTCGATATAATATGTTTGTGAAAATCAGGCATAATATAAATGTTATTTATTTATCATTTTATGTATAATTTTACATTTGGGTTTTAAAATTGTGAATTTTAAAACTGTCTAGATAAAAGTCCAAGTCACAAACGTTTCCGTATTTATGTAAACTTTTACTTTAATATTATTAATATGATTAAGACAAAAATAATGTTTGAAATACAAAAATGTTGTTTCTTTTGAAACTAAAAATACTTAGTGTTGTGTTGTGTTTAACTCCAATAGTAAGAACCATATTTGTGATCATGAACTAAAAATATAAAAATGAGTGAAATAGATCTGATAACGCTGTACAACTGTACTGCATTGCTTTTGGAAAAGGTCCCTTTTTACAATACAACTTCTATTTGGTCAGTGAATCGTAGTCAAGTCCTTGGTGTTGTGAAATCAATCCTTGATGATCAAGATAGTGTGACCACCAGTGACCAGAAAGTAATCTTGAGGGGTTTCTTGTCTGAATGTTTGTTACCTCAACCTCATAAGCCTCATGATCTTATATGGTGGCAGAAAACTTTCTGGACTCTTATCTTTGCCGCAATGCTCATTGTAGCTACAGGAGGGAACGCTATTGTTATGTGAATAATATTGGGTGAGCTTGTAGAATAATAAAAGTCACTGTTTATTCCATTATTTCGATATAATATGTTTGTGAAAATCAGGCATAATATAAATGTTATTTATTTATCATTTTATGTATAATTTTACATTTGGGTTTTAAAATTGTGAATTTTAAAACTGTCTAGATAAAAGTCCAAGTCACAAACGTTTCCTTTATAAACCAAATAGAAATCATGTATATATATATATATGTGTGTATATTTATGGTCAAACTTTATATATATATATAAAGTTTGACCATAAATGAAGGATATACAAGGGTAAATCTTCAGGAAATGATGGTAACTGTAGAAAAAAATCGTTTAAACTTAACTGCGAAAAGTTTTGTATTTCCTATGTTGTTAAGATCATGTTTGTATATCTTTTGTGTGTTTATTTGTTTTTGTTGTTTTTGAAAGCGAATGAGATATTGAGTTCAGATTTGACATAAGCATTTTTTAAATAACCTAAACATATATAATTAATTAATGAATTAAATAAACATAATAATGAATCTCTCATTGTGGTCGTTTAGAATTTAAAGTTTTCTCTTGACTTCTTATTTAAATATAATGTTTAATAATATTGGGATTTAAAATTGTAAAGGATTGGCATTTTGAAAATATATAAAATCAAACTTTGGTTTTTCATAAACTGGTACATATTAATATTTATGTGATTTAATTATGTATTTAAATACTTTTGTTTAAATGTATTTTTTGTTTGTGTGTGTGTGTGTGTGTGTGTGTGTTTGTTGAGACGGTTTGGGAAAAGCCAAAAGTCTCAAGTGAACTTAAAACAGTTTAAATTCCCGCGATAAAGCCATGTAGATGGGGGACGAGGAGGAACGATGACGTCACGGCAACAGGTGCTGAACACTGCATGTTGATTCGTGAAAAGTCGCTCTGCCTTATTTCTTATTTTATTAAAATACTAAATTATTAAAATAAATAAATGTTTAGTACAATAAACCGATTAATAATATCGAAAAATAAATTTAAAAGCAATTAAAACAAAAAAGTTATTCAAGTTTTTATAGGGGCTCAAAAACCTAAAATTTGGAAAAAACTTAAATTCAAAATTCAAAAAACGTAGAGTCATAACTCAAAGGGGAATTAACAATAATCATAAATAAAAAATATGAATTAATAATAATTAACCGGTGAAAATGGACTTAGAAAGTCATTCTTGGGGAGTTTTTTGGAATTTTTGAGTTGAAGGGGGGATTATTTAAAAAATAATAATAAGTACTATTGTAGAGACCACAATAGGGCACAATAATATGTACTTAGAATCAAATTTGAGAATAAAATAAGGGAGATATAATAATTACAAAACGTAAAACTTTAAAGCCCAAAAGCGGTTAAATAAAAAGTTAAAGGGGTAAAATAACATTGTAATTATAGATATCTAGTATGTAAAATTGTAAAACATCAAAGCAGAAGTAATAATATATAATGGGGGGGGGGGGGTTTATGAACAAAAACTCATACGGTAAAAACTTTGGGACTTCAAGGACGTATAACTCGAGAACCAAACGAGTTATGTGAAAAGTACAAACAGAGTTTTTCGTCGTACTAGAAGAGGAACAAGATTTCGTCAAAAGAATTTTGAGAAAGGACTTATCTCAAAATTTGAAAAGAAGAAAAATAGAATTTCGGGAAAAGGGCGATAACTCGCGAACGAAGCGTAGTAGAGCGATGAATCAAGTTCCACAAGACCCACAAGATGGAGAGGAAGAAGAATCCGAAAGGAACTTTAAAATCGGTTCGAACGTTCGAAAGTTATAGCGAGTTGAACGAAAAAAAGACCAAAGTAGAAATTTTCATGCAAAAACATGAAAAGTGGCGCGCGCACCCTCAGTCGGAATCTAAAGTCTGAAACATCATATTACCAACTTGGATCACAGATAACGTTGAAGAATAAATACAATAAATTATTAATTAAAAGGTGTTTTAATTAATAATAAAGGAAGAAAACTATTCATTAGTCAAAAAATATGACTAATAAAATATATAGTGTAAATATTTCAGACCAAAAGGGCCTGAAAACACCTAATAAGAAGAAAATACCTTTTTCCCTAAAAGGGAGGAAAATTGGCTCCAGAAAGTGGATTAATTCCCACGGAAAGGGAGACCGTAATTTGTCTTTCGAAAGAAGGATACTTTTGATTTGGAATCGACGCGAAGTGGACGTTTCTTCTGCAACCGACTCTGAGCTGAGAGGAAAAGTCAACTGTCACTCTACTTAACTGGACTTAGAATAATTTCAACTCTAATCGAACTTCAAGGCAACTTAGAAGAATTCGAGACCAGCACTCAACTACATAGCAGCTTACAGACTCTGGATCGAAAACATCATATCAACATCAGCCTAATTATACAACAAATTCCAAATCTAACTAGAACTTCTAATAAAGTGTGAAGGTATCTTATACTTAAGGAATAATTCGCAAATATTAACTTCATTTCAAATATACAGTCATTAGGGGAATTATTAAAAATTAAATTCATTTTTATACCTCTGCTTTGGTGTTGAAAATAATTAATAATTAAATACGACTTTTTCAGTACAGGAAAAACTGATACATGATATTAAAATACGTTTTAAGAATAATTATAATAGTCGCGTTAGGTTTTAATATTTCTTTTAGTTCCATTGAATCCATGCAATATTTCATATGAGTAATCCGAGATTCTTCCATCTAGTTCAATGACTGCACAATATACAAACTAGATATTATAATGAAGGCTTTCCGGATCCATAAATCTTTCAATCATTGACGCAGTAAAGAACGAGTGTGACATTATTGGCTTTGACATTTATACAGTAGATAAAGGTTCATTTTAATTTTAACTATTTTTAATAATTAACATTTAAAAAATTTTTTTTTTAGAGTTTTAAAACTTCAACTGGATTTAAAGCCTACATAACGAAATAGTTGATATTATTTAAAAAAAAGCTGATTAGGGATTACAAAATTGGTATGATTTAAGAGCTTGATAGAGCATATTTTATTTTCGTATTATTAAAGTGTTTTTAGACAACTCTGTTGATTGGATTTAAAACAACGATAAGAAAGGTTCTTGATTTTTTTATAATAATTTATATTTATTGACAGTAATTCTGTAGCAATTGCATAAATTAGTTTAATTAAAGATGATATTTAAGAAAGGAATAAATAGATTACTAATGAATGTACCTACTGATAGAAAATAGTTTGTAGTATGTTATATTTATAGTATAAATAGTTATAGTAAATTGTTTATTTTAAATATTTTTTGTTGTAAGTTTGGCGATACTTCATAATGTATTTCTGTAAAAGGAAAAAGAAATTTGCTTATTCCTGTCCTTTATTGTAAAAAATTAGTTTTTATAATGTCTCCAAAAATCAATAAACAAATCCATTAATGATGGTTCTGATACAATATTAATTAAAATACTAGCATTCAAATAAAATGAAATGTTTTTTCACTACTATCTTGAAAAGCTTCTTTTGTACCAGTCTGTCCAAGTTAATTGTATTCTTATGGATAATAAACAAATAGTTTTCATGAAATGTAAATCAGTAATTTGATGGCAATTTTATGTGTATAAATGGTAATATTAAGTTGAGTTAAATATAGTATTGGATTTAACAATATTAAAAACCTACTAAGCGGGAAACTTATACGCCACGTTCTAACTTTTTTTTTAGACTTATACTATTATTATAACATAAAATGAAAAATACCGCAAAGTGCTTTAATAATATACTGTTAATCTAATAGTTAATAATCACTACTGTTTCACTAACAGTTTCAGAAAACAACTTTTTTTTAATAACCATGCATTCATATGTGAGTTAAAAATAGGTAATTTCAATTTATCTGTCAAGATTAAAAATATGTAATTTTCATTTTTTTTAAATAGTTTCGAATGTTATATATTGTGTTACGTATTTCGTTTAGCGGATATTTTCATAATAAAGGCAAATTTAAACAGTGTTACCAGAGATGAAGTCCGATCCAAGAATCAGAGGACACGACAACCTGTGTGCCACCAGAAAATCTATAATCCAACTGCAATGTTCCATTTTAAGATGTAGGACACAAGAAAAGGAAATGGGCAACCTTTCTCCAGAAGCCGTGACACAATCAGCCTTCACCTCGGTCATAGATTTAAACGCTTTGGTGTTTATTAATTTATTGAAAATGTCGTTTAATATTACGCATCTTACTGAACCGGAGTCCAGCAGAGCATTGACTTTAAATTGGCCAAAAGCGACTTCCACCAAAGGCAAAAACTGATCGGTCAGACCCCTAGACTTGAGGGAAATTTTTTTATTCGGATAGTTGCAGTCGGAAAGTTTGGAGGTGGAATAGGGCTGCCTGCGCCTAATCCCTAATGAGAAGAATTTACAACCCCAGATATAATGACCGGGAGTGTCACAATAATAACAAACTGGTTTTAAGACATTTTTAAATTTATTACAAAGGGTTGTCCTCATTTGATTTAACGATAATTTAAAATTTTGAAAAGAAAGCCTATCGCGTACGTGTCGATCGGGTTTATACTTAGATCCGCTGTGGTTGGTTTTACTTTGAAATGCGGGCTTGGAACTACCAACTAAACTCCAAACCTGCCCCCGTTTTTATGAAAGATGTTGCCCCCTTGAAAGTCGGTTCCGACACTCTGGGCTTCTATTCCTCGGCTGCCTGCAACTGTAACAAACTACAGGTGGTCTCGTGGCTCTAAAGTCTATGTTTCTAATTTTGGGTCTCGTTGATGGAGCCCTTTGAGTTGAGGACGATAGTACAACTCTTGGACTAAGGAAATTAACCTCTTAGTCGGAATGAAAAGACTTAAGGTCTCTTTATGAAAAGTATGGAAAGTCTGATGTCTTATCAGACTCGAATTCAAAGGTCCCTGAGCGTAAGGCATCAAGACATTATTAATATTCAAAGCTATATCAGGGTATGTTTTTACAATTTTTAAAGAAATTTTTATGAAATTTAATAATTTACTGAGGTCGAAACCATCTGTGTGAGGTAAGGTCTTAATGAGTAATTCCGCCGGGTGGCTCAACTTTCCATACAAGGAAACATAAGCACACTTTTGAGGATTGCTGACTGTTTCTGGCTGTGGATCAGCCTGCGGGGTGGACAAGGCCGTATTTAAATCGATGGAGCGCGATGTTTCTCCCAACGTTGCTTTTGAGGGTCCGCCAGAAGGTGTTAGCGGTATGCTAACGTTTAGCTTCAAGGGTACCAATGTTTGCTCGAAGGCTTTGAATTTATCTTTTAAATAACCGAAGTTGGTTTGTAATTCGGATAGTTCCCGTTGGATGTTACTATCTACAATTTTCAAATGCTCTGATTGTACACGAGTCAGGAACTCTAAACGCCTACAAAAGACATGTATTCGAGCACGAACACGGATCATTTTGATGCCCCTTTCGGAGTCCAGGTTCTCCAAGTCGTCTTGTAGGACAAACAAGGAGTTCCTTGCCAAGGACAATTGTTGCACGAAAACTTCCTCGGTAAAAACGCCTAGATCAGGCTCGACTGAATTTTGGAGGAACGACCTAAGAGCAACTCGCATTTTTGCAACGATATCTTTTTCTCCACCTCTAGCTACAACCTCGAAAGCAAGCTCTGTGTTTTTTAGGGCATCGACTAGTCTCAGCAAGTCCACTGCCATTTTGCCTATTAAAGATTAAAAAAAAAATTCTTTCTAAGATCACAAGGTCTCTTTGAATTTTGAGAAGGGAGAGAAATTGAAATCAACACACAAAAAAAATGAATAAATAAATTGAGAGTTGTGTATATTGTATATATGTATGTGTGTGTGTAAGAACCAAAACAAACAAGCAAAATGAATCCTCGAGAAAATTTTTGAAAATTTTGAAAAGTATTTTTTGTTTTTTTTTTGTTTTTATCTATTTTTGGATTTTTTTTTATTTATATATATATATATATTTTGTATTATAGATAAAGCCTTGCCTGTTTGAATCGAATCCAGTGGATAACTAAAGTATATTATGAAAATTTTCAAAAGAGAATGAAGGAAAAGAAAGGAAGAAAAAAACTTTTTTTATTAAAATTGGTCTAGATGTTCTTGTGAAAGGTGTGTTTATGTGAAGTTATTAAATTTAGAGACTAATAAGTTTATGTAAAAAAAATTCTTAGTTTCATCAACAATGGTTGTTCAGTTTATGAAGTAAGCTGTAATGATAAGGAAAGGTGAGCTTTGTCCGGCACAGGATCAATTTAAAAATATTAAATTTTTATGGTTCCAAAAAAAGACAAATTTTATAATTAACCACGCTCTGATATCAAAAACATGTTACCAGGCGACTGAGAATTAATGATTATGGAACCTACTGGTAAACATGTTAAAAAAAAAAAGAAAACAAATTTCATTAGCAAGTGCTAAAATTTATTTAGCTTAAATTTCTTGAATTAAATTTGACCATTTACAAAAAATTACTTATAACAAACATTTCATAGTTCTTGGTCTTTTTAAGAAGAAAATTACAAAAGTTAGATTTCAGCTTAATACGAATTTATATAAAGAATTTAAATTTTAGATATAAAAAAAGGGTCGAAATTATGTATTACCGTTAACAAGATTTTGTATTATCAAATACTTAGCTTACTACTATACATATATAGAGATACAATTTTAAAACTAGCTAGATCACATACCTTTTCTATTTTTTTTTTTAAAGACAAATTTATAATATATAAAAGAATTTAATTTTGTTTTAAACTATTGACGTCAATATATTTTAATTTTGAAAAATAACCACTTTGGGGTCGTGAAGGCCGAAATATTTTGCATGCAGTCCCATCCAATGTTATTTTGATTTTAAACTAGTACACATTACTTTACACACAAAAAACTGAAATGAAGACACATTATCATACGGAATTTTGTTTTTTGAACAAAATTTGTTATTTTTCATTAAAGAATGATTTCACAACCAAAGTTCTTTCAGTTAACAACTGTCATTTTGAAAAAGTTTATATTTCCCTTTTTTGTTAATATATATATACATGATGATCTGGTGCACTTAGAGAATGTTGAAGTGAGTTTGAGCGTGTCTGCAATTGCAATCTCGGACCAGCTTTTGCTGGAACTTGTTGTAAAGTGCTTAGAAGCCTGACATGTGCCTTAGGGTCATTGTGAGATGAAACGTTAACATGGAGAAAACAAAAACTCACTGAATAAACTAGCGGTATTATTTAACTGTAACACTTTTTTGAATTTAGAAAGAATGAAGCTGTATAATTTAATGTCATGATGTACTTTTGCTATTTCGGAGATTTCATCTTGAAAAAGGCTGCTGGTTAGTAATGTGATTTTGAAGCAACTAACTTGCCAGCGGTTGTTCGAGTTCAGAGTGCACCGATCATGTGATTGTGGATTATGATATTCCTCGCCAGGTCTCAGCACACGGCGGTATCATGACAATATCCGAATAAGGGTGTTGGTTTACTTATGTCAATAAAGCAGATTTTATATTATTGTCTGAAGAACGTTACAACAGTAAAAATTTACATATTTTCTGAATCAAAACATTTTTGTGGTGTTAAGAATTATGAAAGAAATAATTTTATATTACTTGCGTTTTTCACTAGCGAGGATCAGCAAGATTAAATAAGATTTGAACGAATTTTGATTTTAATATTTAATAAATCCTTCTTTACAAATTTGAGATTTCCAAACTTGTTTTGCAGAGTAAAGGGCCGAATGAAATTGAGTTTTATTTTAAGTAACTCTTTTATTATTAACTTCATGGGATCATTAACTGTAATTTTAGGTTTAAAAGGATTCTGTAGAAGTGTTTGACCTTTAATAAATGTTTTAATAGCACCATTGTATTCTCGAACAAACAGACCTCGAATGGGTAGTTCTGTTGTTTTAGTTCATTAACAGGCAGTATTATTGTATTATTACATACTGCTACATTATCGTTTTATAAATACCTAAATGGTTAATAAAGTAAATTTACCTTTCATTAACAATTAATAGCACTTTTGTGCGTGTCTTTTAATCTACATTATATTACATGGGGCCTCCCATTTTGCACTTTCCCATTAGTTTTTTATCCGGTATAGTTAATGTCACTACGCCCATTAATTGTGGTGGTGGTCCTTAGGTTTTTATTTTCCCTCTACAGTATCTTGAGATATAAGGCTATTTTATATTATTATTTTTACATTGACCGAGTATGATAATTGTGTATACAAGAAGTGTATTTGATATTTTATTTTGAATCCAAGTTACACTATTCTCCTCCTAATGTTTTGTATTTCTTTCTAGCACATCGTCGCATGAGAACTGTCACAAATTATTTCTTGGTTAATTTGAGCCTCTCCGATTTGATGATGTCTTTATTGAACTGTATCTTCAACTTCATCTTCATGTTGAACTCGAATTGGCCTTTTGGATCCGTGTACTGTACTATCAACAACTTTGTTGCCAATGTCACCGTAGCATCATCTGTGTTCACACTGGTTGCTATATCTATAGACAGGTACAATACAGGTCTAATATTACAATATTTACGTTCTAGAACACTTTAGGAGTCGGAGATCGTATTAAAGTTTTCGAATATTTAAGACCAGATTGAAAATAATACAGAAAATATAATTTGAAAGTGTGTTGATTTAGTAGTTTTCTATTAGTATTAATGGTATTAATATTATAATATTGATAAAAAAATTACAAAAAGGTACTTATAGGTTTATGATTTATTATTTCAAACTTCTCTATGAGACAAGAAAAATGTCATAAAAAATGAAATTCTGACAACCAAAACAAAAAGACTTTTTTTATTTACATAGCTATACTGTTACATTAATATACTATACCCTTTTATGACATTAAAGGGTTTTACCTTATATTAAATGTTCCAATTGTTTTTCCTGTACCAGCTGCACAGTCTATGCTGAGACATGTTTTCCTTGTTTTCAAAAGTTTGGTTTATTCAACTTTTACTTTCTGATACTATTCCTTCTCTTATATAGTGATTTAAGAAAATCCCTACAAAACAACCAGGGGTTGTAATTAAGATAACATTTATAAACTTTTATTGTATTGCCTTTGAGTCGATCTTTCCGCACCAATCTAGCTTCGTAAATAAAACAATTCTTTTCCGCTATTTTCTTTAGGGCAATCACAATTTATTTTCATTTAATGTAATTTTTCTTGTCTCACGGAGATGTGTAAAACGAAATATGTCAACCCTATCCGTGAAATTTTAAATTTTCGAGCAACCCCCACTTACATTTCTCTGCAATTAAAAGACACACTTACAGTGATGGCAAAAAAAATTCTAATATCTCAAATATTTTTAGAAAATAAGTGTTGGTGTAGACTTTATTCAGCCAACTAGTATAGTTTTTCATGTTTTTATAAAACGTGGAATTCAGGATGCATTTAGTTAAACTTTGCCTCCTGTAATTTAATGGAATCTGCGATGTTAATTGAGGTTTGTTATTGTCATTGCATATCATGTTGAAATGTGCATAAGTCTTTGATATTAATATTTTCTTCAAAATATTTAAATTTATAAATTACATGTTAAAATAGTAAAATGTATTGATAATAATAATAATAAAAAATATTATACAAAGAAATAAAGTAACAATTGATTACAATAATGAAATTATTTATTGATATTCATACAAAATTTTTGTATGATTAAACTTTATTAAAAGAAAAATCCTTTTCTTGTTTTATATGAATATTGTTCAATGAAATTATTAACAAACACAGCAAAAAGATTAAATCGGTATACATAACATATTATAATTCTAATTAATAATTAGGGCTATTTATGGCTCCTTAGAATGTCTTTCATTAATGAGTGTCTATTTATTCTATTATCAGAATAAATTATTAATAATTATTAATAATTATTATCAGAATAATTATTATTATTTATCTTTGATATAATTATTAATTATTTTTTAAAAATGATACATATTAAACATAATATAAAATGAAATTAATTGTCTATATATTATGAGTTTCTTTCTCGGGGTTAAGGTAAGAGCGGCTTATCTCAAGGAAGTAAGGATTTCAAGCCTAAAATTAACATACAATAAATCAATGAAATAAAAGTTATTTTTAGGCTAATGGATGAATGATTGTGGAAATAAGTTTTCATAGTATCAATCACTCTGGGTACACATTTAAAAGTTTATATTAGGATATTCTGTTTACTTTAAACAGATAAAATTGATATTCAATAATGTTTGTTATATTTTGAATATAAGATCTGCCTACTATGCTATTAGTTATAACAAAGTATTTCAAATCAATTAAATTAGGTCTCACTCAATTGGCTCTGAAGTCACACTTTTTTTTTATCTATCTTAGGTTTGACTAAGATATTATTAGACACTTTATATAGAATTATTATCACTTGGTTTTTTGAAACTCTCTGATATATATTTTAGACAAACATTAATAATATTTTCTTGAAAATCTTCTTTATAATTATTATTAGATTAAAAGGTCCATTTTTTCAGTTTGGGATCTTATTCAACAATCCTCGTTTTTCTTTTCTTCTTGTAGAATTCAAGCTTTCCAAAGAGATATCTTATTTAATCCATTGCTTCTTGTTCTTCTTATATGGGAAGATAAAATGGTATATTATGACCCTATTACACAAAACTAAACTTTTAATAGTTACATTTACATTTACTGAGTTTACTATTATTAAAATTATTGTTTAAGACATTCTATGGGATTTAAATAACTTCTCTTGCATTATTTAATTTTTACAAACAAACATACATAACATTATTTCTAATATTATTTAAGATTCCCGCAGATACAATCATATGTTAACCTAAGCCAATCAGAATCGTGTTCCCTTTTTCTATACTAAAACGTTTTGCATATCAGATCCAGCGGCCATCTTTTCTTCAGACTTTTCATTTCTTTTAGACTATTTCTGAAATATTTTTATATCCTCGGATATATTTTAGATGAGATAAAATATGTATACATATGTGATCGATCAATAGGCCATATTTATTTCATTCGTAATTGTCTAGTATTTTCGTAATTAATAAAATTCTATCGCTGTTTCTGTTCACGGCCTATAAAATGTATTGTAACAACCTCGTCTCATTTCGATGGAATTCTATTTATCTCTTGTCTTTGCTTCAGACATATTTATTTTTATGGATAACTCAGGTTTTTACGGTTATTTTATTATTATTATTTTTTATATGGATGATATAGCGACTTATAATTGGTGAATTGTTTTATTTACTTTTTTTGTATGACTGGAAATGATGAAATCTTGGCCATTTCATAGATTAATGTACGTTGTAGAAATTTACCGCTAGATATCGCGCTAGTGTTTGTTTTGATTTAAGGAATTCTTAAATTAATTTTATTTTGTACAGATTTATTTCTCAACATCATTTTGAATTGTTATAATGTCCATTTATTAAAGAATATATCTAATAATGGATATTCTAGTTGTTGTGGAAACAGTGACACCTCTGTAGCCATGAATTTCTACAGTTTTAAATAATGAGTAGCTGATATTCTCGTACCAGTCTATAAAATATGTGACACTCAATGAGGAAGATTGAAATAAATAACGTAAATTATTATGGACCTACAATATGCTTCCGTCTTTGTCAAGAATAAAGTGAGTTGTCGTATTTAATTATGACAATTATTTACTTGTTCAAAAAAATTTAATTTGTTTAGCTTAGCAAATTTTTACAAAAAAAGTTAATTTTTATGCAATTCGTTTTCAAATAATGCAAGTTATGATTTTTGTATTAAGTTAAATACATCTGTACTTTTATATTATGATTATACTTAACATAATCGTGTAATATTATCAAGGAAATAATAGTTATAGTTTGAAAGTTGAACAAAGGAAATTTTTATTTTATTCCAGGAAAATGGGCATCGTGTCGTTAATACTATATTTACGCTAATGTTAACAAATTCAAAGTCAAAGTGATCTCTTTCAGTTGCACGAACTTTTGAAAGATAAATGAGGTCACAATGAAGAAGGATTAAATATAAAATAAACGGAGGACTACGCTGTGTACACTGACTCGAGTAATTATAGTTCTATAAATATTTTGTTTATTGATTAAATGTTAACGTCAAATATAAATGTGATTACCCCCACAATAGTTTTATTATTGATCTTTATTTACAAGGGTAGTCAATTTATTTAGGTAGGTATTTGTAAATAATCATTTAAATAAAAGTAAGATTTGGTAATTGGATTAACAAACTAAAGCACACATAGTAATTTAAAAACTTAATTATAAATGAATTAGTATATATTAAAACAAATTTTATTTTGACCCCTCGTTTTCAATATTTTGTTTAAAACTAGAATTTACTTGAATAGAATATAAAATTTCTTTCTATACTGTCAACATATTAAGTGAGGTTAATCCAGATAAGATGTTTATTTAAAATTACCATTATTTCTATAAAGGATGGTGCTGATATTTATTTTTTATGTCATATTTTCTGTTAATTTTTGAAATGATTAAAAAAAAATTAACAATCAATCTGTCAATTATTAAAACCGAAATTCTATCACATAATGTTATAAAGTGCACCGAAGTTAGAGGAAGAGCACGAGGAAATAGGTTCCAGTTGTGTAACTCACTCTTCTATAATAATAATAAAAAATACAAACAAATACATAATAAATTTCGAAAACCATGATACTATAAAATGGGATAAGGACAGATTAAATTTATTGTGTCCCGTGGAATCATTTGATTGAAGTGTCAACATGACTAATTGTAAAAAGGCAAACTACACAAGTGGTCAAACAATGAAAACCTTGAAACTAATAAAACAACAATAATCAACATTTTATATGATTAATAGTCTACAAAGAACTCATGCTAAACCTAGTCAAAAACGTTTTTACCTTACTTATTTCATTATTATAAAATGAATAGCGTGGAAAAACTGAACGCCTAACTTAACGCTAAGTTAATTGATTTAAAGTCACCAAACCTAAAGTCACCAGTTAACCATATTATATAGGTTTGTGCTGTATTTAGTTGTCCTTATCTTAACCAAATCCTTATCCTTATCTTAATATAAAATTTGTAATTATTAATATATCTCTTTGGTTGTATTTTTGGTATCTCCAATTGAATAAGGTATAATAAACACAGAAATGTTTGAAATATTTTGTAATATTAATTTACTTATTTAAAGTTATCATATTATTTTAGACCCTAATCACTTAAAAATTCGTTACTGGGTTCAAGCAAACACACACACACACACACACACACACACACACACACACACACACACACACACACACACACACACACACACACACACACACACACACACACACTGAGACGGTTTGGGAAAAGCCAAAAGTCTCAAGCCAATTTAAAACAAGTTAAATTCCCGCGATAAAGCCATGTAGATGAGGGACGAGGAGGAACGATGACGTCACGGCAACAGGTGTCGAACACTGCATGTTGGATCGTGTACAGTCGTTCTGTCTGGTTTCTTATTTTATTAAAATATTAAATTATTAAACTAAATTAATGTACAGTAGAATCGACCGATTAATAATATCGAAGAATAAACTTAAAAGCAATTAAAACAAAAAAGTTATTCAAGTTTTTATAGGGGCTCAAAAACCTAAAATTTGGAAAAAACTTAAATTCAAAATTGAAAAAACGTAGAGTCATAACTCAGAGGGGAACTAATAATAATCCTAAATAAGAAATATGAATTAATAATAATTAACAGGTGAAAATGGACTTAGAATGTCATTCTTGGGGAGTTTTTTGGAATTTTTGAGTTGAAGGGGGGATTATTTAAAAAATAATAATAAGTACTATTGAAGAGACCACAATAGGGCACAATAATATGTACTTAGAATCAAATTTGAGAATAAAATAAGGGAGATATAATAATTACAAAACGTAAAACTTCAAAGCCCAAAAGCGGTTAAATTAAACGTTAAAGGGGTAAAGTTACATGGTAATTATAGATATCTAGTATGTAAAATTGTAAAACATCAAAGCAGAAGTAATAATATATAATGGGGGGGGTTTTTATGAACATAAACTCATACGACACAAACTTTAGGACTTCAAAGACGTATAACTCGACAACCAAACGAGTTATGTGAAAAGTACAAACATAGTTTTTCGTCGTAGTAGAAGGGGAACAAGATTTCGTCAAAAGAATTTTAAGAAAGGACTTATCTCAAAATTTGAAAAGAAGAAAAATCGAATTTCGGGAAAAGGGCGATAACTCGCGAACGAAGCGTAGTAGAGCGATGAATCAAGTTCCACAAGACCCACAAGATGGATAGAAAGAAGAATCCGAAAGGAACTTTAAAATCGGTTCGAGCGTTCGAAAGTTATAGCGAGTTGAACGAAAAAACGTCCAAAGTAGAGATTTTCATGCAAAAACATGAAAAGTGGCGCACGCATCCTCTGCAGGAATCCAAAGTTTGAAACATCATATTGCCAACTTGGATCACAGATAACGTTGAAGAAAAAATACAATAAATTATTAATTAAAAGGTGTTTTAATTAATAATAAAGGAAGAAAACTATTCATTAGTCAAAAAATATGACTAATAAAATATATAGTGTAAATATTTCAGACCAAAAGGGCCTGAAAACACATAATATAAAGAAAATACCTTTTTCCCAAAAAGGGAGGAAAATTGGCTCCAAGAAGGGGAATAATTCCCACTGATAGGGAGACCGTAATTTGTCTTTCGAAAGGAGGACACTTTTGATTTGGAATCGACGCGAAGTGGACGTTTCTTCTGCAACCGACCCTGAGCTGAGAGGAAGATTCAACTGTCACTCTACTTAACTGGACTTAGAATAATTTCAACTATAATCGAACTTCAAGGCAACTTAGAAGAATTCGAGACCAGCATTCAACTACATAGCAGCTTACAGACTCTGGATCGAAAACATCATATCAACATCAGCCTAATAATACAACAAATTCCAAATCCAACTAGAACTTCTAATAAAGTAAGAAGGTATCTTATACTTAAGGAATAATTCGCAAATATTAACTTCATTTCAAATATAACGTCATTACGGGATTTATTAAAAATTAATTTCATTTTTAAACCTCTGCTTTGGTGTTGAAAATAATTAATAATTTAAATACGACTTTTTCAGTACAGGAAAAACTGTTTGTGGTTCTGTCTGAAAAGTCAAGCGTTTTTATTTTGTTTAAGATATAGAAAATATTACATTGATAAATTTTGTCAAATAAATAAATAGTTGTGTTGTTGTTTAATCAAATTTTTGGTGTTATTAACAAAGTTTATGAATTCAACATTTTTACTGTGCAAAAGAGAAAAGAATATATAAAGAATTCATTTCTAAATTTTGTTGTGTTTTCAATATATATCCATTCTGTATATGCTATTAACCTTGTTTAAATATAAATCTTATATGTGTGCTCTGGTAATATAATTTGAAAATTTTAAAAGTTATCATCAGAACTTAAGAGCCGATTTCTCCCAAAAGGCACGACCTTGGAGAGAGAGAGTGTTAATCTTAAGAAAGAGTCAAATAATCGAGCATTGAGATAAAATTCAGGGAATTTTGCGTAAATTAAAAGTTAGTAAGTTTATGAGGACAAGCTCATACTTACTAGAGCCAAGAGTTGCAGAATCTTTGATTGAAAAAGGTAAAAGTGAGCATCTTGGCCTTGCCCGCGCTTGCTCTGAGCAGAAAGGTGGTTCGCCCAATCGGTGGTGATCGTACAGCGAGTTTAAGAGTTCGTGATAAATAGCGTTCCAAAAAGGGAACAAAGAATCTTAAAATCGTGAGCGAAAGTAGGGTGGTAAGTGACGTTGCAACGATAAGGGGGCACGAACCAAACACACCACCAGCGTGAAGAAGGGAAAGGAGCGTGGCAACACACACACACACACACACACACACACACACACACACACACACACACACACACACACACACACACACACACACACACACACACACCCGCGCGCGCGACGCACTGAAAATAATAATTTAAAAAACAAATATCATGTTATAAATATAGTTTAAAGTTTGTTAAATATAATTGTTGTTAAAATTATCGTTGCAGTGTCTAATTAAAATATTGCCTTTCTTATGAAAAATAGTTATCCAAGTCTAGATATGTTTCTGAAGTTACTCAACAACTAGCCTACTTATTTAAAACACATCCACTTGCTAATTTCCCCCTAAAAAATGTATTTTCCTTTAAATTATGCCTTAAATTTATTATTATATTAATATATTTTCTGTTACGTCTCACTAATACATTGTTACTTATGTCAGGATCACTGCACTTTCAGGTTTCTTGGGCCCAACATCAGATAAATATATTTGAATGGATCGAAAGTTGTTTGTTCAATATGTGGTCAGTTCTTGTTTATAGGCTTTGTAAATAACGAACTATTCCAAATGTTCATCTAATAAAATTGATTGTTAAATAATGGATTGGAGTATAATTTTCCACGTCATAACTGACAAAACAAAAGTAATGAATGCAGAACCATCAATGAAAACATTACATACAGCAGACAACATACATCTTTTAGAAACACTTTATATAAATTCAATCTACACCTTTTCATAAACAATTTAACATATCATTTAGATTTCCCTTTATAATATTTACTACAAACATACACGATTAATTTCACATAACACTTGTTTCCTTTTTCGAGTTTTTGATTTATTAAATTTATACCTTGACAAATTTAAAATTCATTTAAATAAAGTTTTTAATGAAGTTGTCTGAAAACTGGAGGAATTACCTTCTTATATATTTAGATTTTAAGATTTATTTAATCCAGTTGTAAAATGGTAACGCGAGTAATTTAGTTGGGATAAATCAAGGTTTGTGTTCCAACATTATTGATAATTATAAGCTATAGCTTAAATTTGACTTGTCTACTAAAATTTGCACACCACACTGCGCGAGACCGATTTTATGACATTGGATATTTTAAATTTTGACTTTTTCGGAAATGACTGTCTGGGTGTAGTCTTATTTCTTTCTACAATATTATTTGTTTAAGCCTAATGATATTTCCACTAGATTACAGATGTTACAAATAATTTGTATACCGTTAGAAAGTTTACATTGGGTAAATGTTATATTATTTATCACATGGATCTTTTTATGTTTCTTAAAATTAGATTGGAGAATATTAAATATATATATATATATATATAGTAATAAAATCATTATTTGTAGATAAATAAATAATTCTAGTTACATACACAACTGTTTTGAAAGGTGATGTAGGTGAGAGGTTAGGTTTTCATCATGCACTCCTATAAAGTTAATTGATCTAATTGATAATTTTTAGGGTGTAGAAATTACCATTAATAAATTGTTGTTTAACTATTGTGATATTTCTGACAGTTCAGTCTGGAAGATGAACTGACATGGAAAGAGTGACTGTCGACGCAATAAAAATAATTATTAGAATTAATTATTGTAATGTTAAATATCAAATAAACTGAATGTTTGCTACAAGGTTATTAAAATTATTTTGTTGTTGTTTTATTTGGAGGGAGTAGGTTATTTCAAATTCATCACATTTCGTTAACTTTAAATATAATTTTCGCATATTTTATACTAATATAGCAAAAAACGAGTATACATATATTTTAGAAGTAAATAATTTATGGATAGAAGTCGCCTTTTAATCAGGTTTATTACTATCAGGGGTTCCTTTATAGTGAGTACTGGTTTAGCAATCCCTAGTGGAACTAGATGGATCTACTATTTTAATCATGAAATAAATGAATAGATCCGTCTTTTCATATTTTCTATCGTGTATTTCTTGTCCAAATTTTGTTCTTTTCCAACCCTGACGCAATTATAGTAATCAATAGCTAGGAGGTCTTTATTTTACTTTCTTGTTTTCCTTTTCTTTTTTTTTTTAAAGAAAAAAACTACCGAGAATATTGTGCTTCTTTAAACAAGAAGAAAACATTAAGGGTCTTCTTATACGTAGCGTCAAAAACAATGAATATGAATTAATAACTTATATAAATTTTTGGTGATATTTTATATTCAATTAAAGAGTTAGGATAGTTACAAATATTAGGCAGTAATATTATAAGAGAATCTTGTAAATTTATAAATACATTGTTACAGTAACATAAACAATTTTATAATATTTTGAGAAGTATAGTTAATATTGAGATATATTTCTAGGTATATGGCATTTGTTCGACCATTACAGCATCGTAGGCCTATGTCAAAGAGTACTGCAAGAATAGCCTTGCTTATCATTTGGTGTGCAAGTGTAATATTAGCTTTGCCATGTCTTCTTTACTCCACCACTATGACCAAAAGGTAACCAAATATAATATATTTTTTGTAGTAGAATTTTTATTATAAGAAGAAAACCAATTTAAAGTGAAATATAAATCAAAAATAGGAAATACGAAATTTTGTTAAAATGTGCAATATATTTAATTCTATAGGCCCTAATATATTGATAATACATCATGTTTTATCAATTATTTTATTTTATTGTCACGATCATGGCTATTACATATTTATTTTAAGAAACATTCAATTATTAATAATATTTTATTAAAAAATAATAATAAAAAATAATGTTTGTGGTTGAAGTGCAAATTAAATTTAAGCTGTTAAAAAGCTATATTTTTGTTTTGTTTATATATATAGCAATACTAATTAACAAAACCATAATAACAACAGTTGGCACCATAAAATAAACTGCTTACATTATAATATACTGTGATAGATTTTCAGTCTCTTAAAGTGAATTTACTGATTCGTGTTTTCTTACGGGGGGGGAGGGGGTGCTCACTTGGATCATATAGTAAAATTTATTATATGCAACTTTTTGAATTTTAGGTCTCTATACTTCAAAATCCATAGTTCAAATTTTAAAATACAGCTTTAATATAATTTAAATTAAAATTCAAACATTTTCAACTACCAATACCGATATTAGACATTTTCCAAATAAACAAAAATAAACCTTAACCGCCGTCATTACACTCCTATAAAATTAGATTTCATAAAATGTGTTTTGGTATTTGGTGTTCTAAAGGTTTCAAAACTTGAAAACTAGTCCTGTTGGAAACTAATATATATTAAGTTGGAAGGTGATGAAATATATAGAGACCATATTCCTTAACACACATAATAAATTCATCCAATAAACAGTTACATTGTTTAATTTATTTACAGATATAAGAATGGCCAATCACGGACTAAGTGTTATATGCTTTGGCCAGACGGACAACATCCAACGTCTATGAGAGAACATGTGTAAGTATATATTCAGAATTTTAAAATGCATAAATTATTATCCTTGCTTTGGAATTTCTGGTCATGTACGTCATCAACTATATGCTTAACTTATATAAATTTCATGTAGGTGTATGCACATGAAGAACAAATAAGCGATGCGAGGAAGGGAGAAAATGTATGTCATGCAAATGTCACACAGTGTAAATACAATGCAAAGCCTCTGGATATACAATTACATTCATGTTGTAACATGCTGTACGACATAGGCCGTACACTGTGCTAATAATAATTTCCAGTAATGAAAAAAGTGAATCTCATTTAATACCAGAGAAAAGATTTGAGGATCTATAAAGTATATTAGATACTGTTGTATAAAGTTTTATCGTAGCATAAGATACGACATTAAATATCAAGTCAAAGCAAATTTGTTGTGGAATTTATGTGTAATAAATTATCTCAAATCTAAATTTATGATAAACTTATTCTATTTTATTATAAGTATAATTTACTTCCCCAACTTCGAAATAAATTATGTGTGATTTAATAAACCACATAAAGAATTAGGTATGTTGTTTGATTTATTCTAAGTAACAGTTGGAAGATTTTATATCCTGCACAAATAATGGAACTAATAAATTTTTATTATATGACAAAATATGACCAATTGTTTATCTAAAGTATAGCGTGATTTATTTCTTAATCCTTCTGAGAGTGCGGTATATGAAGTAAGTACTTGATATGTGTGTCAAACGTATAATCTAGTGAGAAGAGATGGGTTATGACTCTATTTATAAAAAATATATATATATTACATTTAAACTAGAGGCTATTTTTAAGGCTTTATTCTGAATAAGGAAGTAACCTTTCTCCAGCATTTGAGATAATTTGAAATTTATTAAGGAACTGAAATTGATATGGGAGTGTAATGTGTAATAAGGAAGAAGTGTAAAAGAGATAAGATGTAACGGAGGTGTGATATAAAAAAGGTGGAGTGGAAAGGAGATGAATGTGAAGGATTAAATGGATATGGATGAGAGGTAAGCAACGTAAAAATAAGAAATGTGCAAAATATGGGTTCAGAAGTGGAGGAAAGGCGAAGCCTGAAGAAGTTACAATATAATGAAAGTGAAATGAGGATAATTAGGTGTAAGGAATGTGAGTTCTGGAAAATATTGTAAGTTAAAGATTGTAATTGGTACAAAACAATGGTAATGACTGCCATTTAAGAGACGTAAAGTGTAATGAAGGTGGAAGACTTGTGTAGTACAAACACTTTAGATGGCAAGAAGTTGCAATGCAACTAAAGTAAGTTGTGAAGAAATTAGCAGGTAATGAAGGTGAGATATAATGAATATAAGGAAGGTGAGATGAAAAGAAAATAAGTATTAGGTTTGTTGAGACCTAAAGAACTAAAAAGAATCCAATAATTATGGTTATAAATTGTAAGGTGGATATATTGTTAAGAAAGTGAGATCTAAGGAAGTTGCAGTATACAGGAGGTATTGAGCAAAAAAGATTTTATGTAGAGAATTTAAGATGTAATGAGAGCGAAATGAGAAAAACTAATGTCTATGGAAAGGTAAAGTGTAATGCAGATGAAAAATTTATAGAAATTAATAGTCTACGAAAAGAAGATAAGCGGTATGGAAGTTAAATTTATAGAAGGTTATATGAATAGAAAGTTAGTTTGTAAAAAAGGTAAGGTTGAAAGAAGATATAATAATAAATAACGTGAATTGTGATGTAAAAATTCTATATGTTAATAAAAACGATGACGTAAGGTTATTCATTAAAAACCATCAACGCATCAAAAGAATTATAACACCATGATAATGTATAAAGAAAACTAGTTGAAAAGATGGTAGTGTTAATTCAATTTAAAGGTAAGGTATAAAGAAGGTCAGATGAAGTAGTAGTAATAATGAATGTCCAATGTCAAAAAGCTACAGTATTATAAAAGTGAATTAACGAAATTAGCGTGTAAAATAGGTAAGGTGTAAATAATGTAAGGTAGGATGGACTGCATAATATTGATAAGGAATGTTAAGTGTAAAGATAACAGTTAAGTGAAGTAGGTATTGATGACCCACAATCCCTTGCTGGGGTGTGTTAGAAAAAATAAAAAAAAGTGATGAAAGGGGACGATAAAATATAGATGATATATAAGGAAGGTATATGTAAAGAATGCTATGTTTAAGAAAGGAGATGTATTTATAATGTAAATTTAAGATGTAGCGCAAATGGTTGAAAATATCTCGACTATAAATCTTGATAAGTGGGTGTCAGTTAAGATTTAATGGAGATAATACACAAGAAAGTAAGATAAATGCACTCCTATTTTGTAAATACTGGAGATTAACTATCTCCAATATAGAGTTAGAAGATACAATTTAAATATTGTGGACCTTAAATAACCTATTGACGTTAGTTATAAGAACATAACTTGTGAGGAAGGTGTAAAATGATGTACACATGGCTTAGGTTAATGTCGTGTAGTGACAGTAAGGAATGAGGAAGGTGCACTGTGAAACATTTATGGCATAAAGGTTGTAAATTGTAAAGACATTAAAATGTAAGGTTTGTAAGAGTTGAAAAATGTACGTTATATGGAAGCTATCAGTAATGAAGTAATTTTTAAAGAAGTAGGTGTAAGACAAAGGTGAAAATAAATCTGAGTTGTAATGTCTTTAAATTGTAAGTAAAATGAGTTGTGATGAACCTTGAGGTGTAAAAAGTTTAAAAAGAATGTGTACGATTTTGAGGTGTAAAAGAAGTTAAGGTGTAAGATGAGTTTTGATGAAAATAAAAGTGTAAGAAACGTAAGGGGAATGTGTAATCAATTTTACAAAGTTAAAAAAAAAATCATTAAAAATCTAACCATTTAACAATAACAACAAAACTAAAATAAATTATTTTCCTTTTGTGGCAGCGTACTAGAGACACGCAGAGGACTTTTCATTGAAAGCTAAAATCTTCGCTCTTGATCTGTAAACATCTTAGTTAATTCCATATATATTAAGACCTTAACCCTTGCCATTAAGACCTGGGTGTCGTACAACGAAATTCTTTATTCTTTAAGAAATTTAATTGTTGTTCTTGTGAGCGTTTTAGCTGTAGATTTTCCTTCTAAAAGACAGTATAAATACAAATTAAAAATGAAACTCATCATAAATACGTATATATGATATTTTTTTTTCGTGAATCTAGATGACTAAAAAATAAATAGTTACAACTGACTTGGGCGAACTTGTTCTTATTCAACCCTGACGCTATAAAGTATTTTCAAGGAATAGAGATCATTATTTTATGCCCTATTTCTGTTATGGGGGTTATGACCGACATTTTTTTGGCCTTAAAATAAAATAAAAATATACAATTCAAATATATACAAATACAATTATTTTCCACTTTGTGTTCTGGAAACTTCAAAACAAGTTTATGTTTCAGGCACGGGACAAATAAAGTCTCAATATTGCTTAATAAACTTAATGAGACTTAATAGACAAATTCTCAGAATAGTACTAAATAAATTTAGTACTAAAAAAAGATTCTCTAAATTTACACTCATGTATGTAAAATTACTATTTTTGTATTTAATCATTAATTTTATAAGCCATTATACGTTTATCAACGTGTTACAAAAATCAAGAACATCTATATTTATCTCTGTAAATTACAAATCACTTCTAGTTGTGTATTTGAGTGAGTCGAATGCTTGTATTAGGAATTTAAATTCCAGACAGGCCAATTAAAATACCCAATTAAATCATTGATAATACAATCCTGGTGACTATACACATATTCTAGTTATATAAGTAATATAACCATCAAGGTTGTAGGCGATATTCTCTGTGAAGAGGATTTATAGTTCACTAAATTTCGTTAGTGAAATCAAAGCAATTATTCGTTTTAAATGGAGAAAGTGGAATTACGTAAGTAAATCTGTTTGAGATAGGAGAAGTAAATTCTGTTTGGAAGTGAAATATTCAGTTATATAGAGACAGAATTATTAGGATATTATGGAGACGAAATAAAAGTGAGATATTATATAGTGAATAACTAAGGAAGGTTACATTCGATCTATAAAAGGAAGCTTAACTGTGAAAATCCATAATTGTGTATTTAATTTTTTTTCATTATTTAATAATGATACTATTATTATTAAACCATATTTATGGTAATAAATAAAGTAATATTAAAATGGTAATTTTCCGCTTTTCAAAGTATAAACAATCAAACTGATAGATATTGGTCCTTCAGAACACTAAATTATAATCTTTACTGCCCAAACTGTTAAGCCGATTACACCATACTGTGTTACTAACCTCTAAATTCGATAAACAACTTAGAGCAAGATGAAGGATGATTTATCATACATTACTTTAATTCTTTAAACATGAAACATCGTTAACAAATGATGATATTAGAGGATCTTTCAACACCTAGGTTTTTCTATAAGAAAGACATTGAGAAAACTCTAATAAATAAATAAAAAATACTGTGTTTTTTAAAGTTATCATCATTAAACAGAGATTAGACGTTACACCATTCTTCACTGGCATTTGCATGAACTTCGCACTTTCATTTTCCTCTTTTAGGTATCCTGACTCAGCTTTAGTTATATTTTTTCCATCAATCCATCTACATATTATTGTCACTGCTCTTTATAAAACAAATATGGACTTACAATTACAAATATCAAGTTAATCTCTTATGTCCTTATTACGCAACCATTGGAATATTATACATCTGATTTTAGAAATCTCATATTTACTGCATGCAATCGCTTAGTTCTTTTCGGTTTTACTACCAAGTCTCAGACCTATATTATAGTTGGGAAATTATAGTTCACCTAATTGGAGTTATATCAAGTTTGAGTCTTTCCTAACGTAATTTAGGAAAGACCAGACACTGTACTGTTTAGAGGCTTGGAGATGAGCCCTCCAACTATGTACAAAACGCCTGTTTCGTAACAGTAAATAAATATAATGGTCCAAAAAAAATTTGAAAATATTTGAAATAAATAAAACCTGATAAAAAAATAATAGAAATTCCTCGCTCAGAACTTTTGTTTTCAATCTATACATTTAAAATAAAACGTTATCAATTTTATAGATTAGAAAAAATATAATCTATATTATAAAACTTATATCTATCACGTAATTTGTTTACGTGCATCAATGAATTTATAATAAAATTAAACAAGCGTCGTATTATTTTCACTAGTAATAAAAGTAGTAGTACTGTTAAAAGCAAGGTAGCTATGAAGCATAACGTTTGCTATTAATTCGTGTGAGTTTTGTTTTATTGAAGTGAGAAATAGGTTGTTTTTTTACTGTTCATATTGTTGTTGTGTTTCACAATGCACAATAATCAAATGAGTTCAAAACATGGTTAAATCATGGTTTAATTGTTTTGGTATTTTTTAATATGTTGTCTTTTGTCAGTATTACAACTATTTACAATAAGCTAAAGGGTGAGGTTGTTAGGATGTTAGAGAA
Organism: Aphrophora alni; assembly: GCA_963513935.1. NCBI lineage: Eukaryota > Metazoa > Arthropoda > Insecta > Hemiptera > Aphrophoridae > Aphrophora > Aphrophora alni. Next base: position 100,643,824 of record OY740767.1, read on the forward strand.
AACTTGCCTTTTAACATAATTTAATAATTTTGCAAAAGAAACTCGTATCATTAAAATGTAGAAGCGAATCATCTTTTTCTCTGTTCCTACTGAGAATTATGAATGTTTTATATCAGAAGTGCCAACGACGTTGGAAATATTAAGTTATACTTAACTAGACTGAGACATTTTGACAGGTAACAAATGCCGAAACCTTTTACTGAAGCATCTAAAAAATATGTTTATACATATATACAAGCGTACACTCACGTACACACGCGCACACACAAATACATATATTGATAGGAGTATATTGATATTTCATAATATTATAATAATAACATGTGGAAATTTATCTATCGTAATATTCCATTACAAGTATTTTGTCAACTTTGAAGAGATTTGCAAGTAATAAATAGGACACTTTTGATACTGCACTATGGTAAAATTTGAGTTTTTTATATTAGGTAGATATTTTATAATTATGTCTTTAAGCCCTGCGTTATTTAAAATGAAGTTAACCCAAAAACAAACATGTCCTATTGAACCCCGCATTAAGTATGTAATGCCATATCTCAAATTTGTTTATTCAAGTGAAGTTATAGTTTTGTGTCTAATAAGTAAATGAGTAATTATTGTAAAATAATATTTTTAAGTGATAAAGATGTCTTTAATTATGGGGTTCTAATTTATTATTTAAAAAAGGTACAATATTGTATTGTAACGTAATATTGTTAAAGACAAACTTTAATTTCATTTATACTAGTACTTAATGCCGAGAATTTTTTCATCTAATTACGTTTTTTATAGTTATATAATAATATATAGTGTTAGCTATTGGAATATCGTTAAGGTTTTTCAAAAATGCGAAGTCCTATACACTTACATTAAATAACAAACATAAGTAGATTAGGATAAAATAAAGTAATAAAGCTTAAAGTTTAAAAATATTTAAATACTATAAATGAGCTGCAATTGTTTCGCCTTGCGGCATCATAGGGCAACTAAAAAAAATAAATTAATTAAAAAAATAATAAAATAAGTAGATTATACACAAACACGCGAGGTTTTCATTGACTGTTTCTATCTAACTTGTTCATAATTCTATTCCACCGAACAAAGGATTGCCTAGTCATATTTGCCAGGTATTTTATTTTTTTAAATTCATTGTATTCTTTATATATATTGTTTAATTAATTTTGTCTTCACCAACATATAAATCGATCATTGGCATCATATCATATCAATCAATCAATATCATAAAAATCCACACTATTTTTACAATTATTTCTGCACAAATAAACTTTTTTTTTGTCTTTTTACTAGGAATTACATTTTAATACTAGTAATTTTCTGTCAACGCGTTTAAACTGTATTATCCCTGCTGCGGTTATAATATACTACACGATCTCAGGTTCTCTTTAACCTTCTTTGCGTGTAAACCTACTGCATGTCTCTGCATAATTAATCCTTCCTTTCTTAGACCATATCACCTCTTTCTGTCATTAAATCAAGGTACTGATATTAATCAACAATCATGGGCTCTTACTAAATGTCATTTTCTTATTCACAGATATAGAATATTTGCATTTTTTTAAACGTTAACCACAGCATTTTGATAAGTGATTTGAAAATCATAATATAACCATATATATTGTCACAATTACCATTTTGTTTGATTATTCTCTTATTATTTTACTTTTGATATCAATCTGTATGGTTAACTAAACTTAATTTATAGTTATACAAGTTATTGAGACCAAAATCAAGATTTGCTATTGGAATGAGATTGTATTTTATTGAGAATGTGATTTAAAATACTGTTACCAGGCGACTGAGAATTAAAGATTATTGGAACCTACTGGTAAACATGTTTAAAAAAAAATTTTCATTAACAAGTGCTAAAATTTATTTAGCTTAAATTTTTGAATTAAATTTGACCATTTACAAAAATAATTAAATATAACAAACATTTCATAGTTCTTGATCTTTTAAAAAAAAAAAAAGTTACAAAAGTTAGATTTCAGATTAATATGAATTTATATAAAGAATTTAAATTTTAGATATAAAAAAAGGTCAAAATTATGTATTACAGCTAACAAGATTTTGTATTATCAAATACTTACTTAGTTTACTACCATATATATATATATATATATATATATATATATATATATATATATATATATATATATAGATACATGTTAAAACTAGGTTGATCAACATACTATTTTTCTATTTTGAGAAGAAAAGACAAATTTATGATAGATAAAAGAAATAAATTTTGTTTTAAGCTATTGACGTCAATATATTTTAATTTTGAAAAATAACCCCTTTGGGGTCGTGTAGGCCGAAATATTTTGCATGCAGTCCCATCCAAATCTATTTTGATTTTAAATTAGTACACATTATTTTACAGATAGAAAATGCTGAAATGAAGACACATTATTATGCAGAGTTTTGTTTCTTGAACAAAAGTTGTTATTCTTTATGAAAGAATAATTCACAACCAAAGTTCCTTTAATTAACAACTGTCATTTTTGAAAAGTTTATATTTCCTTTATATATATATATATATATATATATATATATATATATATATATATATATATATATATATATGATGATGATCTGGTGCACTTAGAAAATGTTGAGAGTGAGTTTGAGCCTGTCTCCAATTGCAATCTCGAACCAGCTTTTGCTGTGCAAAAAGCAAGTTAAAAAGAGATTTAGACAAACTCATACAGGTTGTTCGACAAGTCTTTGTAATGAAAAATGATTTTTAATGTAATTAAAATGAAAAGGAAATATTATCAGAATTACAAAATTGTCCAAAAAGGATTATAAATAAGTTTTTCTTATATTAATAAAGAATCTAATGTATCTCGATCTTTGTTTTAGATAAAGAATTGTAACAACTGTTAGGAAATTTTAAAACAAAAGATTTTAATTAAGAAAAAAAAAATTGACTAGTTAATTCTTTGATTTTATGACTATTTAAATTTATAATTTGATTTTGTAAATTGTTTTTAAATGAAAAAAGGTTATTCTACTTTTACAAGACATTAGCCTTCAATAAAATTACTGAACAATCAAAAGAAAATAATCCTAGTTAAATTATTTCTGAACAAAATATATATCAGTAATTAAAACTTAAAAATATTAACAGAGTTATATCTAGGATGGTCAAATTTTAATTTCAGATACCTGGAATTTGTTGTAAAGAAAGCTTAGAAGCTTGACATGTGCATGAAGGTAATTGTAAGATGAAACGTTAACACAAAAAACTCACTAAAAAAAAACTTAGTAGTATTGATGTTGTGTAACTGTAACACATGATTACTAATTTATAAAAGAAAGAAAAAAATACGCCGTAATTACTTTCATGATTCACTTTGCTACTTTTTAAATTACATCTTGTAAAGAACTACTGGTCAGTGTTGAAGTTTTAAGACGACTTATCTTGCTTGCCCTTGCCCGAGGCTAAGGTAAACCGAACATCCGATGTTTAATTTTGATATCGCTCGCCAGGTATCAGCACACGGTAGGTACCATAGTGCCGCCGCCATATTTTATCTGAATTTGTGTGTTAGTTAGATTTATGTCGATAAGGATGATGCAGATTATATTTATGTCTGAAGGACGTTACAATACTCAAGTCCAGATGAGTAAGTTGGTAAATTAGAGGGAGTAAAGAAAATAGACCGCAGCAGTATTTTAAAATACTCTTTTAATTTAATATGCAAATTTAATTGTATGAATGTATTAAAATATTCTTATCATTCTTATACAATATAATCAGTGGTGATTTTGAACGAATTTAAAGTGAACAAAATGTGTTTTTTTTTCTCGCAGATACAATGTAATTTTCATCTGTTTGACATATTTGATCCCAGTCATTACAATGGCAATTTGCCACAGTCTAATGGGCAAAGAACTCTGGGGAAGCAAGTCAATTGGAGAACAAACTCAAAGACATCTGGACGCCATTAGATCCAAAAAGAAGGTAAACTCGTTGCGATAATTAATATTAGACGTCTTCCTGAACACACTTTATGGGCTTTCCTGCGATATTTATTGGTTTGAAGTGAAATTGTATTTTATTTAGTTTACAACGTGCACATGCATAAGAGTAATTTAATGTTTGATCTATTAAAAATCATGACAAATATATTATAACATAAAACACACACACACACACACACACACACACACACACACACACACACACACACACACACACACACACACACACACACACACACACACACACACACACACACATACACACACACACACACACACACACACACACACACACACACACACTGCCACGCCGCTATTCTTTGCTGCTTTCACGCGAATTTAAGATTCTTGTTCCCTTTTGTGGAACACTATTATCACGAACTCTTAAACTCGCTGTACGATCACCACCGACTGGGCGAACCACCTTTCTTTTCAGAGCAGGCGCGGGCAAGGCCAAGATGCTCACTTTTACTTTTTTAAATCAAAGATTTTGCAACTCTTGGCTCTAATAAGTATGAGCTTGTCCTCATAAACTTACTAAATTTTAATTTACGCAAAATTCCCTGAATTTTATCTCAATGCTCGATTATTTAACTTTTTTAAGATTAACTCTCTCTCTCTCCAAGGTCGTGCCTTTTGGGAGAAATCGGCTCTTAAGTTCTGATGATAACTTTTTAAAATTTTCAAATTATATTACCAGAGCACATATATATAAAATTTATGTTAAAACAAAGTTAATAGCATACACAGAATGGATTTATATTAAAAACACAACAAAATTTAGAAATGAATTATTTGTATATTATCTCCTCTTTTCCACAGAAAAATTTTATATTCAAAACTTTTTTAACCACACAAAACAATTTAATTGAACAATAACACAACTATTTATTTATTTAACAACATTAATTAATGTAAGATTATCTATATATTAAACAAAAAATAAAAGCGCTTGACTTTCCAGACAGAACCACAAACAGTTTTTCCTGTACTGAAAAAGTCGTATTTAAATTATTAATTATTATCAACACCAAAGCAGAGGTTTAAAAATGAATTTAATTTTTAATAATTCCCCTAATGACGTTATATTTGAAAAGAAGTTAATATTTGCGAATTATTCCTTAAGTATAAGATACCTTCACACTTTAATAGAAGTTCTAGTTGGATTTGGAATTTGTTGTATTATTAGGATGATAGTGATGTGATGTTTTCTATCCAGAGTCTGTAAGCTGCTATGTAGTTGAATGCTGGTCTCGAATTCTTCTAAGTCGCCTTGAAGATCGATTAAAGTTGAAATTATTCTAAGTCCAATTAGTAGAGTGACAATTGAATCTTCCTCTCAGCTCAGAGTCGGTTGCAGAAGAAACGTCCTTTCAGCGTCGATTCCAAATCAAAAGTAATCGTCTTTCGACGGTTAAATCTCGGTCTCCCTGTCAGTGGGAATTAATCCACTTTTCTGGAGCCAATTTTCCTCCCTTTTTGGGAAAAAGGTATTTTCCATATATTATGTGTTTTCAGGCCCTTTTGGTCTGAAATATTTACACTATATGTTTTATTAGTCCTATTTTTTGACTAATGAATAGTTTTCTTCCTTAATTATTAATTAAAACACCTTTTAATTAATAATTTATAGTATTTTTTCTTTAACGTTATCTTTGATCCATGTTGGCAACATGATGATTCTGACTTTAGACTCTGCTTGAAGATGCGCGCGCCACTTTTCATGTTTTTGCATGAAAATCTCTACTTTTGACGTTTTTTCGTTCAACTCGCTATAACTTTCGAACGCTCGAACCGATTTTAAAGTTCCTTTCGGATTCTTCTTCCTTTCCATCTTGTGGGTCTTGTGGAACTTGATTCATCGCTCTACTACGCTTCGTTCGCGAGTTATCGCCCTTTTCCTGAAACTTGATTTTTCCTCTTTTCAAATTTTGAGATAAGTCCTTTCTCAAAATTCTTTTGACGAAATCTTGTTCCTCTTCTACTACGACGAAAAACTATGTTTGTACTTTTCCCATAACTCGTTTGGTTGTCGAGTTATTCGCCTTTGAAGTCCTTAAGTTTGTGTCGTATGAGTTTATGTTCATAAAACCCCCCCCATTATATATTATTACTTCTGCTTTGGTGTGTTACCATTTTACATACTAAATACATATAATTATCATGTTACTTTACCCCTTTAACTTTTATTTTACCCGCTTTTGGGCTTTGAAGTTTTACGTTTTGTAATTATTATATCTCCCTTATTTTATTTTCAAATTTGATTCTAAGTACCTATTATTGTGCCCTATTGTGGTCTCTACAATAGTACTTATTATTATTTTTTAAATGATCCCCCCTTCAACTCAAAAATTCCAAAAAACTCCCCAAGAATGACTTTCTAAGTCCATTCTCACCTGTTAATTATTATTAATTCATATTTTTTATTTGTGATTATTGTTACTTCCCCACTTGGTTATGACTCTACGATTTTTGAATTTTGAATTTATTCTTTTTCCAAATTTTAGGTTTTTGAGCCCTTCTAAAAACTTGAATAACTTTTTTGTTTTATGTGATTTTAAATTTATTCTTCGATATTATTGGTCGGTTGACTCTACTGAATATTTATTTATATTAATAATTTAGTTTCTTAATAAAATAGGAACTAAGGCAGTTTGACTTTTCACGTCCGAACAAGCAAGTTTGCTCTCGAACTGGCGTGACGTCATCGCCCCACCTCGTCCCCACTCTACAAGGTTTAGCGCGGCAATTTAACTTGTTTTAAATGGACTTGAGACGTTTGGCTTTTTCCAAACCGCCTCAACACACACACACACACACACACACACACACACACACACACACACACACACACACTGCCGCGCCGCTATTCTTCGCTGCTTCGACGCGAATTTAAGATTCTTGTTCCCCTTTTTTGGAACACTATTATCACGAACTCTTAAACTCGCTGTACGATCACCACCGACTGGGCGAACCACCTTTCTTTTCAGAGCAGGCGCGGGCAAGGCCAAGATGCTCACTTTTACTTTTTTAAATCAAAGATTTTGCAACTCTTGGCTCTAATAAGTATGAGCTTGTCCTCATAAACTTACTAAATTTTAATTAACGCAAAATTCCCTGAATTTTATCTCAATGCTCGATTATTTAACTTTTTTAAGATTAACTCTCTCTCTCTCCAAGGTCGTGCCTTTTGGGAGAAATCGGCTCTTAAGTTCTGATGATAACTTTTTAAAATTTTCAAATTATATTACCAGAGCACATATATATAAAATTTATGTTAAAACAAAGTTAATAGCATACACAGAATGGATTTATTTTAAAAAACACAACAAAATTTAGAAATGAATTATTTGTATATTATCTCCTCTTTTCCACAGAAAAATTTTATATTCAAAACTTTTTTAACCACACAAAACAATTTAATTGAACAATAACACAACTATTTATTTATTTAACAACATTAATTAATGTAAGATTATCTATATATTAAACAAAAATAAAAGCGCTTGACTTTCCAGACAGAACCACAAACAGTTTTTCCTGTACTGAAAAAGTCGTATTTAAATTATTAATTATTATCAACACCAAAGCAGAGGTTTAAAAATGAATTTAATTTTTAATAATTCCCCTAATGACGTTATATTTGAAAAGAAGCTAATATTTGCGAATTATTCCTTAAGTATAAGATACCTTCACACTTTAATAGAAGTTCTAGTTGGATTTGGAATTTGTTGTATTATTAGGATGATAGTGATGTGATGTTTTCTATCCAGAGTCTGTAAGCTGCTATGTAGTTGAATGCTGGTCTCGAATTCTTCTAAGTCGCCTTGAAGATCGATTAAAGTTGAAATTATTCTAAGTCCAATTAGTAGAGTGACAGTTGAATCTTCCTCTCAGCTCAGAGTCGGTTGCAGAAGAAACGTCCTTTCAGCGTCGATTCCAAATCAAAAGTAATCGTCTTTCGACGGTTAAATCTCGGTCTCCCTGTCAGTGGGAATTAATCCACTTTTCTGGAGCCAATTTTCCTCCCTTTTTGGGAAAAAGGTATTTTCCATATATTATGTGTTTTCAGGCCCTTTTGGTCTGAAATATTTACACTATATGTTTTATTAGTGCTATTTTTTGACTAATGAATAGTTTTCTTCCTTAATTATTAATTAAAACACCTTTTAATTAATAATTTATAGTATTTTTTCTTTAACGTTATCTTTGATCCATGTTGGCAACATGATGATTCTGACTTTAGACTCTGCTTGAAGATGCGCGCGCAACTGTTCATGTTTTTGCATGAAAATCTCTACTTTTGACGTTTTTTTCGTTCAACTCGCTATAACTTTCGAACGCTCGAACCGATTTTAAAGTTCCTTTCGGATTCTTCTTCCTTTCCATCTTGTGGGTCTTGTGGAACTTGATTCATCGCTCTACTACGCTTCGTTCGCGAGTTATCGCCCTTTTCCTGAAATTTGATTTTTCCCCTTTTCAAATTTTGAGATAAGTCCTTTCTCAAAATTCTTTTGACGAAATCTTGTTCCTCTTCTACTACGACGAAAAACTATGTTTGTACTTTTCCCATAACTCGTTTGGTTGTCGAGTTATTCGCCTTTGAAGTCCTTAAGTTTGTGTCGTATGAGTTTATGTTCATAAAAACCCCCCCATTATATATTATTACTTCTGCTTTGGTGTGTTACCATTTTACATACTAAATACATATAATTATCATGTTTCTTTACCCCTTTAACTTTTATTTTACCCGCTTTTGGGCTTTGAAGTTTTACGTTTTGTAATTATTATATCTCCCTTATTTTATTTTCAAATTTGATTCTAAGTACCTATTATTGTGCCCTATTGTGGTCTCTACAATAGTACTTATTATTATTTTTTAAATGATCCCCCCTTCAACTCAAAAATTCCAAAAAACTCCCCAAGAATGACTTTCTAAGTCCATTCTCACCTGTTAATTATTATTAATTCATATTTTTTATTTGTGATTATTGTTACTTCCCCACTTGGTTATGACTCTACGATTTTTGAATTTTGAATTTATTCTTTTTCCAAATTTTAGGTTTTTGAGCCCTTCTAAAAACTTGAATAACTTTTTTGTTTTATGTGATTTTAAATTTATTCTTCGATATTATTGGTCGGTTGACTCTACTGAATATTTATTTATATTAATAATTTAGTTTCTTAATAAAATAGGAACTAAGGCAGTTTGACTTTTCACGTCCAAACAAGCAAGTTTGCTCTCGAACTGGCGTGACGTCATCGCCCCACCTCGTCCCCACTCTACAAGGTTTAGCGCGGCAATTTAACTTGTTTTAAATGGACTTGAGACGTTTGGCTTTTTCCAAACCGCCTCAAAATCCCCCCTTTGAACTAAAATTTTCGGTTAAAATGAAAATATCCTATTTTTCATTTTTTAAAAAACTAAAATTTTAGTATTAAACCCCTTTTTCGACATATCACATTTTATATTAACTTATTTATTTATCATCTCTATTAATCATCAACACAAAGTTTGACATATTAACCTAACAACTTATATAAACACATTTATTTATATCTAAAAAACATCTCCTCCATCATTTCATATATTGATATACTCAAAACACATTTTATTCATTATAGTATAATATTTATATATTCAAAACACATTTTATTCATGATAGTATAATATTTATATATTAAAAACACATGTTATTTATTATGGTATACATACAAATTTGCTTAACCGTTCTTTTAGTCCGTTACAGCCGTTTCATCTAAACGTCCTTGCTGTAAATAAACACATTATCACACACAAAACATATTACATTTATATAAGGAATAATTCGTCTTATATGATTATATTTATCTGCTTTGGTTGAATTTAAAACTATGCCTACATATATATAAAGTACTTGGTAACTACAACGATTATTATCCTAATTGTAGTTAAAAAGAAAAATTTATTTATGCTATTGGAAATCTCCCTTTAATAAAAAACAAAACAGTACACATTTAAACATCCATTCATTCATTTCCATCACCCCTCCAGCTAATTTGTTGGACAAGTTGTCGTTCAATATTTGTTTATCAATATCCTGTCTTCCCCTTCACCTCCTCGTCTATACTTTGTTTATTCAGGTGCGGCTTGCCGATGCGTGTTACTGCTATGCTCCTGACCTTGTACACTTAGGAATTTATTCGGGACTTTTCCTGTTAATCACTGACCTAGGTTACATTCTTTTAGATCAGCTGAGAGTCCGTTATTTCCCTTTTACCTCACTCGCTTCTACACTTTACATATTACAACTTTTAAACATTACAACTTATACATTTTATTCATGAAACTCCTTCAAGTCTTTGATGTCATAACGACCTTTAACTTTTTGAGTGTCAATATTTATTACTTCATATGTTTTTCTCCCCATGACTTTGCTCACGACATATGGTCCACCATATACGAGCATTAATTTTTCGGTCTCGCTTTTATCCAAATTCGCTCTATTTGCATTCAATACGAGAACACGATCTCCTACCTGAAATTTTGTTTCTCGTATTCTTTGGTTAATTCTCTCCGCTCGCCTGGTGCCGATTTGCGTCATCCTTTGAAGACATTTCTGCTTCTTTTCTGCCCAAGTTTCACTCTGTCGTAGCTCCTTGTCTCGTGGGAAATATGACTCCCATACATAATTTGGATCCCTATTCAACTGTATTTGTACTGGTGCATACCCGGTAGTTTCATTTGGTGTGTTGTTGATTAACTCTTCTATAAAAGGTAATTGCTTCCGCCAAGTGGTTTGAGTATCGTGACAATAAGTGCGTAATAGTCTCCCCACTTCTTTGTTGACTCTTTCTGCCAAATTTACCTGAGGATGTCTTACCGGGATCAACACATGTTCTACTTTTGGTTCAGCAATCCACTTCTTCCAATTTCTAGATGTGAATGCTGCTCCGAAATCAGTTAAAATCTTCTGCGGTTTCCCAAAATTGTTCATATAATCTATCATATGTTTGATACTGTTATTTGTGGTTGGATTTCTTACTGGATATAGTTTTATAAATTTTGAAAAGGTATCTATTATAACTAAAATATGTTGTATATTTCCAAGTCCTTTTGGCAATGGACCTAAGTAGTCTATGGCTATCATCTCGTTGATGTCCCTAGGAACAATAGCCTTAGACATTCCTTGCAAATATTTATTCGTCTTTTTCGCATATTGGCAAATTCTACATTTTTTGATTACCTGTAATATTTTATACCCAGCATTTTTTATATAAAAACATTTATTTATCATCGCTAACAATTTGTTCCTTCCTAAATGGCCATATATTCGGTGAACTTCGCTTATGAACTCATTTTTGTTTATTTCGGGGATAATTATTTTCCATTTATTATTAATCTCCTGATATACAATATCATTAATTATTCTAAAATTATCTCTCTCCTGCAAGTTTATTCCTTTCATTGTTAATTCATGTAATTGATTATTTCTAAAATTTTGCATTATATCCTGAAACTTTCTTGTTGTGACTAATTTTGACTGACTTAATTTTAACCTAATTTTATTTCCACTTGGACAATTTTCGTTTTGACCATCATACATCCTGCTTATGATGTCACAAGGAACGTTTATTTTTCCTGCACAGTGTTCAATTTTGGCATCATACTCTTGGATTGCCAGTATCCATCGAGTTAGACGAGCTGTAGTTAATTTGCAGCTTCTTAGGAACTTTAAAGCTTTGTTATCAGTTATCACCGTCAGTGGTGCGCCTACAATCAATGGCCTAAACTTCTCCAGACCATGAACTATGGCTAACAACTCCTTCTCACAGATGGTATAAGCTAACTCCGCTTTCTTTAAAGTTCTGCTCACAAATCCTATAACTTGTAACTCGCCCAACTCATTTTTCTGGTACAACTGGCTAGCAATTGCACCATCACTCGCGTCGGTTTGCAAAAACGTTTCCTTGCCTTCCACAGGATGCATGATTGTTACAGATTTCTTAAATAATGATTTAGTTTTCTCAAAAGCGTTTTGCATTACATGGTCCCACTTAAATGGTTCATTTTTTCTTAATAATTTTAACAATGGTTTAATTTCATGGGAATATCTTGAAGTAAACCTAGAATAGTAATTCACAAACCCTAAGAACGATTGCAGTTTTTTCTTATTAGTCGGTCTCGGAAAATCACTGATAGCTTGCAATTTTTCCGGATCCGTACTTATGCCTTGTTGCGAAATTACATATCCTAAAAATTTTACCTCCTTTTGACAAAAATAAGTTTTGGTGGGATTTATCGTTAGATTTCCTTCTTTAAATTTTTCAAAAATCGTTTTTAAATGTTCCAGGTGTTCTTCAAAAGTCTCAGACATGCATTACAAGTCGTCGACATAGCCTAACGTGTAGTCGTCGACTTCAGTACCTAATGTTAGGTCTATTGTCCTTATCAGCGCTGCCAAAGAATTTTGAAGTCCAAACGGTATCACTGTATAGTTATACACTTTATTGTTATATAAAAATCCCGTGTATTTTTTAGACTCCTCCGATAGTGGGACTTGCCAGAAACTAGATGTTAGATCGAACTTAGTTATGAATTTTTTGTTACGACCTTTCCTTAGAATTTCTTCTATAGGCGGCGCACTTTCATAATCCGGCTGTATTATCTGATTCAGTCTTCTAGCATCCATACATAGCCTAACGGTTTTATTCGGCTTTAACACTACCACCATCGGATTAATATACGGTGTTCGGGATCTCTCTATAACTTTATACTTTAGCATTTTATCTATTTCCTCCTGTACTTGTTTCCTATAATTTATTGGAATGGGGTAATTTCTATTAACATAAGTTTTATTATCAGTGATTTTTAGTTCATGTACATATTTATTAGATTTTCCTGGAATTTCGCTAAACACAGTATTATATTTTTCCACCAAAACTTTTATTTTTTCTTCTTGATCGATTGTTAAAACACTATTTCCTAAACCTAAAATTTTGCCATTTTCTTCAAACATTAATTCTTTTACATGAAACTCTTCTTTCCTTTTATATTTCACCTTGGGCCGTCCTCCTTTTATTTTATACTTCGTAGAATTTTTGAATTTAACTTTCTTCTTTCGATACCTTAAATTTCGTCCATTTTCTCTTTCCGGATCCGCCATTGTTATTATAGCTCTCCTTTCTCTCCCGTCTCTGGCGTCGAATCTGTCTTGTGTAAGTTCCGAATCGTTTTCAGAGTTATTTTGCAAATTTTCGTCGTATTTTATTATTTTATTATTTTCGTCGATTGTTGCCTTTGGCACATTTTTATTTCCTTTATTCTCCGCTCCTTTCAGCCCTTCATCTTTATTAATTAATTGGTTACCTTTATCCCACGCTTTTAACAGCACTTCATCATTGTTAAAATTTGCATTTTTCCTCTTCGTCGATTAATTCCTTGCACTTAACTTGCTTCCTCGCTTTTGACCACTTTCTGATTTGTCACTACTCGGTCTAGACACGTCCTTTGCTTTTTGTTTTAGGTCCGTAGGCATTTTAACGGCCAACACACAAGCCCCTTTTGCTCGCTTGTGCGAATTTGAGCTCCTATTCTCCGCTTTTCTAAGCACTACTTTATCATTAATTTTTGCAAAAAACTGGCTCACCCTATTCTTACACTCTTTGTCACCTCCGGTATAGTCACATTTCAGTCTAGACACGTCCTTTGCTTTTGGTTTTATGTCTACCGGCATTTTGGTAGACAACGTATAAGCCCCTGATACTCGCTTATACGAATTTGAGCCTCCTTTATTTGCAGCTGACGACTCTACCATTTTACCGGCTTCGCCGCCATTTTGATGTTCGGTCTGCGCGTTTTTATTGCTCAATCTTAATCTCCTATTCTCCGCTTTTCTAAGCACTACTTTATTATTAATTTTTGCAAAAAACTGGCTCACCCTATTCTTACACTCTTTGTCACCTCCGGTATAGTCACATTTCAGTCTAGACACGTCCTTTGCTTTTGGTTTTATGTCTACCGGCATTTTGGTAGACAACGTATAAGCCCCTGATACTCGCTTGTACGAATTTGAGCCTCCTTTATTTGCAGCTGACGACTCTACCATTTTACCGGTTTCGCCGCCATTTTGATGTTCGTTCTGCGCGTTTTTATTGCTCAATCTTGATATCTTATTCTCCTTAAGAAAATCTACAACAATAAATTCATTTTCCTTTACCAGTTGTAGGAAACCCTTTTCCATATTAATTCGACTTCGATATTTGCACATTAAATCACAACCCATTATAATTTTGCTTTCCAGCTTTGGTACCACCATAAATACCCCTCTTATTGCTTGGTTATTTATTCTAATCTCCAATAGTGCCTGTAATTTAATCTTCTGTCGTTGGTTTTTTATCGCTGTCACCATTTCCGTATTTACAACTGGTAATTCCATGATTTTATCGTTCCTATTTTTAAGCACATGTTTATAAAAATCCTCTTGCACACAGGACATTTGAGCTCCGGTGTCAATGGACATATTTACTTTTATATTTTCGATTTCTATCCCTATTTCCGGACATTTTTCGTAAACTTCACTATTTAAAATTTTATTATCTCTTTCCTCCATTAAATCTTTCTTAATTTCTGTGTTTAAAATCCCCAATTTAATTTTATTTATTTTCTGATCCCCCCTTTTAAGTTTGCTAAATTTGGTTTTATCGTCGATCTCAATTCCGTTTGTATTATCCTTTTTCTGCCAAAAATTTTGCCTTGAGATCTCGTATTTTAGTTTTTTGTGACCTTGGGCGGGAATTTTTGATTTGAAGGACCAGGGTTTTGAGGTATTTGTGGTTGAGGTTTATTCTGGGTTTGACCATAGGATCGAGGGTTAGGGTTTTGGGATGGTTTTGAGTAGTCTTGATTCCTTTGCCTGAAATTTTGACCTCTTTGTGGTCCGTCCCTCCTTTCGAAGCTATCTGGTCGGCGAACTTCTCTCGTCATTCCGTCTACGTTTTCAATGGTCCTCAAAAACTTGATAGCGTCCTCCAAATGCTCACTAGCCCTACCAATACACGCTAATTGAACTTTTTGGTCGAAATGCCTCATTAGTTGGTATATAAGGAACTCTTCCGGAATTTTGGGTTCCAAATATTCGGCCTTTCGCACCATTTTACAAAAATAATCAACCCTACTCATATTTCCGTTAGGATTATATCTATGGTTTTCTATTTGATTCCTAACTACTTGTTGCGTTTGATAACCCCAATAATGCTCTAAAAATAACAATTTAAACTGGCTATATTCTTCTGTATCTCGCTTGATTATTTCCCACCATTCCATGGCAGCTCCTTTCAATTTTTTCTCCACTACTTTCAATTTATCACTTTCTTCTATCACGGGATTTATTTCTTGGAATACCTCCTCAATTTGTTTCAAAAATTGCACAGGATTTTCTCTTGAATTTCCCCAAAATTCTATAGTTTTTGACTCTAAATTTGCCCTATCTAAATAAATTATATTTTTAGCATTTCCACCGGTTTCTTTAATTTTGGCTACTTCCCTAATTTTAACTTCTAATTTTTTAACTTTCTCCCCAATTTCTATAGTCGACTTTCCCTGTTCCTTTAAACTGTCCGTCATTTTTTTAATTTCCCCTACGCACTCTTCCACTTTTTCTTCACAAGTTTCTATTCGCCTCGTATTTTCGGTCATATTACTATCTATAGATTCCTTAATTTCCTCCATATATTTCCCTATTTCCTGTTTTCGGGCGTCTTCCCTTTGGATACGTTTCGTTTCCATTTCTTCCTCTCTCTTCATCCTCTCTTCTCTCTCCTGCTTCCATCTTGCTTCCATTTCTTCCCTCTCCTGCTTCCGTCTGGCCTCCACCTCTTCTTTTTCCTGTTTCCGTAATACATCCATTTGGATCCATTTGGCTTCCATCTCATCCTTTTCTTGCTTCCTTTTGGCTTCCAATTCTTCATCTCTCTTCATCCTCTCGTCTCTCTCCTGCTTCCGTAATTCTTCCATTTGGTTCCATTTGGCCTCCATCTCCTCCTTCTCTTGGTTTTTCTCAATTCTTTCTTCTATTTTCCTGATTTGTTCGTTGTCTTCCTTCTCCTTTTCTTTTCTCTGTTGTTCCGCTTTGTCCTGTTCTCTCTCTTGCTTTCTTCTATCCTCCATTTGGTTCAGGTACCTCACCATTTTTTGCATTTCTGTCTCCTGTTCCTTTGAACCCTCCTGTTTTGCTGGATCTTTCGCTGGTCCCATTTTCACTTCACTTATTCACTTGGTTTATTTAATTAAAAAAAAATTTAAATTTCGGTTTAATTTGGACTCTACTTTTAATTATTATTATGTTTGCAATTTAGTATATTTGTCGTTGTAATTACCAGCACAACTTATTACTAACACACATGTACATATAAATTATATCAGAACTTAAGATATTCTCGTTCGTATGAAACACTAAAAAATTCAAAATTTTGAAAATTTGTTCCAAAACTTTGCTTTTTCGTGCTCCACGCTATTGGGCGCCACTTGCCGCGCCGCTATTCTTCGCTGCTTCGACGCGAATTTAAGATTCTTGTTCCCCTTTTTTGGAACACTATTATCACGAACTCTTAAACTCGCTGTACGATCACCACCGACTGGGCGAACCACCTTTCTTTTCAGAGCAGGCGCGGGCAAGGCCAAGATGCTCACTTTTACTTTTTTAAATCAAAGAATTTGCAACTCTTGGCTCTAATAAGTATGAGCTTGTCCTCATAAACTTACTAAATTTTATTTAACGCAAAATTCCCTGAATTTTATCTCAATGCTCGATTATTTAACTTTTTTAAGATTAACTCTCTCTCTCTCCAAGGTCGTGCCTTTTGGGAGAAATCGGCTCTTAAGTTCTTATGATAACTTTTTAAAATTTTCAAATTATATTACCAGAGCACATATATATATAAAATTTATGTTAAAACAAAGTTAATAGCATACACAGAATGGATTTATTTTAAAAAACACAACAAAATTTAGAAATGAATTATTTGTATATTATCTCCTCTTTTCCACAGAAAAATTTTATATTCAAAACTTTTTTAACCACACAAAACAATTTAATTGAACAATAACACAACTATTTATTTATTTAACAACATTAATTAATGTAAGATTATCTATATATTAAACAAAAATAAAAGCGCTTGACTTTCCAGACAGAACCACAAACAGTTTTTCCTGTACTGAAAAAGTCGTATTTAAATTATTAATTATTATCAACACCAAAGCAGAGGTTTAAAAATGAATTTAATTTTTAATAATTCCCCTAATGACGTTATATTTGAAAAGAAGCTAATATTTGCGAATTATTCCTTAAGTATAAGATACCTTCACACTTTAATAGAAGTTCTAGTTGGATTTGGAATTTGTTGTATTATTAGGATGATAGTGATGTGATGTTTTCTATCCAGAGTCTGTAAGCTGCTATGTAGTTGAATGCTGGTCTCGAATTCTTCTAAGTCGCCTTGAAGATCGATTAAAGTTGAAATTATTCTAAGTCCAATTAGTAGAGTGACAGTTGAATCTTCCTCTCAGCTCAGAGTCGGTTGCAGAAGAAACGTCCTTTCAGCGTCGATTCCAAATCAAAAGTAATCGTCTTTCGACGGTTAAATCTCGGTCTCCCTGTCAGTGGGAATTAATCCACTTTTCTGGAGCCAATTTTCCTCCCTTTTTGGGAAAAAGGTATTTTCCATATATTATGTGTTTTCAGGCCCTTTTGGTCTGAAATATTTACACTATATGTTTTATTAGTCCTATTTTTTGACTAATGAATAGTTTTCTTCCTTAATTATTAATTAAAACACCTTTTAATTAATAATTTATAGTATTTTTTCTTTAACGTTATCTTTGATCCATGTTGGCAACATGATGATTCTGACTTTAGACTCTGCTTGAAGATGCGCGCGCAACTGTTCATGTTTTTGCATGAAAATCTCTACTTTTGACGTTTTTTCGTTCAACTCGCTATAACTTTCGAACGCTCGAACCGATTTTAAAGTTCCTTTCGGATTCTTCTTCCTTTCCATCTTGTGGGTCTTGTGGAACTTGATTCATCGCTCTACTACGCTTCGTTCGCGAGTTATCGCCCTTTTCCTGAAATTTGATTTTTCCCCTTTTCAAATTTTGAGATAAGTCCTTTCTCAAAATTCTTTTGACGAAATCTTGTTCCTCTTCTACTACGACGAAAAACTATGTTTGTACTTTTCCCATAACTCGTTTGGTTGTCGAGTTATTCGCCTTTGAAGTCCTTAAGTTTGTGTCGTATGAGTTTATGTTCATAAAAACCCCCCCATTATATATTATTACTTCTGCTTTGGTGTGTTACCATTTTACATACTAAATACATATAATTATCATGTTTCTTTACCCCTTTAACTTTTATTTTACCCGCTTTTGGGCTTTGAAGTTTTACGTTTTGTAATTATTATATCTCCCTTATTTTATTTTCAAATTTGATTCTAAGTACCTATTATTGTGCCCTATTGTGGTCTCTACAATAGTACTTATTATTATTTTTTAAATGATCCCCCCTTCAACTCAAAAATTCCAAAAAACTCCCCAAGAATGACTTTCTAAGTCCATTCTCACCTGTTAATTATTATTAATTCATATTTTTTATTTGTGATTATTGTTACTTCCCCACTTGGTTATGACTCTACGATTTTTGAATTTTGAATTTATTCTTTTTCCAAATTTTAGGTTTTTGAGCCCTTCTAAAAACTTGAATAACTTTTTTGTTTTATGTGATTTTAAATTTATTCTTCGATATTATTGGTCGGTTGACTCTACTGAATATTTATTTATATTAATAATTTAGTTTCTTAATAAAATAGGAACTAAGGCAGTTTGACTTTTCACGTCCAAACAAGCAAGTTTGCTCTCGAACTGGCGTGACGTCATCGCCCCACCTCGTCCCCACTCTACAAGGTTTAGCGCGGCAATTTAACTTGTTTTAAATGGACTTGAGACGTTTGGCTTTTTCCAAACCGCCTCAACACACACACACACACACACACACACACACACACACACACTGCAACGCACCCACCCTAACGAAAACTTCGTACCCGCGGGACAGGCCTTTGCAAGACCCTACCGGGGACTCTACACTACTTTACTAGCGACGAGGTAGAAAATGCTTCTCCTATTGCCTACCTTTCTAAGTCCCTGATAAGGCTTTTAATTTTATGTTACACACAAATCAAATTATTTTCATCAAACTTATGCTAACACATGAAAATTTTATATATATATATATATTAAATTCACTGTTTAATCTATTTTACCTCTTTTAAAACTTCAGACTCTTTCTCAAAGGGTGTGCCCTTTGGAGCTAATCAATTCAGCAAATAAAAATTTGCTCTTTTTTAAATTTAAATTATTACTTGTGAGCACTTACTTCTTTTTCTTTTTGAATTTAAGAATTTATTTGAATAGGATAGTTTCAATTAAAAATACAAGACAATGAAATTTTACAAATTCATTGAAATCGGCACAATTTAATTTTTATCTCAGAAAACTATGGATTTAGTAATAAATCTCTTACAACAAGTTTTGTCGCCTTTTCCTTCAATTTACATTAAAAGTTTCTTTTTCAAACAACTTGAAAATTATTTATCCCAAGTAATTCTAACAATAACTAAATCTAACAATATATATTCTTAATCTAACACATTTATTTATTAACACTTTTTATGTTGTTCCAATCTGTTACTTGGTTTTATTGAAAATTTGACTCGAATTT
Organism: Aphrophora alni; assembly: GCA_963513935.1. Taxonomy (NCBI): domain Eukaryota; kingdom Metazoa; phylum Arthropoda; class Insecta; order Hemiptera; family Aphrophoridae; genus Aphrophora; species Aphrophora alni. Next base: position 100,663,587 of record OY740767.1, read on the forward strand.
ATTTTATTTGAATCTCTTTACTTTATTGAATTTAAAATTGACTTTATTTCTGACTCTTTACTTTATTTTAAAACGTTATTATTAAACTTTGTTAATTTTAGGAATTTTGGACTTTTCTCAAGTTTAATAAAAAATTAAATTTATTTATTAAAAAAGCTTGATTCATGCAGTACCTTGTTTTTGTGAATTGCACAAGTCCGCTCGTCCAGATTCTGAGGATGGTTGAGGATCCTGAAGATTGTTTCTAGAGTTGTCTCCTGTTCTAGAATCTCCCGAAGTCCTGTCCCCGTTGAATTTGCTTCCTGCTGCGATGACGACAATTATTGGTAGGATATTTTTCGGAGTCCGTAGTAAGATCTCTTCTAATAAGCTACTGTAGGATGTAGTGTTGTCTTCTTCAAGGCCGACCCTACTGTTGGTTATCGTTCTAAACCCAGAGAAGTACTGAACACTGACAAATTATGTTTACGACGATTTCCTCTTCAGACTTATGTAAAAGTGGGTGATCCTTCCTGAAGCTGGTACGAGACTGATGAATTAACTTGTTGCAAGTCAACTCGTCGAAGTTTGAGCTATACAGTATAGCCAACTTTTCTGATTTTTGTTCCTTTTTTACTTTCGCGATTTATTTAAGTTTCTACATTTTATTTTAACTATTTATGAATTCCTCTTGGCTTATCCTTCCATTATTTGGCTATCTTCACTACTTTAGATTAATTTTTTCTATTATTTTTAGTTATTTTAGTTTAATTGTTTCTTGTTAAATTTGCTCAAGTTGGCAATCTTCCCCTTCCTAGCGGCGAGAGTCTCTCATGCGCTCGACCTTGAACACATGTCTGTTCCTGAAAATCTTGAATTTTGACTGCCGATTTCTTCATTTCTTCATAACTCTCGTTCGCTTCGTTCGATTTTCTTCTTTCGAAGCCCCTTTAATCCTGATGGTTTTCCATCTTCATTCGAAACGATACGACGTATATTTATTCTTTTATGACGATTTTAAGATCTTGTGGTTTTTTCGGATTTACTTTTTTCGTTTTTGGAAAATTTTGAATTCATCTTTTTGGATGTTGTTCTTCTGATGCTGAAAGTCCCAAAACTGCTTCTCTCTTCTTCCTTGCTTCATTGGTTCACAAATTACTGTACTTTCTGCATGTTTGATTATTTATTGTTTTATTACTTTATTGCCTTTAATTGAATTTTGGTTTCGAGTCTTATTTATTATTAGTTTATCTTAGGGTTATGTACTCTTATTATTAGATTTTTGGTTTTATTTATTTTAGGAGAGTTTTGCGTTTTATTACGTTTTATTTTAGCTATAACTTTTTTATTATTAATCTGAAAAGTTTATTTTCTTATTATTTATTACTAGGTTTTCCTAGTTCTACAAGATGACATTAATTTTGTTTTAGTTTTTGAAATTTGAAATTTTAACATTGGTTTAAATGGACTCTATTCATGTTAAAACCGGAACGTTTAACATTTCCTGTCGAAGCCCGTTGACCTTGGCTCGGTTCAGCCCATTTTGCTTTTACTCTTAATGTATAATTTGAATACTTTTCTTAACTTCTACAGTTTTTGTTGGATTTGATTGAAATTTTGGATTTTGGTTATTTTCCAAAATTGTTCCTTGCGAACGGTTCAATTCAACCGTTGCAACACACACATATAATATATTTAAGTACCTTATAGAGGAGAACTAGCAGAAGAATAACTGAATTTCAATTATTCATTACACAAAAACACTTGGATATTAACTTAATTCTTCTCACCAAGTTTCATTTGAAAAATGAGAAATATGATTAAAATACTGTATGAGATAAAAAGTTAAAACTGGATTTATCTGCTAGGAATATTTTATTTATGTTCTTTTCTTCTTTTTTTTGTAAGATGAAGATAGCTTAAGGGTTTTTCGTCTTGTAGTAACAAGAAAAAATAAACCAAACACCGAAATAGAACAACTTAATCCTGGTTGTATTTTATTGACAGCACTGGTTTTTATTAACCTTGAAATTTTGTTATTTAAGCGCTTAAATGTTTGTATTTTTTATTTGATATTTTAGCGCAAAAGTTATTTCTAAATTCATGCATATATATATTTTAAAATGTGTAATTCCGATGAAGGATTACATGTACTTGGAATATGTGGAATATACTTAGAGAAAATTACAGTAGGATCTTACAACAAACTACTCGGCACAATACAGAGAAGATATGTAAATAGCTATCCACGACAAACCAGTGACATCTGGTATGTAAAGAACGTAGATAATTCGAGTATTATTTCATATTTTTAAAAAATAATGCAGTAATATAATTAAAATATAAAAAAATACTTCAGTTCTTTAACCTGTTTGATGTAGGTAGTTAGAATGTTCATCATCATAGTGATTATCTTCGCGTTATGTTGGCTGCCATATCACGGATATTTCATATACGTTTACTACAACAACTCGGTAGTAGCTAGCAGTTATGTTCAGCATATGTACCTTGCATTTTACTGGCTCGCAATGTCTAATGCTATGGTAAACCCAATCATATACTATTGGATGAATAACAGGTAAGTTGAAGTTGTGTATTTTACTTTTATGTTAGATTTATTATTATTCTATATATAGTTATATTGTAATCTAAATGGTCCACTAAACGTATCTGAAAATGTTTTTGATACATACATTCTGTTGTCCCGCTTGTTTATGTCTACATTTTCGTGTTTTAACTTAACTCTTTAGACTTTAACTTTGACACATTTTAACTCCTTTTTTAACATTCATAACGGCACCTCGCCACTTCTTGTTAAGTCCAGTATGATTAAGACTTTACTCCTTGTGTTGTGTTCCGTCTTAAACTTGAAGACTTCGATCTGTTATGTTTACAGCTTTTCCATTAATATTATTTTTAATCATTCGCGGAGAGTAGTCCGGTCCAATATATTCACCATTCTATTAAAAAAAACTCGTCTTATTCTTCTCGTTTGAATTTTTTGTCTATGTAACATTTGGATCTTTCATATACATTACCTGTAACAAGTTTGAGAAACAATAGAATACGAAAAACCTACGGCGGATTTTGGAAAATGTAAGTAGTTATGTATGTTTTAAGGAAAGATTGTAAAATGTAACTCACAAATCTTAGACAAGTAAATTAAGTGACAATATTCTTTTAGTTTTAGATTTTATTTTGTATTTCAATAATAAATACAACATAATAAATAAACAACTAAATATTTGTTATATTTATGAACAAATTTAAAAAATATAAAGTTAGTTATATTTATTTTGTCATAAATGAAATAGTGACGAATTGTAGCTTATTTCTATTGTAATAATGCAGAAGGCCTTAGATATACCAGCAGGTAATTGAGTTGTGTATCGAAATTGTGATTTCCATCGTAACCATGTCAGGTCAACTTAATTTACATTGCTTTATTACATTCCGAAAAAAATAAACGGAACATTCTTCACTAATGGGAAAATAATTATAACTGTTCCTGACAAAACCAATTAGAACGACTTATTGACAAAATTATTATTTTCACGAGATGTTTGAAAATGGAAATATTTAGCTAAATTTAATGGTGATATTTGTAACGCTATTGTTGTAAATTGTTTTCATAAGTACAGACTGATTTTTAAATACGGAAACGGCTTATACTGTGTAACTAAAAGGTACTTGATGCAGAATCCAATGGGAATCTACTTTTTTTGTCTGCCATCTTGGATCAGAAATATTGAATCGAAATTAATTAATTTAAATAGGAAAGTGGACATGTGTAGCATGATTTTCATATAAAATTTGACAAAGAAAACGATGGTGAAATCAGGTTTTCGGTAAAATAGCTAATTTTTAAGTTAAAAGGATTTAAATTTGTAATGAGAGAAAAATCGCGTTAGCAATAAAACGGGGTAAAATGTGTGGTTTAAATTTTTGCATAATATTTTTTCCTGTTGAATAACACCTAGTAACGAACTTTAAACACTATAATAATGATAAAAAAAGCATAAATTACAACACCATTACAAATTAAATGTTAACTGTTATTATATACTTTAAAAATTACAAAATTTATTTATATTTATATTTATACTATACATTTTAATATATTTGTTCATGCATTACTAATACAATAACTTTTGAATGGATACCGTTCTACAATAAATGTTTAAAGTGCTTCCCCTCTAGGCCTACATATTGGGAAGTGCGCCAACCTCAACTAATATCCGTTAGAAAGTACGCCTAGATTAAATCAGCTGTTAGTTCACATCAGCTGTTTGCATTCTGATACAACAATATAGCTTATTAATTACTCATTTCGGTTGTAAATTTAAGTTACAGGAAAAACACAGTAAAAAAGTTTCAAAGGCGCATTTTACTCAGTTTTATTATAAATGCGATTTTTCCGTCATTGCAAATTTGAATGCATATATATAAAAACGAAGAAATTTTATATAAAAAAAAAAAAAACGGCCTTCACCAACTTTTTTTTTTTGTAAAGAATTACATGAAAACTGTGTATCATAATTATATCCATCTTCTATTAAAAACCTACAAAAAGTATTATTTGTTTTAATTACATAGATCCGCATCCAAGTTCGTCTGAGTTTTTGCATATATTACGTATAGCCGACTATCGCAAATGTCCTTGACCAACCTTAAAAAATGGCGGTAATTGAAAATATTAAATCTTGGTACCTAAGCTTTTGGTTATTTGCTATTATGAAAAAGTATACAGTTAATAAATAATTTTGAAATCACTTTTGTTTTAATGAATGGGATTTTGTTTTTAAAGAAAAACAAATTAAAACAATGAAAATAACAGTTTTTTCCAACAGTGAAAACACTAAGGTATAATGTTTTCCGAATGAAGAATGGAAATACGTTTTTCCGTGCTAAATGAAATGTTGTACTTTCACGGTCTTACAAGTGCAATACTGTCACTACGTTAATGAAAGCTTCTTCAGAAAGTAGGTTCGTTTCTTGTAAAAAATGTTGCAATATTTCATCTAAATTAAGAAGTTTTGTTCAGTACCCATAGTTTGTCAAATGTCCCCAAAGAAATAGTCAACTGAAAACAAGTCAGATAATCTTGGGGGTCATTTTATTGTTCCTAAAACAAAACTGATGGGCTGGATAACTGTATAGATCACTAATAACAAAAAGTTTAGGTAACAAGGTTTTACAACTTTGACTAACCGTCATTTTTGATGGGATAGTCAAATATATGTATCTATCATGAATTGTGAAGTTTGTGCTTTGTGCTTTTTTTTTAACGTAATTATAAACTATTATTTTATGACGAAGGGAAATGTTAAAAACATTTTTATGTGAAGATGGTAGGAATTTATATTAAGTTAAAAATATTATTATTTTTATATATTTCTTCAAACTTATAAATTCTTTTACGCTGTCATCTTATTTCGTAGGCCTAGTTAGTTGCCTACAACAATTTTGCCGGAATTTTGATTTTTGTTTTGAATCTGATAAAAAACAAGGCATAATATAATTTCGTACAAGTTATTAGAAGTTCTTTTTATCTACTTTTCTTCCATAAGAAGATCGTGTCAAAATCTAGTGTAAGATATTATGTAAAAGAAAACTATTATGTATATATATATATATATATATATATTTGTAAAACTGGTATGTAAATGGTAATTGAGAACCTGAAAAAACAATTCTTCCCACTCTCCAATGTTGAAATTCTACTATAACATATAGCTGCATCATTAATTATTGAAATACTATTCTGTCTTCTTTCCTTTCGTAAGATCAAATTTTTAATGTGTTGATTGCTGATAATGGGTTGTTTCCTTCAGTTGTTCATCTTGTTTTTGAACCTCCATTATATTTCCTCCGAGTATCAAATTTCCTCTGATGTTAAAACCAAACTCGTATCGAAATTAAATAACATATTTTTATACAAAATAGTAAATAAATAAAAATATTGTAATTTACTTGTTGTATTCTTCTAAGTCTAGAATCAATGAAACAGTTTCCATTAAAACCTTTTATTGAAGTGATAATTTTTGTCAATAAATACAAATTTTAATGATGTGAGTTCGTTTTGGAAATTTAGAAGTAGCAGAGTCGTGGACAGAGTATGAACAGGGAAAAGACAGATCTATTTCTAACTTAGCTTTGTAATTATGGTATGAGATTTAAACATATAAAATAAAGAAAACTTTTAGTGAGCTAAAGTCATACAAACAGTTCAATTTTATCTTTTTGTCTGTAGACGACACCTGTACTACAGTCATATTTAGATAAAATAATCATACTCATTTCCAAAGGTTTAGAGTGCAGTTTATTTGGTCCAGTATTAATTATATAGATATAGCATGATTTATTACTTCAAAAACATATAAAAAGAAACAACGTAAATTACCTGTAGTTATTATTTATAATCTTCCATTTACATTCATATTATATTAAACAACTCTCATTTCAGATTTCGAGTTTACTTCAGAGAAATAATTTGCCAGTGTTGCTGTCTGAGGCGCAGATTTAAGGACGAACTGGAACTACCGACTGTCAGACATTGCAACAACGACGGTAATTAAAACAAATTCTTACCTTTTTACGAGGGAAAGTATTAAATTCAGTTTCTTTAATTTGATATAAAATATTTTACAACCTCATTAACATTTACATGAAGTTACAACTATTTATAAATCTTGAGATTTAGCTTTCTCTTGATTGGTTTATTGTTTTATGTGAAGCGTAGGTATGCAGATATGGATTGCAAAATTGTTTTACTCACTTTCCTTGTAATTATTTCCACTAGGAATAATGATTAAAGTTCAGAATCTTAAAATTGATGAAATTAAAAAGTGATCTTAAAATTGTTTGAAAGTTATTTCTACAAATATTAAATCACCTTCGAAGCTATTTAAATTTATCTTTATGAATGCGCAAATGAATTTTTGTGATAGTTTTGTTAATCACAAACATCATTTTTTATTTAGAAGTATTTTTGTCTACGGTAAAATAATCATGGACATTATAAAGAGAAAAGATAAAAATCCCTTGATATAAAACTAAAACAAAAACGTAAAACAGAAAATAAATAAATTTCAACTTTCTCAGTTTATTCTAAATTACTTCTCTTTCTGCAGTTTGTTTAAACCATTAAATTTAAACTTTTTGAGTTTTTAAATATGTTTTTATGGTTTGTATTTTGTCTATAATAATACAATGTTTTATATGGTTTATCTATTAATACAATATATAATGACATATTTCCCATTACATATTTTATTTCTTATGAAATTCATAAACAAAGTTTGATCATGGACCTTGTACAATCTTAGAGCAGCTCATTTTCAACGAATATTACGAAATATTTGATGAATTATCTTAAGATGACTAAATAATATGATTTGGTCTTGAGATTTTGAATGTAATAAATAAATGTAAGACTCACCGTTAACAATATTCTGTTCGGTCTTTTTTTTATACGACGGCCGTTTCGGCTAATCTGCCATTATCAAGATTATTATTGGAGAAGCTGCTCCGTTGTCATGGAACACTCAAAAAACAACATAGTTACACATTAACAAAAACTCAAACACTGATTTGAAACGAATAATTATTAAATAAAATTAAAACGTTACTTATGAGTCGACACGATTGTTAGATGTCCAGGTACTTACTGCGTGCGGGTGTACATGATTTAATCATCGATACTGGATAATGTCTTATCTAACTGTGTCAATACAGTGTCGTACAATGCATTAGAATTAAAGTTCAATTTTTCATTCAGCAAAATGTTACTATCTGTTTTATATTTCTTGTATATTTCAAACTGTTCTAATGTATTCGTGAACTTTTCCTTTTTACAACACTTACAAGTTAACACTTATTATTATACCGTAATTGGCAGTAAGTTCAGTTTCAATCCCTTTAATTAGTATAACGCCCATTTAAAGATTAAGGAACTGTTACTAGTATAGATAGATTATGCATTATAAAATTATCTGGTTTCTACTGCAGTATTATTATAAAGTATCTGTTCTACTCGTTCAGTTTTTAATAATCGATGTCTTTCCAGTATATAAGTCTAATCAAACTGAAAGTAAGATTTTAAATCAAAGTAATACAATTTTTTGTAACCAATATAAAAAAAAAGAATTGAAAATACGGTTCATTTGAATATAGGAATTTTCTTTAGGAATTTTTATGCTCGGGGATGCGATTTAATAAGGTTAATATGTCTGACGGCCAGGGATCATTATTATAGGTTTTTTATTGCCTCTTTTTACAACTCTTAGAAAAACTTTTAAAATTCTTCTAACAATTATTTACATTTTAGTGTTTATTGTACATGATACTTATTGTTATCATATTTTTTGGTAACTATAACAGCTGATTTCAAAATTTAGTATATCTAAACCTTTTTTTTCAACTTATTTTTCTGTATGTTTCTATGCAATATTTTACCTCATTCGAACATAACAGTCTCCGTCCTAACGTACTTTATATAGTTACTTTAATTGAATATAAAACATGTTTACACATGCTTTTTTTATTAAATGCATAGAGAACTCACTTTTTCTGCTTCAAATTTCAAATCAGATATCAGATTTGGCATTTCCACTTACACCTACCTGTCTGTATGAATTGTTTTGATATTTCAAAAAAGTTGTGAATTAATTATTAATCAAAACGTTTATTATAACAGTTATAACAATACTGTTTTAATGAATCAATTTTATAATGCAATTTTAAAATGAAGGATAGAAATATACTAATTTTCATTCAATTTAATCGAAACTAACTTCCACGTGTTTACTTCCTAATGTAACTTATTATGTCTAAAAATATCAATATGGTTGCAAATTTCTTGATAAAAAAAATGATACAAACATCGATTTTCCGTAAGTCTAAACGCCTTTAATTCAAAATATTTCTAAAATTCTATTCTAAACGAATGTTATACTAAAATATCTCACTTATTTACTCCGTTAATATATTATTATCAAAATAAGAAGAATTTTAATCACAGCAACTTGTTTATTAAAATTCCATAAATTGAATATAAATATGGCACTTGATTTTTATAATATAGAAAATTTCAGGTTAATTATTTGCAACGGTAAGGAGAATAGGAGCTATTGCTATGGGGGCCACTATTTTGGGTGGTCCGCGGATCTACTTTGACAATGTATTTCCGGGTCTAAATCAAGTGGTAAAATTAATATAAGTACCCTGGGCGAATCTCAACTTAGGCTAACCATTTTGGACCAGTTTTACTACAAACTAATTAACTAAAAATAACAGAATTACACTAATACCAATATTAATATTAACTACAATGTATTGCAACAACATGTCGGTCTATAGCAGGGCCTAACTTAGCCGCGTATAGTTCGACTAATAATTTTACGATAAGCCAAAATCGCGATGCGCCCAGATATAAACCCTAGGTCCGAACGGCCCTATTCCTTTGGGTTTAGCAAGGCATGATAATGATACGGCACGGTAATATAAATTTATTAAGAACGGCGACATAGGACTTGTCTCAACGCTGTCTCTAGCACTACTCTGGTTTATCACCTCTCGGGCGAATATAACCAGATTCACGAAGGGGAGGGGGAGTGGTGGCAATCACCACAATTTATTTCAAATATTTCTGTTTACAATACAATTCGTATGAAGAGTAAAACAATTTTTGAACTGTGCTGTGTTTAGGACGCCTTCAGAGATCCGTGTCTACTCATTGGCAACGGAGTACACAGGAAAAGCGAGTGAAGCAACTATTTGCGAAACCGCCAATGATCTGTCACAGAATCAGCATAAAAGATCCTGTATCTCATGCAAATCACCATGAATCACCATGCCACGTGAATGGCAATACTGTGGTCAGCTATCCCATGTTGCACCTTCCACCCCACCCAGAGCAACCCGTCTCAAGTACTAGTCTATAACAGGAAGTGTCAACATTCGACGCTTTATGAACATGTATTTCAGTTTTTAAAATATGTACATACTGTACTAAATAATATATATTTTAATTTTCATAACTTTAAAACTGTAGAGAGTTACAATTATTAAGTTTTCAATATTAGTTAAGGTTAAACTAGATTATTACGATATGCAAAGAATAGTTATACAAATACTCGTAATTTTGTAGTTTAGTTCCCTATAATAAGGAGCCAGAAAGAATTTTTACAACTTTCGAATACTATTATCTAGGGAAACACAAATATTTAATCCATACCTTTAAAAAACACACTAATGAATTGAACAAACTATAATTGAAAATGTCAACTACAATCTACTTCATTGCATTTTTATGCATATTTCTGCAAAATAGTTGTGATGTCACTTTGCCTGACACTCCTAGCTGGATTTTTATAAATATTCACATGTAGTCTTGGGTTAGATCTCCTTCCTTCATATCAGGTCTCGCTTGACCAAATCTTGTTCTCTTCTAATCCTGGGGTTATAGAGTATTTGAGGGCCTAATTTTGTGTTCTTTTTTTCTTTTTTTTTATCTGGAGGAAATGACATTTAAACAATGAGGGAAAAGAAAGAATTCATAAATTTAATTTCTGACTGTTGATTAACCTAAAACATAATTGACATGGAAGTCATAGATTCGTCCCGCTGTAAGCCATTATAGTATTACACTTTTAGTGCATTATGACATCAAATACAAGCTTTGAGTCTTAGGATTCTTCACAGTTAGACGTGTTCAACTATCTAAAATGACAACTTTTATCAAATATTACTTTCCTGATGGTCGGTGAGTGGTATTGAATTAGGGGTTTTTGAAATTGTCTTTACGAATAAAACGACTGTAGCATCATTCACAATAAATAAAATCAATCTGTAATCATCGATTATCGATCAACAATTTAACCGCCTCTTGACCTCAATATCTTGCATCCGACAGGTAGTGAAGCCTGGGGGCGAAAATAGTAAAACATCGCATGACATTCTTCCCTCTCTCTCTAACCAGTCCAGAATCCAGTTCCGCTTGAAAACCGTTTCACTCCTGTCTTAGTCGTTAAAATGTAGACACAAATTTAACAAAACCTATTCTGTACAATTCCTTCAGTGCTAGTTCTAAATTACATTAACATCTTGCTTCAGAAGTAATCAGTTTTTTTTTTTTAAAAAAAAGTCAGTGATGTGTTTTTTGTAGAGTAAAGATAAAAGTTGGTGATTTTTTTTTATAAGTAACGGCACATGTTTCTTGAATTCTTTCAAGAGGAACCAGGTATTTTCAGATTTCACTATACTATAAAATTTGTTAATATTTTTAAGCTTTGTTTATTGAAATATTTGTTTCGTATTTTCTTTTAGTATTCAAAATTTTTTACTGAAACTTAATAACTTATAAGGACTTATAAGGACTTCTTTTGTTTAAAAGATACTTTACAAAATCTAAATGTAAACTTTAAACAGTCAAACATTAAGTATTTAAATAATATCAAATACTAACTAGAAAAATTATTCTTTTGAACTAGAATCTTTGTCTTTAGAAATTTTCTAACTGTTGTTACAAGTCCTTTATATCAAACAGAAATCGAGATATTTATATACCATTATTATTAACATCAAAGAAGGACTTAATCATAATCTTTTATAGATTTCTCTAATTCCGATAATTTACCTTTCTTTTTTTGATTACAACAAAACATATTTAAAGCAAAAGACTTGTGCAATAACATGTATAAGATTGTATAAATCTCTATTCGACCTGTGTTTTTTTCAACAGCAAAAGCTGGTTCAAGTTTGTTGGAGATTGTTTGGAGATTGTGCAAGTCTGTACAACAAAATTGGATATCTGTTGAAACCACTCTACCTAACCTTTTCAGACAGGCTTGAAACACAAAAAAACATTTCTTTTAACTTCACTAAGTGCACTTTAAATAACATTTGTCTAAAAGAAAGGAACTAAAATTGTGAACTTTTCTTCAGAAAATTTTGGAACTGAACTCTGTGTGATAATATGTCCTTGATTAGTTATATGTAATAATGTGTAACAATTTATAAAATAATTAAAATTGGGTGGTGCTGCATGCAAACTTTTCGGTCCTCACAACCCCAAAGGTTACTCTCAAAATTAATAAAATAAAACAATTGACATCAATAAAAATTTAATTTCCTTTATATTATAAACAAAATTCCTTTTTTTTATATTATATATATATATATATATATATATATATATATATATATATTAGTTGGCCAACTTAGAATGTAAGAAATTTAATAAACAAAATTATGATAATTTATAAGTAATTTAATCATAAAAACTTGTTAGAATTAATATACCTTTTTGAACTAAAATTGTAATTTTGATGATAGAATCTTTCTTTATTCTTAATTTTTTTATATAACAGTTTGTATAAAAGGGGGGATAAATGTTAAAAGTTTAATTGTTAATTTTTTTTATTTTATTAAGGGCATGTAAATTTTTTTTTTGAAAGATTCAACTTGTTATCTTATTCATTGATAAGCTTTTGGTGATGTCAAGTAATCTTAAGCTGGTATTTACCTAATTGTGAATGGTCAGATCTGAAACTTAAAACTTAAATTTAATAAATTTTTAGCTTTGTTAATTATAAAATTTGTCTTTCTTTTTAAACATTGTTACCAGTTGGTTCCAACTTTAATATTTCAGTCGCCTGATAACATGTTTCTGGTAGCAGAGCGTGGTTAACTCTAAATTCTAGAGTGGTTATTTTTAAAATTTCGTCTTTTGGAACCATAAAAATTTAAATTCTTTAAAATTTGATTCTGTGCTAAACAAGGCTCACCTTTTCTTGTCTTTACAGTTTTTTTTTATATACTGAAACAACCATTGTTGATGAAACAGAATTTTTTTTATTACATATAAACTTATTAGTCTCAATTTTTTTTTATTACATATAAACACATATTACACAAGAACTTCTACACCAATCTTGATAATTTTTTTTCTCTTTTCTTTTGCTTTCTTCACCTTTTTTTATATACCTTCTTCTGCATTCAGAAGACTCCCTTCAAACACCCTTCTGAGTATTTCCTTCTCATTTTCCCCTTCTTCAAATAAGGAAGGACTCTGGGCTCTTTTCTTTTCCTAAGGATTTCCTTTGGAAGCAGCAACAATTTTTCTTTCTTTCCCTTCTCTCCGAGTTGTTCCTGTCATCACTTCTTTGTGGCAGAGTTCATTGTAATTTTGTTGTTTAAGAGTACTTCCTAAACATTATTCTTAAAATTGCTTGCTCTTCCTTTACATTGATCCAGATGGTTTCAAGGCTCTCATTTTAACTCACTTGAAAACCTTTCATTTGAGGGCTTTTCCTTTACCTTGATCCATGTTGCTCTCCAGATTATAATTAATAAGTACTTTAAAACTAAAAGAAATTCTTTCAGTGGAATATCAGAGTTCATCACCTTCCTTATTTCTATTCATCCTTGGTTTCCTTCACTCTCCTTAAATAAATTTTTTTTAGTAAGCTATTTTAACCTCGTCTCTTGTTTACTAAAATATAAAACACCATTCACTAATTCACTTCACTTTGTTATAAGGTGTTTGATAATTGTCACTGATTAAAGAAAGGAGAGGAAAGAGGAAAGAATTTTTATTTTTTTTATATATATATCACGGTCATTCATTGAATTTGATTCAGACGGGCAAGGCTCATTCGGGCATACAAAAATATAAATATAAAATAAATAAAGAAAAATCCAAAAATAGATAAAAACAAAAAAACTTTTCGAAATTTTTAAAATTTTCTCGAGTTTTTGCTTGTCTGTTTTGATTCTTACTTACACACATACATATATATACAACATATACACAACATACACAACATACACAATTCTCAATTATTTATCTTTTTTTTGGTCTCTTCATTTCAAATTTTATCAGTCATCTTAAGAGAAATTTTTTTTTTTATTATTTTTTTAATTCTACTTCAAAATCATCAGCAATAGGCAAAATGGCAGTAGACTTCTTAAGATTGGTAGATGCTCTGAAAAACACAGAGCTCGCTTTCGAGGTCGTAGCTAGAGGCGGAGAGAGGGACACCGTCGCAAAAATGCGAACCGCTCTTAGGTCCCTTCTACAAAATTCAGTTGAGCCTGATTTGGGGAATTTTACAGAAGAAGTTCTGGTACAGCAATTGTCCTTAGCGAGAAACTCTCTGTTCGTCCTACAAGACGACCTGGAGAATCTAGACTCGGAAAGGGGCATCAAAATCATCCGTGTTCGAGCGCGAATGAATGTCTTCGGTAGGCGTTTAGAGTTCCTGACTCGCGTACAAACCGAACAAATAAAAGTCGCTGATAGTATTATCCTACGGGAACTTGCTGAATTGCAAACCAACTTCGGGGGTTTGAAAGATAAGTTCAAAGCTTTCGAACAAACGCTGACACCGTTAAAACTAAACGTTAGCATACCGCAAACACCCTCCGGGGGAACCTCGAAAACAACGTTGGGAGAAGCATCGCGGTCTAACGGAGTAAATATGGCCTTGGACACCCCGCAGGCCAATCCTCAGCCAGAAACAGCTAGCAATTCTAAAAGTTGTCCTTATGTCTCTTTATATGGAAAGTTGAGCCACCCGGCGGAACAACTTATTAAGACACTACCTCAGACAGATGGTTTTGACCTCAACAAATTGTTAAATTTTTTTAAAATATCTCTAAAAATTGTAAAAACATACCCGGACATAGCCTTACATATTAATAATGTCTTGATGCCTTACGCGCAAGGACCTTTAAATTCGTGTCTGATAAGACATCAGACCTTTCATACGTTTCATAAAGAGGCCTTAAGTCTTTTTATACCTACTAAAAGGTTAGCTTCCTTAGTGCAGGAGTTATTTTATCGTCCCCAGAAGACTAACGAAGCGGTGCATGTTTTTGTTAATGACATCAAGGAAGCGGCAGAAATTCTAAATTTAAATAAGTCCCAATTGGAGGTCACGGACGTCATCCTGGAGGGACTGTCTCCGGAGGTCCGCAACTGTTTAGTTTTTGCAACAAAGCCAGTAAATTTTGCAGATTTAGATCGTCTGTGTGCTCATGTGAACAACGTGATGTACACCGATAGACAAAGGGCTCCATCAATGAGACCTGATAACAGTAACCAGGATTTTAGAGCCACAAGACCATCAGTAGTTTGTTAGAGTTGCGGGCAGCCGGGACATAGAAGTCCAGAGTGTCGAAACCGGCCTTCAAGAGGGCAATATCCTTCAAAAAAACGGGGGCAGGTTTGGAGTTTAGTTGGTAGCTCCAGGCCCGCTTTTCAGTTTAAAGCCAACCACAGCGGATCTAAATATAAATTTGATCGAGTCCATCGTAATAGACCCACTTTTCAAAATTTTAGTTTAACTTCAAATCAAATGAAAAAAAATCTTCGTAATAGATTTAAAAATTCTCTAAAACCTGTTTGTTATCATTGTGGCACTCCCGGTCATTATATCTGGGGTTGTAAATTCTTCTCTTTACGGAATAGGCGCAGGCAGCCCTATTCCACTTCCAAACTTTCCAACTGCAACCTTCAGAATAAAAAAATTTCACTTAAATCTAGGGGTCTGAACGATCAGTTTTTGCCTTTGGTAGAAGTCGCTTTTGGGCAAATTAAAGTCAACGCTCTGCTGGACTCCGGTTCAGTAAGATGTGTTATATCTAATGAACTTTTTAATAAATTAGAAAACACCAAAGCGTTTAAATCTATAACCAGGGTGAGGGCTAATTGTGTCACGGCTTCTGGAAAAAGGTTGCCCATTTCCTTCTCTTGTGTCCTGCATCTCAAAATGGAACATTGCAGTTGGAATGTAGATTTTCTGGTGGCGCACAGGTTGTCTTGTCCTCTGATCCTTGGATCGGACTTCATCTCGAAAACGGGACTGGTACTCGACCTTTCTGCGAAAAATTTCTATTTTAAATTTGCCAGGTCTATTGTTTTTCCATAATGCAAATTCAGTAACTCATCTTATAAGCAAATAGTGTCTTCAGCATCTGAAGCTACTCCTCCTGATCCTTTAGGTCATCTTCAGAAAGATAACAAGAACGCTATTTTGAAAATAATTAATGACTTTCCTCAGGTACTCACTTAAAGGTTAGGACTAACTCATTTAATTGAATACGACATTCAACTTAAGGATAACACTCCAGTCAAATGTTCGCCATACCAATTGGCCCCCCCCAAAAATGGAATACCTCCGTGAACATATCAAAGATTTGTTAGATTCAGGAGTAGTAGAACCCAGCCGTTCGGCATATGCCTCCCCTGTTTTTCTGGTTCAACATCCTGAAAAGAAAACAAGGATGGTGATCGATTATCGGAGACTCAATCAAAACATGGTCGTCGAAGCGGTGCCGCTACCTAATTTGCATCAAAGTTTTAACTGGTTTGTCGGTGCCAAATATTTCACAGTTTTTGATTTAAACTCAGCTTACCATCAAATCCCTTTGTCTCAAAACTCCAAGCAAATTACTAGTTTCTGTACTCCCTGGATGCTCTATCAATTTACTCGAGTCCCCTTCGGACTCTGTACTGGTGCCCAAGTGCTCACTAGACTTCTTGATCAAGTTTTCCACGACATCAAGTTTAAGTTCATTTTTAATTATCTGGATGACCTGGTCATCTACTCCAAAACTTGGGAAGAGCATCAACGACATCTTCGGGAAGTTCTTACTCGTTTGCGGCGGGCTGGCTTGACTGTCAACCCAGATAAGGTCCGTTTCGCCGTGAATGAGATAAGCTTTTTAGGACACCTAGTTTCTTCTCGCGGCGTGCAGATTGACCCATTTAGAACTAAAGCTATTAGAAATTTTCCGCAACCTAAGAACCCTAAGGCCGTTTCCAGATTCATTTGAATGGTCAATTTCATTTCAAAATTCATTTCTAATTTCGCGGAGCACGCTGCGCCTTTAAATCTGCTTCGAAGAAAGGGCCAGAAATTCTCTTGGCAAGCTGAGCAAGAGAAAGCTTTTAACTATCTTCGGGATGCTATAACACAGCTACCGGTCCTCCGGATGGCCGATTTCGCCAAACCATTCATCCTGCAAACGGATGCGAGCTCGGTGGCCCTTGAAGCAGTTCTACTCCAAGAAATTGACGGTTCTCGACAGCCCATAGCGTACGCATCACGTACCTTAACTCCAGCAGAAAGAAAAGCCTCATCTGCATATGAAGCCGAATGCCTACCGGTAGTCTTTGGAGTAGAGAAATTTTGGCAGTATCTTGAACATCGGGAATTCTTACTAGAGACCGACAACCAAGCCCTTTCTTGGCTTTTAGCACGTCCTCGTCAGCTTGGTAAATTAGGCCGATGGATTGCCAAGTTGACTTCACTGAAATTTAAGGACTTCACATTAGAGGAACCCAAAACATAATAGAAGACTCCCTCTCTCGTATGTTCGAACCAGAGAATTTCAATGAAGAAAATACGGCATATTCATGTACCAGTCTAGTCACTAATTTCCCTTTGGCTTTTCACGACATCCAGACTCATCAGAAGGCCGACCCAATTTTGAAAAACATCATCGCTGACCTTGAACAGAACAACTCTTCGGAGAAGTACTGTTTAAGTAAAGGTGTACTTTGCTTGAAGAACCACTTAGAAAAGCCCACCAGAATTTACTTACCTCAGTCCTTAGTCGATCTGGTAATAATTACCATCACGACTCCGTTGTGGGTGGTCATCTTGGAGTACTTAAAACATTGTTTAAAGTAAAGGAGAATTTTTATTTGCCAACTTTAAAACAGGATGTCACCTCAAAGGTGCGAGCTTGTTCGATTTGTGCTGTAAGCAAACCAGCGCACAACACTAGATTAGGATATCTTGCCTCAATGGTCCCCAATCGTCCCATGGAAAAATTACACATCGACTATGTCGGACAGCTTCCCAGGACAAAACAGGGCTACAACATGATACTGGTCGCAGTTGACCAGTTCTCAAAATTCACCTGGCTCATGCCTGTCAGAGACGCAACTTTCCATAGTACCATTAAGGCCCTAAGCCAAAATATTTTTCAAAATTTCGGATTTCCTAAGATATTAATCTCTGACAATGCACAATGCTTTGTATCACATGTCTTTCGCAATTTTGGTTTTTTTCGCGGTATTAAACATGCTACTCTATCCCCGTATCACCCCCAACCTAATAATGCGGAAAGACTGAACAGAAACCTTAAGGCAGCCCTCATCGCCTTTCATTCACATAATCAATTGTCTTGGGACGACTCCCTTTGTTGGCTTCAGCTGGCCTTTAATATTGCTCACCATGAGACTCTTAAAGCAACCCCTTTTAAAATTCTATTTAATTTTCTCCCCAATACACCACTGAGTCTCAGCTGGAACATACAGGATCTTCTCCCAAAACCTAATACCAATCCCTCACAAATTTGGCGCCAGGCCAAAGACAATATTCTGAAAGCGAACCAAAAGGTCGTAAAGACCTATAATAAATTCAGGAAACCTCATCTGTATAAAATCAATGATCTTGTCTGGTGTAAGACACACCCTCTGAGCTCCGCCATAGACAAGCGAGCCGCTAAATTGATGCCTCGATGGTCAGGCCCTTTCCGAATCATTGATTTTCTCACTCCGGTTACAGTTGCGCTTTCTTTTGCCAACTCACCCCGTTACATCAAAAAAGCACACGTCGAGCAACTCAAACCACATAACGCAAATTAAATTTAGGGAAAATTCTATAACTGATCTCTGTTTCTCTGATCGTTCTTGTCCCGCACAAAATCGTTAACAGGTAGTCTTCTTTCTTGCACTGCATAACAGAACAAAATACGGAACCAAGCCGTATTAACTCTAAGCACATCTGTATGTTTGGGTATTGGTGGGTTGAGCTCTCCATAGAGCCCCTCCGTGCCATAATCTATATGGAAGTTGGCAGGCGAAGAGATTTTTGAACTTTTCTTCTCTTGTTTAGTGATACATTTCACTGCTTCCCGGACTTGACACATACAACCCATAGTCTGATCAGCTATGAGGTTCAACTTTACGGCAATGGCCGCTACATGTACCTGACATGTTTCCCTATTCAGACATATCATAACATCGAGCACTCCGCGGGTGTAATCGATGCGACGAGAAAACAGAGAGCGTCATGAACTCTTCTGCTTCTTCGTCACAATATCGCCTTCGGACGAGGACATAGTGAGTCCATTTCTTTATTAGATAGTTAAGTTTGGTGTATTTGTTCTTTGTTGTTTATCTTGGTGGAGGTATATTGACCGGTTCTGTCGAACTACACATAAGTTGGGGTGTACAATATAGTCTGGCACTCGCAATGCATGTTAGTCTTAAGTTTTTCTGAGGTCTAAAGCACCTGTCTGAGAGAAAAATTTTTTTTGACACACTCTCTCTCCTCTTTCAAAATTTTGTAGGATGCCCTTCCTGCCCCTTTTTTCTTTCCGCCCTAACTCCGTCCTTCGGGGGGGGGGGAGAGAGCTGTAACATCATTCACAATAAATAAAATCAATCTGTAATCATCGATTATCGATCAACAATTTAACCGCCTCGACCTCAATATCTTGCATCCGACAGGTAGTGAAGCCTGGGGGCGAAAATAGTAAAACATCGCATGACATTCTTCCCTCTCTCTCCCACCAGTCCAGAATCCAGTTCCGCTTGAAAACCGTTTCACTCCTGTCTTAGTCGTTAAAATGTAGACACAAATTTAACAAAACCTATTCTGTACAATTCCTTCAGTGCTAGTTCTAAATTACATTAACATCTTGCTTCAGAAGTAATCAGTTTTTTTTTTTTTAAAAAAAGTCAGTGATGTGTTTTTTGTAGAGTAAAGATAAAAGTTGGTGATTTTTTTTTATAAGTAACGGCACATGTTTCTTGAATTCTTTCAAGAGGAACCAGGTATTTTCAGATTTCACTATACTATAAAATTTGTTAATATTTTTAAGCTTTGTTTATTGAAATATTTGTTTCGTATTTTCTTTTAGTATTCAAAATTTTTTACTGAAACTTAATAACTTATAAGGACTTATAAGGACTTCTTTTGTTTAAAAGATACTTTACAAAATCTAAATGTAAACTTTAAACAGTCAAACATTAAGTATTTAAATAATATCAAATACTAACTAGAAAAATTATTCTTTTGAACTAGAATCTTTGTCTTTAGAAATTTTCTAACTGTTGTTACAAGTCCTTTATATCAAACAGAAATCGAGATATTTATATACCATTATTATTAACATCAAAGAAGGACTTAATCATAATCTTTTATAGATTTCTCTAATTCCGATAATTTACCTTTCTTTTTTTGATTACAACAAAACATATTTAAAGCAAAAGACTTGTGCAATAACATGTATAAGATTGTATAAATCTCTATTCGACCTGTGTTTTTTTCAACAGCAAAAGCTGGTTCAAGTTTGTTGGAGATTGTTTGGAGATTGTGCAAGTCTGTACAACAAAATTGGATATCTGTTGAAACCACTCTACCTAACCTTTTCAGACAGGCTTGAAACACAAAAAAACATTTCTTTTAACTTCACTAAGTGCACTTTAAATAACATTTGTCTAAAAGAAAGGAACTAAAATTGTGAACTTTTCTTCAGAAAATTTTGGAACTGAACTCTGTGTGATAATATGTCCTTGATTAGTTATATGTAATAATGTGTAACAATTTATAAAATAATTAAAATTGGGTGGTGCTGCATGCAAACTTTTCGGTCCTCACAACCCCAAAGGTTACTCTCAAAATTAATAAAATAAAACAATTGACATCAATAAAAATTTAATTTCCTTTATATTATAAACAAAATTCCGTTTTTTATATTATATATATATATATATATATATATATATATATATATATATATATATATATATATATATATATTAGTTGGCCAACTTAGAATGTAAGAAATTTAATAAACAAAATTATGATAATTTATAAGTAATTTAATCATAAAAACTTGTTAGAATTAATATACCTTTTTGAACTAAAATTGTAATTTTGATGATAGAATCTTTCTTTATTCTTAATTTTTTTATATAACAGTTTGTATAAAAGGGGGGATAAATGTTAAAAGTTTAATTGTTAATTTTTTTTATTTTATTAAGGGCATGTAAATTTTTTTTTTGAAAGATTCAACTTGTTATCTTATTCATTGATAAGCTTTTGGTGATGTCAAGTAATCTTAAGCTGGTATTTACCTAATTGTGAATGGTCAGATCTGAAACTTAAAACTTAAATTTAATAAATTTTTAGCTTTGTTAATTATAAAATTTGTCTTTCTTTTTAAACATTGTTACCAGTTGGTTCCAACTTTAATATTTCAGTCGCCTGATAACATGTTTCTGGTAGCAGAGCGTGGTTAACTCTAAATTCTAGAGTGGTTATTTTTAAAATTTCGTCTTTTGGAACCATAAAAATTTAAATTCTTTAAAATTTGATTCTGTGCTAAACAAGGCTCACCTTTTCTTGTCTTTACAGTTTTTTTTTATATACTGAAACAACCATTGTTGATGAAACAGAATTTTTTTTATTACATATAAACTTATTAGTCTCAATTTTTTTTATTACATATAAACACATATTACACAAGAACTTCTACACCAATCTTGATAATTTTTTTTCTCTTTTCTTTTGCTTTCTTCACCTTTTTTTATATACCTTCTTCTGCATTCAGAAGACTCCCTTCAAACACCCTTCTGAGTATTTCCTTCTCATTTTCCCCTTCTTCAAATAAGGAAGGACTCTGGGCTCTTTTCTTTTCCTAAGGATTTCCTTTGGAAGCAGCAACAATTTTTCTTTCTTTCCCTTCTCTCCGAGTTGTTCCTGTCATCACTTCTTTGTGGCAGAGTTCATTGTAATTTTGTTGTTTAAGAGTACTTCCTAAACATTATTCTTAAAATTGCTTGCTCTTCCTTTACATTGATCCAGATGGTTTCAAGGCTCTCATTTTAACTCACTTGAAAACCTTTCATTTGAGGGCTTTTCCTTTACCTTGATCCATGTTGCTCTCCAGATTATAATTAATAAGTACTTTAAAACTAAAAGAAATTCTTTCAGTGGAATATCAGAGTTCATCACCTTCCTTATTTCTATTCATCCTTGGTTTCCTTCACTCTCCTTAAATAAATTTTTTTTAGTAAGCTATTTTAACCTCGTCTCTTGTTTACTAAAATATAAAACACCATTCACTAATTCACTTCACTTTGTTATAAGGTGTTTGATAATTGTCACTGATTAAAGAAAGGAGAGGAAAGAGGAAAGAATTTTTATTTTTTTTATATATATATCACGGTCATTCATTGAATTTGATTCAGACGGGCAAGGCTCATTCGGGCATACAAAAATATAAATATAAAATAAATAAAGAAAAATCCAAAAATAGATAAAAACAAAAAAACTTTTCGAAATTTTTAAAATTTTCTCGAGTTTTTGCTTGTCTGTTTTGATTCTTACTTACACACATACATATATATACAACATATACACAACATACACAACATACACAATTCTCAATTATTTATCTTTTTTTTGGTCTCTTCATTTCAAATTTTATCAGTCATCTTAAGAGAAAATTTTTTTTTTATTATTTTTTTAATTCTACTTCAAAATCATCAGCAATAGGCAAAATGGCAGTAGACTTCTTAAGATTGGTAGATGCTCTGAAAAACACAGAGCTCGCTTTCGAGGTCGTAGCTAGAGGCGGAGAGAGGGACACCGTCGCAAAAATGCGAACCGCTCTTAGGTCCCTTCTACAAAATTCAGTTGAGCCTGATTTGGGGAATTTTACAGAAGAAGTTCTGGTACAGCAATTGTCCTTAGCGAGAAACTCTCTGTTCGTCCTACAAGACGACCTGGAGAATCTAGACTCGGAAAGGGGCATCAAAATCATCCGTGTTCGAGCGCGAATGAATGTCTTCGGTAGGCGTTTAGAGTTCCTGACTCGCGTACAAACCGAACAAATAAAAGTCGCTGATAGTATTATCCTACGGGAACTTGCTGAATTGCAAACCAACTTCGGGGGTTTGAAAGATAAGTTCAAAGCTTTCGAACAAACGCTGACACCGTTAAAACTAAACGTTAGCATACCGCTAACACCCTCCGGGGGAACCTCGAAAACAACGTTGGGAGAAGCATCGCGGTCTAACGGAGTAAATATGGCCTTGGACACCCCGCAGGCCAATCCTCAGCCAGAAACAGCTAGCAATTCTAAAAGTTGTCCTTATGTCTCTTTATATGGAAAGTTGAGCCACCCGGCGGAACAACTTATTAAGACACTACCTCAGACAGATGGTTTTGACCTCAACAAATTGTTAAATTTTTTTAAAATATCTCTAAAAATTGTAAAAACATACCCGGACATAGCCTTACATATTAATAATGTCTTGATGCCTTACGCGCAAGGACCTTTAAATTCGTGTCTGATAAGACATCAGACCTTTCATACGTTTCATAAAGAGGCCTTAAGTCTTTTTATACCTACTAAAAGGTTAGCTTCCTTAGTGCAGGAGTTATTTTATCGTCCCCAGAAGACTAACGAAGCGGTGCATGTTTTTGTTAATGACATCAAGGAAGCGGCAGAAATTCTAAATTTAAATAAGTCCCAATTGGAGGTCACGGACGTCATCCTGGAGGGACTGTCTCCGGAGGTCCGCAACTGTTTAGTTTTTGCAACAAAGCCAGTAAATTTTGCAGATTTAGATCGTCTGTGTGCTCATGTGAACAACGTGATGTACACCGATAGACAAAGGGCTCCATCAATGAGACCTGATAACAGTAACCAGGATTTTAGAGCCACAAGACCATCAGTAGTTTGTTAGAGTTGCGGGCAGCCGGGACATAGAAGTCCAGAGTGTCGAAACCGGCCTTCAAGAGGGCAATATCCTTCAAAAAAACGGGGACAGGTTTGGAGTTTAGTTGGTAGCTCCAGGCCCGCTTTTCAGTTTAAAGCCAACCACAGCGGATCTAAATATAAATTTGATCGAGTCCATCGTAATAGACCCACTTTTCAAAATTTTAGTTTAACTTCAAATCAAATGAAAAAAAATCTTCGTAATAGATTTAAAAATTCTCTAAAACCTGTTTGTTATCATTGTGGCACTCCCGGTCATTATATCTGGGGTTGTAAATTCTTCTCTTTACGGAATAGGCGCAGGCAGCCCTATTCCACTTCCAAACTTTC
Organism: Aphrophora alni; assembly: GCA_963513935.1. Lineage (NCBI taxonomy): Eukaryota > Metazoa > Arthropoda > Insecta > Hemiptera > Aphrophoridae > Aphrophora > Aphrophora alni. Next base: position 100,687,710 of record OY740767.1, read on the forward strand.
CAACTGCAACCTTCAGAATAAAAAAATTTCACTTAAATCTAGGGGTCTGAACGATCAGTTTTTGCCTTTGGTAGAAGTCGCTTTTGGGCAAATTAAAGTCAACGCTCTGCTGGACTCCGGTTCAGTAAGATGTGTTATATCTAATGAACTTTTTAATAAATTAGAAAACACCAAAGCGTTTAAATCTATAACCAGGGTGAGGGCTAATTGTGTCACGGCTTCTGGAAAAAGGTTGCCCATTTCCTTCTCTTGTGTCCTGCATCTCAAAATGGAACATTGCAGTTGGAATGTAGATTTTCTGGTGGCGCACAGGTTGTCTTGTCCTCTGATCCTTGGATCGGACTTCATCTCGAAAACGGGACTGGTACTCGACCTTTCTGCGAAAAATTTCTATTTTAAATTTGCCAGGTCTATTGTTTTTCCATAATGCAAATTCAGTAACTCATCTTATAAGCAAATAGTGTCTTCAGCATCTGAAGCTACTCCTCCTGATCCTTTAGGTCATCTTCAGAAAGATAACAAGAACGCTATTTTGAAAATAATTAATGACTTTCCTCAGGTACTCACTAAAAGGTTAGGACTAACTCATTTAATTGAATACGACATTCAACTTAAGGATAACACTCCAGTCAAATGTTCGCCATACCAATTGGCCCCCCCCAAAAATGGAATACCTCCGTGAACATATCAAAGATTTGTTAGATTCAGGAGTAGTAGAACCCAGCCGTTCGGCATATGCCTCCCCTGTTTTTCTGGTTCAACATCCTGAAAAGAAAACAAGGATGGTGATCGATTATCGGAGACTCAATCAAAACATGGTCGTCGAAGCGGTGCCGCTACCTAATTTGCATCAAAGTTTTAACTGGTTTGTCGGTGCCAAATATTTCACAGTTTTTGATTTAAACTCAGCTTACCATCAAATCCCTTTGTCTCAAAACTCCAAGCAAATTACTAGTTTCTGTACTCCCTGGATGCTCTATCAATTTACTCGAGTCCCCTTCGGACTCTGTACTGGTGCCCAAGTGCTCACTAGACTTCTTGATCAAGTTTTCCACGACATCAAGTTTAAGTTCATTTTTAATTATCTGGATGACCTGGTCATCTACTCCAAAACTTGGGAAGAGCATCAACGACATCTTCGGGAAGTTCTTACTCGTTTGCGGCGGGCTGGCTTGACTGTCAACCCAGATAAGGTCCGTTTCGCCGTGAATGAGATAAGCTTTTTAGGACACCTAGTTTCTTCTCGCGGCGTGCAGATTGACCCATTTAGAACTAAAGCTATTAGAAATTTTCCGCAACCTAAGAACCCTAAGGCCGTTTCCAGATTCATTTGAATGGTCAATTTCATTTCAAAATTCATTTCTAATTTCGCGGAGCACGCTGCGCCTTTAAATCTGCTTCGAAGAAAGGGCCAGAAATTCTCTTGGCAAGCTGAGCAAGAGAAAGCTTTTAACTATCTTCGGGATGCTATAACACAGCTACCGGTCCTCCGGATGGCCGATTTCGCCAAACCATTCATCCTGCAAACGGATGCGAGCTCGGTGGCCCTTGAAGCAGTTCTACTCCAAGAAATTGACGGTTCTCGACAGCCCATAGCGTACGCATCACGTACCTTAACTCCAGCAGAAAGAAAAGCCTCATCTGCATATGAAGCCGAATGCCTACCGGTAGTCTTTGGAGTAGAGAAATTTTGGCAGTATCTTGAACATCGGGAATTCTTACTAGAGACCGACAACCAAGCCCTTTCTTGGCTTTTAGCACGTCCTCGTCAGCTTGGTAAATTAGGCCGATGGATTGCCAAGTTGACTTCACTGAAATTTAAGGACTTCACATTAGAGGAACCCAAAACATAATAGAAGACTCCCTCTCTCGTATGTTCGAACCAGAGAATTTCAATGAAGAAAATACGGCATATTCATGTACCAGTCTAGTCACTAATTTCCCTTTGGCTTTTCACGACATCCAGACTCATCAGAAGGCCGACCCAATTTTGAAAAACATCATCGCTGACCTTGAACAGAACAACTCTTCGGAGAAGTACTGTTTAAGTAAAGGTGTACTTTGCTTGAAGAACCACTTAGAAAAGCCCACCAGAATTTACTTACCTCAGTCCTTAGTCGATCTGGTAATAATTACCATCACGACTCCGTTGTGGGTGGTCATCTTGGAGTACTTAAAACATTGTTTAAAGTAAAGGAGAATTTTTATTTGCCAACTTTAAAACAGGATGTCACCTCAAAGGTGCGAGCTTGTTCGATTTGTGCTGTAAGCAAACCAGCGCACAACACTAGATTAGGATATCTTGCCTCAATGGTCACCAATCGTCCCATGGAAAAATTACACATCGACTATGTCGGACAGCTTCCCAGGACAAAACAGGGCTACAACATGATACTGGTCGCAGTTGACCAGTTCTCAAAATTCACCTGGCTCATGCCTGTCAGAGACGCAACTTTCCATAGTACCATTAAGGCCCTAAGCCAAAATATTTTTCAAAATTTCGGATTTCCTAAGATATTAATCTCTGACAATGCACAATGCTTTGTATCACATGTCTTTCGCAAATTTGGTTTTTTTCGCGGTATTAAACATGCTACTCTATCCCCGTATCACCCCCAACCTAATAATGCGGAAAGACTGAACAGAAACCTTAAGGCAGCCCTCATCGCCTTTCATTCACATAATCAATTGTCTTGGGACGACTCCCTTTGTTGGCTTCAGCTGGCCTTTAATATTGCTCACCATGAGACTCTTAAAGCAACCCCTTTTAAAATTCTATTTAATTTTCTCCCCAATACACCACTGAGTCTCAGCTGGAACATACAGGATCTTCTCCCAAAACCTAATACCAATCCCTCACAAATTTGGCGCCAGGCCAAAGACAATATTCTGAAAGCGAACCAAAAGGTCGTAAAGACCTATAATAAATTCAGGAAACCTCATCTGTATAAAATCAATGATCTTGTCTGGTGTAAGACACACCCTCTGAGCTCCGCCATAGACAAGCGAGCCGCTAAATTGATGCCTCGATGGTCAGGCCCTTTCCGAATCATTGATTTTCTCACTCCGGTTACAGTTGCGCTTTCTTTTGCCAACTCACCCCGTTACATCAAAAAAGCACACGTCGAGCAACTCAAACCACATAACGCAAATTAAATTTAGGGAAAATTCTATAACTGATCTCTGTTTCTCTGATCGTTCTTGTCCCGCACAAAATCGTTAACAGGTAGTCTTCTTTCTTGCACTGCATAACAGAACAAAATACGGAACCAAGCCGTATTAACTCTAAGCACATCTGTATGTTTGGGTATTGGTGGGTTGAGCTCTCCATAGAGCCCCTCCGTGCCATAATCTATATGGAAGTTGGCAGGCGAAGAGATTTTTGAACTTTTCTTCTCTTGTTTAGTGATACATTTCACTGCTTCCCGGACTTGACACATACAACCCATAGTCTGATCAGCTATGAGGTTCAACTTTACGGCAATGGCCGCTACATGTACCTGACATGTTTCCCTATTCAGACATATCATAACATCGAGCACTCCGCGGGTGTAATCGATGCGACGAGAAAACAGAGAGCGTCATGAACTCTTCTGCTTCTTCGTCACAATATCGCCTTCGGACGAGGACATAGTGAGTCCATTTCTTTATTAGATAGTTAAGTTTGGTGTATTTGTTCTTTGTTGTTTATCTTGGTGGAGGTATATTGACCGGTTCTGTCGAACTACACATAAGTTGGGGTGTACAATATAGTCTGGCACTCGCAATGCATGTTAGTCTTAAGTTTTTCTGAGGTCTAAAGCACCTGTCTGAGAGAAAAATTTTTTTTGACACACTCTCTCTCCTCTTTCAAAATTTTGTAGGATGCCCTTCCTGCCCCTTTTTTCTTTCCGCCCTAACTCCGTCCTTCGGGGGGGGGGGGAGAGAGCTGTAACATCATTCACAATAAATAAAATCAATCTGTAATCATCGATTATCGATCAACAATTTAACCGCCTCGACCTCAATATCTTGCATCCGACAGGTAGTGAAGCCTGGGGGCGAAAATAGTAAAACATCGCATGACATTCTTCCCTCTCTCTCTAACCAGTCCAGAATCCAGTTCCGCTTGAAAACCGTTTCACTCCTGTCTTAGTCGTTAAAATGTAGACACAAATTTAACAAAACCTATTCTGGACAATTCCTTCAGTGCTAGTTCTAAATTACATTAACATCTTGCTTCAGAAGTAATCAGTTTTTTTTTTTTTTAAAAAGTCAGTGATGTGTTTTTTGTAGAGTAAAGATAAAAGTTGGTGATTTTTTTTTATAAGTAACGGCACATGTTTCTTGAATTCTTTCAAGAGGAACCAGGTATTTTCAGATTTCACTATACTATAAAATTTGTTAATATTTTAAAGCTTTGTTTATTGAAATATTTGTTTCGTATTTTCTTTTAGTATTCAAAATTTTTTACTGAAACTTAATAACTTATAAGGACTTATAAGGACTTCTTTTGTTTAAAAGATACTTTACAAAATCTAAATGTAAACTTTAAACAGTCAAACATTAAGTATTTAAATAATATCAAATACTAACTAGAAAAATTATTCTTTTGAACTAGAATCTTTGTCTTTAGAAATTTTCTAACTGTTGTTACAAGTCCTTTATATCAAACAGAAATCGAGATATTTATATACCATTATTATTAACATCAAAGAAGGACTTAATCATAATCTTTTATAGATTTCTCTAATTCCGATAATTTACCTTTCTTTTTTTGATTACAACAAAACATATTTAAAGCAAAAGACTTGTGCAATAACATGTATAAGATTGTATAAATCTCTATTCGACCTGTGTTTTTTTCAACAGCAAAAGCTGGTTCAAGTTTGTTGGAGATTGTTTGGAGATTGTGCAAGTCTGTACAACAAAATTGGATATCTGTTGAAACCACTCTACCTAACCTTTTCAGACAGGCTTGAAACACAAAAAAACATTTCTTTTAACTTCACTAAGTGCACTTTAAATAACATTTGTCTAAAAGAAAGGAACTAAAATTGTGAACTTTTCTTCAGAAAATTTTGGAACTGAACTCTGTGTGATAATATGTCCTTGATTAGTTATATGTAATAATGTGTAACAATTTATAAAATAATTAAAATTGGGTGGTGCTGCATGCAAACTTTTCGGTCCTCACAACCCCAAAGGTTACTCTCAAAATTAATAAAATAAAACAATTGACATCAATAAAAATTTAATTTCCTTTATATTATAAACAAAATTCCTTTTTTTTTATATTATATATATATATATTAGTTGGCCAACTTAGAATGTAAGAAATTTAATAAACAAAATTATGATAATTTATAAGTAATTTAATCATAAAAACTTGTTAGAATTAATATACCTTTTTGAACTAAAATTGTAATTTTGATGATAGAATCTTTCTTTATTCTTAATTTTTTTATATAACAGTTTGTATAAAAGGGGGGATAAATGTTAAAAGTTTAATTGTTAATTTTTTTTATTTTATTAAGGGCATGTACATTTTTTTTTTGAAAGATTCAACTTGTAATCTTATTCATTGATAAGCTTTTGGTGATGTCAAGTAATCTTAAGCTGGTATTTACCTAATTGTGAATGGTCAAATCTGAAACTTAAAACTTAAACTTAAATTTAATAAATTTTTGGCTTTGTTAATTATAAAATTTGTCTTTCTTTTTAAACATTGTTACCAGTTGGTTCCAACTTTAATAATTCAGTCGCCTGGTAACACGACTACGCAAAAAAAAACAAACAAACAAACAGCATGGATACTACACATTCTTTTTTTGTTCATCCTCAACTCTCATCAAAAGGTGTATATTATTAACGTGTACTTATATAATTTTTTTAACTTTCATCAGACTGCTATATGAAAGACTATATGTACTGTAACTTTCCATTAAATGCACATTGTTGGATAAACAATTAAACATCTTTAATCCCAAAGCTTTCGAATATAACACAAGACAAAAGCTCTACCCACTAAATAAACCAGACCTCAATAAGAGTGTACTTAGCTATACTTAAAATCGATACACTAGAATTTCAATTTACCTCATAATTTTAGAAAGAAAATAAGTATGTATGTTGGATAATATTGAATTTAGATTTTACTTTAACATAATTAGGCTATTAATGCACAACTAAGTTGTTTTTCATGTATAAAAATTATCAATTAAGACATAGATTGTTAAGGAAAAAATTAATGTATATAAATAATAAATAAATAGAAACGTATTCACTGAATAAGTTTTTGATTGTGCATAAAGCGTACCAATTGGCTTATAAGTATTTTCTCTTATTCATTGTATGAATGAATAATGGAACATTAATGTATAATAATTTATTCCATGACTATTCTCATTATTAAATTTTTTAACACAATAACGTATAATATTTTATAATTTAAAATTTCGTACCTATCAAAGAATTAAAAACCACTTCACAATTTTGCTTTAACAAATCAATGAATAGAACGTGCGTCAAGGAACGATTAATATGTTGGATATTGTAATTGTGAAGGGAAAATTTTAGGACAAAAGTGATTGAAGTTCTTTATATAACTGCATGTTAGTGAATAGTTTGGCAGTGACGGATTCAAATTTATTATATTTGTTTAAGTAAGAATTTATTTCTAGTTTTAAATTTTGAAGTGCGTTTAAATCTTCAAGCCTTTTCACCCCATTTCGCTTATTTTGTTGTTGTGGTCAGTAGTAGTGGTTAAGTTTAATAATTTATAGTGAATACAATTTGCCTAGTTTGTGCGCTTGCGTATCAGAGAATAATTTTTTCTTCATACATGTGACTATACGTCCTGTACAAAACAATGATCATGTATTGAAATCGCCATTACTGAGGTTAACCTCTGGGCATGTAACAATTTTTTTTCTTCATTTTCCTCTTTTAACAATAAATCTTTTTCACACAACAGAGTGTAAACGGGTTACATCAATCAATTCTCCCGGAATATTATTCCAAACAAATCAAAACAATTTTTATTCATCGTCGATACATTACTTTCTATAGTAACATTATAAGAATAATATTTGGGAATATTTTGCCCGATTTTTGAAGAAATTTCGATGTTAAAGGTCCTGTAAGAATTGAGGCATACACTGGTATAAACCAAATTTCACCAACAGAAGACAAAAAATTTGGATATTATTGGAACGGAAATAATTTTTGCCCTGTAATTTGTTTGGGGAAATTTAACAATACCACTAAAGTAAAGGTTACTATTCAATAGATACAAGTGTATATTTTTATATTTTATCATCTTACAAAATGACGCCAACTATATTTTTTTACAAGTGTTATCCTTGATATTACAAGAAAGTTATAAAATAGTGATAAAATACTGCTATTGATGTAACGTAATACATAGCAGCAGCCTATATTTTCATCGATCAAGAATTTTGAGGAACTATCAACACATTTCGAAAACAAAATGCTGAAAGTCTTACATGCAACGATTGGGTTTAGGGTTTTTTCCAAATACCTTTCACTTTTTTTTTAATAACAAGTTCTTATCCTTATACTTATTAACTTTTAATTATTACTTCTAATGGAAGTAAAGAATGATGACGTAAATTGAACTAGAGCTCGAGTTAAGTTGCTAGATATACAAGGCACGATCGTTTGACAGTCTCCTGAGAATGCCGTAAATGTGAAATGTAGGCGGAATGTAAGGATATTCAAATTCTGAATGCAGATCAACCTGTGTTCCAAGAGAGTTAAGTATACATGAATCAGGGTGGAAAGGAGCACTCATTAATAAACCTTAATAAACTTACACATTTATTTTGATATTTGAAGGGGTCTTTTAATAGTAAGTTAAAACTTCAATTAACTATCGTTTATTTGTTTTTCAATATAGAACACAGTAATGTACATACATTCCTTTGGAATCGATAGGGATTAAAAAAACAACTTAAAATGAAACTATAGATATTTTAAGACAGGTGTTCTAAGTGACCACCATTCTCTTCTTTCAGAAGCAGTAGTCTTTTATATAATATGCTCGTCATATTTTAACGTGTTGACATTTAAATCACAATTATTGCTTCTTTTGGAATAATTACTTCTTTCAGTTCTTCAAAAGTTGCAAGTTTTGTTTGGTATACTAGATCCTTTTAAAAGGCCCACAGCACAAAATCCATTGGGGTTAAGTTTGGAGTCCTCTGGGGCTAGGATTCAGTAGACTGCCTAGATTTTTGAAAAAAAAATCACTTTTATTGCAGTGGCACATGTGTGGAAGTACTTCATCGTACATAAATATCACGTTTTCAATAACATGCTGTTGCAGTTCTGGTATTACTTTATCATGTTCAAATAACGTTATCCTGTCATTGTTACCTTGGGATATAATTTTGATGCAACTTCTTTAAAAAGAATAGCTCAACAACAAAATTCGAAGAGAACCCCAACCAAACTGTAACATTGTACTATGCAGTCCTTGTTGTGTTACTATATGAAGATTCTTAACTTACAATATTCTGCAATTATGTATATTGACAGATCCATTTAAATGAATGTGTGCTTCATCAGTTCAAAGGATGTCAAGCCACACATCGTTTAACTAAATTTGAGCTAACGCTAGTAAAGAAAATTCAAGTTGCTTAGGCTTATCTGTTTCTTTTTTTTTCACACAATTCATGTGAAAAACAATTCATGTTCTATCACGTCAGCGTTTCAGATACTATAGTTTGTGTATATTGAATCACAGATAGCAACTAAACAAGTATGATTCCAGCATTAGAATATTTTTGCTTTAGTAATTTAACACATAAAAATGGACAATACTGGCAATGTCAGGATTTAAGATTATGGAGTTTGTCCTCCAAGATCCAAGGTAGCTTTTCCCTTACGCAGAGTTGTGTGGTAGTTCCCATTTGAGCATAGAAGTAGATTACTTATGTTTCAATTACATAAATATCGCCAGTAATTAATTATTTGATTTGTTACTTAGGTCAAATTTCTTTTACTCATTAAAATTATTTTTCCAATCATATAGCAGATATTTAAACATCCACATTGACATTGAGGGAAGCTTTCGTTCAAAATTCTGAATCGACCACTAATGCTTAACATTCTTTATCCAGTTTTGTATATATATATATATATATATATATATATATATATATATATATATCATATAATTTATAATGGGCATAATTACTACTTACTTTAATCAATTAAACTAAAAAAAAAAAAACTGAGAAAAAAAAATAATGAAAATTAAAAGGTAAAGACTTCGGGATGGGTGTTTTTTTAACCGGATGACATACACTGTAATAATATTGAAGCTAAGTTTCACTAGATCTAAGCAAAGTCGTATCCTAGGAAAGAATCAATATAAACGTTAATAATTTTTTCTCTTAAATAATCCAATCAAATTGAAAGTAATAATAGTCTACCTATATCTCCAAAACTCATACCAGTATTACACCTGTACGTTAACAATCTCATACAGGGAAGCTCCCTTTGAGAAAATGAAAACACTACTGATGTTTCTCTTCCTTTGTATAATTTTGTTCTTTTTCATTTTCATTACAGAGAAAAGTTTTAATATCTTCATTAACCGTGGACTCATTTACGTCATTAATTTAAGCTTAGAAAGCTGAAAACAAATTCATGCCAAGGTGTGAGACACAAATGTGACAATAGAAGAGGGAATACTTTAAGGAGAAATAATAGAAATCTAACATTTGAGTATCGATAAGGCTGCGTTTTATTGGCGGGCACCGATCTTCAGAGGCTCACAATCCTGTTCAGTGAGTATATGTTTGACAATCCTATGGTATCCTAACTCTATTACCACATTTCATCATGAAATCTCTCATCTCTCTCATCCATCTCTCTCATCCATTTTTCCAACAAGTCTCTCTTGATCAACTCTAATTCTCTCTTGATCTTAACCCTTTTAGGGTCTTTGAGTGTTAGAGAGTTAAAAAAAAAGTTTTGTGCGTCTTTTATAACACGATGATGGACATAAACTGTGATAAGGAGAGGAGTAATTTAATAAATTAATAAAGAGTGATTCAGAACAGACCTTCAAAGTAAACTCGAAGTTTCTACCCGCATCTTCTATATTATTGTCCTGGACCATTTACTCCGTCAAAGGACCGATACAAATGGGGGTACTATATAGTGACAACTACTATAATCTGCGTGATTGGACATCGTTTTGATATTGACCACAAAATGAAGAATAACCCGTTTCGGAGCATACAGTTTTTAAGGCCATAAAGTTAAATCCAGGATGTAATGGAAATAAATAAATACATAGAACTACAGATTTAATGTCTAAGTAAATACTTGGTCTAAATTACAAATATTCTCCTGTTAAGTTGAACAATTTAAAATCATTCTTTGCTCCAAACTTATCAGGAAGTGAAGTCCTAAACTAATTTTAAAAGCTATTAATCAATTAAGTTCGAAAACAAATGAATTAAAGTTTCAACCAGTGGAATTAGTCCACCAATTAATTATTACTAAAATGAAAATTTCAGATGGTCTGAATATTAAATATACTACACTAAATAAATGTACAATCATGATAAATAATGCATATAATAGGGATCACATGTTAACAGTTGACTAAATTGTTATACATTGTAATATTAATTTTTTTTTTATTTATAGTTTTTTCTTTTGAAAAGAATCCAATGAATCGAAATATAAAATGTTTTTCATAATTATATCTACTTTCTTTTATTTGTTATAGAATTAACAAATAAGTTAATTAGAGAAACCCTTTGGTATTTATGAAGTTAAGTAATCTATTCGTATATATGATAATTTTTACTTCTAAGAATGACATAGCAGCAAGTAACATGGTGATGCTTGTTTAACAAATAGCTTCTTTTTACAAAACGGAAACCAACATTAAAGTTCCACTTTCTTTGCACCACCTTCTTTTTCACTTTATTTGTAACAAAGGAACGTGTAAAGTACCCTAAAGCAGTAGGGACATGTTTATTTAATTCACTAAGGCTTAACAAACAGTACAAATTTAGAGACTCAATTGTGTACAGTAAGGAGTAGAAATTCTCAAAAGAAATAATACGAAAAGACAGGTCACAACTTTTCACGAGTTTTGGGAGACGGAATATTATGCATGTATGTATGTTTGTGTGCATGTATTGATGGATGATTGTGTGTACTTGAATTTGTTAAGTGTATGTATATATGCATAAAATGTGATATAAGTACACAAAACGTTTTTATGCTGAGATGTCTGTAGGTAAAAAAATATTTTTAAAATAATTAAAAAAAGGTATTTTCATTCTATTAATTATCGAATGGTTCATATCAGAAATTGAACACAAACTCCAAATGTTTCTTAAGTATCTTTTATGTAATAAATTTAGGTGTATGAGCCATTCTATTGAATATTTAACCAAAATAGCGACACTGAATTGTATTTGTAATTTTTATCAAATTTTGCTTACAAAAAACACATGACACGTTAATTTTTAAATACATTTCTACACCCACTAAAATTCACCAATTAACGCAATATATTTAACACAATTTAGGAAGTTTAATAAGCTATTACACATCATACATTAATAGAACACAGATACCTTTAATTATAACAGAAAAGAAATCAGCCTTTTCTGACATCAACAAACTGTGTTAGGGAATTCCTAAAAGCGTCAAATTACACTTCCATACAGTAAACATAACTTTCTATGAGGTGAACTGCATTAAATTAAAAACAATCTTTTGACAATGAATACTATAATAATCCGTAATTTTTAACCGCACACCTGGGAGAGAACTATCAACCACTCTGCAATTCTAGATGAGAATGTTTCTTTCATTGAATACCTATAATCACAATTTTTTTTGTGTATACATTCTGTGTCTCGTTTAAAATTGTATTTAATTTTTCACTGGAGTATAATAATTGTAATAAATATATATATACTATGTAACTATACTATATATACCTAATATATACTATACTATACTTATATATATATATATATATATATATATATATAAAACTATGCGTTTTCATGGCTTTGCCTCTAGTTTATATAATGGGTAATAAATAATATATATATATAGAGTTTAAGAATAAAATTATATGCGAAACTATATGCCGAAAAATATTAGTGAAATATACTTTCAATAGAGCAATCTCTCAAAACAGTTATTGCATGGTTTCAAAGTTATGGACGCAAGAGTTCTGACTAGGTATTCAAAACAGGCTCCGAAGTATTCAATATAACAATCTAAGTGAGGCATAACAAACAATAATACTAAATAAATCTTTAAATGAAAAGTTAAAATATACCTGTTTCCTAAAAATTCCTGTTAACTTTTTTTATTATCTGGTTGTATTAATTATGCTACATGAGTTGTATTTAACAAAATATTATTATTTTTAGATTTACTTTGGTCTATTTTTGGTTTTAAATCAAAAATATTTAACTTTTTGATATCCAAAAAATATTTTAATAAAATAATCAGTTGTATTCAGTTATATATTCTAAATTAACTTTCTAAAACCCCATTTTAAAACTACTATTGTATTGCAGTATACAATGACCCTAATAATTGAATGCTATCATTAAAGACTTAAATTAATTGAAATCAGTAGCAATAAATTCGACCAATATTATGTAAAATGTCAAGATTAATAACGCAAACAAATGTACCATCCCACATATTATCAGCGATATTTACTGTTCCTGAAAAACAAACAGGGAATACAAATTCTTATTCCGCCATAACTGAAGATTTTACTTCTATAAAAATTGAGGAAAGTTAACGTTTAAAGAATATTTTATGTTTGATTATCATATTTGGTTCTGAATTTGATTTTGAAATATTGTTCATGCTATGTCAATATTTTGACATGTTGATTAAAAGAAGAATACCTGTCGTGACCGAAATGTGACCGTCTGAAATGTTTCAGTTGTAAGGACTCGTTATAAAAATCTGATTTCATTAAAATTCAGGAAAATACATTATCAAATAATGTATGCAAAAACAAATCTCTCAGTTCAAAAAATTAACGAAAAGATGAAATATACACTCATAACATATGTTATTACATTTGAAGGGCAAAAAGTAATATCCTTAACTTCTATTTCTGGCACTCCTCTAGACAATTTTTCTTTTTACACTCAGAAATCATGGTTTTGTGGTTATAATTGTCGGGCGACATTTAACATACTTCAGAATAGGTAGATGTACATATTTCTAGTGTGTACATGACTAGTGTGTACTATGACTAAGTACAATAGTCATAGTAATTCCATATCAAAAAATCGTTGACCCAAAATTGTTGTTTTGAAATCTTTGTTTAGTAATCAGTAACATATATGCAGATTGGTGAATAAAAATGTTATCAGATCAATGTTATATACCTATAAAAATCGAATGTAAAACAAAGAGAGTTTTTTTCTCGATGACATTATTCCTAATTGTGAACAGTAATTATCTCAATCGACAATAATAAATGTGAATAAAAAACTACATTATACCTAACACAAAAACATGTTGAAACATTCTAACAAAAGTTCATTACAAAAACTTTGTATAAATCCAAATCCCTTATTACAAAATTAAGCAATTAGGCTGAAAATATTGGCAATGATAAGTAAAAGAGTCGAAATTTAAAAAAAAGAAAAGGAATTCCAATTGTATTGAAGGTTATTAGATAATATATAACCCATAAAAAAGTGTAAATTGGGATAAAAAATTGTAATCTGATACAGCACAATTTGTAGTTTCTCTTTAATTATTTAAAGTGAAAATAATTATAAAATAAAACACAAATAGAAATAGGTGAAAATAAGCAATTTGTTTTTATAATTTACCTTCTTACACATTATATTACATTTTGTATAACATAAATTTTTGAGACTTATTTTATTATAATGTGAGCGATAGGAGAGGAGATATGAACGTTTTTAGTAAAATTAATATTTCCTGTGAAAATTATTTAACTTTTTACTTAAAATAAGTCGAATATTTGTAATTTTATTTCTTTCGGAAATGACTATTTCACAAAGGTATCAAAAAAAAAAATATACAGGACTACAAAAAGTTAGTAAAAAAAGTTCTTTTAAAAGGTAACGTTTTCAAAAAGAATTGTTATTTTACCGTCATTTGACATTTTTAAATTGAATAAAAAAAATAAAAAAAAAAAAAAAAAAAAAAAAAAAAAAAAAAAAAAAAAATGGATCAACAATCTTTTAAACCGTTTTTAATATTTGAATCATGAAAAGAGAGAATAAAACCTGTAATTTGGAAGCATAAACATAAATTTGTAAGAAAACAATCGTCACTTTCCGGATTTAAAGGTTTTTGCCACTTTATACGCAATATATTTCATCATTTTAAGGACATGTTCATCTACGATTTCCCAAATATTCAGATAAATAAAAAAGAAACTATTTAGGTTTTAAAAAAGGATATTCAAATATTACGTTTTCAAAATGATAACACAATTTTATGTTTGCTTTAATGTATTATAGAGACACAACTATACATATACATACTGCTTATCTATGAAAAAGTATTCAGTTTGATTTCAAAATGACTTATAGAATTTTTTTTTAATTTTTATTTTTGCTGTAAAGTCGTAATATTTTTATCGGCCGATTTAAATATGCGGAGTACCCTATGAAATCCTTAAAACGAAAATATAAGATCAATTGTATTAGTTATTTTGTCTGTAATGATTGGTTATACTATTTATAAAATTAATATTGAATGAAATTAGAAGAAAATAATTAATATATTATAATATTTATTATTATAATAAATATCTTATTATATAATTATTATAATAACTTTGAATATAAAATTATATTATATTTAAAACCTTATTACAGTTTCATTGCAACAAAATATTAACAAAAACAAACATAAATATTTTGAAATGTTATTTTCTACTGACGTTATAGTAGACAATTTCTAAATTTAAGATATTCATGACTCATAGCAAATAACAAAACCGGAGGTCTAGGAGAATTCTTCTTATTTTATAGGATGTATACAATTAGCCAAGTATGCAATAAATATACTTTAAAATACTATATTTTGTTTCGTTATAAAAGTTGTTCAAGGTATTTTAAAAGTGTAAAATAAGCATCCAATTTTTTTTAATGTCAATATGACGGCACTATACCATTCACTGATAGGACAGAAACAGGTGAACGAACAACTTAATATTTTTATGAAAGTCATTGGTAGGGATTAAATGAAATATAAATTAAACACAAACTCTGCCAACTAAATCCAAATTATTTATAAATAAAAACTATAACTGTGAAACGCTTAGTAAGTACAAATAATTGAAAGTAATTTATGGAACTATTTTATTTTAGTTAACATATTTTATTCACAATGTTCACAAAACGGATAATTTTAATTACAAGAGGTAACAGGTGTGATAATATATTTGCACATGCATGGATAAAACTGTTGTTGACATGGATGATGCAGACATTTAAATAAATGTTTTTTCTAAAGGTAATTTTGTTTTAAAATATTTATTATGACTCACATTATGTTTACTTAACTATATGTGAGATTTAAGCAAGTCATACAAAGTAATTGTTGGCCGACAAAAATATTATTTCAGTTTAAGCATAACAAAATCCCAAACTAATAAAACTATTAGAAAATATATTGACCAGATGAATATGAAATATTTCACTCTTGGTGATATTTCCTCAATATCTATGGAAACTAGAGCTTTAAAAGGCTTCCTTGTTTTCATTTCATAACTTCGCATTAACCGAAACATTCACTGTGATAACTAGTGGAAAACGATATTTCTAATGAGGAAATTAGAGCAGAATACATTTTGCTTATAATTTGCATATAAATTATATTACAACTTCGCCACGTGTGAATAATATTCTTTTTTATTAAAAACTCAAACCAATAATGTAAGAATAATTTATTCAAAAATACTTGTTTAAAATGCCCTGAAGATATACATTTCTACAGGATTTTAGTTACTACACACATCGTTTATGTAATACATCGTTCACTATATATAACAACGTTATGTAACAACACAGACGTCAGTAGCTACGATTCTGTATAATATTTTGTAACTATAGGCTACAAGTTTATTAAATATATTATTAATATATATTTACAGTAATTTAATAGGTTAGAGATATTTAGAAGAATTTTGATGGTTTTCCCGTGCTGTAAAGCTATATAAATTTTTATACTCCTTTTCTGCCTATGAAACCCTACCCCAAAATGTGACCAAATACTTCCAAAATTTGGCCAAATATTTCCAAATTGTCTTTAAAAAAAGTTTAATAACTTACCCAACCCATTTTGAACTCCGAAGAATGTTGACTCTTTTCCAAAAATGCTTGTAATCTTACTCACCTCATATAGAAAAATACCCCCGAGATTTTTCCCTTTTTGACAAAAATTTTCCTAACTCACCCAACCCATTTAGAACGACACTCTTAAATTTTTTCCCTTTTTCAAAAAGTTTTTGATCCCATCTAGATGACTTTACACCAGAAGCCAAGGAGAGCGGTTTGGTGGAATTCCTCACTATATCATCCCAACACCGAGAATCATCATGGAACTTACTAAGCTCTGACCATAATAATAGTACAGTAGAACAAAATGGAAGGAACATAAATGAGTTTAAATTTATAAGGGTAGTCTCAAACGTGTTTAAAAAGTAATGGATGCTAAAAAAATACTTAATACCCCAGTCTCTTTTTTATATCCCTATAAATATATTTAACTGAAACAACAATATAAATGAAAATTGAACATACATAAAGAAAACATGTACTTATACGATTTAACTACTAAAACGTAAATGTTTTAAAAATAAATTAGAGTGTTCAATATGAACTCGAGAGGGATTAAGATTAAAAAAAACATTGACTCAGACATTATCACAAAATTTTATTATTAAAATTAAGGAACCAACCGAAGTTACATATATATATATATATATATATATATATATATATATATATATATATATATATATTATAACGTTTAAGACGTTCTCTTTTTTATTTTTATTAGTTATTTGCTACACGTTGGTCGCTTAAATATAGGAAAACTCTCCTATATTTCTTTTACTATTTATTAATATTATTATGATTCATTTGGTTATTAGTTCGTTAGTTATTTGACAATTGATTAAAATAATAACACTCAAAACATGTGGGATTATAACTCAATTTTAATTAAACATATTGAATAATTAACTCTTTTAAATATTAATTTTTTAATCATTTAAAACATAATTTTTACCTTGATGCTCAAAATATTACTGATTTATATCTTATTCTACAATTTTATACTACAGCTTAAACTAGGTACATCTTCACTATAAATTCTTATCCTAAACAACTTAGTCTAAAACAAGGAATTTAAGAATGCATCAATTTAATTTGTATTTAATTTTGACTCTAATTTTAATTAGCTTTATAAAATATTTGCTCCGGCTAACTGAAGGTTATTTACTTGAATTTAATTTAAATCTCTATTGGGGTTCGTTGGTTCTTAGGTGGCTATAATTTATTTTATTATTACAAAAAACAAAATTTGGTGGTAATTTATTAAATGTATTGTCCTTTAAGTTCTACTTATCAATTGACGTGTTCCTTTCCAGTTTTTTGGGTTGTTCTCGTTCCGTGGTTCTCTCGAAGATTGCGTGATGGTTGGATGGTTTGCCTCTCCCGTAGATGATCCCAATCGCGGGTTACACCTTTCTTCACTCACTCTTGCGACGATGATGCTTTTAATTCTTACGACGGTACTTCTTCTCACTGATTTAACTTTAATACGACGATGACTCCTTAAACTTCACACTTATCTCACTTAACGACCACGAAGACTTCTTATACTTTAATACGATGATTCTTTTAGTTTTTAAAACGACGGAAAACTTTTTATTGACTTTTATAAACTTTACTATTCTATTAAAAAAGAAAAACGACGAATAGGATAGGCAAAGTCCTTCACAAACACTTAACTCTTTCGATCAGGAGAAACACTTCCCCGGAACAACCTTCTAATACGACGTCGGAACCAAAATACCTAAAAAGAACCACGTGTCCTGCCTTTTACCCTTATTTATAAGTTCTCCACTTTTTAAAACAGCGTCATGATGCTCTTCTTCCATTGGTTAGTTTTAATTTTTGGACGTTATTTCTGAACTGATTTACTTGCTCTGATTGGCTTGTTACAATTTGTTTCGGTATTAAAAGCTTAATTTTGATGGATCTTGTGTGACGGTTTGGGTGCGTTGTTTCCCTGTTGAAACATTTTTTTTATGTCCGTCAATCCTTTCATGTCTTGACGATTTATGGCCTGCCGGGTACTGACCTTTGGAGCTTTCTATTTCGGTATGTTATATTATATATATATATATATATATATTATGGACGTACAGACAGGAGTGTTGTTTCAGCATATTGTTCTCTGAACAAGTTTAAATTTATTTTTTACTATTTATCCGAAATTATGTATTATGGTGGGAAAAAATAGATAAATTGAAAACGTTATTTTATTAAAAAGTGATTTACAACGTGTCCAAAAATACTACAAAACCTCGAAAAACAATACATTATATTGGAGATAATGTCCATAAGATCATCTAATAGACATTTTGACAAATGTTACGAGTCGAGCTGGAGGGAAAAATATTCAAAATAAAAAATATATTACAATTTTCTATCCCACGATTTGAAAAGTACCGAAACACAACACTTCCACAACAGATAAAATACTTAAATCTAAAGGGAAAGGTCTGAGTAGGAAAGTAAGAGTTGGTTACGATATTCTTCAAGTTGTATCTCTTTGATAAATATTTCCAACTCTTTGATAAAATGTTTTCAAAGTTATATTACAAAATGAATTATCTTTTTTATTTAAAACTTCCGAGTAATAGTTCTATGAAATACTTCTCTGGTAATGCTATTACAAAGTTTACAACAAAACTTCCTCGTAACATTAAACTTCTAGATGAATGGAAAGTATTTTTGACAAAAAAAAACCAATATTAAAATTCATTTCAGAAGGTCGTTAAAGACAAGAATCATGCACATATTTATAAGAGCGATGTGATCCTCAAATTAGATTATTAATTTTTCAACTTACTCCAGGACATTTATATTAACAAGGAGAATCTTATTGAGCCTTATAATGGGGAGGAAAATACAATTTGATTTTGATGAACCTTCAAAATACGGATTAATCGACCGCCTTATCGAAATAAATCAAATGGAATTTTTACCATATTTAGATTTACAATTAGGTTTTGATCCTGTTGAATTTTATATAGTTCATTAAAGCAAGTCCTGTATATATATATATATATATATATATAGTGTTAAAGTAGGAATTGGCTTAACACTTTAAATGTATAGACTATATATATATATATATATATTATATATATATTGTTAAAGTAGGAATTGGCTTAACACTTTACATGCATATTTACCGGGATATGATAGAATCACAATATGTGTGGATGTTATGGGTTAACTTCTAAGAACTTTGATGATGAACTCTTCTTATATATTTCAAAATGTTTCGATTTTTTAGTTGCATTTTGTTACAACTTCGAGAATATAATTTGATAGACTAGAAGTTGATTTAAGGGATACGTTTGGTAATACATTTTCGTTTAAGTTTTGGACGTTTAACGTGAAGCTTCATTTTAAACGACACCACTATAATTAACCTACTGAACTTGTATGATCCCGATGTTTTATAACTTATTACTACCATCTAACTGGAGGAAAAATAATTAATGTATATAAAGTTACTTCTTATCAGATAGGGCAGTTTGTTAGGAAGCTTTCTTGGAGGTTTATTCGAAACGATTGTTCCATTGAGTAATTAGTTAGTGTAATTGGTCGTGAAGCTTAAATATCGGGTATAATAATTGTGGAAGAATAATACAGACAAGGGATCCTAAATATGCTCTTAAAAATATAATGAAGGAATATACAGAAATAATTAAAAAAATAAAGTAACAAATCCATTAAAAAGCTCCTAAAGCAGCAAGTTAAAAAAATTAAAGTAAAAAAGGGTGTAAAAAAAAGGAATGGTACGTTATGACATCGTCATAAATACGCCTTCTGAATACCTTTTATTTCACACATAGAGCTGATAATTTTACGAAATAGTACTTGACACTTTTATTTGCTAGGTAGCACAAATCGACATATTTTATAAAGTTGCTTCATGCACTCACTAGAAAACCAAAAGTAACAGGTTTCACTGTCAAAGAGGTTTTGAACAATAGCTTTTGGTAGCGTTGTAGATGAGAATTTGACAGAAGAATGGTAAGAGTTGAATATTAAAACATAAACTACGTTATGAATCATTACGGTCACTAAATTATACAGTAAATATAAAGAATCTATCACATGACATTTTATACTTACCCATTAGGTAACCCAAAAGAAATTGTAACTCAACAATTAGTTGAGAAATACATTGCTTACACAACCACAATTAGGCAAACAGAGTTATCATAATCACAACTTTCTTTCACAGCCTCTGAGAATTCCCGCTAGGTTACAAAAGTAGCCTATCCAGTTATTTTAACTTTTAATTTTCTAAATTTAGAATAAAGTATTTATAAAACAGATACTGTATGACTGTGAGCGACAAAATATGAGTGACCTAACTGATGGTAATACTTCTGGGTAATATACTAATTAAAGTTATATACATGTGGTAAAAATATGACGTGTTAGGTATGTTGTGAAAGATGTAATGTATGTTTTACTATTCAGATAATAAAATTATTATTCGTGCTAATATTAAACAAATATAGGTATTCACTCATTTATTTATATATTTTTTTTATTTTTCGTGAAAGATATATTCAATTACTCTTTGGATTTCAATAATTAATTACTTTCCAATATTTTCTTGTTCTCAAAACAAATTATTTTTGACTCTTCACTGACAATTATTTTCGAAATTCAAACTAAAAAACATTCTCTGTAAGATTCTTAACAATAGTATCTTATCTTTTAATGGGCAGTAATAAATCAGGATTATTTGGTGAGTCGTTACGATATAGTATTTTATTTCTGTCTTTATGAGTGTTTCTTTTCCTTTTTGGTTTTTTTTGTATTTGTTTCTTTAATAGTCTGACTACCATAGACCCCCACATATACATTTGCTATAGGAATACATTTGATGGTTTTTAATTCCTCTTAGAAATCGTCCGCTTCCATTGGTGTTGTTATCAGTTTATGGACGAAACTGTTATAAGCTGCCATTTTATGGCAGGTGGGATGATGAGAATCGAATTGTAGTTACATCTGTAGTAGTAGGTTTCCTGTATATTTTGTATTTAAATTTATTTACTTGTTTTCCTATTGGTATATCTAAAAAGTTGAGTTTATTCTCTATCTGGGTTTTAAGGGTGAACTGTAATGTTTTACTAATGCTATTTATGTATGATTTAAGGTTATCTATCTGGCGAAGGGATACATTGTATAAGAAGAATGTTTCATCAACATATCTTTTGTAATATATTATTTGGCCGGGAAATTTATTTTTATTTGACAATAAATGTATGTTTTCAAAATGGTTCGAATATATATCCGCCAATTGTCCAGAAAGTGTAGAGCCAGTCCATCATTCTGGATAAAATATTTTTATTTAAATAAAATTTCTAATATGATAATCATTTCGGCAATGGCCGTAGAACGTAGTATATTTGTTTTTGTTATAATATCACGTAATATGGCTATTGTTTCATCGAATGGAACGTTGGTGTAAAGGTTGACAACATCGCAAGAAGCTATCTTGTAATTAGGTAATATTTTTATGTTATCTATTTGGGTAATGAAATCAACACTATTGCTTATGCTGTGGTTATTTTTGATTAAAATGCTGTTTTTTTTATTATGGCAGCTAGTTTTTTAGCAATTTTATATCATGGGGATCTGGTGAATTTATTAAAGGACTAATCGTTGTATCTGATTTATGGATTTTGGCAAGCCTTTGAAGTCAGGTGTTTTGTGAAGTAATATTTATTCTACCTTATGTATATTTCAACAGTACTGTTATCATTTTCAGAGGTACAATATACACTAAATTTAAATCAAGTCAAGTGTGACTAGGCCAACTGTGATTTACCGACTGGATAAGGTTTTGAGGGATTTTCTTTAACTTAATGGAATAAAATTTAAAATCATAGTATGAAAAATATAAAAATAAACTATATAAATGAATTGGCTAATGATTATGGTTAATACTAATGAAATAAAAATAAAACTTCCTTAACTAATGGTGTGAAATATAATATTTGGCTATAACAAGGAGAACATCAAGGAACTAGGAATAGGCCTTTTATCCTCATTGAACAACAAATTATCTTCAGTTATAGAAATGTTAACACTTTCAAAGTTATCTAACAATCTGTTACTTTCTTTCAATTTTACATTCAAACCCAAACCATGCATATAGAGATTTCATGTTCAGCTACACTAGATATTTTTGTCTTGTTATACTTGATATGTGCCACATGTTCTTTGAACCTAGTTTCTATCTTTCTCCTTGTTTGACCTAGATAAAATTACATTCACCTATTAAAATATATCATTTAAAAATATAATTATTCTATCTTTTAATAACTTTGCATAATCTTACCACCTTGAATATTTACTGTTTAACTATTTGTAGCTAATTATCTATTACCCACCAAAACATAATAAGAAAAAAAAAATAGTCAATAACTCGGTTATCTTTTAAATAAAAATAAAATAAAAACTGTTTTGTTTTGTTAAAAAATGAGTTTTGTTTTGTCTCTTGAAAATATTTTGTCAAGTTAGCGGTGTTTGAGATATTTGATATTAAAATTTTTAAACAACCGACATTTTAAAAATATATGAAAGTTGTTTAGTTTTTAGTACATATGTAAAAGATGTTATACCAAATATGTATACAAAATTTGAGTTCAATATATTTCACATATAAAAATATATTAGGTATTTTGTTAAAAAAAGAAAGAAAAAAATGGGTAACTGGAAAGCGAAGCATTTGTCTTTTTTTCACGAGTGGAACACGTCCTAAAAGTTTCTCCGTTTCTTCCTGACTCACTCTGTATAAGAAAACAACAAATGGACATTTATTTCGTATGTAAATAAATAGAATAATATAAAATATACTGAAATATTCTAGATACATAAATTGTCTTTAGAATTTGAAAATGCATATTATCCTTGGAAAGAAACATGTTAAAGTAAAAGTAGAACTATACAGAAATATATATAAATGAAATAAAAACGTAATAAGTAATAATTAAAAAAAAACCCTAATAGATTTTCATGTAAGTATGAATGCATGTGCAAAAATGTTATAAACTTGATGTAAAGCATATCATGTTTTAAACTTTCACATAAGTAAGGAATAAATTTAAAAATTCAAATTTATATCTGTAATAATTATCCCTTATTAAATTAGTAAATACCTCAAACACAGCCAAGCTAGAAATATTAATTTTAAGGACTTCTTATTTTCAAACGTGATGAAATCATAAAAGTTCATATGAACCAAAAATAACCTTACAAAGAAACACCAAAGTCTTACACAATATAAAAGGGTTAAAACGTTATTTATTAGAATGTAAGAATACCTACCGTCCTTTACTACTACCCTCTAGTAATTATTCAATCAAAGCAAAAAGAAGGGAAACTATATTTACTTTTAAACCTCAAAATGTGTGAATGTTATATTCTTATACGAATTGTACTGTTTATTATCCCAAATACAAAATAATCCACACAAGCATGAAAAAGTGTAGATAGTATTAAATTTCTTTTAAAAATTTTAGTTAGTAGGTATTTATTATATGTGTATAGTTGGTATTAATGTATTCAAATTCGTGTGTGCGAAAGGCTGTCACTTCGAGGCTCTAAAAAACATTGACGTGATAAACCTTTCTTCGTGGCAGTGGTAGTTTAAGGACTCTGAAAGTATATTATATGAATTTGGTTGTTCTAACATAAAAATTGTGGATTTTGGAAAATAAATTTTTGAGAAAATTACAAACACGTACAACATACTTAAGCAGCATGATTCAAAAATGGAAATTAAAGCTCTTATAAAGAAGAACAAGATTCTTGTGCCAGAATTTAAAAAAAATACTGTAGTGGACATCGTACAGGATTTTTAGTGTTGGAGAAAGGAAATTTGGTAACGAACAAGCAAAGATTTGTACAAGACGTACTTCGCAAGACGTATTTAACGTATTAGGAAGGCGGTCCTTTGTGTCAAACGCTATTATATTAGAAATAAATATTAGTATAATTAAAAACGAATAATTATTGGACGAATTAAGTAAAGTAGTCTTAAAGTGCAATATACTAATATATGATACGCTCTAGAGATGCTACGCTTTTCTCTCGTGTGTTAAATATGCGTAAAGACAAGAATAAGAAAAGTTCCCAAAGGGAAATAATCGGTACTAGAAATGGGAATCTTTATACGAGGTTCTTCAGTTTAAAAAAATTGTACATAGTGTCAAAGGAATCTATGCCGGTCGGTAATATTATCTGAACTTAAAACTAAAGTGACGTAGGTAATGCATAATAAGAAATAATAATACCGCCTGGACAGTTCAGTGAACCACAGTTAAATTATTAAATCCAGGATCAACTGCTTAACGTCACCAAACCGAGGAGCACCAAATTAACCAACAACAGTACTGGTTTGACTTTTAGAATTTCCATTTTGTAGATCAAATTGCGTATAGTGAGTGTTTAAACAATTTTAGAATACTATCTTTCTGGGTTTAGTTTTATTTGTAGATTGTTAAGAATACAATGAATGGAAAAATAAAATTTCATTAAATTTTAAATATTTGTCATTTCATATTAAATTTTGTGTTTTAAAGTTTATTTCATGCAAGGTAAATAATTTGAAACTATATGTAAAGAAATAACAGTAATACAATTTTATAAAAGGAATATTACCAAGAAATTATTTTGTATATTGATATGTTCTTTCTGCATAGGTTAAGTTTATATTATGTTACGTTAGTGTCTTTATTATTATTATTTTTATTTTTAGTTATTTATTTGATGATGTATATTGCAGGGCAAGTACTGAAGTTTGTATATTATTATTTTGTATAGTTCATGTTTTTTGAAATCCAACTTTTGAGTTAGATGATATTATAAATTTGAATATTTTGTTTTGAAATAGTGTCTGGTATTTTTCTTACAATTCCATATCACTTTAGTTGGATAATATAAAGGGAATTCTTATAAATATAAGTACGAGGAAAATAATACTGTTATTGGTTTATTTCAATGGATATTACATAATATACATGAAAAAATGTATTTTATATTTTACATTACATTTTCTCTGTGGTCATCTCTAAGTTATTAAAAGCATTCATGTAAATATAATAACTGAATGTTTTATATACAATATGGGGAGGGGGGTTCCAGCTGTTTTGGGAAACCTCAACTACAGCCTAGGCCAGACAAATGTTCGTACATAGGAAGCCTAATACTTACAGTAGGTTGTATAGTTCTGTTTTTGTCTTTGTAACACCGTATTTCAGTAGTAGAATATAGGACACCTGGGCCCAGCAAAATCGTGGGGCACCTGGGCCCAAAAGCCTTTTGGCCCCTGACGTCACTTCCAGTGACGTCATTATGACGTCGTTTTGAAACGTCATAACGACGTCACTGGAGATGACGTCATTAGGGTACTAGAGACCATGGAAACAGAGTGCCCTACGTTTAGGCCAGAACCAGATGCCCCGTATACAATGTTAACTTACCCGAGATCTCCCCTCCTCGACATCTCGACGAAGACTAACTAAACTTAAGATATAACCGGCCTATAAAGCACAATACTACGTCACAATACTACGTCACATAGAGCTATGGGGCACCTGAGTACAGATTGACTAGCACTATGGGGCACCTGAGTACAGATTGATGTTGCATAGCGCTATGGGACACCTGAGTACAGATTGACGTCACATAGCGCTATGGGACACCTGAGCACAGATAGACGTCAGCTCTAGTAACGTCATTATGACGTCTCAAAAAAGACGCCACAACACCGTCACTGGAAATGACGTCATTGGGGAATTACTCTATGTTATTATGCTGCGTCACCTAACCCTACATCACACAATATTACAATACATAATAGTACATCAAACAAAATTTGTAACTCACCAGAGATCCGTCTATCTCGTCAGTTCAACGAAGACTAACTAAAATTAAAAGATATCCTAACCTATAAGGCACAATACTACGTCACTTGGTCTCTACCCCAACCTCTTCAATAGCTCAACGAAGACTAAAATAAAAACGAACGATACAATGATTATATAATAATACACTACAAAACACCAGATCTTTTACGGATATAGCCTTACAGGTGTTACCGCAGCACACGTAAGTCTCCAAAGTCTTGCAAAGATACATCTCAAATATCTGAAAAATCAGAAAGTAATTTGTTAGTATAAAAATACTAAACAACTTGTCCTCTGTGTTCTACGGGGTTGGAACCGTCATCTGGTACAGTAAAGCCGTATCAGAGCCCACATTACAAGCCGGGGTAAGCAGAAGGCTTACCCCTTGTGGAAATAGCTCCAAACCAACGCTATTTCCTGTGACCGCCACTCCATTACAAAATGCGGCCCCCAAATTATTTTTGTATTTTTACTTTTTTATTTTTTTGTATTTTTACTTTTTTATTTTTTTGTATTTTTACTTTTGTTTTTTTGTATTTAACTTTTTTAAATTTTTTTGTGCATAGCCGTGCTATGTATTACTATGACATTCAAAGGTTTACGGGAGACTTAACTCCACGCCAGGGACCTTAAGGTTTACGGGAGACTTAACTCCACGCCAGGGACCATAACGGTTTACGGGAGACTTAACTCCACGCCAGGGACCGTTAGACACACACACTCTTTAGACAATCATAGTAACATTTAGCACTACGCAATGCACATTTACTATCTTTTTTATTATGCTTTGATAAAACACAATTGAAATCTACTCTCTCAGAGACTTTACACTGCGAATCCACCTCTAGCACGTTCCTGTGGAACCGTCTTAGGAATTTTGCTTTCTCTAACCCTTTAGTATATAAAATAGCGAAAGGTTTACACAGTATACGTATTAAATCTTCATTATAAGTCACGCCTCCTTCTCCCCACCGTATACAATGGTGATGTCTTTGTAACCAACGTGCTGTCCTTTGAGCTTTACTATTCAATCCCTCAAAACTGTACGGAGGTTTAAATACAGTAACACTAAAAAAGTGATTGCTCACAATTGCAAGTTCTTTAATGATATAGTTATTGTCATTATCCATAAACGCGTGAAACTCAACCACGGCGTACTCCATGTTTAAACAGTGTAATTTCGTCGTATAGCCTATCAGCCTCAGGTAAACTGCTAGGTACTATCTCGTCCGCGGCTAGGTTCTCATTGATGTATGCTTTCATTTCGTTTTCGAAATAAAATAATTCAGAAATACGACGTGTCACAACAGGAATAGAGTCTTCAAACGCCCCCCACTCCGATTCGTTCAAGGTTAAGGTTCGTCGCTCGTCGTTAAATGTAACATAACGAATACCAAAAATAGATTTAACCACAATCTCACCGTAGCTCAAGGTGAATCTACGATTACTTTTTTCACCTAATGCAGCAGTAATGTGAGAACCTTTAAGCAGTAGTAATACTTCATTAAACAACTCTTGTGTAAAAAACACAAAATTCTTACCACCATGTATAAGCACACCGATTTCACATCCTGTATGTTGAAATAAACCAACTGATATGAATTTTGAACATTCTTTATTTAAAAAATGTACAGTCTTTAAAAAAACCCCGAGTTGAAAGTTAGGTATTTTTACGAGCTCGTCAATATCCTCCACGGTGGAGACGTTCACATTTACGTCCGTACTCGTTGACTCCATGACTACAAATAACCTTTTTGAATGAAACTCGCACCCTATGTACTACCCCCACCCTTATTTATCCCCTCTCCTCCTCAAATACAATTCCACCGTTAATTATATCCTCAAATTCTTCAATAAATATATGTTCCTTCTCATCACCAACAAGATGGTATAGTATGAGAGGAAAATCGTGTAACCTCGGGTCATCAAAATCAAATTGGTAGTATGTTAATTTACCATTTATATAGTCTTTACAAGAGGAATAATATCCGTAAGTATCAACCACACCTATCCCACCCACCAATACGCAATCACCATAAGCATACCGACAAAGATCACTGTCATACCTATCAGTTAAATTTTCATAAACAAGGCTAGATATTTGCTCCGATTCAACTATATAATTTTTATCCTTATGTAAATCATAATAGAATATTTCACACAATTCTCCGTGAAACTCTTTCGGGTCTTTACCAACAAACGAGTAAAGTTTCTCAATCAAGTCATTAAATTCCTCTATTTGATCTGTAGGCACTAACCTGAAGAATGCGTAAACACTCCCTGGAAACGAATCGTATATACTCATGATGTCTCTTCACTGAATGAACAGGTTCAAACATGAACAGTTTTATATATATCAATGACCGCGCATGCGCAGAAACCAAATATATGATGTCAGTATACAACAATTACACATTAACTTTTTTAACGTTACCCGATAGGAGAGTATATACAATATGTGAGTCATGTAGAATGAGACAGTAGGCTGAAGTATTTGCAGGTATATTTTCGGAAGCCTCAATTTCCAGTCTCACATCCACAGGACCTGATTTAATAGAATCATTCTGTTTAGAACAATCAATTACAAAAATCGGAGCTTTATCCCGAAATTGGTCCAAACTGAGATACGGAGACGGTTCCTTTCCATAATAAGATTTTAGAAATCTTGCATACATCTCATACATGATCGAAACGTCGCCGTGCAAGTTGTCGTAAGGGAAATATTGTGAATTGAGATACAGTTTTACATTTGTAACATTACAACTGTCAAACAAAGTAGCATCTGCTTTTATTTTATTCTTTCTATCTTTTTGGAACCCCAATATAACATATCGAGGTTTTTCCAGCTGATTAGCTGTCTTAACGGTCCAAGAAATTTGTGTCGATTGGGGCAATGTTGGATATTCGTAAATTTCCCAAGTACGGAAAGGTATGTGTACAGGACTGTCACGTTCTATCATTTTCAAAATTTTCAATCTAAAAGTATCGGTTACTGTTAGGTGAGGAACTCTCCAGTGTATACTGAGTATCTCAAGCTTTATGTCTGTAGCGTTGTCACTGTAGATAGCATTCCAATCAGTGGCTGATCGTAATAGTATGAGTTCTTGTTTCACATTCACTACTATCCTCTTGTAGTCCTCAAAGAACCCCATCAACAGCTTCAATGGTACAGAGAGAGTAAATTCTTCAACCTCTTTTGTTTCACCAATACCCAACCATCCCGCGTTACCTAACTTATTCTTCTCGTGTTCACGTAACGATAATAGATTTTTCATTATACTTGTAATTCCGACATTTCTCGTACGGTCCACTTCGTTAGCAGCTATCTCATATCTAATGTCGTCGAATAAGAACGCTACTGCATTGTTAACAAACTTAACAGATGCAGCTGTACCGTCAGCCTTCGTTCCACTCAATTTACCCTTGATATGTAACAAACTTTCAAAAGGGACAGTAATAACATCCTGTTGATTTATAGGGATACGAATTTCATCGTTATTGCCATAAGTAGAGGACGCATATGGTCTGTGAGAATGGTATTCAAGACCTGTGATGACGTCATCGTAATTCGCAGCACTATCTATTGCCAGTAGTTCCATATTTAACCTTGAATCCTAACGATCTAAGGAACAGAATATTCCGTCGTGTTAACTCGGCTAGGGGTCGACTTATACTGACGTCTTTTTTATACTGACGGTCGTTAAATACGAGACCCATTCCGTCGTAAGTGTAATCTGACAGACACAGTCTCCCCTCTGAAATCTACAGGAGCACCGACCTGATCTGTTAAACTTACTGTGATATTATGAATAGTTTTTACTTTGACAGGTAAATATATTATTGTTGGTGGAATGTCCACAATCTTGTACCCTGGAGGTACTTGTGGGTAAAACTCGTGTATAACATGACACTCTGTACCATTTTGAAATGACCCCTTCACAATATTACACTCTATACGAATAACATTCACTTTAATTACATCAACTGGTAAATCAGATTCATGTTTAGCATTAGCTGCAAGGTCACCGATCTTAAAACCGAGTAATTTCCCGATAGAGTCCTCTTTAAACCGAATTAGCCTAGAACACTTTATCTCAGCTTTCAATGTATTATTGTTGGGTTTTAGGGTTAATCCATCCTTCGCTGGTAATTGTGACCTGATATATTTTTCAATATCCTCGATTTCATATGAACCAGTAGGTATACTAATGTTCAATTCAACACTATCTTTATCTTTTGGATCTTTGCCGAGGTAAAATTTATTATTAATACCCTCCACTATATTAGGGATTGAATTGTAAGTGGCAAAGTCAATGAGACCAACCTCCCACTCACCATCATCCAACTCAACTGGAGGAAAGAAATCACACGAAATTGTAGAACTATTACCACTTAAAACGATACTCATGATAGAAACTTTAGACACAAATGTCCGCACACGACTGAGTTATCGCTTTGATGTCTTTTATAGTTATAGTTGATATTAGCACCCGTACCAAAGTACCTAGTCAACTCGTTTGGCGGTCTAAGATTTCCAAAACTGTCGAAATACTCTACACTATTACCTCGTTTTTTATAACACACCCAATGTGTACCTTCACCGTTGATACTATCTAGGTTTACAATAGCATTTTCATTTTTCAAAGGCTTCGAGGGAAGACTGTCTCTCATGTAGACACCTCTAAAATAAGGGATTCTTAGTTTCAAGACATATTTCTCCAAATCAATATTTGTTAACGGTCTATTTGGTAATGAATCTAACAACGTTTTTTTTTACCTCTCCTACGCTTTTTCTTACCACCACCTTTCTTATATGGTTTCAAGTAAAGACCCTTCCCCTTTAACTGTTTCAATAGTTGTTGTACTGTACGTTTTCCCCTTTTCCTCTTTCCACCCCCTAATTTTGTTTTAGCCTTCATTGCAGCTGCTACAGCCAAAGCGGCGGCACGTTCACCCAAAGACGCGTCCCCTGCTTTAACTCTACCCCAAGCCTTTCCAGCAAGTATTTTATCAGCTCCCCTACGTCTTTCCGAATCACCGTATCTACTATATGCTATATCGTGTTCCTTACAAGCTTCGTCCAAGGGGTTCACACCTTTATCTCCACGAGCAAGACGTTTGGCAAGTTTTGTACCTGGACCGCAATAGTTGTAAGACGGTAAATGTAGTTCAACGGGTAATAAATCAATTGCTTTATTCAACACCTTATCACCTACACTTAATAACGAGGATACAAGACCACAACCTTTTCTCTTTGACTTTCGACGTCTAATAGATGTTGCTTGTTTCGCACCCATTTATATACTGATCAAAAAGGTGAGTTGCGTTCTATTAAGAGTAAAATATATCCCATAGTAAGGTGTACAAGTCCTTGAGACGCTCCTCCTTCATACATGTAATTTTGAATACATCAAATATATCAGTATAAACCCCCGTCACATAACCTAAAAACTCATTGTATGCGTACACGTTATTTTCACCAAAAAAGTAAAGATTACCGTCTATATATCTGAAACCGCCACTTATAGTATTTGGTAGACCAGTGTAAAGATCGGTTATTCTGCCTTCATACAGACTTTGACGTGCACAATCATCATATCTCATAACATATGTGTTATCGTAAAATACCAAAGTCCTACCCTGATTACCATTAAGTACTGCGTTTAACCTTTTAACCTTTCTCCTCAACCAATCATCGAGTTTATACACATACTTTCTCTGTAAACTTGGGTATTCAATAAGATACACGGTCACGTTTGATACTAAAACTATATCGTTATTAGGCGCCTGATAAACAGAGGTTACACCGTCAAAATTTGTTGGTAAATAATCCAGCCAGTCCGTTATCATTAAGGGTGTTATGTTCAAGTCTCTTTTAGCTTTATCCAGATGTATTATCCATACATATTTCCCATAAAACAGATATATGTGATTATTGGCTATTAAAACTGTATTTACTTTACGTCTTATACTACATAGATCAGGAAGAGCCGTCTCTGTAGTAATGGTATTTTTTGACCGTCTTGTTGTTGTTGTTGTGGTAGTGGTAGTGGGAGCTGTAGTTGTTGTTGTTGTTGTTGTTGTAGTGGTAGTGGTCATCCTAGGACCGTATAGTTGTTGAATACTGTTAATTGTATCTGGGGAGAGATCTATTTGATACATGTCTACAATGTTACTAGGCATAATAGAATAGCGATACATTGTGGAATTTAAAACAGGCGAATGGTGTAGGCCAAGAGCGTGTCCGATTTCGTGTAAAAGGACTGTATAGAAAGATTGATGGCCATCCAAAGGTCGATTCATGCTAAAGTCCCAATTCTCATCCGTATCGAAATGAATTTCCAATTGCATAGTGGTCGGTGTGGGTAGTGTTGCGTGTGCAAGAACCGAACCTGTACCGTCAAAATCGCTAAAA
Organism: Aphrophora alni; assembly: GCA_963513935.1. Taxonomy (NCBI): domain Eukaryota; kingdom Metazoa; phylum Arthropoda; class Insecta; order Hemiptera; family Aphrophoridae; genus Aphrophora; species Aphrophora alni. Next base: position 100,720,373 of record OY740767.1, read on the forward strand.
CACTTTGTAGCGCCATTAACCAAATTCAAATGATCCCTTTCAGCAAAAGAAATGACTATGTTGGGTGTAGAGCTGCACCGATAAAACTTTAAATTAGAATGCCTACTCCATAAATTGAAAGCGTACTGAACAGTTTTCACTAGGTCACGGTTACCACCACCGTACACGTACCATGAGAGCGTAGTATTACTCCATTTAAACAGCCTCGAGGCATCAAGCGGATTAACACTATCGTTATAACCGCAGCGGCCATATAGCGTCACATCTAGCGTTTCAGGTGTTGTACTGTAGCTGTCACTGCCGAATTCTTCAGCGAGAATTGTACAGTGACAAAACACAAAGAAGACAAACACTCTGTTCAAAGTCATATTTACGATTGAGTTTAATCAACAAATTGTTTAGATATTTATTCTACATCCTTATCCTCTGCGCCCCATAGCGATCTCCAGTTCTTTACCCCTTCTTTAGGAATAGTTTCTTTACTGTATTTTGTTTTAATGGCACGTGCAAGTTGAATCAATTCCGTGTTAATAAATTTTTTCAAACTAGCTTCCGTAAGTTCAATACCGTGAACAAAGTTGAATTCTGCAGACTTAATAGCTTCGGCTAATTGATGGAATGTAATAGCATCCGCTGCTGAAGTACCACGAGCGACATTACAAATACGTTTTGCCTCGGCATTAAAACAGTCGTCTTTTTGATTTTTGAGTAATACATTTGTATTTAACCATTCATACATATCGTGAATATATTTTTTCAACTGTCGCAAATTGACTGCATCTACATCAGACGTACCGTCAAGTAAACCACTTATTTTCTTACTGTTAGCACTGAATATCTCACCAAACGGGAGTAAATGCACAGTATTATTTATAAGAAAAGCTAAATTGACCGCATCATCCATAAATAATGGAGAGCCGATTTTTGCTACTCTTTTTTGCGCAAAATTACATGATTGGCCGTCATTTAGTGGCAGTCTATTGTCAACGTACTGTTTGTTGACAGCATCCTCTTTACCGCTAGGCGTTTCTACATTAATGATTCTAGAGTTACTGGCATCAAATAAGCCCTCTCCGTTCTTTACGATAAAATTTTCCTTCGCGTATATAACGTTAACAGCATCATCATTTCCCACAGGTTTGGCTACATCTTGTATCCTATTATGATTAACAGAATACTCGGTCATAAGTTTGATTGGAATTAGAGACTCGAGATAACCTTTTGTTACGGCATCATCAACGTCTTTGGTCACCCCCAGACCTCCCAAAGGTACACCCTTTGTATGATATTTTTTTATTTTTTTGTTAAAAGTTAGACAATTTTTCTCTAGAGTTTCTAGGTTAACAGCATCTTTTTTAGTTTTAGGGTTGGCTACATTACTTAAGATTTTGCCCCTTATGTCGTAGTTTCCCTCAGGTGTAAGGTCATATCCTGTAACCCTAGACCCCGACACTGAACGAGTCTTACTAAGCTCTGAGTAACGTCCAAACTTGTCGACGCTCATTTTATTAATGATCTAATTTTTCTATTTCCAGAACCTTTTATAATCCCAGCTTCCCGTAGTTCTTCAATGATGGAGGCTATTTCGTTAGCATGCCCTGTATGACCAGCATCTATAGAGGCCAATAAGAGTCTTAGTCGGTTACAAAGTTCATTAGGGTTGTCCCAATATGAATATCCTCTCCCTGTGATTGTTTTAGAAGGGAATAACGGCTCTATAATGTTTCTATATTTTAGAGATCTGTTACGATTAACTACTTCGTTCGGATTGTATGATCTCTTGTGTGCACTGGATCTCAAACAGATATCTCTATACGCTCGTAAATCGGCATCGGTATATATTTCATCATCTGGTAAACGTTTAAACACCAACTCGTACAACCCGGGCGTCCCACTATAGTGTATACCGTCAATTATAATTTCACCATCGTCCGACAACTGAAGAGTCTTGTTACCGATCGTCATAGAGTTGTCTTCGATTTTCGGCCCGTAACTGTGATCTATAATTTGACTTCTGGCGGTATCTTTCATCATTATAAGCATATATTTTCGTGCCAGTGGATGTTTGAAATTACTGTTTACCCAATTTTCAGATGTACTTTGCCCTTCAGGTGTTGACAATAGTTCCCTTACACTGGGTCCTGGTTGGTCCGGACTCTCGGCAATTATTTCAGTATCCATAAAACTAGGAGAACCCCATAAATTCCCCTCCTCCACCTCCTCATCCTCCTCCTCCCCTCCCCTCTCCTCAGGGCTGATCACGTCCCTAACCTCGTCCTTAACCTCGTCTTTGACATAGGGTATAGACGGCGACCCCTTTATTTTTGACAACTCTTTAAGTATAGGGCTGTATTGTTTATTGAGCAGCACCTCTGTATAAGCTTCGCCTTGACGTATAGCCCGATACTTTTTTTTAATAACCTCCCTTAACCGTGATATCTCCGCTGTAAGGTTAGATGACGTCATGGTAGTTCTATAGATCTGAAGAAACACGGATATTGTTTTCTAGTCAGGAGGAACTTTATTATATCACCAGCTGATGCTTTCAATATGTTAGCACTCCACTGCAACCCTTTCAGGTATCCGTACGTGTCCTTGTCAAAACGAGGAATGTGCTCGATTTTGTCAGTACTTTTAAATATAAAGGTTCGTTTTAGATTATCACGCCATTGAGCTATTTCGGCTACAAAGAGATAATCATTCTTTGGTGTGTCCTCCATAAACTTTTTAAGTTTAGCTATAGGCTGAACACTTTGCTCACTAAGCAGATACGAGTTTAATAATAAAAATTCGTCCAAATTTGAGCCCGTATATTTCATCCAAGACTGTAACAATTTTTGGTTAGTTACAGTATAATTGATACCGTCAAAGGATAGCCCGAAATGAACACATTGTTGAGGTACTGTAGGTAAGGCTTCCTTAAGAAACTCTACAGTGAACAAGCCTTGAGCTTTATTGTTTACAGCTTCAAACTGTTTACCTCTGGTTCGTTTAGGCATGATCGGGGGAGGGCCGAACTTTACATTGTAACTAATGTCGATACAGCACTTCGCCTTTAAGGCCATTCTATATAGAGCTATAGGCCCTCGTATAGGTATAGTTCTCTCTGTGACAACTACACATTTGGAAGTGAAAGGTAAGGAGCTTCCATACTGTAACATATTCAAATACACGTTCATATACCCCACCCCTCCGTGGGAGGGGGTGACAGATGTATTGAACAAATCGGGGAAAGGTCTAAACCTCGAAATCATATTTTGAGGGTGTCTCAATGTGCCTTTCAACATATGTTCGTTATATATAACAAGTTCAATAGGCACACCGTTTTTTTCACACTCGCTTAGAAATTTCAACCATATTTCCCTATTGTAAATCCTATCAGCCGAGGTAATCATGAGTATAACTAAAGGTGGTAAACTTTTACTGTGACCTCCCCGCCTTTTATGTCTCCAACATCTTCTATTGAATATATCACCATATCTACCAGATCTACTACAATAGTTTCCACAAAACTGTTTTCTGTCCGTATAATACCATGAACATAAATTTGATTTCGGATTATGCAATTTACAAATGTTGGCAAAAGGCCGAATATCATTATACGTGAATATACGCATTATATATCTTTAATAAAACGGTCAAAACCTATTCTGTAACGACCAGTATCTTTTTCACTATCTTTATCTATCACAATAAAACCGTGTTTATTCTCCCAAGCAATAGCACAAATATTTCTAAACTCGTCAAATGAAACGTCTGTATTGACGTGATCTTTGTAAATGTGGCGTAAGTTCAGATCATCCTGTTTAAATACTATTAAAAGGTTTGCATTATCACGAATCAAGTGTTTTGGGATATTACTGTAAGATTGACCTAAATAGAAAGAGTCAATGTTATTATGACGCCCCATAGTAAAATAAGCACGTATATTGTTATGTTTTTCACAAGCGATATCATCAAATATCATTATAGAATTAGGTTCGGCCTCGTTTGGCGGGATTACGAATTCATTATCAGTGAATGGGTAGTATCCGACGTCAGAATTTTCAAGAATCTTTTCCAGGAACTTGTACTTTGGTTGGTGAAGGGATTTTGAAAATATGTAAACATTAGCAAATTTTAAGCCGTTAGGTTCAAAAAGCAAGTTAAATATAACGTTTGTCTTCCCGCAATTTGACGGTCCACAGAGTAATGCTCTGATTGTGTTTGGGAGTAATGAGCTGTGTCTTTTATTTACAGCCTTGTTCTTGAGAAAAGTGTCGAAGTTCGTCATATTCATTGTATGTAACGAGTGCTCGACCCTCATGATGACATAATACTGAAGTTAAATTGATTTGTATGAGCATTATATACGTTTTTTCTAATACTCTACAGTAACCGTAACCTAACCTAACCTATTTGACAATTTCCTTTTCACTTACCCATGAGTTATGTGTCTGATCAAACCCCAACCATTTCACAAGGACCTTATCACCTCTTTTCTTTATAACTTTCTCAACAAGATATACATTACCTATTTTTGATCTATTTAATTCTTCACCATAAAACCCGCCTTTTAAAATTTCCCCCTTCGAGTCTTGTAGAATATAAGTTATAGGTTTTGACGGTACAATAGCGTAAACTGAGAAAACCTCGTTTGTCCAATTAGGTAAATAACCTTTAACGAACGTCTTTTTAAATTTGGAAATTCTAACTTTTTCATCTAGTTTGAATTTTGGTACAGATTTTACGGTTTTACGATCTAGTTTTTGTAATAAAAGTTTCTCATGTTTTTTCAATACGTGAGACGGTTTCATTCCTGTGGTACTATGCACTGTATTATTATATGATTTTAATATTTCTTTTAAAAGGGTTAGCCATTCATAACTACCTCGAGCCGTAAATTCACGCCACATTAGATTTTTTAACGTACGATTTAACCTTTCGACTATGGAAGCTTTTTTGTCAGAGTATGTATGGTAATGATTAATGTTATATTTTATCATTAACTGTTTCACACGAGTGTTGAAGAACTCTTTCCCTTGATCGGTTTGCAAATGTTTCATACGATGTTTTTTAAGTATAGGGTCTAAACATTTAGCTACTTCAACGCCTGATTTTGTTTTTAACGGCATAGCAAAAGCATATTTTGTTAAACAGTTTATCATTGTCAATATATACTTGAACCCTTTATTTTCTCTCGCATAAGGGATCATTTCGACCAAATCAGCCTGATACAGATCATTTATCCCTTTTAATGTTACATTTCTGGTTGGGTAACGCCTACGGGCCGGTTTATGCAACTCCGCGGCAATAGCCTGTCTCACATTCATTATGAAAATGATAGAATTTAGAGAATAGCACAGTTATTTATAATATACGCATGGTCTTGTATCCATAGGGGACTGTATCATACTCTCCAAATCTCTTTCTTTTAGCACCTGTTATACTAAATTTTTTCTTTTCATTTATTGTAACAACTTCACGAATAACGGATCTCCTAATTTGATTACCACTTACGTAAATTGGTTCGTTAATGCTGTCAACATCGTCTCCGGTGTCAACTAATCTTTTTAAACAATCAAAGTTTAGTATCTGCGAATTTCTAAAATTTAGTGTGAAACCTTTAATTTTACAAACCGTAACGGTCTGACCTGTATTTGTAGAGACTTTGTATCCGTATGTTTTGGGACCTCCCGAGACAAACTCACTGATATATGAATCTGGTCCATATTCTGTAAGTTCATCGGTCATTTCGCCTAAATAGTCACCTGTAACTACTTTATGTTTACCCTCTTTATAAAGATATATTACACTATCTGTGTCGAAGTATAATACTTGTTGGCCTAAAGCATCAAGATGTTCATACAGTTTAAGCCGCGCCTGACTAGTAGTGAACGCAGCCAACACGACGTTTACAGTAGGTAATATGTCGGCAGATTCTTCAATATACTCCCACGATACAAATAACGTTTCGTCATTAATTTCTTGGACATTTGTTACTACAATGGATGGGCTACATAATAGTTTAAACAGATCATTAGATCTCCTTATAATTCTAACTTTAGATTGATTCTCCTTTTGCCCAAATTTGCCCCAAAATGAATTTAACATTAATTTTGCAAGCGATCTTAGACCGCTATTCTTTTCAATTTTAGTGGAATCAAGTCTAATACCTTCATGTGTGAAATAGTCTTCGATATATTTACATTTATCCTGCTCTGTCACACACCACGATGGATAACCTGACGCCTCCTGTTTTATTTTTAAAAAAGTGTTTATAAAATCTGTAAACAACCCTCCCTTGTCAAAAGTAGCCATCTTGTACACCCAAAGCTCATACATGTCCAATATAATGTAACCTTTTTGTATAGCTTTACGGATTTCACTCATTTCCCAAGTACCCGATAGGGCACGTTCTTCAATATCGTGACAACATTCATTCGCATTAACATTTTCTCCACAGGTTCGACACAGCACAAACATTAATTTGTTGTTCATTCTTACAGGTAAAACCGGTAAATATAAATTATTTGGAGGCAGTATTTTGCATTTTAGGAGCCCTTCAGAGTTTAGACCTTGGGCCTTACAAGCCTCGTTACCTATGAAAATCTCAGGGTGTCCTACAGGATATTTACCATACTTACATACCCAAGGATATAATGAACAAACGTCCACATAATGTATGGATTCTCCTTCTTTACATAAATGATATGATTTTGTATTCCCAGTTCTACCACCAAAAAATGCATCACGTGGGTTTAGAGGTAACATATTTAGTACAGGGTGTTTTTCTAGGTAGACAGTCTCGAGAGGTTTGTCTTTCTTTAGTTGCCTAAATCTACATTCCCACATTTCGACCACAGTGTAACCGATTGACGCAAGTCTTTGTGTTTTTAATTGCGTTCTCTCGTATCTTAAATTGAATGTATCGGCTGAATCGTTATGTAACTCTTCATCCCGATTTAGAGGAAAACAGTCGGGGCATCCGTGATAGTAACACCCGTGAAATTCAAATATAGTGTTATTTGAGATTCCGTCGACACTCATCCCATTAATTTTGACCTCGCGACCTCTACCTGCGTGTTCTATCTGTGTTCCTATTTGGTCCTCTTTATATGTTAACCACTGCAAAGCGATAGATGACTGATTATCAATCATTCTGTATCCCTTTCTAGGTAAAATTCCGATTGTATCCTTTTTTAAGAAATTACGTCTGAACGCTAGATTACATGCACTAGCTATTGTGACGGCCTCTAAAAAAGGGTCCACATTACACTGATCTAAGAACATTTGTCTAAATTTAAGACACGCTTGAGCTAAGATATCAACGTCTGATATACAATAAGCTACGAGTTCTACTTGAAGATTAAAAACGTAATTGTTCTGAATTTGTATATTATACCATTTTAAAAAATCTTTTCGACTCTCGTCAAACATGGAATCAGGGTTGTAAAAATCAATAGACGGCATAGGTCCTACATAGTTCTGGTTTTCCCTTGTATTGAAAAGGTGAGGAAAGTACCCCTTCTTTTTTTCAGGAGGTAAATCGAAAGCTTTAGGTGATTTTGATAATGCCATAGGCATATAATTAATGGAATCGATAAAACGAACATTGTCTAATTCTAGTAATATTATCTTGGTACCTCTAGTTATCAATTCAGGTGTGAATTGAGTTTCCTCTAGAATATATTTTAAAATAAATTGTATATCAAAACCTGAGCCGTAATGCGATATAATACATACATTTGTAAAATTTTTCCGAACATTCATGATATACTCCATAAACTGATTAACAGGATTGGTATTGAAAATGTGTAACTTATCATGCTCTGTCGGACAATTATTAGGACACGAATTACAAAATTGTTGTGAAACACACAGATTGACTTTATGAACTCTAGCTTCGGGATTTGAGGTTGTTGGTGTATCTTGAGTCGTTTCTACATCGAAAAAAATCAATAAATATCCGTCTTTTTTAGGTTTTTTGATATCTATTTTCATATAACATTGATGTCCGGAGGGTCTATATTTTGAACAAACACTACAGTATTCCTCATAACATGTATGTTTCGGATGTTGTCTTGTCTTTTTAAAACTACGGTTACAATTCAGACAATATTTTAGTATGTTACACAACGTTGTCTTGTGCTGATTAAAACAAGTCTGATTAAGGAAATTTCTATTACACTGGTCACACGTTAAACCGCTACCATCTTTTTCGCAAGGTGGTGAACGCTTACATGAGCTGCATACGATTGAACACACATGATCACCTATCGTGTTGTAAGGAATGTGACAGTTTTCGCAAAAGTAACTACACGCAAATGCTGAAGTTAGACTGGTTATCAGATTGAAATGATTTTGGTTGTACAATAGATTAATTTTATATTCGGCATTAGGTATATGTTGTTCAAATAGTATATCACGACCCCTAGCCCCATATTGATAAACAGTAATTTTATAGTTTTTTAAGTGATCCTGGAATTTTTTCAATTCTGCAATACCGGCGCCGTTTTCAGGAATAGTTACATTAGCATCGTTTAATAGTTTTTGAGCTTCGGTTGTTTGTCTTTTACGTCTGTCTTGTCTAATAGCCTTGTAATATGGGTCTTTTTTAGCGTGCGCAATACCAACGACCAGGGCTCTAGGTAGACATAAATTGTCTGTATTGTTTATAACTACAATACCCTTCCTCGATTTACACTCTTCAGTAAAGTCATTATAATATAGACCCCGTCTACGACCTAACCCTACTGGTAGGCTAACTTTTGTACATGTTAATTGAAATGTATCAGTCCACGACCCTGACGGTGAACCACTTTGGATTATGCTACCAATAACAGCCCAAAGGGTATCTACTGAAATCTCAGTTAATGGTCTAAATGCAATATACCCTGGTGTTTGAATTCTCTCGTTTTGGAACGTGAAACCGATTCTATCATTTTCATTACCGTTTTGTTTCATCTCGTTAACTAGTTTTTGTAACCCCAGTTTTAACCAATCGACGGTATTAACATGTTTTGGTGGAATATTAAATTTGAAAAGCGTTTTCGTACCTGTAAGTCGATATTTTCGAACATGGGATGTCGTTGTACTTATACGGTTTATAGGGTCCATTATATCTTGTAGGTAAACTATGGTAATATATAGAAATGTATTTGTCCCCCAATAGCACACAGATATATATCAAACTTATGTATATAATAAATTAAAAATGTGAATAAATAACCGTATAATACAACATATATCAATAGTATAAATCTTATATAACTATATAATAAATGAATTTGAATAAATGATATAGTAAAAGTAAAAACAATCGAACTATTAATGAAAATCAATAGTCGTATGAATAATTATTACATAGAGTAAACAAAAAGATTTGAATATATATGAATAGTTGTTATAGAAATATAAAAGTATATACAAGAAGATTTGAACTTACTCAGATGACTACTGGAACCAAAGTGGTTACAGAAAAATCAAATTCCTGTTTCCCTAACCATACACATGAATACATGTATTGTTCCGAATTATACAAAGGTACATCTGATGATAATCTAGTACGATCCTACACACACACACACACACACACAATTAATTATATCCTGGCAAATATTTTACTCATATAAAAGTTATAGGAGTTACAGAACCATGAATATAATATGTGCTCACAAACAATCGATTATTTTGTTTACCTGAAAGTTATAGAACCGTGACTAATATGTGTTCGCAAACACGCGCTTCCTACTAATTATTGTGTGACTGTATGGATATAGCGTGTTTCAAAAACTATGTATCCTAAATAATTATAGTAACGATTCAAATCAAAAACTATTGTTATATTTTACTTACGTAATCACTGATAGCAATCTCGAAACTGAAATGGTAACTGGGAATCGAGACTGAGGTTTTTATAGTAGGGTAGTTATGTAGCCTAGGGGGTGATAGCTTATAAATATCACGGTTGTTTTTGTTAGACCAACGCATTGCACTTACATGTGAACAGATGTCTGTTTGTATGTTGGTAAGCGGATATTTATTTTTGGAAGTCTCCCACGTTGTGATTTATTTTCGCATATCTCCCACGTTGTAATTTATTTTCGCATATCTCCCACGTTGTAATTTATTGCATACGGACATATGTGCATGCGTGTGGTAGTTGACAGACGCCATATGTTCTTTGCTAGTGCAAAAAATTTGTATGACTGTGAGAATAGTGCATGTGTCAGACTATTTACGTATAGGGTGATACAAAAGTACTGTATCTTAACCAAATCTTGTTACTGATATAGATTTAAAACTTTTTGGGACATCTGACGATATCTCGTCATTTGTGGAAAATTAATTTCAACGTAATTAATTAGATAAAAGTAATAATATTGTTATTTATGAAGACTAAATAATTCACGGTAAATTTTGTAAATAGTAATTTACAGTGTTTCAAACGATTTTATGTGAGTACTTGATTTCGATTATTTACAGTTATTGTTTAAGCTAGAATACGGGTAAAATTTAGAGAAAAGGTTAGGTTTTGGTTTTTACTATATTTTTGCGCCTTTCTGTACTTATCTTTATGAAATTTTCAGGATTAATATAGACCGTAATAAAAATGATGTTTCCCACTTTGAAATTTTTGTTTGTTTTTAAAATAGAAATATTTGAATTTACGATTTAAATGTGGTATTAAAAATTTCTCCCCAATTTTGGCGTTTTAAGATATAAATATATATTATGTCAGCTAGATTGTTCGTTTATTGGAACGTCCGTTAATTTATCTTCAATTCAAAAAAGATTTTTTAATTCCGTTTATAAATAGATTTTTGTGAATTTTTGATAAAACTTGCCAGATAAGTCTATTCTTATAGTGTGCGGTTTTTATATCCTGTTGCCGAAATTCAGATTACACTTTTTACCTGAATCGTTGTCGGTCATAATTAAAATTGATACGAATTAATTCAGTTTAGGCTCGCAACTGAATGTCAAGTTAATATTTCGCATATTCAAAAACCTGGCAGTGGGGGAAGCGTGACGCTAGCTGTAGAGGTGGGAGTTAGCGTATGTGCAATATATATGTAGGGTTAGTCTAATTTGAACTACAGGGAGCAGCAGGACCACTATGAGCGATTACGTAGACCACTTCATTGGGACGGAACTCCCTACCTTGTTCCACGTAAGCAACTTTTATTATTTTTGGTGTTATATTATTACAAAAGTGTTTTTATTTTTCGTTATAAACATTTACAGATTCGGAGGTGGAATTATTATTATTTGGTGTTACTTTTATTGATGTTATGTTTTCAATTGTCGTAGCAAACATTTATGATTTCGGGAGTTGTTTATTATTTTCGTTATTACTATTATCGCTGCTGTATTTTCGTTATAAACATTTATAGTTTCGAAGGTTGATTATTCTTTTATGTTTTTTTTTGTATTATTACAGTTGTATTATCGACTATCGTAGCAATCCTTTATAGTTTCGGTAATTTTTATTTCAGATTAACGAGGAACCGAAAAAGGAAGATCCTCCTAGGGTTCCACCCAGGCCTCAAAGGGAGGTCTTTGAATTTATTATAGAGATCGAGGATGTGGGGTGCTGGGATGAGGGGCCTCCCAGGATTATTGCTTATAGGATTTAATTGTATATATTTTAATAAATGCTTAATTATTATATTTATTACATGTGTTATGGTACGTTATTTCTCAGCCTCAATCAGTATGGGTTTTATAGTGTATTATTATATAATCATTGTATCGTTCGTTTTTATTTTAGTCTTCGTCGAGATATCGAGGTGGACGGATCTCTTGTAAGTTACAAATTTTGTTTGATGTGATATTATGTATTGTAATATTGTGTGATGTAGGGGTTAGGTGACGTAGCATAATAATATAGAGTTTTGAGACGTCATAATGACGTTACTAGAGCTGACGTCATTCTGGGATCAGGTGTCCCATAGCGCTATGTGACGTAGTATTGTGACGTAGTATTGTACTTTATAGGCTGGTTATATCTTAAGTTTAGTTAGTCTTCATCGAACTTTCGAAGAGGGCAGATATCGGGTAAGTTACAAGTTTGTTTGATGTACTATTATGTATTGTAATATTGTGTGATGTAGGGGTTAAGTGACGTAGCATAATAACATAGAGTACTTCCCCATTGACGTCATTTCCAGTGACGACGTTGTGACGTCTTTTTGAGACGTCATAATGACGTTACTAGAGCTGACGTCTATCTGTGCCCAGGTGTCCCATAGCGCTATGCGACATCAATCTGGGCTGTGGTGTCCCATAGTGCTATGTGACGTCAATCTGGGATGAGGTGCCCCATAGTGCTATGCTACGTAGTATTGTGACGTAGTATTGCGACGTAGTATTGTGACGTAGTACTGTGCTTTATAGGCTGGTTTTATCTTAAGTTTAGTTAGTCTTCGTCGAGCTGCCGAGGAGGGGAGATCTCGGGTAAGTTAACATTGTATACGGGGCATCTGGTTCTGGCCTAAACGTAGGGCACTCTGTTTCCATGGTCTCTAGTACCCTAATGACGTCATCTCCAGTGACGTCGTTATGACGTTTCAAAACGACGTCATAATGACGTCACTGGAAGTGACGTCAGGGGCCAAAAGGCTTTTGGGCCCAGGTGCCCCACGATTTTGCTGGGCCCAGGTGTCCTATATTCTACTTTCAGTGTATTTCAGTATATATATTGCAACTCACCGTAGGTATGAATCCTTTAGGTTTAACCAAAAACCAAACCCTTTTAGGTATATATATTATAACAAATTTAAACTTGGACACATTTATTATTTAACTTTCTTAAATTATTTATAACATTGAGTTTTAAAATCTTTTACAATATAAAATCAATTATTGTCCAAATCTGATGCACTTTATACTTATACACTAACGTCTTAACCTACTACTTATTCTAAGTACATAGTTAAAATAAAACTCTAATTCTACCATGTCTTAACCTAAATAAAGAAATAAGAGTGCATCAAATTTTTACTTTTATTTTTTTTACTTTTATTTTATTATTATAAAATGCTCCGGCTAACTGAAATGTATTATTTTATTAATTTTTATTTCTTTTCTCTTTACGGGTTCGTGAGGTTCTTTGGTGTCTACAATTTACATATAAAATAGAATTTGGTGGTAGTTTATTTAATTGAGATTGTCCATTAATGTTTACTTATCGCTTGGAAGTTGTTCACTGCTCCGATGTTCCTGGTTCCCAGCACGTGGTTCCCGTGTAGACTGCCAGTAGATGGATCGATTTGCCTTGATCTTTTCGACGAATCTTCTTTTTTTCTTACACTTATTTCTCACTCACTTTCGTGACGACGATTACTTTAATTTATTGTATTGATATTCCTGTTCAAACACTTTTATAACGACGCAAATTTCTCACTCACTTTTATGTCGACGATTACTTTTAAACTTATAACGACGATTATCTTTTAAACTATTCTTCGGAGATTATTATTAATACTTATACAAAAAAAACGACGCAGATACTATTTTATTTTGACGTTTGATCTCGGCTAAATCTTTCACAACGATCTTCTTTTCTACTAAAAAACACTTTAACACTCTTTAACATTACCTAACCAAGTATGTAACATGACTAACCTGGCCTTTAAGAGGGAAAACCTAAGCCCCAATAGACAATAAACAATTTTTATTATGTTCGATATTCTCGTGAAGCCTCTTCCGTAAAACAATGCGCATGCCGTCCATTGTATCAGCGCTTCAGCCTCTAATCAAAACATCGAACGAAAGCTCTGACTTTCTATATACGTCTACTTATATAAATAATTCACCCAACACAAATTAATTACGTTATGTGATAAATGTAAAAGGTGTCAATGAGAAAAACATATCTATACCGCTTAACTGAATTTTGACATTCATAAAAAAAATCTTCTCGATGTGGAGCAACGTTAACAGGTAAATGATGCACTAAGTTCACTTTAAAATATCTCTAAACTTTATAATACAAAAAATATAAGCTGTTTGAGCTTAATGTATTTAATTAAGTATTTTAAAGATGCTGTGGTCTATGTATGAGGTGGTTACTACTGATCTTATTGTCCTAAGGAAATTTGTTATTTTTTTGCTTTGAAAAAGCCTTTTTTAGATTTTGTTTTGTTTTTTGTTAGGAAGTTTGTTTTAGTTATATTTTATTACCTTCTATCAATTTATAATTATTATTGTTATTCTTTTTGAATGATCGTTTGTATTTCAAATGAGTAAGAATCAAATCTATTTTTTTTTATTTAAGTGAAAGTGCAGTTAAAGTTAATAATTTTGTTTAAGAAAGTTATGCAAATGTTACTAAGTTATGAGTAAGTAATCTTTAATATCTAAGAGAGGGTAAAAACAAAATTTAGTTTCATAAATATTGCTCAAATGTTTTGTGAGAAATATCTGCTCTGAGTTTTCTAATGTCCACGCGTTGAGAAATTTTTACAACCAAACCGAGATATTTAATTCTCAACCATGCTCTGGTACCAGAAATATATGTGGTGTTCTCTGAAAGTAAATCTTGTTTTCTGAGATAAAACGCTAACTGGACGCCCGAGGGAATCGTGTGAAAGAAATTAAGGGTGAGAGAGCCCATATATCAGATTGAAAATAATCCAAGAACTCACCCTATTTCAGATGTTCACTTGAAAATGAATTCGACACTGAAGTAATAGGAAATTAAACTTATTCTAAAGAGACATTGATTTATATATACACAATTCATACAAACAATTATGAAAAGGTTAAATAAAAAAATAGGTATGAAATATAAAGCTTTGGTTTGATAACAATTATATGATACTAAATAGTCATGACAAAAGAAATTTTCAATACAATTCCCTTTTTTCTTTTTCTTTTTTTAAGATATGTAAGAAAAACCCTAATACCAATTATACATTAGAAGACAATATAAAACTAGTATATATATATTTTAATATCAAAGTTATAATTTATTTATTAGTTATGAATTTTCAAAGGGCTAGTCGCTTTTGGGACCGGAAGCTGAAATTTTTGCTTGAACATCTCCCTTTAATTTAAATATAGATTTTATTTGGCCAAGAAAAAAGGTTTTAACTACTTAACACGTATCTTATAAATACTTAAAAGAGTATATTTTATAATTCATTTTTTTTATTTCAAAATTTTATAATCCCTGAAATGTGAAGATCGTACTGCATACAATGTATAGAATGGTACTGCATATAAGAAGTGAATTAATCTTATTGTTTACTATGACAAAGAAATAATTACTTTCGAACTCCATAAATGGTTTATATCGAAGAAATTATAAAATAGAATACTTAAATTTAATTTGTTAATTATTTATTATTCCTAATAAACTTAATAATATATAAGCTTAGCCTTACTTGATTGTTATATTATTTTTATTTTAATATCCTTTAAATTCTTTGTTTCTTGTTTTTTTAATACATAACAAGTAGAGACTTTTTTTTCTTTTCAATCATTTTTGTATGTTTTGAATCAAATAATGTCAATAAACAAACACAAACACAAAACACATCACAAGAATTAGTATTTAAATGTAAAATTCAAGAAGTTAATTTTGTATATTTAATTTTATGATTCAACTTAACTTTTAGTACGTATCAATACAGAAAAAAAAATGGATCTATGATGAAAATATTTTATTCCATGGTTGTGTCTTATTACAATTATCTAAAGTTTATGAGGAAGAATGTCACAGATTTGTTTACGGTGGAGTACAGAAGTAAGAGATCAGGACTGCAAGTAGTGAGTGGGTAGGAACATGAAATTCACGAATGTCAGCTTGACTACATAAGTGAGCTGAGGTGGAATGAGGTCGTAAACTAACCACGCCCGACATGCTTTTCAATCCGTATAGGACTTAATAGTGTTTATTAATTCATCACAAGGAAGTTGTTTGCACCGAGTTGGTCTGTCCAAAGTTGCTGCATTCCATAGCGCATCATGGAATTGGAACTTGTTAAAATATGTTTCTATGTCTAAAAGATATAATTATTGTTATAGGTCAAAAGGTCAATCTGTATTGTTGTTTTTCTCTTTATGTGTATACGCAATTGTTGAAAGGGATACGTTTTCAAATTCTGATTGTTGGTTTGATTGTCTGGTTTCTTATATGTATTTGCACCATTACATTCCTGTTATTTATCAAGTGATATATATGTTAAAATGGTTATTAATTGAATAAAACTCCAAATGAACAGATGTCTAAAAGTGGAATAAACATTGGACATCATTTAAGTCATAAATGAACAATTGCTGAGTAAAGAGTCTCAAATATAGGAAGATATTTGAGCAGCACTTTTTCAGCAGAACAAAACCTACATATTCTGTATATTTTTATTTCTACAGAACGTACATGTTTATAATTTGAATAATTTTGGACACAACCTAACCTAATATCGAACATCAAGCAGAAAACAGGAATAAATTAAAATTTTGTTAAATGACGTACTTTCTGACGTTGAATGCTTAAGAAACCCCTTGAAAATATTTATTAAAATAAAAATTGTGAACGTTTTGAAATATGGAGGATTCTGTAGTGTTGTAACTCGGCTTATTTAATCATAACGAGAGAGAGAGAGAGAGAGAGAGAGAGAGAGAGAGAGAGAGAGAGAGAGAGAGAGAGAGAGAGAGAGAGAGAGAGAGAGAGAGAGAGAGAGAGAGAGAGAGAAGAACTGGATAGTTAAATTTAAGCGATCAATATTAGAAAAAACAACATCAATAACTTTTTATGAATAATGGCACTATTTTTAGGAATTCTAGTTAATGGAATATAGAAATTAATAATTTCTATATTGCCTCGCCTGTTGATACATTTTACTGGCTATACACTTTTTTATTTCTCTCCTTAAAGTAAAATAACATACTAAACATAAGAGCTAAACGCACCCTTTCAGCCGCACTATTTATTTCTTATTTGTTTAATCGTCCAAAAAGTATTTGGAAATCTTACTTGAACAATATTAATTAAAAGAGATATATGCATTTGCCAGAAAATAAGTAGGAGTTGTCGACGCATGCTCGGTTATGTTGGAGAGAGCAATACTTTAGCCAGTGCGCTGAGCGTAGCGACACGCGACGGATGTTGTTTACTCCATGTACCTGTAGCATAGCCAAGTGCACGTCTTGTTAACTGTTTATGTTTAAGTTGTGCGGACAGGACTATATAGGATTTACGTCCTGTATATATTTATTTTGCTTTGGATATATTTGTTATATTTCTTAATAACAACGCTATAATGAGTTGAAATATATTTAAATATTTCAAATGTATTTAGGTGCTAGTCTTAAAAATAAGACAAAACTATCATATTTCTATAATTTATAATTTACTTCAAAATTATAATATTTTATTAATCATCAATAATTTTTAGTATAGTTTCAGTAAGTGAATGTTGGTTTATTTATTTATTGACAGTAAAAGTAAACAATAATCCATAATAGTTATTACTATTTTATTAATAATTTACAAAAAAATTATTTGTGGATTTGTATTATTAAATTTTATTAACAGTATTTTTTTATACGCAAAATTTATAGAGTTGTTATTTATTTTTGAACGGATATAAACGTATAATCATAGTGTGAAGTTTATATAGTACCATTATTTTGTTGACATTTTCTTTTTTATTTAACAAAATTTAGATAAAACTTCTATTTTTTAAATTAGAGAACTCAAGAAGTTTATTAGTTTTGTAATAAAATAATGATTATAGACAAATAGAACATATTAAAAAGTTCAAAGTGAACAATAGTGACAATAATTAATTATGATAAAAACTATACAAAATTTGAATATAAAATTAATTATATTTTCCCATAATAACAAATAAATACGTAACATATCAAGACAAATAGTTTATCTGAAAAAAAAATTATTTTTTTTGCAATTCTTCTAAATAATATTTGTTCATTTAATTATGTAATAAATTGAGTTTTAATAATTTTGTGTTCTGTAATGAAATACTAATTATTATTATTATTTGAGAAGATAGACAAAGTAAAAGTTATTAGGCTACTCAATATTATTTTGTGTGGATAACACTTTTATATCTTAAGTGGGTGAATAAACTGATTTTTAATAATTGTGAGAATTTAAACAAAACTAATTAAATAATTATTTTAAGTATCTTTCACTTGTAATTATTATTTAATTAATAATAATAATAGCTTGGGGAAAATATTTATAAGCATTAAAATCAATAAATTAATAAAAATTTTTATTATAAATTTCATTTAAAAAGGTGTTATTTAAAGAGATGTTTGGTTATTTTAGATTTTTGTGTAATACGGTTGGGATAAACGAATAGACTGCATATCCAATAAATGTCTTCAACATTTTTTTAATAACAGTTTTTTATATTATGAGTTTATACCAAATATTTGGGCAGCCAAGTTTGAACTATGCGTTCTAGCATGAATGTCTTATATGTGTTACTTCAAAATCGAACTATAAATAAAAATGCCGTTCATTTTTAACGCAATGGAGAAAATAAAGTTCATTTAGCGCCAACCACTAATTAAATCCAACTATTTTAGTTATATGGACCAAATTCTAATAATATCTTGGATCATTAACAATACAAAAAATTAAAATTTAGGTCGACAAAAGTTATTATTGCGATATTGAATTAAAATCATTTTTCCTTATTTACCTATTTTTTTATCACAATTTCAATGATTATTAATTAATTAAACCACAATAATTTCCTAGGACATTCTTCTTACAAGCAAATTTAAAACCAATTTTCAAGTAGACCATTTGAGATAATGCGCCAAAGAAGTACTAACATAGACGGACAGATAGAAAGACAGGCATGATTCAGAATATCTTTTAAATATGTTTCTAGAAGCTTAAAAAGTCAAGAGAGTCGATGATTAGCTTACCTTATTTATTAATGTAAGGTAACAGCAAGTGAATAAATCAATCCATAGTATTTGTTTTTATTTCGTTCTAAACAATATGTTAGGAAGTAAAACTATTTATGAACTCAATGTATCATTTTAGGCATTAGTTTAAAAGGCATTTTATTAACTTAAAGTATAAATAACATGACCCACTTGTGTCTATAATAACACACTAATTCCTACTGCAGAATAATATAACTGCCATATATGTCTTAAACAACACAATTTCTACTTCGTTATGTATTTTAACAAAATGATTTTTATTTTCTATTTTTATACAAACTTTCGAAATTATATAAGTTTGATTTAAAATAAGGATTTTTACAACATCATTATAAAGTTATTTATTTGAAAACTAAGTTATGGCATGATGATAATTCTAATATGATTCTGATACTGATTTTACATATTTATGTAAAATGTACACGGTTTCATAAAGTTAATTTTAAAGACTTACAGTACCTATATACCTTTCTGAACTAAACTTTGAGTAGATGCCATAATACCACACTGAATTTTATGTTGTGAATACTTAGGTCTTTCGTAAAGCGATAACATTTATAATGTTCAATAATCTTAAACATAGTTTTTAAAATAGAAATTACAATAAATTTGCAGAATTTCAGTAAAAGAATAAACGCAGATCTCAACTACGGAATACCATTTACTGACTTAAGATATTTTCGTAATATTACTCAAAAAAAGTGAAACATTAAATAGTTTATAACATTTTAGATTTATAGACAGTTATAACTTTTTAGAAATGTCTTGCTTATTCATTCATGGAATGACAAATAGTTATAATCCA
The DNA here is from genome assembly GCA_963513935.1 of Aphrophora alni. Classification (NCBI taxonomy): domain Eukaryota; kingdom Metazoa; phylum Arthropoda; class Insecta; order Hemiptera; family Aphrophoridae; genus Aphrophora; species Aphrophora alni. The sequence goes on from OY740767.1 coordinate 100,740,102, forward strand.
TGTTAAAATATAAAATTTGTTAGTTATTTTACTTTTCATGTTACTTCAATAAATCCATATTGACAAATGAACTTACTAAATTAAAATACAAAATTTGTTAGTTATTTTACTTTTCATGTTACTTCAAAATCCATTTTGACAAATGAACTTACTGAGTTAAAATACAAAAGTTATTAGTTATTTTATGTTACTTCAATAAATCCATATTGACAAATGAACCTATTAAATTAAAATACAAAATTTGTAAGTTATTTTAATTTCATGTTACTTCAACAAATCCATTTTGACAAATGAACTTACTAAATTAAAATACAAAAGTTGTTAGTTATTTTACTTTTACAATAAATTTTTATTAGTCTACTGTAAATAGTTCTTAACATTACATATACGAAAAAAAATTATTTAAAATTTTGATAGATGTTGAAATCAGTCTTTGTGCCATGTTCTCTTCGTAATCATAAATCGTATTTGAAATAATTATTAAGCTTCATTTTCATTTTTCACCGGTTGATTTTTGAACATTGTTCAGGCTTTTTGGTCATTATCCATTGTATGTGTTTTGCCAGTATTATTCGTATTTTTTTATTTCCAATATTGCATACACATTTAGGTAAATCAAATTCATATTTCGCCAAATTTTGAACCGATTTTGCGAAAGATTGTTTTTTATAATAGAACTCAGGCCGATTTTTAATTTATGTTTACCAATAAATCTTAAATTAATTTTTTTAGAGGAGGCGATAAATTCGTTATTTTCAGGTTATTAAGGACAAATTGACTAAAAATTGTTAGAATAAATTTGAGGAAAATAATAATATTTTTAGTTTTAATCTAACTACCGTACTAATACACAGAAATTTTGAGTTCTAGAAAAAATTAAAGTAATGCTTTGAGATGGATCTAAAATATGGTTACATAACAAATTTGATCAAAATCGTACAACACCGAACAGATAAATTAAAAATAAGTTTCTGTCTTAGGGAATATCAAAACTTATATTTTCCTTAGAAATATTTGACTCATCAAGGAACTACATATGTGTGAGATAGTAAAAATCAAACGGGAACTGAAACATGACGTTTTTTACCCACAGAGTTTTCAACTAAGAATACGAAATTTGGTGTAAATTCCCTTTGTAGACAGGATTCTCTATTGATTTTTAGCAAATTCCTTCACTCAATGGTGCCAATACAATACTCACATAAGACACATAAAACTAATCATTTTTTTTAAACGTTCATATACTGTGCGTTTTCTCTGTACATTGAATTAACTTTATATATGTTTAACTACATTCATTTTAGCAAAATAGCCTATCAGGCATGTCATTACGTTAAATAAAAAACAAAGTTTAAAAAATAAAAATTTATTCACTTAATGCTTTTAGACATTTTACATGTGGCCTACATTTCTTCAACTGACTGAGTAAACAATTATTTGAGCAAATCAGTGTATCCTAAGGTTGTCTTCAAATTCTAATAAAACAACAATGAAGGATTAGTATTTTCAAATTATATTTCTTAAAATAAGAAAGGTTTTATTTCTAGCGTCTATTATTTATTATTCAAATAGTTTTACGGAGGGAACATTCATAACATCAAAGTGTTGAAGAACTTCAAAATCGCGTTAACGATTTAGATGTTTAACTTTATAACTTGTATCTCCGCTTTAATTTGATATATTAAAAATATCTGAAGTATAAATAAATATTGAGTTTGACATGTGAGATAATATTAGATAGAATAATTCTCGAACACAAGATCTCACAAAAATTACGTTTACTTAATCAAAAGCGTTTCAACGACAAAATAGCCATCCACAGTGATACATGTGCTACAATAACTACACTATAACTTAACTACTATACTAACTATAACTACCGTGTATCACTGAGGGTCACAGCTTTGTGGTTGAAACGTTTTTGATTAAGTAAACGTAAATTTTGTGAGATCTTGTGTTCGAGATTTATTCTATTTCTGAAGTATTTTTATACAATTTGTTTTATTAAAAATAAAGCTATATTTTGTCGCAAATATTACTCGTATTTATGTAAACTTTTACTTTAATATTATTAATATGATTAAGACACAGATAATGTTTGAAATACAAAAATGTTGTTTCTATTGAAACTAAAAATACCTAGTGATGTGTTGTGTTTAACTCCAATAGTAAGAACGATATTTGTGATCATGAACTCAAAATATAAAAATGGGTGAAATAGATCTGACAACACTGTACAACTGTACTGCATTGCTTTTGGAAAAGGTCCCTTTTTACAATACAACTTCTATTTGGTCAGTGAATCGTAGTCAAGTCCTAGGTGTTCTGAATTCAATCCTTGATGATCAAGATAGTGTGACCACCAGTGACCAGAAAGTAATCTTGAGGGGTTTCTTGTCTGAATGTTTGTTACCTCAACCTCATAAGCCTCATGATCTTATATGGTGGCAGAAAACTTTCTGGACTCTTATCTTTGCCGCAATGCTCATTGTAGCTACAGGAGGGAACGCTATTGTTATGTGGATAATATTGGGTGAGCTTGTAGAATAATAAAAGTCACTGTTTATTCTATTATTTCGATATAATATTTTTGTGAAAATCAGGCATAATATAAATATTATTTATTTATCATTTTATGTATAATATTACACTTGGGTTTTAAAGTTGTGAATTTTAAAACTGCCTAGATAAAAATCCAAGTCACAAACGTTTTCTTTATAAACTAAATAGAAATTTATATATATATATATATATATATATATATATATATATATATATACAGTTTGATAAAAAATGAAGGATATGCAAGGGTGAATCTTCAGGAAATGATGGTAACTGTAGCGATTTAAAAAAAATCGTTTAAACTTAGGCCTATCTGCGAAAAGTTTTGTATTTCCTATGTTGTTAAGATCGTGTTTGTATATCTTTTGTGTGTTTATTTGTTTTTGTTGTTGTTGACAGGTTTTGAAAGCGAATGAGATATTGAGTTCAGATTTGACATAAGCATTTTTTTTAAATAACCTAAACATATATAATTAATTAATGAATTAACTAAACATATTAATGCATCTCTCATTGTGGTCGTTTAGAATGTAAAGTTTTCTATAGACTTCTTATTTAAATATAATGTTTTATTAATATTTGTGATTTCCAATTTTAAAGGATTGGCATTTTGAAAATACATAAAATCAAACTTTGGTTTTTCATATACTGGTACATTTTAGTACTTATGTGATATAATTATGTATTTTAATATTTTTGTTTAAAGGATTGCTGGCGGTGAGTAACATATTAAAAGTTAAATTTATTGTTTGTGTGTGTGTTAGGAGGTTTGCGAATCCTCCTTCACCTTAAAATCAGATGAGGCTAAAATTATAAACATTTTATAAATAATGTTAATTTTGTTTATTGCTATTAATATTATTTTTTAGTTAGTAATAACATTGCACAAAATTTATATCGATCATTGAGTTTTGTTTATTTTATGCTGTATAAGACAATAAATATCAGATATAGTAACTTAAATGAAGTGATAACAAATTATTTACACCTGTTAAAAATTAAATAACATTCACCTACTTATTTTTAATTAAGTATATTCAGTGTTATTCTTCAGTGGTACTGAATAAAGTTTCAGTATCAGAAAGAATTTTCAAAGGTTAAATTAATAAAACATGACGTTCACTCATTACATAGTCATTGTACGTACACAAGAATATCACGTATCAGAGTAGTACAAATAGACAACTTAATTTATATCTTTATCTTCCACCTTCGTGTGATACGTGATTTTATTTTCGTGGTAATGTAATAATTCAATAATTGTAGAATGTGTTCATTTCCTGTCAACAAAATTTAATTGTTTAAAAAGCACTGTTGTGACAAACTGACGCTATACAGGACCATTAGACAGTTGTATTTTATATTTTACGTAAGCAATATCACATAATATAGCATATTTTAGAAAATGAAAAATATATAGAAATTATATTCTCCAATGAATGTTGTATTACTCAACATAATTTATTACTATTGTTACAAAACAAGCCTTTCAATGTAGAAAACTAAAGTTCCATACCTCCCTTGTTGGAAATTTTTATATTCTCTTTGGTCTTATATGACCTTTTTCCAAACCATACATAAAATAATCTCTTTAATAGTGCGTAATAGAGAAAAAATGCTTTATAATCTCTACTTTAATTTCAGAGTGAGTGGGGTGATGATGGTGGGTTTGAAACGTTTAACAATTTAACATAAAGACTTTTGATATATTGTAGTTATAAACACAAAATAGTCAGTTTATAAATAAAACTAGCCTTATATTAGCATATATGAGCTTATATGTGTGAATTACTCGTAATTTATTGTTTGAAATGTCACATTTAAGCCGATTATTTAGTAGAGTATTATATAAACTTTTACAATTTGTATTTGATTGATGCCAAATGAGCTTTCTTATTTAAAGGAATTACGTTTCTGTTACAAAACATATCTTATAATATTTTGTTAGGAGTATAATCTATATCATTGTGACTAACTGAATATTAAGGGGAAAATGTCTTTATTAACTGACACCAAAGTATGTATTCTTTATTCTAATACTTAAATAGAAATATAATATAAAATAAGGAGAATTTTCAATTAAAGGTGAAATAATGTTTGGGCGGATGGTACTATATTAAGTATGATTTACGTCATTTCATCAATAAGGTAATAACATTTACAAAAACTAAAAAAAAAGAAGTTTTTTCTATATTTTAAAATATAAATGTTATTCATATTATTAAGCAATAGAAACTAGTAAAAATTGCGTAAAATTTCTTTTACCGAATGATTAAGAGATTTCAGATTCATTCATCGTTATACATTTTTAATAATTGTATGATTAATGTGTAAAATACCCTCAGCAGAAATTAATTACAAATCTTACTTCTATTAACACATAAAAGTGAATCATCAATGTATTCAAATAACATTTTAACTAACTTCATTTTTATTGTGACGATATAAAGGAATTACATTAGCTAGTTTCAGTATTTGTGCTATTCCGCAGTAAATATAATCTGCAATATATAACAGAAGATAAATTGCCTTTTAATCGATAAAATGAAATCTGTACATAAATACATTGTCCTGTTGCCGTCATGTACACAATAACTTTATATCCTTTCACCGCTTCAAACACCAGTACTGTATGTTTTAATTAATTAATTAATTCTTTTCCTCGGTATTTCAATTGATATATACGTTTTTCTTTACTTTAAGATGCATTGACAATTTTTGTGAAAAAAGAATATGTAACGCTATTGTTTTGTTTAGTTTTTATAGTTAGACTATTTTATAAATTTATTAATTAAGAAGATAAACTTGTTGAAGGTTATGAGGAAATAATTGATATTGCATCAACACAGACTCTAATTATCAAAATATATTACTTTTAAGAACTTAGCTTAAACTACATAATTATGAATACACGAGACATAAAACCTAATACCCACATTTAGCTTAACTCTTAATTTGTAAGAGGGAAGGGAAGTTGGCTATTAGCCAGTGTTTTATAAGGTGAAAGATTGTCGAATTGGAAGTCCTATAGCCATAAAAAACCACTTTCTACTGCCATCTGTTCGCAAGGAAAGGGTTAATGATAATGTGAAAGGGAGGATAATTGTGAGGCAACTGTGGTAATAGGATAACATGCATTAAGTGGTCCACAACTGAATAGCAGATACAATCTAATTATCGTAAACTGATTTTAACTCACTTAATGAAACACACCATAAGCAAATTTATGTAATTGATTTAAAATTCTATAGCAGGAGAAAACAGTTTTCTGTCAAAGTAACGGCTTCAGGTTACGCTGTTCCGAACTGTTTTGATGACGCCGGGGAAAGAAAATTTGGAAAAGAATAAATAGATGTGGGGAAAATCTGTGAGTTGATTTTACCATTTTCATGATGGTTTTCGTGTTTTGGAGTTATGAATATACATAACGAGAAAGAAGCAGTTAAAAAAAAAATTTAAAAAAAAAACTAACTACAGTATGTAGACTTTATTGCTTTATTTGTTTAAGCAATCAAACCAAGGAAAACACCCCTCTCGTATTATGCACAATTAATTATGAATTATTTAAAAAGACATACTGTCTTATGTGTTATGTGTATTATGTGTTACATACACAAAATAAGTGTATTTAACATTTTGAACTTCACAGTTTCGTTTAATATCCAATAAGTTTTAAATAATTAAATATGTATTATTTTTTTATTATGACGAAAACTATTTTTTAAATTTGTTTATAAAATTTGTTAGCCAATTGCACTTCACTTCATTATTTAAATATTTAAATGTTTAAGATGGTAGTTTTATACAAAATTTAAATGAATTCTGAAACTTTGACGACCACGTTGAAAGCTGCTCTTCTAATACTTTTACGTATGCTAATTGTACCAGGTAACTGTACAAAAGAAACAATTTGCAACTTTACTCGCTTAAATACGCTGTAACTGAAAACCTCATGCCATGAAACTTGTAACCAATAAATTTAAAATTATTTTCGTAATAACATTTATTTGTTTCAAAATTAATTTGCAACTATAGACACTGGATTAACACATTTTAAGGCTGTGATTAATTATTAGTTTTATTCAGAACCCTATACGTCGTGTTATAGCATGAGACAAGTGCATATATAAGTTTTGATCAATGCACGATAATTGAATGAAATCTACAACAATAACTAAATAAAATTAGTCTGGAAAGGTAAAATAATGATTTAAATTTTTTGTTAATTTAACCAAAATATGTAGTTATTCCAGTTTATAAGTACTATAAATCAGTTCAAATAATAATGTTATGCTTTTTTTATTGTTTGATTCAGTTAAAACAAAGATAACATACAATATTAATTCAAGATTTTGTGATGAAATTTAGTTTAAAAACATGGATTAAATCTAAAAAAATATATCTATATTCAGTTACTCAGTGTTAAGGCACGTTTTGATAAAGAAATTGTCATTGGACGTGGTGGAATTTTACATTGTAAGATTTAATAAAGTTTTTCTATTTATTGATCTCAACAATATTCATTTATTAACTGATTAAATTAAATGTTTAACACTATACAATAATTTTTTAATACTTAGCTAAATCTAATTACATACCTTGTCTTTAGAAATACCTGGTTACAGGAGAGATATTTGTCCACCAATGTCTGTTGAGTGAATGGTTAATATTGATTTCCTTTGTGTTAGAAAGATCTGGAAATTTACAGAAGTAACTGGCGGAACCTCATAGATCGGCAGAGGTTATTCTGTATTTGTAGCTTGTTGCATGCACTTTTATTTAAAACTGTCTCAATTAAGTGTGTTAAAATCGATTTACTGTAATTACCTTCTGTCTGCTCATTCAATTACGGAACCATCAAGATGTGTTTTTACCACCGTTGCCTCACAATGTTACCAGGGGACTTAAATTTAATAAAGGCGGAACTAAAATGGTAACGATGTTTGAAAAGAAAAATAAAAAAAAAGACAAAGACAAGTTTAATAATTAACAAGGCTCAAGTTTATTGAAAACAGAAAGAAATTTCGACGGTTCAGACTTTGTCATTTACAACAAAAGACATCCTGACACAAATCATCAGTAAAAAAAAAACTTATGATTAACAAGATCATAAATTGTAAAAGTTATAAGCCCTTAATTGTAACATATAATAATTTAGATAAAAAAAAAATTAATCAACAGATTCTAAACATTTATCCCCCCCCTTTTAGTATATATATATATGTTTATAGTTACAAAAATTTAACAATAAAAAAAGACAATGAGCACAGCTTAATAATTCACAGAATTATAATTAATCAAAAAAAAGATTATACGCCCTTAAAGTAAAAGTATAATAATTTAAAAAAAAAATTTAATCAAGATTTTCAAAAAAAAACTTATCCCCCCTTTTTTAGTTTAGTTTATAAGATGATAGTTTCCTTTTAAACAGTAACAGAAATTAACAAAATATAAAAGAGCTTGATATTTTAAGTTCAAGAAAGATCATATCTATAGTTAACATGTTTATCACTAAACTAAAGTAACATAATATAATTGGTTTGAAAATTTCTTAAAAAAAAAAGAAACTGTATTGGCCAATAAATTTATATTTAAATAAAAAAAAAAAAGGAAATTTAATTTAGAATTTTGAAATTTTGTTAATTGACGTCAATTATTTTAATTTAGAAACTAACCTCTTGGAGGTTGTTAGGACCGAAAATTGCATGCAGGCTCCACCCAATAAATTGTTATATAATTTATAAATAATTACAAAAGTCTACATCTAGAAAATAGTTTGAAGGAACACATATTTGCGGAAGTAAATTTAGGCACATAAATCATATGAGTTAGTTAAAGTTCAGTAAAGTCAGCTGTAAAAAAAAAGGACATCACTTTTATGCACTTGAAAATCTGAAGTTATGTGATGCAAAAACGTGTTTTGCCAACAGGACGAAACTTGCTAGGATGATTCGCTGGTTTGCGCAATATGAGACAAGAATTTCTCTATTTCTCCTACCAGCATATTGGCTGTGGCAAACAAAAAACACGTTTCTTTTAGGGTCTGTGCAAGATCAGACATGTTGTAGCATTAATGTTCTTTATTGAAGAAAATATCTGGTTATTTGTCAAAATTAAAGTAAATTAATTGCATCACAGAAATTCGTTAAGATAGTAATTAAAAGCTTCTTAGATGATTATAAATTTATTTATATATATAGTTTTGTTTTAAAAGAAAGCTTGTATAAGACTTGTAAGATTCTTCAAAAGTCTATAAAACGAAATTTTCTGATTTAGAAGAAATTTCTCTAATTGTTTTATATTTGACATGTTCAATAGGATATTCTGATCATTTAATGTTCAACATTAGTCTGCACTTATTTCACAAAATTGTTCAAAACTTAAAATGTGCCTTTACAAGGTTTTGTAAATGATGTTTTAAGAAAAGAAAATTTTTATAATCATTTAGTTTCAAAAGAAAATAGAATATTAAATAAAACATGAAATACATATTTTAAAGAATACATGATAATTAACAAATTATTTTAAAAATTAACAAAATATATAATATGACAAAATCTGTAAGGTTGAAGTACCTGGTTAATCCTGTCGCAGTTCACGTGAGCATGTACCGAGAAAAATGATGGTTATTTTAACATTTTGAACTAGGTTATTTAAACTAAAACGCACGAACTGTAAATTAACGTGATGTTGTATGAGACTTGTAAGGTTAGAGAGAAAAAAAACTTTTGTTAGATGAGTGATGCAGAATGTAGACCATGTTGTTATCACATCTAGACTGTGGACCGGGTATTAGAGAAGCTAGCTTGACCGGCGAATGGACTTTGTGTTCGGTATCAGGCGATGCTTGGTTTTGGAGCGGGCCGCCAGGTGCCAGCATCTGTCAAGGGACGGAAATTGGACGTGGAAGAGTGTTAATGAAGTTATATTGCGGATGTGCTTTTTGAATTTAAATGCTACAGCTCTCCCCCCCCGAAAGACGGAGTTAGGGTAGAGTCAGAAAAGGGGGCCAGAAGGGCCTCCCACAAAATTTAGAAAGAAAAAAAAAAAAAGGGACAAGGGCCAGAAGGGCCTCCAAAAGGATTCTAAGGAAAGGGGCCAGAAGGGCCTCCTACAAAATTTTGAAACGGGGCACCTGATAGAAACAACGCTTCATAATGCTTTAATAATCACCACTCTAGGGTGTAGCCTCCTTCGGCACTTACTTATTAAATTTTGAAATTTCTATAGCGTCTCAGCTCTTCCCACCTATCATTGGGTCAAGCCCCCGACAGAAAGAGCTGAAGGGTGACGCAAAGGTCGACATTGCTGTGCATGAACTGACTTGGTACTCTAAGGTACGTGGGGAAAGGGGTGGAGTGGCACCTCGGGAATACCAAGTGGAGGTGACCACTCCGGGGACTGGGGAGGGAAATGTGCATCGCACATTGGACTTACAGGAAAGGCCGGACTCAGACGGGGGGGAGTATCCTCTGAGCCGACCTTTACATTAAATTACAAAAATAAATAAAAATAAAAGAAAACTCCTGAAGCCAATTAGGTCAGATCATGCTCAGCGTCGTTATTTTTAAATTCCTCTTCTCCCATACGAAGAGAAATTTAAACTATTCACGGCTCTTAACAATTTCCGTGAGAAAAAGAATTTTGAAGGGTCTAAACAAATAATCCATTTTTAAAAATAAACAAAGAAGCAGTATGAAACGTTGGGGAGTCAAAATTGTTTTAGTGCCCAAGGCAGGGCATGTGATGTTTGACTTAAGGTCTTATGTGGGTATCATGTGCCCCCAAAAAAAAGGAATTTAATTTAATCAAAAAAAAATGTGTAAAAAAAAATTTCATCAAAATCTTTAAGTGTTAAAAAAAAAGATGTACAAAAGAAAGAAGTGTAAAAAAAAAAGGTGTAGCAAAAGAGATGGTACCAAGATGAATGTATATAAAAGGTGACCCATGACAAAAAAAAAAACTCCGGTTTTCTCAACCCTAAACAAACTAAATAAGGAAACAACATGTTGACCTGCTAATCATTAAACAACCGAATAATTTAAAGAAAGGAACAAACAGGCCAACCATGTTGTCCTACATACAAAAACTGGGCCCCTATAATTTGGAAAAGAAAAAAAAAAAATTTTGCACACAATGATATATTATTAAAAGGTGTTCAACATTTCAATTTACTACTAAACAAATGCCACCATCTGCATCAACCAGTCCACCGCCATCTTGCCTATTGCTCATGATGATAAAATTTAAAAAAAAATAAATAAAAAATAATTTTTCTTCAAGATGACCAAAGAAATTCAAAGCAAGCTCAGTATTCTTTAGCGAGTCCACTAATCGCAGCAAATCCACTGCCATCTTAACTGTTGCTGATAATAATAGATAAAAATAAAAAAAAATAAACCAAGTAATTTAAAAAAAATTTCTTTTAAGAAGATGCCCAAAAAAAAAAAATTAAAGAGCCAGCGAAAGACTCAAGTATTATATGTAGTGTAGATGTTGTGTATATGTGTGTGTGTAAGTATGAATCAATACAGACAACGAAAGAAAACTCGAGAAAATTTTTGAAGGAGTTTTTGAAATTTTTTTTGTTTTTTTTTTTTTTTGTTTTTTAACTATTTTTGGATTTTATTATTTATTTAAAATTTTTTTTGGATTCCCGAATGACCCCGCTGTCTGGATCAAATTCAGTGAATGAGTCGTGTGCAGTGTATGTAAATATATATATATATATATATATATATATAAAAAAAAAATTTAAGCAGACAAAATAATAATAAAAAAAAATTTATCGAAATTGGTTTAGAAGTTTTTGTGTAAGTGTTTATAAAAATAAATAAATAATAAAAAAAAAGAGACTATAGATTTATAGAGCTTTAAATATTTAAACTAAATAAAAAAAAAATTTCATCAGCAACAGTTGTACAGTATTTGAAAAGCTGCAAAACATAAAAATGAGCCTTGTTTAACAAAATAATTTTGAATTTAAATTTAGATAGTTCCAATGCGAAATTTTGAAAATTAACTACGGTTCCAGAATTTAAAATAAACCACGCTAGAATTTAATTTAACCACACTAGAATCTAGAATCAACCACGCTCTGCTACCAAAAACATGTTACCAGGGGACTTAAATTTAATAAAGGCGGAACTAAAATGGTAACGATGTTTGAAAAGAAAAATAAAAAAAAAAGACAAAGACAAGTTTAATAATTAACAAGGCTCAAGTTTATTGAAAACAGAAAGAAATTTCGACGGTTCAGACTTTGTCATTTACAACAAAAGACATCCTGACACAAATCATCAGTAAAAAAAAAACTTATGATTAACAAGATCATAAATTGTAAAAGTTATAAGCCCTTAATTGTAACATATAATAATTTAGATAAAAAAAAAATTAATCAACAGATTCTAAACATTTATCCCCCCCCTTTTAGTATATATATATATGTTTATAGTTACAAAAATTTAACAATAAAAAAAGACAATGAGCACAGCTTAATAATTCACAGAATTATAATTAATCAAAAAAAAGATTATACGCCCTTAAAGTAAAAGTATAATAATTTTAAAAAAAAAATTTAATCAAGATTTTCAAAAAAAAACTTATCCCCCCTTTTTTAGTTTAGTTTATAAGATGATAGTTTCCTTTTAAACAGTAACAGAAATTAACAAAATATAAAAGAGCTTGATATTTTAAGTTCAAGAAAGATCATATCTATAGTTAACATGTTTATCACTAAACTAAAGTAACATAATATAATTGGTTTGAAAATTTCTTAAAAAAAAAAGAAACTGTATTGGCCAATAAATTTATATTTAAATAAAAAAAAAAAAGGAAATTTAATTTAGAATTTTGAAATTTTGTTAATTGACGTCAATTATTTTAATTTAGAAACTAACCTCTTGGAGGTTGTTAGGACCGAAAATTGCATGCAGGCTCCACCCAATAAATTGTTATATAATTTATAAATAATTACAAAAGTCTACATCTAGAAAATAGTTTGAAGGAACACATATTTGCGGAAGTAAATTTAGGCACATAAATCATATGAGTTAGTTAAAGTTCAGTAAAGTCAGCTGTAAAAAAAAAGGACATCACTTTTATGCACTTGAAAATCTGAAGTTATGTGATGCAAAAACGTGTTTTGCCAACAGGACGAAACTTGCTAGGATGATTCGCTGGTTTGCGCAATATGAGACAAGAATTTCTCTATTTCTCCTACCAGCATATTGGCTGTGGCAAACAAAAAACACGTTTCTTTTAGGGTCTGTGCAAGATCAGACATGTTGTAGCATTAATGTTCTTTATTGAAGAAAATATCTGGTTATTTGTCAAAATTAAAGTAAATTAATTGCATCACAGAAATTCGTTAAGATAGTAATTAAAAGCTTCTTAGATGATTATAAATTTATTTATATATATAGTTTTGTTTTAAAAGAAAGCTTGTATAAGACTTGTAAGATTCTTCAAAAGTCTATAAAACGAAATTTTCTGATTTAGAAGAAATTTCTCTAATTGTTTTATATTTGACATGTTCAATAGGATATTCTGATCATTTAATGTTCAACATTAGTCTGCACTTATTTCACAAAATTGTTCAAAACTTAAAATGTGCCTTTACAAGGTTTTGTAAATGATGTTTTAAGAAAAGAAAATTTTTATAATCATTTAGTTTCAAAAGAAAATAGAATATTAAATAAAACATGAAATACATATTTTAAAGAATACATGATAATTAACAAATTATTTTAAAAATTAACAAAATATATAATATGACAAAATCTGTAAGGTTGAAGTACCTGGTTAATCCTGTCGCAGTTCACGTGAGCATGTACCGAGAAAAATGATGGTTATTTTAACATTTTGAACTAGGTTATTTAAACTAAAACGCACGAACTGTAAATTAACGTGATGTTGTATGAGACTTGTAAGGTTAGAGAGAAAAAAAACTTTTGTTAGATGAGTGATGCAGAATGTAGACCATGTTGTTATCACATCTAGACTGTGGACCGGGTATTAGAGAAGCTAGCTTGACCGGCGAATGGACTTTGTGTTCGGTATCAGGCGATGCTTGGTTTTGGAGCGGGCCGCCAGGTGCCAGCATCTGTCAAGGGACGGAAATTGGACGTGGAAGAGTGTTAATGAAGTTATATTGCGGATGTGCTTTTTGAATTTAAATGCTACAACAATTATCTCTCTCTCTCTCTCTCTCTCTCTCTCTCTCTCTCTCTCTCTCTCTCTCTCTCTCTCTCTCTCACTCTCTCTCTCTCTCTCTACATTACCGTTAAAGCTTTTTCTCCAAACAGATGGCAGTTGAAATTAGTTTGGTTGACCTATATGCTTCCGATGTGTGTATTTCACTTACTACTGGGGAATAGCAAAATGTTGTATAAAGTAGTCATTCTTTTCTTGTTTATACAAAGTTTTTAATGATTGCATATTTCGAGAATAGCTTATAATGATCTACGGAATATGAATAAAACGACGTTATAGTGGAGATTATCTTAAACACTTCAAATATATAAATACATTTTCCTCGCTGTATTTGGTAATATTTAAGAAATGTTATTTCCTTAGTTTGTAAATAAATGTCAAGTGTTAATTTTTATCATAAAACAAATTGTTAGGTTCATACAAATTGTTCCACATAAATTTCGTAATAAAAAAAAAATCCTACTTTTGTTTGGCTTAAATATTTACCTTTTATTATCAGGATAAATAACTTCTATTTTAGTGATTGTCTATAAAGTTATCTTCCACTTAATGTTTTGCCACCGTCATTAATACTGAGCATGAGCCTCAGAAACTATATTAGGAACGCTTTCTGGTAGAAAATTTAATCCACTCCTAAATGAGTTCATATGTTATGAAATTTTTATCTGTTTTAATATAATATATTTAAATAAAGAATCGCATTATAGTTTTAAACTTCTTAATTTAAACGCGACTTTAGGTTACACATATATATTTTAATATTCGATATAATTAGTATCTTTAATCTTAACTATGCGATTTGTTATCTTTTGGAAATCGTATTTCCTTGAGTTGGAAATAAACGTTTTAGACATAAATAGTGTGACGCAATTCAGACATAATGTTCTAGAGATAAAAAAAATATATATCTGGAAGTGAACAATTTTACTGGTTGTAGATTACATTTTCTTATTTTAATATGAGAATAAATATTATAACTAATTTTCAAATATTAGAATAAAATCTTAATTTAGTTACTCGAATAAATTCATTTTTCCCTGGCGGTTTTTTATTCCATTAATATTGAGCATGGGTCTCACAAATATATTAAGAAACGAAATAAAATAGTGATTGAAAATATACCCCATTAGAGGAGCTCATATATGGTACAATTATATAAATTGTAATTTTGATTCAGTAGAGCAAACTTTAATAACTGAATTGCTACCCAGTTTGTAAATCAATTATCAACACATAATTAACGAAATATGACGTTACACATATCTTAATATAAGCGATACTTATTATTTCGTATTTGAACTACCTTCATATTAATAACCGCAATAAAACAAAAGTCCCTATATACCATAGTCACCTCTCAAATTAAAGTTGAGATCATAAAACATATTTTTAGCTTTGCTAACCAACTTTTAAGTAGAGTTTCAATGCTCACATAAAGGAAAGAGAATAAAACTTCCACGAAAAGTAGTATTAAATATTTTTCCCTGTATCAATGTACAATATTCAAGTTTAAATATGTATACCAGTTTAATAATAACTTCAAATTTCGAGAGAATATTTAATATATATAAATTGTTTTTTTTACGATAAGTATTTGACATTTCTAACTTAGAATGTAAAAACGTTACTGTCATCTCAGAAATTATTCTGTTTACCATATGTATAGATACAGTCTTATAGACTTTTATATTCAGTTTTGGGGCACTTTTAAAAACGTGTCATTTTATATCCTCCTACTGACCTACCTGTAAACAGTTCAACATTTGAATTGTTTACGAAACATTTTCAACTTTTACTTAGGAGAAAACGCCATTTAAAAATTCATTACGACGTACAGTTGTCTTTATAAAGATAACACGTAATGATTAATTTTAAAAAGACACATTTTAAACTATATGTACTATTGTGTAAATTTTAATGACATTCAAAACATCACCTAATACCCTAGAGTATATAAACAAATTTCAACTATGAAAAGTTTTTCTTTTTTCAGATTATACATCCTGTTGTATGAAACAATAAATAACACTCTTTATATTATTTCCCACATCTCCACATACTTAATATGTAAGAATACACCATTTAAATATTTACGATATTTATATATGATATTTGTATGATATTTATAAATGTATCTATTTTTTTTCTTACATAATTTATATACGTATATATATTTACGTATATATTTTCTAAAAGAAAAACTACGTTACGTCAGAGATGTTTGTATTGTAGTACAATGTTATAAAACACTGTAAATAACACGTAAAAATTAATGTTACGTTACAAATAAATTTTCAATGCATCTAACTTTTTTCAAAAAGCGTCTTGAATATCAATTGAAACGTCGAGAAAATGAATTCATTTAAAACATATTGGTTTCTGAAGCATTGTAAGGAAATATAGCTATTGTACCCGTGACTGGAACTCAGCAGAGTAGCAATGCATTTATTTACAGCTCCGATTTTTTCCATTTAATGGACAATTAGCTATGGTTATTTACTGCTCAATATGCAAGATCGTAGATACGTTTTATGTATGCAATCGGATTAAAATTTATCTTCATAACAATAAATGTATCGTGTTAAAAATCACATAACATTAATTGATATAATTCACCAATTATAAACCTCTTAGAGCAAGAAGAATTGTAATTTCAAATTTTCAAAATAAAATAACTGTTGTACTTTTCCCAGTATTATTTATCCTTGCTAGTTTCGCTAGTTACGCCATTGAAAAATAGACTAAGGAAAAGATGTACACACAACAAGGTATATCAGTAATATTCAGTTATAGGTTGTTGGAAGAAAGAAAGGGTAAAAGGACTGAACAAGAGTTGACAAATTTCCAAGCTCTTTATTCTTATTATTCGTTTAATATTAAATTGGAGCATTTATAAACTATTTAGTCTATTTATTTCTAACTTTTCCTATGAATTTGACTTTTTACTCTTAACGTCTACATAGAAAATCTTGAAATCTACTTTAAAATAAATTCTGTTAAATTATTAATTTTTAAGGGGTTGGAAAAACTAGAGCCCATGATGACATAACCCAAACTCCAACTACTGGTTTGTTTAATTCTCCTAGTTTAAAAATGTCTATTTGTTTGGAATACCCAAGATACGTTTCACGTAATGCAAGTTAATTTATTTATAAACTCCATTTTTAACATACTGGGTAATTTATTGCATACGTAATATTTTTCATAAATTTTTAATTTATAAACGAAATATATTTGTTATAATTTAATTCAAGATAATCCTTTTGGCTTCTATTAAATCTACTTTATAGAATACTAAACATATATTAAGTATATATTTAAAAAATCATATGAGTCGCTAGAGTACTATTGTTAATATACAATGAATTTCCTTTAAAACACACTAAACAATATTAAAAAATGATGTATATTATTAACTTGTAAAAGGTGTAATGCAGTTTACGTAGGCTAAACTGTTAGAGATTCTGTTAAGTGAAATGAAGATGACAGACGTTGTCAGTTAGGTAATGAAGGCAGTAGTTTTCTCAATAATATATATATATATATATATATATATATCCATAATTTAACATATTTTAATTGTAATAAAAATTTTAATTTTCTCCATGTCAATGCTAAGAGTAAAAAGTAAAAATCGTTGGAAATGTTAAAATTAAAAGATTAGTTTATAAACACTCCAGCATAGCTTTAAACTTACAATTAGAATTAAGTAACTTAGCATGGCTTCAACCAATGACTAAGTCCTTAAACCTTCTACTCTAACCAACTACATGTAACGGGGCTATTACATTACCCTACCTTGTTTTATGTATAGTTTTCCTGAGCCTGTTTTAAGCAGCCTTTGAGAATGCTTTAACTTGCGAAATCTTATAATGTTTTATATAACAAATATATAATGTTTTATATATTTATTTACAATTAAATCCAATCAGGTACCAAAATTTGTAAACATAACATATCTCTAATTTCACTTTTCTTCATTTTAGATATTAAAACAATTTAGTATTTTTACCGAGTTTGCAGTACAATTATTATTTTTGGTATAATTAATTTAGAAAATATTAATGTAAGAGTCGTTATTAAAGTGACATTACTTATTAATATTTTGTTTTAATATCATTTTTGATTTTAAACACAAACCTAAGCAATAGTTTAGAAGTAAACATTTTTTTACAAAATATAAATTTTTTACTATATTATGTAGCCTATTTATTTCCTGTTTAGTTTGGTTATTACTACGTCTTTTAAATATTTTCGTGTCAAAAGGTAAACACTTGAAATATTGAAGTTAAAAGTACGCAGTATTAATTACAAGTATAGGTTTAATACATTAAAACTCATATAAAAAGAACGAGACATAGTACATACTACATGGTATTGTAATTGATAATATATATTAATTTACTAATCCTAAGGAATAACACGATTTACATACACGATTATTATGCTATCTTTACAGTGTTGACGTATTGGACTTAAAAATAAAACATATTTTATAGCACCAGCAGTCTATCAGGTACTCAATTTTTTACTTATACTTCCTTCATAACAAATACATACCTTTACAGCGTTTCCATATAGTTTTGGGTTACATATTTAGTTCGTTCAACAATATAAATTACATTTATAATCAATCTAGTCTATTTAGAGATCTTTTAAAGTAACGGAATCTCTATTTAACTCAACGGTATGTATACCAAAACGCATAGCATATCGAAATAGTTTTCTTGTAAATTCTGATTTAAGAAAGAACTTCAAGTTTCTGGTTCAACATACGTAAGCCTAAAAATGTAAAATTTTTATTTGAATGTATCTTAATGGATTGTACTTTTGTAAAATAATTTGTCAAAATTTTGAATTTGTTTCTTTTTTTAAATGTTTGTATAGCAAAACATAATGGGCAACAATTACTGTGCGTCACAAATATTCTCCAAAAGGATAACGTTTTCTACAATTCTTATTTATTGTATAAATGTTATTGAATGGAACAAACGTTTTAAATATATTTTTTTGACACCACTGCCCTAATATTTGCTCGTTTATAAACGTCAGTAATTCATGCGATTTATACCAATTTGTATGGCATAACCTTTCCCACTAAAAATGAGAAAGTGACATGAACATGGTATAAAATAAGATATAAACCGATTTCTTTTACTGATTTACTTGTGAATACAGAAAAATAACTTAGCATTTTCCCTTAAAATATATGAAAAAAAATCTTTAAAATACCACTTCCAACATAATTCTATTAAACTGTTTGCGTTTGGTAAATTTTGGAATTTAAAATGAGTTGACCAACAGTTCATTATAATTTCATCAATGGTTGTTTTTAAAACATTTCCTTCGTCATAATATTAATTGTAAACCATATAATTTTATAGATTAGGAACGAAGATTTTAA
Source organism: Aphrophora alni (assembly GCA_963513935.1). NCBI lineage: Eukaryota > Metazoa > Arthropoda > Insecta > Hemiptera > Aphrophoridae > Aphrophora > Aphrophora alni. The sequence continues at coordinate 100,759,282 of OY740767.1, forward strand.
TACTCAAAAATAAGAAATTTGTAAACAAATTATGAGATCTTGATAAGAAAACTTTTAATTTTACACATTGCTGTACTTACAGTAATATTACTCCCAAACTTTTCCCCCCGAAATTTAGCCAAACTAACAGTTTAGGAGATTCTTTTAGGTAACTTTTAATTGTATATAACTTTTTGTATATTCCTATACGCTTGAAAAACATGAAAACAATTACAATGTTGATATTTAATTTTATTAAAATACGACATTTTCCCCATTGAGGATCATTTTTAACATTATTTATTTATTGTCGCTGTTTACTGTTTGTAAAACAAGTAATATATGGAAAAGATATTACCTAAACTAGGAGCATCGTAATGTAAACAGCTATAAAATATAAATCTGTACAAACATGGACAATTGAAACCAATATAGATGGTTTGTACATGTAAGGTACCGTCATAACGTTGTATAGAAATCAAAATTCTGTGGAAAATTGTAATGTTTAGCAATTTGGTTTTCAAAGGAACGGAATACTATTACGAAGGTAATTTTCGATTAAACCTTGAACTATAAGAATATTGGATATACCGCTTGTGATAGAAGAAATTGCATCAAAAATTGTTATTTTTGTTCACACAAATGGAAGCATAAGTTATCCAAATTCAGTAACATGTATTAGTTAATTCTAAAGTTAAGAGGTAGATTCTTAAAGTTTTTTATGAGCTGTAATTTGTATTTTTTTTATTAACCTCGCGGTTTACAAAAGTATATATTATATACATATATAAATCTCTATATGAAACAGAATTTAGAACAAATGACATATTACCTGTAATTACCTAAGAATTAGTATTCAAGTTGAACTAAGTTATTTAATTAACATAACAAACAACAATTTAATTAAATGTTAAGGAAAATGTAATTATATATCTTTTAAATATTTTTGACATAATCGGTAATTTATATTACAATTACACATACTTTGAGGTTTTTAACAGCAACTAAACTCAAATCTCTGTATTAAAATTACCAAAAGTGTCAAATATATCATCGCCATTCGTTTATCGTCTCACACCAAACTTGAGATCATTAAGAAATTTTGAGTTTGTGCCTAATTTCTATATTAATATTTATAAAATAAAATGAAAGTTAAAAAGACATAAACAACTTTATTCTATTGAAAATATTTTAAAAAATGGATGGAGAGAATATACTTTCCTTTCTATATTAATAGAACACGAAAGTCTTGAACTATTCTGTAATTTAAAGAGCCTATCTGTGCGCCTAAAGAGGACTTTTTATATAATTTAGCACATGGTTTTATAACGTAGTTACAGAATAAACTGGAACTTTTTGAAAATAAACGCTCACTAAGTGTATGAAATTTATAAATGTTTCATTAATAAACTTATTTTAAATAACTGGCGAAATAGCACTGTTCTTACTTTTATATTACATACACAAAACTAAAACACAAATTTAAGAACAACCATGTAAATAGACATATATGCATTATGTTAGCTATAAATATTACCAACAGAAATGGTCACTGACTCTCAAAAATCTTCAAAATCATATTAAAAAAAAGAAAAGAATTCTGGACTTTACAGTTGATGTACTTGAAAAATATAATAAATGGCTACGGATACAAGGAATTTCAAAGCCGCGAATGTTTGATTGAAACCAAACAAACAAGTTTTATGAACATGATTAGCAGGAAACTAAGGCATTAGAATTGTGGAAATTGAATTAAAAATATTTTGTAATAAATTGAGAAAATCGTCTTACGCATGAACGCCACGATTTGAATAGGAGCAATTATAACTAGATAATGAAACTAGTAAGTGCATTAAACCTAGGACTAAATCACATAGGTACTAAAGAGGATTAAAATTCTTCCAATGATTTCAGATAAATCTGCGTCAACCAACTTAAACAATTACATTTGTAGTACAAAACTAATAATGGATTCTAGGAATCTTTAAACGAAAATACCAATATCGTTTTCTTCCATTACAATAAAGAAATAAATAAATTTCCATTCCTTCCTTATGCGATAAGTATAACATTACAATTACACCAATAGTCTAAAATATAAATAAAATGAAATTGTTCTTATTATTATACTATACGTGCAAGATTAATTTTAGCTCTTTACTCCGTAAACAATTTAGGAAATATGAATAACATGATTTACCGGTAATTTAAAAAAAAAAAGATAATGTTATTACAAACTTATTAATTTATTAAGAAAATTATCAATGATTAATACATGATTTCATAACTTAAATGTATTATTGATTTTAAAAAGGAGATAACATATTTTCATTTATTTGGTTTCCTCCTGATATTAAGGTTATTTGTGTACAATTTGTTCCATTGTAGCTTCGAATAGAATTACCATATACTCCTTCTCTGATTAACAACTTTGTAACACTTCACACACTTCATGTAAAGGGGAAACACTCCAATTAATAGCTTCATTAGTGGATTTAGTACATTGTAGAGTCTCTAAATTAAATGAATTAAAAAAAGGGAAACTATTACTCTATTATATAAAGTTTTAAACTCACTCATATTAATATTGATTATTTGTTATATGACATTTCCATACTTATAACCCACAGTTATTGTGTATATAGACTGTTTTTTAAAGTCCATAAATTATGCTGTTAAACAAAATATCTAATCAGAATAATATGACGACAGAGTGAAGATAAGGTTACATTGTTTTTAATCTTTTATTAATTTTTATAATATGTAATACATTTCTTACACAAACATTTTCTAGTAATATATAAAATAGGAATTTTTTAGCATATGTCTTTGAATATACATCTATAATAAGCCCTGATTGCAAAGTCGGATTTAGCAAATGTGCGCCGAAATAGTTCGTTAAGTTAAAATGTACATAGATTTTAAATGAGTGATGCTCATTTGTATTTATTATTATATAAATTTAGGAAGAAAATGCAAAAAATGTATATTTATATTAACTAACCTAAAAATTACACGAAATTTTTAATATTTTTATTCTTTTTAATAAGTTTCAGTGAAATAGGTACGGTATAAGCAAAGTTTACCATTAATTGAATCTGTAGTTGACAATTAATTGGTTAATTCATTATAACAAGTTCCCAGAAAATATCCCGGCTTTCGTTTACGAAATAAGTCTCATAGGTCATAGAGTATTAAATACATGCATTGCTCATAGGATGTTTTTGATATAATAAAATAAAATTGGAGAGAGACAAAAATCCTCTACATTTTAATGAAATATGTCAGAGGATAAGATCTAGATTACCTGGTATTAAAATACGTTATAAGAATAATTATAATAGTCACATTAGGTTTTAATATTTATTTTAGTACCATTGAATCCATGCAATATTTCAAGAGTAGTCCGAGATTCTTTCCATCTAGTTCAATGACTGCACAATATACAAACTAGAGATTATAATGAAGCCTTTCCCGACCCATAAATCTTTCAATCAGTGACGCAGTAAAGAATGACTGTGACATTATTGGTTTTGACATTTCTTCAGTAGTAAAAAGGTTCGTTTTAATTACAACTATGTTTAGTAATTAACATTTTTTTTAGAGTTTTTAAACTTCAACTTAATTTAACGCTTACATAACGAAATAGTTGATATTATTGAAAAGCTGATTAGGGAGTTCAAAATTGGTATAATTTAAGAGCTTGATAGAACATATTTTATTTTCGTATTATAAAAGTGATTTTAGAAAACGAATGTTGATTGGATTTAAAACAAAAATATTTTATTTTTTTTGATTTTTTGATAATAATTTATATTTATTGACAGTAATTCTGTAGCAATTGCATAAATTAGTTTAATTAAAGATGATATATTATTTAAGAAAGGAATAAATAGATTACTAATGAATGTACCTACTGATAGAAAATAGTTTGTAGTATGTTATTAGGGTACATCAATGAAGGTAATTAGTTTATGATAAGTTCATATAAATTGTTTATTTTAAATATTTTTTGTTGTGAGTTTGGCGATACTTTATAATGTATTTCTGTAAAAGGGAAAAGAAATTTGCTTATTCCTCTCCTATATTGTAAAAATGAGTTTTTATAATGTCTCCAAAAATCAATAGACAAATCCATTCATGATGGTTCTCATACAATAATAATTAAAATACTATCAGTCAAATAAAATGAATTGTTTTTCACTACTATATTAAAAAGCTTCTTTCGTACCAGTCTGTGTTAATTGTATTCTTAGGGATAATAAACCAATAGTTTTCATGAAATGTAAATCAGTAATTTGATGGCAATTTTATGTGTATAAACGGTAATATTCAGTTAAGTTAAATATTGTATGGATTTACCAAAATAAAAACCTACCACGAGGGAAATCTTTACGCCACGTTCTAACTTTTTTTTACACTTATACTATTATTATAACATAAAATGAAAAATACCGCAACGTGCTTTAAATATACACTGTTAATCTAATAGTTAATATCTCTACTGTTTCACTAACGGTTTCAGAAAACAACTTTCTTTAATAACCATGCATTCATATATTAGTTATAAATAGGTAATTTCAATTTATCTGTCAAGATTAAAAATATGTAGTTTTCATTTTTTAAAAATAGTTTCGAATGCTATATATTGTGTTAAGTATTTCGTTTAGCGGATATATTAATAATAAAGGCAAATTTAAACAGTGGTAATTTACATTTTAACTGAATGAAAACATTTTTGTGGTGTTAAGAATTATGATAGAAATAATTTTGTATTACTTGCGTTTTTCACTAGCGAGGATCAGCAAGAATAAATAAGATTAGAACGAATTTTGTTTTTAATATTTACTAAATCCTTCTTTACCAATTTGAGATTTTCAAACTTGTTTTGCAGAGTAAAGGGCCGAATGAAAGTGAGTTTTATTTTAAGTAACTCTTTTATTATTAACTTCATGGGATCACTAACTGTAATTTTACGTTTAAAAGGATTCTGTAGAAGTGTTTGACCTTTAATAAATGTTTTAATAGCCCCATTGTATTCTCGAACAAACAGACTAAATGGTTAATAAAGTAAATTTACCTTTCATTAACAATTAATAGCACTTTTGTGCTTGTTTTTTTATCTACATTATATTACACGAGGCCTCCCATTTTGCACTTTCCCATTAGTTTTTTATCCGGTATAGGTAATGTCACTACGCCCATTAATTGTGGTGGTAGTCCTTAGGTTTTTATTTTCCCTCTACAGTATCTTGAGATATAAAGCTATTTTATATAATTATTTTTACATTGACCGAGTATGATAATTGTGTATACGAGAAGTGTATTTGATATTTTATTTTGAATCCAAGTTACACTATTCTCCTCCTAATGTTTTGTATTTCTTTCTAGCACATCGTCGCATGAGAACTGTCACAAATTATTTCTTGGTTAATTTGAGCCTCTCCGATTTGATGATGTCTTTATTGAACTGTATCTTCAACTTCATCTTCATGTTGAACTCGAATTGGCTTTTTGGATCTGTGTACTGTACTATCAACAACTTTGTAGCCAATGTCACCGTAGCATCATCTGTGTTCACACTGGTTGCTATATCTATAGACAGGTACAATACAGGTCTAATATTACAATATTTACGTTCTAGAACACTTTAGGAGTCGGAGACCGTATTAAAGTTTTTGAATATTCAAGACTTGATTGAAAATAATACAGAAAATATAATTTGAAAGTGGGTTGATTTAGTAGTTTTCTAATAGTATTAATGATATTAGTATTATAATATTGCTAAAATATTACAATAGGTACTTATAGGTTTATGATATATTATTTCAAACTTCTCTATGAGACAAGAAAAATGTCATAAAAAATGAAATTCTGACAACCAAAACAAAATGGCTTATTTTATTTACGGAGCTAAGTTGTTACAGTACATCCCATTTTATGACATTAAAGGGTTTTACCTCGTATTAAATGTTCCAACTATTGTTTTTCCTGTACCTGCTGTACAGTCTATGCTGAAATATATTTTCCTTGTTTTTAAAAGTTTGGTTTATTCAACTTCTACTTTCTGTTACTATTCCTTCTCTTATATGGTGATTTAAGAGAATCCCTACAAAACAACCAGGGGTCGTATTGGAGCTAACATTTATAAAAATCGATTGTCTTGCCTTCTGAGTCGATCTTTCCTTACCAATCTAGCTTCGTAAATAAAACTATTCTTTTCCGCTATTTTGTTTAGGGCAATCACAATTTAATTTTATTCGTGTAATTGGTCTTGTCTCATGGAGATGTGAAAATTGAGATGTGTTAACCCTATCCGTGACATTTTAAATTTTCGAGCAACCCCCACTCCCGTCTCTCTACAATTAAAAAGACACACCTAAAGTGATTGCAACAAACATGATTCAAATATTTTAAATATGTTTAGAAAATTTCTAAAGTTTTAAATAATGAGACACTGATATATTTTGTACCATTGTAAAAAATATGTGACACCCAATGATGAAGATTGAAATAAATAACGTAAATTATGGACTTACAATATGCTTCCGTCTTTGTCAAGAACAAAGAGAGTTGTCTTATTTAATTATGACAATTATTTACATTTTCAAAACAACTTAAATTTGTTTAGCTTATTAAATTTTTACAAAAAAGTTTATTTTAATGCAATTCGTTTCCAAACAATGCAAGTTATGATTTTTGTATTAAGTAAAATACATCTGTACTTTTATATTATGATTATATTCAACATAATTGTGTACTATTATCAAGAAAGTAATAGTTATAGATTGAAAGTTGAACAAAGGAAATATATATTTTATATTCCAGGAAAATGGGCATCGTGTCGTTAATACTTGTACCATTCATAGGGGAAAATCCTTAACAAAAGCACTTTTGGAATCAAAGGAATGGTAATGTCAAGTGAAGAAATTTAGTAATTTAGATTGCCCGGTAATTTTTTTTAGCCTCTTTTAAATTTAGCAGTATTTGAGTTAACCATTTACAAAAAATTAACAATAACTTTAGTTTGCTGTTAAAAAAGAAACAATTTGTAATAAAACAATTGATTATTTATGCATACTTAATCATATACATAAATATATACATATACATGTTACATGTGTAAATTTTACACGCCCTTAAAACAAAATAATTACGTAACGTTATACAAATCCCCCCCCATATATTTTAAATTACAAAATATTTTGATGAACACAGATAATGATAACAAATTTGTTAATAGTTCTTAAGTTACAAGATTCTAAGTTTAGATTATTAGAAAAAAAAATTAATTAATTACATATATATATATAATCTGAAATGGCCAACTATAATAAAAGATTTATTAAATATATATAAAATTAGAGATTTTTAAGTAGTAATTGACGTCAATATAATTTAGAAAATTAACCCCTTTGGGGTCGTGAGGTCCAAAAATGCTAGCATATCCCTTCCAATAAGAAATTTATTTTTAGTTTTGCACTTTAATAAGAAAAATATAGTTATTATGGTTTTAAAAAAAATATATTAAAGCATCATTTAAACAAAATTCACTACAAGTTCTCAATTAAATGAAATACAAAATTCAAGTTCTTTGACTATTCTTAGTTTTCACTTTTGCCTTTTTTTTTTAAAAACAAGCAGAAATAATGATCTTTCGGTTGAATTGTCTGGACTTGAAGTTGTAGCATGAACTTATAAGTTGTAATTCCTGCTTGAACCAGCACAAGCCGGTTCAAGAGTTGTCGAAAACGTTTGAAGACGAGGCATGAAGAATGCAGATGATATTTTTTGAATTTTAAAAAGAAAAGGAAGCTGCCCACATTTCAGTGAAGCGTCTGAATTGATAATATTTTACTTTATTTTATGACAAAGGCAGATCAACATGATGACCGCTAAAACAAAGGATACATTTTAGAAAACTATTCGAGGCTAAGTCATCATGACAAAATTTAGATTCGGACTGAACGTTATCACCCTAAGTACGGTTAGAGAGCCTACCGCAAGTAGTCACCTGACGCTGCTTTCGGAGTTGTACGCTAGGGTACAGCACCTCCCGGCAGCAACTTCAAGAAATAAAATCATGTACGTCGGTACATATTATATTGACACTACTGTTAACCAATTCAAAGTCAAAGTGGTCTCTTTCAGTTACTCGAACTTTTGAAAGATAAATGAGGTCACAATGAAGAAGGATTATATATAAAACAAATGGAGGACTACTCTATGTACACTGACTCGAGTCATTATAATTCTATAAATATTTTGTTTATTCCTTAAATGTTAACGTCAAATATAAATGTGATTACCCCCACAATAGTTTTAGTATTGATCTTTAATTACAAGGGTAGTCTATTTATTTAGGTATTTGTAAATAATCATTTAAATAATATTAAGATTTGGTAATTGGCACAACAAATTAAAGCATACATAGTAATTTAAAAAACTTAATTATAAATTAATTAGTATATATTAAAACAAATTTTATTTTTACCCCTCGTTTTCAATATTTGTTTAAAACTAAAATTTACTTGAATAGAATATAACATTTCTTTGTTTACTGTCACCATATTAAGTGAGGTTAATCCAAATAAGATGTTTATTTAAAATTACCACTATTTCTATAAAGGATGGTGCTGATATTTGTTTTTATGCTGATGTCATATTTTCTGTTAATTTTTACGGTTTGGTTTTTACGCTTTAAAAATAGATACTTAACTAGAATTAGTAGGGTCAATTGAGGAATACATCTTGGATTAATCCACACTTCCAGTTTAGAAGAGATCCGAAATTAAAATTTTAACTCTGACAAAATTTGACTACTTTGAAAGATGGAATATCCCATATAGATTTAAGTAGGCCGATAAAATCATTTACAAAATAGTTTGTTATTGATGATTAGCTTTGATTCCATCGGAAATTATTTTATAGATTACACATAAAGATTTTCTTTTGTTTTGAATATTCGATATTGTTTGAATTGGTATCAATGATTAAAACCGAAATTTCATCACATAATATTATAAAGTGCACCGAAGTTAGAGGAAGAGGACGAGGAAATTGGTTCCAGTTGTGTGACTCACTCCTCAATAATAATAATAAAAAATACAAACAAATACATATTAAATTTCGAAAACCATGATACTATAAAATGGGATAAGGACTAATTAAATTTATTGTGTGACGTGGGATCATTTGATTGAAGTGTCAACATGACTAATTATTGTAAAAAGGCAAACTACACAAGTGGTCAAACAATGAAAACCTTGAACCTAATAAAACAACAATAATCAACTTCTATATGATTAATAGTCTACAAAGAACTCATGCTAAACCTAGTCAAAAACGTTTTTACCTTACTTATTTCATTATAATAAAATGAATAGCGTGGAAGACTGAACGCCGAACTTAACGTTAAGTTAATTGATTTAACGCGCAAACCTAAAGTCACCAGTTAACCATTTTATATAGGTTTGTGCTGTATTTGGTTATCCTTATCTTAACAGCAACGTAGTAATAAATTTACAATATATGTATTACGTTTATGAACATGTTCAATAATATCGTAGCTGTGATATGCATGACTAGTAAAATACAGAACTATAATATATGAGAATTTATTGATTCTGTGAGGGGTGTTTTAATTTAGTAAAATTTTGTATGATTTTCAACTTATAAATATGAAATTTTTAATTATTATTATTTCTCTTTGGGTGTATTTTTGGTATCTCCACTTGAATAAGGTATAATAAACTCAGAAATTTTTGAATTTTTTTGAAATAAATAATTTACTTATTTAAAGTAATCTTTATTTCATTTTAGACTCTAATCACTTAAAAATTTGTTACTGGGTTCAAGCACACACACACACACACACACACACACACACACACACACACACACACACACACACACACACACACACACACACACACACACACACACACACACACACACACACACACACCCTGTTTGTATGAGGACCTCTCTCTTCTATCACTTGTTAAATAACATAAAAGCGAGGACCTACCAACTCTGTACGGTCAAGGGAGGACTTTTTACGTTTTAATTTTTTTAAGGCAATTTAACATTGATGACTACCGAAAATAAGCACATATATGTATTCCTTATAATTAAAGGAAATAGATGCAATTTTTTTTTACAAATTTGGCCAAATTTTAAAAACTCCAGCATACTGCACGAAAGCGAGGACCTAACACACTCATATGTTCCATAGCGGACAACCGAGGTCTCGCTGCCTACCTGTTTCTAACACGAAAGTGAGATCCTTACGCACTCGTATGTTTAATAACGGACAACCGAGGTCTTTTTACCTACCTGTTTGTAACACGAAAGCGAGGTCCTAACACACTCATATGTTCAATAGCGGATAACCGAGGTCTCGCTGCCTACCTGTTTCGAACACGAAAGCGAGGTCCTAACACACTCATATGTTAAGTAACGGAAAACCGAGGTCATTTTTCCTACCTGCTTCTAACACGATACCGAGGTACTTAATCACTCGTATGTTTAATAACAGACAACCGAGGTCGTAGTTAATTTTTTTTAAATAATTACGTATATTATAGAATCTTTCTAATTAAACAAAAATAATTATTCTAAAATCGTTTTTGAAATGAAAATTCTTTATCGACGTAGTGGATACATTTTGAGCAGTGTTAAAAAAAATTGTATATGTGTGTACGTCTTAGTGTATACACGTACGAAGTCAAACTTCTTTACAACATGTATATTTTTTTAATTTTTATTGTTCACCTCATTCTTTAGAAGAAACTATTAAGCCTACAAATCACATATCTAACTGACTCTATGCCGTTAGGAATTTTCAGCATGCTAAATGTGCATAGCCTAAATTCAAAATTTTACTCAAAGATCTATTACATTTTGCTAAACATAACAAAAGATCATACAGATGGTGTATGAAATCAGCTTTTATATGACTGAATTTTTATGTCCTCAATCATAAAACTTAAAATAGCTTAGGCCTTCAACAATATTTAAATTTATCTCACCTGAATTATAATCACAATCAGAATTTTCATAGTCACTATATGGTTTTTAATTTGATTCATCTCAAAAATATCAAATAGATACAGTTAATGTTAGTTAACTTTCATTACAAAGACAATCAATAACAAAATTAGCTGCTAATTTAAGATGGCTCTGAAAATATTTGTTATTTGTATCCAGGGTTAAAACAAGTGGTGCTAAAAGTGGTAATCAAAAAATGATTTAGGAGCATCTACTATAGTTTATCAATAATATTCTATTCAAGATTAGTATGGAAAGAAGAATAATCTGTTTATAATAGGTGATGACTTGAGGAGTTTAGAGCTAAAATCTTGCATTTTTTTAGTTTTAGTTTACATTTTTAACATTCAGTAACTGTTTCATGTCATTTGTTTCTTTACCGGCCATTTTATTACATTATACAACTACATTTATCACATCAAATTCTCCCAGAGGAAACCAATTCTTTTGGAGATTGAGGGATACCATGCTTTAAATAACGGTACTCAGTGTTTTACAAAGGAATATAAATCTATATTATTATAATTGAAGCAAGAATGCTTAGTAACAATTTATTGACATTAATTTGCACACTGAACCATATTTCAATGGTTACTTTAAATAAAACCGGGTCAGGTTTATGTGCATACATAAAATATCTTTAATAATAGGTACGCAATAAATATACACATAACTCATATACATAAAATAAAATTTACAGATATAAATTGTTATAATAGGTAATGTTAGAAATTAACAAAAACAAAATAGTTGTGGGAAACAGGAAAAGTAGGCCTACTTAAGATAAAAGTTTACACATCCATTCTCACCGGCGAAAAGAAATTGATATAGGCCTATATCCGGTAGCATTACCATCCGGTAGCATTTAACAAAAACACATGGGTCGCGTGTGTGCAGTTTTGTTAGAGGGAAAACAAAGAATCAGTAAACAAACCACCGGACGTGACAGACAAAAAAGAATGCGAGTAAAAGTTTTTCATATTACTCTAAACCATTAATTATTTAAGGAAAAACACATCCATGAAGTTAAAATTTGAGGTTCAATTATTTATCTACAAATTTGCCGCTGAAATTATGACGCTGACCAAAAAATAAAAATTTTCCTCGCTTACTAACTTTTTTATGTTTTTTTCCTTCTCACATTAATAATTGATAAAACTTTAACGTTTAGTAAAGAAAATATGAGTGAAATAGAACTACAGTAATTTGATGCATAGTCTACTGGTGGCTTTTAAAATGTATAACAAACATTTCTGCCAAATTTCACATTTTCCTCCTACATTCAAAATCAATCAAAAGGCGTTACAAATTAGAGACGGCAAACTAAAATCTTTGCGTATACACTGCCGTTCAACTGACTTGGTTAAGGTCAACACTGACACCGCCCCCCCCCCCCCATCATAGACGACAGGATGTTATTTGTTCGGATGCTCGCGTAGAGTTTTAACGTCTACTTCCAGCGCGGCGTAAGGCATTTTAATACATGAATTGTAAAATAAGAAACATTTAAACTGTTTTATCTTTGAAAAATGTTCGAATCTTTTCGGTCACTATTCGATTTTTCGAACCGAATCTGGATTAGCGGATTCGTTTTTGAATACGAATCCGAATATTTTTGCATTACGGATTCGACTATCGAATCCGAATCGAACCCCGAGACGGATTCGGATTCGATTCGATTCGATGCTGCAAGGCGTATTCACTTGCCACTTTCCAAGTTAAAACAATGTTTTAAAGTAAATTCGTTGCTATGCCTATGATTGTTCTGTAAATTACTGAAGCTTTAACACAAGTATTATTCCTAATATTGCAGTCTTTTTTATTAATGTTTTGTGCGTTTTAAAAATAAATTTAGTAGGCCTAAACCTTAAGCAAAGCAAACATATTCGTTTTTAGTTCTAATTTATTCAAAGATTGTCCGGTTCATTTACTCTCCTAATACTGTAGTTGAGTTTACTTTCCTAATACAGTAGTTGAGTTAGCTGGTTATTGGTTGCAGTTAGAAAACATTACTCTCGACTAAAAAGTCTTACTATTTTGTATAATCTGTCAAACAATTATTTTCCGAAGTAAAACATATTTGCGATACAAAATGTTGGCCTATAAAAGGCTAAAGCGAAAACCATAAGACCATTATAAACACGACGTTAGCGTATAGTCGTCAATTGCTTAACTTGAACTGGACTTATGAGAAATAAACACTATATAAATGAAAACAGAACACAGTTCCTCATAAACTAGTTTAATACGCAAACGCCTTTCGAGTATAATAAACTAAGACAATTATTATACAAAGACAATTATATACAATTAATAATGAGTTTTCAACTGTAACCGTCACTGATGAGGACAATTATGGTCATCGAAACGCGTGTATTAAACGGTTTTTTTATGAAACTGTGTTCTTTTTTCATTTATATAGTGTTAATTAATTGTGTAACATTATGTATAAAATCAAGACTCATAATTTTTCAAATTTACTTATCAAACATGAAGGGAATAGAAACGAGCAATGGTGTTTAATAATAATTATTACAATTGGGACTAATCAGAAACGCGATTTAAAAAAAAATTAATAAGAAAAAAAATTGATTTAAGTAGTAAATTACCTCAAGACCAACTACCTCCATTGCACAAGATTTGCTAACAATCACTTTGTTAATGCAGTATGCACAAACAGAATACATTGTAAATATACAACCTCATGTTAGGTATTTTTATAATGTCTGTTTAGAAAAGGGAAGTTAATAATTTATTTGACCAATTTAAAAATATTATATTCATATTTTGTTTGAATCTCAATATATTAAAATTAAAACGGAAAAGGAAAAAGTAATTTATTTGTTCGACTCGTTTGTCTCACTATAGCCTACCGCTAACCAGATATTTGGCATGCAATTGGGGTTAACACAACAGACAATATACAAAGGTCGAAATTACCCACTTAAGTTTTTAGGGAACTCTAAAAAAAGGGCCCAAAATTAGTAAACGTACTCATCTTTATTAACTATAAAAGGTATCTTAACTGGGGCCATTTCCCCATCGCTTCTCCATCCAAAATAAACTTTATACACTATTCTAAATAAATTATTTACTTTAACAGAAGTAACAGCTTCTGAACGTAGCATGTTATGGTACATTGCAGATCGAGGATCCGGGTCAAGACGCCAACTTAATATTTTCACGCAAAAAATACATTATTTACTAACGGTAAGGATTTACAGTAATGTTTAAGTACGAATTAATTTGATATATTCATCTGAATAAAACATTTTTACAGTTTTAAAAAAAATTAACACTACCGGGTAACATAAAATTGCATTATGTTTAAAAATAACCTGCGTCATGAAATGTACTTTGTTGAAAAAGTTTATACCACGCATGATCGAGCTGATATTACATGTAATGGACAAGCACTTATGTCAATGCCATTTAATTGTTTTAAGTATGTTTTTTGGTCATAAATCATTTACGCGTGATTGTAAATTGTTCTTCAGAGTAGGTTTTCGCTTATAATTCGAATATTTATTAGTGAAATTTTCTCAAAACTTATTCTATCCATAAATAAATATTCTGTGTATATTTCTCCATGATATAACTACTTTCATTTTATTTAAATATAATAAAATATATATAAATCACAATTTATCATATATTTAGTCGTGATTTGAAATTGCAAATTGGCAGGTGGAATTTTATCAGAAATGGATAGAACGCACAAATCTCATAAATAAAGTATTTTTGTGTGCTTATTTACATTATAATTTTGTGTTCTAAATAGCAAAACTGGAGAAATTACATCATAAAATGAATAGCAGACATAATTTACATGAAGACCTCATAGTTGAGTTTGGCAGATAGTGAACTCTGGGGCCATACTTTAACCGTGAAGCAGGGCTAAATATTTTGTTGGTCGTTGATGAATTACGCAACTATAAACTTTCAGTTTACAGTCTACATCCAGACAAGAGCGAGCGAGAAAGACAGTGAGAGAGAGAGAGAGAGAGAGAGAGAGAGAGAGAGAGAGAGAGAGAGAGAGAGAGAGAGAGAGAGAGAGAGAGAGAGAGAGAGAGAGAGAGAGAGAGAGAGAGAGAGAGAGAGAGAGAGTATGTGTTTCCGCCTGTCAGGTTTTTTACTTCCGTGACCCTTTAAATGAACTTCCGTAGTTGATATTAATTTTCAAGTGGGACTAGTAATATTATTTTTCTTGAACTATGTATTGAAACTCGGATTAATATTTTTTCAATATCGAATCCTGACTCTATATTTTTTTATACCTTTTTGGTACTTATGATATGGCTGCTGTATTTTTTCAATTAATTAAATAACCATAAAACCAATATAATCTCTCTATGCAAAAATACATCTCTCTCTCTCTCTCTCTCTCTCTCTCTCTCTCTCTCTCTCTCTCTCTCTCTCTCTCTCTCTCTCTCTCTCTCTCTCTGTCTATCCATTTATTACTCGAGAAATTTGAGTAGGTTTTAGGTTACGTTTGATCAAAATTTGTTTTAGTAATTCCCAATTCTCAACAATATGTGTCTACGTGTGTCACAACAAAATGTGTGCCTCAGAGACACAACAAAATATAATTATTATTTAAATATAAAAGTCCAATATTTTAAATTAAACTCTCAAAAATAACCAATGGTTCCAGTCCAAAGAAGTAAAAATAGCACATTTAATAAAACATTTTAAAATTTAACTAATAATTATTTTAAAATATTGAAATTATTTTTATAGAGCCATAAAAACCGAAACGGATTTGTTAAATTGTCAAAAATCGTCGTTTACAGATAAATTATGTACTTTGATATGTTGGAAAGTAATGTTTGTTTATAATTATACAGTTTTTAGTATATAATAGACTAAAATATGTTTATTGGATCTAATATTACTTTTAATAAATAATCATAATTGTATCACGCATTTAGTGGCGGTAAAATTAGTAAGGTCGGATCATGTAAATATCTAAATATAAGTAAGCTTATTCGTTATCAAACTTCTTAAGAGTTTGAAAAAAAAAAAAAAAAGTAGCGGTGCTATGATATGTACAAAACGCCGACCGCAATGCAGACCTGTGTCGTATACAGCTAAAAAAACTGTTTTTTCAGCGCTCTTCATCTTAACACAGACATCAAAGCAGGGATACGATACGACTGACGTATCCTTGACATAGTTGTGAGTCAGTAGACTTATCTCTCGAACAGCTGACTGCACCAAATATGTTCTTCTTTATGGACGTGTCTTTGCAACTTGATAACATATTTAATTAATAAAGGGAGAAATATTGTAGTTTGTTGAAAATATGATAAATTTAAAGGTAATTCGTGTTACGCGATTGATGGGTAATACTTTATTGATAGTTAGATGGGTAAGTATGGTTTATGAAGAGAGGATTTAGTAACTTGGTAATTTTTTTAAATATTCAGGACGATGGACAGATGAAAAGTTAAGTTAAGTTAATATGTTGATTAGAGTTTTATTAGGTCGACAGACGGACAGAAAGAAGTTTAGTTTAATGTCAACGTTAATGGTTTGTATAGGTATTTGTACAGGTGGTGTCTATTTAAAAACAATTTTATTTTTAATTGAAATACGAATATTGCATTTGATTCCCAAAGGACAACTCGAACATTCAAGGTTGAACAAGAGATAAGGAGCTATTAGTCAAGATATAAACTGGTTTGAAGGTCACTCACCTCCTGATAATGTTTTATCATGTATGACAAAAGTTTTTACCTTACAAGATCTTAACAAAATATCCCTAAGTTTATGTCTTATACATTTCATATTAACAAATGGTAATTACATTAATTATGTGAACGTCTCTTTTAATACAAAGAGCGTAAGCGACTGGTAAATTTCAAAAATAAAAGTAATCGTGGATATTATTGAAAATTTTAAAACAAATTTAAAAAGTTCAAGGTTCTACTTTATACTATAGTTATAACATATAGTTCCCACAAAAACGTAACTTAGTGTTGCGCGATTCGTCTGTCTATGGAAGTAAGGAAGGACAAAATTCTGCTGGAAGGACAAATCTAAAACAAATATCTCTGGTCTGAAATGAATCATAATAGGCCAAAAATAGTCTTCAGATATTATGTAGACGATACTATAGTACTTTTCGATGGCAACAATAGATAATTAAAAACTCTGATTAACTTCGTAAACACAATGCATCCAAAACTCCAATTCACGGTTGAAGTGGAAACAAATAACAATTTAATCTTTTTAGACCTATCAATTTCAAAAATAAACAATAGTGTTAAGTTCAACATCTATAGAAAACCTACCACAACAAACCAGACTATACACGCTTCTTCCCATCATCCATGTAATATAAAAATGGCAGCTTACAATAGTTTCGTTAACAGGCTAATCTCAGTACCTCTAGATAAGGAGAAGTATGAACAGGAAGTAAACATAATTAAACCCATCGCAGTATACAATTGGTACAAGAGCTCAGATATCGACCAACTCATCAGGTAATATACAAATAAGAAACCCATTATTAAAAAGAAAAAGCAAACTTACGTCTCCACAGAATATGGATCAGCATCGAGTCATACTCCAAAACATAGACTGGCTAAAGAGAATGTAACCGTTGCTTTCAATACCTCAAAGAAACTATACTATTTTTTAAATAACCCAAAAAAACATACATAATGACAAACACGATAACGATTGTTTTTCGTTATTTCCCATAACCGAAACCGATTAACGATTTCCAATAACACATGAACCGCAATTTTTGTAGATGTCGACCAAATAGGTTTATTTTTGGACTTTTGAGAAAAATTTCATCAATATCATTTGAGCCGATTTCGAGAAAATTGTAAATTTGCTGTGGGTATTACGAAACTGCATGGATTTATAGGCTCCAATTTCTACAATTATTTTCAAGGTATCGACTTCAGTTTTGGTTTTCTAATAAAACATATACTAGTTAACCTAAAATGTTTAGATATTTACTACAACCTTGGAATACAAGTTTCTCTGCATGTGTACCGAGTTTAAAGTCATATCTTAAATATGTTTTAATTGAACCGGATGAAACATTTATATTTTCAGTAGGGCCTACCGGGGGTATATTTAGTGCGCGTTACTGACTTTATTGTATAATATTTTCTCTATGTTATGTCAAAACTCGGTACACTAATAATACACTTACCAATAAATGTGTATACGTATTTTTCAGATGTTACCATGGATATTTTCCAAAATAGATCTGTTACACGTTCGGATAGTACCGTCGTTAGTGCAACAATTCAAGCAGTAATTAGATCTATTTTAAAAATATTGATAATATTGACTTGAAATTCAGTACACAAGTGAAGAATGCTCGTGAACTACTATTCTACGTTTCGAGACGATATTACTTTTTAAATTAAACTTTCAAAATCACCAGTGGCTTCATTATCTAATTATTAAACATTGTGTGTGTGTGTGTGTGAAGTGCGACAAAAGTTTGATGTCAATTCCCACGGTACACGGCTTGCCAACGACAAAGCAAGCGCCAATTCACTCAAATATCAGACACAAAAATATTCCCGAATTAAAAAAATATACATTTGGTCGATTTGCAACTATTCTTTAACACACTAAATGTTCTTGACCAACAAATAAAATAAATCGTCAATTATTGAATATATTTGTCCACATTTTCTAAGAATTAAATTAAATTCTTATTATATTTTCTTTTAAATTTTTTAAAGTTATTACTAGAAACATGTAGTTATAATCACTAATCATACCTGGTAATAATAATTTCATTATTTACACATATATATTATGAACAAAGGCTATGTAATGAAACAATGAAATTTAGACCTATCAGTCGTGTAAATGTTCGGGTATTCCGTAACGTGCTCAACAAAAATTGATATATATTTTTAACCGTTTGATGGATTTTTGTTTTGAAAAAATATTTGAATTCACAATAAAATTATCTATAAAATCTTTATGATTAGGCTACTTGTTGTTAGGTTATTTTTATTAAAAACTGCGATGAATTGTATATAATTCGTTTTAAATAGCCTTTACATTGACGTAAATTAATTCAAAAAGTTAAACTATAATAATTGTCCGTATATAAAAACATAAATATAGTAAATTTTATGAGGAATCCGAATCCATTTTACAAAATAATTTCCGATAATTAGTTTTCGATATATAAGCGTTTTTGTACTATCGCGTACCCAATTTTTATACTCTCCGTACGAAAATCAAAACATAGTACGCTAGTTTACTAAATTGTGTTTATTTCGAGAACCGTTGAACAGATGTTAATCATCTAAAGAAAATTGAATTCACAATTACATTGTCTATAAATTGGTATATCAGAATATAACTACAGCGATTAATAAACGTATGTAATAAACCAATAAAAATAGCAGTATTTAGAAATCGTTTACAATTTTGCTATAAACGTTCATAAATCAAAACATTATATATATATATATATATATATATATATATATATATATATATATATCATTTTCAAATTTGTGTATGATTTTTATATTGTCATATAGAACATTTCCTGAAAATTGTAACAAAATCTATAAATAAATAGACTAGGCCTATACAAGTTTTAATTTGACACTATTTTCAACCAGACCCTTAGCGGTAAATGGTTGTAAATTGTTTAATTATTATTAGTCTAGATAAGATAGTTATAGAAGTCTAGCTTTGATAGTTTATAGAAAATTTATTGTGAATTAAAAAATGTTTTGATATTTCAAATCCGTTCGGTGGTTTTCGAGATACAAATGATTTAATAAAGGCGTATCGTCGCATTTCAATAAAGTTCACAAAAAGTTTAGGTTACTTACTTCTTAAAATTTATTTCAATGTTGTTTTGAAGAAATTGGTTTTTTCGTTGTAAAGTAATTAAATTTTATTGTATCTTGATGAAATTTTCACAACATATATATTTTGTTGTCATAATTATTAAATTTTGTTAATTAGTTTAAGAGAAATAATTATGTTTTAACTCAATTGGTCAAACCTATTTTGTAATAAATACAAACAGACTAAGTAAAAGTCTGTTCATATTGTGAAATATGTTTATCTCGCTCCGTTGTTGTTAATTTATATTGCAAAATTTCTACTTTGTATTAAGCTGGATTGTACATGACTGAAAAGTAGTAAATAAAAATTTAACACGTTTTTAAAATGAACTAAAAAAATTTACTAATTTTTCCTTCAATGTTCCATACCTGTTTATATAGTTCCAGACCTACTTGTTGCCAATGATTTAATCGGACCCATTGAGGATTATGTTGTTAAATAAGTGAAATATATTAAAAGTATATATGGATATAAATAATCAACATCGAATAAATTTTATGACGGTCGTTTTTGCATTTAATATTGGTTTAGAGTGAAAAAGGAGGCGCCATTTAAAATTTCTAGGACCCAACCAGTTAGCGAAGACGGAAAAATTTAGCTCCAAGTAAAAATAAAATAAAACATTCCTTTCTTAAATTAATTTCGATTAATATGAATAAATTTATGTAACGTAGAGCCTATACCAAAGGTTTTCTGGTAATTTTGCGTTCTTAAATTCTTGTTGCGATTATAATTAATTATCACTTAAATTTTAAACAACTTCAAATGGTAATCACTAAATGCTAAGCTAACGTGGAAATATCAAAATGTGCTAATACTATAAAAACATACAAATTTACTTTTGATTTTTGTAATACAATACCGCACTATTGTATTTATTTTTTAGTAAAGTTTTGCTCCCTACTTAATGTTTGAAAGTATGTTAAAGAGTACATATAGGAATAAATGTCACATAATTATATATATATAATGCAACTATTGCGTACTATGGGGTTCTGGTTTCACTTGACATAGTCAGAAGTTTCCATCAAAAGTCAACACTTATTTCCCGTTAAAGGTTCTAAAGTAACATTAGTCATTGTAAAAACAGCGTGACAAGCTTACAGACGCATTATCCCTTCAAAGATGTTGAAGATATACATCAAACTATATACACGGGCCTGTCTATTGGTCGAACGTTGTACTACAAAATGTATATTGCTCACTAATATGGCATTAATACTAACTCCACTCAAACTTTAAAAAAATGTTACACAGAGTCTGAAAGTAAAAAACTATATGAAAATATGTATTTTTCAGGAAACACAGACCCAGAACTCTAATCCCAGAACTTCAAAAACCAAAATAATATTAATGCTCAATATTTACTAAGGAGTTGTGATACTGCGTCTATATACGTCCAAAATCTAATCCCATTGACGCAGCAGAACTGTAAAGTGTATATATGTGTATAAAATGCTGTATAATATGCTGTATAAGAACCAATAATACATTAATTAATATAAGTTTAAAAAGAAGAACCAAATTATTTTTGGAAATAAATACCACTAAAACAGTTGTATTTGATTCACGTTATACTCGTGAATAATTGAGGTGCTCGTAAATAATTTAATTACGAGGTGCGTTATGAATGAAAAATAATTAGTTTGGTTTTATTCCTCTTCATTTCGAGCACTAAAGTTAGAATAAATATGGAGACTTCACGACACGTCGGAAAATGAATCGAGGGCAGCGAAGGGGAGTGGGACTTGTTTTTTAAAGGGACATTACTTATCCGGTTGTAGTAAGCTTACATCCGTTTATAGCTCCGTGTAACTTTGGTGACAGCAGAGCATTCTACGCAAACACACTTCGAACTAACTTACACTCCAAAACACTCTACCCGTATGGTAAAGAAAACCGAAGTCTCGCTCAGATTTTGAAAATATTAACAGGAAATGCTATTTAAGTCCTTTACAATGCAAAACTGCACTTATCTAAAACCGAGGTCTTGGGTTCAGGACCTCGGTTTTCCACAAGTCCTCGCTTCTGTCGTTAATGGTTTATGCCAGGACCTCAGTTCTACCAATTTACAAACTCACACACACACACACACACACACACACACACACACACACACACACACACACACACACACACACACACACACACACACACACACACACACACACACACACACACGCGCGCGCGCACACACACACACACACACGCACACACACACACACACACACACACACACACACACACACACACACACACACACACACACACACACACACACACACTTTGCAACGGTTTAATTGAACCGCCTGCAAGGAGCAATTTTGGAAAAGAGCTAAATTCCAAAATTTCAATTAAATCAAACAATAATTGTAGAAATGACAAAAACATTTCTAAAAATAAAATAACACATGTAAAGTTAAAGGGAATATGTAAGTTAGCCAAGCCAAGGTCACGCGCCTTGACAGGAAAAATCTAGCGTTCCGGATTGAACATGAATTCGTCCATATGTTTCTAATGCAAAAAACATCAAAATCCGAAAACTTAAATTAAAATGATATAAGCGTGTAGAGCTAGGAAAACCTAATAATAAATAATAAGAGAATAAACTCGTCAAATTAATAATAAAAAAGTTATAGCCATAATAAAACGTCATAAAACATAAAAAACCCTTAAAATAAAGAAATTCCAAAATCTAATAATAACAACGCATAACCATAATATAAACTAGAAATAAATAAGACTCGAAATCAAAATTTAATAAAAGACCATAAAGTAATTAAATAATAAATAACCAACAATGCAGAAAGTACCGTAACTTGTGAAACCCAGAAGCGAGGAAGAAGAGGAAAGCAGTTTTGGAACTTTCAGCATCAGAGGAACAACTTGCAAAAAGAATATTTTCAAAATTTCCAAAATTGGAAAAACTAAATTTTGAAAACTTACGAAATTTTCAAATCTCCGTAAAAGAAAAAATATACGTCGTATCGCTACAAATGAAGATGGAAAATCATCAGGGAAAGAAGGGCTTCAAAATGAAATCACCCAGAAGAAGATCGAGCGAAGCGAACGGGATATATGAAGAAAAGAAGAATTCGCAAGTAAAAAATTATAAATTTCAGGAATCAACTTGTCTTGAACGTCGTGCGCATAGTAGGCAGTAGACGCATGGAAAGGGAAAGTTACCAACTTCAACACAAATCCACCATAAGAAATTAAACTAATTATAACAAATAATAATAGGAATAGATAATTTAAAATAAGAAAAATAGACAAACAATAGAAGAATAAGCCAAGGAAAGTTCATCGTAGTGCAAATAAATAAATAAAATTAATTAAATTGTGAAATAAAACAGTAACAATAATCAGTGAAGGTTGGCCACACTGAAAGGCCTAAAATTCGACGAGTTAACTTTCTTCAAGTTAATTCGACAGTCTCGTTTAGTACCAGCTCCAGGGAAGTCTTCTAATAGCAGCTCCAGGAAAGATCACCAACTTTACTCAAGTCTGAACAGGAAATCGTCGGGAAAATATTGTCAACGCTCTGTACTTCGCCAGGTTAATAACGGTGCCTACAGAAAGGATCGGCCTTGCAGGAGACAACGTGACATCCTACAACAGCTTAGTAGAAGAGATCTTCACTACGGACTCCGGCAAACATTCTTCTAGAATTTGTCGTCATCAACAGATTCTTCGAGAACTGGACTTCGAGATATTCTAGACAACTCTCAGAAAACATCTCCAAGATCCTCAAACACTCTCAGAATCAGGACGAGCGGACTTGTGCACTCCACAAAACAAGGTACTGCATAAATCAAGCTTTTTTAATAAATAAAATATTTTTTAATAAACTTGAATTACGTCCAAAATTATTAAACTCAATAAAGTTAAATAATAACATTTTAAAGACAAAGTAAAGTCAAAATAAAGCCAATTTTAAATTCATTCAAATAAAGAGATATAAAATACAATAGAATTCGAGTCCAATAATAAAGCAAAAGTAACAGATTGGAAAGGAATAAATAATAGGATTCATATTTATGTGTATTAGAATAAGAATATCAGTTGTTAGTTTTAGTTATTGTTAAAATTGTTAAATATAGTAGATTTTCAGTTTATTAAAAGAGAAAGCATTTAATATAAATTGTCAGAAAAGGCGACATTAATTGTTGTAAAAGATTCGAAAGAAATCCATTGTTTCTCAAAATTAAAATTAAATTGTAGACTCTTAAATAAATTTGTTAAATTTCATTGTTGAATATTTTAATTAAATCTAACCCATTCAAAGAAACTCATTACATTAGAAAGAAGAAAAAGTAAGTGCTCACCAAGTATAAAGTCAAAAATTCAAAAAAGAGCAAATTTTGGTGTTAATGAATTAAAGAGCTCCAAAGGGCACACCCTTTGAAAAAGAGTCTGGAGTTTTAAGAAAGGTAAGCTAGTATAAGAAGTGAATATATTAATATAGTAAAATTTCCTGTGTTAGCATAAGTTGATTAAAATAAATTATTCTTGTGTGACATAAGAATCAAGAGCCTTATCAAAACTATTAAACTGCGAAAGAATCACTCTCTAATTAGAAAGTAGATCGCGACGGGGTTGTAGTTGGGGTAAGGTCTTGCAGCGAGCAGTGTTCCCCGAGAGTGTCTGTCTGTCGCAAGGGGGGGGGGGGGGGTGCGTTGCAAGTGGCGTCCAACAGCGTAGGCTCGAAAGTAACCAAACAAAAAATTGTTAAAATTACTTTAGGGTTGAAAACGAACAGCTTAAATTCATTAAAATCAAAATTAAAACTTAAAACTTAAAACTTAAATAAATAAACAGTAGTAAACCTAATAAATAAATCTAAATAAAAAAATGGCAGCTCCGAAAGAAACAGAAACGGAAATGCAGAAGTTCATGAGATATTTCCAGGCGAAAGAAAAAGAACGCGAAGCTAGGGAAGAGGCAGATAAAAAAGAACGCGAGGAGAGAGAAAAAGCACGCGAATCGGAGAGGAAAAAAGAGAAAAAAGAACGCGAAGCTAGGGAATTAGAAAGGGAGACTAGGGAAAACGAAGAGAAAAGGGAACGCGA
This sequence comes from Aphrophora alni, assembly GCA_963513935.1. Classification (NCBI taxonomy): domain Eukaryota; kingdom Metazoa; phylum Arthropoda; class Insecta; order Hemiptera; family Aphrophoridae; genus Aphrophora; species Aphrophora alni. Next base: position 100,784,241 of record OY740767.1, read on the forward strand.
AGCGAAAGAAAGAGAACGCGAAGCTAGGGAGTTAGAAAAAAGAGAACGCGAAGAAAGTGAACGAGCGAGTAGGGAAGAAATCATACAAGCTGTAGGCGGTTTAGGAGAAGACGTAAAGAAAAATTTTGAAGCAATTCAAAATAGAGTCGGAAATTGCGAAGACGAAATAGTCGTTTTGAAAGGGGAAATTCAGGAAATAGGGGAAACAATTAAAGGACAGGATGACAAAATTAAACAAAATAAAGTTAATTGCGAAACGTTAAGCAAAAATATAAAATCGTTAGAAACCAAAATGAGACAGACAAGTACAGGGCAAAGTTTAGTAGGGGCTGGGAGAAGCGTAGTGTACGTACAACCCGGTGCAGCAGGAAATAAAACTGTCGAATTTTGGGGAAGTTCTAAAGAAAGTCCAATGAAATTTCTAGCCGAAATAGAAGAGATTTTCATGGAAATCGATCCACAATTAGACGAAGGGGAGAAATTAAAAATCGTGGAACGACACATAAAAGGGCCGGTAATAGAATGGTGGAACGTAATAAAAGATAATAAAGATAGATACGGACAATTTAGGGTTAAATTTATAAAAAATTATTGGGGATATCAAGCCCAGCAACATATCCGAAATTTAATTGAAAACGGACAATATCGTGATACAGGATATATGTCAAGAGTTAATTATTTTTGCAAAATGGTGGCTAAAGGACAATATCTTGATCCACCAATCCCAGAAAAATTTATGATTAATAGAATCATGCGACATTTTGAACAAAAGGTACAATTTGCGAGTATAGGAAGTCATAGCGAAACCGTTGAAAGCGCGATAGAATTTCTTAGAACGTTTGAAACGATGGAAGGCGAACCACGTAGGGAAAATCGAGAAGAAAGACCAGCGTATAAGGGGAACCTTGATAGGAAAATGGCAGGAGCCATGGACTCTCAAACCTATCCTAGAACACCTAACCTTAGATCCTATGGGAATAGACCGCAAACAAACCAAAACCAAAGTAACCAAAAACCCAATCCTACACTACCTAACAACCCGAGACCCAGTCCAAAAAACTAGGTTATAAGGTCCCGGAAAAAAGCAAAAGAAAACGGTTACAGGCAAAGACAGGATTCGGGGCCGCAGATCAAAATGTAAAAAAATAAAATCAAAACAGAGAAACCTTTAGAAAACTTTTCAAAAATTAAAAATCCAACATTAAAATCAGTAGGGAAATTACAAAACATTTCATGCGATATTAGGGAAGAGTTAATGACAGAAGGCGAAAATATCAACATTCAAACAAAATTATTAGAAAAATGTCCGGAAATAAACGTCAAAATTCATCAAACAAATATAAAAGTTTTAGTAGACACGGGAGCGCAGTGGTCGTGTATACAAGCTGAGTATTTGGAGGAGTTAAAAAGACGGGGAAACAAATTTTTAGAATTACCAGTTTATAACGTCGAAGTAATAACAGCCATTAAACAGAAAAAACAAAGAGTTTCAAAACAAGTATCAATACCCGTGCAATTTAACGACAGAGTAGTAGATATAAATTTTCTGGTAGTACCAAAGTTAACTAGTTTAGGTATATTAGGATGTAATAGCCTATTCGATTTAAACGCGAAAATTAATATGGAGGAAAAATACGTAATAATAAATGTAGAAGGGGAAAACAGAAAAATAAATTTCATCGAAGAAGCTAAAAAAGTAACTTCAAAAACCAATCTATTAAATAGATTGGACATAGAACAACCGTCAGCTAAAATCTGTGTACGGAAATTGCGAAATCAAATTAGCAATATAGGAGGTCCAAATACTATAATGCGAGCGAATGGGGCGTTATATGTTACTACATTACCCAGTGTAGAAGTAAAAAACGAGGGTACCGAACGTGACCAAGCCGAACGTGACAAAAGGGGAGAAAATACCAGAATTGACCAAACAGGACGTGTAAACAACAAACGTGACGGGAGGAAAGAAAAAACCGAAGCCGACAACATCGAACGAGACAATACAGGAAGGAACAGGAGAAGTGAAAACTTAGAGAGGGGAAGGGAGTTTGAACTCAAAGGAAAACAGGAGATAAACCTTAGAAACCAAAACACGGTCGAAAGGAAGATGCCAATTCAAGGAAGGAACTTTAAAATCCAAAAAGAGATTAAAAGTGGAGCAACCTATCCAAGAAGAAGCAGGAAGAAGAGCGAAGCGAGCGAGAAAAGGGAAGAACTATATCCAAAAAAGCTTCAGAGTCGTGAGTTATTCGTACAAGGGCTAAGCAAAGTCGTCGTAAATAAAGAAGTAAGTCTTAAGCACCAAATACAAAATGGAGACCACGCAAAAATGAAGGGATCACTGGTAAACATACCTAAGTTCGAATTGAGCTTAATTCCAAAAGGGGAGTCCAGTAGTCAATCAAACCCAAACCTGAATAAGTTAGGAGCGAACGAAACAAAAAAGTTCAAAAATCGAGAGGTAACCAAAAAGGTTAAATTCAAAACAAAAGTAAAGCATAGTCAAAAAAGGAAGGGGAAAAATAAAGTTAAGTTAAAAAGGAAGGGAAACGTATTCGTAAAACTAAAAATAAAAAATAAACCAACGGTAAAGTTAAAAAACTAGAAATAAAGGTTAGAATAGTAAAATAACAGTAAACATAAAGTAGAATAGGTAAATTCGTAAATTCATAATCATAAACATCGTCCAAAATAATATGTAATAAATCCAAAAAGAATAAAGTTCAGAATAAATCATAACGGTAGATAAAAACCAGCTGTTTCGATAAAAGCGAGGGGGAGAATTGGGACAAGTTGCGTAGGTCAGTTAATAAATAAACAAGCATCCGGAAGACATGAAAATTGTACAGTAATTAAGGTAGAGAGGGGTTCTTTCGTTATAGCGATAACGGAAATAAGAAATGTCAACATTCAAAGGAATTTCAATCTGTTACTTGGCGTAATCTAACCTAGCGCGAAATTAATTAAAAGTAAGGATGGCTTGATTTATGTAACTTACCTTAGTGCAAAAGTGATTAAATTTGTGTCAAAATTTATAATTTTAAAAAAGTTAGGATAAAGTGTAAATGTGTATAACTATGTATAATCATGCTAAATAGACTGTTTCAGATGAAAGAGAGACGAAATGAACTATCGAACATGAAAAATATATATGTATTTGTATAAAATAAGGATTGTTTTCATATGAATATGTCATGTTTATTACCATGTTTTTGAAAATTATATATGTCACCAATTAATCATTTATGTTAGAAATAGGATTGTTTTATAGATAGTAAGTTTTCATGTTATATAGATAATTATGTTTTTTAAATAGAAAGGAAGTAAATATGTAAAGAGAATAGAAAAATTTGAGGAACATAAAATTTTAAAATCTAAAAAAGGGATTTTAATGTCAAAATTTTAAGTTTTTGAGAGGGGAATTTGCAACGGTTTAATTGAACCGCCTGCAAGGAGCAATTTTGGAAAAGAGCTAAATTCCAAAATTTCAATTAAATCAAACAATAATTGTAGAAATGACAAAAACATTTCTAAAAATAAAATAACACATGTAAAGTTAAAGGGAATATGTAAGTTAGCCAAGCCAAGGTCACGCGCCTTGACAGGAAAAATCTAGCGTTCCGGATTGAACATGAATTCGTCCATATGTTTCTAATGCAAAAAACATCAAAATCCGAAAACTTAAATTAAAATGATATAAGCGTGTAGAGCTAGGAAAACCTAATAATAAATAATAAGAGAATAAACTCGTCAAATTAATAATAAAAAAGTTATAGCCATAATAAAACGTCATAAAACATAAAAAACCCTTAAAATAAAGAAATTCCAAAATCTAATAATAACAACGCATAACCATAATATAAACTAGAAATAAATAAGACTCGAAATCAAAATTTAATAAAAGACCATAAAGTAATTAAATAATAAATAACCAACAATGCAGAAAGTACCGTAACTTGTGAAACCCAGAAGCGAGGAAGAAGAGGAAAGCAGTTTTGGAACTTTCAGCATCAGAGGAACAACTTGCAAAAAGAATATTTTCAAAATTTCCAAAATTGGAAAAACTAAATTTTGAAAACTTACGAAATTTTCAAATCTCCGTAAAAGAAAAAATATACGTCGTATCGCTACAAATGAAGATGGAAAATCATCAGGGAAAGAAGGGCTTCAAAATGAAATCACCCAGAAGAAGATCGAGCGAAGCGAACGGGATATATGAAGAAAAGAAGAATTCGCAAGTAAAAAATTATAAATTTCAGGAATCAACTTGTCTTGAACGTCGTGCGCATAGTAGGCAGTAGACGCATGGAAAGGGAAAGTTACCAACTTCAACACAAATCCACCATAAGAAATTAAACTAATTATAACAAATAATAATAGGAATAGATAATTTAAAATAAGAAAAATAGACAAACAATAGAAGAATAAGCCAAGGAAAGTTCATCGTAGTGCAAATAAATAAATAAAATTAATTAAATTGTGAAATAAAACAGTAACAATAATCAGTGAAGGTTGGCCACACTGAAAGGCCTAAAATTCGACGAGTTAACTTTCTTCAAGTTAATTCGACAGTCTCGTTTAGTACCAGCTCCAGGGAAGTCTTCTAATAGCAGCTCCAGGAAAGATCACCAACTTTACTCAAGTCTGAACAGGAAATCGTCGGGAAAATATTGTCAACGCTCTGTACTTCGCCAGGTTAATAACGGTGCCTACAGAAAGGATCGGCCTTGCAGGAGACAACGTGACATCCTACAACAGCTTAGTAGAAGAGATCTTCACTACGGACTCCGGCAAACATTCTTCTAGAATTTGTCGTCATCAACAGATTCTTCGAGAACTGGACTTCGAGATATTCTAGACAACTCTCAGAAAACATCTCCAAGATCCTCAAACACTCTCAGAATCAGGACGAGCGGACTTGTGCACTCCACAAAACAAGGTACTGCATAAATCAAGCTTTTTTAATAAATAAAATATTTTTTAATAAACTTGAATTACGTCCAAAATTATTAAACTCAATAAAGTTAAATAATAACATTTTAAAGACAAAGTAAAGTCAAAATAAAGCCAATTTTAAATTCATTCAAATAAAGAGATATAAAATACAATAGAATTCGAGTCCAATAATAAAGCAAAAGTAACAGATTGGAAAGGAATAAATAATAGGATTCATATTTATGTGTATTAGAATAAGAATATCAGTTGTTAGTTTTAGTTATTGTTAAAATTGTTAAATATAGTAGATTTTCAGTTTATTAAAAGAGAAAGCATTTAATATAAATTGTCAGAAAAGGCGACATTAATTGTTGTAAAAGATTCGAAAGAAATCCATTGTTTCTCAAAATTAAAATTAAATTGTAGACTCTTAAATAAATTTGTTAAATTTCATTGTTGAATATTTTAATTAAATCTAACCCATTCAAAGAAACTCATTACATTAGAAAGAAGAAAAAGTAAGTGCTCACCAAGTATAAAGTCAAAAATTCAAAAAAGAGCAAATTTTGGTGTTAATGAATTAAAGAGCTCCAAAGGGCACACCCTTTGAAAAAGAGTCTGGAGTTTTAAGAAAGGTAAGCTAGTATAAGAAGTGAATATATTAATATAGTAAAATTTCCTGTGTTAGCATAAGTTGATTAAAATAAATTATTCTTGTGTGACATAAGAATCAAGAGCCTTATCAAAACTATTAAACTGCGAAAGAATCACTCTCTAATTAGAAAGTAGATCGCGACGGGGTTGTAGTTGGGGTAAGGTCTTGCAGCGAGCAGTGTTCCCCGAGAGTGTCTGTCTGTCGCAAGGGGGGGGGGGTGCGTTGCAACACACACACACACACACACACACACACACATACACACACACACACGCGCGCACACACACACACACACACACACACACACACACACACACACACACACACACACACACACACACACACACGCACGCACACTGAAAATAATAATTTTAAAAACAAATATCATGTTATAAATATTGTTTAAAGTTTGTTAAATATAGTTGTTGTTAAAATTATAGTTGCAGTGTCTCATAAAAATATTGCCTTTCTTATGAAAAATAGTTATCCAAGTCTGGATATATTTCTGAAGTTAGTCAACAACTAGCCTACTTATTTAAAACACATCCACTTGCTAATTTCCCCCCAAAAAATGTATTTTCCTTTAAATTATGCCCTATATTTATTATTATATTAATATATTTTCTGTTACGTCTCACTAATACATTGTTACTTATGTCAGGATTTGTTACACTTTCAGGTTTCTTGGGCCCAACATCAGATAAATATATTTGAATGGATCGAAAGTTGTTTGTTCAATATGTGGTCAGTTCTTGTTTAAAGGCTTTGTAAATATCGAACTATTCCAAATGTTCATCTAATAAAATTGATTGTTAAACAAGGGATTGGAGTATAATTTTCCACGTCATAACCGACAAAACAACAGAAATGAATGCAGAACCATCAATGAAAACATTACACACAACAGACAAAATGCATCTTTTAGAAACACTTTATATAAATTCAATCTACACCTTTTCATAAACAATTAATCATATTATTTAGTTTTCCCTTTATAATGTGTACTACAAACATACACGATTAATTTCACGTATTCTTGTTTCCTTTTTCGAGTTTTTGATTTATTAAATTTATACTTTGATAAATTTAAAATTCTTTTAATTAATGTTTTTTATGAAGTTGTCTGAGTCTGGAGGAATTAGCTTCTTATATGTTTAGATTTTAAGATTTATTTAATCCAGTTGTTTAAAATGGTAACGCGAGTAATTTAGTTGGGATAAATCAAGGTTTGTGTTCCAACATTATTGATGATTATATGCTATAAACTTAAATTTGACTTTTTTTTTTAAATTTGCACACCACACTGCGCGAGACCGATTTTATGACATTGGATATTTTTAATCTTGACTTCTTCGGAAATGACTGTCTGGGTGTGGTCTTATTTCATTATACAATATTATATTGTTAAAGCTTAATGATATTTCCACTAGCTTACAGATGTTACAAATAATATGTATGCCGTTAGAAAGTTTACATTGATTAAAATGTTATATTATTTATCACATGGATCTTTTTTATGTTTCTTAAAATTAGATTGGATAATATTAAAAATTTACCGTAATAAAATCATTACTTGTAGATAATTAAATTATTCTACTTACATACACAACTGTTTTGAAAGGTGATATAGGTGAGTAGTTAGGTTTTCATCATGCACTCCTATAAAGTTAATTGATCTAATTGATAATTTTTAGGGTGTAGAAATTACCATTAATAAATTGTTGTTTAACTATTGTGATGTTTCTGACAGTTCAGTCTGGAAGTTGAACTGATATGGAAAGAGTGAATGTCGACGCAATAAAAATAGTTATTAGACTTAATTATTGTAGTGTGAAATATCAAATAAACTGAATGTTTGCTACAAGGTCATTAAAATTAAGTTGTTATTGTTTTAATTGGAGAGAGTAGGTTATAGCAAATTCATCACAGTTCGTTATCTTTAAATATAAATTTCGCGTATTTTGTAATAATATAGAAAGAAACTAGTATATATTTAGAAGAAAATAATTTATGGATAGAAGTCGCCTTTTCATCTGGTTTATTACTCTCAGGGGTTCCATTATACAGTAGTGAGTACTGGTTTAGCAATCCTTAGATGGATCAACTATTTTAATCACGAAATATTGGAATAGATCCGTCTCTTCATATTTTCTATCGTGTATTTCGTGTCCAAATTGTTGTTCTTTTCCTACCCTGACGCAATTATAGTAATCAATAGCTAGGGTGTCTTTATTTTACATTCTTCTTTTCCTTTTGTTATAAGAAAAAACGACCGAGAATATTGTGCTTCTTTAAACAAGAAGAAAACATTAAGGTTCTTCTTATACGCAGCGTCAAAAACAATTAATATAAATCTAATAACTTTCGTAAAATTTTGGTGATATTATATAATAAATTAAAGCGTTAGTATTATTACAAATATTAGGCAGTAATATTATATGAGAATCTTGTAAATTTATAAATACATTGTTACAGTAACGTAAACAATATATATTATTTTGAGATATATAGTTAATATTGAGATCTATTTCTAGGTATATGGCAATTGTCCGACCATTACAGCATCGTATGTCAAAGAGTACTGCAAGGGTAGCCTTGCTTATCATTTGGTGTGCAAGTGTAATATTAGCTTTGCCATGTCTTCTTTACTCCACCACTATGACCAAAAGGTAACCAAATATAATATATTTGTTGTAGTAGAATTTTTATTATAAGAAGAAAACCAATTTAAAGTGAAATATAAATCAAAAATAGGAAATACAAAATTATGTTAAAATGTGCAATATATTTAATTCTATAGGCCCTAATATATTGATAATACATCATGTTTTATCAATTATTTTATTTTATTGTCACGATCATGGCTATTACATATTTATTTTAAGAAACATTCAATTATTAATAATATTTTAATAAAAAATAATAATAATAATAAAATTATGTTTGTGGTTGAAGTGCAAATTAATGTTAAGCTGTTAAAAGGCTATATTTTTGTTTTGTTTAAATATATAGCAATACTAATTAACAAAACCATAATAACAACAGTTGGCACCATAACATAAACTCCTTACATTATATTATACTGTGATAGATTTTCAGTCTCTTAAAGTGAATTTTCTGATTAATGTTTTATACAGGGGGGGGGGGGGGGTTCTCACTTGGATTATATAGTAAAATTTATTATATGCAACTTTTTGAATTTTAGGTCTCTATACTTCAACATCCATAGTACAATTTAAAAATACAGCTTTAATATAATTTAAATTTAAATTCAACATTTTCAACTACCAATACCGATATTAGACATTTTCCAAATAAACAAAAATAAACCTTGACCGCCGTCATTACACTCCTATAAAATTAGATTTCATAAAATGTGTTTTGCTTAGTACGTGTGGCAAAAGTGAAGCAACTTCATGCTTTATTTAAATACATACACATTTTTTAAAACATTCCCTACACATCGAAATAGAACCCATGGTTATTGTTGACTTTTTGAATTTTGAGATTTAATGATTTTTGTATGCATATAATTGTTTCGTTTGATTGGTATTCGGTGTTCTAGAGGTCTCAAAACTTGAAAACTAGTCCTGAGTATAACTTTTATTATAGTTTTCATTCAAAATATTCTCTGCGAAATAAAGTAATTGTAGTAATATGATATTAGTAATAGGAAATATGCAGGACAATAAATTAATAGAAAGGTGACTTTGACATTGTCAGATGATTAGAGGAACGTCTCTTTTATATTATTTTAGATTTTATAAAACAGTAATTTATAAATGTTTTTAGTACGGTTCAAGAAAAGCACAATATTAAATTAAATATATATATATATATATATATATATATATATATAAGTTGGAAGGTGATGAAATATATAGAGATCATATTCCTTAACACACATAATAAAGTCGTCCAGTAAACAGTTACATTGTTTAATTTATTTACAGATATAAGAATGGCCAATCACGGACTGTGTGTTATATGCTTTGGCCAGACGGACAATATCCAACGTCTATGAGAGAACATGTGTAAGTATATATTCAGAATTTTAAAATGCATAAAATATTATCCTTGCTTTGGAATTTGTGGTCATGTACCTCATCAAATATAAGCTTAAATTATATAAATTTCATGTAGGTGTATGCACATGAAGAACAAATATGCGATGCGAGGAAGGGAGAAAATGTATGTCATGCAAATGTCACACAGTGTAAATACAACGGAAAGCCTCTGGTTATACAATTACATACATTTTGTAACATGCTGTACGACATAGGCCGTTCACTATGCTAATAATAATTTCCTTGAGAAATCTCATTGCGTCACATCGTAAATTTTTTAAATCATTTTTCAAACATTTCATTATAAATTATGTTCCATTAATTATGTTTATCCTCCTCACGTCTCAGATTTCTAACATCGTGTCATCGTTATATTTTACAGATAATTACACTAGATAATTAAATACATCTCATTTATCAAATGTCTTAACTTCATTAAACTTCAGAATCTTTACACATTGTTCTTAACTTGCTCAAACGTTTACGTTAATAGCAACCAGTAATCCATAAAATTTAACTTTATAAAATTTATTACACATTCCTCTTACGTTTTTACACTTTTACTTTCATCAGAACTCATCTTCCACCTTAACTTCTTTTACACCTCAAAATCGTACACATTCTTTTTGAACATTTTACACCTCAAGGTTCATCACAACTCATTTTACTTACAATTTAAAGACATTATAACTCAGATTTCTTTTCATCTTTTTGTCTTACACCTTCTTCTTTAAAAAAAATACTTCATTACTGATATCTTCCTTATAATGTAAATTTTTCAACTCTTAGAAACCTTACATTTTAATGTCATTACACTTTATAATCTTTATGCCATAAATGTTTCACAGTGCACCTTCCTAATTCCTTACTGTCACTACACGACATTAACCTAAGCCATGTGTACATCGTTTTACACCTTCCTCACAAGTTATGTTCTTATAACTAACGTCAATAGGTTATTTAAGGTCCACAATGTTTAAATTGTATCTTCTAACTCTATATTGGATATAGTTAATCTCCAGTATTTACAAAATAAGAGTACATTTATCTTACTTTCTTGTGTATTATCTCCATTAAATCTTAACTGACACCCACTTATCAAGAATTATAGTCGAGATATTTTCAACCATTTGCGCTACATCTTAAATTTACATTCTAAATACATCTCCTTTCTTAAACATAGCATTCTATACATATACCTTCCTTATATATCATCTTCATTTTATCGTCCTCTTTCATCACTTTTTTTTATTTTTTCTAACACATCCGAACAAGGGATTGTGGGTCATCAATACCTACGTCACCTTAACAGTCGTCTTTACACCTAACATTCCTTATCAATATTATGCAGTCCATCCTACCTTACATTATTAACACCTTACCTATTTTACAGGCTAATTTCGTTAATTCACTTTTATAATACTGTAGCTTTTTTACATTGGACATTCATTACTACTAGTACTTCATCTTACCTTCTTTATAACTTACCTTTAAATTGAAATAACCCTACCATTTTTTCAACTATTTTTCTTTATACATTATCACGGTGTTATAATTCTTTTGATACGTTGAGGGTTTATAATGAATAACCTTACATCCTCGTTTTTATTAACATATATCATTTTTACATCACATTTGTAGTTATTTATATTATATCTTCTTTCAACCTTACCTTTTTACAAAATAACTTTCTTTTCATATAACCTTCTATAAATTAAACTTCCATTCCGCTTATCTTCTTTTCGTATTAATTTCTATAAATTTTTCATCTTAATTACACTTTACCTTCCATAGACATTAGTTTTTTCCCATTTCGCTCTCATTACATCTTAAATTCTCAACATAAAATATTTTTTGCTCATTACCTCCTGTATACTGCAACTTCCTTAGATCTCACTTTCTGAACAAAATATTCACCTTACAATTTATTACCATATTTATCGGATTCTTTTTAGTTCTTTAGGTCTCAACAAATCTAATACTTATTTTCTTTTCATCTCACCTTCCTTATCTTCATTATATCTCACCTCCCATAACTGCTAATTTCTTCACAACTTACTTTATTTGCATTGCAACTTCTTGCCATCTAAAGTGTTTGTACTACACAAGTCTTCCACATTCCTTACACTTTACGTCTCTTAAATGGCAGTCATTACCATTTTTATGTACGTACCAATTACAATCTTTAACGTACAATATTTTCTAGAACTCACATTCCTTACACCTAATTATTCTCATTTTACTTTCATTATATTGTAACTTTTTCATGCTTCGACTTCTTCCACTTCAGAATCCATATACAGTACAGCACATTTCTTATTTTTACGTTGCTTACCTCTCATTCATATCCATTTAATCCTTCACATTCATCTCCTATTCCCTCCACCTTCTTTACATCACACATCCGTTACATCTTATCTCTTTTACAATTCTTCTTTATTACACATTACACTCCTATATCAATATCAGTTCCTTATTAAATTTCAAATTATCTCAAATGCTGGAGAAACGTTACTTCCTTATTCAGAACAAAGCCTTAAAATAGCCTCTAGTTTAAATGTACAGTAATATATATTTCATAAATAGAGTCATAACCCATTTCTTCTCACTAAATTATACGTTTGACACACATATCAAGTACTTACTTCATATACCGCACTCTCAGAAGGATTAAGAAATATATCACGCTATACTTTAGATAAACAATTTGTCATATAATAAAAATTTATTAGTTCCAATAATTGTGCAGGATTAAAAATCTTCCAACTGTTACTCAGAATAAATCAAAACATCATATCTAATTCTTTATATGGTTTATTAAATCACACATAATTTATTTCGAAGTTGGGGAAGTAAATTATACTTATAATAAAATAGAATAAGTTTATCATAAATTTATATTTGAGATAATTTATTACACATAAATTCTGCAAAAAATTTGCTTTGACTTGATATTTAATGGCATCTCTTATTCTACGATAAAACATTATACTACAGTATCTATATAGATCATAAAATCTTTTCTCTAGTATTAAATGACATTCACTTTTTTCATTACCACTTATTCTGATTATAATAAAGCCAATTAAACAAAAGGAGAGAAATTCAAGAATTACCAACACAAGATAACTATATTTTATTTTAGAAGAAATGAGGATTCGAAGTGAAAAAAGCAAATAAAATTATTGAGGGTATCAAAGATCACTGAATTATAAAATTTCTTTAAATAAAAAACTGAAAAATTATGTTAGTTAAGACACAAAATTAATATAACTCCAATTAGGTGAACTATTATTTCCCAACTATAATATAGGTCTGAGACTTGGTAGTAAAAACGTAAAGAACTACGCGATTACATGCAGTAGATATGAGATTTCTAAACTCAGATGTACAATATTCCAATGGTTGCGTAATAAGGACATAAGAGATTAACTTGATATTTGTCAACGTAAGTCCTTATTTGTTTTATAAAGAGCAGTGACAATAATATGTAGATGGATTGCAGGAAACAAAGGTAACTAAAGCCGTATCAGGATACCTAAAAGAGGAAAATGAAAGTGCGAAGTTCATGCAAATGCCAGTGAAGAATGGTGTAACGTCTAATCTCTGTTTAATGATGATAAATTTAAAAAACACAGTCTTTTTTATTTATTTATTAGAGTTTTCTCAATGTATTTCTTATAGAAAAACGTAGGTGCTGAAAGATCCTCTAATATCATCATTTGTTAACGATGCTTCATGTTTAAAGTATTAAAATAATGTATGATAAATCATCTTTCATCTTGCACGAAGTAGTTTATCGAATTAAGAGGTTAGTGACACAGTATGGTTATCGTCATTAACAGTTTGGGCTGTAAAGATTATAATTAAATTATCTAAGGACCAATATCTATCAGTTTGAATGTTTATACTTTGAAAAGCGGAAAATTACCATTTTAATATCACTTTACTTATTACCATAAATATGGAACTTTAATAAAAGCATCAATAATACATTATGAAAATAAATAAAGTACAGAATTATGGATTTTCACAGTTAAGCTTCCTTTTATAGATCGAATGTAACCTTCCTTAGTTATTCACTATATATCTCACTTTTATTTCGTCTCCATAATATCCTAATAATACTGTCTCTATATAACTGAATATTTCACTTCCAAACAGAATTTACTTCTCCTGTCTCAAACAGATTTACTTACGTAATTCCACTTTCTCCATTTAAAACGAACAATTCCTTTGATTTCACTAACGAAATTTAGTGAACTATAAATCCTCTTTATAGAAGCTTCACAGGGAATATTGCCTACAACCTTGATGATTATATTCCTAATGTAATTAGAATATGTGTATAGTTACCAGGATTGTATTATCAATAATGATTTAATTGGGTATTTTAATTGGTCTGTCTGGAATTTAAATTCCTAATATTACAAGCATTCAACTCACTCAAATACACAATTATAATTTACGTATATATATATAGATGTTCTTGATTTTTGTAACACGTTGATAAACGTATATTGGCTTATTAAATTAATTATTAAATACAAAAATAGTAATTTTACATACATGAGTGTAAATTGAGAGAATTTTTTTTTTTTTTTTTGTAGTACAGTACTAAATTATTGGATTATTTTAAGGGATTTACATATATTATGAATGTGAAATATGGAACTTCAATAAATTTGGTTGTGAGTCATATCATCATATAACAAGTCCTATCATGCAGGTGCAATTATTATTTACGTGTCGGAAATTATGACCTGAAGTTTTTGCGTGCTAAGGATGACCTTGGCGAAGGACTAGCCTGGTTACAATCGCCACACTGTTTCAGAATTTACAAGCTAACCACTCACATATGTTTAATATTACAGATGGGTACATAATGGTAATTATTTGATGATGAAAAATAAGTACTCTTGATATTAAATTCGGAAAAAAGTTTCAAGACACTAGTCTGATGGCAATTACATTTTGTAAATATAATAACTCAAAATTCACAGTCTTGCATCTTATAAATATTCCGTCTTTATATAACAAATAAGGACTTACGTTGACAAATATCAAGTTAATCTCTTATGTCCTTATTACGCAACCTTTGGAATATTGTACATCTGATTTTAGAAATCTCATATCTACTGCATGAAATTGCTTAGTTCTTTACGGTTTTACTACCATTTCTCAGACCTATAATAAAGGTAAGAAATAATAATTCACCTAATTGGAGTTATATTAAGTTGTCTTACCTAACGTCATTAAGGAAATACCAGACACTGTACTGTTTAGAGGCTTGGAGATGAGCCCTCCAACTATGTAAAAACCGCCTACTTCGTAGCAGTAAAGAAATATAATGGTACAAAAAAAATTTGAAAATTTTTGGAATAAACAAAACCCGATAAAAAATAAATAAAACTTCCTCGCTCACTACTTTTGTTTTCAATCTATACATTTAAAATAAAACGTTATGAATTTCATAGGTTAGAAAAAATATAATATATATTATAAAATTTTTAACTATCACTTAATTTGTTTACGTGCATCAATGAATTTATAATAAAATTAAACAAGTGTCGTACTATTTACACTAGTAATAAAAGTAGTAGTAATCAAAATTGGTCTAGACGTTTTTGTGTAATATGTGTTTATATGAAAATAAAAAATATTGAGACTAATAAGTTTATATATAATTTAAAAGTTTCATCAGCAATAGTTGTTCAGTATATGAGAAAGCTGAGCCTTGTTTAGCACAGAGAAAAAAAATTTAAAGAATTTAAATTTTTATGGTTCCAAAAGCAAGATTTTAAAATAAACAACTCTAGAATTTAGAGTAAACCACGCTCTGTTACCAGAAACATATTACCAGGCTACTTAAATTATCAAAAGTGGAACCAACTGGTAACAATGTTTAAATAAAAAAAAGACAAAGACAAATTATATAATAAAAAAGGCCAAAATTGATTGAATTTAATTTTTTTTGTTTTACGGATCAGATTTCATTATTCACAATAATGTTTCCTTTTTGGAAATAAAAAAAAACTACAAAGTTTAGTTGAGAAGAAATTTACATAAAAAAGGAGTTTACGTTTTCCGACACATATACATAGACATATACAAAAAAACTAAGAGTGACAATTGTTCTAACAAGTTTGGAATTATCCAAAACTTAATCTAACATACATATAAATACATAAATATTCATACATAAGCACATATCACATGAATGAATGGATGTGATACCATTCTCATTCTAAAACTAAAAATTCATATTATATATATATATATATATATATATATATATATATATATATATATATATTAATTTTGATTTATATTAAAAAAAAATTAGAATTTCGAAATATCGAAATTTATGAAATATTAAAATTTTTAATATTGAAAATTTTTAAGAGGTGAAATTTTTAAAGATTGAAAATTTTTTAAAGATTGAAATTTTCTTTTTTAAAGATTGAAATTTATAAAGATTGAAATTTTTTTTTGATTGAGATTTTTTTTGATTGACGTCAATGTTTTTTTTTTATTGTTTTATAAATTTTGAAAAGTAACCCCTTTGGGGTCGTAAAGCCGAAAGATTGCATGCATCACCACCAAAAATTAATTAGCTTATAAATAATTACACATTAATACATATAAACAGTAAAGGACATAATTATTAAAGGAATTTCAGTTCCAAATATATGTAAGAACAGGTTAACAATTTGAGTTAGAATTTTTGTCGAATGTCATTTTATAGTGCACTTATCAATGTTAGAAAGTTTTTGATTAAACATGTCTTAAACAGTTAGGTAGAGTCCTTGAGAAGGTATGCAGTTTTGCTGTAGAACGTGCAAAATCCGGAAACTTGGACAAGCTCCAACAACTTGGACCAGCTTTTTTGCTGTAGCAAAAGACACGTTGACTAGAGATTATACAAACTTAGACATGTTATTGAACAAGTTTCTTTTATTAAAATGTCTTGTTATTTCATCAAAATTAGAGAAAATTAACGGAATTACAGAAATCTAGAAAGTTTATAATTAAATCCTTCTTAGATGTTATTAAGAATAGTATATAAGTACCTTGATTTTTGTTTGAAACAAAGACTTGTACAACACTTAGAAAATTTGTAAAGACAAGAATTCTAGTTCGGAAAACATTTCTCTAGTTAGCATTTTGACATGTTTAAAAGGTTTAATATTCTGACTGCTTAATGTTTAATACAAGCCTGTTCAAATTTACAGTTAGTTTCTGTAAAGTGTCCTTTAAATGGAAACAAAACTTATTACAAGGGGTAATCTAGTTTTAAATACAAAATTTTGAATACTAAAAGAGAAATCAAAATACATATTCGAATAAAGAAAGCTTAAAATATAATTAAGTTTATTACATAATGAAATCTGAGCAATCCCTACCTGGTGTGATATTGCAGTTTGAACTGATCATACGCATATTTAGTTTTTTTATATATAAAAAAAAAAAAACTCACTCACATTTTTGTTACACAACAAGAAAACACTGACATTGTGAAGAAAAGCACTTATTGCATCGCGACCAAACTTAAAGATTTTTAGCGAGTAATTAGACTGATATTAGAAAAGAATTAGCAAGGCATTTTACGACGAAGTCCAGTTTTCTTTTACTACATATTTCAATCGACAGGTGAGTGATGAGAGGGGTTGCTGATTAAAACTGGTTAGAAAGAGATAGAAGAAACCACGTGATTTGTTGCTGTGCTTGCCGCTAGGCTACAGCACAGGACGGCTGCAGGTAGCTATGACGAAGCGGGGAGTGGAAGGTTGATCGATAAGTATGTTACAGATTATATTTTATTAGGAAAGACGTTACGACGGGTTGATGAATTTAGTGCAGATTATATTTTGATGTGAATAACGCTACACTGTTAAAAGCAAGGTAGCTATGAAGCATAGCGTTCGCTATTAATTCGTGTGTGTTTTGTTTTATTGAAGTGAGAAATAGGTTGTTAATTACTGTTCATATTGTTGTTGTGTTTCACAATGCACAATAATCAAATGAGTTTTGTAACTATTTATCATGAGATTCTTGATGATAAACCCAAAACTCATTAACGTAAACCTTAAGCGGTAATGGTTTAAATGATTGGGTATTTTTTAATATGTTGTCTTTTGTCAGTATTACAACTATTTAAAATAAGTTAAAGGGTGAGGTTGTTAGGATGTTAGAGAAAACTTGCCTTTTAACATAATTTAATAATTTCGCAAAAGAAATTTGTTTGAGTCGTATCATTAAAATGTAGAAGCGAATCATCTTTTTCTCTGTTCCTACTGAGAATTATGAATGTTTTATATCAGAAGTGCCAACGACGCTGGAAATATTAAGTTATACTTAACTAGACTGAGACATGTTGACACGTAACAAATGCCGAAACTATTTACTGAAGCATCTAAAAAATATGTTTATACATATATACATGCGTACACTCACGTACACACGCGCACACACAAATACATATATTGATAGGAGTATATTGATATTTCATATTATAGGCCTAATAATAACATGTGGAAATTTATCTATCGTAATATTCAATTACAAGTATTTTTTCAACTTTGAAGAGATTTGCAAGTAATAAATAGGACACTTTTGATACTGCACTATGGTAAAATTTGAGTATTTTTTATATTAGGTAGATATTTTATATTTATGTCTTTAAGCCCTGCGTTATTTAAAATGAAGTTAACCCAAAAACAAACATGTCCTATTGAACCCCGCATTAATTATGTAATGCCATATCTCAAATTTGTTTATTAAAGTGAAGTTATAGTTTTGTGTCTAATAAGTAAATGAGTAATTGTAAAATATTATTTTTAAGTGATAGAGACGTCTTTAATTATGGGGTTCTAATTTATTATTTAAAAAAGGTACAATATTGTATTGTAACGTAATATTCTTAAAGACAAACTTTAATTTCATTTATACTAGTACTTAATGCCGAGAATTTTTTCATCTAATTTCGTTTTTTTTATAGTTATATAATAATATATAATGTTAGCTATTGGAATATCATTAAGGTTTTTCAAAAATGCGAAGTCCTATACACTTACATTAAATAACAAACATAAGTAGATTAGGATAAAATAAAGTAATAAAGCTTAAAGTTTAAAAATATTTTAATACTATAAATGAGCTACAATTGTTTCGCCTTGCGGCATCATAGGGCAACTAAAAAAAATAAATTAATTAAAAAAATAATAAAATAAGTAGATTATACACAAACACGCGAGGTTTTCATTGACTGTTTCTATCTAACTTGTTCATAATTCTATTCCACCGAACAAAGGATTGCCTAGTCATATTTGTCAGGTATTTAATTTTTTTTAAATTCATTGTATTCTTTATATATATTGTTTAATTAATTTTGTCTTCACCAACATATAAATCGATCATTGGCATCATATCATATCAATCAATCAATATCATAAAAATCCAAACTATTTTTACAATATTTCTGTACAATTAAACTTTGTTTTTGTCTTTTACTAGGAATTACACTTTATATCTGAGACAAGTAATTTTCTATCAACGAGTTTAAACTGTATTATCCCTGCTACGGTTATAATATACTACACGATCTCAGGTTCTCTTTAACCTTCTTTGCATGTAAACCTACTGCATGTCTCTGCATAACTTTAATCCTTCCTTTCTTAGACCATATCACCTCTTTCTGTCATTAAATCAAGGTACTAATATTAATCAACAATCATGGGCTCTTAATAAATGTCATTTTCTTATTCACAGATATAGAATATTTGCATTTTATTTAAACGTTAACCACAGCATTTTGATAAGTGATTTGAAAATCATAATATTGTGATATTGTCACAATTATCATTTTGTTTGAATATTCTCTTATTATTTTACTTTTGATATCAATCTGTATGGTTACCTATTCACATACAAATTAATTAACTAAAACAAGTTATTGAGACCAAAATCAAGATTTGCTATTGGAATGAGATTGTATTATAAGTCCAGATGAGTAAGTTGGTAAATTAGAGGGAGTAAAGAAAATAGACCGCAGCAGTATTTTAAAATACTATTTTAATTTAATATGAAAATTTACTTGTATGAATGTATTAAAATATTCTTATCATTGAATATACAATATATTCAGTGGTGATTTTTAACTTACGAATTTAAAGTGAACAAAATGTGTTTTTTTTCGCAGATACAATGTAATTTTCCTCTGTTTGACATATTTGATCCCAGTCATTGCAATGGCAATTTGCTACAGTCTAATGGGCAAAGAACTCTGGGGAAGTAAGTCAATTGGAGAACAAACTCAAAGACATCTGGATGCCATTAGATCCAAAAGGAAGGTAAACTCGTTGCGATAGCTAATATTAGACTTCCTGAACACACTTTATGGGCTTTCCTGCGTTATTTATTGGTTTGAAGTGAAATTGTATTTTATTTAGTTTACAACGTGCACATGCATAAGAGTAATTTTATGTTTGATCTTTTAAAAATCTTGACAAATATATTATAACATAAAATAAACACACAAACACACACACACACACACACACACACACACATATATATATATATAATATATATATATATATATATATATATATATATATATATATATTATATTTAAGTACCTTCAGAGGAGAACTAGCAGAAGCATAACTGAATTTCAATTATTCATTACACAAAACAGTCGGATATTAACTTAACTCTTCTCATCAAGTTTCATTTGAAAAATGAGAAATATGATTAAAATACTGTATGAGATAAATAGTTAAAACTGGATTTATCTGCTAGGAATATTTTATTTATGTTCTTTTCTTCTTATTATTTATAAGATGAAGATAGCCTAAGGTTTTTTTCGTCTTGTAGTAACAAGAAAAAATAAACCAAACACCGAAATAGAACAACTTAATCCTACTTGTATTTTATTGACAGCACTGGTTTTTATTAACCTTGAAATTTTGTTATTTAAGCGCTTAAATGTTTGTATTTTTTATTTGATATTTTAGCGCAAAAGTTATTTCTAAATTCATGCATATGTATTTTAAAATGTGTAATTCCGATGAAGGATTACATGTACTTGGAATATCTGGAATATACGTAGAGAAAATGACAGTAGGATCTTACAACAAACTACTCGGCACAATACAGAGAAGATATGTAAATAGCTATCCACGAGCAACCAGTGACATCTGGTATAGAAAGAACGTAGATAATTCGAGTATTATTTCATATTTTTTAAAAAATATTGCAGTAATATAATTAAAATATTAAAAATACTTCAGTTTTTTAACCTGTTTGATGTAGGTAGTTAGAATGTTCATCATCATAGTGACTATCTTCGCATTATGTTGGCTGCCATATCACGGATATTTCATATACGCTTACCACAACAACTCGGTAGCAGCTAGCAGTTATGTTCAGCATATGTTCCTAGCATTTTACTGGCTCGCAATGTCTAATGCTATGGTAAACCCAATCATATACTATTGGATGAATAACAGGTAAGTTGAAGTTGTGTATTTTACTTTTATGTTAGATTTATTATTATTCTATATATAGTGGTTATATTGTAACCTAAATGGTCCACTAAACGTATCTGAAAATGTTTTTGATACATACATTCTGTTGTCCCGCTTGTGTCTACATTTTCGTGTTTTAACTTAACTTTTTAGACTTTAACTTTGATACATTTTAACACCTTTTTGACACTCATAATGGCACCTCGCCACTTCTTGTTAAGTCCAGTATGATTAAGACTTTACTCCTTGTATTGTGTTCCGTCTTAAACTCGATAACTTCGATCTGTTATGTTTACAGCTTTTCCGTTAATATTATTTTTAATCATTCGCGGAGAGTAGTCCGGTCCAATATATTCACCATTCTATTAAAAAAAAAACTCGTCTTATTCTTCTCGTTTGAATTTTTTTGTCTATGTTACATTTGGATCTTTCATATACAGTACCTCTAACAAGTTTGAGAAATAATAGAATACGAAAAACCTACGTGCGGATTTTGGAAACTATAAGTAGTTATGTATGTTTTAAGGAAAGATTGTAAAATGTAACTCACAAATCTTAGACACGTAAATTAAGTGACAATATTCTTTTAGTTTTAGATTTTATTTTGTATTTCAATAATAAATACAACATAATAAATAAACAACTAAATATTTGTTATATTTATGAACAAATTTAAAAAATATAAAGTTAGTTATATTTATTTTGTCATAAATGAAATAGTGACGAATTGTAGCTTATTTCTATTGTAATAATGCAGAAGGCTTTAGATATACCAGCAGGTAATTGAGTTGTGTATCGAAATTGTGATTTACATCGTAACCATGTCAGGTCAACTTAATTTACATTGCTTTATTACATTCCGAAAAAAATAAACGGAACATTCTTCACTAATGGGAAAATAATTATAACTGTTCCTGACAAAACCAATTAGAACGACTTATTGACAAAATTATTATTTTCAGGAGATGTTTGAAAATGGAATTATTTAGCTAAAATTAATGGTGATTTTTGTAACGCTATTGTGTTGTAAATTGTTTTCATAAGTACTGGCTTTATACTGTGTAACTAAAAGGTAGGATACGGTGTAACTTGATGGCAGAATCCAATGGGAATCTAAATAGTCAAAAAGTTATATATTTCAGTGGGTTTAAAATTTTTGCCTGCCATCTTGGATCAAAAATATTGAATTGATATTCATTTATTTAAATAGGAAAGTGGACATGTGTTGCATGATTTTCATATAAAATTTGACAAAGAAAACGATGATGAAATCAGGTTTTCGGTAAAATAGCTAATTTTTAAGTTAAAAGGATTTAAATTTGTAATGAGAGAAAAATCGCGTTAGCAATAAAACGGGGTAAAATGTGTGGTTTAAATTTTTGCATAATATTTTTTCCTGTTGAATAACACCTAGTAACGAACTTTAAACACTATAATAATGATAAAAAAAGCATAAATTACAACACCATTACAAATTAAATGTTAACTGTTATTATATACTTTAAAAATTACAAAATTTATTTATATTTATATTTATACTATACATTTTAATATATTTGTTCATGCATTACTAATACAATAACTTTTGAATGGATACCGTTCTACAATAAATGTTTAAAGTGCTTCCCCTCTAGGCCTACATATTGGGAAGTGCGCCAACCTCAACTAATATCCGTTAGAAAGTACGCCTAGATTAAATCAGCTGTTAGTTTACATCAGCTGTTTGCATTATGATACAACAATATAGCTTATTAACTACTCATTTCGGCTGTAAAATTAAGTTGCAAGGAAAACACAGTAGAAAAGTTTCAAAGGATCATTTTACTCAGTTTAATTACAAACGCGATTTTTCCGTCATTTCAAATTTGAATGTATATAACATAAAAACGAAGACATTTTATGAAAAAAAAAACGGCTTTCACCAACTTTTTTTTTGTAAAGAATTACATGAAAACCGTGTATCATATATCCATCTTCTATTAAAAACCTACAAAAAGTATTATTTGTTTTAACTACCTAGATCCGCATCCAAGTTCGTCTGAGTTTTGCATATATTACGTATAGCCGACTATCGCAAATGTCCTTGACCAACCTTTAAAAATGGCGGTAATTGAAAATATTAAATCTTGGTATCTAAGCTTTTGGTTATTTGCTATTATGAAAAAGTATACAGTTAATAATTGACTCTGAAATCACTTTTGTTTTAATGAACTGGATTTTGTTTTTAAAGAACAACAAATTAAAACAATGAAAATAACAGTTTGCCAACAGTGAAAACAATAAGGTATAATGTTTTCCGAAAGAAGAATGGAAATACGTTTTTCCGTGGTAAATGAAATGTTTTACTTTAACGGTCTTACAATGTGCAATACTGTCACACACGTTGATGAAAGCTTCTTCAGAAAGTAGGTTCGTTTCTTGTAAAAAATGTTCCGATATTTCATCTAAATTAAGAAGTTTTGTTCAGTACCCATAGTTTGTCAAATGTCCCCAAAGAAATAGTCAACTAAAAACAAGTCAGATAATCTTGGGGATAATCATTCTATTGTTCCTAAAACAAAACTGATTGGCTCGATAGCTGTATAGATTTTTTTCAAAATCACTAATAACAAAAAGCTTAGGTAACAAGGTTTTACAACTTTGACTGACCGCCATTTTTGATTGGATAGTCAAATATATGTATCTATCATGAATTGTGAAGTTTAAGCTTTGTGCATTTTTTAACGTAATTATAAACTATTATTTAATGACGAAGTTAAATGTTAAAAACATTTATATGTAAAGACGGTAGGAATTTAATTAAGTTAAATATATTATAATTATTTTTATATATTTCTTCAAACTTACAAATTATTTTACGCTGTCATCTTATTTCGTAGGAGTAGTTAAGTTTTTGCCAGAATTACGATTTTGCCAGAATTATGATTTTTGATTTCAACTCTAATAAAAAACAATGTATAATATAATTTCGCATAGGTTATCAGAAGTTATTCTTACACTAGAAGATCGTGTCAAAATCTATTGTAAGAAATGCAAAAGAAAACTATTATATATATCCTTTATCTTTTGTAAAACTGGTATGTAATGGTTATAGAGAATCTGAAAAACACAATTCTTTTAACTTTCCCATTTTTAAATTCTTCTAAAACCTATAGCTGCATCATTATTTATTGAAATACTATTTTGTCTTCTTTCCTTTCGTATGATCAAATTTATAATGTGATAGTAGAGTGTACTACAGTTGAGATCAAACATGGCGGCTGTTGATGGTGGGGGTACCCCCTCCCCTTTGCCCCTCCCCATTGCCCACCTCCCCCTTTGCCCCTCCCCTTGACCCCTCCCCTTTGCCCCTCCCCTTGGCCCCTCCTCCTTGGCCCCTCCCCTTTGCCCCTCTCCTTAGCCCCTCCCCCTTGCCCCTCCCCTTTGGCCCTCCCCTTTAGGTCCCTCCCCTTTAGGCCCCTCCCCTCTAGGCCCCCCTTTGCCTCTCCCCCTCCCCCCCTCTAGGCCCCTTTCCCCTTGGCCCCCACCTGTGACGTATTGTTGTCGACACATACACATGACGTCATACACTTATTTTTTTTAATACTAGTGGGATTCGAAACTGTGAAGTTGGGATTTGAAGGCGGACACGCTACCGACTGAGCTATCGTGCATAGTATTTTTAGTTGGATATTTAACGCAGTATATAAGCCGCCATGTTGAACGCCAGAACCTTTCGTAGAAGTTCGGACACGAACCCCTTACCGTAAGACGTACCGAGTTTTTCGAGACCGCGAAAAACTAGCGTACGTCTTACGGTATGGGTCTGAGTCGTACCTCTAGGTTAATCTGATGAAGACAACAAATCAAAATAGTAGTGTCCAAATTTAATGTGTTAAGATAGTTAACCTAACCTATAAGTTTTCCTACTTTTGCCTATGTTCACCAGAGCCTATTTGTATCATATACCATACTTAAAAAAACCTATCACCAACCTAACCTATGTATGAAAAGTTACTACTTTTGCTCGTCCACCAATTACAAAGTGGACAGATTAGGATAAACTAGTGTATAAACTAGTGGATAAATAAATGTTTTGAGGGTGTTAAGATAGTTAAACTAACCTATTAAAGTTTCCTACGTTTTGGCTATGTTCACCACGGCCTACTTGTATCAGCTGGTTCATTTAATGTGTTATATATTTATATAATGTGTTAAGATAGTTAAACTAACCTATGTATGAAAAGTTTTTGCCCATGTTCACCACGGCCTATCAGCTGGTACAATTAATGTGTTATATATTTATATAATGTGTTAAGATAGTTAACCTAACCTATAAGTTTCCTACTTTTGCCTATGTTCACCACAGCCTACTTGTAACAGCTGGTACAATTAATGTGTATTTATATAATGTGTTATATATTTATATAATGTGTTAAAATAGTTAACCTAACCTATAAGTTTCCTACTTTTGCCTATGTTCACCACAGCCTACCTGAATCAGCTGGTACAATTAATGTGTTATATATTTATATAATGTGTTATATTTGTATATAATGTGTTAAGGTAGTTAACCTAACCTATGTATGAAAAGTTTTTACCTATGTTCACCACAGCCTACTTGTAACAGCTGGTACAATTAATGTGTATTTATATAATGTGTTATATATTTATATAATGTGTTAAGATAGTTAACCTAACCTATAAGTTTCCTACTTTTGCCTATGTTCACCACAGCCTACTTGAATCAGCTGGTACAATTAATGTGTTATATATTTATATAATGTGTTATATATGTATATAATGTGTTAAGATAGTTAACCTAACCTATAAGTTTCCTACTTTTGCCTATGTTCACCACAGCCTACTTGTAACAGCTGGTACAATAATGTGTTATGTATATATATATATATATATATATATATATATATATATATATATATATATAATGTGTTATATATTTATATAATGTATTATATAATGTGTTAAGATAGTTAACTTAACCTAAAGTGTCCTACTTTTGCCTATGTTTACTACGGCCTACTTGTATCAGCAGGTACATTTAATGTGTTATATATTTATATAATGTGTTAGATATTTACGTAGTTTCCTCCGTTGTCTACCAGGGTGTAGCACATGTGTTTATGTATCGTGTTAAACCTAAAACCTAAAATATTGTTAACCTAGACTTAATTAAAGTTCCTACTTTTGCCTAAACCTATGCTTACCACAGTCCACACGGGTGTTAGTCTTAATATGGCCACTATATTAACAACCGAAATATATTTTTACCAACCGATTTACCAACCAAAATATACTTTTACCAACCGATTTACCAACCAAAATATACTTTTACCAACCGATTTACCAACCAAAATATACTTTTACCAACCGATTTACCAACCAAAATATACTTTTACCAACCGATTTACCAACCAAAATATACTTTTACCAGCCGATTTAACAACCAAAATATACTTTTACCAACCGATTTACCAACCAAAATATACTTTTAGCAACCGATTTGTCAACATCCAACCGATATACCTGTTGGCGACCTATGGATTTGCCCAGTCATAGACTTTGCTCCCCCACTGGCTGCGGGAACCCCCCACCACCACCTCCCACCAGAGCGCGTTTGTTAGCGACCTATGGATTTGCCCGGCCATTTTTACAGACTTTGCTTCTCCCACTGGCTGGGGGAACCCACCACCACCACCACCTCCCACCAGAGCTCGTCTGCGTGTGTGTGTGCGTTGAAGTGACAGCATTGGACGAGAAGCGACGGTGCAGCATTGGACGAGAAGCGGCTGTGCAGTTGGAGCATTCTGATTGGACGAGAAGCGGTCACGTGACCAAATGGACGATTCCTATTGGTCGAGAATAACTCCGCCCATGTTACGGCCAAATCCCTGGTTTGTATATCTATGTAAAAAATACGCGTACGGTGGCAGCTATCTTTTCTCTACATAGACCACAATTGTTTAATTTGAGTGAACAAGTCGTACAAGCCAATAAATGGCCACAAGGCAACAAACAAACTTCTATATCCGATTCGTAGCAAATTTTACATAGCCTACACTCGCAGGTCGAACTGTTGCTGCTGTTTATACTGCTGTTATGTAACGTGTTACTTCGTTCCAGTGCTCTCAGTGCTCTTATATATCTACATCTATTAGATGTCCATTTGTAATGCTTGACAATAGGATCTTCATGTGTCTCCCAATCGCCAAGACCCAAACCACAGGTAAAACAATTTGTATGGTCAGAAACACCGGTGTAAAAAAATCCTGCTTCCGCCAATTTTTCCGCTGACAAGGGATAGTCCCAATTTGAATAGGTCTGTAGCCGTGCCGAGTAAGTCGAGTATCGGGAATCGTATACATTTTCTAAACTTATGCAATCGGTCCACCACATCTTCTCACACGCGCTTCTAACCAGTAACTGAAACGAAATAGACTTGTCCTCTGTGTTTTCACGGGGTTGGAACCGTCACGTGATACAGTGAAGCTGTTCCTCGTGCTCACATTACAAGCCGGGGCAAGCAGAAGGCTTTACCCCTTGTGGAAATAGCCCCAAATCCATCGCTATTTCCTGTGACCACCACTCCATTACAAAATTGTGGTCCCCAAATTTTTTTTATTTTTAAAATTTTATTATTATTTTTTTTTTACAAATTTACTTCAAGCCACACAGGTTTACGAGAGAATTAACTCCTCGCCAGGGACCTGAGAAACACACACACACACACACACACACACACACACACACACACACACACACACACACACACACACACACACACACACACACACACACACACACACACACACACACACACACACACACACACACACAGGTTTACGAGAGAATTAACTCCTCGCCAGGGACCTGAGAAACACACACAACTCAAATTAGGCTAGAAGTAAATCGTAATAACTTTTAGCACTTTTTAGTGCACATTTACTATCTACGTTACTATTATGCTGAGGTAATATACAGTTAATGTCTCCACTATGGGAGAATTTCTCCTCCTGAGGCAATTCCATCACGCAGAAATTGTCTCAGAAATTGAGCCTTTTCCAATCCTTTTGTGAAAAGTGTTGTAAAAGGCCTGCACAAAGTACGTATCGTGTCCTCGTTGTAAGGTACACCTCCTTCATCCCATCTGATATAGTGAAAACGTGATTGTAACCAACGAGCCGATTTTTGAGATTTTTCGTTAAGGAGAGAAAATCTGTAGGGCGGTTTAAAGACTGTAACACTTTGAAATTGATCACCGCCAATTGCCAATTCTTTGACTATATACTTGTTATCGTTGTCTCGAAAGGCGTGAAATTCAACTACCGCCGCCTGCATGTTTCTTAAACAACTTGACTTCGTCGTACAGTTTGTCCGCTTCGGGGAGTGTGCTAGATACGAGCTCGTCACTTGCCAAGACCTCAATGATGTAGGAGCGCAACTCTTTCTCGATATAAAACAACTCGGCGACACGTCTGGACACGAGCGGCATACTCTCCTCGAATAGCCTCCATTCGTCAGCGGTCAAGGTCATACAATGCTGGCCGTCGTACAATTGAACGTAACGTTTACCGAAAGTATTCCGTACTATTACGTCACCGATACTCATGTTGAATTTTAACGTACTCTTGCTGCCGAGAGCTGCCGTTATAAATTTTAAATTAATCGACAATTCGTCAAGTAGATGATGATTGAAGTAAACAAATCTTTTACCACTCTGTACTAAAAGTCCGAGAGTGAAACCTGTATGCTGGAATAAACCGGTTGCTATGAATTTAGTGCACTCTTTGTTTAAAAATGAACTGATTTAAGAAAAATTCCCAAAGGGAGGTTAGGTGGTACCTGACGTTTAGTAGGAGCTCGCTCCACATCCATCTTGCTCGGATCCATGGTCTCGACTGAACCGTGAGCACACTGCTCTATCACTACTATCACTCCCACCGCGTAACATTTTTTGTTGAAATGTTCGAGTAATTTTAGTTAAATCGTTGTCAAATTCCGGATCGATTTGTACAAGAGGAAACTCGTGTAATCGTGGTTCGTCGTCGATATCGAATTGATAGTATATCACGTCATCAATCTCGACATCTTCACAAGCTTCACAATATCGGGAACGAAAAACCACTCCTACAGCACCCACTAAAACGTATACCGAATCTGTAGCACAGCCGATGTTACCCGAAGATAGCCGACTCTTTAACGCTGCATAGACGTGTCTCGATATTTGTGTCTCATCGACTTGAAACTGACTTTTGTTGTGGAGCAATCCGTCATCGATGAATGCTTCGTTCAACAACTCTTCGATCATATAACAATCGAATGAATAGATATTATCCTCGTCAATTACATCATCTAAATCGGATAACCTATCCTTAGGCACGAGCCTGAGGAAAGCGTGAACAACTCCTGGGTATGTGTAGCACATGGTGTCTCGTCCGCGAATGATCGGATCCCTGTGTATCGATAATATTATACTGTGTGCGCGTGCGAAATAATATTATACTGTGTGCGCGTGCGCATCTATTCCACAACTTTTTTGAATGTGCCCGTAAGGAGATTGTACACAATATGCGAGTCGTGTAAAATCAGACAATAGGCTGTAGTAGTTGCAGGTATATTAGCAGAAGTTTCTATTTCTAGTTTGACATCCACGGGACCTGATTTAATAGAATCGTTCTGTTTGGAGCAATCGATTACGAAGAGAGGACAATTTGTAAAAGATTGTAAATCTAGACTAGGCAAGGACTCGTGCATATAGTACGATTCTTGGAATCTATGGTACATTTCGTACATTGTGGAAATATCGCCGTTAATATTATCGTAAGGAAAATACTGTGAATTTAGATAGAGTTTTAAATTTGAAAGGCCGCACTTGTCAAACACAGAGGCATCCTTTTTGATCTGATTTTTTCTATCTGTTTGGTAGGCTAGAATAACATAGCGTGGTTTTTCCAGCTGATTAGCGGTTTTAATTGTCCACGAAATATGATTTGTTTGCGGCACTATTGGATACTCGTGTAACTCCCAACTACGAAACGGAACATGGACAGGTTCGTCTCTTTCGATCATTTTCAAAAGATTCAATCGGAGTGAATCTGAAACCGTCACATAAGGCACTCTCCAGTGTATACTAGTTATCTTTAGATTAACGTTTGCAGATTTATCACTGTATACAGCGTTCAAATCGGAGGCCGAACGTAAGAGCACTAGTTCCTGTTTTACGTTCATTACAATCCGTTGGTAGTCTTCGAAAAGCCCATCAACAGCTTCAATGGTACAGAGAGGGAAAAGTTTGAAACGGTAGCCATCCCACCGGCTCCCAACTATCCTGCGTTGCTGAATTTATTCTTCTCACTCTCTCGCAACGACAATAGATTTTTAATGGTACTGGAAATTCCGACATTTCTCGTACGGTCCACTTCGCTATCGGCAAATTCGTATCTAATATCGTCAAATAGAAAGGCTACGGCATTGTTGACCAATTTCACTGTTGCAGCACTGTCGTCCGCTTTTGTACCGCTCAATGTTCCTTTTATATGCAATATACTACCAAACAGTGCTGTGATCACGTCCTGTTGATTTATGGGAATACGAATTTCATCGTTATTACCGTACGTTGACAACGCATAAGGTCTGTGCGAATGGTATTCCAGACAACTGATGACGTCATTGTATTCTGCTGCACTATCTATTGCCAGTAGATCCATTTTCACTTTAAATCCCAAAGCCGAGAGAAAACGTATATTTCTAGCTGTTAACTCTGTGGAGTTTGAACGTACACTGATACTGTTCTTATAACGTTGTCCATTAAATACGAGACCCATTTCTACGTAAATGCAATCGGACAGAAACTGATTCTTCTCTGAAATTTATAGGTACTTCGTTCTGATCTCTAAGGCATACGGTGATGTTATGAATGGTTTTTACGTTGACTGATAAATATATTACAGTCGTAGGTATTTAGACAATCTTGTACCCCGGAGCCACTTGTGGGTAAAACTCGTGTATATTGTGTGATTCTTATCCATTTTGAAATGACCCAGTTACAATATTACACGCAACTCTAATAACATTCACTCTTATAATATTGACGGGCAGCTCAGATTCGTGTCTTTGGTCGGCTGATAAATTCCCATTTTTGAAACCGAGTAATTTTCCTATAGATCCGTCTTTAAAATGAATAGTCTTTGAACACTTAAGTTCCGCTTTAAGTGTGTTATTGTTCGGCTTGAGCGAAAATGCAATCTCCGGCGGCAGATGTGATTTGATATATTTTTCAATATCCTCAATTTCGTACGAACCTGTCGGTATAGTAACGGTCACTTCATAATTATCGTTTTGATCTTCACCGAGATACAATTTATTATTAATTCCTTCTTCGATATTGGGAATGGAATTGTACACAGCAAGATCAATGAGACCGATTTCCCACTCTCCATCGGATAGATCAATCGGTGGAAAGAAATCACACCAAAGTGTAGAACTATTTCCGTTTAAAACAATACTCATGATAGTAGAAACTTTAAGCACAAATGTCCACATACGACTGAAGTGTCACTTTGATGTCGCTCGTAATTATAGTGAATATTAGCGTTGGAACCAAAATATCTAGTCAGTTCGAGTGGAGGTCTAAGATTTCCAAAACTGTCATAGTATTCTACATTTACACCACGCTTTTTATAACACACCCAATGTGTACCTTCACCCGTGCTACTATCGAGGTTGACAATGGCGGATTCGTTTTTCAACGGCCCCGTCGGGGGAAGATTATCCCTCATAAAAACACCTCTGAAATACGGTATCCTCACGGCATATTTTTCTAAATCAATATTTGTTAACGGTCTGTTTGGTAATGAATCAATCAAACTTTTTTTTTATTGATCTTCTTCTTCTTGGTTTTGATACTGCCTTTCAGTCCCCTGCCTTTTGGATACGGTTTGAGATACAGACCAGTGCCTTTTGCATATGGTTTGAGATACAGGCCGCTGCCTTTTTTAATACGGTTTAAGATACAAACCCCCACCCAACAAGAGACGTTTCGACTTTTTCCCACCTCCCAATTTGGATTTCATGGCCGTTGTTACAGCCCACGCTGCTGCCCGTTCACCCATAGACGCGTTACCCGATTTGACTCGACTCCAAGCCCGTTCTGCTAAAACTTTGTCCGCTTCTCTACGATGCTCTGAATCACTGTATTTGCTGAACGCTATATCGTGCTCTTTACACGCTTCGTCTAAAGGATTGACTTCTTTATCACCTCAGGCTAATCTCTCGGCTAGTTTTGTACCCGGACCGCAATAGTTGTAAGAGGGTAAATGGAGTTCTACAGGCAATAGATCTATAGCCTTGTTTAAAACCTTATCACCAACGCTTAAAATTCCAGAAACGAGACCACGGCCCTTTTTGACTCTTTTTGATGTTGTTCGTCCCTTTGCCATATCTATACTGAATCAATACTCAAGGGTGCAACGTATTTATGGTTGTTCAGTGTCGTCGCTCCAATGACTAAATGTATCTTTAGGAGTATCGACTTTACTATATTGCTTTTTAATCGTATGTGCGAGATCAATCAATTCCCTTCGCCATTTGTTGTCTAATGTGTTCACTCTCTTACTGCATGCTTTTAATGTTTCAGCTTCAGTTGCTCTTATAGCCTGTACTAATTGGGCTCGTGTGATGACATCACTATCCGTAACACCGTCGGCAATATTACAAATACGTTTTGAGGAGGCATCAAAGCAGTCTTTTGTTTTATCTCTGAGTAGAGCACGATCTATAATCAACGTCATCAATTCTTCAAGCTGTTGAAAGTTGATTGCATCCAAGCTGCTAGTGCCATCCTTCACGTTGGTCAGTTTTTTACCGCCACAGTTCCAACCGTTATTGTTCAACGGTATTACCTTGCTGTCCACATAGTATTTGTTGGCTGCGTCTTCCGTGTGTATTGGGGTTTTTACGTTGCATATATAGCTTTTTTGAGCGTCAAATTTATTGTGCGAATTTTTCCCAATAAAGTACATTCTAGCATATTTCACGTTTAAGCCATCGCCTTCCTCTAGAGGAATACCAATATCCTGTAGCCGATAATTTTTAAAGTCATAGCCACTATCAAGTTTAACTGGTATCAACGATTCGAGATATCCTTTTGTCACGGCATCATCATTGTCTTTCGGTTTAGCTAAACCGCCTATAGGTCTCCAGCTTGCGTCATATCGTTTCCTCTTGTCATCAAACATTAAACACTTTCAGTTTCTAATTGGTTAAGGGTGACCGCATCGGTTTCAGAGCGTGCTGTAGCTACATTATGTAAAAATTTACCTCCTATATCATAGTCTCCCTCTGGTGTAAGGTTAAACCCTACACCTTTAGGACCTATTTTTCTGTTGGAGCCACCACTCTTATAACGTCCAAACTTGTCGACACTCATCGTATTAATGTTCTAATTTTTGCAATTCCCGCGCCTTTTATAATTCCAGCTTCTTTTAGTTCTTCTATAATAGAAGCTATCTCATTTGCATGTCCCGTATGTCCTGCATCGTGAGATGCCAACAAATGTCTCAGTCTGTCACACAACTCATTCGGATCGTCCCAGTATGAATAACCTCTACCGCTAACTTTTTTAGGTGGGAATAAATGCTCTATAATGTTTCTATATTTATAAGATTTGTTACTATTAACGCGTCCGTTCGGATCGTATAATCTTTTGTGTGCACTGGATCTCACACAGATATCTCTATACGCTCGTAAA
Organism: Aphrophora alni; assembly: GCA_963513935.1. Lineage (NCBI taxonomy): Eukaryota > Metazoa > Arthropoda > Insecta > Hemiptera > Aphrophoridae > Aphrophora > Aphrophora alni. The sequence continues at coordinate 100,818,177 of OY740767.1, forward strand.
TCGGCCTCGGTATTTCATCGGTATATTTCATCATCGGGTATACGCTTAAACACCAACTCGTACAATCCTGGCGTCCCTTTATAGTGTACTCCGTCAATTATAATTTCACCATCGTCCGACAACCGAAGAGTCTTGTTACCGATCATCATAGAGTCGGCTCCGATTGACGGTCCGTAACTGTGATCTATATTCCGACTACCGGCGGTATCTTTCATCATTTTGACCATATATTTTCGTGCCAGCAGATGTGCGAAAGTACTGTTTACCCATTTTTCAGATACACTTTGCCCTACAGGTGTGGACAATAGTTCCCTTACACTGGGCTGCGGTCGGTCCGGAGTCTCTGCAATTACTTCGGTATCCACAAAATCAACACTGGGAGTAGCCGGTACTTCCCCGACAGTCCACTATTCATTTTTCTCTTCCTCACTCTCGCTGCTCCACTCATCCGCTATTTCCGTCTTTTCATCCAACTCTTCTTCTTCGGGTTTAATTTCTTGTTTCGGCAAAAACACTCCACTCTTCTGCAACTCTTTAATTATCGGTGTGTATTTCTTAGTATACATTCGTTCCTCTTCGGCCTCTCCGTACCTCAACCGTTTGTACTTCTTCTTTATAGCCTTGCGCAATCTGGCTATCTCCAGCGTTAGATGCTCTCTCTTCTCAGACATCTTGTAGAATGACGTTTGTTGCAAGTATCAAGCCTTTTGTACCTTAAAAATCTGTTACAATTCGGTCAAAACCAATTCTAAATCTTCCATTCTCCGGTTCACTGTCCTTATCTATTACAATGAATCCATGTTTATCTTTCCACGCGGTGGCACAAATGTTTTTAAATGCACTAAACACCATGTCAGTGTTTACTTGATCATTGTAAATGTGTCGTAAATTGAGATCGTTCTGCTTGAAAAGGACCAAGAGATTGGCATTGTCTGGAATCAATTGATTGGGAATCCTCCTGTACGTCTGTCCTAAGTAGAAGGAATCTATATTATTGTGACGTCCCATGGTGAAATAGTTACGTATATTGTCGTGTTTCTCGCAAGCTATGTCGTCAAAAAATATTATCGAATTTGGCTCCGCTTCACTAGGATGGATTACATTTTCGTTGACCGTGAATGTGTAATAACCAATTTCTTTGGTATTTCCCAGTATATTTTCTAAAAACTTGTACTTTGGCTGCTGGAGTGATTTAGAAAATACATAGACGTTGGCAAATTTCAGGCCATTTGGATTGAACAGCAGATTAAATAGTACATTAGTCTTGCCACTATTTGATGGGCCGCACACTATAGATCGAACTGTTTGGTAATAAAGAACTGTGTCGGTGCATTGTTGACCCGCCTCCTGCAACAACGTCAAAGTTTTTTACACGTAGTTTATCCGCTGTGTTTTTTCAACGCATTACGCTGCTCAACGTTTGTCTAAATACTGTGGAAAACTAACAGTGCTATCCTATTAAATACCTAAACAACAAGCTTGGTTTTATCAATCCAACTATCGTGTTCCTTGTCAAACCCTAACCACCGCACCAGTACTTTGTTACCCTTTTTGCGTAATACTTTTTCAACAAGATATACGTTGCCGATCTTTGACCTGCTTAATTCTTCGGCATAGAATCCTCCTTTCAGAATGTCACCTTTCGAGTCTTGTAGAATGTACGTTACAGGATTGGTCGGTACAACAGCGTACACGGTAAACACTTCGTTTGTCCAGTTGGGTAGATATCCTTTATCAAAAGTCTTTTTAAATTTCGATATTCTAACTTTGTCGTCCACTTTAAATCGCGCCAGTGTTTTTGTACTCTTGCGTGCTGTTTTGTCCAGTAACATTTTCTCATGCTTTTTCAACACTTGAGCGGGTTTCATGCCGATAGTACTGTGCACAGTGTTATTATATGTCTTTATTACTTTTTTCAACAGCTCCAACCACTCGTAACTACCGCATGCCGTAAATTCACGCCACATTATATTTTTCAAAGTACGGTTCAGACGCTCCACCATAGACGCTTTCTTGTCTGAAAAAGTGGCGTAGTGATTTATATTGTATTTTTTCATTAATCTCTTCACGTGCATATTGAAAAACTCCTTCCCCTGATCGGTCTGAAAGTTATTCATAGGATGTTTTTTTCAGTATCGGTTCTAACGCTGTAGATACGACTAGAGCCGACTTTGTCTTTCGGTTCTGCAATCGCCAATTTTGTCAGACAATTTATCATTTTCAGTATATATTTGTAGCCTCGGTTTTCCTTAGCATATGGAATCATTTCCACTAGATCGGCTTGATAAAGGTCATTAACTCCTTTCAGTGTCACACTACGTGTTTTGAAATTTCTTCGCGCGGGCTTGTGGAGCTCCGCCGCAATGGCTCGCCTTACAAACATTATGTAAATGAGTGTGTTTACAGATTGGTGGCACTATTTATTTCGTGGAGATACTCTGGTGCAGGTAATCTCGAAATTATCGCTGCTTGTTCCCGCCTCACCGTTGCTTTGGATTAGTCCGCCAAAAATTGTCCATAAGAGATCGACAGAGATGTCGGAAGCTTTACGAAAAGCAACGTATCCAGGAGTATTTGTTTTAAAATTGAGACTATTAAAAGTAAAGCCCAATAGATCACCATCAGCTGTTCCATTTTTCATTTTGTCCACCAAACATTCAAAGCCTCTTTTTATCCAATCAATTTCCGTGACATTCTCGGATGGTGGATGAAATTTAAACTGAATTTTAGTCCTTAGAGTACGAAATTTTTTCGTCTCCCTACTTTGCGAGGAAACAATGTAAATTGGCTCCATAGTTCTTTTCAAGTAACTCTAACCGTGTGAGTCACCTTGTTTTAACTTTGGGTGGTTGACCGGTGCTAGACTCTAGTAGTCGATGGAGTAACCTGAGTACACTAGTTTTTGAATATTGTTGGGGAGAGTAACCTAGAGGTCAGGGCAGGGATTTGGCCCCAACATGGGCGGAGTTATTCTCGACCAACTATTTGGTCACGTGACCGCTTCTCGCCCAATGCTGCACCGTCGCTTCTAGTCCAATGCTGTCACTTCAACGCACACACACACACACACAGACGCGCTCTGGTGGGAGGTGGTGGTGGGGGGTTCTCCCAGGGCAGTGGGGGGAAGCAAAGTCTATGACTGGGCAAATCCATAGGTCGCTAACAGGTATATCGGTTGGATGTTGACAAATCGGTTGTTAAAAGTATATTTTGGTTGGAAATCAGTTGGTAAAAGTATATTCTGGTTGGTAAATCGGTTGGTAAAAGTATATTTTGGTTGGTAAATCGGTTGGTAAAAGTATATTTTGGTTGTTTAATAGTGGCCATAATAAGACTAACACCCGTGTGGACTGTGGTAAGCATAGGTTTAGGCAAAAGTAGGAACTTTAATAGACATAATAAGTCTAGGTTAACAATATTTTATGTTTTAGGTTTAACACGATACATAAACACATGTGCTACACCCTGGTAGACAACAGGGGAAACTACGTAAATATATAACACATTATATAAATATATAACACATTAAATGTACCTGCTGATACAAGTAGGCCGTGTAAACATAGGCAAAAGTAGGAAACTTTAGGTTAGGTTAACTATCTTAACACATTATAAAATATATAACACATTATATAAATATAAAACACATTATTATATAACACATTATTGTACCAGCTGTTACAAGTAGGCTGTGGTGAACATAGGCAAAAGTATGAAACTTATACGTTAGGTTAACTATCTTAACACATTATATACATATATAACACATTATATAAATATAATATATAACACATTAATTGTACCAGCTGATTCAAGTAGGCTGTGGTGAACATAGGCAAAAGTAGGAAACTTATAGGTTAGGTTAACAATCTTAACACATTATATAAATATATAACACATTATATAAATACACATTAATTGTACCAGCTGTTACAAGTAGGATGTGTTGAACATAGGTAAAAACTGTTCATACATAGGTTAGGTTAACTATCTTAACACATTATATACATATATAACACATTATATAAATATATAACACATTAATTGTACCAGGTGATTCAGGTAGGCTGTGGTGAACATAGGCAAAAGTAGGAAACTTATAGGTTAGGTTAACTATCTTAACACATAATATAAATATATAACACATTAATTGTACCAGCTGATTCAAGTAGGCTGTGGTGAACATAGGCAAAAGTAGGAAACTTATAGGTCAGGTTAACTATCTTAACACATTATATAAATATATAACACATTATATAAATACACATTAATTGTACCAGCTGTTTCAAGTAGGCTGTGGTGAACATAGGTAAAAACTTTTCATACATAGGTTAGGTTAACTACCTTAACACATTATATACATATATAACGCATTATATAAATATATAACACATTAATTGTACCAGCTGATTCAGGTAGGCTGTGGTGAACATAGGCAAAAGTAGGAAACTTATAGGTTAGGTTAACTATCTTAACACATTATATAAATATATAACACATTAATTGTACCAGCTGATAGGCCGTGGTGAACATGGGCAAAAACGTTTCATACATAGGTTAGTTTAACTATCTTAACACATTATAAAAATATATAACACATTAAATGAACCAGCTGATACAAGTAGGCCGTGGTGAACATAGCCAAAACGTAGGAAACTTTAATAGGTTAGTTTAACTATCTTAACACCCTCAAAACATTGTAAATCTCAAAACAATTTTTCGAATTTGGTAAATATTTACATCAGGTTACATCTTCTATTGGGTTGGTAAATCAGTGTTCTAGGTTACACCATTTATAAAATTGGTAAATATGTACATCAGGTTAAACCTTCTATAGGAATGGTAAATAATGTTCTAGGTTACACCATTTATAAAATTGGTAAATATGTACTTCAGGTTACACCTTCTATAGAGTTGGTAGATATTTACCCTAGGTTACACCTTCTAGTTTATCCTAATCTGTCCACGTTGTAATTGGTGGACGAGCAAAAGTAGTAACTTTTCATACATAAGTTAGGTTGGTGATAGGTTTTTTTAAGTATGGTATATGATACAAATAGGCTCTGGTGAACATAGGCAAAAGTAGGAAAACTTATAGGTTAGGTTAACTATCTTAACACATTAAATTTGGACACTACTATTTTGATTTGTTGTATACATCAGAGTAACCTAGAGGTACGACTCAGACCCATACCGTAAGACGTACGCGAGTTTTTCGCGGTCGCGAAAAACTCTGTACGTCTTACGGTAAGGGGTTCGTGTCCGAACTTCTACGAAAGGTTCTGGCGTTCAACATGGCGGCTTATATACTGCGTTAAATATCCAACTTGTAATACTATGCACGATAGCTCAGTCGGTAGCGTGTCCGCCTTCAAATCCCAACTTCACAGGTTCGAATCCCACTAGTAATAAAAAAGTTAAGTGTATGACGTCATGTGTATGTGTCGACAACAATACGTCACAGGTGGGGGCCAAGGGGGAAGGGGCCTAGAGGGGGGGAGGGCCAAGGGGGGAGGGGCCTAAAGGGGAGGGGCCTAAAGGGGAGGGCCAAAGGGGAGGGGCCAAGGGGAGCGGCAAAGGGGAGGGGCCAAGGGGGAGGGGCAAAGGGGAGGGGGTACCCCCACATCAACAGCCGCCATGTTTGATCTCAACTGTAGTACACTCTACTTGTGTTGATTGCTGATCATGGGTTGTTTCCTTCAGTTGTTGATCTTGTTTTAGAACCTCAATTATATTTCCTTTTCCTTCGAGTATATAATAACCTCTGATGTTAAAACCAAACTCTTACTATTATATCGAAATTAAATAACACATGTTTATACAAAATAGTAAATTAATAAAAATGTTGTAATTTACTTGTTGTATTCTTCTACGTCTAGAATCAAAGAAACAGTTTTCATTAAAACATTTTATTGAAGTGAATTTTCGTCAATAAATACATATGTTAATGATGTGACTTCGTTTGGGAATTTTAGAAGTAGCAGTGTCATGGACAGAGTAAGAACAGGGAATAGACAGATTTTTTTCTAACTTAGCTTTGTAATTATGGTATGAGATTTAAACATATAAAATTAAGAAAACTTTCAGTGAGCTAAAGTCACACAAACAGTTCAATTTTATCTTTTTTGTGTGTAGACGACACCTGTACTACAGTCATATTTAGATAAAATAATCATACTCATTCCCATAGGTTTAGAGTGCAGTTTATTTGGTTCAGTATTAATTATATAGCATGATTTATTACTTCAAAAACATTATATAAAAAAGAAACAATGTAAATTACCTGTTGTTATTATTTCAGATTTCGAGTTTACTTCAGAGAAATAATTTGCCAGTGTTGCTGTCTGAGGCGCAGATTTAAGCACGAACTGGAACTGCCGACTGTCAGACATTGCAGTCAATCTGATCAAGTCATGGCTCGGTCCAGATCGGGTAAGCGTTCACGGTAATTGAAACAATTTCTTACCTTTTTACGAGGAAAAGTATTAAATCCAGTTTCTTTAAGTTGATATAAAATATTTATACTGTTAATGAATAAATTTTAAATTACAATTTTAAAATGGATGCAAGAAAAATACTAATTTTCATTCAATTTAATCGAAACTAACTTCCACGAGTTTACGTCCTAATGTAACTTATTATGTCTAAAAATATCAATATGGTCGCAGATTTTTTGATAAAAAAAAGGATACAAACATCGATTTTCCGTAAGTCTAAACGCCTTTAATTCAAAATATTTTTAAAATTCTATTCTAAACGAATGTTTTACTAAAATATCTCACTTATTTACTCCGGTAATATATTATTATCAAAATAAGAAGAACTTTAATCACAGCAACTTGTTTATTAAAATTCCATAAATTTAATATAAATGTGGCACTTGATTTTTATAATATAGAAAATTTCAGGTTAATTATTTATTTCAAATATTTCTGTTTACAATACAATAATTCGTATGAAGAGTAAAACAATTTTTGAACTGTGCTGTGTTTAGGACGCCTTCAGAGATCCGTGTCTACTCATTGGCGACGGAGTACACAGGAAATGCGAGTGAAGCAACTATTTGCGAAACCACCAATGATCTGTCACAGAATCAGCATAAAAGATCCTGTATCTCATGCAAATCACCATGTGAATGGCAATACTGTGGTCAGCTAGCCCATGTTGCACCTTCCACCCCTCCCAGAGCAACCCGTCTCAAGTACTAGTCTATAGCAGGAAGTGTCAACATTCGACGCTTTATAAACATGTATTTCAGTTTTTAAAATATTTACATACTGTACTAAATAATATATATTTTAATCTTTCATAACTTTAAAATTGTAGAGAGTTACAATTAAGTTTTCAATATGAGTTAAGGTTAAACTAGATTATTACGATATGCAAAGAATAGTTGTACAAATACTCGTAATTTGGTAGTTTAGTTCCCTATAATAAGGAGCCAGAAAGTATTTTTACAACTTTTGAATACTATTATCTCGGAAAACACAAATATTTAATCCATACCTTTAAAAAACACACTAATGAATCGAACAAACTATAATTTTGAAAATGTTAACTACAATCTACTTCATTGCATATTTATGCATATTTCTACAAAATAGTTGTGATGTCACTTTGCCTGACACTCCTATTAACAATAGTTATTATAAAGTTTTATAAATTTCAAGGATAAAATAAAGCAATAAAGCTTAAAATTTCAAAATGTTTTAATAATATAAATGAGCTACAATTGTTTCGCCTTGCGGCATAATCGGGCAACTGTTGCATCATCCTTACAGTTGCCCGATGATGCCGCAAGGCGAAACAATTGTAGCTCATTTATATTATTAAAACATTTTGAAATTTTAAGCTCTATTGCTCTATTTTATCATTGAATATGGATTTTCAACAAGAAATATCTGCTATTACATTAACATTTAAAGAAAAAAATTATAAACTTGTTTTTTCTAGGTAAACTCATCGTAACATTTCCTTCCATATTTGATTATTGACTGTCCATTATGTATCATATTTATTATTGCTTTGATTTTCCTTCATTTTCCTACATTTAATTCTAACTTGGCGTCTATGATATTCTATTATTTTAGATCTCCTCTACTGATTATCTTTAATTATTTTGTTGTTTCTTAGTAGGTTATTATTGGTCAACGTATTCTCTCCCGTTGTTTATCTGTCTCAAAGTTTTTGTCTTTCTACTTTTACTTATCACATCGTTCTCTCTTCCTATTTTATATTTAAATATTATTTACATACATTTCTTCAGAGGCATAGTTATAATGAGTACGAGGCTGACAATCCTGAGGGATCCTGGATTTATATAAATATTCACATGTAGTCTTGGGTTAGATCTCCCTCTTTCATATCAGGTCTCGCTTGACCAAATCTTGTTCTCTTCTAATCCTGGTGTTAATAGAGTATTTGAGGGCCTAATTTTGTGTTCTTTTTTTTTATGTGGAGGAAATGACATTTAAACAATGAGGGAAACGAAAGAGTTCATAAATTTAATATCTGACTGTTGATTAACCTAAAACATAATTGATATGGAAGTCATAGCTTCGTCCCGCTGTAAGCCATTATAGTATTACATTTTTAGTGCATTATGACATCAAATACAAGCTTTGAGTGTTAGGATTCTTCACAGTTAGATGTGTTCAACTATCTAAAATGACAACTTTTATCAAATATTACTTTCCCGATGGTCGGTGAGTGGTATTGAATTAGGGATTTTTGAAATTGTATTTACGAATAAAACGACTACGCAAAAAAACAAACAAACAAACAGCATGGATACTACACATTCTTTCATTTTGTTCATCCTCAACTCTCATCAAAAGGTGTATATTATTAACGTGTACTAATATATTTTTTTAAACTTTCATCAGATATATGTAATGCAACTTTCCATTAAATGCACATTGTTGGATCAACAATTAAACATCTTTAATCCCAAGGCTTTCGAATCTTACACAAGACAAAAGCTCTACCCACTAAATAAACCAAACCTCAATAAGAGTGTACTTAGCTATACTTAAAATCAATACACTAGAGTTTCAATTTACCTCATAGTATTAGAAAGAAAATAAGTATGTATGTTGGATAATATTGAATTTAGAATTTAGTTAAACCTAATTAGGCTATTAATGCACAACTAAGTGGTTTTTTATGTATAAAAATTATCAATTAAGACTAAGATTATTAAGGAAAAAATTAATGTATATAAATAATAAATAAATAGAAACGTATTCACTGAATAAGTTCTTGATTGTGCATAAAGCGTACCAATTGGCTTATAAGTATTTTCTCTTATTCATTACAAATTAATGCAAGCAGTTCCAAAGATGATTGTATTCATACAAAATATTTTTACAGATATGTTTTGTTGACTTAATAACAAAACAAACTTATCGATTTATGAACGTAAAGTGTGCCTTATTAGCAGTTTTAAGGAGGATAATTAGGTTTCCGAATCCTTTAACTATCCATAGAAAAGCTATGGTGAAGATTAGTAAAATCATTTGTAATTACTAATTTAGTCTTGTTTTAGAAGTGTAAATTTAGAAGTATATAATAAATATATATGTATATATAACTAACAATAATCAGAAAAATAAATGTTGCAATTATTTTATTTTTATGTGTGTGTATTTGAGCAATTAAATTAAAATAAACTCAAATACAATAATATAATAAAACAGTTATCAGTATTTATACAGTTTATAAGTTTTTAATAGAGATAATGTAGCAAAGTAGTATGCAATTAATAATGAATTTCTTTCTAATATTAATTTACTGTGTCGTTGTTGATGTTTCATTAGCTTTTTAAAGCAGCTGTGATATAATATTATTTTTGTATTTCGATAATTCATAAACTAATAAATCTTATACATTATTTATTTTATTGTATATGCAGAATAAAATAACGGATTTTCTTTCATGTTTGTCATGCTTCTAGATAAATTTACATCAGTGTAGAGAGAAAGTAAAGTAATAATTAATATTTAAAAAATGAACACTTTGGTGCTTACATTATTCCAGTTAAAGATTTTGTATAAAAATGGTATTTATTATTATTGCTGTTTAGAAATAAAGTAGTAATTAAACTATTTATAAATAGTTTAAGAATGTTTTATGATATAATTTTTGTTTTTAGTACAGTAAAAATAAATATATTTTAAGACATTAGCAGTGTATTTAAATGTTAAAAAATCCTTTACCATGCTAGAAATTAACGATGTATCATTTTTCTTTCAAATATAAATGAGTAGAAACACAAATCCATGATGATATTTAACAAATTAGATTATTAGTTTTTACACAAGTCTCCCACTTCGTAATTTTCTGAGAGATGTGAACAATATCTTTATTTTTGCCCTTAAATAAACTTGTAGTAGGCCTAAATATTGATAAAAATTATTAGAAATGGTTTTATGAGACACTTATTTTCCCTACTATTTTAATTCTGGTGAGCAAATGGAAAACAGTAGATATATTGTAGTTTTTGGATGACTTGAATATGGGATCAAATTTTCGGTCCTCATAGTCCAAAAATATAGGTCAATAACATTATTATATATTCTTGTATTTATGATTAATATATTATTTTATTGAAATGGCTGTAGTGTTTCAGTTTATCATACTAATACTTCTTCGTAAAAGTTTTTAAACGCAGTTGGGTTAAAACAAATTTGGTTATAATTTTTTCTCAAAGTAAAGTTTTTTTAAACACTTTTGTTTTAAGGGGGGGAGTCGTTTTTCACCTGTATAATTATAAAATAAAATAGTAAGACCTATAATAAAATACAATTAAAACCTCAAATGTATCCATCCAATAGTAGCAAAGAACAACACACAAATTAAGAGTTTTGACTGAAATGTATCATTTTCAAGATCTAATTCGCATTTTAAAATAATATTAATAAAAATTAGTAACATTCAGTCAACAAAACCACATACAGCTTTGTATGGACATATTGCAGAAAAGACATGTCACAAATTTAATGCTATTCTATTCTTATCGTTATTCTTATTATGACGATCATTTATTAAATTATTATTATTATAGATTAAATAAATATTTAAAGTAATTAACTATATAAATATTTGAAGTAATGAAAAAAAAATTGAACCCATTTGAGAAATATCTCTAGCTAACATATGGAGTCTTAGGAGTTTAATATATAAAATTAAAAAAAATAAAAAAATCTCAAAATCATTGCCAGGGAAGTATCTGGAATATATTGTTAAAATACCTATGGATGTATAAATACTTATGGCTGTTCCAAATTTGATGGAATTACCATAAAATATACAAAATGGTAACACAAAACCTATCAATAAAGTCTCACGTAAAAAAAAAAAAAAAAAAAAAAAAACTGTCGTTGAACCTTCAACACCTAAAAGAATTGAAAAAGTAATGAATTTTCTACTAGTTTCAACACTAATAGACATTTGAAAATATAATTTAAGGACATTCTTTCCCGAGCTATACAAATATACGTTTTCAGAAAACTAAATATTGATGGAAATTATTTAAAATTATAATGGAGAAAGTTCTATTTATAAAGGTCAGATTTTGTTTGCTGCTGCGTTACAGCTCAGTTTCCAAAGGGATAGACCTTGAAATACAATCAATTCTCTACGGCTGTTTCAATGACGTCACACTAATGGCGTCAATAACTAACTTGGTTCCAGCAATAAGAAAATAAAGATGGAGTTTACATCAAGAATGCATGTAAAGCATTACTCAATATCGGTTATCATATTTTGTACTTATAATTTGATATATTTTACTTTGTTTTTAATTAAAAACTGTGAAGATTATATTTGTGATACCAATAATAAAATTAAAATTATGTAGCTTACGTTTCCCTTATAATGTGAGCAACAAACAGCAAAAGTTAGAGTGTTCCAAATGATTGTTGTAGTTATAAACTAAAAAATAAAAGTCGTACAAAGTATACAAGTACTATAAAAAAATCAGACACCATTGTTATCTTTTGTAGTATACGTAGTAGAATCATTCAAGGTCTTACAACAAGTTTGTTTACTAAATTTACGTTTCTTTCATTTTCCTTAGAACTAGACTGTTTAACAATGTGTAGGTTGTAAACTTTATGTCTTAAAGTTTTTATACTTTATGTCTGTTGAGGATGATTCGTAATGTTGCCAAAAAACCGAAACTTTTTACCCCAGTCCTAAAATGAACTACAAGATTAACGACTTCTCTTAGACGTGAAACGTAAATTAGTATATGTAATTGAAAAAAGAGTGAAGTCAAATATCAAATAAAAAGAATTACTTTATCCAGTACATTGCTATATGACAATATGTATACCCTTTAGCATCTAACATTGGTATTTTTTTAGAGTTTCTTTGTTTGATGGAACAGAAATCCAATATTTTCTTTTGTAACTGTATACCACACCCGGTTATTATTTTCTTATTTTAAACATCTGGTAATTGTTCAAAATTCGCTAATTGAGTTTTTCGACATATAAGAAAATAATTAAAATCGCTGAATATAGTAATGATTTGTAGGTGATAGTGGGACATAATCTGAATACCTAGTCTGTGTACAGCTAGTTCTTTTTTCTGGTACTAATTATTTTATTTTTTTATAGCAAACAATAAAATATGAAACTCTTCAACATCTATTTTCACACGAAACATTATTAAATGTTCATTATGAGGAACAAAATTTAACAAATGGAAAGTTACCAAAAAGTTTTAAGAAAACAATTAATACGAAAGACTATAATTATTATGGTATTTCATTTAATATTATTTTTCTGGTAGTCTTAGAGATCTCATTTACGCTACAGCTCCTAAAAATTACTACATTTTGATAACAGACTATTAGAGGAAAAATGTTAGTTTTCATTTTTAAGAAATTAAAAAGAAATTGTGTTCTTTTTATGAAATTTTGTGGCCTAAGAATTCGTCCGAGGTGTTAACGTTAGTATTAGTTTTACAGTTTTATTCAGATTTGACAATTCGTCTGTAAGTAATCGTGATATCGTACGCACGCACGCTCGCGCGCGCGCGCACACACACACACTCACTCATTTAAGCGAGTAAAAAATAAATTATAACATAAGAATATAGACAATGTTTTGGGGCATACCTAGAGAGATAAGTACTGCACATACCATCATGTATATCCTACTGCAGTCGTGAAATGGATGATGGTGACAAATCATTGTTTTTTTTGTGATAGGTGGGTGCAAGAGGGGAAAGTATTGAATTCAATGATTGGTTCAAAGATAAATAGTAAAAATATAGACCAGAATATAAGACAAAATGGGATACTATAGAAAAATATTTCAAGAGCATTCAGAAGAAAAAGGAAAAGACATTAGAAGGTAAAAGCTGAGAATTGAATTTGCCCTCTAGGGAAGTAATGTAAGTGGCGGTCCCGCAAGAGGAGATAACAGACGTAAAAAAGAAGATTTATTTTGGTTGGTACAGCCACAGCGGAATTCCGACTCTACGTCGGGGTAATCTATAGGTGTGATAAGTTCATCAGAATTTTTCTTCTCTTTAAAAATAAGATAAAAATTAAAAATCTTCCTCCTATAAAATTGTAATAATAATCCACATATATTAGTAATGAGGAAGCATTTTCACTTAGTTAACAATATAAATAGGTTTTTAAATTTTTATTTATCGGCTGCTTACTTTTATTTAAATACGTTTTTTATACAGTGTGTTACGCAAGTTCCACAAGAGGTTACGTTGCTTTAACATATGCATAATATATTAATGCCTACAAATGTAATTTATTCGTCAATAAGAGAGTTCAAAAGGAAAACGACAGCAATAATAATAGGTATACAAATTCACCAAGCAAATTAATTTATGTTAATCGTAGAATATTATATTAAGCAAAATAGAAAATTGTGGAAATATGAACTAATTTTACTATATTTTCTTAATATCTGGCTCCTATATGAGACAAAATAAGATCATTTTGTGCAGTTTAATATTGTCTCTAATCGATTTGATACGCAAGAGTCGTCGTCAAATCTGCTGCTTTTGGAGTATTCTAATGTTGATTCGTTCAAAACTGTAGCTATACAATTCAAGCTCACGATTGGAACTAAATGTAGAAACTTTACGCACTGGTTTCTATGGAAGTCGTTTATATTTCCCATCATTGTGGCAAGCATTTATATAGCGGTAGTAGTCCATTACATGCGAACTCGGCTACTATTATAATAATCCGGTAATTCAATCGTGACATGATAAGAAGTAATATAATAAATTTTAAATGTAACTGAAACATAAATGTGACAAGTAACGCTTGTTAAACAAGGAAATATGTAATGCAACATTATATAAATTATAACTATAGTATTAACATTTCAATTTAGAGTGTTAAAATTAATTAAAATGTTCATAATATTGGAATATGATAATCATTGGAAGGGTTATACACTGCTATCGTATTATACTATCGTCATAAATAGTGCAGATGATACTCTACTAAAACGATTTTCCAAAAATCACAAAACCTGCGATTCAGAGAGACACTCTTACCGTTTAAGCCTCGCCAGTCTTCATCAAGTTCAGTTATTGCTATCACTAAAATTCATTAAATTTAAATAATAATCGCATTACTAATAAAAAATAATAATTAAAACCAACGGTCTTACAATGTAACAAAAAACGGAGCGCAACACTAATAAATTACATATTACCACCCATGACAAAAGATTTCATGATTTAGATTATTTCAATAGTTTCGTGGCAACCCTGTCTGCCACTGATACTATCATAATATTTTCGGCAGCCGAACATAAATGGCGGTTACATTTTTCTTCTCGATGTAATGTCCACATTTTTAGATACTTTGAGTACCGCAACCAAAGGTAATTAAAACTACACCCTCGTCTAATAAAATGTATAGGCCAACCTTTTCAAACCCCAATATCATTGTTTCAACCTAACCTATGCTAACCTAACCAGTGATTTTTGACGAATTTGTTATTTAACGTAATATATATTGAATATATTAAATTACTAAAACTAATTTCAACTTACGTGAGTGTTAAAGGCCTGTTTTAGATTATTGCACAAGGCCAAACACCATAGGCCTATTCGACCGTTTGGGTTAAACGAATCCGCGTTTATTTATGTTAGGGTGTGCGCGAAAAGGCTCAAATTCCGAAGAGGTCTTCCGACCCATCCTAAAACCTCCTAGCTACTCATTTTTGGTGGAGATATTACAATTCATGAGAGATAATGTACTTCTTCGTTGATGACGGAAAGCGCCCTGTGGGCTGATAATCTACATCTGCTTGAACCTTGGTTCTCATGGACGGGTATCGCTTCCTTATTAAAAGGCGTTGGAGGGCCTTATACCTCAAGATAGGCAACTTATCCTACTTATGTCCAATGTGATTTTAAATTACTATTTGTGATGTTTATTGTTAATTAGGCACACAATTGATCCTACAACGAAACCAAGGATCGGAATCTAATTTTGGAATGGGCCTTTCCGGAACTTGTCTGCGCCACCTATTACACATTTAAAAATATTTTTACTTGTTTTCATTACCTTATTATTTTTTATTTGTCGGAATCTTTGATCATTATTTTTCTTACACTCTTTGCTATTTTGATATATTTTTGGTCATTTTTTTTTTTTTTTTTCTTTTCTCACTATCGGTTTTTTCAACCTACGTGTAATTATTCAGGATATAAATTACTACTTAGACTTTTCTTATTTTAACGGAAAACATATTCTGATTTGTAGTGATCATAACAACAAACATAACTTATTATTTTTTCGATTTTCAAAGTTGATCGTCATTTAAATATCATTAAAAACCATAATATCTTAATATAAGATTATATTTAAAAAACATCACAACGGATTATATTAAAGGTATTTCGTGGGAAAGGGATTTTCAGAAACTTTCCTGTTTCTTATCGATATCATCTTCCAATACGGAGCTGGAAAATTGGGACAGTCTACTAATATCACTTACCCTTCTCTGCTCATGCTCTTGGGAGAGGGTTTGTGTGATATTTGATTTAACTTTTTCAAGATTATTCTTTTCATCACGAAATATATTAATATCCTTCATCCTCTTTTACACCTTGTCGGGCCTAATTTTAACTAAAATGGACCCTCGGGAGGATCCAATTCTACTATATTACGTTTCATTTATCATAACAGGAGGTTTCCAAAATATTTATCTTTTCCTTGGACTGTAGAGCATCACCTATTCTTTCGTTGTTTGACTTGATTGCGATACGTCCATATCCTTCACCTACTTCACCTATCCTAATTTTTGTAACTACATATCCATCATACATCAATCCACTCTGGTATTTCTTAGTTTATGAGCAAATTAATAAATGTCTTCTTATTAAATGATTATTATTTAGCTATGTTTAAGTATTCTATTAATATATATATATATATATATATATATATATATATATATATATATATATATAATTATATATCTGTTTCCCTTTCGTGCAGTGAAACTTACCAAGTCGAGGTTAGTAACCCTTTATTGGACCAATCACTCCAACTCTAACTTTTCAGCCATTGTATGTGCTTATTTACTTCTATTGTGAAATAATTTGTTGCTTCGTGTATGGGCAAGCGCACCCCGAACCTATTTATATCCTGGATGTAGTTGTTAGAAGTCTTCTCTTATATTGGGTTTTTTTCTATTTAGGATTTCTGTTTTTAGGTAAAACAGAGCGTCGGATAAATTAGTGTCTGCGCTACTAAACGTTTGCATATTTTTCATGTTGGTCATTGCTGTTTTTTTTTTGTATACGCTTTGGTAGGCTTCATTATTTGTAACTAAATTAACTTTTCTCAATCTTCCTCTATCTTTTCCAGTTTTTCACTTCCAGCTCAAAATTCTGTGACATTTTAACAATATTTTTCAGTAATGGTGAGGACAAATACAAAAGCATTGCCATTAGATTATGTAAAGTTTGAAGTTGAAACATTGAGAAGGAATAAATAAAATCCTCAATGAAAGATGAAAAAGGTTTGTCGACGGGAGCCTAAATGTGTAAAATAATCTGGTGATCACAAGATGAAACAATGCAAGATGTCTACAGTTAAAACTGTGGTGATATCAACTCAGAAAATTACCGAGTTTGTAAGTAGGCAACAGATAAGGGATTAGATAGTGGGAGCAAACCTAGGTAATTTTCTTCTTTTTATCAGTAATTTATGTTTAGGTTAAGCAATTAAACAGAAAAACAACTCACTATTAATATCCAAATAAGCAACAACCAATAATAGAAACAACGCAGTAGCTGCTGGGAAAACTGTAGGAGCAGACAAAAACATTCGATTTTCATGATTTTTAAGTTGAGAGCCTAGAGAAAATAAAACAAAGAACATTCACTCACCTAAATTTGATACATTGAAGTGATCTGGGAATTGCTACTTTGAATGCCAAAGACCACCTAATCAAAGAGGAATTAGTACAGATTTATAACACGATGGACATTGATATATGTTTGAAAACTTCATACAACTAAACAGCTGTTTCAGCATGTAGGGTAATTTAATCTTACCCATCAAAATCAACGTTTAACGGTTATTCCTTTTATAAATGGCAGACAACCAAATTTATAATATAGAATTGTACCTCTGATTTTATATTGGATTGAAAGAATTTCACTTCAACGAAGACAGATCTATTTGAGAATATGTATAGAAAAATACAATTTTGTGTAATATTTAACGTAAATAGTGAAGTAGTATTCATTGTCAGTAATACCCACAGTAAAAATATTGATTAACGATCCATTTATTTGGCTCATGCCCTACAATAAAATGTCAATATTTGGAGTAATTCGTGTGCCTTTAATGATTTTTTTTAAATATGTGTCTGGACATTTTAAAATAAATATGTAAAAGTTATTTTTAAATAATTTTTATCTGGAAAGTTCACGTAATAAAACATATTTTGCAATCTCCAATTCCATTTAGTTGTTACTTTAAATAATCGTTTCGTATAATAATAAATACTGCTACAGCAAATTAATTTAATTTTAAGTGATAAGCTATTAACGTCACTTTCACTTTTAAAGGAGCCTTTTTTCAACTTTATTATATATGGTAGATATTTGTCAATATTGCCTTAACGTTACATTAATGTTACAAAAAAGTGTTATATGACATATTTTCTTAAAATGAACACCTATACCTACAAATAAATACGTAATAATCCTTAGAGCCGCGATCAAAAATAGAGTTCAAATTTACATGCATACTTTGGAGCTTAGACCAAATAGGATTTTATTACAAATTTCTTTATAATGAAATTTTAGGTAAAGGCAACGTATTTACATCCGGTTAAAACGATTTACCTTAACTCATCTTTACTTTAAAAATAATGTATATCTCAATGGTTATTTAAAATTTTAGAGATGCCGGAAAAAACATTTGTTGTTAGTATAGCAATATTGTTTTATAACATCAAAGCAATAACCATGTGAATTTGACAATCTGGAGTTTTTATTCGGTTATAAACGTTGTTGAATAAAGGAGAGAATTTCTGGACCCCTAATGTACCTCTGGAATCGTTCGTTGATGTAACAACACGATACAAAATATTGATAGAATGTCAATGTAAACAGAATTCCCTTTTCATTGAAAACTGTATATTTATTAATAAAAAGTGAAAGTGAACAAAGGCCTAACTCAACATTCAACGTGTTAAGTTTTTGTAATTGAATATCTTAGTGGAAATTAATTCTAGCTACAGCTTGAGACCTGCTGTAAAAACTAGTACTGTAGTTATGAAATTCATTTACGTTGATTTTGATATATTCCCCTTTTAAAGTTTTATTTTCACTTTTTGGTAGAGTACTTGTTAAATCCCATTCTTTGAACGTAGGTAGCCATAATGTTTATATCAATTTGCTCAATATCCGTCCACCCATTTGGTTAAAGGAGACTATTCATATGCAAAAATAAATAAATGAACAAAAGTGACAATTTAAAATAATAATAATATAATTCCGAAAATAAGCTTTTTGAATTCAATAAGTCACAATAAAAACAAATTCATTAATAACACTATTAAGAGAACAATATCTCAAAACGAATTACTCAATATTTAGGTAGTCGAAGGTAAATTCAATTTGAATTAGTAGTGTGCTACGTGTGAAAAATAACAATAATTATTTTATAAATACATAATTACTCTACTTATGGTAAAATCATTTAAATAAATTTTGATTACTACAAAAAATATTTGATAATGATAGCTAATAAATTATGTTAAATAAGATAGTTCCTAGCTTTACTGGTGGGTCTTGTGTTGTGTACAAGGAGCCTAGCCAGGGTTGTGGATTATCCACCATTAGAGTTTGACGTAACAGAGTGTAGTTCTAGTTTACTACGAAATTTCACAAATATTGTCATCACAATTTATAAAGTTTATAACGTAAGGAGAGAAAGAGAGAACGGTTTTACGACAATGTTAGTACTTGTGCGTTCTTCAGAAGACGTGTTATTGTATAACGGGGCAATCGGAATGCTAGAAATGCAACTTTCTCGGATCGGACGTAAGTTGTAATTTGGCACCTTTTATTTCAAAGAGGATAAATACAACTATAATTTATAGTAGATAATCAGTGAACAGAATTTTTATTAGACTAATGGCGTATTTCTTTACGCCTACTTACATTATGTTTACTATAACTTATATACGTTGTATGTACATTCGTGTTTTATTGTTTAGTATATTCTGCGTATAATGTGTTTTGACCACTCTAGAAAAATTCTTGATTGTTATAAATTATTACATTAGAATAAAAGTACATTATTGATACAATTAATAGTTTTCATCTATGATCAGTGTATTTCCATTATATTGCCTTCAATTTTTCAAGTAATCTATTTGTAAATGGTCGCAAAACTACAACAATTGTCTCTTTTCAAGAATTGAAATAATAACCATTTAAAATGCATATTTTTTTCTTACAAGATTTACGAAATCACGAATAAATAAAAGTTTGGTATCCTTCTTTAAATACAACAAATACAAGGAAGCCAGGATTTTTTTACCACTTTTTATGCAGTTTCATATTGTAAGGTGACTACAAAAAATAAACACGAAGATATTAAATAAGTAGGTAGGTGATGGTTGAATAGGTAAATATTTTTAGAAACACCAAAGACGTATTTCACTTATTTATTTGTATAAATGAAAATAAAAATAATTAATAATGAAAAATAATGTATTTTTCTATTTCTTATATCGTTTTAATGTATTACTAATATATATATATATATATATATATATATATATTCTGTAAATTGTTCTGTCAAATACCAACATACTCCACCAATAATTGTTGAAAGATTTTCTCATTAACATATTATAATACAGTATTGGCTTAAAAGTTAAAAACATTTCTAAAATCTGATAATAATAATTAACTATTAAATAGCTAGTGATTTTATTTATTTTTTTACATTTAGCGATTGAAAGTATAAAACGTGTAAAATATTTGACTCGTAACTCATTTTATTGCTATTGCTATATAGCCTAGGGCCTCACTCTTTCTTATATTGATATGACGTAATAATACAAAGATATATTGAAATAAAGTACAAGATTGTTGTGGAATTACCTCAGAATACGTCACGGAAGTGAAAGGTCAAGTTCTTGGAAAGCATGCCTGTACTGGTTTGTAGGTTTTACCCATAGGTAATTTACAGTATTACAAGGACGTAGTCTCTACTTCGTCAGTCGTGTTGACTCTGTGGTCTTGTTACTTCCAACACTTCATAACATCTTCGTAAGTATGACTTTATTAGACCTTTATTAATTTGAGAACTGAATAATTTTAATTATTGTCTTAAATATACTGCATTAAAATTTTTAATCTTAAATATATTAAGAATTAAAAATAAACTTTAGGTAACTACGTATATCTAAATTTAATCGTGAATGCGCATACAATTGTAAAATAAATTATTCTTTCTTGATTTATAACCTATTTTTGATAATGTGTTCAGAATACGTCTAAGAATCTGTATTTGATTGTGTTTTCATCGACTAAATTTATTCTTGAAAAAGTTTAATACTGAAGACAAATAACGAACATAATAAACTCTATTGTCAATCAATCTCACGTGTTCTATCAAAAAAATATTTCTACTTCTTCAGTATTTTAGACCAATTTATATAATAGATATAATTTAAATTTTGTATCAATTACATACATTTTAAATATTTATAACTATAATAACAAAAACAATATAAATAAAAATGTGATTTATTTTGTTACAAAATGAGAGAAAAAACCATTTACGCTAGTAGACGATGGAATTTATATGAATTTGCAAAGTAGTGGAGTTCTTTATGAAATATTAACTATATATAGGCATTTTTGAGTTGACGAGTTTGTGACAAAAATGACTTTGTTATATTAGCAGCACTTACAATTACTTTATTTAAGTCTTCAATAGCGTTGTCTACTATAAATAAAACCCATGTGTTCATATATTTTATTAAAATAATTTCAAAACATTATTGATTTTGATTAGATTTGTCACAGTTTCACTTCTATTGTAACGAAATTACCTCAAATTATTTGTTGTAGTGTATTCGTTTTTAGTAGATACTCGGTAAAACACTATATGTAATTTTATCTTGGAAATTACAATAAAAGTATTATTAAATTACTTGTCGACTTTATAAATTTTATTATTTGTATAAAAAACAACGATAAGCTGGAAGAAAATTTGAATTGCGGCTTTATCACAAATAAATTTTAAAATATCATCATTAATTGATTGGAAATAACAAGCCACTAATTAAACATTTTCATGAGTTGTTTAATTGCCAACATTAAGTAAACTCATGTATCTGAGTACGAAACATATTATTTAATATGTTTTAGGAAGATCTATTCAAACAAAGAGGTTGTTTTTAAGAACATTAATTGTATTCTTTTGGAACATTCATAATTTTTAACATTTAGAAGTATTAAATACTTCCAATTTGAGCAACAAGACATAGATATGACACATTATTTATGGAACGTAATAATATTTAAAAAAATATAATGAATTTTAAGGCAATTTTATGACAGCCTTTTATTAATAGTGGATTTTTATCGATATCATAAATGTAAATGAATTAAAACGTAATAGCTACGGGAGACAAAATTATATTATTTTGCTGTATAATAAACTCAAGAAATTTGAGTTTTTCTTCTTTAATCTCGTTGTTTATTAAATGACTTATATAGTTCAATTAATTCTATGGCCTACATAGAATATTTTTATATGTTGCAATACAAATGGTTTTAGTATATAATTTTTCTCCATACTGCTTCCAAAAACAGCTGTTTAAAAACATGCCTTGATATGCTGTTGTTATTTTTAGTATTATGTTAAAAAAAAACATCAGATGAGGTCGAGGTCATCAGTTGTTACTTTGTTTATACGAATTAATTAACGATTGTAAAGCATCTATAAAAACAACCGATACTCTCGATTGTAAATAACCGTTAAAACAGCTGTTACCATTGATGTGAAGGTAAAAAGGTTAAAACATTTTAGTTTTTGTGAAATTTTTTTCTTTATATTATTTGCAGTATAACAAAAAATATAGTTCATCACTAAGACCAAAAGAAGCTTTTCGATCCTCGCTCATTTCCCGAGTTAAACTTGAGTTTCTATCGTAAAGCTTCACTTTTGGTCCTAGTGATGAAATATACTATTAAACTAAAAGTACGACTAAAAATATTATATAGTCTATTTTTTATACAAAATAATCCAAATATAGTTCGCCATAGCTTACGATATTTAAGTGTAGTATTTTTGTTTTTTGTTTTTATAACGACTTATTAAATCAGATTATTTTTTATTTAGTCATATAAGACAAATAAGTTAGTTTGTTAAAATAATAAAACTCTAAAAGTCATTAACAGATTACTTATCTAATCCCGTTTAATACATAATTAACTATTTTATAATAACAGTGAATGTATAGCGTTGATCAAAGTCCTGAGGCAATTGGTAATTTCCAAATGAGAGAAGTAAACGTTCATTAAAATAAAAAAAATATATAAAATTATTTGCATCAAATGTGGTAATATTTAAAATTAGCTTCAAGTTATTTAAAGCTAATATTGTCATGAAATTTAGTAACGACAATCCATCACATTATTCCTGAAAATTATAAAATTTCAGAAATGAAAAATTTAATTTTAGTAATTGTTTCGTTATTTATAAAAATAAAATAGGTCAAAAACTAACCATTAGTTAATTTTTTTGTGGTTCATTTTTCCCAATAATTACAGAACTCTAATCTAACTTTTCTTTTTATAGTATATGGATTTAATAAATTCTGTTAATATACACTTAGTGTTACTGTATATCTAATCGATTTATATAATGAATTAGTTAAATAACGTTCTTAACTTTATGTTTTTTAGATTAGAGTCAAGTGAATCCCGTAAATAAAAAACCTCCCTTTTCTCTGTGTTGCATATAAAGAAATAATTCAATACATAAATCATTTCCCTATTTGTTTTCTAGAGCATGGATAAAAAAAATTCATTAAATAAAAATCTTTTTTTCTTAGCGTATAATTTAATAATATGAATTATTGGTTAAATGAAACACTTCCATCTTTATTGTTTTATTAAAATAATATGAATGAATTCGTTATATAAAAAAACTTTACTTTTTGATTTCTAGACCATGGATCGATTAAATTCATTAAAAAAAATAATATTAAATTTTCTGTTTGTCTAATTTCTGTATCTAGGAATTCGTTAAATAATAACCTTTTTGTTTCTGTTTGTCTAGTCATGGATTGATTTAATATATTAAATAAAACAACCATTTTAACTTCTCCTAGTCCTAGGATCCATTGAATTCAGTAGATTACAGACCTTTTACTAAATAATGGCAGCTACTTAATTGTTTGTTAAAATCAAGTAAAACAGTTACCGGATGCCGTTAAAATTATACCACAAAAATATTCAAGAAGATTGAAATGCTAAAATATATAGAAATAGTTTAGAACAAAATCTTTTGTCATTTCTATTAGGAGATATAATTCATTAAGATCACTTCATTTTATCTCAAACTTAGAAAAAATTTATTTGCACAAAACATATTGTCAAACTCAGATTGTCACTGTGTGTGTATGTCAATAATAACGGTGCTGAAGTGATGTTCTGTGCATTTTTTCAATAACAAAATCAAAAAGATTATTTACATTAGCAGATGCATCATATTTGTTGAACATTATAATACAACCTTCTTAATAAGTTGTAAGAACAAAACGTTTACTGCACTTAATGAAAAATGAAAATATATTTTTTCAAATAGTCTCACTATAAATATTGTAATTAACTCTGATAAAACTGTAATATATAATCTTAGTAATACACACTGAATTTAATTGTTTTCATAAATTTCTTTGCAGAACCATGAAAATACCTCATATTTTACCATGGATCTTTTTCTTATTGGCTTTATCTTTCTGGACGATCATAGGAACCAATGCGTTCAAAGCTCATGACAACATTATTAGATTTCCAAAAACTCCGTGTCCTAATAAAATGATTAGGGATAGAAATGGAGTGTGCAGAAAAAAATTTGGAAAATAAAATCTTGAGACATAATTACTTTCCTATGTAAAATAAATATAAAGTACTTGTTCAATATAATGTTGTCAAACTGTAATGAGCTACACTTGTGGAAACTTCAATCACCAAATGAAAGTAAACACAATTTTCTACAAGAATTACTTTTTGGGCAATATTACAATATTTAAATTATTATTTGATCCTACTGTCAGTGGGTTTGTGTGACTGTAGCAACTGAGGATGATTACTTAGTCATTGAAACGTCATCTTGTATTTATATTTCAAAAATAAAGTTGTTTTTGTGGAAATTGTGTTTTCATTAATTTGGTGATAAAGTTGTTGGCAGAATTAATTTAAATTAAATATAATTATATATTATTAATTTATATTGATATATGATACAAATATATATGTAAAATAGTATAATAATAAAATATTAAAAAAATGATGTAATCCTTTCACAAATGTTCATTATTTTATAATGACCAAAAGGTTTTTTGCCTTTAAACAACAAGGGAAAACATTTGCATCAGATGTGTTAAGTGACATTTTCTATGTATTGCATTTGCTATATACATATAATTACAGAAATAAATAATTTTAGTAAAATATAAAAATCTTGTAATTATTTTTGGTCAGTTTTCCAGATTATACAGATTTCGGAGACTAAACGTTATGTGTAAGATATCTACAAAAACTCTGAAAACCATTACAAATATACGTAGAATAATATAATAAATTACAAATTGTGTACACAAATTTATACATCAAATATGAACAAAAATGTAATAAATGACAAAACCTTTACTGATATATCTGAATGATCGAAATTATCTTGTATCAACAAACATTTCATAAGGTACCATACAATATTTTTAAAATTACTCAATAAAATAACAAATATATGTTTAATCTCGCCTACTTTAAGATTTATAGCCGAAATAAAGCAAGAGTCTTTATATTAAATTGTCAAACGTTTCAAATGCATTGTCACCACAACTGTTACTTCTCATATTAAAGTTGAAATCATGAAGCAGACGTTGGCTAAATTGTGTGTAACTTTTCATGACTTCATTGAAAAGTTACATAATAGCAAAGAGTATATTAAAGCCTTCGCGTCAAGTAATGTATTAAAAAAGATTATTAAATTTTTATTTTAAAAAAATAAAATTGTTTGTTCTGTGGTAATACATAGTAATTTTGAAAATTGATAAACAAAGAAGAAAAGTTCAAAAATGTTTTTTTCTGACAATTATTATGAACAATTTTGTATAGTTAATAGGTTTCTAGATGAAAAATAAAAATATTAAATAATAGTACTCAATAACGTTATATTACAAGTATATTTTCAATGCATAGAAGTTCAAAAACCGTTTAAATATCAATTACAATGTAGGAAACAAATCTAATAATATTGGTTTCTAAAGCATTGTCAGGAAATAAAACTATTTTGTCAGTGACTGGGACTCAGCAGTATAACAATGCATCTATCTACATCTATGAATTTCACCATTTAATGCACAATTAATTTCGTTCCAATACTACTATTAATACTATTTTACTGCAGAAGAGCGCAAATTGATACTATGCAATGGAATTCCATTTTATTTTCCTAATGATACATATATTTTGTCTACAGTTGTTGACAAAGTGACATTTTGTTCATTTAAATTAGTTTGCAAAACAGCTGATTTCTCAACCGTTTCACTTTGCCCACTACTTTCCACACTACTTTGCTCACTCCTAATGGCAACCGAACAAAACGAAATTTAGGTTGTTTATTTGAATTGATTTATAATATACTGGAAATGTCCCGTATGTAGGTAAGATTAAATCTTACTGTAAAATAACAAAAATAAACAACAAAACAACGTTTAAAAGTTGAAAAAAGAAGTAATTATTGATGAAGATGATTGACAGTGTATGTACACGGAGAATATTTTTCGTTTGCCTAGTTTTGAAGTTGGCAATCCCGTTTCCTCAACAATACACCTAAGTTATTTGTAATATTCATAAATAACCTCAGTTTTGACGTGAGAACTTCTACTCAGTGTTGACGTGTTCTTTAGCACTACTGCTATATTTTGTGTAGTTAGTTTTAAAATATGGAAAGTTCAGAGGATGAAAACCTGTCAAATACCCCGCCTAAATTAGCGGAACAACGTTGTACTAAATCTCATTCCTGTCAAATTAAGGAAAAAGTACGACCGAAAGTCTAGTATGAACTGTTTTTATCACAAAATAACAATTGTAGACAAAGTATAATGTGCAATTCGAGAGCAAAATGTCTTTTTTAAACTCGATAAAATTGACATTTTTCTCTCGTTTAAAAAAGTGCCACTTTGCTCACTAGTTGCACAAATAACTATTGTTGAAATCATGTAATAGTAATTGATATAATTTATCAAATTTAAACTTCGTGGAAATGATTTGAATTCGAATTACAAATTATATAAATGAAAAAACTATTGTACTTTAAAAAATATTATTGGACCTATGTTTTGCTAATTATATTTTCACATATGCGATGTAATATTTTCTTATCCAATTGATGGAACTACTTTAATGTTTCCACATATCAGTGAATGATGCTATGATATTATACCACATCTACCAGGAATTTAGATGATGGAAGGTAACTTACTATTAAGGTCAATCCAGTAATAAAAGATAGTTATACATTTGAACGATTATTTAATGAAAAACAATTAAAAATATTAACAATAAAAATTACTAAAATCATAAAATTAGGTTTTGAACACAGGGTTTGAAATATATACAAGGGACAAGATAGTTTAAATGAATTACAATTAAATTATTTCGACTTGTATTTCTAGTCTATGAGTTCTTTTGATAAATTGGTAAAGTGAAGAAAACAAAAATGGAAGACCTTTTAGATGTTTGAAATGGATAAAAATTATATCATGTTACTCTGAATTGAAAAGTTATGAATTTGATGAATAAACGTTTAATACTGATGAAGATATTTGTTTTTTAAGAACGGTCTTAGATATAATTTGAAAATGTGGAAGGTTGAATAATATAATAAATTTGTTTTTCCTTTTTGAAGAAGTAGGTGTTTTCTTAATGATTTCAGTTTTTGCCTGTAATAATAAATGGATAAGTGACAAACCAAATCTTGTTTTACAATATTGTAAATGATATACTTATTGATAATTCTGAATTAAATCCATTTATGGTTCATTTTCCTTATCTCATATATATTTCTTTTGAATATTTTCTTTACTAATAATTCAAAATTAACGATTATTCTGGATTGTTTTAAAAAACCATTAAGCAAGAATTTTCTGTCTTAAATCTATAAATTTGCCTATACCTTTATAATTTGATTGTGTAGTTTTTCTTATTCTTCTTTTCATAGAAATGAACTTTTTTATGTTAATCACACTATTGAATGTTATAGGTGGGTTTTTCAAGATCTTAAACGGAATGATGCTTTATTGATATGTATATAATTTATGAATACGATTACATAATTATTATTTACAAAACCAATATATTTTAATTGGTGAATGAATATTAATATGAATGTATGAATGAATAATGGAACAATAATGTATAGTAATAATTTATTCCATGACTATTCTCATTATTCAATTTTTAACACAATTACGTATAATATTTTATAATTTAAAATTTCGTACCTATCAAAGAATTAAAAACCACTTCACAATTTTGCGTTATCACATCAATGAATAGAGCGTGCGTCAAAGATTGCATAGATTTTACTTCTTTAAAAAATTAAAAATTATCTCAAATTCCTATGAAGTATCACTTTATTATTCAGGATAAAGCCCTAAAAATAGTCTCTAGTTCGTAATCTAATATTTTTGTCATAATATTTTGTCTCGCTAGATGAAATGGTTGACACATATATCAAGTAATTTCTTCATATGCAGAATCATATACCGCATTCTCAGAAGGATTATGAAATATATCACAATGTACCCTTTTAGATAAAGAATTTGTCATATCATAACAATTTATTAGTTCCAATAATTATACAGCATACATAATCTTCAAACTGTTATTCACAATAAATCAAAACTTCATAACTAATTCTTTATATGATTTATTAAATAGACCATAATTTATTTCAAAGTTTGGAAAGATACATAATATCGATATTATGGTAAAATAGCTGGTAAAATATATGGTTTATCATAAATTCCTCGTTTAGAAAAATTATTCAACATAAATTCCGAGACAAATTTGCTTTGACTTGATGTTCACTGTCAACTCTTCTTTTACAAGGAAACTTTATATCATTTATATTGATCAACTAATATCTCTTTAACCTGAAAAGACAATAGATTTTTCATTACGACTTAGTTTAATTATGGCAAACCAATTTTTAAAGTAAATTAAGTTTGGAGAAAACTCTACAGTTACTAACATAATTTAATTATATTTTGTTTTAATAGAAATGTTAAATCTCTCAAGGAAAAAAATGTATCCAGAGTCTAAAAGATTATTAAAAAATGAAAATTAATGAAATTTGAAGAAATAAAATGAATAAATCAGATTAGGAATGAGAAAGATTTAAACTATAATATAGATCTGAAACATGGAAGTTAAAAGTAAAAAAGTAATTGATTACACGTAACAGAGTTGAAAATTTTGAAATCGGTTAGACGATGTAAGCTCTTCCAACGATTGTGTAATGAGGACATATGAAATGAACTTGATATTTTGTCAGTAGACAAAATAAAGGATCAAAAGGTACCTAAACCTGTCATAGGATACCGAACAGTGTAAAGGAAAAAAGTGAGGGTCACTTAGAGGTTAAGAATAATGTTAACGTCTAACCTGTGTTTAAAAACAGTTACTTAAAAAAACAGTTATTTTATACATTTATGAGAATTTTCTCGATGCATTTCTTATAGTGGAACAATGGTTTGAAATATCCTATAACATTAACACTTGTTTACAATTTTCCATATTTAAGTTATAGTCAAACATCATACTTCACCGTGCACTAAGTAGTTTATCGAAGTAAGAGTTTAATGAAACTGAATGGAAATCGGATTAACCGTTTGGCTGTAACCATTATACACTTAGTTTCCAAACAACCAATATCTACCAGTTTGATTACTCATATTTAAAAAGCGCGATGGAGCAATTTTAATTCAAAGCATTAAAATAAATTAAAGTACACAATTAGATTCCTACATAGCCTAATTAAGTTTTCTTTTTCAGCAGTCATTCAGACTCATGCGGGATCAGACATTCAACGAGAAGAAGAGAGGTAAAAAATATGGGGCATGGAAGAGCACATCAAACATTGGAGAAGATTTCCTGGCCAGAGATCGGGAATCCGTCTTCTCTCGGGACAAAATACTGCGCTGACAAAGGTGCTGGTTCAGTATGACTGGAAATCCCTGAGATGGGTCGTTATAATGATAACCGGACATGGACATATCCGGAATCATTAATTGTCGTATTTTTGGTCTCGTACCTGAGACTCCAGCACACATATTATTTAATTGTGGTGCCCTAGGGTCCAAATAAAGGAAAATCTTTGGACCTTGGCATCTACATATAAATTTTGATAAGAAAATCTTACACAAAATACTGGAGCTTGTCAGAGGGGTACTGGGTCGGCGTACGGTGAACAAAGAAGAGAACTATAGCTTATAGCTGTAGTTCCGTATGCCACTACAATTTATATAATATCCCCCACCAAAAAAATAAATAAATGCTTCCTTTTTTTTAATCGAATGCAACCTCTCTTAGTTATTCACTATATAATAAGTAACCATAATGTTCGATGACGGTACTATGAGAATGACCAAAATAGCATACATTTTTATATTAGACGAATTGTAAACACAAGGAAAAATAAAATTCAAATTGTTAAACAAAACACAGATACTTAGTTAAACCATAATAAACACACAATGTGAAATAAGCTCACCATCCTGTGATACTGACACATTTAAAGCAGAAAACCGGACAGAACAAGATTTTCCTGTGATTATCAGTGATCGTTATGAAATATAGAAAAACGTTTTTATGAAACTGGGTCGAAATACGCACATGAATAAATATTTCTATTTTAATATTCGCTTAAAAAACTGTCACTAAAAAAATCAAATAGTGTACGGTTTTAAAGCTTGGAAGTAGATGCTATAACTATGTACAAAGAGCACGCTCCAAAATTACAAGGACATATGTTAAAAAAAAAAAAAAAATCTGAACACTTTTCGAATGTCGTAACTAATTAAAAATAAATAAAACCTTCTAGCTCACTATTATTGTTTTATTTCTGTACATATAAATTAAAACCTTATCAATTTCATAGGGTTAGAATAATTATAAAAAAAATAGTAAAAAATTTTCTCTAAAACTTGTAACTTTCACATAACTTGTATATGTGAATCAATGAATTTACATCAATGAATTTAGAGTAAATTTATACAGTATCCTTTACACTATTTGTGAACGGGCCAGCTGTGATGTAAATAAAATTATATTTGTCATAAAGCCCTTCAGTAATTCAGATTTTTTCCCCCATTCATGGGTACAATGTAATATTTACTACTATTGTGATCTAATGAATGATAAATCAGAATCTTTTTGTAAAAAGTAAGTTACATATAAAGGATATAACTTTTGTTACAAGAGTTGTTTTTCTTGAAGTGTACAATGGCTAAGTTATTAGTTACAACTTGATCTATTAATTGTTGTGAGTCGCAATACACAATAACCACATTCATTTTCGAAACTATTTATTATGAGTTTATTGATATAAAACTCAACACTCATTTACGTAAAAACCTTAAAGTGGTAATGGTTTAAGGGAATTTTTATAGTATTTTGTCTTTTGTCAGTATTACATCTATTTATAAAAAGCTAAAAGTGAATTGTGTTAGAGAAAGACTTGTCTTTCAACATTCTTTAATAATTTTTAAAAGAAACTTCTTTAAGTCATATCATTAAAACATAGAAGCGAACCATCCTTTTCTTATTACCTAGAGAGAATTATGAAAGTTTTATTTTAGAAGAGGCAACGTGTCTGGAAATATTACGTTCTACTCAACTATCCTGAGACATTTTAACAGGTAACAAATGCGTTTATATATACATTATACTACGGTAATAAGTTGTGGAATTTAATCACTTGTCACAAAAATCACAAAAATATCTCAAGGCATTTTAGATGAACTTTGAAGAGATTTGCAACTAATAAATAAAACACTTTTAATACGATATTGTGAAAAAAAAATTTGTTATTTTTTTATATTTGGTGTTTTGCTTTATATTTATTTCTGTTTGCCTTGCGTTATATAAAACGAAGGTAACTCCAAAACATTCGTGACCTACAGTATATAAGCGAGGGATACTTCATATTAAGTAATTCTATAACACATATGTGTTTAATCAGAGCGTAATTATAATTTTGTGTGAAATAAATATAAAATAACAGTAATTGTCAAACATTTTAAAAGTAGTAAAAATATGAAATTTTTATTGTGGAATTTTAATTTATTACTTTTCAAAAGTACTGTAATGCCTATTGTATTTTTATGTAATGTATATATTCCGTATATTTTTATTTGTAATGTAGAAGGAACATTAATTTTATTTGTACTACTAATTAATGCCAAGAAAATCTTTTTAATCCTCTTTTCTTTGCACTATAATAAATATTAATTTCTATTTTATTCGCATATCATCTAATTTAAAAATAAAATTGTAGTCCCACATAACTACATTAAATAACAAACACACACATATATAAAAAAAAAATATTGTTTATTGTTGCCTATGTTCATATGAAACGATTCAATTGACAGTTTCTTTTTACTTTATTTATAAATCTATCCCTTCTAAGAAAGTATTGCTTAATTGTGTTTGGTTACATTGGTCTATCCTGCAACTGAACTAAACATAATTTTTTAATTTTATTATATGTTGTGGAATAATAGTTTCTATTATTCTCAGATTTAATTTTTTCAGAATACATTGTTTTTTGTCGATGATTGTCTTCATCAATATATCCCTCAATTATAGGCTTTAGAATAAGTTAATAATTGCTCATATGATATGTTGTTAATTTATGTTTGTTTAAAAGTGGGATTTTTTAGATTTAAAACATTAATATATTTAAAATTGTTGAATATATTGTACTTAAAACTATAAACAAATGGATATAAATTAATATACATCATATAGGTTTTAAAAATGAAATTTTATAAATTAAAAAGCTATTTTAGAATAACATCGATATTCAACGTTAAAACTAAATTTGGACCAGTACGCATGTGTAATAATATGTAGTATAATAACATAATTAACACCAAATAGATTGTTCCATTAAGGCTGATGTAGTTATAGAAACATTAAAAAGTTAAACATAGACGATGCATGTAAACATTTTAACTTAATCATGTATATATGTATTGCTATCATTTCAGCTTCTTTTCAAAAGACCTGCATACAAAGTCCAATAGAAAAGTGGGGGGTATTAGCTTTTTACTAGAGGATATACATATTTTAGTGGTCTGTGATCCTATTTATGACTTCAGTTTACGAATAATTGAAGAAGTTTAGTTTTACTATCATGCCGAGCTCTATTCAAATTCAAGTCATCGTGCGTCCGGGGAATACTTGGTATAATTCAACGTCCCTTATGTATAATTGTGTACAAAACTTCGCTAGGGTTGCGTCCTGCAGTAATGCCGGTTTTGTATTTATAATTTTTTATGTGTTAGGAAGTGCTACTGCGTTTAATCTTTATATGGCTTCTCTCATAGTTAGGAACTAAAGTGTTTTTTTCTCTTTGTTGTGTCTGTGATGTTATTTGTTTTTTTATTAATTAAAAATCACGTCGGTCTTCACTATTTTGGTACGTGTTACAATGGATTGGTATCATGTTACGGATAAAGGGAGAAAAAAACAAAACAATAAATTATATATATTTTTATAAAAACACTAGGTACGCTTTATACTTCGCTCCACAGCCTGACCACATTTATGAAATTGGCAGTTTGAATGTATTTAAAGAATGGTATTTTTTAAGTCACTATCAACTTCAGCTAGTAAAATCATGCAAGTATAGTAGCAAGTCAATGCAATGTTACAACAATCTTTCATGGGTTTGCTGATATTCATGGCGTATGTAGGCGAGCAAAATTATTCATTTTCCTCACTGTACTGAACCACATTTTTAGTTGCTTGAACCATAACGTGATAGTATTTTGGTTTTAAAGCTTGAAAAAGGGATATTTATTGGGTTATATTTTTCTAGTTTCTTTTAATAATTTTGCAAAATGAAGCATCTTACGCATCTTACTGAGACATCGTTTTTTATATCTCCAGAGTTGTATTTTGGCATAAAAGCCTAAGCAGTACGTATATGGGAGGGGAGAATTCACCCAAATACGGATATCCTCTTTAACTGGTATATTACAATCTTCCGAGTTCTGGAGGTAGTTTCTTTTTTTCTAAGTGGCCTTCGGGAGGTTTTAAAATTATTTGTTGTACATCGGACTCCGTAATATGACTTCGTTGAAGGTAAAGGGCAAAAATTTAAAACCAAAATTATTCAATAATAACAGAAGTCTCTTTCACTGAGTTGTTTCAACAATTTTGGCTTTTGAAGATAAGTAGAGATTTGTGTAGGGCTGGTAGATGAAATTTCATATTCGTTTCCTCCTGGTCTGCCAATTAAGAGGTCCTCCAGATGAAAATCACATGTTAGTTCTGAATCTATCTTATTTGTAGGAAACAAATGACTTTATAAATTTGAGGAGATTTAGTTTCACTTCTTCCGGGACTTTTAAACAAGAGGTCTACTTGAGAATAATCAGAATAATCATTAGAAGTTGTAGATTTATCTTCACCTGAAGGAAGAAATTCCGCATCTTTATCAGAGTCGTATTGTGGTGAAAGGGCGATGGCATCTTATCATAAATAACGTTTTTGCCTAAAATAAACCGAGGATGTCATAAATGTATTAAAAAAATATATTGGTAATAATTAATCACAATAATCTGTGTGAGATTGTATCACACAGGTCATATATCAATGGATGAAATGGGTAAAAGTTTGATAAACTGAAATATTATTTTTCGAAAATAGAGGTTATCATTACTTCTCTTCTTTAAAATATATTAATTTAATTTTTAAAGCTTTAAATTCATTCAAACTTTATTTATTATGTAAAGTCTGTATTTTTTATAGTTTTCTTAAGACCAATCTCAGTTTTTACAGTCTGTAAAAAATATCTTAGGATATATTTTTTGATACACTTATTGAAATAAGAACTAAATCATTATTAATTGGCAAATAATCTATACAAATATAAAAATCTGGAAATATATACTAAATATAAAGAGAATATCTTAGGTTGTAATAATTTTAAACCCTAAAACGAATCACTTACTTTGTAGTGATTCCAAAACAGATAGCACATAACAAAAATCTTAATTTAAATCAATATATTAACTTAATTATTAGGCAGGAAAATTTGCAGCAAAAACTAGCAATATGTCGATATTTACAGTATAATTCAATGACATATTAGTAAAGTTAACTCACAGTCTGATAAAAAATAACAATGGCTAACACATACATTTGTAATCAAGTATGATAAAGATAACTCGGCAAAAAAGTTTGAACTAGGTCGATACCTCTAAGGTCTGATAATACAATAAACCTATCATGGGGACAATAGTTTAAAAAAAATCAATATGAAAACGGCAATGTAAGCCCAAAAAGGACATATATTGTGAAAATCAATAAATAATAATCATAAAGTTAATATTTTTCATCAAAACATAATACGAACCTTTGAAATGTTTTAATGTTCATTAGGTTTTATGGCCTTATTAGGCTTAGATATTTGTGCGTCACATGTACTTAGAACTATAAGTTCTATAAAATATACTTAGAACTATAAGAACTATAAAAATATAATTTTTTTTTTTTTACGTGATGAAATTGATAATGAAATTTAGAATTTTGAAAACTTCTAATTCTTAAAATTTACTTGATAAGATACTAAATAGAGTTAATCCCTGATATGGCAGTAATATACTGTTACGATCTCAGGTTCTCTTTAACTATCTTTATAATAGAGGCGGGTAATTCTACTGCATGTCTTTGCATAATAATCCTTACTTCTTAGACTTCGTCATCACATTTTGTCATTAAATCTAGGGCGTGATATTAATCAACAATCAAGAGCTCTTACTCAAAGTCATTTTGTTCACAAAGATAGAATATTTGCATTAAAGCTTATTTTGATAATTGATTAGAAAATCCAGATTTAGAGTCACGAAAAGTAAGTATAGGGAAATCTTCCCTATACTTTTGGTATATTGATTTGACAAATTGACGATTTGTAAAATTAAATAACAACAAATAAAGGGTTGTAAATATACTTATCTAATGTGATTTTATTAATATATAAAATTACAGGTGGACATAAGTATTTTTGTTTGTATAAGCCTTTGATTTGAAACTTTGATTTTCCATATTAATTTTTTTTTAATATTTATAGAATAAGTTTTAAAAAAATAGATAACGGGGGTTATACACAGCTGTGCTAAATGTGTGGTGTTATGTTGTGTATTGTGACGAATATCATTATATTTTGAATATTCTCTTACAATTTTACTTTTGATATCAAACTGTATCGTTTCCTATGCACATACAAATAAATTAACTAAAACCAGTCATTGAGACCAAAGATCGAGATTTGCTATAGAAATGAGATTGTATTTTAATGAGAATGTCATTTAAAATATCCAAGGCCCCTGCTGTATTGTTTAAATACTATTTTAATTTAACATGCAATTTTAATTAATTGTATAAAGGAATGTAAATATTTCTATCAGCCAATATAAACTATTATCAGTGATGATGTTTAAGTAAGAATTTAAAGTGAACAAAATGTGTTTTGTTTTCTCAGGTACAACGTAATTTTCCTCTGTTTGACATATTTGATCCCAGTCATTGCAATGGCAATTTGCTACAGTCTAATGGGCAAAGAACTTTGGGGAAGGAGGTCAATTGGAGAACAAACTCAAAGACATCTGGACGCCATTAGATCCAAAAGGAAGGTAAACTCGTTGCGATAGTTAATAATAGACTTCCTGAACACACTTTGAAGACATTCCTGTGTTTATTATTGATTGATCATCTTATCAAAAATGGCGGTTAGTTATAGTTTGGTATCAAAGCTTTTAGTTACTTTTTATTTTGAAAAATGGTACAGCTTATTATGAAATCGGTACGTTGCCCGAAGATGCCGCAAGGCGAAACAATTGTAGCTCATTTAATATTAAAATAATTTTGAACATTAGCTTTATTACTTTATTAATCCTTGATTAACTTTTATTTAAGATATATTTACAAAAGAAATTTTATTGTTATGAACAACTATTAAGTGAAACTTATATGAGAAAAATTCAGTACCTTTGGTAATGTGTGAAAATATGTAAATGTTTTTAACTAAATGAAGAAAAATTTGAAAAAAAAGTTTTATATTATTGTTATATGACATATCTGGAATGATTTAAATTACTGCAGTAATAACTTGCATAGAATGGAGTTATGAAATGGATAATGCTTACCACAAATTATTTAGTTGCGAAAAGTGGGTGCATGAGAGGTAAGTATTTGTATTCATTGATTGTTTCCGAGGTACATAGCAGAAACCTATTCCAGAATATTCACGAACTAAGAGGAAACAGGATGCTATAGCAACCTTTATCACGAGCATCTTGAGAGAAAAATAAAACACATGAAATATAAATTTATAGGATTGAATTTAGTCTCTTGCGAAGTAATGCTTAGTGGCTGTCGTGTCTCAAGAAGAGATAGCAGACGTACAATAAAGTTCACATGGCAAATCCGACTCTAGGTATAAAAAGTCTATAAGCATTTTTCTTCTTTCTCTCTCTATAACTTATATGTAAACTTTCTACTAGGCTATAGAATTGTAAAAATTATTCACAAATAGTATAAATTATGCAGCATTTTCATTAGATAGATTTCATTAGGCACCATTTCAATATAAATAGATTGTTAAACTCTAAGTTTTAAAACGAAAAATTCAGTTCTTTTTTTAAAAATATTTCATCTGTATGTCCCACAAGAGCTTATTCTGCATTTCATCTGCATCCGATAATCCCCACCAATATAATTAATTCGTCAATAAGAGATTTCGAAAGGGAAAAGATAGCATTTAAACAGATAAATAAGTTTACTAAGTAAGTTTAATTTTAAAATCGTAGATAATCATAATCTAAAAAATACTTGTATAATTTTTAATGTTGAAAATTTGAAACAATTTTACTATATTTTCTTACCATTAGTCTCTTATATAAGCCAATATAATATCATTTTGTACGGATCGATCATATCTACAATCGATCTGGTATACAAGAATCGCCAAAAAAGTATTTGTTTCATTTAGTTTTGTATAATAATTACTTGTTACCACATGTTTTTGGAGTATTTTAGTGTTGTTTCGTTCAATGCCACAGTTAAACATTTTTCAAGTTTACGATTGTAACTCAACATGGAAACATGATACACTTGGTGAAGTAGTAATCTATAGTTGTCCATTACACGCAAACTCAACTATAATAAATATTAACCCGTAATTTAGTCATGGCATGATAAGGAATAATATAATACATTTTAAATATAACTACAACATAAATGTTACAAGTAATGTATGTAAAAAGGTGAAATATGTAAACCAGCAATACAAAATTACAACTATTGTATGAATATATTTAATTTAATGTATATAAAAAATAAATAATATTAATAATATTGCAATATGGTAATCAAAGGAAGTGTTATTATGTATTTGATTCTTAGCTTCCATAATATGCGCCACCATTTCAAGTGAAGATGAGGGAATGACATTGTGCCAAAAGTTTAGTAAAATATAAAACACAAAACCTGCTCGGAGAGAAACCCTTAGTGTTTACACCTTGCCAATCTTCACTAGTTCAGTTATCGTTATTGTAAAAAACTATAGTATAAGTCATATATAATAAAATGAAATGTATTTTTCCAAAATAAAAAAAATTATCATAACGTTCTTGCAATAAAAAAAAAAAAAAATTGTTAATCATAGCGTTCCACATAAAAGTTACATGTTACCATCTTTGAAACAAGATTCGTGACTAATACTTCGGGCACTACACAGTTTAAAAAACTTAAAAGCTGTAAATAATTGAAAATAAATTAGTTGGTATCAGTAACTCATTTAATCACCTAATTATACATTTTAGTTAGTAATAAAATTTATATACTCTGGTATTTCTTATTAATTCAAAGTAAACACTATAAAATGTTGTGATAGTGACTCAAATAATAAACATTAACAATAATATCAAATTTTGTGTATATATAATCGTTTAGTGCGTATAAAGCCTCCATTAGAGCGTGTTGGTGATAATTGAAATAATTTATGAAATGATGCAGCGTGATGACATGCAGGACAATGCAGCGACGCAGTTAAAATGGTTTGCCGAGAATGGATCTAGACTTACTGTCAACTTTTCGAGCCTTTATTGGCTGCATTATCATACTTAACTGGGCAGAGGAGAGGGGAGTCGGAGTAGAAAATATTTTAATGTTCATGAAAATTATAAATAAAATTGCATCGAAATATATAGTACAACAACCCAAAAGACTATTTCAAGGAACCAATTTTGTAAGTTTTTACAATTTTTTTCATTTCAAATGTGTATTTAAAATCAAAATACGAGGTTGTATTATTAAATCATACACCACATAATATCTTATATTCTACATTAATGTAATAAA
Organism: Aphrophora alni; assembly: GCA_963513935.1. NCBI lineage: Eukaryota > Metazoa > Arthropoda > Insecta > Hemiptera > Aphrophoridae > Aphrophora > Aphrophora alni. The sequence goes on from OY740767.1 coordinate 100,857,612, forward strand.
AACAATAATGTTCTGAGTGAAAATTAACGAAACAATTTTCCTCAACCTCACAAGGCTATTTTGCATTATTTTAAATGGTACAGGATTTCATGGTAGAGAGTAATTCATAGTTGTTGATAATACGTCATTCTTACAGTCCTATAACTGTCACACTATCGAGATTCCATCGTAAATAATTAATGTAATATCTACATTATACATTATCTGTTGTAATGGACGATTAGTGGTGATATTAATGTGTGTTACATTATTGTAAATTTAACTATTTATTATCACGCAATATTAAATGTCACAACATTGCGTTAAATAGATTTTTCTCGTGTATAAATTATTTGCAATAAATTCATACCTCCGTGTAATGTTTTCATATTGAGATAAAGATATTTTTGAGGAAATTTTTATATTTTTTGAATGAAATATGATCATATTATGGAAGGAACTTTGTTTTTTTAATTGTAAAAAATCCCCATATTTGTTACAAAATATATATGTAGACAAAAACCAAATTAGAAATATATAATTACTTCAATGTAAGTATAATTAAAGTGAATAACCATACATTTCTATTCCATAATTTAGAAGCGTGGAACCTGAATAGAGGTAAGTCATTACTCTCACATTACGTGGAAATACGTCCTTCTGTTATTATAATATGATTTATTTGACATAAATATATATACCAATTAATGGAATCCGCTATATTTAGAATAATATGATAATATGTAAATCTTTGTTATTATGTTGCTCTTTTATATTAAAAATATATAAATAATACTCTAAATATTATGGGAAGTTTTAGAGTTCACAAATCAAGTACCATCAAAAGTTTACGTTTATGTAAATACTCAAAATTTAAGCCTATAACAGTCATGCAATTTCATTTTCTTCATATACAAATATTTGTTAATTCACACTGTTAATCGTTCAATCATAAATTACATAAATTAATTTAAGTCAAAGTTATGATAACCAGTGTGTAACGTTGGTATGGATCACAACTAATAGCCTATTTTCTGTCAGAATAGAAGTAGGGGGGGGCAAGATAACTATCGGGTTAAAAATGCGCTACTGTCATTTCGTTATTTACTTTTGATTATTTCTTACCTCTTCGTAATGTGTCTGCCTAAATTGACTAAAATAAAATCTTATGACTATGATTCCTTTTATTATTTTTTAATAACTGTAAATCATATATAAGTTAAGTATATGTATATATCGTATGATAATTATCAAATGCTATATTTTCATTTCAGTATCTATTTTGTTTAAAAAGTTGTAATTTTTTATTAGCTGTTTAGTTGTTATTTTCAAAATTGCCCTTCACATAATAATTTGTCTGTCCTGTTTATCCTAGGTATGCGTGTCCTCCATTGAATATATATTACTTTTAATAACTTATAATTTTGATTTTGTGAGAATTATTCGTTTTTCTGTTAATTGAAGTTATGTTTAATTCTATTTCCTGTTTTCTACTTTTATACTTGAATAATGTAATTCGTAGAAGGAACCATTGTCTGTGTGTTTCCTATTGTGGTGCATATTTTAAAATTCTGGCAATATCTTTTTTAATAATCTAGTAATTTTGAATTTTTAGTCGCAAGGCACTTCAAACATTAAACTGAACTAAATATGAAATATATAGTTAATTTCGACAGTATTTTGCAACATTAAGGCTGTAAACAATTTGTAATTAAACAATACTAATGAAATAATGAAGAAAAAAATAATAAACATACTGACATTGCTAAATAGTTAAGCTCTAACTTACAGAAATGTTATACTGTCCATAAAATCAACTGTAGCTTCACGAAGGTTTATACCTCAAAGACAAGATTTACTGTCAAAAAAAGAAATAGTCATACAACTCGTAAAAATATTTTCCCAAATTCATCTAATTAAATCTCTGATATGTGGAAATGTAATAATTCTGAGAAAACTTAAAAAGGTAATAACTGAAAGCAACTACTGCAAAACCAGTCATGTAAAACAAAATCTGAACAAACGTCTTCAAAATGCGAATCAGGCTGGAACATGTCTCAACATTATTTTTCAGCTGGAAAAAGACTGAAATTGTTTACTTTTTTTTACATTATTTTTACTTTCGACTGCGAAATTGTACGAGATTCGCCATGGTGTCAATGTTGGATGACGTTGGATGCATGTAACAAGACGTCAGTAGAAGTAATTAAAAGTAATGTTTGAGGATCAATTAGTTATATTTCTTAAAGATATAATTCTGTTATAACTCAGACGAAATGGGTTAGAGTTTTTCATAGAGAGGGGGGGGGGGGGAGAGAGAGAAATGTTATACAAAGTATAAGTCTGATAGCTAATCCTCTGCGGGTAAATGTACCTCACCTGTTGCTCTTTACATTACTCTTTCTAAGAAGGGAATTTTCATGTCATCAATCTAACATGTTATGACGTAATAATAATATAGTCTGATACACTGGCCGAAAATATAAATCTGACTCTGGGTGTATTTGTACTCTATTTGCTATTGAAATTACTCATTTTGATTGGTAATAGCCCTGAGTAATACTTTTTAATAAATTGACTGTCTACCACTTTCAATACATGTTGAATAAATTCGCTAATTAAACGTGAGTAAAATATAGGTAGCTTTACTGTAATATTTGGAGGTACGAAAATGAACTTGATATCCATTACGGAATTTATATAATCAAGGAATATATTCAATTTTGAACAAGTACTTTTTTTCAAATACTTTAATATTGTGGAGTAGCATTTAGGATCTCATTTCTGTTTGGGTGCATCATTTATTTTATAAAATAATTTATATTTTATTTCTTGACTTATATTTCGTTAGACATATCATGAAAAGAGTTGAATTCTGTAAGAAGATATGAAAATAAAATTGTGGGAGATTGGAATAAGTAAAAATGATGTATCTTTGTCTATTGGTACATGTCAGTGCATAAAAAGCATTAAACTATATATTAGGAATAAGTTATCACAGAAATCTAAATAAACATTTAAAATATTCAATAGAGTGAACCTTGTGAATGTTGATGAATTATCGTACTAGTGGGTCACGTTGTTTTCCATTGTTGCGCCATGATTAAAAGAAAATTGTAAATGAAAATTGCATTATATAAATGAAGCAAGTAAAAACTAAAAGAAACAGTAAATATATAAAATATACACTCTTAACGCTTTTTATTTATATGTGGTCGACGTAAGCAGTATCGAGCATTCAATATGAATAAACGCCATCACCTGCTTTAATGAAGTTCTGTGTGTTCTGGGCATTGCCAGATATTTTATAAAATTCAAATTGTCTCTTTCAACGTAGAGAATATTTAATTGAAATCGACATTAAACCCACCACTATTCTAAGGGTTTTAGTTGTTGCACTTTATTTGTAGAAGGTTTTTTAATAGGAATGTGATTTTATATTAATATATCTAAGTAGAAATGGATTAAGAGCTAAAAAGGCATCAGTAGTCTTGCAAGTTTTATTGAATTGAAAATCTTTTTTGCTATATAATTTGTTAGATGTTCATTTTACAATTAATATTTCATGTGTAAAAACTTTCTCATTGTACCTATACAAATTTAACATTGGTTTTGAAGATGGTTCAAATGTATTTAGAAATAATACCTTGCTGACATTACGGTAAGCTAGAAGCATCTTAAATTTATTTATTCTTAAAAAAAATAAATGTTAATATTTTATGCTTAATAAAATTATTAAATTGTATAACAATATTAAATAAAAGTTCAACTAGAATCTACTACTTCAACGTATTTCACCTAGCTCTAATATTTTAGAAAATCATGATATTTTATTCTTACAAATTAATAAGGTTAACTAATAAACGTACATACCTTAGTAATGAATTTACTCCTTACCTTTCTCCTCTTGACTACTTCCTATGGTAATATTTATAATATTAGGTGTCTCTTAAATATTAACCAGAAACTACAAAATAAGATTCAAACAAAAATTATCACTATAACTGGTAGGATAATGTGTATTTTATAACAATTATAACTGTGCCAAATAGCTCTAGAGCAACAATTTGAGAATATTTGAAAATCACAAACTCAAAACTTTAGCATGCACCTGTTTAAACGTAAGTACCTAACTCATTTGTCTAAATTATGACTAGATGTTCTATAGTTGTATTAGGTGATATATTTTTAAGGAAATGAGATATATAAAAAAACATATTCCACCTTTAAACTCAGAATAAAAAAAAATTTATAACATGTGTCGTATGACCCTATTACTATTAAAAAAATATATATTCTAATTTAAAGAAGGTGGATCCAAGATGACTGCAACAATTTGAAACTGTCGAACCTGGAGGTAAATGTTGTATATAAATATACAAAATAAACAAACTTTTTAGTTTTAGATGGTTTAAAGTTTTTTTTAAATACATTCTTTACTTTATGAACACTTTGTATATTGTTAGAATTCCTCAATTTCTTAGCTAATTATAAATTGACTGATCGTTTGGTATTCATGAATAACTATTATACTGACCCATATAAAGATTTGATGTAATGTTTGAACAATGTGCAGGTTGATTTGATATGCAATTTTTCTAGTTGTTGTTGATATGTTGTTTTTCTATTGTTGTGTTCATTGAGTTGGTACTGCATACCATTTACATAAGCGATCAAATCTGACTCTTAGGTGTAAGGGATAAACTATCAAAGAATTCAAATAAAATATAACAATTTAATACATTTTTACTATAACGAGGCACTGGGTTACTGGATTTTGAAAGGTGATCCGTGTGAATTTTTCCCTCTTCCCAAGACTGAGGGGAAAAATATTGTTCTGTTAAAAACTATAGACGATATTCATCAGTTACTGTAGTATGATACAACGTGTTTCTAATGTAAGATTATATTATGCAAAATTGTCACCACATTCACCAAAGTAACAATTAGATTAGTTTTTATTTGAAATAACATACTATTCAATAAAGGGATTGAAAATTTTTTTTACTTGTTAATTAATTTATATCCTTATATATTATTTTTGGATTCAAATATAAATATTCCTGTTTAAAACTTGAAAATTATTCCAAATAAAAATTAAATATTAGCCATCCTATTGGTATGGTATACAAATAAGTTTTTCCTAAATGTAAAATGGAAATAAAAACTTGCTTGTATAAAATTTTAATGTTAGTTCTACTACAATTTACATTTAAAAAATATTCGTAATATTACAGCATTTTCACCAGAAATATACACTTATTACCATTTTTGTGACTGGTAAATGTCTAATTGTCTCCTGATGTTCGAAATAAAAAGAAAGTTCTTTTTAGGGCATTTTAAACTTTACTTTATGCACTGTACTACAATAAGGTACTTTATGCTGGTACGTATAATGTCCAAATATGTATGTTCCACACCAATAAGAGAGATATAACCAATTAAACAAATTGTTAAATACATAACAACAAAATTGTAAGAAATAAATCAGTAATAATATCAGTAAAATATCTTTACCAAGCAAGTCTAGTTTTCCTAATCGTACACAATAATTGTATTCTGAAGCAAATTTTAAATGACAGCAATTTAAAGGAGTTTTTCACAAGTTCCATGTTATCTGTTTCCTGCAAGAACTAATACTTGTATTATATTTCACTCAAGATCGAGTAAGTACAGAGCTAGTAGAGAATTTATGTTATACAAAAACGCAAGTCTTATACAGTAAAATGGAGAAAAAAGAAGTAAATAGTAAATGAAAATGCTCTAGTCCTCTCAACATGATTTAAGACAAGTCTAAGTTGAAACTTTGACTTAAGACATGGTAGTTTTCTAAATTAAATGTAAGTTGTTAATAAAGTTCCTTTTAAGAATATAAAAGGAAAGAATCCTGTTTCTATACGGAGTGAAAACATAATTTTCTTATACTGTAGACTGTATATATGATTATTTTAATGATTTCCTATTAGTTTTAAATCTTTTTGGAAATCTAAGTAAGTACGTACACGGCATTGAATAAATTTTAGTTTTTTGTTAGTTGTGTAGAGTATTATATACATTTTTTAAAGACTTGCATGTAAGTAACATGAATGACATAAATTATCGAAAACACAATTCACATACAATTTCCCTTATTAAAAAAAGGCGATATATTTTAATCACAAGAGAGATTAATCCCACCATGATCATGGTGATCTCAAATTTACGAAATATGTACTATGTTTATGTATATTTATCTGAGTTGTATACATAGTCAATTTTTGAGCATAGTCAATTACATAACGATGGAATGACCGTGGAGTCAGTTAGCGTCACGAACGAAACATATTGAGTCATAATGAAGTTGAAGTGATATTATTTATAAACAAATTAAGATAATATTGATTTGTAAACCAACATTTGTTACGTTTGCCCTCCACTTATTTCTGAAATAAATTCTGTAGATGTTTTAAATTATAACGAAAATTCAAAGTGTAATAATGAAAGCAATGATATTACAATAAACTAATAGTTAGTTATGAACGTATGTAGTTTAACTTTTACCAATTTCTGATTTATAAATAATGAAAGGATACCCTAACTTTATAAAAAAGCATCACGGAGACACAAAAGTACTAAACACATCATTAAACCATGTAAATATTAACATGTTCTCTAATTTTGAACATTTTGAAGAGATGAAAATTTCTCGCAATCTATTTAATCATAATGGCAGTCATAGTTATTTGCAGATGTTTCAAATATTTCTTAATGTGTAATTATTTTAGATAGCATGCTGTAAACGTTAATGGAAATTGTTGACAAAATATTGATATTACTGTGGGTTTGCAATATTAAAGAGAAGAAATTGGGGGAGGTGGTGAACAATAATGCCCAGAAGATTATTTATCGAGGTCATAAGATACATTTTAGTGTTTGCGTATAACCTAAATTTAAATTTATCTAAAACAGTTTTAGTAAAAGCAATAAAAATGAAACGTATTAGTTTTATATCAAGTCAAATATCGTTGTGTGTTAAGTATGTCTAATCACCTCTTCCTTTAGATATTTATTACATGTTATAAACATCTCTTCACCCATTTGCCAATTCCAATTCAGTGGGCAGACAAATGGATTAGGCAGTTTTTCAAAATATTATTTTTATACTAAAGGTGTAACACGGAGAGTACTGAAATTAACAGTTTAGATTTTTTTGGTTTTTACAATTGCGTAACTTTCTGTTAATTATTAACTGTGATATTCTTTGTTTACTTAAGAAAATGTAATTGCAATATTGAAAATCATGAGAAAAGACACAGACTACGTAAAGAAGTTATTTACTGAAGGAATGCCATTATTTTCTCGTTTATAAAAAGTGGAAACGCTTTCCTCTAATTTAGATGGAAGTTGTCTCGTGACAAATATAAATACTGAGGGCAGAACCGGAAGCCATTATCTTGAGAGAATAATGACTTTATTAGGATAGCTGAATTATGAGTTTATTTTTTATTAAAATTGCATAATTTAATATAAAATAAGTAGAATAGATATATAATTTTAATAATGCCTGTAAATTGAAAATTTAATTTTTAAACATTCTCATAATAACTTGAAACTTTAATGTGAGTCGAATGACTCCCGGGATAAAATTTTCAATTTTTGCTTTTTCGCTCAAATTTGTTTTAAATTTAGTTAAATTTATTTGAAAATAAACTTCACCTAAATCGGTTAAATGTAACTCATTTTACACAATTTTTTATAACCCAATGCATGGAGAGTTTTTCACTGGTTTTGCAGGACAGGCCGTCATTGTCGCGATTGGAGTGTGTAATTTTCATAATTATGGTATTTGTGTACTTCTCATTTACAGTGATTTTATTTTGTGCGCTTGGTATTACTGGTTTTTGCGGTCTCAGCTGTTTGTTTGATTTTCTATGTATATTTATGCTACAAACTGTTATGTTACAATTTAAAGTAGTAAATAGTGTCATTGTGAGTTTATTTTGTTAGTTTTGAGCAATAAAATGCCTATATCCAGTAATGTTTTAAATCTAAAACGGACATTTGTATGGATAATACACTTGAGTTTGGTGTGTATGAGTCGTTTGTTTTTTTTAATTTAGGAAACATAGTTTGATGCCAAGTGTTAGCAAAGTGATGGATTGTTCCAGGAGTGAACTGTGTTAATACGATTTAGAAGCTTGGCGAATGAAGAATCGCGATGGCAAAGCTATAATAGACGAATTGGAGAAATATTGTCGGTAAAACTCTTCTTTACCTAATAGGCGATATGTAGTAGAAGAAGACTAAGACAACCCAGCATATTGAACTGGAATGCACTAAGGTAGTGTGTATCCTTTTGTAGTAGCCAATTCTTAGCTTCAAACGAGATTTCCCGAATGTTTTGATTTTTATCACCTTTGTACCCATATCTCATGAACTGTTAAGATAACTAGAGCAATATATTTTTTGACTTGTATGAAAATTAAGTTGCTCACTTTGATCCGAGATTTTGACAAAATACAAAAATAAAATTATTTTAATACAAATATTTTAGAAAAGTTATTCATTTTTTTTGGAGATATTAAAAAAACAATCATAATTGCACTCATTTACAAATAATAATAATAATAATAATAATAAACCACGGTCAAAGTCTTAAGGAACGTAAAGTAAACAAAGAAAAAATAAAAATTAATCATATTGTTATGTTGTATAGATTCTGACAAAATGGTATATTTTTTGACTTCAACAAATTACTTTATTTGTTAACCTATCACAACTATTGCCAAAATATTGGCCTTCTTTTCACATTATCACCAACCCTTTTCTTATAAACAGATGGCAGTAAAAAATAGTTTGATAGAACTTACGATGGAAGAAGTTCCTACCTAATAAAACACTGGCAAACAGCAAAATGACGCAACTTTAGAATTAAATATAATTTATGTTTTATTAACGTAAGTTTTAATATTATTGTTTTATTGATGTATTATGTTTTATGTGTAACGTATTCATTTATAATAAATTCTTAAACATAGGATAGTTTGAGAATCAGAATCTGTGTTAAAGTAACATCAATTATTAGTCCTAACCTGGAAATTTATTTTCAATAATTTGTTTAAAATGTATAACTTTTTATTTGAATAGGTAATATAAAAATAACTTTACCAAACAATAACAATAAATATTTTATTTCATAAAAGTTGTCAATGCCTTTAACCTTAATTAATATTAATTAAAATACTGGGGAAAAGAAATAATTAAAACATTTGTTGTTTGAAGTGGTGACAGGTAATAGAGCTATTGATGCAATATGACAACATACGTATTTCAGATCTCATTTTACCAGTGTAATATACAATCAGCTTCTGTTATATATGGATGATTATTTGTTTACCGTAAAATGACAAAAATATTCCTTCATATAATTACAACAATATAAATAAAGTTAGTTAAAATGTAATATCAATCTATTGATTTTTCACTTCTATGTTATTAATAAAAGTAGTATTCGTAATTACTTTCTTTTGGAGGTATTTTAAACATTTAACGACTACTATTATTTTGCACATGGAATTGAATGTTTATGAATTAATAACATAATGCCACAGTCAGAGAAATTTTATGAACTTTTTATTCGTTTGTATCGTTTAATGATAATTTGAATGCCATCATTTTAAAATTAGACAAAGATATTACCTATGCCTTTTTTATGTTTTGGAAATGTTATTTCCTTATTTATGATATGATGTAATTCATGTTTAATCCAGTTACAACTGTCCAAAAATGATTTCACCTATAATTACTTTTTCTCCCTTTTTTACGTGATATTGCACTTTTACTATTAGGATAAATAATATATATTTTGGTGAAAGTCTATAAAACATTTTTACTTTAAAGTTTTGTTAACTATATTAATATAGAGCACACAGGTAACCAACTTTTTTAGCAAATGTTTTGTAATATAAAACGTATTCCTCTAAATAAGAAAGACCTTTTGGCATCATACAAATAGAAATCTTAAGCGGGTATAGAATACTCTACTAAATACTCGGCTTTTACTATGTAAACTATTATCTGACAAATATCTAATTAAATGCGACATTACAAACGATATCATAATATCATACGTACATGCCCATATATTTTAATAAAAGGACTATATTGTTTGTTATTTAAATTTTGATAACAAATAATTACATATTATATAATTATTTTAGAACACATTACACACAAAAACACGTACTACACGAAGGTGGAAGCTAAAGATATAAAATAAGTTGTGTATTTCTACTACCGTGGTACGTGATAGTGACTGAAAAAGGATTGACCTTCATGTTTTATAAATTTAACCTTGACAGTAGCTTTGTGGTACTGAACATTTAGTGAATGGCATTGATGGTAATAAAAATTATTACTTTATAATACTGAATATACTAAATAGTAAAAAGTAGAAGTATAAAGTACTTTAATTTTAACGGGTTTAAAAAGTTTGAGTTACCTGCATTTATGTTACTACAGAGTTACTAGGCCTACAACTGATATTTATTTTTTATTAAAACATAAATAAACGAAAAAACTCATGGGTTGATATAAATAATGTGCAATGTTATATTAACTGCAGGAAAAAATACATCTCTTAAAGGCAACACTTAAAACTACAATAATATAATATTCTATTAAACCTTTAGTTTATTATCATAATCAGTAAAAATTTTAATTAAAATTTATAGCAAGTAATTGTTTGATATTACAGGCATTATTAAAATTATATACCAATTCTACTTAGTTTTGATTTAAGCATGGACTTTTAATATTAAAATAAATTCCTAATTTAGTGATCCTAATAAAATATTTTATTACTTACGTTTTTCATTACCATTAATATTGAGCATGGGGACTTCCAAATAATGCAAAGGTAAAAAAATAATGATTAAAGATATACCTGATTAGATGAGTTCGTATATTGTATCAATATACAAATTAAAATATAGGAGAAGTATAGCAATACTTTGTTTATTGGAGAATTGCCATTCATTTAGTAGACCAATTAAAAACAATTAAATGTGACGTTACACAAATCTTAATATAGGCTTCAGTTTTATTTCGAACTTTAACTATTTTTATGTTTATAACCGCAATAAAATGACAGTATCCATATTTATTTATCAAAAGTATCAAATCTAACGCTACTCCTGTAACCTTTCACATTAAAGTTGAGATCATAAAACATAATTTGATTTCTGTTATCCTGTTATCCTGTTACAATAATATTAATATTAACAACAATAATGATAATGGTAAATTAAAACCGACTAAATATACATTTTTGTTATCAAGAAAACATACCGTTTTTACATAATAATGAATAAATAAATAATTAAAATTATTTGGGTGTTTTACTAGCGAATATCATCAGGATTAAATATTATTCGAAAATAAGTTCTTTTAAATATTTAATAAATCCTTCAATACCACTTTTGAGATTTCAATACTTGTTTTAACAGAGTAAAATGACTAAACAAATAGTGTTTAAATTTAACAAAATCTTTTATTATTCACTTCATGGGATCATAAACTGGACACGTACGTTTCAAAGGGTTTTATAGAAGTGTTTAACCTTTAAAAAATGTTTTATTACCAGCATTGTATTCTAGAACAATAGACCTTGAATGGGTAGTTGTTTTGTTTTAGTTCATAAATAGCCAGTAACTAAAACATACTGATGAATTATTAAATACGGGTACATTATCGTTTTATAAACAACTAAATGCTTAAAGTAAATTTACCCTTAATTAACAATTTATAGGACTTTTGTGTGTTTTTTGGTCTACATTAAATTACGTGCTGCAGCCCATTTTGCTCTCTTCCATGAGATTTAAATCAGTTATATAACGTTACTACGCTCATTAATTGTGAAGGTAGTCTCTTCTTTCAATCGTTAGTGTCTCTATTTCCCTTTAATAACTAACCACAATTTCTTGTAATATAAACCTATTTTCTATAATTTTTTTTTTACTTTGGCCGAGGATGATAATTTTATATACGTGTTCTGTATTTTGATATTTTATTTTGAACCCAAGTTACACTATTTTCATGTAATGTTTTCAATTCCTTTATAGCACATAGTCGTAGGTGAACAGTCACAAATTATTTCTTGGTGATTTTGAGCGTCTCCGATCTGATGATGTCTTTGTTGAACTTTATTTTCAACTTCATATTCATGAAGCACTCGAATTGGACTTTTGGATTTATGTATTGTACAAACAACAATGCCTCCGTATCATAACCTGTGTTCAACGTGGTTGCTATATCTTTAGACAGGTACAATATAGGTCTATTATTATATATTTACAATCTTGAACGATTTATATGTCGATTACTTTTTATTTATTAAAGACCTGATTGGAAATAATACAGAAAAAAGTAAATAAAAATGGGTTTGATTTATTAGTTTTCTATTAGTAATAATGATTATATTATTATGAGATTACTCAAAGATTTCAAAAGTTACGTTTGAGTTTGTGAATTATCACTTTAAACATCTTTGTAAGTCAATCAAAATGCCACACGAAAATGAAATTCTGACCACCCAAAACAAAATTCGACCAAAACCTATTTATTTACGCAGCTAGGTTGGTACGGTATGTCCCTTTGTATGGTATTAATGTAATTTTACCTCATATTAAAGGTTCAAATTGACTTTCTTCTACTTCCATGGAGTAGTTCAGTCTATGTTGAAAAATTTTTAGCATGATTTATAAAGTTTGCTTTGTTCATCTTCTGCTTTCTCTCATTATCCTTCCTTTTGAATGGTGATGTAAGAGATTCCCCACAAAACAACCAGGATTCTTATTTGAGCTAACATTAAGAAAATCAATTATATTTGTTTAATAAGTTGAGTTTTCTTACCAATCTAGCTTCGTGAATAAAACAATTTTTTGTCCGCCATTTTGTTTAGAGTTTTAAGAATTTAATTTAAAATTGACATTTTTATTTTCTTACAAAGAATTTAAAACGAGATATCACAGACCTATACTTGACATTTTAAATTTGCGAGCAACGTCTATCACCCAATACCTCACAAACACCACCTAGAGTGCATAACGCAAACAGAATTCAAATATCTCAAATATTTAAAAAATGAAAGAAAATACGAGGGTGTGGTAGTTTCGTTTTAGTCTACATGAATGGTTTACATTTTATTACAAAACTTAGATTTCAGGAAGCATCTAATATAATTTTGCCTCCGGTAAAATAATGGAAGCTGTGACGTCAATTGACGGTCGTTACTGTCATTACATATGAAGTCCATATATTAGATATTTTATTTAATAATAGAAATTCTGGCTGTTGTGATCACTGTTATGGAAACGCCGTCACCTCGGACGTAGTCTACTACTATTTGAGTTAATGCGACACTGATATTCTCGTATATGAGAATGAAAAATAAACTCTAAAATAAATAAAATATATTCCTGTTATACAATCGGCTTCCAATTTTGTCAACAATAAAGAGAGTTCACTTAAAACCATTATTTACCATTTTCGTAAAACCTAAAATTGAATTAATTTAGCAATTTTTAAATTCGTAAAAAAATCATATTTTTTTGAAAATCCTTTTGGAATAATACAAGTTAAAGAATTTATATTTAGTTAATTACATCTGTATTTTATTATTATGTTTAAAATAACTTGATTGTGTAAAACTATCAAGAAAGCAATAGTTATAGTTTGAAAGTTTATCAAAGGAATTATTTATTTTTATATTCCAGAAAGAAGGACTTTCAGTTGTTTAATACTTTATTTACATTACTGCTAGTCAGTTCAAATCTAATGGAATCGGTTTCAGTTACACTAACTTTTGAAAGGTAAGTGAGGTCACAATAAAGAAGGATTAAAAATAATTCTTCAGTGTACACTGACTTGAGTGATTATAGTTCTGTCAATGTTTTATTTATACGTTTTTTATTGTTAAAGTCAATTTATTATAAACATGATTACCACACATTAATTTTATTATTGAACTCTTTAAATTACAGGCGTAGGTTATTTAGTCCTAATTCTTACGCATATGGTTTTCACATTTTATAAAATAATTGAATGGAATTAGTAGGGACAAATTAAGAAATATATCTTGGAATAACCAGATGTTTAGAAAAGATACGAAATTAAACTTTTGACTTTGTGACAAAATTTGACTACTTTGCCAGATTATTTCTCGTGTCTGGAAGTGGGAATGAGGATAAAATACTTTATAAACTAGTTTACCATTAGTGTGCAGCTTTGATTCCATCGGAATTTATTGTAAGGATTACCTCTACAAATTTTATTTTCCTTTGAATAATCGATGTTGTATGAATTGGTTTAAATTATTTAGAAATGAAATTTTATAAAATAATTTTATAAAGTGCACTGAAGCAAAAGGAAGGGGACTGGGAAATAAGAGCTAGTCGTCTGACTCACTGATGAATATCAATAAAAAAATAAATTGAAACAAAAGCAAGTTCAAATTATAAAATCATTATACCACAAAATGGATTAAGGACAGGTTTTATTTATTAACTGATATTGAAGTAATTTGTATTAAGTGTCAATAATTTGTCCTAGACTAATTGTGATAAGGCAAATTTTACTAGAGGTAAAATTATAAAGCCTCGTAATTAACGAAACAATTGCGCGCGCGCGCGCGCACACACACACACACACACACACACACACACACACACACACACACACACACACACACACACACACACACACACACACACACACACACACACACACACACACACACACACACACACACACACACACACACACACACACACACACACACACACACACACACACACACACACACACACACACACACACACACACACACACACACACACACACACACACACACACACACACACACACACACACACACACACACACACACACACACACACACACACACACACACACACACTAACAAACACACACCCACAAACACAGAGATAGACAACTACTATATGTTATTTTAAAAGAAACATTGCAAGAAAATTCATAAAAATACAAACTAGATTTAAATAAGTGAATGTGTTCAAGAGACTTGTAACGTAGTTCTTTATGATTTAGATAATACAATTTTTATGAAAATGTCTCTGAAGGTTATAATAATCCCCAAACCACAAATACAAAGATACATGTTCTTATATCTTTTTGTAAATTTCACAACAGTGCTACGTGGACATTAGGACCATAAGTTTCAAATTTCACAGGTAAAATGTTTTACTATACAATTCTCAACATTTTGCGCAATATAGATATTTGATAATATGGAAAATAATTGCTATGAGATATATAAATTTTAGTTAATAGTGTCCAAAAGAATACAGCCTCATAAATGTTTAACTTTTTATATTATATTAATGATCTTTTAACCTTTATAACCATATTACTAACACCACTAAAATAACTAAAAAAACATGCTGAATTGATTACTAATCACGGAAAACGTTTTCATAGAATAGTGTGAAATATATCAAAAAATAATAAAATTTTTAGAGAGAGAGAGAGAGAGAGAGAGAGAGAGAGAGAGAGAGAGAGAGAGAGAGAGAGAGAGAGACACACACACACACATATATATATATATATATATATATAGTAATACAATTCAATATCCTTCAACTATAATGGCTCTTTTTTACAAATAACCTTTCTATACCACAAAGCACCTTAACTATTATCCTAGGCAAATCGTAAAATCTTTTGTATCCTTATCTAACGTCGTCTATCCTAAGTGTAGTTCCCCATTTAAAACATCTGTTACCAGTCGTTCATTTACGAAAACCCACTAGTTGACATATTTTTGACGCAGTTACCTTTATACAATGTCTTTCTTCCTTAACTGTGGACTCTTGAACAAAAAAATTGTTTTAATTTATTTACTACTATGATTACATGATTTAATTTTTGAATTTGTTATTAACTATACTATTCTTATTTTTTTTATTAACTGTGATATTTTTTTATCAACCAACAATTAAATATTGTTGTGTGTGTGCTTACTTGTATGGTTGTGTTTTTACAGTTTTATACATTTTATTATTTACTTGTATTAAAATAACAGTAAATGAAAAAAAAACTGAAACCAAAACACGTGTAACGTACTGAAAAAGGGTAAAAGTGAATTACTGCCAGTGAGTTTAATGCTTAAAAATCAGTTTAAAATTATCCATACATTTTAATTTAAAGCTTATAAATAATTAACGTCTCCATCATCAAAACTAGGTCTATTTTTATAATTAATTCAGCACTATTTTATAATAAATTTTTCTTTTTTATACAAAGAATTAACCATTATACCCGAGCAATTTATTTCAGTAGGTATATATTATTCCTGATACGGATGTAACACTGATATCATCTCTCAACAGAGAGCTTGTAATCCTAGTGCATGCCTCTGCATAATTAATCCTTCCTTACTTAGACCTATCGTCACATTCTGTCATTAAATCAATGGCATGATATTAATCAACAATCAAGAACTCATACTGAAAGGAATTTTCTTATACATTTTTTAAGTTTGCAGTAATATTCTTTAGTTAAAACTTTAACCACCGCGTTTTGTTAAGTGATAAGAAAATCCTGATTTAGAGTTACAAAAATTATGTAATCTGGATATTGCTTCTACTAAGAATATAATCTTCTTTCTACGTTATATATATTACTGTTTATTAAATTAAATAATAAAGAAATAATTGGTTGTGCAATGACTCAAGTAACAGAATAAGTAAAATGACAGGTTTGAGTACGGATAGGTGGACAAATGTATTTGTTTTTAGGCAAGTCTTTATATTGAAACGTTAAAATCCTATAATTTTTAAATTTATTTATGAATAATTTTAAACAAATTAATTTGTTTCTGTAGTAGCACGTAGCCGTGATAAATGTGTGGTGTGTTGAGTAGTGTATTGTATTGTGTATTGTGTTGTGCATTATTATATTTCTTATATTCTTTTCGAATTATTTTACTTGTAACTGTTTTGTTTCCAAGGCATATAAAAATTGATTAACTAAAACAAAATCATAGAGAATAAAGATCAAGATTTGCTATCGTAATGAATTTGTCCTTTAACGATAATGTTATTTAAAATAAGCAACGTCAAAGGAATAATTTCTGTAAATGAAAGGAGTCTGTGTATAATCAGTTTTATTAGTCAACATGATAATTGAAAAAAAATAGAAAGCTTTGAAGAAATCTATAAGATTTTTCTATTCAATTTTAATTTAGGTTTTGAGTGCTTACACCTTTGTCAGATTTTGGCTCATTTTTGATTATGTAAACCTTTAGATTTTAAACTTATATTTAAACTTTACCTTTATCCTTGGGGGCTCCACCAGACTCTTGAAACGAGTCAAAAATTTTGCTTAGCTTGTGAGGCACTCCAAAAGAACTACTAGGTTTTCAATAATTTATTACAGAGATATGCTATGTGAAATATTTGAGTATATTTATAAATTAATAAATCATTTTAAATTTTGCTATATACTACTTTTCCTACAATGCAATAAACACATTTAACACTTTCCCTAAAATTAAATTACAAAACGTCTAGTCCTAATCTTACTTATCTATTTTACACTCTTTAAATACATCCTTTTACAACTTATCCTTTACTTTATTCTTTAGTAGATATTAATTCAACAAAATGGCACAAAACCTTTTAAAATTTTGATTTGCTATAGTCTGATGTTTATTGTTTTTGTAATCTGGTATTTGATTTAATTATTATTTAATCACCGAGATCTGTCTTACAAATACATATTATAAATATTAAATTCTACTTACATAACACTCTCCCTCCTTTCTTTGACACTGCACCTTTTTATTTTATTTTTTATATTTGAACCTTTTATAACCCTACATTTTTATATTTCACACTACACCTTTACGCTTTACGCGAACACTCCCGTTTTCACCTTGATTTTTAGTTTTATTTAAAGACTGACCCTTACTTATACAATGAAACACTTACTTATTTTTAATATCATGGAATAATTAGTTTGTTATATATTTTTTTATTTCGAATAGATTATTTAATAACCTTGTCGACCTTTTGATGATGTTTTTAGGTGTTGTCCTATAGAGAGATGGCGATAGACAGACCGCGTTTTTTTGAGAAACGTTTCCCACTTCTTTTCTCTCCTTTCTTCTGATTGGGTCATTTAGATTTTATTTGAATTTTAAATGGTTCTGATTGGTTTTTATTTTTTTGCACAATCTTGCAGACATTCAGGTTGTCATCAATATAGCTTCCTTGGGAAACTGTTAAACTGCAGGCGTCTTGTTTTATTAAATTTAATCCGACACATCCGCTTGTACATCCGCCAGTAGACTGTATTCTCGATAAGTTGATTTTACATATAAGTTTTATTACAACTTCTTTTATTTGAATTTCTTCCCAATATTATTATTTTTGATTATTATTTATTGATTTTTTTGATTAATTGTTAATAAATACGGGTGTTTCCAACAACCCTAACACTCCCCCTGCCAGTTATAAAATTGTACCACCAATTTTTTTGTTTTATTGGAAGTCAGTTGGATGATGTTTATTGTAAGTGTAGTAGGCTTTGTTTAGTGTTTACATTCACAATGTTTGTGGAATTGCTGATATTGTGATTTTCCTCGAATTTGATATTGTATCTGAGAAGTGTGTAATTGTAGTAAGGTCGGGCTGTGACATTCTGTGGTGGTCAGCGTAATGTTGGTTGTAGGTATGTATGAGTCATAATTCTAATCTATTAGAATGGCATATATTCTGTCTTCTTTTTGTAAATGAAATTGTTTTTTTATTGTTCCGTCAATTGGTAATCTCTAAGCCTTATGTGTGGTTTTTGGGCCTTCAGTTTTATTTTAAGGATGTGTATCATGTAGCATTGTATCAATAGTAGTATTGTTAATATACTTGTCCATATTATTATATAAAACATAATTCGTTTGTTCTCTATAATGTCAGACCAATTGTTTTCCAGATGTATGTGTTGAAATGTTTCTTCTGGAACTAAGTTCCTAATTATATATGTTGGGATTGATATGTTCCATTCTTCGTTTAAGATGTCTTTTATATTTTGGAATTCTGGTTTTTGTGTATTTGGCAGTGGGTCAATTTTTATGGTGTGAAGGTCAGTCCATGTTGCAGGTATTATATGTGTCATGTCGATTTGTTTTGTGTCCCTTGCATCACAAGGGGTTAATGTTCTTATCAATACATTTTTATTTCCGTCAGTTATTTGACAATCACATGAGAGGTCTATTTCTATCGACCCTATTAAATTCTTGGGAATGCTGGTTTGAGTTGAATTTTCTCTGCATGAAATTTGTAAGTCTTTATTTATGTTTGTGATTTGAAATTTTGTTTCTGATAATTTGGTTACTATAGGTTCTTCATTTACGTCTTTACAATGGAATTGGCAGTATTTTTGAAGTTCAGATATTGGTTTACTTTGTATGAGATTCTTTACACACATTGATGATAGTTCTTTGTTTATGTTTTGCCTTGGTAGTCTACAAAGCTGGTTTTGTTTCCAGTTATATTCTGGGTTTTCTTCCAGTTCTATAACCTGTATATCATTGTCAGATTTTATTATTAGGTTTTCTGAATAGCTAAGATCACATATTCTTTTGTGCCATAATAGTGGTATTGGTTTGTGTATATAGGTTTCATAATTTGTTTTGGATCGTCCTATTGGTATTTGAATTTTTTCCTAATATTATTATTTTTGATTATTATTTATTGATTTTTTCGATTAATTGTTATTAAATACGGGTGTTTCCAACAACCCTTACAAATCTTATATAGATGACCGTTAATTAACCTGATTTATTTTAGAGCAGAATATTTTCCTACAAAAAAAATTTACCGCCGCAGTATATTTTAAAATATATTTTAATTTAATATGTAAATGTACTGGTATTACTGTATTAAAATATTTATAACGTCCAATATACATTATTATTATTGATGATTTTGAAGTTATGAATATAAAGTGAACAAAATGTGTCTTGTTCCCAGGCACAGCTGAATTCATCTGTTTGACTTATTTGATCCCAGTCATTGCAATGGAAATTTGCTACAGTCTAATGGTCAAAGAACTCTGGGGAAGCAGGTCAATTGTAAAACAATCTCAAAGACATATATGGACGTCATTAGATCTAAAAGGAAGGTAAACTCGTTGCGATAGTTAATAATAGTCTTCCTGAAAACAGTTTGTAGGCTTTCCTTTATTATTTATTTTTTGAAGTAAAATTTATTTTATTTAGTTTACAACGTGCACGTCCATACTATTACTGTAATTTAATTTTTGATCTTTTAAAAGAAGTGATTGTAGTTTTAAAAATCATGACATATATTTTATAATAAATGTTTGATGACATTTCATATAATGTTTGATGACATTTCATATAATGTTTGATGACAATTCATATAATGTTTGATGACATTTCATATAATGTTTGATGTCATATTTCATTGTAATAAAAATAGGGAAAATTTTGGAGGTGTCATTAGCATTAGAAAAGTAGGGTTTGAGAAATATCAGTATATATGTTTAAATGTCTAAGGTACCGCAATTAAAACAAATCATAAATGGGTTTACAGATTTTGATTGTATTTTGGTGTGATATGAAGAATAGTAATTAATTAATGAAATTCTACTTTTCGAACAAAGACGGTAGTTCGAGAGTAATTCTAAAAAATAGTGCTAAATGTATTTTTAAATCTCTAATGAAAAATAAAAATACGAATAAAATATAAAGACCTAATTTTAAACAACGTATACGGATTTATACTATGACAGGTGGAACCGAATTCATTATTTTTCCTCTGTGTCGTGGTTTGGCTAGAAACCTTCATCGAATAATTTACTTATTATCTAACACAAAAAAATTTGTATTTAGTAGAAGAGATATTCATAGAAAACTATTTAAAAATTAAAGAGAGCACTTTCTATTTAAAAAGGTAAGTATTTTAAATACGAGCTCCTTTTAAGCGAATTTTTATCAGAGAGCCAATCAATTCCATTGGCTTTTTCAATCGCTCACCACTAATGGTGTGAATATTTAACTCAGTTTCATCAGGTCACTTATTACATGGTGGATAATGTCCAAGTATACTTTATTTGAAGGCTAGGATTTAAACATTGGTTAAGATTAGTTTTAATGTATGCATTTATGAATTTACACTCTTATTAAAAGATTTGCAGAATGACTGAGCGATACAAATTTTAAATTTATAATAATATCTATTAATGAGACGGGGGATATTGAGACGGTCTGGAAAAATCAGTTGTCTCAAGAAAAATTCAAATCATAAAAAATTGCTAAAGTTGGAATGCGGTAGAATGATGACATTACGCCAGACCGGACTAGAAGTTTCGTGGTTGAACTTTACAGAACAGATACAGCGTTTCCAAGTTTATTAAAAAATCTAAATTTAAAACTAAATAATGAGAAACCAAAATTGGGCGATTAATAATATACAAGAATAAAAGTAAATCAAATTAAAACAAGCAAGTTATTAAAGAAATAAGAATGTAAAATGGGGAAAATTGAAAATAAGTAATAGAATCATAAACAGGAAGAAACATAATAATAATCAACAATAAAATTGAAAAAAAACTAATAATAATAATGAGGGGAAATGGGACTTGATTCTTGGGGAGTTTTTTGAGGTTTTTAATGTGAAGGGGGGATAAACTTAATAAACATAATAATATAAAACAAAAAGACAATAGTAGGGAATAATAATACGTAGACAAAAAAAGAATTAGAGTTAAATTGGGGGGAGAAAAAACAATAACAATAGTTAAAATGTTAAAGCCCAAAAGCGGTTAAATTAAAGATTAAAGGGGTATAAAACTAATAGGAAAAGTGTAAGATATGTATATTTATGTACAATAACAGAGCAGAGTTGATGAGGGGGGGATAATAAAATACTAATGGGGGGGAATATTACGATCATAAAATCACAAATTTAATCGTCGATAACTAATGAACAAAACAAGTAACAATGAAAAACTAAAAATTTATCTCCGTTATAGAACAAGGAAAACAACTTCAGTGAAAAATAACATTCAAAAAAGACTTGGGAAAAAAGTTAGTTTGTAAAAAAATAAACATTTGTAAAAAGTGCGGTAACTCGAGATATATGTGGCCTAGAACGTTGAATCAAGATTGTCAAGATCCTCAAGAATATGGAGGAGAGGATCCCGAAGAGAAACAGAAGATCGGACCAATCGTTCAAAAAATAGAGCGAAAAGAAGAATAAAGTGTTAAAAATCAAGATATTCATGCTAAGACAAGAAATTATCGTACAGCTAGCATGACGTCACGGAAAAAACTCAACTATCAAAAAGATAAAATGTTAATTAAAAGGGTTTTTAATAAAAAGTAAACTACAAAATTAAAACAATAGCAGTAATCTAAGCCTAGGACAGATATCAGCACAAAAACTACTGATTAATTCAGCCAAAATTTGATATATATATTTTTTTATGCGCAATTGGAAGTTTATTTCATTGACCACATTGTTCCTAAATATTTCCTTTTCAAATATTCATAACATTAAGAGGTTATTTATTAAGGTGCTCTGGTATTATTTTATTTAAAATAAATCAAAGTTATTATCCGAATTTAGGAGCCGATTTCTTCCAAAAGGCACTTCCCCAGAGAGAGAGAGAGTGTGTTTAATTCAAATTGTAAATTCAGTGAGCAAAGAGATAAAATTCAAAGAAATTTAGTAAATTCATTTAGTAAGTTGATGAGAACAATCTCCGACTTACAAAAACTAAGTGGTGCAATAGCTTTGAAAGGTAAAGTAAATTGTAAAAGTGAGCAGCTTGGTCTTGCCTGCGAACAAAGTGGCCTAAAGTCAACAAAGAGTTAATACACCCTTAAGGTAAAGGGCAAAGAGGTCCGTAGCAACACAAGCGTGACTAAGCAATAATAAAAATTCGTAATTTGACCGTGGCGATATAAGAAGTAATACAATTCATTTAAACGTAAAACCAATATATTTAGTGTTATTAATTAAAGAAAATTAAAAAAATATAATTATATTTTCAATATTTTACATATATGTAATAAAATATACATATAGATTATATAATATGTAGGCCTAGTTGTATTTGCAAAATAATTTTATTTCGGTATAGTTTATATATTTAAATGTTTATAAATACCTTATTTTAGATCTATAGTAGTCCTTCTTATATAAAATGTGGTGTCATTCACCGTAAGACAGAGGAATCTTCAGACTGATATTCATCAATACGTATTAAACACTATACAATTACACATACACATAGACACATAAACATGTATTCTTTAATATTAAATTATTTTTATAAAAATCAAATGTTTCTATGCACATGTTTATTCTACCGGTTCCACTAGTTAACTAGCTTATCATTTAGAATTCCTAATCTTGGTACGAATAAAAAGTAGACTTCTGTTATTTGTTTAGTATGGTGGGTTGAACTGATTAATTAAATCATATAAACTGTTTAAATTGAATATAATTCAAAATTTCGGCTTGAATAATAGTGTTGTGTCTGTAAATCTTAAATTCTTCCAATACATACATAGACTAATTCTTATTTTAGGTGTAATATGTAGCATTTATAAATAATTGTATTTATTGCTTTCGTAGGTTTGATTATCTATTAGGTATTCAAAAAATGTGAATCGGTTTGTTTTGAGATTTAAATATGACAATTTAATCGAGTTCTGAATGACCTACCTGTTTGTCCTATCTAAAACCGTGTACAATCACTACATTAAAATTTGTAGTTCCATTATTGTTATATTTATCCTAAATCTGTTACTTCACACCTATCATAGCCAAAAGATGACTTCTTTGTAATGGTGAAACATGTCCTATCATATATAAAAAGGACTATTGTAGACGTATAATAAGCTATTTATCAATTTAAAAAAAAAATGTTATAATTGATTAAATAATTAATGAATATTTGCGGAACATTGTAACAGATAATAATAACAATATTTATGTGTGTTTTATTAATGTAAAATTAATTTGATTTACCCTTTATCACCATAGGATTTACCCTTATACACTACATAGAAACCTAAGACCGTGCTTATAGCATGGTGTAACATTAGTTTTCATGCTATTATTTTTGAATTTTCTCTTTTTTAAAATGATGTGCAGACTGATTAAAGGAACAAAGTTGTTAAATCATTTTCATCATATTTACATAAAATTAAGAGTAACAAACATGTCAAAAGATGCTAATTTATACAGCAATGAATAACATTGTGATTAAAAATATAAAACTAAAACCATACAACGTATAGACCTACATATGAAAATGTTACTGTCTTAAAAATGATATACTAATGTAACTAGTACACGTTACGTTTTACATGAGATTTATATATATATATATATATATACACATATATATACTTATCCGTCACGTTCCTACACCGTTTAATAATGTGTAACTTGTGAACTTGCCTATCAAGAATGTTTCGTAGTGTCGACGAACAAATAAGACTTTTTTACGACAGGCTTACTTTATATCAACAACACTAACTTAGAACGACTTGAACAGTAAACTTGTCAACTTAATCCAGATTAATCAGAGAGAACTGGAATAGTAAACGAGACGAAAGCTAAAGTACCTTAGTATGTTACAACATCCATTCTCTTTAGCATATCATTTTGGCGTTTTATTAGTATTTTCTAGTGATATGTAGCATGTTTTTTTCCTGTTGGTTAACTCTACAGAACTAAAATAAAATGGTTTAATTGTTTAAACATTCTCCAATTAAACTATTTATGCTAAAGACCGTAGGTGCTTGGTGTAAATAAAGTTGTGGGTTTATACTAAAAAGTGTTTGTTTTAATTATATATTCTTTAATTGTTCAAAGATTTATCAGTTCTAATTATTTACAAACAAATAACAAAGTGTTTTAATGACGGAATACAGCAATATTGATATAAATTAAGTAGCGGTAGTGGGAAAAGATTAATTTAAACAACTCGTTTAGTCTGTCAGCAGTTGAATATTATTTTATGATTATTATTATATTTTTTTTGTTAACAGCTTTACACATTGTAATATGAAAAGTGGAGCTAGAATAATACGATATTAATATTGCTATTAAGCCTATGCTAAATGTAATGTTTTAGCTTTTCTTTTAATGCTATAATTTCCAAAATAATTAATTTTTTTTTTTTAAGTTTTCAATTTAATAATTTAAATATAGTTATTACATAATTAGTTAGTATTATATTGTTAGTGTTTGAACTTACTAGATACACATATAAGTCTATTGACAAATTTTAAATCATTTAATTTTGATCGTACCTAAATACTTAACTTTATCCTAATGTTTACGTTCTACATTAAAAATGTCACTTTTTTCGTAACATTTGGAATTAATTTTTTTATGACTACATTCACAAATAGTACCAAAGATCTGAATGCAAATTGATTTCAAAAAATAAATGCTTGTATACACCTTTTAATTGAATACTTTCCATTGTAAGTGTTTTCGTGTTATGATGGTAATCCTACGACTTTAGTGTTTATATTTAGAATCGTTGCTATTTTTATTCATTTCAGGTTCCACCTTTTCATCCACTTCAATTATTTCCCCAACTTCTGGTTAGTGGGTTTTCTGTTGGTAGTGTCACCAATGAGGAGATAGTGTGTATGTCCTATAGGTGTACCAAAAGTGTTCAGTCAATGGGTTAAACTACTTAGCAGCACGTTTATTACGTAACAGCTGCATAGTTAGAGAAAATCTGCAATCTATAGTAACCTGTTAGAAGGCAGATATTTTATGTGCTGTTAAAATCTATATTCCGAACATCAGTGAACAAATTTAATGAATATGTGTCATACCAAGATTTGTATTAGTGTATACAAACTGGCAGAAAAATGTACAAGAAATTAAAAACAACACGGCAAAGAATGCCAAATAAATTTATCCAGATATTCAGGTTAGTTTAGCGTAAGTTGAAACGTTACCAAGATGGAGGCGAACTTAAATACGAATATTGATTTTTTTTTTAATTCCGAGCGTGGATTTTTTATAGAATAACTCTATACCTCTGGTTAAGATCACATATTTAGTGCGTTTTATTTGTAGAAAGTTTGCATCGCTAAAATTTACTCATAAGCATCAGAATAAAATATACGAATTACTAAATTTGCTCATACGTGCTCATGTTTAAATGTGTAAAAGTTAGTTAATTATGAAAAAATACACATGTGTAAGCACAACATTAAGTAATATAAATATGGAAAATAAAAAGTACTCTAAGAATATAACGTTTGTTTTTTTGTAAGGAATAGTATTTCTTTTACTCACTAACTGCCTAATACATTTGGGTGCTGTATGAACTGGAGGGTTGTCCAGAAACTAAGTTTGTATTTGTGTTCCTAGCGCTAAACGGAGTTAACTTTGGTTTTCCATCACGTGGACTGAGAAATGTTTTACATAGATCACCTCAGGTTAAAGAATTTTCTCTCAGGTGTTATCGTTGTATTTCCCCGTAATAATCCCCAATTTTCTTACAAGTTTCTTATATTACAATGGTCTGCCCCTGAACATGGTCACTCCTTTTCTTACTCTTATGACTGAACCTGTCCTTACAGTTCTCATCTATTCTCTCTGTTAGCTATTCTCTCACTCTTATTATTAAAACTCTTTGATACTACGAGGACACACGAGGAGTCTCGTAATTCTGAATAAATATTTTAAATAAAGAACATTTGTTTAAAATGTTGTCAGAATACATAGATGTTGTACGTACTATATTACTTAATGATTAAATAAAAGTTGTGTGAACAAATAGAAATCAGTAAAGAAATTGTATAGAAGTGAAATCAAGCAAAAAATACTACTACGAAAAACGATTTGTTCTAGATTTTTGAATTATGAATATTCAATAAGACTGAACCCCAGTGCTCTAATGATGTCCCCTGTGAACAGAGTAACATTTTGATTTATTTCTGAATTTGTGTATCATGTTTGAATTGACTCTGTGCATATGTAATTCAACTACGCACTTCATTTATCATTGTTTTAAAAATTTGAGATTTTTATTATTTTTGTTATTGATAATTAATTTTAATTGTGCATTTAATTTTTATGTGTATAGGTTTGCAGGAGACGGAATTAAAAAAAAAGTAGCAACCAAGTTTGAATTTACAAATCATTAAATACTTAAAAAGGTCGGAAAATTATAAATAATATTTTAATTGAAAACAGTGTCTCATATTCAACATGTTGGTTCACAGATTTGAGAAATTTAAAGATTTAGCGTGTTTTTTTGTTGTTTTTGAATTTATTTGTCGAGATCTGTAATGGATTAGAAAGACGAGAATCACGAAACGAAATATGTGATAAATCTTGACTTTTATTAACAGTATGAACTATATTAACTAAAATTCCTTACAATTTTTATCTAAAGTTGACAGGTTTTAATACGTCTATTTAGACACTTTTACACGCTGTTATGTATTGAAATTATAATGATTTATATATTGATATCATTCCATTACACGCAAACCCAGTTACATTAATATGCCGATATTTAGCTGTTGCATGATAAAGAGTAATACGATTGTATTACATTTTAAAATATAAACACAATATAAGCGTCCGGAATAATGACTGTTTACATGTGATGTAAAAAATTGCAGTAATATATTAACTGTGACTGCAGTGGAAATATATATTATGTGAAGTTAAATATACTTAATGGTGTAATGTGCTAATTAGAAAAAGAGTAATTTTAATTTTTGTTACACAAAGTTTCTACTATAGGTATTAAACATTATAGAATTATTAAAAGATCTCCATAATGATTTTAATATCTGCAATCAGTACTACACCGAGTTCAGGCAGTTCTTAATTCATACATACAATAATTTTCATGTCTTCGTAAAATATTTGACACAATACCGATAATTCTGCAGCATTATAGATTTGTAATTTTGATCCATACAAGTGGGGCTTCTCTATATTTTAGCACTATCTCAATAATAATCATATACTTTCTGTACAAAATCATCCATAATATACCCAAAACGGTTATTTACCCACTTTTTTTAATTTATTTACATATTATAATTTTACTTTGTCCATTATTTTTTACCGTCTCGACTTCTTTTTGTTTTAAATTCTCGTTTTTGTCAAAATCAGGTGTCGCAACCTTCCTTATCAGTTTTTTGATTATTTTCAAGGATATCTCGGATAAATGTTACTTGAGTATTTGTGTTATGCGTTTTGTTGGGTGTTCCCACAGAATCTTGGGCCAGGTTTTGAAGATTGGTTTGGGATAAGACCATTTGTTTACTCTTCTTTCCTTTTGTTCTCTAATAGCCCACCCTTCAATCTGACTGTCTATTTTCTGTTTCCTTAACAGGTCAATCCATTGATTATATCATGCGAAGTAAACAAATCACCTCCTCCATATACCCGTTTGGTTTAACCATTCCTCATGGAATTAAATATTTTTTGGAGAATCGTGGATTTAAATTGGCTGCGTATATTATATATTAATTTACAAAAATATTGTGTTCTGTTTAAAAATTCCTTAAGGTTATCTTTTCCAATTTCCATCTGATTCCGCAGTTTCTGCTGTGCTTCAAAATCACAAAATATTGTATACATGTAATTTTGAAAGTTGCATTACCCGTTTCCACATGTTTAATAACTTTCCACTAGTCAACTGCATTAATTAAATAGTTTCTTTCTATTATTTTCTTATTTCGAATACGTATGGATTTGTTTCTTGCAATAACGCCTCCACTTCTTTTTAAATAAAGGTTTTATTTTGGATTTATCTAAAACTCAATATTCTTTTGTTCATTATTTAGGTGGGAATATAATTTGACTCGATGTTCCTGACTTCCCCACTACTTTTACTTATACTCAATTTTTTCCCTATAAGCCATCGTTTTATTTTCAACTCTATCTTTAATTACCCCATATCATCTTTCATTTTCTCAATTTTTACTTTACAAATTGGTAATATCTTCTTATATTTACTAAATACTATTTACATTTTGTTTTTGTTTTTGTTTTTGTAATCCCCCACTAAATCTTCTATTTTAGTGTCAACCTCTTTCTTAGCTTTAAGTAGTTGTATTTTTTTTTCCTTTTTATTTAATTTGTTTCGAAATATCTTCTTCCTGTTATTTAATTCTTTAACCTTATCTTCTTCTTTATCATTAATCCGTTCAGTCTCATCTGCTTTCCTTTAATTTTGTTTTATTAAAAAAACCACTAACCTCTGCAGTATTGACGTACCTTCTTATATAGCAAATTTTATGTAATAATAATGATTTTCACTATTATTATTTTGAAATTTTGAACTTCCTTAACCTACCAAGACCTACTGAATCTTATTATACCTTTGCCTGCATATATCTTTTCGTGAAGAACTCTAATATCTTTTCATTTTTATTCCTTTTCCTCATAAATATTCAACTAATCCAATTATTTAGATAGTGATTGGTGTTAGAACCACTCTTAGTTGGGCGTCATTTCTTTAGCGGTATTCTTAGGTAGACATTCTTTTTTTATTGTTTCGCGGTTACTTCCAGTTTGGTTAAACATAGAATTCGAAAATTTACTAATAGTAACAACAGTTACAAAAATCAGTAACAACAGTTTAATTCGGTACTTTACTATCCGGCTGTAATTCTCTGTCTGCTCTACGTTTTCTTGTTGCCAACCCTTGGTAATATTGTTATTATTACTACTCTTTCTTTGTTTATTTTTAGTATTATAATTCTATGATGGCTATCATTTACCTTAAATGTTCGTACTTTCACTTTGATCGCATGCTACCTCCATTTGCTAACCTGTTAGGATTGGGTTCTTTTCAATCAGTGGTTCAGTTATATTAATTAATCTTTATTGCTGCTTATGAGACTTGGGTAACATTTTAAACACTCTAATACTTCAATACTATATTCAATACTTTAAATACTATACAACAAAAATAAGAATATAATACAACACTTTAAATAAACAATACAATAATAGGAATTTAATAGGATACTTTTAAATAAGCAATACAATGATAAGAATTTAATTAAATGAACAATATTCAAACTAAATATTCATTTCACTAAGCCCAAAAGTATTCCAACTATTGTTACTCTCTAATAAATGAAATTATTAATTTATTGGTGATTTTATAAATATAGAAATGCTTGCTTACTGGTGTAGAGTTGATTTCCTGGGCTAATAAATTTCCCGGAGTAGAGTTCCTGCACCACGGCTAGTGACACAGCCGTGTATCTTCCAAAGCTCCAAAAGACCAAAGACCCCCTCCAAATCATGCTGACCGCTTATATATGTATCGTGGCTTCTGATGCTCTACTTTTGTTGCAAGTCAAGCATTTCAACACTTTTTCAATTCTTTCGCAATAGTTGGTTCATTCTGAGCTTTGTTAATATTAGTTCTTCCTAACATAATTTACAAATTGAATAATTAACTTAACATTAACCTATTCCTAACATCACCGGCGCCCACGAGACATCGTCCCGATGTCATGTTACAAACCTACATATTTAACATAACAAAGTTTGATTAAATAAAATATAACTATATAACACTCAAATAACAAATGAACTATTTATTTCCTATCTTTATTTTTTTATTCACAAGCACTAATGGTTTCACAAAAAAAAATTGCACATATAGAAATACAGAATATAATAAATGAAATAATAAAAAAAATTAAATTTTACAATTCTTTTTGATCAATACCAAATTTTAGTCCTAAAATACATACATATATAACCCAACAGGTCTAGCCAACTAAATGTAGTCAATTAATTGGCTACTTAATCCACCAATCTTTCTACATTAGTGTAGTCAAACCTGCAACAGGGTAAAAACAATTAAACATTTTCACATTATAAATATAAATTACAATATAAATTTTCTGTGACTTGATGTCCTGTAACTTGAGCAAGCATTTCATATAAATTCACCTGTAATCGTTTTGTAAATTTAAAAAAAAATACTATAATTTTGATTTATTAGTTGGAAACCTTTTGGAATTGGCTTTGAATGTGCTTTTATCTTAATTCTTATAATCTTTAATTACAACATTTAAATACAGTACTACACTTAGAATCACGTTTATTATTATAACTAAATTATATCCATTTATTAATCTCAAACCTATTTTATTATTTATCTTACAATCTCATTACTTAAGTTATTATTATTCACAAAATTTCTCAACTTGTTTGGTTTTGCTGGGTTAATTTATTCTCTATAGTTCTCATAAAACATTTAAAAAAAACTTCATTATTCATGACTTCACTTCAAATTACAAATACTACTTAATTTTCTTGAACAACATTAAAAAATCATCTATTATCTTTAAAAAACTCCTTTTACATTAATATTACCTCATAGTGTCTCATCTCAAAACTCATCATTATAGGCTTCTCATAACTTAATAATTTGATTGCATTGACCTCTTATAAAAACTTCTCTAATTATTTATATCACCACATATAAATAATTGTGCACACCACGTATTTCATCGTAGTCGAACTTATTATTTCCTCGTAGATACCTGTAATAAGTTCATTTAAAAACTCAATATCGTCGTAACCTTCGACGCTTACTCATATTTCATCGCAGTAAAAAAAAACTCATATATCCTCGTAGAAACTCATTTAAAACCTTATGTGTATAGTGCCCCTTTGGCTCGCTATCACATTTCGTCGTAAATCTCGTAGAACCTCAATAATACGTCGCAAATTCTTCCTATATCATCGAAGAAACCTCGTAGATAAGAAAAAAACTTCTTGTTAAACTTAAAAGAAGCTCTCAATGCAACCAAATTACTTTCTTCAAGGAAAACCTCTTTATAGACTTCATTTATCGACACTATTTTTAAGTACTTTTGTACATTCATTTCTCCCTTTTTAAAGAAAAACATTATCTCTTATTATCTTATATAAAAAAATTTACTCACAATTATTTTCCCAGCAACACCTTAGTTTTTATTAAAACATCATAAACTCTTTTTTTAATAAATTACTTCCATTAAAACATTTTATCTTAAATTTCTCAATTATTTACTTTAAAACTCATCAAAGTCCCTTACATCACATTATTTATTAATCCCTATTTATCTAAATCTTAACGTTTATTAATTTTACTTTAATTATTTTCACATACAATCAAAATATTTCTAATTTAAACCTAAATTATGCATTCTTTAAAAAAAATTTATTTATTTTATTTTATTTATTTTTTTATTGGTGTTTCTACACAAACAAAGAAAAATTCAACACCTGACACCCATAAATATCCGTTTCAGCTACTTAGTTCACCAAAATCAAAGATAAACATGTAATGTCAAGTTTGTTGTGAATTTTATTTCCCGAGAAGACTTTTGACGCAATTAGTAAGAAGCAATTTTTAAACAACCACAATGATTTGTCAGCAGTCTATGATCTAACCGCCGAGACCTTGTGCAATGTAGATTGCTGACATGCCTGATTGTAACTGTCAGTCGACAATAAGTAGATCAAATTCTTTATACCTATGCGATTTCTTAAAATGGTCTACATTTTTACGATAAATTGCACACTAGGTTTTAGCATGTCTAAATTTTCGTCGTAAACCATTATTTGCCATAGAAATCGCATAACACCTTAATTTGTTGTAAAATTCTCAGCATTCATACTACACACCTTGCCAAAGGTATGCTGAAATAAACAATCAAACTCCAAGGAATTTCCCTACTCAGCATGTTATATAATCTTCACATTACACTTCATTCACAATAAACCTGACCTAAGTATTTCTTTCAGTTCATTGCCTATGAAACATACAAGACTAATTTAAACTATTTACTATAGATAAATAATTTTCATATCATAAATTATATTATAAGTCATATGACAATTGTCATAAATTTCAAAATAATGAAACAAAACTCTAAATACAGATAAATTAATTGTCTATAACAAATTTTTCCATTTTAACGTTTATCAAGTAAATCAACTTCAAGTCTACATTCAATTAATAAAATCAACAAATAATTAAATAAAGTAATAAAGTGTTTAGTAAATACTAAACCCATGACCGATAAGAATTCAACAAAACTCAACATTTTACAAAGTGGTTATAAAACTTTTTAGTAAAAACTAAAAGCACGGCCGATGCACCATTTATTAGGATTGGGTTCTTTTCAATCAGTGGTTCAGTTATATTAATTAATCTTTATTGCTGCTTATGAGACTTGGGTAACATTTTAAACACTCTAATACTTCAATACTATATTCAATACTTTAAATACTATACAACAAAAATAAGAATATAATACAACACTTTAAATAAACAATACAATAATAGGAATTTAATAGGATACTTTTAAATAAGCAATACAATGATAAGAATTTAATTAAATGAACAATATTCAAACTAAATATTCATTTCACTAAGCCCAAAAGTATTCCAACTATTGTTACTCTCTAATAAATGAAATTATTAATTTATTGGTGATTTTATAAATATAGAAATGCTTGCTTACTGGTGTAGAGTTGATTTCCTGGGCTAATAAATTTCCCGGAGTAGAGTTCCTGCACCACGGCTAGTGACACAGCCGTGTATCTTCCAAAGCTCCAAAAGACCAAAGACCCCCTCCAAATCATGCTGACCGCTTATATATGTATCGTGGCTTCTGATGCTCTACTTTTGTTGCAAGTCAAGCATTTCAACACTTTTTCAATTCTTTCGCAATAGTTGGTTCATTCTGAGCTTTGTTAATATTAGTTCTTCCTAACATAATTTACAAATTGAATAATTAACTTAACATTAACCTATTCCTAACAAACCCTATACCCTTTTTTAATTTTGTTTGGTTTAATTAACACTATAGTTTATGGTTTCAATTGGTTATTGAATCGCTAATCCAATTGTAACGGTTTTTGTGCTTTGGATGTTATGCTTCACTCGTGGTTCTAAGTAACAAAAACTTTATTAAAAAATGGATGGTGTTTCATTCCGAAAATGCTTTACTTCGAAGTTTTTCTTAAATAGATTTTATCGTTTTTTTTTATCCAAAATGGTTTACTTTAGGTAATTCATAAGAAATGATCAATATCTATTAATCCCTACTCTATGATGGCTCGCTGTATAGTAGTGTTATCAATGACCTATATTAGTTATTTCCCATAGAAATGAAATGACTATTATTACCTAATATACCTTATAAATCTGTTATATTTAGTTGTTAGGTTTTATACATATAATTATAAATACTTAGTAAAATTGAATAAAATACAGCTGCTTTTAATTTTAATTTTGGAAATTAAGTTTGAAGAAATATTTCTTTTAATTGTCCTAACTCATAACAATGATCTTTGTATACATACATCCAGCAATGATAGTAATCGGTATTTTTAGATACAGCTGATAATCTGATTGAATGCGCTTGGATCAGATGTTTACTTAAGTTGATCAGACTTAAAAGAATGTTCGTATGGCTATGTGTTGATAAACCTTTAATACACCAAATTAAAATTTTTACTTTAAAAATTTATAAGATCAACAGTGTTGTAGGTAATTAGTTTTTAAACATTGCCGTGACTTTGAACTGATAAATGGCGTTATTGTTTTCTACAAAATAAAACAAGTGTTACTCTTGGTTGTAACGATACAATGTTATAATGTTGATGAGCTACAATGAGTGTAATAAAGTGAAAATGGTAACTAAAACATTGCATCAGTTTGCATGTAGTACGGGGTTAAGAAATGTTTACTGAAATAGGATTTAGATAAATATTCACATTTTGGAGAATATTATATAGCTGTGTGTTCACAAAATAAACAGAACTCGAAATGAGTCAAACAAATCTACTCTGTCGAACATTGTTGTATTATTTATAGACCTGTTAATGTTTTATTTTTACTGTATTTTCCATGTTGATATATGTTAATACTTTACATTGTAGTATATGGTTTATGTGATAGGTTTTAAATCAATTCCGAAATTGATAAATATATTTCTTTATTTTCAAGATGATGTTTAAAACCACTGAAGATCCCAAGTTGTATAAAGGGGGTATTTTACTAGTTTATAAGTTAATTTATATAACAAGGTTTGTAAAGGATGAAACTCTGTAAATCTTAATTGGAGTAAAAAAAAATCAGTATTATTCACGAGTATAATCCTACATTGATATACTTATAGTCAAAGTAAGTAAAGTCCATAAAGATAAATAGGCCACTAGTTTTTTAAAATTTATTAATATTGGGTGAAGGAGGATAATAGCTATATTATTAGTATACAAGTAGTAGTTACATTAATAGTGTTGTGTATGACAAAATGGAACTTTTAAAAGAAGAAAAAACAGAGTTAACATATTACTTTCACACAAGGTACGAGATAAAGGTATTTTCAATTACGCACAAGCAAAGAAATAACGTTTCAATTACTAAACCCTTTTATCACAAGTGGTGCGTAAAGTACATTGGTATTACGTCACATTGGTATTAAAGTGGATGGGTTGCAGGATAAATTACACCTTGAGATATAAAACAAAATTATATCAAATGAAATTGTCTTCCTTTAGAACCGTAAACGAATAAGAACAACAAACGATCAAATTACACAAATGATCGTCCTTTAAACATTTAATTATAATATATGCTATGTGAGACTGTAAAAAAGTCTTTAAGCTTGATAAATAGTTGTGTATGTATGGTTACAAAATCGTAAAAATAAGTGTGTCAAATATTAGCATAATTTTGATAATTTATAAAACTGCAATATGTAAAATGTTTTCATTTGATTCGTATCTTTTCCAAATTCGTGAGAGTTTAATTCTGCACAGAAAACAACAAGGTGATACCACAGATAACATATTATGTTATAAAGTATATCTAATAAATTAACAAAGGTTTCGATTAAAAATAACAGCTTGTTTTAAAACCACTTAATTGACTAGACCTTTAAATTTTAATATAGATTCATTTAATTGTATATGTGTTTTTAGTAATAGTGTGGTGACAAATGCTCAACTAATATGAAATTTACCAATAGTTTGCATCAAGTGTTGTTTTGTGGGTAATCAATTCAAGTCACTTGTATATTTCATAGTCTTTTGTAACTATTTACGGCCAAATTTTCTGAGATAATGCATATATTTTATTGTATAGGTTAATTTATTCAAAAACGATTTAAACATCAAAAATAAATATTAACGAAAAATGTGCAATAAACATTATTGTAGATAAAAGTTGAAGAATATACCTTATATTACATATTTAACAAATAGACATGGTTTAAATTACATATATAAATATAATTAATTTATAACAGAATGGAGAATATGAAAATATGTTAAAACTTTGTCTATAAAAAACAAAATGTGTGTAACCCTAATAAAAATTATTTAAAATTATAGGTAATAAAGCCTTTTACATATATAAAAATTAGAATGGCGTTTTAGGTGCGGAACAGTAACTTTTAAAGTGAAACTCAATATCTTTTAAAATAATTGAAAACTGATTAAG
This sequence comes from Aphrophora alni, assembly GCA_963513935.1. Taxonomy (NCBI): domain Eukaryota; kingdom Metazoa; phylum Arthropoda; class Insecta; order Hemiptera; family Aphrophoridae; genus Aphrophora; species Aphrophora alni. Next base: position 100,894,173 of record OY740767.1, read on the forward strand.
GCTTTCTTTGTTGCTAACTTTCAAGCTAAACAACGTTAAACTCGTTATATAATGAATTTGTTTTTAAATTTTTCAAATTATAAAACCGACACTTCTGTAGTTAACTTGAATTGATGTTGTTTTGTGATATTTTGGTATGTCTGTAAGTAATTGGAAGTATACGTGTCACTAAAGTAGTACATAAAAATAGGAGCTTAAAATCAATGTAGGCCTATGTGTATTTCAGTGTTCATTCAGAAAGTATAGTATATTTTGATGTGTATTGTATGAATCTAAATAGTGTTTTAGTGTTCCTCGCGATTTGTATATTTGTTACAATTTGTTGGTACATTTTAGTTTACGCCAAAGTACTGATGGGACCATTTGTCTGTGCGCGCGGCTCTGACGCTATTAGCCGTCCTGTAAAAGTAAGGCTCGCTCACGTAACTATGTTTGTCTACCTTTCGCGAGACATAATTACAAGATTTGTAGTGGACATAGAAACATGATAATTACAAACAAATTTTATTGTTTTACGTCCTTTAAAATATCAGTACTAGCAAAGGTAACATCTAAAAAATGTGATACTAAAAGTTGATTTACAATATTAAATTTATTGATTGTCTACATACATTTTAATCCAGCTATTCAATGTTGCTCAAATTATCGTCGTCATCGTCCTCCTCACTGCTGTCGCTGTTTCCTACTGATATAATCATTGATTCCACGAGGTCGTCGATCCGCGGCTCAGCTGAAGCGTAATTATTTTCAATAGTTTTGACATACTCGCACTTGTTCTCCCATTCTTTTGCACCAATGAAGTTGAATTTTTCCTCTACTAATGACTTGATGCTCTCGAAGCTACATTGAAGACAGGTGAATAAACTACGTCCGGCACGCCGCGCGGGACCACATGTTTTTGGAAATGAGCGATAACCACTCCCCTCTCCCCGCGCCATAGCAAGCCGCGTGCACAGACAAATGGAACCATCAGTAAGCTTAATCCCTTATGTTAAAGTTGGTGTTTTATTTTGCATTTTAAATTATTAGAAAACAAATTTAGTGTTTTTTCACTTAATATAAGTATCCATAAAATCAAGTGGAAGTTGTAGATCGTCAACGATAAACCGGAATGAAGGGTTCTGTGTTAAATGTTAAACAGTGGTTTTACTGTACTCGTTGGTGTACAGTGTGTAGGAGTTGGTTTTGTGTTTTGACTGGTGGTACTATCGCTTAGGTATCAGAAGGGTTTTGACAAGATACGTATTCAGTAGGATATGTCATGGTAAGAGTTCGTCCTGAGAGCATCAGCCCTCAGACAACGCATAAGATAGAGTGCCATCGGGATCAGCCGACATAATATTAGGAGGTTGGAACGTTCGTCCTGGAGGGATCGGCAGACAACGGAGGTAACGCTCGTTCCGACAATCAACGGAAGGAAAGACACTTTAAGTGACATTAAGGAAAATATGAGAACTTGGATAACAAGAGCAGCGAGAAAGGAGTGTTGCAGGTGACTGTGAAACAGAATGATTTTGAGATAAATGTGGCCAGGATTTATAGGTCGTCTGGGGTTGTACTATTAGTGTTTCTATCTCTCTACTATAGGTCATTTTATATACAAGTTCAGACATTACAATTTAACAAAATTATAGTATACTCAAACATTTAGCGTAGCTATGTTAAGGCGTAGAGGGTCGTTACACAGGGTATTTAAAATTTAAATAAATTGAATTCTTATAAATATCATAACCAATTTTTTTTATTTTAGGATTTATATATCAAATTATACTATTAACGAAGTTCCTATTTTGAAGTTTGGGGTAGAATAACGTTGTTGAAAATGTAATAAATTCATCGTAGTTGTAAATAAAACTTGTAGAGGATTTATATCTGAGTAAATTGATTTAAATACAGTTGTTAATGAAAATCAAAAATAAGTTAGAAAATTTGACTTTGTGTAATACAACGTAGACTAAATTTATTATCAAAATCAAAATAAGGATACAATATATATATATATACCAAATTAAGAAATGTAAAATGTGTATATTCTTCTTCTCAGCACGCTTATACATTGCTCTCCTTTTAGTTTTTACGGCTTGAATTTATCTGCAATATCTGAAATCCGGCAAATTAAATTCTCAATATAGTCCAGTTTTTTCTCGGGCACAATACTTTTAATCCATCCCTACACACAATTGTCTAGTTAATCAGTGGCTAGGAATGTGGATGTCTACGAACGATCGACTGATCAGGGAAACAAAGATTTAAATGGGTGTAAAGGGTTCGCGAAAAATGGGGGTACACCATACACGCAAAATCAAATCGGTTTTAGCCACAAGTATCATAAGTACATTCGGCGTCTAAAGCTAAAAGAACTTCTTCTAGTATTTGTGGTAATAATTCTTGAAATATTATAAATAGACTTAGGATATTAACCGTGCAAAGAATATGAATTATGCTTTGCTAAAATTTGCTTTAACAGTTAAATTGGGTATGATTTCAGACCAAGTTTGTTCGCTGCACAAAGTTTTGACACCATCCACAATAAAATTTTTACTATCGGTAAATAAAATTTTAATATAAAAAGCTTAGGATTTGTATTCAACCATTTGTGGAACACCAAACGACCTAGACCATCTACTGGATGTAGATGCTGAATTCATTGTTTTTGGTATTATAAAACGTGTTTTGATTAAATGTTCTCCACACCATATTATAAAACTCCGACATTTCACGAATACCTGGATTACGTTGAACATTATCAATATTAGAGTTTTGTTGTACCGAATGTTTGTAGCAAAGATGAATACTGGGAATTGAACCAGTTTCACGAAGTTTTTGCTATGTCCAATTAATTGTTTAAGAATTTGGAATCCTTTATTTGGGACAAAGTTTGTCTTGTTCTACACCAGCAACTTTATCATAACTATGGCACACACCCAACGTAAAAACAATATCAGCGTATTCCTTGGTCGTTAATAAGCATGAAATTAGCATAATTACTCAATAATCATACATAAAGTAACATAAACTGATTAAATAATTCCCGGACAAACTAATAGTAACAAAACAAACCATACCCAGTATCTAATGAACCTCTGTAGTTAACTTACCAAAATGATTGAAAAAATGTACAATTCAAATACTTTAAATTGTTCTATGAGCTTAAGATGCTGGGAGAACTTCGTAAATCATTTTGTATATATATATATATATATATATATATATATATATATATATATATTTCATTAATTTAATTCATAGAAACAAGTTTATAATAGTTTTAGTTACCATTTCATTTCAGTACAATTTTAACAAATTGGCCAATTATTATAACAAATGTAAATCTTACATCACTCTTTCTATATTTTATTTATTTTTTACAAATAAAAAGACTGAAAGTTTATTTTTCGTACATTATAAAAAATAAAAAAAATAAATCTTTAATAATCTACTTCTATGTACTTTGGTTATTTTAGAACTACTGAATGTGAAATATGGCTTATGATATGTCATAAAACTGCTATGGAAAAATTATATCTCCTTTTAGTAAGCAGTTTTGTAATAAAACGTAAAATTATATCAGATTTGTTTACAAATGTTTTGTGTTATAACATATCTGGTTAAATATAATACTTCAAACTATTACTTGAATTTAAATTTTATTTTTTAAAGTTATTTTTCTATATATTATAGTGTTATTTGCATTTTAAACATGATGGAAATTGAAATTTGTTTGTTGAATAACACATTACAGAACGAAAGGGATATATCTACAGTATTTACTTGTTTTCCATATTTAGTTTCACTTATATAGAGAAATACATATATTTTTTTATTCTTCACTTTCTAGAACTTAGTTCAGTCGTAGTTCCCTGGAGTGCATGATGTCTAGACGCTGAACACAATATATTTATATCGATCCATAGGTAGGTAAACGAGCTAATCTATAAACAGCTAAAACACGTATTGGGCGTCTTATAAAATATCAAGAGGTAATTAAGTTTAGGTGTTAATAGACGAATTCAATAATGAACCACCATATTTAATTAGAATTATATGTATAAACACGTGATAATTATTACGTTTGTTTAACTGTTTCTCGGTAAATTTGGAATTAATCTATATTGTTATATTGGAAATACCTGGAAATATTGCGTAACAAAATAGTATAGTCGATTGCCACAGTATTACCTATCAATCAATTAGAAGTCCCTTAATGCCCATGAGTTATTATGATACTGGTCATTAAATTGTTAAATTTTTTAAACGGTCAATTCGATTAAGTAATATTACTATGTTTAAGAGATAAAATTAAACATTAAAAATTTGTGTTTCTGTAGGAATATAGTAGTTTCAATCAAAAATTCGTTTGCAGAAGTATTTTCGTTGGCAATTACATCAATGTGAATAATATATTCTGATAATTATTTTGAGAATATCAATACATATTAGAGCTTTGCAATAATTAATTATTTATATCATAAATTTTAAAACAAATAAATGTTCATAGTGCCGTGTTGCGATATATATATATAAAAGTTTTGTTATTGCTCTACGGTTTCTTATAGAACGTATTTCAAACGATTTAAAGTAGCCACCGATTAAATTTGATTTGGTGTCTCAGAATTGGTTTTAATCACAATACTGTATATTAAATCTTTATATTGTGATGAGGGGAGTCATTTGAATGTTGTAGAATAAAAAACACGTAAGTAACAATTTTATTAAAACTCCAAGAAGTTAATAATCGTTCTTAATAAGTCATTTTATATTTATTTAGATGACCATATCGTTGTTATTTTTGCTTTAATAGTAAATTATATCTCAAAGTCTTAAAACTCGATGGAGAAAAATTAATTTTTAAGAAAATGATGACACATTGGTTATTGTTTTATTTAGTATTTGGTTTACTGTGATGTAGGGGAAAATTTATACAATGACTTTGCAACTGTTATTTACTAAATACTGCTTTCATCATCATCAAATTATCACAAATAATTTGATAAAATATCAAGGGAAGAAGTTCTGTATACTGGTGGAGACCAGAAATCGCGATTATGAGAAAATTGTGTATTAAAGCTAGAAGAACAGTGACTGGATCTGAAGAAGAAGCAACCTTGTACGTATAATAAAACGAAATAAAGAAGAAATTAAGTTTAATGGAAAAGATATAAATGTCAGCAAAAAATTGTTGGAATGAATGAATTCTCGCGATAGAAAATGATCCTTAGGGATTACCATATAAAATAGTAACACGAAATAATAGACATAAAAATAAAATCTCAGTGGTGGATAATCCATTTATGGTGGGGTGAAAAATTATGCGTACCATTTTTCAACTTGATAAATCTGAGTAAAATAGCCATATTACAAGACAAATCTATGGAGAAATATTATTTTACTCCAGTTGAGCTCCAGAAGGCCGCACGCCACTTACAATCAGCTAATAGCCGGGATTTGATAAATTACAAATGAGGTTCTAATTCAGGTCGTAAAGGTTTACTCGGATTTACTATTGACAATGTGTAAACTTATACTTACAAATGGAAATTTCCATAGTGACTGGAAGAGACAGAAATTGATTCTACTCAGAAAAGGAGATAAACCATTGGACAACCCACGATCATATTGACCATTCAAATTGGAAATTGTTATTATTATCTAATTTATTGGGGAAATTATTTAAAACCCTTATCATGCACAAAATCGAAAAGTTTATTTGTAATTAATGACATATTGTAATTTTAAAAGTTATAGAAATAGCTAAGAAGGGAAGACATAGAAAATAATAAGAAGTACTTTTATGCTCAAGTAGCCATTGTCATAAAAAAGTAACTCTTGCCCGATCGAAAATGTCTTTCACGTTTTACTAAAGAAAAGTATCCCACAGAACTTGAATGGTCCTATGTCCGGAGCAGGACTGTAATTTGGAAGGAATATAGTCAAATAGTAGAGCCGTTAATATGCGGTAATCCTCAAGGATGACGTATAGGTGGGCTTGTATTATTGTTTATCATGTATGATGATACACTGGAAACAGAACTGCTAGAGATTAACCACCTGATAGAATTCGCACATGACACTATTATAGTATATAGCAGCTAGGATTTAGACACTTTCGAGATAAGAGTAAATCTGGCTTTGTATAGAGTAAACAATTTCTAGACTCAAAAAAGAAGTAGCAGTTGACAAAACTTTCACTGTCACGGTGATATGAATAAGGAGATTTACTTTCCGAAAAATACATTGTGAAAGGAAAAAATATAATGGCGGAAGCACATGAAATAGCTAGGAATAGAAGAGGAAAATAAACTAGGTTCTGGCCCAATATAGGGAAAATTACTAAAACGTTCCTGATACTTTCGCTAATCATGCTAGTTTAATGCCTGATATAAGAGGTCTAAAAGAAAAGGTAAGAAGATAGTTGAACACAGTACTTCACAAAAGGGAATTAAATGCAGCACCCATTTATGTGGAATCATTGGAAATGGTGTGTTACAAAATCAATTTAGAAATACATGGCTCTTAGGGTAAAATCTGGCTATAGGATTGTGTCACACAGTATTAGTGGTTTCGAGTACGCCTCTAATAAATTTGGTAACTTTAGAAAGAGAAGAAGTATAAGTCCCAAGAACCAACAATAAAACTAATCCCGATCTAAGTGTGACGTAAAGTAGGGAGGGAGAAGAACACTAATGGTGAAACGGTAGATGATTTGGAATGAGATTATAATAGGTAAAAAACCTAGAAACTGATACCAATTTTTAAAGTTGGGTAGGACGAGGACATGGTGAGGTAAACTTCTACACAACACAGGTACTTACAGGCTATATATCCTTTAAATAATATTTAAAGAAATAAAATTGGTGCAAATTGAATCCTTTTAGTTTTGCAATAGTGATGCCATGCGCGCTATGTTTAGATCTGCTACTTTTCAAAGAAACTTCATGGAGGTGAATAATAGATTAAATGAAGTAATGTCATAAGAAAACATAGTGACACTTGTGATAAGATCAAAAGAGACATGGAATATTATAGATGAATACATTACTGTCGTTAGAAAAATAAGCAAGAATGAACACTTAAACAATATAGTAGAAAGAGCACTGTAGTTAATCCAATTCTACTAAGAAGTATTGCGGCAAATTCCGCAATAGAATTACTGGAGAGATGTAGTGAGAAGAGGGTTTTAATAGTTAAAATTCTGACGCTACTTGAACGAAACGCTTCAGGTGAGACAAGGTCTTTAATGGACTTCCCTTTCTCAGTAAAAAATAAAGTTTTAAAACACATACGTTTCTAAAATTTATTCATCAACGGTGGACCGTTTCAAACAAATGTTTTAGAATGTCTATCTTACTTTTAAAATTTTAGTTATTCAGGTAAGATACTGAGCCAAGAAATAGTTTGAAATGGTTCGTTTGTAACACTATTTCATAATTTTAATGTATCAATTTTTAAATTTTCGGGTGATGATTTTAAAGTATATGAATTGGGTTTTTAGAACATGATTCCCAGACACGCACACATGCTATATATATATATATATATATATTATATAAAATAAAAATATATATATATAGTAATAAAAAATCAGATAATATTTAGTATTTATATTTAAGTATATTAAATCTGGCAAAAGAGAATTTTTAAGAAATTTTATAATAATTTAAAAAAGTTGTGTTTTTGTAATAAAGTTAGGCCGCTTTTTATGTATATAAAAAGTTTCTTATATCAAGGTATATATATATATATATATAAACTTCTTATGACATTGTACAGGATACTCCATAACCGTTTATCTATAATATGTAAAGGAGATTTTTGTATATTTCAAATTGTATACTAAATTGTTCTCTTGTGGAAGAGAAGGACTGAAGCTTATTTGATGAATGATTTTCGGCTACCAAATATATCCTGTGGAAGCCGGTATAGTAGAGTCTTATCGAGACTTTGCAGAGAAATACAAATCGTAATGAATCTCATTAAATCATGACTATAGACTTGCGACTCATATAACACTTCTTCTCCCCCCCATTTAAACTGAACAGTTCTATAACACCTTAACACAATTACATTATGATATCAATTTCCAAATTATTAAAATACTTGAATAAATAATATAACAAACCAAAAGTTAATAGTAATTTTCTAAAATAAATTAAAATTTATAACAATTGATTATTTTTAAAATTAAATTATTATTGTAATTTTAATTATTTATTTTGACAAACTAATAAATCATTATCATTAAATATGTAATTGTTTATGATTGCTTACAATAATTTTACTACATATTAAATGGTTGTTTAATTGAAATTATTTTCTTAATTAAAAGTAATTTACTTCTAATTAAATGTAATAACTATTTATTTTATTTTATACCCGATATATTATTATTATTCTTATTATTTTAAATTTGTTTACTTAAATGTGTAATATAAGATAGTAAAAAAGAGAAAATTTAAAACTGAATGATGAAAGCATGTTTTTTTTTATATCTTATATAGAATTAAATAGAATGGGTTTGCCATTTGAGCAACTTTGGTTAAATAACACCAATGGTAAATGTTTTAAGTGCGTATTTTTAATTAATTTAGCTCTCCATATGACCTATACTTTATTTATTTAAGTAAAACTTGCAAACAAAGTAAGAGTAAGTTGCAATTAAATCTAGAAACACGATCTCAGGGAAAGCAATTTTTAACTAACCGAATAACCACATACTATCTCCTTTTACTGAATACAAAATCCCTCAGTTAATACCATGAACACCAGTTAAACAAATTCAATCTAAAATTCGTAAAATATAAATCACAATTCCAACAAATTATGATACATGTAACTTGTTCCTAAGAGTAAATAGTTTTGTCAGTCCATAGTATAAACAGTACTAGTTGATAATTTGTAACATTTCGTATATATATATATATATAAATGTAATGGAATTTAAATTATAAGATATTAAACCACGTCCAATAAATACATATTTATATTGTATTTGTTTTATATTTCAATGGCTTTCATTTGAAACGATAATTTTTTTAGAAGGAATTGTAATTAAAAATAAAACAAATGTGCGATGTGGATTGTTGTTAAGTTCAGGTTCCATTAAAAGGACGTGATATTTATTGGTTTATTGATTTGATTCTTTAGAATGACAAATTAAACGCAAGATAACTTCTCTTTGTTATGTTCATTATTTATGTTGAATTAATTTGTAATCACAATATTACTTTATTGCCTTACTTTATTTTAAATGAAACCCGCAAAATATGTTAATTATAGAAACTCATAACACACCTCAGACAACAACGGCGATCAATGCAAAATAGGATTTAATATTAAAAAATATATATAATATTCTGTTCTCAAGGATACTCTGTAGAACACATTCGCTTTCGGTAAATACTTAATATGATTTTTTATATTTAGATATTGTTTGTTTTTTAAGATCCATAGAAAATTAGTTGATATAACAAAGTCCAGCTGTAGATTATTTTTTTCAAAGGCTCACTTATTAACTCGTTAGTTCACAATAACTTATCCAAAGTAACTAATACGTGAATGTACATGAACACTATTACCTAAATGACGTTTTAAACGTATTGGCCTACTATAAACATCTTTGCTAAAAAAATATGCAAAGTCCTAGAGCGTGTGCAACTAAGTACATTTCAATGAGTTCAGTACTATAACTACCACAGATAATAAAAAGCTATTCCATTTCGTTACTGGACCGTCAGTAATACAGAAGAGCTTTTAATCAGAACTCATGTTAACAATTAATATTCGAAACTAGATATGTTTTCTTAAATTCATAAATAAATTGAATTATTTTTAACTGACTAGGATTTGAAATTTGATATCCAATTATGGAAACAGAAGATTTATCAATTTTTATTTAGTGACAAATAGCAATCAATACTGTATCTCCTATTTAAGTTACCGTAATACAATATCCCTAAAAAATTATTGTATTTTGCATTACATCAGGTATTAGTCATCTATTTGAGTTTAAAGTAGAATGGTATTTTTAAACTGGTTCTTAGCATGTGATTAGCCAATGTAGTACTAATTGTTTTGGAGATTTCATCTTGATTCGAAATTGGAAATGGTATAACTAATCAATCTTGAGTATTAAATGCTACATGATGATTACAATAAAGTATTTAACTGTCATACAATACACATTATTGATCGCAAGAGTATATAAGTTATAAAATTACAAAAAGGAAAAATATGTAAAATGGAAAATAACTGAAGAAGCCATTGCAGAACCTATTGAACTGGTCAACGTTAGCTTGAGTCAAAACTTTAAATTTACTTTAAATTCAAAGATAAAATGTTTATACAGAACCAAGGATATAGTATCCCCTTATCTGGAATCTTAGCTGATATCTTTCTTAACTAATATCAAAACAAATATTTCATGAATAAATTTAGTAAAATCTATAAAAAAAAATGTATATTGCCACAGATACAAAGGTAATATAATATATTTATTTAATGGTAATAAAAGACAGCGGAAACTATTCAAACAGTGTATTAATAATATCCATCTACTGATAAAAATGACAGCTGAAACAGAAAACAATAATGAGTTTAACAACTTAGATGTCACCATATGGAAAGATAACAGCAAACACAAGCGTAAAATATACAGAAAACCAACTAACACTGTCTACATGGTCCATTCTTATTACCTTATAACAAATAAATTAGCAGCTTATCATAGTTTTGTGTATAGAGCATTTAACGTACCTATGGAGCGGAATTAATTTACCAAAGACATAAATTTCGTCAAATGTATCGCAAATGCCAATGGATACAAATCCTCTATCGTTGAATAATGCATCCATAAAAAAATAAAAAATAAAGAGAAACTCAAATTCCTACTTAATGGGTATCCATATTAAATACCTCTTTACATTTTAATTATAGTCTTAATTAAAAAATCGAATGAATGAACACTTTCATTAGCAATGTGTTTGCCAATAAAGAGTAACATTAATGTTTTATAGTTACAATTAACCTTCCATAAAATAAAACTTTTAATTATGTTAGTTCCATGTTAACAGTTAAAAGTTTTTCAATAATGTTTATCCAATAGAGTATTCCCGTTACTATAAACATTTCTGAAATTGTATAAAATATCAATTTAAAAAAAACACATGATAGTTTATTGTCTTTATTTTAAATTCACTAATAGGTTCAAAATGCAAACTTCATTTAAATTACTTAATAAGAAAAATCCCAGTATTTTAATTGAATCAGATGTTTAAATAAAAACTACATATTGAGAAAATAATTACAATTTACAATAAATGCAATAAAAATACTATGGGAAAATTGATTACCATTTCAAAAAATAAAAGATAAAAAATTGAATCATATTACAAATATAAAAATAAATCTCATTAAAAAATAATAATAAAAAAAAAATTAATAAATAAATACAAAAAGTTTGGAAGTTAATAAATATCAGTCAACCTTAATGAGCTACAACTTAAATGAAATGATTTTTTATTTTAGTTTTATTGATTTGGTTAATATATATATATATATATATATATATATATATATATATATATATATATATATATATATATATATATAGTTTTGTTTTACCCTGCTTGAAGTTTCATATAAATATAATTATAAAGTACAATGACAATGTAAACGTTAAGTCAAGTAAATCCTACGATACTTTAGTATTATTCATATAGAGGTACAAAGAAGCAACGTATACCAATTCGTTGAAGCATTTTCCTCTACATTGAACACAATGTTTATTAGCCTCATTTCGAGTAATTGTAGCTTTCTTCGGTAATGTCTCGGAAACACCACTCAAGTAATACTCTTAGTGTCCTGAATAATCTTGTAAATTGTTAAAGAGGCTATAACATCGTTCATACAGATTTAACACTGCAGTAAATGGAGAACGGTTTTCCACAAATAAAAAAGAGGTTAAAACGAGCTCTTACATATCGATATAAATTGTTTAATAAATAATACAGTTGCTAGTTATATTTTCTCTAGAAACTATTTACTATTTCATATTTTATCCGAAGACTGAAATTGTAAGAAATGAGAGACGTAAACAATTTATTATGATTTTATGAAATAGATTGAATGTGCGTGGCTAATGTTCTCAAAGGACCAGATATGCTTGCACAACCATTAGAAAAAATACAAAAAAAATTTTGGCTAATAAAACATGGTTTACTATATATTAAGTAGTCTATTTATCGATCACTAATATGTGACTGGAAAATATATAAAATTACTTTAATTTAAAAATTAACATTATATATAAAATAATGTAACTTTGTACGTTTAAATAATACATTAATATAAATTTTATTATAAGTAGTTAATTTATTTCAATAAAATTTACATAATTTTGTGTTTTTATTTATACGTCTATTCAAAATAATTAAAAAAAAAAGTATTTTACTTTTCATTCCAACTTTTCATCGCATATTTATCATCTATTCAAATCCCAGAAGGAAACTTAAATATTTCTGTTCAGCTGAAATAAATAAAAGAAGGGCAAATTAATATTATATATATATATATATATATATATATATATATATATATATATATATATAAGATGAAATAGTCATATAAAAAAGTAATTAACATTTACATTTTCAAGTAAATACAGTAGGTCTTGGTATAATTCCATTATCAGGAATGGAAAACCAAAAGTTTATAATTTACAATAATTTTATTTATTTTGTAACAAATGTTTTGCTGTTTTTTTAACATCATCAGACAGCTAAATTGAAAATAAACATCTAACATTTAAATGTTATGCTACAACAAAAGGTGGGTTTTGAGAAGAATTTTATCATTTAAATTATAATTTTTATTTTTCAAACAGAATTTTTATATGCAAAATGTATTTGTAAAATTCTCACATTTAATCTAAGGTCGAATTCATCCCCTGTTTCACTTAGATGATTTAAAAAGTGGGGAATCTGATTTGCAATACCTCCAACTTCTTAAGTAATCTTTGACCCTACGTTTTTATAGACCTGCCTGACTCCTAATATTCACAATCACATTCCTTACAAGTTAATTTGAATACGGCACTGTTTTCCAATATTTACCACTTATATTTATTAATGATAATCAATTTTCCTACTTTGTTAGAACAATAAACTTTCAAACTTGGACAAACTCTAATACCATTTTTAATAATGTAGCTTGTTTAATTCTGAGCATAGTATTAGGAATTCTTTAAGTTTAGTAAATCAAATTAAGAATGTATCTGTACCTACAAATTCTAAATTAGTTTCTTTTGACGTTAAGAGGTTATTCACTAGTATCCCAACTATAGAATGTAAGGATATCATTCAGATCTTGAATAAGATGCGAAATGTGATGAAATGTTTCTATTCAACTAATTAATATTTTTAAAACTTGGATAGTGTTGTTTGTTTGTAAATTCAGTTTAAAAATTATCAACATACACTTTAACAATTTATTTCACAAATTAAATGATGTTACGTTATTTTAAACATATGAGGTTTTTATTTACCAGATATTTACATAAAAAAATAAGAGCATTTTTATATTGTCAGTATTGATTATCCTTGTTAATGAAACGTATTTAATTTTTTCATCTTAGACACGCTTTCTATCATAACTGTGATAAATTTCCATAATCAAGATATTAGCTTATCTTTAGTGTTGTTTTTAAACTAGATAGTGTCAACTATTAAATTATTGAGTATTACTTCTATCAACTGACCCAAATTAGGTTTTTGTGCTTAGTTTCCATACATTTTGGAAAGTGTATTCCGTGGAAAGGTTTGCAAAGTGTATTCCGGGCTTCTTTGGTATGGTCTGTTCGTCAAAGGTAAAACTCTAAATAAATATTGAGCTTGACTTGTGAGATAATATTAAATAGAACAAAAACTCGAACACAAGATCTCACAAAAATTATGTTTACTTAATCAAACGCGTTTCAACGACAAAGTCGCAATCCTCAGTGATAAATGAGCTACAATAACTAAACTATAACTAATTACATGTTACAAACAATTACTTTAGTTGATTAAGGCTAAACATCCCTGAAAAAGTTGTGTTTCTGGCCCGCTAGATAGCAGCACCTCTGCGGCAAAATTGCATTACTGATAATTTGCGTAATTATTGTCCGATTTTTGTTTTGTAAGTTATTTTGTAAATAATATCAATAAAATATTTACGCTACGAAGGTGAAACTTTTTTAGATTTTTTTATAAAAAAGTTGTTGAGCAAAAATATTATTATTATTATCATTATTTTTAATCGCAGGTAGTCATTTTTTAAATAATAATTTTAAATGAATTTTGCCGTTTTCAGATATGAAATCGGTCAAATGGTCCTATCGGAATCGTGTTTTAAATATACTATCATTATTTCTCTCACGCTCCGCGCCCCCCTTCCGCGTGGCGCACCGCCATACTGCCCAGCCGCTCTAACGCGAGGCCCCTCCTGTAGTGATGTGGTGCTAATTAGCAAAGCAGCTAATTCCAAGCAGCTAACGAACGTTAGCAGTTGCAGAGCACTCCTAACAACTAGAAATAGCTGCTTAACAATTAGCAGAACTTATACTAGCTGATGGCAACACCTTTCATAAACTTCAGTCCGTTTGTCCATTTCAATTTCTTAGATGTGGTTGTATACTTGTTGCTTCTTTGCGTTATTTGAATGTGTGCAATTTATATTATAAATTACATAAGTTATTCGCCATTCTAAATAATTACTCCATTTAAAGAGTTCTACCTTTTATATGAAATGTAAAAACTATTAATCTGTTTTGACTACGTCGAAAAGTGTTTGTATATCAGATATAAATTTGTCTCAGATTTTTAAATAATATATATCACTAGTTTTAAAGAGGAAAATTATCTTTATTAAAAATTTTGTTACATATTTTATGTATGAATTAATCAATAACGAATGGTTACGTAGTAATTTATCTAGGAGACTAATTTATATTGGAAACTTTGGTTACAAACTGAAATGAAATAAAAGATGTATTACAAATCCATAATATGGAATAGTTTTGGGTTTTTGGAATAGTAATATATTACTGTTCATATTCTTCCCAGAAACAATGTACAGTTTTATTAAAAATATTAATTGTTTTAGAGTAAATTCATCGATCATTACATTTTACTTAGTACAACTTATTATAAAATTGCATTAATTTTAATTCAACCCATCCTACTTGTACTCCTTATTTCTAAACATCCAATGAAAATGAAAATGTATTTCATTTATATTTTTAAATGATATATGAAATGTTTTTTATTCCCAGTTATTCTTCACAAGTGGTAATAGAATGAACAAATTCTCTGATTCAAAAATGTGATGTATTTTAACTTTATACAATTAAATATTATACAGTTCAATTGGCAATGACAATAGAAGGTTGAGATGTTATTTCAAGGTTTAGAATGGAAAATTTTATAAATATGTTACACAATTATAACATATATCATGTTTATATATGTTTATTTATACACATAAATATAGTCTATAGTTCAATAATATACTGGATTCTTTTTATTGTTTGTTTTTAGTTATTATGGGGTTGTTATGCAACAAGGCATGATTAATCATGTATAACTTGTGTTAACAACTGTTGATGGAATTTAATTGTGAATTCAAAAATGTTTTGATATTTCAAATCCGTTCAGTAGTTTTCGAGATACAAATGATTTAATAAAGGCGTGTCATCGCATTTCAATAAAATGCAAACGCTAATGTACGCGGGTTTATTAAATTGTGTATATTTTGGGAATTGTTGAACGGATAAAATTGTATGTTCGAGTATCGCGGTGTCTTGATTCTTAATTTTAAAATGCTGTAAAATGGTGGATGTAAAACGAAACACAATAATTACAAAGAATTCACACAAATATTGTTAGTGAGTTTTTCAGGATTATTTTCATTTAACATTCATTTGAAGCGTCCTTGTAATCAACCAGGCGTTTTTGTTATACATTATTAGTTTTGTTTCCGAAGTAATAATTTAAAACTTGACTTATCAAAAAGTTTGTAAATTTGTTAGTAATGTTATTTTCATTTACTACAATTTACTTTATTCATTACAATTTATTTAACAAATATGAAACATAATTTAATTTAATCAATCACTTAACGAATAACAACAAATATAAACATAATGACATGCAATAAGATGTAAACGTGGGACAAATAATACATCCCCGTAAATCACTCTCTCACATCCTCGCAAAGCTTCTCTCTAACAAAATAATCACATCCCCAGAAAAGCTTGCCTCTTACATGCCCACAAGTTTCTGTCTCTCGTAACCGTTACATCCCCACAAAACACATATTTTTTCAAAAATCAAAATCAAAATTTTCGAGAGATAACGTATTAGGAGTAATAGTTATTTATTAAGCAATACACTATAAAAAAAATCAGACTTCTACCTTTTATATTTACCGAGATCCCACAAGGTATCTCCAGGACGTATATCCCCAGAAGGGTACATGCGATAGTCAGAGAGAGAGAGAGAGAGAGAGAGAGAGAGAGAGAGAGAGAGAGAGAGAGAGAGAGAGATTAAACACAAGTAAACTAAACAATACTTTAATAAAATTTTTAAATTAATGAACACAAATTAAACTATATAATATTTGTATATTTATACTTGACCTGACTTATACAAAAGACTAACAAAGTCCAGACAGATACTGTTATTGTGCGAAGCGGACACTTCCACGAATTGATACTTGATAGATTCCACGAATCTAGCTTTAGGCGATAACAGATCAAATGACTTTCTATTTAATATACGAAACATTTTTACAAGGATCTATGTTCCATCGTTTAGGCTATTTGGCCCTTGATATTTCGCCATTGAATCCCTCAAGAGGAATCTGTTTTTTTAGATTTGGTTGTTCCTGGGCAATCCATGGAGAACATAAAAGTTTAACAAAATAACGTTCCCAATAAAAATTATAAACAGACGACGAAACAAATCCATAAGAAGAATCACGGTAACTAATAACCGAGAGCACATGAGTGGAAGGGCGGGAAAGTAGTCATCCAGCACAAAGATTGTAAGACTAGCGACGTGGTGGGGGGGTGCAACAGTGAGTCACCTCGGCCCTGCAAGTGTTTCGTGTCTCCCGCGCCCTCATACCCGTAAGAGGAATTATTTTAAATGTATAAAACATGATACCGATTTAACCACTCGGGCGATTTTAAATATTAAAAGTGTAAAATTAATTAAAAATTATTGTCTACAAAATGACTACCTGCGATTTGCATATTTCTTTTTTTAACATGAAGATCTTATTATTATTTTTTTAACCAATAACTTAATTAAAATTAGGCTTACGTAGCGTAAATTGTAATATTATTCTGTTTACAAATCAGTTTTTCAAATAAAAATCGGACGAAAATTCCACCAATAAACATTAATTCAAAATGACTCCATTTTGGTGCTGCGCCGTGGTAGCAGAATTTGTACCTAATCCTGGGATGTTTAGCCTTAAATCTGGAACATATATTTAAAATTAATATTTTAATATATTTATAATTTATTTGTAATTTATTTATAGTGGTACATCAAAGGTGATTGTTGTGTCCAATATTACTCCCAACGTAAAATTATAAAGAGTTTATACGATTTACACTATTGACCGAAGGTACTTGGTAGAACTCCATTTTAATGAAAAAACAAACACAATATTTAGTAAATTCTACAATTTTATTGAGTCTTGCCGACCATGGTTTCGCCAGCAACATCATTTTCAAGGCAGCTTAACACAGACTAAGGAAGATATTGAAAACTGACATATAATATTACAAAAACAACAGTTACTTAGCTAAAGGGGAGGGAGCGGAAGGGCGCGGAAATATGTGGTCATAAGGAAGACAATGGTTTTAACAAAGGTGAGTTTGACAAAATTTCTACCTGATCATTGAGTACGAGTTTGGAGTCTTTACAAAATATTCTTCTAATCTCTAACATTTCTAACGAATTTAATTTCCTACTTTTTGCATTGACATGGAGAATCTCAAACTTAACATTATTGAAAAATCAGACAGAAAATGAGTTTTTAAAAGATTGGAAAAACTAGAGTCATTATGGCCCAACCTCCAACTTCTTTCGTGTTCACTTAACCTACATTTAAAACTACGGCCTGTTTGGCCTACATAAGCTGCTTTTCAAATATTACATGTTAATTTATAAACAAAACTTTTTGCATCTTATCTATTTTATCCTTACAATTCAGTAACATTTTTCCTAAATTGTTTTTACAGGAAAAAGCTGCTTTACAATGATTTTTTTTAATACATTCCCAACAGCATAGCTAACCTTACCATATAGTTAATTCTACCCCATTTTGGTACGGTTTTAATAGAATATACAGTTGGAAATATAAGTAATTTAGCATTATTTTTCAATTTAGGTTTTAACATGTTTTCTGTGAGGTTAACATCATAACCATTATTTAAAACAATTTGTTTTATGCATGTTCATTCCGTACAAAAATATTTAAGTTATTTCTATATTTGCATATAGAATACGTGTATAATTTCTTTTACATATTAAATATATATATATATATATATATATATATATGAAAGAAATTATTTATTAACCTAAAATCAGATTATTTATTTTTCGCATTTTTCTATCTTTTCTTGATGAATGATTAACTTCATGAAGGAGGGGGGACAACTTTGAAGTAGTCCAAAATTCCCTACAGTAATCTTTGTCCAGTAGAGACGCCCGTCTCAGTATATCGCAGACATGTATATTATCGAGCTGCTCCACACATAACGGATAGACACATTCAAATCTTACAATGTAAGTGCATCATGTTGCTGTTATTTTGAAATAATAGTAAGACAAATCAATAAAGATGCATTATATTTGAATTAGAGTAAATTATTTACAAGTGTACGTTATACATTATCTAATGTATTCCTAGAAAGTCCTATTACATTTTAATAAGGAAGGAATCATTGTAAATAACATTAGATCGTTGTAATAAGTCTATTATGTGATAATTTGTTAAAATGGAAATACTTGGAATACCGGTATTGTGAAACTGTATTTTAGAAGAATTCTTGTTCAATTCTACATCAATAATCAAAAGGCAATTTGGAGTTATTTCCAGTCCTTAATTTGACATTGGAAATTGTATATCGTATATTTCATTTATTGACTGATTTCTGTTTTATAATTTTGGTCCAATTTTTATAAAGTTGATATCCAATTTGCACATACAACTTTCTGTGTTAAAAAAAAATCATTTAATCAGGTTTTTGACGGGTGATTTTATGCTGAAAATGTAACAATGACAATAGTTTGTACAATGGCAATTTGTATGATCAAATTTATATATTGACTACAAAGTTATTATTGTGTGTAATAATCTAAGTTAGGTTAATTCTAAGTTTAGGTATTTAAAAATTATGTATTTTATATTATCAAAATGAAAAAAATAAAATAATGTAACTAGAAAAAACTTAACATAAAACTAACGATTACCAATGCCTTGCCTTAAAGTGGTTGCTTATTGTCCTTCATATAACCATTCACTTCATAAAAGTCTGTTGGTTATTGACGCATTCGAGTGACGTTACTGATACGGTAGTTGGGGAATTGATTGGATTTCTTGGACTATACTGATGGTAACTGAATAAAACGCAATCCAGTAACGCTTTAAATCTTAATTTTTTAGTCGCTATCGAGTTTCTCCTGTCTAATGTCGTTTTTATTTTCAGATATTTTCAGCCAAACCCATTATAATTGTCAGTTGGGAGTAATATTGAACATAGCTTTGATGTACTAAGTATTAAATTTTTTTATTTATTTGATGTATAAATAAACTACAAATTATAAATTTCAATATTTTTAATTAATATATGTTCCAGACAGTAATTGTTTGTAACATGCAATTTCATTGAATGATTTCAGTTCTTACTATCTCACTACACTACTATAAAGACTGATACAGCTCGTATACTTTTTTTTAACAGTACTTTAAGATTTAGAATGAAAATGATATTTTGGATATTTTGTTTCAGACGTGCATAAATATATTACATGACGATTTAAAAACTTGAACAAATTCCTTTTATAAAATATGAGTGTTAAAGGTATTTTCCATTACAGACACGCTTAGAAGCAGCGTTTTTAATTACGAAACCCTTTTAATCAGAAGTGGTGCGCAAAGTGCATCGCTAAAGTCACACTTCGTTAACAAAGCAGTGGTTGTTTTACTTATATAATTTTTTTAATAAATAAACAGCTCTACTCCTCGTCCAAAACCAAAGTTGGACATCAACAACTCTTAGTTGATTCAGGACTACATCTTTTAGTAAACCAACAACCAGCATTTTCTATTAACCTAAAGAAAAGATAGAATTTTACAAATTCAATTTAGACACCATCTCACCAATTTGCCAAAAGACAATTTTAACAGAAAATAGTGTATGGACAATTGTAATTTATGTAATCTTGCTAGTTGGAATCCTTTAATTAACTTATAGAATATATTTTAAGAAACCTCAACCTGGAAGTTTTATATGGTTATGGAAGAATTATGTAAACAATATTTATCCTAACTTAACACAATATATTGAGTATTCCAAGAATAATAGAGTAACAATTGTGTATATCTTAGGTCTGTAAGCCACAAGTAGCCAGTTTTAAGTAAATAGTTGCTTAGGACAGTTCTATCTGTGTATAGGAGTAATATTTTTCATATGCTACCGTAGTAAATTTTCCTTCATTTAAATAATGTTATTATAAAAAATTAAGTTATTGTTTTTAAATAGATTTTTACGGAGCAACGACGGTTTAAGACAAATGACGTGCAATAGAATGAAGTACTAACTCCAAAGTTAGTCACAACATGTACATCTGCAGATGAAAAATAAACGATTTTACATTTAATTAAAATATACATATTAAACAGCTGAATATTAATTCATAGCTGTTTTATTTTCTACAGTTATTTATTGTAATGGAAGAGATATGGCGTTATTATTAATATTATTATTACTTGGTCGCAAGTGTACAGATAACAACTGGGAATGATTTATGAACTTAGTTTTATGAAACGTGAAAGGTTTAGTGTAGTAAATTGTCTTTTCTTTCATTTTTTACTCTATGTACTGTGTTTTAACAAAACTTCATTTAAGTAAGATGGAATTTCATACGTATAAGTTAACTCTGTGAATATGTTTAATATGAGATATCAGGTACACTTCTAGTTTCTTGTGAAATTAGTTTTACGATAAATAATGTTTATGAGAGATATCCGTTGTTGAAGAAATGAATCTACATATTTTTATATCACATAACCTAGAATATTAAACCCTACGTAATTATATACATAATAATTAAAACATAATATAATTTTTCCTGTAATAATTACCATACAAATATTGACATATGCTTGTGTTAAAATAGGTTTTAGTAGAGCAATACTAACAGTAGTAAATGTGCATTTAAAACAATAATATTAATGAAATTTTACGTAGAAATCTTCTTTAAAGTATGAAGGTCTTAATAAAATTTAAAAAATCTGTTGTAATTTATTGGCAATCCAGCTTTATTCAATTTTACGTAATTTAAAAATTAACAGAAGTAGTCTAGATATTGTAAAAATATTAAGCTACACCGAAATTTGACAAAATAAGTAAACCGTTTTGGGCTGTACATCATTGTATGAGCAATAGTTAGACAGACATACATAATTAAGAAACATAATAATCCATTTTTAGAACTTCATTATAACTACAATATTAATTTTGTTGACTAAATGTGTAGGTTAGTAAAAAATAATGACGATTCGATAATTTAATATTGTTAGTTTTGTAAAGTGTTTTGTATCTATCAAGTCACATTAACAGTAAAATATATTATTTACTTTTAATTTACCTGAACTTTTGATAATTGACACAGTTCCGCAATCAATTATTTCTAAATCATTTTTAAGTTTTGTGAAATTTGTTTATTATGCGCGAAATTAACTACTAACAAAATATTATTTACGTGTGAATACGTGTAAAAATAAATTGAATTATAACTTGATCATTTCGTCACGAAAATTACCCATTTAACTTGGGTTACTTGAACAATTTATTAAGAAACTTCTATAAAGAAAGGATTCCTCCCAAATTTAGAATTTTTTATTGTAATGTGTTGAATGAACTTGTAACAGTATAGTATTGAGGACGTCGAAAGTGCATTATTTGCCAAAATCGAAGTACTAAGAGCATAGATAAACTAAAACCAGATATTGATGAATGTAAAAGAGGAGTTCTTTCATAACAAAATGGAGAAATACTAAATTATAGCTTTACGTATTGTTTGCAAGTAAAATTAATCAAGCAGCTTTTTTAATAATTTAAAAACCTAGTATGTTGTTGAAGATATCTTGGGTGATAGAAGAAGAGAACACAATAAATTGAAGTAAGTAATGGATAACTTCCAAAGAGAAATATTAAATATCCGGATTTGTACAGTCACCCGGTAAAAGATAGCTTCACAAATTATGCAGTGAAGGTCTGACATGAGATAAAGTATAGCGTTTAGCATACAAATGTTGAGATAAAAAAATATTCAACTATTCTATGAGATTTACTTGGAAATGATGCAATACTTGTGTTTAGGTGGCCCAGTATGTAGATTTATGAAATCGCTCCTATTCTCTCTTATGTTTTGTTATTTTAATAGGTAATTATTTATAATCTATAGAAATTTTTTGTGTGCAGTTGTCTGTAAATTGTATAAGGAGAAAATTATACTGGGTACGTTCCAACTCCTTTATATTGTTTTATGTTTTAAAATATGAGTACATATTTTGTACAAATGTTTCGCTCAGTACGATGTAAAGGACAACTTGTGATTGGTTGTTCTTGGTTTATAATAAGAGAAACATAATTGAAGCACATATTTTCATTTAAAACATTTTTAAAATAAATTTGTTATAATTAATCAACAACTGTAATAGGAAAGCACATTTTAAAAGGTTAAATAAACTAATATTTCAATTATAGTGAATATTTTAAAATAATAAAATTATAAATTGTTTGAAAAAGAGGAAAAAATAATAATTTACGAAACAAATTTATTTATAATATACATTATACTTTCAATTCAATATGGTGTTTGTTTGTATTATAATAGTGTAGTTAGCATGTTTCATTACTACTAATATAAACAATTCTTTTCCCTGCACATATTTAATTATAATTACTCTTAATATTCACTAAATATATTAAAAAAATATTCATAGTTTCACGTATTAAATTTTTTTTTTAAATTACAGATGTGTGTTTTAATGGTTGTGTAAACGAACAAATATATAAAAACGAAATATGTGAATTCTAGTTATCATTTTAGCATTGTACGTAATTTAAAATACGTTGTACCTATTTAAGGAGAAGTACTTGTATACTAAGGGCCTCTGTGTTCTAGGAAATGCCTTAGGGGTTATCTTGCAGTTAGTAAGGATGCGGCAAACACGATACAACTCCGGCGAATCTACAACTTTCTACATGTAGTCTTGTTTTTCATCTCTCCCTTTTCTAGTAGGACTATGTTAACCACTTATTGTTCTTTTCCAACTCTGGTACTGTTAGTATATTCCAGGACTAGGACATCTTTATTTACCAATTTTTTTTTTTTTTTTATGGCCGAGAGTTTTTTTGCCTTTAAACCTCAAGAACAAAAATAGACTTTCGGTATTTGTTGTACAGATATTTTAATTTAAAACTAAAAATAAGTTATCAACTTTGAAACGTATTATAAAAAAATGTATGAAGTGTAGATGTTAAAGAAGGCAATTTACATAATTTTCTTTTAAATGTTTTAAATTTAGATATGTATTTGTTATTCTTATGATATACTATTCTAACCTAATCTCAGTGATTGAATATTGGGAAGATTATATATATATATATATATATATATATATATATATATATATATATATATATATATATATATTAGGTTATGTGTAAATAATAATTCAACATTTAGTAATCATGAGAATTATTTATAATGAATACGTTTTTTGCTATGGATACGGTATAAGCAATCTCGAGAAACGAGAGTGGCTCTTACAGAAATTTGCCTTAAGATATTTTTTCGCCATTTTAAGACATGTACATTTTTTCTTACCATGACTAACAGAAAGTAAGATATTCACTGATTACAAAATAAAATAGTACTTTTTTATTCTCTTTCCTTTTTGTTATGGTTCTATTGAAAAGATGTTACATGTTTGCTTATTAAATATACAGTAGAATCTTATGAAATGTTGACGGTCGAAAATTATTTTTAATGGTTGTCTACATTAAGATAATTTACAGTGTAAATAAATTGTAATAAATCAGAAAATGTATTATATAAAACATAATTAGTGTTTTGTATATAATATTACTTACATGTATAACAGTTAGGGATATTTAGTTTAGAATTTTACTAAAAATAAGAAAAATATATTTTGTAGATAAATTTGTATAGAATGTTTTTATTGTTTTGAATTTGGTGATGGTGTCAGTACTCAATTGATTAGCATTTTTAGCTGCTAATAAAACCATTTTAATATATCAAATATAGTGACTCAGTAGGTCAGTGAATATTTTAGAGAGGTAATCAGGTAAAAAATACAATAATTCTCAGACTTTATTTAAAAAAACGCGCAAATTTCAGAAGAAAAATAAATATGATTAGGTAAGTAATATTTCGTATTTTGATAGGAAAACACACAATTGACCAATTATTTAAAAGTTAAATAAAAATAATTGAAACTTACATAACTTTTATCGGAAATATTATAAAGCACTTTTTCTACTATTTTGAAAAAAGACTCTTTTGTTAAAATCACGAGAAAGAAATATTAATGTCTGTGAAATATTTTATCTGGCAATGGTTTTGGTTTAAATAAAACAAGGATAACACAAAATCACTTATGCGAAAATATTGTGGAATTCTACTTGCGATAAAACAAATGTAGACTTTATGTATATTCAATTTGTAATACAAAAATAAATGTACATTGCGTTTACAAAACGGCTAAATTAGCACATTCACCAAGATTATTTCTCTGTTTATTTCAATGAATTACATTTAATTGCTTTTGAACATTTAATTTTGTTATACCAATCGTCAAAAAAAATCCCTCTTCTAAAGTTTTAAACAAGTGCAAGTAAACAGATTTCCTTTGCCATATTTTTGTAGGAACAAAATAAGCACTTATTTGGAATGATTATATCCCGTTTTTCAAATAAGAGGTTTCTATGTTAACCCTATCGAAATTGGCGGCCCGTAGAAGGTAAAATGTGGTAAGAACATAAAACACTTACATTTTAGTTACACCCATTTAAATCTTGGCTGAAATAAAGTCTTCCAAGACTTACTTATCCAACTTTTCGGATTTGATCATCTGGTATTAAAATACTTTTTCTTATATTTTCAAGGTTTTGTGATTTTTATTCGTAAACTGGACTTTTGAGGAACCTTCCATGAGAAAATGTCGAACCGAGCGAAGTCGGCTGAACGAGATGTCTACTCTAGAACACCACGTGTATCTATCCATCATCAGGATCTAAATTGTTGACGCAGAAAATTTTTAACTTCCACCAAAAAATAAATTGAAACAGGAATTGAAATACTGTAGCAAACGCTGTTAAACTAAATAAGGGAACTGTTAAGTAGTTACTGTTAAGAAAAGAAAAAGCCCTCAAGTATTGGACATTGGTTTGATATTGCTAACACCAATGTTTAGATTGCCTTCATTATCTCATTACAATCTGTGTCCCGACCTAAAATAAATTTTTAGCTTTTTATAGTCATGTCGTCTCCTTATGTACTTGTACAGAATATTTGTGTTTAACGTTTTTTTCAATGCTTATATCTTACTGTCATTGATATAGGAAATAACATGGTCAAAGACAGTCTTTACCACAATAAGTCTTTATAGTGTAGGTCGAAATTATGGGCAAGTAGAGTTTGTTTAACCTTAACTGGCCGCAATCTTAGAAAGGGTTAAAATATTTTTAATTTTTATTTGCACCGCCCTTTTTCATTTGAGGTTTTCACTCAACTCTATAATTAAGATATTTTAGTTGGCTCCCGAAACCTTCATTTGTGCAGGTGAAATCATCATAATATGCTTAAAAGTACTTTTTCTAGTTCCATATTCGTTAAAGGAAATATTTTTGATTGTACTTGTTCCCACTTTAGAGGAAAGGGGGACATTTGGGACACATTGTTACACTCTTATAATAACAAAAAAAAACAAACAAATTTCGATATTAGATTAAATCAAAAGTAGGCTATTGCTTTAGAAATATCGTAATATCTTGCAAACTATTGATCTGAAATATATTTTGTTATTTCAATTATTGGTCTCAACTCGGGCGTTTTTGAAACATAATATTTTTAACAGTGTTATAACAATAATACATTTATGCAAGAAATTACGTGCATACTTTATTATACATAAAGCCGTATCAATGAAAAAGGAATTAATTTTAATAAATTATTTTATATTGTTATAAAATATAGTATGCGGAGAAAATGTGCATTTCTACAATCATTTCAACATATAACTGTACAATAGAAAAAATATTTTGTATTACTTTTTCCTTGATCACTTAATTATGTAAAGTTATAAATTCCAAGAAATACGTAAGATACTTTGTGATAGTCAAAGAAAGGTGCATTCTTTGATGAAAGACGAGAATTACTTCAGATGGTTATTTACATTTAGTTTAATATCTGTGTTTAAAATATAACGACATTAAAGGGAAATTAGGAGGACAAAAAAGCTTATTCCTAATATTTTTGAGGAAAAAAAAATCGTTTTAAGGAATTAAACATAAAATATAATTAATAAAATAATACAGTGATATTATCAAATGTCAAAAATACCATATCTGAGTACTGAACAATATTTTAAACTGAATCTTAATAAATGAAAATAATTTGGTTGTCAAATAACTTACGTTACGTTTTGATTATTTTATACAGTATCATGTTCCCATTATGTAGCTATGATATCTATTCATGATTTCTGATTACGAAAACATTTATTTGTTTACAACGCTACACCAAAAGAAATAAATATATAATTCAGAAAAATGCAAATAAAATAATAACTGTTCTTTTTAATATTTCTCAGATACACGTTTCTTCTTTGTTTCTCTTATTCGCTTTGTTTTTTGTAAAGAGACATTATAAAAAACAAAGTACAACTAATTGTTAAATTTCCTTCTAATCAAAAAACGTAGTTTTTTAAAACTTGTTTTACCTATCTGCCAGTGGGTAAATATATGTCTTTGGAAATAGATTGAAGCAATATATTTTTTTTTATTTTCAATGTTTATGTATTTATAAAATATGGGCATAAAATATTATTGCTTGTATAATAATTGAAAATTCTTTTGTTTCTGTTTGAAAAATTATGTTTGAAAGATGCCTATTTTATTTAAAGTTGTTGTAACACATATTAATGCATTGTTCTTAAATAAATGTCAGTAGTATACCTCCTCCATGAAAACTGGAGTTTGGTGTTACCATAAAAATACAAAAACAATGACTCAAACTTCAAAATTGACTCTTTAGAAAATTAAATACTGATAATTAAACTTTTTCTTTGATTTCTTTCTATGTGTGAGTACAAATATAAAACTTTATTACAATATCTCAAGTTTCGAGGTTCCTTACAGTAAGAACAAAGAAGAAAAGAAAAGGAAAAATTTATATTCATATTTATTAAAATAACTTTTGTAAATGTCACGCCTATTTATTATACTAAGAATATATGTAACTCGGTTCGATTGTTTTCCACAAAAATTGAGCTAACGCGAAAATTAGGTTTGACTTACGTTTAAATATATGAATTAAATTATTGTTTTGAATATAGTGTAGAACAAGTCAATTGGCGGAACGAGAAATTGGCGTAAAAGTTTCATTAAGGAACTATTAAACCTGGATCGAGCTTCCGACAAGGAGAAAACGTGTTGGAATTTCATTTACCATTGCAGTATCGACATTTTAACATGTAGTTAGACCAAGAAGCAATAGAAAGGAAATGTGGATACAAAATTTGAGAAATCATTAGGTGAGAAGTGTTAGAAATTTATTACCTACATTTTGGTGACATATAATTTACATTAAATGATGGATTATCAAATACGATAATTAGTGAGTAGATTATTTCTGTTGTATAGTTTTTAGTTCATGTTCACCTACTTTAGACAAAACGTTTATTAGTCGTAAATTTTGTTTGAAAACATGCTAACAATTCGAAATTTATAATGTTATAAAATAACTTCTTTAAACATTTCTTAAAAAAATGTAAAGGAAATAATTTTTTTCTACAATTGTTTGTTTCAACGAGTAAGAGGGTATAATTATTTCAAGTATATTATGTTTATTATAACTAGACTCTCTTTAATGAAGTAAAGTAATGGGTTCAAGTACAATCATTTTCGAAGGCAAAATAATAAATGAAAACAAACTACTATGTATATCGTTCTCTTAATAAAAGACCACAGTTTACAAAACGAAATCATATATTGTACTGTCATTTGTCACTAGGCTTTTAATCCAGGCGAGGAATGGGTATACATTATGAGATATATTAGTTTAAATTGTATTCCTTAACGGTTACAAAGTTCCTTTGTGCATATCTGTTAAAAGAACGTTGATTTATAAATGATTAAGGGAGTTGTGTTATATGAGCGGTCTCTTTAATATTTTACCCTTTTGTTTAAAAGCACAAAAACTTTTCGTTCATCATTGCTTTAAAAAATAAGAAAGAAAATTTGATAATAAAATAAAGATTTCTAGCTCTAAAAACTCTAATACTGTTAGGGTCGTACCTTAGAATCAGGAGAAATTTAAATAATAATCGAAATATTTATAATTAAGTAGTAGATACCAGGTTGGATGACAACTACTCTAAAATATCAGGAATAATGTTAATGGACCCTTCCTTAATTATATACTAGTTAATAACTAACATATTTCAGTAAAATTGTAGAATATTCATTACCCATTTTATTTTCAGTCAAAACTCTATTTAGTTTAATTCAACCACATTACAAAATTAAGTTATACTGCAGTGTAGCAAATAATTAATAGTTAAAATGGTGAAATAGCTTTAAAATGTGTTCTGAATATACATCTTATAAGTGAGAAAATGAGAGAGGTTATTAAACTAAAGTGTATATAATTTAAAATAAATAGGAAAGCTGGAGAAGTACCTAATACTGTCCATACAAGCTGATGTAATTTTTATCTATTACAAAGTTATTACCTATAATAGAAATGTCTTATTACGTTATATATAAATAAATAAGTACATATATTTCCATTCATACTTGAATTCCATTATGTCGCTTAAATTATGCTTCATTATACAAGTTACCAGAGATCAGTCAAAGACCTCAACAAGATTGCTTTTAGCTTCTAGACAATTAGTATTGTCATAATTATTATTTTCACATATGATTTTGAGAGATAAAATTGACTCCTCAGAATGCATTGACCTCTACTGTGCTGGAATAGGTTTATTTCCGTAGCACAGTTTATAGTACTTTGATTTCAACCGTGTTGAAGATAAAATTTAATCCGCAAAATGAATTCGCAGAAGTATTGAACTACTAATACAGTACTGGTAGCATAGATTTCAGAAATATAACTCCATTCATAGTTATGAGAGATTAAATGGACTGTGTAAATTATCTTTCGTTTTGGTACGGTTTATATTCTCCTTTCTTGTATCACTATGTTATCTCTTTAATTCCTCAGTACATATGACATGTAAAATAGTGTACCTAAAGTTATTTTACAGAAAATTGATTCCACCTTATTTTCTTCTGAATGGTTCCCACTGCAGTTTAGTAGTCACGAAACTATTATGGTAACATGTGACTTGACAGCACATAACCACCTACATTCCACATCTACACTCATAATACAACAGTGTTTTCATTGCGTTAACTGTACCAGTCAACCCTTAAATAAAGACTGTAATCCTCTATGATCACACCAGGAGAATGTATTCTATTTGTTAATTTTAAATGTGATATTGAAAGAAAAACCGGGATTGAAAAAGAAAATGGTCAGTTTTAAAGAGGAACTGGTTTTATTTGGTTTTCAACACACGTGTTTCCGAGAAATAACGTAGACGGAAAACAGGTGTTATGATTTTTCTTTATTGTTCTTCTTTAATTTTTTTGCCACTATTTTTTTTTTTTTTTTTTTTTTTTTTTTTTGTCGAATTCAATTTCATGTGTTGTGTATCTTGTGTTTTAAATTGAATAAAACAATGGTGTAAGGAATATCAGCCATAAAAATATTTAGCGGAGAAAAATTATCTATTCTGTAAATTGCTTAAACTTTTGGGAGTATAAACGCACCAGTTGTGACTATAAATCTATAATTATATTATTATCTTTACAAACGTAAAAATGTAAACAAATTGATCTTTAATAAAATTAATTTAATTAATGAATGTCTTTCTAGACATTCATTAGTGTCTAGAAAATAACGTTGTCGTAAAATATTGTTGTTATACATAAGTTATCATTGAAAATAATAATCAAACCCCATATTTGTGAATTTAAACAATGAGATATTGTTATTATTTAATTGAATGAAAATGCTTTACTTCTAAATACTGGAAAAGTTCCAATTTTCCCCCTTTATTATGAAGATGTAAAATGTTTATATTTTTAGACAGAATAAAATTAATTATTTTTCTCTTATAGTGCAAGGAGAAATGTTATTACAGTAATTAATTCTTAATGTAGATGTTAGAAATACTGTACATCATAGCAATTTGAAAAGAATTACCTGAAGATGTTGAATATCGTGACTCATCATCCATTTCAAAGGTTATGGTTCCATTTTCATCAAAATATAATATTATTGTTAAATATTTAGAGAATTATATATACAGCTGACGTCTTCAATAAATTTGTTATGTTTTCAACAGTGATTTTTAGTCTATTAGAGAAAAAGTGTAAGTTTTAAGAGTTGATATTGTGTTAAGCTTTGTGTTAAGTGTGAAGGAAGAAATAATTAAATATTAAAATTTCATATTTAATTCATTTGATGTAACGCTTCGATGTATCACTGTAATAATTCATGTAAGGGATGAAATACACGATGATACTTATAAATTAAAGATTTATTTATGACAGTCTTCACTAATATGAATCATGCAAGTCAAAATAGAGCTTTGTAAATGTATTTAGTTTATACTAAGCAAATGACTTTAAGAATGTTAATAGTTTATACTAATATTACTCAGGAATTACATTTATTATTGTTTCTTTAAATTGTTGTTTTGTGTTATTTTACATCACAATAGTGAGAAAATAATTAATAATTGAAGTCCTTAGTAGCCACAGTAATGGGTCAGGCACTCTCATCCACAATAAACTTAAGATACAATGAATATTGCCAACCCTTGAAAAGAATAGATCAACTTCTGAATTTTTATGCATGGAGAAGCGTAGGAAATGCTCCTTCTTATAACGTTTGATATAAAAATCCTTTCTTGCAACCAAGTTGATATGAAGATAAAGATGTAAATCAACGTTGCGTGTGGCACGGACCTCTAACTTACTCGTAGCGCTTTAATCTGAAAAGTCTGGATTATATGTACATACGTTTATTGTACAGCATCAAAGCTAGATGTCATAAGACCAAACTGGCTTTACTATCTGTTTATAAATTAGGAGTCAATTTGTGATCACCAATTCATATCTTCGCCCAAAAAAGATAATACAGTTTTCTATATTTAATGTTAAGTTCTTCGTTGTTCTATTTTACATGTTTTACCACATTAGTTTACTGTCTAAAAATAACTCTGAAATTTATTTCTATAAACATAAGCTATAACCTACTATGTGTACAAACTGCTCAATTAATAGGACACAAGGAGATACAGTTACGTTTTTCGTAACGGTAATATTGTATGGTATTTTATTTTAAAATGTCATAACTTCGTTCAGTTAGAAACTTTAATTACTTCACTTTGCAATTTATTTCAAACGCTACCTAACAATTTAATATCACCAAATATTGCTGTGTCAATAGAAATCTTAGTTATCATATTTAAGTTACAGCGATGAAAAATATTCTTATCTCAATGGTCTACTTTTCCTGATGGCTGCTAAATATCGGCAATAAACTGTTCGACCTCATTTACAATTTGATCTTCAGTTTCGAACTGTGGTTTATCAATCTATAATTATATATATATATATATATATATATATATATATATATATATATATATATATATATATCAGTAAATTGTCTTTGAAATTAGTTGAGTTATTTTTATTATTAAGAACCAGTAGAATATTTCTAATTACAATGGATTAATATTATTGTTTCTTCGGATATTTGCCATCATTTGTGTATAAGAAACAATACACGACGTTTCGAGAGTATAAATCAACTCCCGTTATCTTGAAACAATAACGGAATAAATTATTATCTAGTAAATAATTATATTAAGAATTTTACTAGTTTGTTCGCTAATAACGTTGGCCAATACTTTAGAGTTATGAACCCCCAACCTCCCAGATTATATGGCTTACCTAAACTTCACAAACCTAATATTCCTGTTCTTCCCGTAGTATTATTTAACTATGCTCCTACTTATAAATTGGCCAAAAAGTCAATACTGTATTTAAAAGTGCCACTAATTTTACATCTAAATATAGTACTAAGAATTCTTTAGATTTAATTAATAAAATTGTAAATGTTACTACACCTTTTAATGATAAAATTGTATCTTTCGATGTTAAAAGTCTTTTTACAAGTGTACCTATTAACCAATGTAAAGGCATCATTAATGACATAATTAGCGATACCAATTGAGATACGACACTTAGTAATGAATAAAAACAGCCATAGTAATTTGCATTTGTAAAAACTATTTTTCAAATTTAAAGATAATTTTTATCAACAAATAGAAGGGTTGGCAATGGGTTCACCTTTGTCACCTATTCTAGCAGAAAATTTCATGGCTGATTTCGAAAATAATTTATTTGGTAAAGACACTCCTTTATTTAAAAAAAATAATTTATTGGTACGTGGGACCACGTTTCTATCGAGATGGTTATCATTATATAATATGTTATTAGTTTACCCGAACGCTATAAGTTGATACATAAATAAATATAATTTCTACTCTTTTCTGTAAAGTGTAAATCCCTTTCTTTTACCTTTAAACTTTTACTAAATTGCAGACAATTAGATAAAAATAAGCACAACTTCAGTGTACAGTAGAGATAGGAGAGCTTAATACACATGGATACCACGGACATAAGGAGTATTTAAAATTATTAATACTCCTTGTGTTGTTATCAACACTAGATGACTGTCCAATTATCACAGTATCATTGAAAGCATACCCTTTGTCTGTGGTAGACCTATCCCTTATTTGCTGCTAACCATAATCAATGTTATCTTTAGTTGTTGATGATATTACTTTTCTAAATAGTATATAGTAAATAATGAGAAATGCAATAATTGAAAGTATAGTTTTTTGCAAAATTAGATTTTTCGTCATTAATTAATAATCAGCCGTTCGATTAAATTTGCTTAGTTACTTAAAAGTTTCTTCTTCTATGCTTTATCATTTAAGGTGACACAAAAAGTATCACATTTAAGAGAGGGGTGCTGGGGGTGGAGAGAAGGTTTTCACACACCACCAATAGACCAATATACTTTCTCCTATACTATTATATGCTTTCCACAAACTTAATATTCTTTTGTGGTTTAGTAGTAATATAAATAACTACTTAAAAACAAACACCCTATATGTGTTTAGTATATTTTATTATAACAAAATAAACCCTGTGTCTAAGCCATATTACTTTACGTATCAGTCTTATTTTTGACGAGTATCATGCTTAAATTTTACAGAATATCAAATAACTGTTCAGAAGTAGTTCTTCTCAATTTATTGTTTTTAAGAGTAATGTATCTTGGCTTTTGTTATTGTATTATTGCTTTTATTAATGTTCGTTCCTTGTCGCTATACAACGAAGTATTACATATTAACGATCCATTCATTCCAGAAACAATATATCTGAATAGAAAGAAGAATGTGTGATCATTTATCTTGACTCGTTAAATTAAACAACGAAATTTATGTCAAGGGGACAGAAGATATCAAGTCTCTAAACTTCTTACGACTTTCGGTAGTTTAATCGCTTAAGCTTAAAGATTAATAGCTCTCATTTCTCAAACTACTCAAATATATTATTATCCTTACATAAAAAACACTACAAACAAATAATTATTAAAAGAAACTACAATAATTCTGATCAATTTTTTATTATAAAATTAAAGATACCGTAAAATAATTTTGAAAAAAATAAATCAATCAGAATACCATGTATTTTACACAACACAAGGTTGTGTTACTAATTGACAATTATTTGCAAGAAAACTTTTAGGTAAAGGTCATTCATAGTTTAATTATGGGCGCTGTGGAATTTTCGTTTCTTTCCAAATTTAAACACAAACTACACCTGACTTAAATTTAACGGTATGGTTTCTCCATTTTAATTATGACGATAGACAAACTTTATATTCCACAGAATAATGAATTCCTTATTTTTCGTTTAAAATTAAAGGAGAATTACAATGTTACTGCAGCAATTAATAATGTAAAAGTTTGAGATAATATTACTCAAACAAGTTTGAAAATAATTACAAACGTTATGATGTGAATATTGTGACTTTACTTTCCGAGAGCTCACGTTCCACTTTTATGAAACTCTATTCTTGGATACAAATAAATATAGCTGTTGTTTGATAATTTTAAAGTTTTTTAAATAAATAATTATTTTCCATGTATTAGTTTGTTACAAGAAGGAAATATAGTAAGGACCAAAGGAAAGACGGAGTTTTGTAGCATTAGTGTTATGTTAAACTCACATTAAGTGTGAGTTGAAAATCTATAACGGTAAATTATATAGCATTACTATAAGAATTGAAGTAAGAGGGTGAAGACGAAATGAAGAAAATTAAACTTTCATTCATCAGTCTTTATAGTAGCAACAGTTTATATATTCTAATAAGGTAGGGATTTATTTGTGTCAAGTTACACTACGTGTTTCTTTTGTACAAAAATATTTATCATGTTTAGAACGTAGGAGCGTTCTAAATGTATTTAATTTGTACTACTCAAATAACTTTATTTATATTATTATTCAGTGGTTAAATTCAACTTATTTAAACTTATAATATTCAATTAATATACAACTTTAAATATTTAAATGAGTTTATTAACGATACTAATTTAAATTTTGTTGTTAATATTCTTTATTAAATTTTCTTTACAGGTAAAGTGTTTTACAATAATGTATTATGTTCTAATTCAACGTATGAATAAAATTGATCTTACTCAGTCAGTTTTTTAAAACTTAAAAGTATAGAAAAATTACTTATTTTATTACTTCATGATTTGTTTATCAATATTTACTCTAGAAATATTAATGGTATTGGCGTTTGTCCGTATGTATACATTGATAAAAACAGACTAAGAAAATATTACAATAAATATCTCTTCCGAACTGTATTTAGATAAAATATTGTATATTTTGGTACATATTTCTGTAATATTTAGAATAGTGGGGGCGGGGCTTATTGAAACCACTAAATAATAACATCTAAATGGTTTTATTAGAATGTAGCTTATATCCGGTTTTAGTCATTTTCATATATACCAATTGTTTTTCTGTTGTTATATAAATTTAAAATGCCTTAGAAAAAGTTAATACAAAAAAATTAGACGTTAACCAATTTTTGGGTAGATTTCTTATTAAAATGATGCTATCGCTGTATCAGGATAAAAATAAATAAGGATATGTTTTTTTGATACACTTTAAGTAAAATGACTTCAATGAAGCTCATTTCAGAAAAATCACACTATTTTGTCTATTCCAAATGTTCTACAAGTAGTAGTAAAACGATGGTGAAAATCCACATTTTGTATTAGCAAATAATAACACACTAGGCTCAAATACTCGTATATTTGTGGTGATACATTTTAAAAATTACAACTTTTATAGCGGATTTATAGCCTCATACTTGTTTTGGGAAGTATATTTTAAAGTGCACAAGAAATAAATAACAAACTCATATATTAGAAATTTAATAGAGTAAAATAAATTAATTGAATTTTAGATTTGTGGGAAACATTAGAGATTTTGAACATAGTTGGATCCACGAAATAATAAGGCATGTTAAGAAATATGTTCAAGTTCAGGTTAAATTGTAATCTTGTCTAAAATTTATTAATAAAACAAGATGCACTAGAGCTATTGTAGTTTTTACGGGATGTAGAGACAGCAGCGTAATTAAGTTACGAGTTCGTTGTTTTATAGAAGGATCTTCTTCTCTCCTCCATCTACATTAGTCTAACAGGCTTAAAATAAAGACATTATGCAAAAGAAGAAAATAACAATGTTCTGTAATGGTTTCACAGAATTTTCGTATGAAAATTCGCCTAGCGTGGCAAGAATGTGTAACACTGAACGTGTATTCAATTTCACAACAATTGTTGTAGTTATTTATTATATAAACACAGAATAAACTTAGAAACAGTGTGTAGAGATTGTCAAATTGTGTTCACACCATATGAATAAATAATATATTGACAAACATATGACTTTTGATCTATGACTACCTTTCTTGAGAGTGATAAGGGATCGTAGCATCGAAACAGGCTTATTAAAAGGCCTATTGGAGTGCCTACATTTTTTTTTGTGCAGTTATCAAAACCTATTATATGTGTGAGTTACTCATTTTTTACTTATTTTTAAATTGTTGTTTTGTTTATTTTCAATCTCTTGTTAATTTTTTAAATTTTATTTATTATTTAAGGATTTTGTTTTATGTGTTATGTTTAGGGTTTTGTAAGCTGC
This sequence comes from Aphrophora alni, assembly GCA_963513935.1. Lineage (NCBI taxonomy): Eukaryota > Metazoa > Arthropoda > Insecta > Hemiptera > Aphrophoridae > Aphrophora > Aphrophora alni. The sequence goes on from OY740767.1 coordinate 100,931,140, forward strand.
AAAGAAGGAATAAATAAATAAAAATAAATAAACACAAATTGGAAGTACAGATGTTTGTTTAACCTGATAATGAGATTATTTTGCAAAAAGTACATCAAACGTATATTCAGAAAAATGTTTACAATATTTCTTAAAAAACTATTAAAACTGCCTTGAAAACAATACAATTTGATATCATTTGAAAATTCAAAGAAATCATATTTTTAATAATTCGAACAATGTTCAAAACACAAGAGTAGAGAGTCAATCTGTTTAGAACAAGTGACGACATATACCCTTGACTAACACATGACGTCACAAGCCCTGATCTATCATATGATGTCACCTTCTAGCCTACTGTGAGGTAACCAACCGTAACCTAACCTAATCTAGAATGATGTCACACTCACCAATGACGTCACTACACGTTACAGGTTACAACTTGACGTCAGACCCTTAATTATTATTTCCCATTGGGATTCGAACCAATGATGTCTGGATTTGAAGCCAGATACTATACCAACTGTTATCGTGCATAGTGGTACTCGTTGTACTCTCAAGATATACGCCCCCATACGCTGTCGTTAATTTTGGTTTTTACTACAGTAAAATAGTTAAGTGTTTGGCTACCATAGTGAAACACCACCTTATTGATGTATTATTTTGATAACTAGAGCGCATCACCATTGTTTATTTTGTCGGTAATTTGTAAAATGTTGATATTACAGTGTAGACGATATCAAATAGAGCGCACTGTTGTCTTATTTGAGTTATACGAGATGTTACGTACAGTAGATTTGAATTTATCTATTTCACCTAGAGTAGTGTCATTATCATATCATGGACAAATTCATCGACACTCAGGGGTATGCGGAGAATGTGAGCACTCATTCGAATGTTAATCATTGAACGAAAGATCTATAGACGTTGAAAAATCATTGAGGCCGAACAAGTATCCGTACCTTAAGTGGCGCCTATTTTTACGCTCGCCCGTGAACAATTCGCGTACGATTTACATTATTGTTCTAGCTCCGATCTAGAGGTTTGGACTTTGTAGGGTTAATAGAGCACATCACCGACATTTATAATGTGTAATATAGTTATGTGATTTATATTTTCACCGTTGGCTACCAGAGCATAGCACCGGTATTTAGAATGTTATTCTAATGTTTAATATATTTCTATGATTTATAGTTCCTCCGTTGGCTACCAGAGCCCGGCACTTCGGCTACTGCGTATTGTTTTTAGGATCGGTACATTTTACGTACTCGCGGCCTCATTACTTTTTACTTTGTGACAAAGTCTGGCAATATATCCATGTTGCCCACACTTATAATATTTGGGGCCCTGAGTCACGTTATGCCACCCTTCATACTTCATACACTTAGCGGATTGTGTATTACGTTTATGAAAGGTTTGTGGACCTCCATTGTCGTCATAACCCGACCTATTATATCTGGATTGTGTAAACGATTGCCCCCATTTTGAATGTTTTTTTTCCATGAAAACACAATCCACGGCTTTTCATTAAAAAAATACATCTATAGAGTTGACACCGATCTCCTTTATTAAGGTCCAAAATAATTTGTTCATGTTTCGATATCTATGATTTAAATTTGTTCTCGATATTAGTTCCTGCTTCTTGTCCCTGTGCCCTGGCATTTATGCTTAATCTCTCTTTCAAGTGATAACTTGTTATATCATGAGCTGTTATATTTAACATTACCATTTTGTCTATTGTAGTAACATAGCTAACATACCTAACATAGCTAACATACCTAACATAGCTATTAGTTGAAGCAGTGTGGGATTTAGGCCGTTTAAAATATGTCCTTTAAAATATATTCTAAATTTACTAAGTACTTTCCTCTATTACTTTTAAAATATTAAATGAAAAGTGTTTTTATTTTCTTTGTTAGTAAGTATGATAATTCATGCATTTGACATCGTATTTTATCTTTAATTATAAATACATACAAATTATTATATAATTGAAAATGTTTACTATAAGTTCCCGTGCGTTTACTTCTTGGTTTAAAATTTTTTGAAAATTTTGTATTTGAAGTAGTATACTTAAATCTACTTAAAAGCGGAATATAGGTAATATTTGCTCAATTAACCACAGTAATCACAAGACACATTTTTGACCATGTAGTAAACTAATATTATCTTAAAGAGTAATTACATTTAAAAAAATTCTTAGATACCATGTTTCGAAACATTATATGGATATTTGCTAACTTCTGATGTAATGCCGGATACTTATTACGTTGATTATATATTTAATAATATACCACTTTGGTTTTGTAACTACCTAAAAGGAACTTGTGATCTTATGTTAAAATAATTGTTGGAAACTTTTTATATTGGTTGAAAATTGTTGTATAAAAATTGTATTTAGGCAAACATACATTTACTAATGACCTATTCAAGAACAAATAGACACTAGTATGTACAATATTGTGATCAACCAAAAATAAGTGGACGGATATTATAGGGATGCTCTATGTCGAGATAAGTCTATTATTTCAAACTACCACCACCTCATAATGACTGTTTTTGAAACGTTGTGTGGAAATAAATAATACAGATGCTGAATTACAGTTGAAGTGACTGTGTTATGGAACTCTTTCGTTACGATATTCGGACACAACATAACATAGACACTGTCGATATAGATTCGACGGTCACGTTAGCAGTGTGTAATTATAAGTGTTCATATACTCCAATTAGTATAGTAATACTCCAATTTAAGCCATAGTAAACAAAGATAATTATAATATCCACCTCACAAGTCAGTTACACGCTCTATCGAGTTCCAAGTGACAAAGACAACATGTTTCGAAATGGATTTTCTTCTCTTTCATACATTTCATTAACTTTTGAAATAAAAATTACATTAAACGTCTGATTTTAATTATTGTTTTATTTTTGACAGAGTGAAGTTTTTGAGGTTGTAAATGGAATTTGATTTTTATTGAACCATTCTGATATTTCAAAGCACAGAAAATTTCTCTTCTGGGCAAATAGACAATTTTTAGAGAGGAAGCAACAAATGATCAAGTTAATTATACATTAAGGGAAACATATATTTTCAGATTGCTGAGGTCTTACCGATCATGTGTGTTTAGTGCTTTATGTAATAGAAAATATTTCAAAAATGCGTTGTTTATAATTCTATCCGTTAAAAGAAGATGTCGTAAAGTTATGAAACATTTGGGAGATATTGGCCAGTGAATCGATTTACAAAATATTGATTTACGAAGTAAGTTGTGTGCTCTATTGTCTAATCAGCACAAACATTACTTCATATTTATACCATGTGTTCATAAAGTCCCCCCCCTCTTTTTTGTCCTTTTCTAGTAAAGCAAGAACATTTAAAGGTAGCCATTTCAATATGGTACTCGCAACGAGATATAGAGATGTATGTTAATACACCATTTAAAATCCCTTGATCCATTAAAAATCCCAAATAAGTGTTTTTTTGATGTGAGATATTAGTTCTGGTTGTGCAAAAACTCTTTTAAACAAATATTGTATATAAAACCTTGAGGCGAATATTACAAAAAGTTCAGCAAAGAAATAAATAGGAATTAATATTATTTCTAAATGAAATCGATGTAAGGCTGGTGTTTCGTTTTTATTTGTTAAAGTGAAACAAGAAAACTTTAGAAATAAATGTAATAACAAATTTACCTAGGTACAAGTTGCAGCTAAATATTTGACATGGGATGGATAAAATATTGTTGGAATGAGAAAAAATGTATGTATTACAATAGAAGGTTAGTTATTTAAATACAACAAATATTACTTATTTAAATCATACATAACTTATTCATATTTGCCCGTCAAGTGTTCGTTTATAGTGAAGACGAGTGTTTTTTCCCCGTGGTACCCTAACTGGATATACCCTTTAATGTCGTCTTGGGTTGGATTCCTCACTTACATCTTCCCCACATTTTATTCTGTTCCAATCCTGACGCTATTAGAGTATTTAAGGTATAAGAATAGTCTCTATTTTTGGTGTCCCATCCTCTTTTTTACAGCTTATGATAATCGAGAGTTTTTTTCACCTTATAATCATTTTTTTTTAAAGTTATATTCGTATCTGGTTATTACACAATACGCTCACTATAGTTAACTCATAAATCGTAATGAAAGTAGATACTTTTTTTTTAATGTTAAAATTTTGTAACATCAACAAAAAATGTGCAGGTTTTAAATTTAAACAGATTTGATTCTGTTGTAACATGGAAAATAATAATTTTAATGCGATAAAACAGTGACATGACGTTTCTAACTAAGATACTTCCGGCTATAGACCAGCAGCGACTTTTTTGGAGGGGACAGAAAGAGCACATAACTGCCGAATATTGCAAATATAAATATATCAGCAGGATTGAAGGGAATAAAAACCTGAATACTGTTGAAGACTGACGACTACACATGCCCAGGAGGACGCCTAGAGTTCTACTTTACATAGTCTATTGATTTCACTGAAAGTGTTGTTTTAATCTCAAAATAACCCCTTGACATCAAAAACACCAATTCTTAAAAAATAACGTCTACTTGTGTGCTAAGTTAAACAATATAGGTGTGACTTGTGTAATATATTTTCGAATTAAATTTATTTTTTTGTAAAGGAGGCTGTGTACATTGGACAATGCATTTTAAAAATTCAGTACTTCCGATTTTATTAAAACTAATGAGATTTATTATATATCATTTATTGGTTTTTACAAATACAATAACTATATAATACGAAATCCTCATTTAAAAACGTTAAAACTTTAATAATATTCATTAAACAATGATTCGTAACTTTATATAACATCCTTGTATTATTCAAAGAAATAATTGATTTAGTTAATCCTATCATTAACATAAACTGCACTTCAGTTCATAAATAATAGTGAATATATATTATTGGATGCCCACGAAATTCACTGAAACAGTTTTTAATCCTAAATGTTGTTCTACAAATAAAATTTGCATAAGTTCACTGTTTGTAAATATTTGGAGATCGTGTAATAGTAAATTGGTTATTGTAGTAGTGTAGTATGGTCTTCCTTTGATAACTGACGTTTACAAATAAGATTATGACATAGTTTCGGAAAGTGGTTATCTAATTAATTATGTTAATTTTTTATTTATAATATGGGTTTTCTTTTTTATTCAAAAATACAATGTCTGTACACATTAGTCTCAATTCATAAATCTTAGTTTTAGTAATTAAGCTTTCTACAATTGTATTAGGCCTATTCATTTCTTCTGTCAAATTTGTAATTGGAAAATGATAACTAATCTACTAAATATACAAAAACATATTAGGTAATTTTAAAATATAGACTAGTTTTTATATGAATTTTGTTATATTTATTCATTGTTAAGATATTGTGTAATAAAATTCTAAAGAAACTCTTTATATCTCAGAACTATGTTTACTTATGTCATATATACTTTAAAACAATATTTAGATATGTTGCACTGTGTACACTAAAAACGGAAGGTAGAGATACAATGTGAAGAGTACTGAAATATTAACACCACTCACCTATTTTGTAGACCAATATTGTACACCACACTCGTTTGTAACGAGTGTGGTGTACAAACGAGTCTACTCAAAAAACATTATTGATAAACAGAAATTGTGTGTAAATACCTTTAGTTTTCTTTATTTCTGCAGTACGATTTCAATTTGATGCATATATTACATAAAATATTAGTGGTACTTTATTTAACTATAAGTTTACCTACTGTATAGTGGGAAATATTACTTCCAGTACAGTAAGATAAACTCATTGTTGACTCCATTTATTATGCAAACGAGTATTTTATATTTCGAATACGCGATATATTATTGATCGTTGTAGTGTAAATTACCTTTATGAATTCATATGATTTCAATTTAAAATATATTTTTTTAATTACAAGCAAACACTTGTTTTTAATATGTTTAATCAAGTGAAATAATTTTGTGTACATACCTTGTCAAAAGTAGTTCAACTTCTTAATTATTTCTACAACTGTTTCGCATTAACAGAAGGCATCCTCAGAGTGGCACACGTAACACAAAAACACATACACAAAACGGATATGTATACACATACATATATAAAAATGCATACTAGGTTGGTATTTGTTAATATTAGATAAAAAAATAGTTGTTTGATGAGGCCACATGTTTCCACTTATATTATAATTTGATAACTGACTGTAAACTATTATAAGATTCACTTTAGCGAAGGGCGAACACGATCTTAACGTAAGGAAGCTCAAGTACACTTTATTATAAAAGTACTTAATATGTATTAGTTTTACTATTACTATTTAAACGTTTTTGAAATTTGTTTGCACTATTTATTTAAGTATTACCTTTCACTTCTTATGATCTTTTCAATCACTCGATAATGTTGGCGGTGTTAGTTTCGAATTATAAATGTTATAAAGGCGTTAATTATCATTATACAAAAGAAACGCTCATTTCTTCACTATAGACTTATGTATAGCTCATGGTACTTGACATTGAAGTATAAAATGTAAGCATTAATGTTATGAATTCTAATAGAAATAAACAATGTACAATTTATGAATCAATAAACACTTTAACAGCTAGTAGCATATAAGAATTTATGAAATGCTGAAAAAAGTTACCTTTTTTTCCCTTCTCTCTCAAAGTACGCGGAAATCTACTTTTAGGAAACCGGGACACAAGTGATTTGTTTCCAAGAGATTACACAGTCAGGCAACCTTTATTTGAAATGAGGTTAATAAAGATTGTGCTCAGTGTGAAGGAAAATAACCCAATGAATTGGATCTAAGAAGTCTGATAATTTCAAATGATAAAATATACTTTTCATTTCGAATGGGAAAACTAGGACGAGTGTTTATTAAATAATTTGTTTCAATACTATTTCAATGTACAGGAAAATTGTTGTAAAGTAACAACATATGTATGGGATCTTCACTAAAATCATCTAATTTTACAGTAGTTCCGTTACTCTGAGTATTAAAATGTGATACATTTATTAATGTATATAAAAGGATATTTAAATTGTTTCAGATATTTGTAATATGTCTTTCGTTAGTGCAACAAAGGAAAGTTTTAAATTGTTTTCAATTATAACATATATAAACAATCAGTATTCTATTAAAATATATTTAATAGAAGAATTAGATAAAATTTAAAGTCGGTTTTCATATAAAAAGTTAACTTCCGTATAAAGGTAAAAATACAAATTGTTATAAAATAAACATTTAAAATTTGTCCTAGCTATTACGATATTATTAAAGTTTATGTTCCTGACCAATAAGTTAAACTAAGTGTACACATTATTTATAGATTTCTACTTGTTTTCCAAAAAATAAATTTTATAAAAGTTCAAGGCAATCATTTTTTGTACATATTGAACTGGAGGCAAAGTAATTTAGTAAAAAACCACTAACCCAATACAACATATTGAAATAACAATGAAATTTCTAAAGTAAAATTAATCAACAATTTAGAGTGAGAATTAATATTATTACATCAAATTTACTATTCCTTTAGCAGTGTTGTGAGAAGAGTAATGAGATTGACCTAATGCTAGGAAGAATATAGATTGGGTAGGAATAAAGTGTTAAAACTCACGATTGCGTTAGTTAAAATACGTTTTCTCTCACTTTTTAATCGGAAATGTCAACTGCAACATCGGTATATTACACAATGGCGTTTTTGAAAATAGTATTCCAATTGAAATGTATTATTTCAAAAGATATCATAGAAAGAAGAAAAGAGATCGACACCATGCCTGAATCACCAGATATATCTGTATAAAGATCTCTGTACACCAGATAAAGTAAAGACTGAACCTCTGGAAGAAAATTGAATAACAGATGTAACAGTTGTCGTTCCTGAAGATAACATAGGTGAAGATGAGACAGGTTGGGTAGAAGCATTTTTTATTCCTAAAGAAGAAACATCAGGTAACAGTACCATAAAAGAAGGATTGATGGAGAACAGATTGAAATAATGACTGGTATATTTCTAAGTATCATTTATCTCGTTACAAAATGTATGGGATAAACATTATAGTTGGAAATTTTGTAGCGTTGGAATACTAACCAGTTTAATTAGGTTTGTTATTTAATCACTTTGGTTAACGTATTTTGTTCACTAATGCTTCTTGGTCACTTTATTAATAACATAAGAGGTTTTGAAAAGCATTTATCAGGAAGACTTGGCGGAAAGAAAAATTATGAGTGCAGTGTCCGATAAAGAAGTAGACAGGTTAAAGATTTACGCTATACTGTATATAAGAATAAAAGATATTTCTCAACATGATGAAAAATTTAGCTTACATCAGGTAAACTACACTCATCGGAGTCTCAGAACCTGTCAACAGATACTTGGTGCAACTGGTATTAAATGCGGAGTATATCCAAGCTTATCTTCTCCGTACACTGCATGAAGTGACCTTAACCCGTGAACAAATAATGTGCACTAACATAATATAACCTCAATCCAATAATCTAATCCACAATCGAAGATGTGACCTAAGATGAAGCATTAACCTAATTTAACCTGAAATACCAACCTAAATTGTCCGACCTTAATCTAACCTGCAGCCAAAGATGAGACCTAAAATAATGTCCTAACCTAACCTAACGTAAAATGTGCGATCATTGCTGTGATCGTAAGTCAAAACTTGTGATGGTAGTATTATCATAGACCAAATATGTGTCAGCGCACGGATCTACCGCGACCGTAGTACCGAGTTATCAACGTGTGTAAAACTCTGTACTACGTTCGATACGGACCTAGTTTCCATTTATCGATTATGAAGTAGAATGTTTTGAGAATGTGTGCGAGAGAATGTTTTTTTGTATAAATATATGCATGTTACATGTCACATCCAAAATTTGTGACCATTACGTAACCCACGTCGACCAAAGATGTGACCTAACGTAACTAGAGGTGCTAAGTAAAAGAAAATTGTGACCGTAACCTAACATATGAAATCAAAGGAGATAGTATGAAAAGTTTTTCTAATAATTTTATTAATTTTATTTATCGAAAAACATTTGTAGTATGGCTTGAATTAAATTTTAATATAAGTAGCATTAAATTTTTTACTAACTTAAATCTCGTCAATAATTTTAGTTTCCCTTTATCAGATAACAGATATTTCAAAAAATGTTCTGTAGAGAAGATGTTGCTTGTAAACCAATGAAAGTAATACAATAAACATCATTGACAAAGATAATAATTTATTATTATTATTGGTCAATTAAAATTATTATTATATTCACATTTCCTACTTATACAATAGTACTGTAGTTGTTGGAATTACGTGGACGTTTAAATAGAAAATTAATATTTAGAAGGAAGTTAACAATTATTGTTATTATTCTTGAGTTATTTATGTATTAAAAAAATACGGTAATTGATATCATCAATTTCTATGATTCGTATTATACATTTGATAAAATAATAATTTTTAAGATAATTTGTACTAAGATTTACAAATGAAAGCTAATAAATTGAAAGATAATAAAAAATTGTATAAGCTAACTAAACAACAGACATCCCAGAAGTGGTTATCATTTTTATTAAAATATCATGGATTCATTTTTGTTATACACTAAATGAAGCTATCACGAAATATTTTAATTAAATGTTATGTCAGAATTAAGTTAGAATAATTAAGTCTTAACGACATAGAGTTAAAGCTAATGATTATTTTATTATTTGTTCGTTAAAAAAGATACTCTTTTCTTCAAATCTTTAGACAACTTGAGTAATTCTTTTTAGCCTGTAACATTTTATAGTGAGAAAGAAATCTCCAGATATAGAATGCCTACATAAAAATAAAGTACATAATAAAAGCAGTTTTATATTTTGCAAATAGGGAGGAAACGACATACTTTAAGGTCATGACGTTATCATTAGTGAAGTGACTCTTAAATACTTTTATAGCTTTGCTTAACGTAAAAAGTTCTAACGTTTCTTGTAACTTTAATCCTTACATTTAAACTTTCAATACTTGTAATCAAGGTCATGGCTCAGCACTTGAAAAGTTGTAGGACTACTTAGTACGAGTTGTTTTCACCAGAGCTGAACAGTTTTCTTTCTAAATTTCAATTGATGACAAAATACTGTTCTTTTTTCCACATAACACATTATTTAGTAAATTTGTTCCTTACCAGTATTATTAAAACACAATTTTATATAAAAAACATAAAAACATAATATGAATTACTGTGGTGAATATAGAAGGCAAGAAAATTCGCCCAAACCAATAAAACAATAACAACACATAGACTGTATTTTAACAATATATCTTTGCTATGTATTTAGTTTTAGGTTAACTAAGTTAAATATCAAATTAGATTGTTTTTTACATTGATTAATGATACAAATTTTGAATGATTTATATGTCAAAAAGTTTCTTTATTTCAAAATTACACTATCTCGGGGAAGGGGAGGACGTGCTGGCCAGGAAATCCTGTTTTATACGCAAATTTGTTTATACAAAAGAAAAGTACATGTAATTAAAATTTTAATTTGTTATGAAAATAATTTAGTCAAATTGTTCACTATGTGGTTCCTTACTAGTACTTGTTACGTTCAACTTCTGTCGGTATGACCGCGAAATTCATTCTTGCACACACAAAAAAAATACACATCTTGTTCTGTCGGCGTTTCTCTCAGCACTCTTCAAAAATCAAAAAAGGACGCTCTGGTATCTTCAAGCTTGCCGGCTCCAACTGCACTGATTTGAGTCGTCCATTCTCATTGGCCGGTGAATCCGTTGTCAAGGCAACGAGTTCGTTGTGTCGTGAAATTATTTTAAGTGTTTTAACTTTTTAGCTATATTTTAATTCCAAAAATGATTTGTAACAATTTTAATTATTCAAATAAACATTTTTTATCGAATTTTTACTTTACATAATCTTTTTTAATATAGGTCAAAATTTTACCACGTAATCTATACTCTGGCTTGGCTACAATTAGAATTCAAAATGTCTAACTTTCTGATTATTAATTATTTGATAATGGCCTAATTTTACAAATTTATATATTTTACAATTACCAGTATTTCTATGGTTTCTTACATTTTTTCAACCCAATTTTTAATTTGGAAGAGGTTATATGTATTCCCTATTTGTTTATTAGACTTGCTTCTATTAATTTGTACCATTATAGTATATTTATGTTTATTCTACATTATGTACAATTCAAAGGCACAACACACTTTGAAGATATCGAATTATTTGTAATCAAATAACAAAAAAAATATTATCAACATAAAAGATATTACCTACATATTTAATTTACTATTAAAATATAAATATATATATATTAGAAAAATGGAACAATTAATTTTTTTCTTCTTCTTTTTTTCATTCTGTAACTAAACCAAAATTATTAAATAAGATTTATTACTACTTCAATTACTTGTACGAGACTGCAAGACCAGTCTGAGCAAATCACAGGGTATTGATAGACAGAGAATGATTAAAGTTTTTAATGGTTAAATCTTAAAAAAATAAAGAGAAAACTATTTAAAAGAAGACAAATTTAAATACTTCGGTTTTTATAACTCATTTTTATTTATCTCTATCTACAATTCTGACTGATATTTTCTAATTATATGTTACGGCTTAAAATAACATTTCCAATCTATTATTATGTATTAAAAATATATCTAAAACTACAATAAAATATTTCAATAATGCATAATATGAACATAAAATTAAATTTTTATATATAAAAACATTGTATATGAAGTTAATATTTGTTTTAACAAATCTATTCTTTCGAGTATTAAAGTTAAAACCGAAATGCATAAATAAAATTAAACATGTTATCCTTACAAGTTGATTTCCATTGATAATTGTAAAATAGCACTGTAAAACTGTACATATTTTAACTAAGGATTAATTTTTCAAGGATTAAAAAAAAAAAACAATTGCACATCTAGAAATACAGAATATAATAAATGAAATAATAAAAAAATATTTTTTTTACAATCCTTTTTGATCAATACTAAGTTCTAGTCCTAAAATACATACATGTGATTTTTTTTTTAATTTTAAAAAATATACATATATAACCCAATAGGTCTAGCAAACTAAATGTAGTCAATTAATTGGCTACTCAATTCACCAATCTTTCTACATTAGCGTAGTCAAACCTGCAACAGGGTAAAAACAAGTAAACATTTTTACATTATAAATATAAATTAGAATTTAAATTTTCTGTGACTTGATGTCCTGTAACTTGAGCAAGTATTTCATATAAATTCACCAAAAATTGAATGGTATAATTTACAAAAAAAAAAAAATACTAAAATTTTGACTTATTAGTATAAAAATTTTGTTATTATAGAAATTATTAAAAATTAATTCTTTTCTTTGCCTCACGTTGTGAGCGCCAATTTATAACAAATATATATTATATAATATGTTTGGAAGAGAATTAAGAAAATTGCATTTTTAGTCTCTTTCCACTTTCAGTAAATTAATAACTTTATTTACATTAGTCAATAAATTGCTCAACATTTTTTTAACTGTAAAAATTCGCAATTGTCTTTTAAATTAATAAATCTGAACCATTCGTTGTTAGTACAAGCACCCGAACGCTCCAAGCGGCGGACATCGTAGACTCAAATGTAAACACTAGTGAACTACGCAAATCAATGAATTTACCGCTAGTAAATTACATAAATAGTTTAAAACAACCAACGACAAAAACTGATTGTTCAATTACGTGATAAATCAATACCTATCCATAATAAGTCTTCAACATCATATATCTGGATCGAGTAGGAGATATTGTATGTTAATACGATGTAAACTCAAGTCAAATGGACAACTAAAATACGCGAGGACGACGTTGATTAATAATTGTATTTTATAAATGAGCTTACGGAGAATAAAGGAGTGATGTTAGAAAAATTCATAAATATCATTAATACGCGAAATCTCATGAGACACCCATAGGAACTTATATTAAATTATGTACTTGCATATCTTTATTAAACATAATTTCTGTCAGCCATTGATAAACCCCGCCCATCGGCAAACTGACGTCACTGAGCGGCAACGTATTGAAAATATGAACCCAGCTATTTTATGTTAATTAAAAAGTTTTATTTCGAACAAACCCAATTATTTAAAGAGTTTGTTTCTCCCAAATAATTTATAAAAATCTAGAAATTAAGGGAATTTTGTAAAAATTATATAAGTTCATTCCATTCATACTACTTCATTCAATTAAAAAAGTGAATAAGTGAGAGGTACTTAAATCCATGTTAATTCATCAGCTTAAAAATTTTGGGTTCGAGATTTTTTAACACCAAAAAGGACGCTATTTTAAACTGGCGTCAGTCGACATCCAGCTACCAGATAGAACAGTCTCATAATGTGAAGAGGATCCATTTGAAACCTATCTACAATCATCCAGGACTCTAGAATTGGCCAAAATTCATCATCATAACCTGGACACGATATCTAAATACTGGTGAGACCCATCCAGGGTATATTTTACAAATTTTAAAAGCTAAAATTGGATTACCAAAATTAACTTTGCAAACTTTTAATTTTTGAACTTAAACAAAATTAACTCTGCTAAAACCATTCAAAGTGTTCATAAACTATTGTCATCATTTATAATTAAGTAATATTATCTATGTGTAAATCTAAATATAAGATAAATACCAACATTTTAACCAAAAAGTGGTGAGGTCAGCGAACAACCAATTCCCGAGATTAAATCAAAATTTAACAAAATACCAAACTTATTTGATAATATTAGAATTATTACTAATTGTGACTAGAATTAATAGCTATCTTTGTAGATATAATTAATAATTTGTTACTCATTGAATTGTCCATTTGTATGTAAATATATATACCCCAATATACCTAGTGAACACTCAGTCAAAGGGATAGACTTTTAACAATGGATTTACAAAACATTGCATAAACCTATGTATTGAAATGAAAATATGATTTATCACAATTGGTTTGATCTTAATAATTGAGTTTGATATAGAAAAAAAAAAGAAATGCGTTATAAATTGTTAACTATAATTCAAGTCTTGAACTATATTGTTTTATTTATAATAATTAAATTGGCTCAGTACAAAGTCATTATCAGCCAAATATTTAATTGAGATTATTAAAGTTCAAATTCATTGGTATTTGATAAGTACTGATTTTCAATTTATCACAATATTTTGACAAAATTATTTTAGTTGTTTTAACCTCAAATTTATCTATTACATCTTTATAAACATTTTATGTTGTCACTACAAAGTGAAGCAATTACAATTTGAGATTCAATGATAAAATTTACTATTATAGGTTATCTTTTATTGCATTGGAATCTCAACGTAGTGCTTTTGCAAGATAACTACCTCAATGTGAGTTGGTAGCTAAATATATAAATATTTTACATAATAATATAGATATAGAGATATGGGACGATTTTATTACATAACCTTAATCATGATTTGGTTTTATTCATAGATGATAAATTAACATTACATTTGAATGGTATTATATATTTATTGAGTTTTTTTAATTATTATGCCTCGACTTAACTCATTCTTGGAGAATGAGAAATTCAATACTACATATCACAATATTTACAATCGTGGAATCTAAAATAAAATTTTACATAGTCTATATCTTATCTCGGGTTGGGGAACTCGTGCTGACTGATTTAAATTTTCCACTAAACGCATACCTATTTAAATTTGATGAAGTTATATATGAAAAAGATGACTAAATAAAAAATGGTGATCTCAAAAACAAATTTGAATTTAAGCTGGTCTTTCCTGTCTCTTGTATTTGGTTTTAAATTGGATTCTTTTATATTTATCCTATTTTCACTATAGAAATACCTCAGTTCACCTTTTAATGTCATGACATCATTAGTTGATACGATTGAAAATACAATTATGGTTCTAACATTTCAAAGTTTTGTATGACATCCCCGTTATACACCGTATGTAACCCCATTTAAAAGCTTATTTAACCCACTTATTTAAGAAACCATGTTGATATTTCTCATGTTTCAACTGATTATTTTTATAATAGGGATATAGTAAATAATTTTATAATTGTAAAATACTTTAATTCATTTATTTATTTCTAACTTTAATATCAAATTGTTCCTGTTATTTTGTGAATTACGAAGTTTTAAAAATATTAAAGACCCAATTTTTAGTAAACTGTAAACGAAATTGGTCCCAATGTAATTTATAATCTTATAAAAATATTCGCCAAATTAAAAAAATACGTTAAAATTTTAAAAATCGGTCTATTTATTATCAGATTTTACATTTACAAAATTATTGATCTAAATCCTTCTATACGGCTGACCTGAAAAGCAATGCACGGAGAATAAACTCACCACTAACATAAAAGTGGATATTTTGTTTTTAATTTCTCACATATGTAGAGAAAGTTATGTGATGGGTGAGAAATCGATGTTAGAGATCTACTCCGCCCAAAGTGCTTTTTGGAATTATGCTAGTAAATCATGTGGTAGACTTAGTGCTAGTTTTCTCTATCATCAAGAGGTATTTGGGGCGTTAATAACACGAGATATTTGATTTACAGAATTTTTATAAAAATCGGATAATAGTACCAATGACTATATTAGGCCACACCTTGGAGCATAATGAGGAACTATCGGTATTATATTATAAATAGATAATAGAGTATTTTCTTGACATAACAAACAAAACAATTGTGTGCTTTGCAGACATTTATAATATACAGTTTCCAGACACAAGCTATGCCAATACAAGATAATATTTCATAATAATTATATAGATCGTTTATATTTTATGATACACTAGTGATAAGTTTTCATTGATGCAAACGGAATTATGTACAAGAAAGTTGAGGTTTCATACAAGGTTTATTACGTAGATGTACATAGGAGTAAAATTAATTTTAAAACGAAGACTATTTGGAAATAACACAATTAAAATAATAATTTTATCTTTTCAAACATCTCTTCATTTATTATTTAGAATTAAAAATATAATTTTTATACAAATTTATTTGGAACTAGGATTATAGCTCCAATTTATAAGATTTATTTACATGAATATGTGGGCATTAATGTGGACTTAATATTTGGCCCATTTTCACTGCCTTGTTTTAAACCAAATGTAAGTAAAACTTATTGAGTTAATTTGTTAGACAAAATACTAATCCTACCTTGTCGACGATGTTTCACTATTACATATATTTGAATAAGTGAACAAACTTTTTCAAGATATTAGTGTATGTGATCTAAAAGAAATTGCGTCGACAACGTTTACAGCTCATCTTAAATCTTAAGTAAGAATTTAGGCTTTAACGTGCTACATACTGTATCATTAACGACATGATTTATTTTATTCAATCTGAATTAAGAATAATTGAAAATTCAGATACTATCAACATTAAGGATAGTATTCGTGAAACTGATATCTACTCATGACATTACTGAAATAGGTGTTAAAATAAAATTGTCCAAAATCAGTTATGACGTTAGCACGATATATTAGTTGCCGGGCGAGAAACAACAGAAATGATGAAAAAGAACATTACTGTTAAATAAAATAAAAGAAAGGATAACGTATTAGTCTCTTTTACTTTAGAAAGTCAGATTCCTCGTACCAATAAAATAAAAAAATACACCATCCTGAATGGATAAATCTCAAAATAGTATAAAATATTTAGTTCAAAATTGAGTGACCTGTAAAGTTTTATAATTACATGTAGGAAATTATAATAATAGTCCATACAGCAAAAGTATACTTGGTAAGTAATATTTAAAACTCAAAAGTAAAAAAAATAAAAAAATAAAATTTGTTTAGAGGTCATTACGGTATAAACTGTGGTTTCATCATAAATATTCCCGTTTTCAAAAAATATTGGTTAATTTTTTTTTAAATTTTATTCAAGTAGATGACAATTAATTATTTATAAAATTTTTAAATGAAAATAAAATGTTTTGCCTTTAAAAATTCAATAATTTTCCCAATTATTTTGTTTTCCTGTAATGAAGTTAAAAAATTACCAAAATAAGTTATATATTTGTTTACAAAAAGTAGGGTTAGATATTTTACACATTAGCACCTTCAGTTTATTTATAATACTTGTCAAAAACTTATAAAAAATCTATGTATATAATTATATGTGTGTGTATTTATATACACTTATTATTTATATATTATTTCTAAAATCTTGTGCTTCTTCGTCTATTCCACTTTCAAAAAAGTAAATAATTCTATTACACAACATATTTTTAGTAATAAATAAAGGAATTAATTTAAGACTAAGAAATTTCTTATAGTTACCGTATCTGTCTATGAAGTTTGAAGTTTATTTAGGTAATCTCTCTCTCGTACATAAATGTAATTGGAAAACTTTAAATCTACTAAGTGGAAACTTTGCCAATATGTTTGGAACATTTATATATAAGTCTTCAAAAGATACACAAGCTACTGTATTTACTTTAAATTTGATACTTCTTTTGGTAGATTGTTCACTAACGATGTGTACATGTGGGTAGACAATGTTATATTTTTCTGTCTCTACCATTCAATTTTATATATTTCTGTTGATAAAAATTCATTTCCCATCGGTTGATGGTAATCGTTCAATTTCAATTATATAAAATAATTTTTCGCTTTACAATGGGTTTATGTGTTAGATAGAAATGCTTCGAAAGGCTTTTTTAAAATTGTGAGTAACCTTCTAAATTATTTCTAAGTAAAATTAATACATCTTGCAGTGAAAATTCTATAAGAGATAACGCCGAAAAATTTAAAATAAATTTAATACACCTGTTTTACATAAATTTAATGATACAATTAAAATAACTTTCTGTGATTTAGAATTATTTTCAGAAACATGTGACTTATTTAAAAACCTACGGAAATAATTTAAAAAATATCTCTAGGTTACAAATATTATCAAAACTTAAATACCTTTGAGCCTTTATACAAAGTTTTAGAGTCAAAATAATTTTTGTAGTCAACCTTAAAAGTCGGCTCTAATTTAAGTCTTTATTTTCCAAATTACTCGCGAATCCAAATTCCTTACCACCCTTATATTTGGGATGTGAATCGTCACATTTCACCAAAATTTATTTAAATAGCTTAAACTCATTTTAACATATTATAACTTTTACCATCCGGTTCATGATTCATTTTGTTTTTTTAATTGACAATAATTACAGGGCCGAGATTTCAGAGAAGCGGCTTCTAATATGTTTAGTTTCGGTCCTCTAAAGTTACAATTAGCAAAATGTAATAAAAATCGTTATATTCGAGAAATAGGAATTTCGAGAGTGATCGTATGGCATTTATTGTCATATGTTGAGTTGCGTAAAAATATTTTAAATAATCCTCGAAATATGTCCAATATGTGCCAACATATCAAATTTAATAAAATTGTCCTCTCGCTTTGGCTTTAATGCACTAAAAACCACAAACGGTGTTGGAGTTCAGGCAAAATAATTTAAGACAAATATTTCCACAGAAAGGTAAACATTGGTTTTCGGCAAATATAGCCGTCTCTACGCTATATAGGACTTTACGTGAGAAGGATAAAATGATATAGCATTTATTAGTAGCCACAATCATAGCGCACTAATAAATCAAAACAAGAATGCTGCTATAAACAATGCATTATGCCTGTCATATTACAAAAGTACATTATGGAGTTAGTTATCAACAAGGGTTAATATTTTGGTCGTAATTTATTTATGAAGAAAAAACCCAGTATCAGTTACAATAGAAAGATCTTATCTTTGGGTCGCCAGTACTTCAAAACATGTCTGGAGAAATCTTTAGAATATATGGTGTCAACAGAACGGAGCCCCCCCCCCCACAATGGCAAACAAGTAAGAGAATAATTTAAAAACTTTTTTCTTTTTTTTTTTTTTTTTCACAAAGGTGGATCGGTAGGCAGGGGACTGTAAAGTGGCCACCGTGTTCACCAGATCTGCCTCCACTACATTTTTTGCTTGGGTTTACCTTAAAGACAAAGTCTATAAAACAATGCCTAATGAAAATGTGTAGGTATGTATGTAGTTGTGTAGGTATATTTATAGCTGTGGAGGGATGTATCTAGTGGTGTAGGTATGTATGTAGTTGTGTAGGTATGAATGTAATTGCATAGGTATTATATAAATATAGGTGTGAATGCATATATGTATTGGTGTAGATATGTATATAGTTGTGCAGCTATGTATGTATTATTGAAAGTATGTATGTAATGTACGTAGTCATTAGTTATGTAGGTGTGTGTAATTGTACGGGTATGTATATGGTTTTGTAGGTATGTATGTAGTTGTGTAGGTATATTTATAGCAGAGAATTGTAAATGTAGTGGTGTAGGTATGTATTTAGTTGTGTCTGTATAAATGTAATTGTATTGGTATGTATATAATTGTGAAAGTATGTATTTAATGGTATAGGTATGTATGTAGTTCTGTAGGTATGTATAAAGTTGTGTATAGTATTATATAAATGTGAAGGTATGTATGTAGTGGTGTAGGTATGTATTTATTTGTGTAGGTATGTATTTAGTTGTGTTAGGATGTATGTAGTGGTGTATGTATGTATATAGATGTGTATTTATGTATGTAGTTGTGTAGGTATGTATGTAATTGTATAGGTATAGTATGTATGTATTGGTGTAGTTATGTGTGTAGTAGTGCAGGTATGTATGTAGTTATGTCGCTATGTATATAATTATGTATGTAGTTTTGAAAGTATGTATGTAATTGTGTAGGCATATATTTAGATGTAAAGTTATTTATGTAACGGTGGTGGAATGTATGTAAGAGTGTAGATATTAATAGTCGTTAATGTATGTATGTATTCGTGTAAGTATGTAAGTAGTTGTGTAGGTATGTACGTATTGGTAGGTATGTATTATGTAGAAGTGTTGGTATGTATGTAGTGGTGTATGTACTTTGTATAGTTGTGTAGGTATGTATGAAGAAGTGAATATATGGATGTAGTTGCGTAGTTATATATATACTGATGTAGGTATGTATGTAGTGGTGTAGGTATGTATATTGTAGTGTAGGTATGTATTAAGTTGGTTGTGTAGGTATGTATGTAGTATATATGTTGTAGGAATGTTTATAGTTGCTTAGATATATACAAAGTTGTGTAGGTAGGTATGTAGTTGTGTAGATATGTATGTAGTTTTGAAAGAGTGTATGTAGTATTGTAGGTATGTTTGTAGTTGTGTAGCTATGTATATAGTTGTGAAGCTGTGTATGAAGTAGTGTATTAGTGTATATAGGTGTGTTGGCAAGTATGTAGTTGTGTATTTATTATGTAGTTGTGTAGGTTTTTATGTAGTTGTGTAGGTATTTTTGTAGTTGTGTAAGTATGTATGTCGTTATATAGGGATATATGTAGTTGTGTTGGTATGTATGTAGATGTGTAGGTATGTATATAGTTGTGAAGGTATGTATGTAGTTTTGAAGGTACTAATGTAGTGATGTATGTATGTATGTAGTGGTTTAGGAATGTATATAGTTATATAGGAGTGTATGTAGTTGTGTAGGTATGTATTTAGTTTTGTAGGTGTGTATATAGTTTTGTTTGTAATCTATATATTGGCGTAGGTATGTTAAGTTTTGAAGGTATGTACTTAGTTTTGAAGGAATGTATGGAGTGGTTGTGTAAGTATTTCTGTAGTTGTGTAAGTATGTATGTAGGTTGTGTAGATATGTGTTAATTGAATAGGTATGTATATAGTTGTGAAGTTTAGTATGTCGTGGTGTAGGTAGTATGTAGTTGTGTAGGTATGTTTGTAGTTGTGTAGGTATGTATGTAGTTGTGTAGATGTATGTAGTTGTGAAGGTATGTATGTAGTTGTGTAGTTGTATGTAGAGGTGAAGTTATGTATGTAGTGGTGTAGGTAGTATTTAGTTTTGTAGGTATGTATGTAGCTGTGTAGGTATTTATGTAGTGATGAATGTATGTATGTATGTAGTGGTTTAGGAATGTACATAGTTATATAGGAGTGTATGTAGTTATGTAGGTATGTATTTAGTTTTGAAGGTGCATATTTAGTTTTGTAGGAAATCTATATATTGGCGTAGGTATGTCAAGTTTTGTAGGTATGTATATAGTTCTGAAGGTATGTATAGAGTGGTGTAGGTACGTATATAATTGTGTAGTTAATATGTAATTGTATATGTTTGTATATAGTTTTATAGAGTGTATGTATTGGTGTATGTATGTATGTAGTAGTGTAGGAAATTATATAGTTGTATAGGTATGTATGTAGTAGTGTTGTTATGTATGTGGTGGTGTAATTATGTATGCAGTGATGTTGGTATGTGAATTGTTGTGAAGTTATGCATGTTGTGCACGTTGGTGTAGGTATGTTGTAGTTGTGTACGTATGTTTGTAGTTGTGAAGGTATGTATGTGTAGGTATGTATGTATTTGTATAGGTATGTATGTGGATGTGTAGGTATGTATGTGGATGTGTAGGTATGTATGTAATTGTATAGGTATGTTTGTAGTTGTATAGGTACTGTATATACGTAATTGTGTAGGTATGTTTGTGGTTGTATAGGTATGTATGTAGTTGTATAGGTATGTATGTAGATGTGTAGGTATGTATGTAGTTTTAAAGGTATGTTTGTAGTTTTATAGGTATATATGTAGTTGTATAGGTATGTGTGTAGTTGTGTAGGTATCTTTGTAGTTCTGTAGTTATGTATGTTTTTGTATAGGTATGTATGTTTTTGTATAGGTATGTATGTAGTTGTATAGGAATGTACGTTGTTGTGTAGTTATGTTTGTAGTTGTGTATGTATATATACAGTTGTATAGGTTAGTTTGTTATAGTGTACTTATGTTTGTAGTTGTGTAAGGTATGTATGTAGTTGTATAGGTATGTATCTAGTGGTGTAGGTATTCACATAGTATAGGTATTGTATGGTATAGGTATGTATATAGTGTTGTAGGATTTGTATATAGCTGTGAATATATGTATGAATTTATGTAGGTAAATATATATTTGTGAAGGTGTGTATGTGGTAGTGTAGTTTTGTATATAGTTGTGAAGCTATGTATTTCATTTTCAAAGTATGTATGTAGCGGTGTAGATATTTATATAGTTGTTTAGGTCTGTATGTAGTGTTGTAGGTCAGTATATAGCTGTGAACATATGTATGAAGTTGTATAGGTATTTATTTGTGTAGGTATTTATGTTGTGGTGTATGCATGTATATAGTTGTGTTTGTTCGTAGTATGTAGTGTAGGTATGCATATAGTTGTGTTATTATGTATGTAGGTATAGGTAAGTATGTAGGTGTGTAGATATTTATGTAGTTGTGTAGATATGTACGTAGTGTGTAGATATGAATGTAGATGAGGGGTATGTATGTAATGGTTTAGTAATTTATGTAGTTGCGTGAATTTATATTTATAGCTGTGAATGTATGTATGAATTTCTATAGGTATATATGTAATCGTACAGGTTAGTATATAGTTGTGAAGGTATGTACGTATTGAAACACATGTATGTATGTGTGTATGTATTGGTATACGTCTGTTTTTTAATAGTGTAGGTCGTTGTGTAGGTAAGTATCTAGTTTTGTAACTCGGTATGTAGATTGTGTAGGTATGTATATAGTTGTCAACTATTGTATGTATTAGTTTCGGATTGTATTTAGGTGCGTATGTATGTATGTACTTGTATAGATATTAAACAGTTGTGAAGGTATGTAGGAATGCTGTTGTATAGGTATGTATGGAATTGTATAGGTAAGTTATAGATTTGAAGTATTTATGTGTATTGGTAGATATGTATGTACTTGTGAATGTATGTATGTAGTTTTGTATTTATGTATATAGTTAAGTAGGGGTGTATGTAGTTGTGTAGGAATCTATATAGTTGTGTAGGTATGTATGTAGTTTTGTAGGTATGTTTTTTAGTAGTGTAGGTCGTTGTGTAGGTACGTTCGTAGTTATGTATCTATGCATGTGGTTTGTGTAGGTATGTATATAGTTTTGAAGCTTTGTATGTAGTAAATTAGGATTGTATGTAGGTGTGTACGTATGTATGTAGTTATGTAGGTTTGTATATAGGGCAGTGTAAGTATGTATGTATTGGTGTAGGAATGTTTACAGTTGCTTAGCTAAATTTAAGGTTTTGTAGGAAGTTGTGTAGATATGTTAGTAGTTGCGTAGGTATGTATATAGTTGTGAACTATGTATGTAGTTTGAAAGTATGTATTTATTTTTGTTGGTATGTTTGTAATTGTGTACCTATGTATGAAAATTGTGTAATTATGTATATAGTTGTGTAGCTATGTATGTAGTGGTGTATTAATATATGTAGGCCTAGGTGCGTAGGTATGTATGTAGTTGTGTATTAATTTATGTAGTTGTGTAGGTATGTTTGTAGTTGCGTAGGAATGTATGTAACTTGTATGGGTAAGTATATAATTGTGTAGGTATGTATGTAGTTGTATAGTTATGTATGTAGTTGTGTAGGTATGTTTGTCGTTGTATAGGTAGATATGTAGTTGTGTACGTACATGTGTGTGTAGTTTGTAGGTATTATGTAGTTAGGTAGGTATGTATGTTATATGTGTAGGTATATATGTAGTTGTATAGGTATGTATGTAGTTGTGTTGGTTGGTTTTTAGTTGTGTAGGTATGTTTGTAGTTGTATTGGTATGTATGAAGATGTGTAGGTATGTATGTAATTGTGTAGGTATGTTTGAAATAGTATAGGTTTGTATGTAGATGAATAGGTATGTAGGCCTATGAAGTTGCATAGGTATGTATGTAGTTGTGTAGGTATGTTTGTATTTGTATAGGTATGTATGTATGTATTTGTGTAGGTATGTAATTGTATAGTTATGTATATAGTTATGAATTATTGAAGGTATGTGTAGGTATGTATATATTTGTGCAGATATGTATGTAATTTTGAAAGTATGTATGAACTTGTGTATGTACGTTTAATAGTCTATGAGTCGCCACTGGCTAAATCTATCTTCTGTTTTATTTAACTTGGTTAGTACAATTATAGTATACAGAACACAATATAGACAAAAAACATGGAAATATCATTGCAATATGTATAGAAGGTTATTTTATATTGCATTAAGAGTATCATTTTACTTATCACTTACTATTTAGTTAACTTCATCATATTCAATTTTTAAAAAACAATGTCTGTAAATATTACATTATTATCGGGCGATGGTTGTGTAATGGTAAGCATAGTTGCCTTCCAAGCAGTTGATCGGGGTTCGATTCCCGGCCATCGCACTATGTTTTTAGAACTACTTTTTTATATTTATATATTTTTAAATTTTAAACAAAAACCTGAAATGAGATTACATAAGTTAGAAGTAAAATGAATAACTTAAAATATGGACTCGATGTGTATTATATCAAAATTTGTGAAAAGGGGAAATTTCTGGCTTAAATACTAACACAATCATTTGGATTTATTCGTTTTGTCTAGTTACATGACCTGGAATTTTCTACACCAATTAAAATAATAGCCATGTACGTAAATACTAGATGGTGTTTATTTTTCCTGAACACTTGTTTTTTAGTAAACTATTTGCATTCGTCAGCGTGGTGAATTTGCTCCTCTGTCTTGAAGCCTCAAAATACGAATATCAGCGGTTTGAGAAAGTAGCTCTTGTGACAGTTACAAAGATTCCCGGAGGATCGACTCATTTATTTACAAATATGCCAATAAGAGTTACGTGTACGAAAAAAGGTCTTTATATAAATAAACAGTGCAAAAACATTGCACACGCCACAGTTTAACAAACAACCAATTCGTCTCTTAGAAAGTCAGTTGATAATTACCGGTCAAAAATTGGAAATGAACCATTTTATTTAAAAGTTTAAATAACTTCAAAACATCCTTGGCAACAAGGAATAAATAGTGGTGAAATAAAAAGTCTTATGACGTAAATCAGCGAATAAAAACGCATTTTAAAGAAAATACAAATTTGAAAGTAATTCGAAAACACATAACTCTGAAACCTTTAAAAATTGGCAATATTATTGAAATAAGAAATCTATGACGAGAAAAAGAATTCTTTATTCCTTAAATTAAATTTAAATGTTATGATTAAGAACAAATGTTTATCGTAATTATTAATTCTAATTTTATCTTGCACCTTAGCTAATACCACTTATTCCTCTTGGTTGTTTTTCTTTTTTCCCATATAGATAACAAATGTCACCAGTATAAATATAGACTCAACTACAATTAGTTTATAACTAGTATATTTAGTCAGCCTAAAGCTCTTTTTCTTATTACAAGTTAAATTAATGTTATCCTCCGGGCTAATTTATAGTAAGAACGGGTTTTGTAATCCCGAGGTAGCTTACCTGTATCTCGTTTTTTTAACGAAGTTTTGGGACTTTATTTTATTTAACTTCATTATTTTTTTATATAAAGTAATAATTACCTAGAGGTTTTTCGCATTTAAACAACATTTATTACAACTAACATATATTTCACAAGATCATACATGATTACAAACATTATACTAAAGTACAGTATTATATTTGTATTTTAAAACAAACGTAGTTGTCATGTGTGTCAATCTGTAGCTATAAGAATTTTCCAGATGATTATGAAGTCGGAGACTAAAACGAGTTATACATTCCTTCAAATCTATCTACCCGTTTCATATATACATTACAGTTTTTTTTTTTTTTTTTTTTAAATAAATGTTTACAATTTGATCAAAATATCTAAACTATGATATTTTGATGTAATTATAACTAATACTGAACTTTTTAATGTAGAAACACGGATCTTTCAATATTTTAATATCTTATTGCAACTTTTATTAACATTAGATTAATCATACTTATCATTAAATTATTGTGATAGTAGGCAAAAGTCACCTAGATGTACAACAAATGCTCATCATATTATTCCTGATTATGATAAAAATAAATAGGACATTTTTTCTCCTTAAACGACGAAATTGAAAACGAAGTTGAATGTTTTGAAATTATTTAGTTTGATTTGTGGTAGAAAATTTGTTTTCTTTTTAAAGAAATTTAATTTTAAACTCATTGACAAAACAAATGATTTAATATCGTGCAAAAACTGCTCATGGGGCAATTAAAAATCCTTTATTATTATGCAGCATATAAGCCAAACTTTACAATTTCTAAAAAGTATTCTATTTTTTTGTCCCTCAAATTTATTGGATATACGAAAAGGCGTTGCAAGAATAACCCAAAATTCGCATCAGGTAAAACGATTTTCGATATTTTCTTATTATTTATGAGAAAATCGATAATATTCATAATTTTCAGCACATTCCTTGGCTTAAATTCTTCTATTTTAAGTATATGGTTCCTTTATGTATTGTATTTTTGCTGAATCATATCTTTTATCTTATAAACCATAGCAGATGTTAAGATGAGGGTCCGCAATATCATGTATTGAAAGTAGTTACTTTCACTACTTGGTAATCTAAAATATACTTAAAAACAATTTATTTCGCCCCCAAAATCAAATTGATATTTCAAAAATGGTGAAATATGTCTTATTTTATATCATTTAAAGCTAATTTTCTTAACACAATGGTGAAAACTGTTTAAATATTTTTAATTGTAATGTGTATGTCTTTCTTTTAAGCCAAGGATGGTGTACATTCTATTAGTACAACTTATGGGTTTAAAAGTCTATGAGTCACCACTGGTTAAAAATATCTTTTGTTTTATTAACTCGGTTAGTACAAATTTAATATAGTATACAGAACACAAAATAGACAAGAACATCGTAATACCAGTGTAATATGTATAAAAGGTTATTTTATATTGCAGGTTATAGGTATGTATATATTTGTGCAGATATGTATGTAATTTTGAAAGTATGTATGAACTTGTGTATGTACGTTTAATAGTCTATGAGTCGCCACTGGCTAAATCTATCTTCTGTTTTATTTAACTCGGTTAGTACAAATATAGTATACAGAACACAATATAGACAAAAAACATGGAAATACCATTGCACTATGTATAGAAGGTTATTTTATATTGCATTAAGAGTATCATTTTACTTATCACTTACTATTTAGTTAACTTCATCATATTCAATTTAAAAAAAAAACAGTTGTCTGTAAATATTAGATTGTTATCGTGCGATGGTGGTGTAATGGTAAGCATAGTTGCCTTCCAAGCAGTTGATCCGGGTTCGATTCCCGGCCATCGTACTTTGTTTTTACAAACATCCTAAACTACTCTGAAACAAGTGAACTTCATATTTTTTTTTATTCTATAGTTTTTTATAGATAAAGATGTAGACATATTCCCATTTGAGTATATAAAACACCATTTTTCAAAACAATATGAAAATTGTAAGAGTTTTCAGAATTAGAATACAGGTTATAAACAAGTGTTACAATTCACCCTTGTTATTTAAGCAAATACACTTTAATCCAAGATGACGGATTAAGAATCTTCCACGAAAACGGTGACCTATCAATATGTGCCATAGAAACTGGATACAAATTAGTGTTTTATGTAATTAAGTAAATCTAGGCTTTTACCTATTCTTGGATTATATAATATGTATTTTGTATTATGAATTTATAAATGGTATATAAACTTCAGTATAATGCAGCAAGCTTAAAATACAGGTGTGCAATCCTAAACCCTTATCTACTCATAAACATCTTCCTGAACATTCGCGAAAATGTTCATTTTTCAAATGGAAAAAGTAGTTATCTATAATTAAGGAATTGATAAAAGTATGAACATTTTTTATCGTTACCCGGTTCGTTTCACGGGTGATTGGTGTTTAGTACAATTCTCAAACCAGAAATTACTGAATCACAATTCGTTTTATGGGTCTCTAAAATGTGTTGCCACAAGTTTAGTGTGCTACAATAGATTAATGACTAAGTGACCGTGAAAACATAGCTTACTTTTATAATATGTATTACTACTCTATATATACTACAGGGCAACTGAATATACCATCACACTGAAGTGCTTTTCCACTCTTCTGTACTGAAAGTGATCTTGTCATATTTTTGTGAAACTGTTACATATCGTTCTTCAAGTTCATGGAGGTGATTTACCTCTATACCGGGTGTACAAAAAGTCCCGCACCGGTTTAATATTTATTTTTTGGATGACACTGGAAAGCTGAAAACCTGGACTTACGCTATGAATTTAAAGAACTATTGTCGCACATCATGAGTGATAGCGTCGGACCAGGGGGGGTGAGTCCCATCAGGAGTGCAAAGAAAATCTTAAATGAAAGCTTAGGCCGAGTTTTACATCATTTTAAAGGGCGTTATATGCAGAGTTTATTGTCACAAACAGCACTTCAAAAGGTTGATTAGTACAAAATGGCAGATGTTCAAAAGTTTTACTTGGTTGTAGACAAACATTTTATTAGTAGCCACAATCATAACGCCTAATAAATCAAAACAAGAATGCTGCTATAAACACTGCATTATACCTGTCATATTACAAAAGTACATTATGAAGTTAGTTATCAACAAGGGTTAATATTTTGGTCGTAATTTATTTATGAAGAAAAAACCCAGTATCAGTTACAATAGAAAGATCTTATCTTTGGATCGCCAGTACTTCAAAACATGTTTGGAGAAAATCTTTATAATATATGGTGTCAACAGGACGAAGCGCCCCCCCCCCATCTATGGCAAACAAGTAAGAGAATATTTAAACACTGTTTTTTTCACAACGGTGGACCGGTAGGCAGGGGACTGTAAAGTGGCCACCGTGTTCACCAGATCTGCCTCCATTAGACTATTTTGCTTGGGTTTACCAGACAAAGTCTTCAAAACAAAGGTATATTTATAGCTGTGAAGTTATGTATGTAATGGTGTATGTATGTATATAGTTGAGTATTTATGTTTGTAGTGGTGTAGGTATGTATGTAGTTACGTAGATATGTATGTAGTTGTGTGGATATGTATGTAGTTGTGTAGGCATGTATACAGTTGTGAAGCTATGTATGTAGATGAGTAGGTATGTATATAATTGTAAAGGTATGTATGTAGTTATGTATAAGGTTATGAAGATATGTATGTAGTGGTGAAGGTATTATGTAGTTGTGTAGATATGTATATTGTGTTGTAGGTGTGTATGCAGTTGAGAAGGTATTTATGTAGTTGCGTAGATATGTATGTAGTTATGTAGGAATGTATATAGTTGTGAAGCTATGTATATAGTATTGAAAGTATGTATGTATTGGTTATTTGTAATTTATTTAGTTGTGTAAGGTATGTATATAGGTTGTGTAAGTATCTGTATAGTTATGAAGCAATTATGTAGTGGTGTAGGTATGTATATAGGTGTAAAGATGTGTTTGTATTAGTGTAGAAATGTATGTAGAGGTGTAGGTATGTATATAGTTGTGTAGGTATATTTATAGCTGTAAAGAGGGATGTATGTAGTTATGTAGGTATGTATGTAGATGTGTAGGTATGAATGTAATTGCATATATATATATATATATATATATATATATATATATATATATACATAGTTGTGAATGTGTATTTGTGTTTGTGTAGATATGTATATGGTTGTGCAGCTATGTATGTATTTTTGAAAGTTGTATGTACTGGTGTACATACTCGGTAGTATGTGTGTAATTGTACGGGTATGTATATATTTGTGAAGGTATATATATAGTTGTGTAGGTATGTATGTAGTAGTGTAGGTATGTATATCGTTGTGTAGGTATATTTATAGCTGAGAAGTTGTGTATGTTGTGGTGTAGGTATGTATTTAGTTGTGTCTGTATAAATGTAATTGTATTGGTATGTATATAATTGTGAAGGTGTGTATATAATGGTATAGGTATGTATGTAGTTGTGTAGTTATGTATGTAGTGATGTAGGAATGTATATTATTATATAGTTATGTATGTATTTCTGTAGGTATGTATAAAGTTGTGTATAGTGTTATATAAATGTGGAGGAATGTATATAGTGGTGTAGGTATGTATTTATTTGTGTAGGTATGTATATAGTTGTGTTAGTATGTATGTAGTGGTGTAGGTATAAATGTAGTTGCGTAGATATATATGTAGTTGTGTAGGTATGTATATAATTGTATAGGTATATAAATATATAAATTGTATTAGAAGTATGTATGTATTAGTGTAGTTATGTGTGTAGTAGTGTTGGTATGTATGTAGTTATGTCGCTATGTATATAATTATGAAGCTATGTATGTAGTTTTGAAAGTATGTATGTACTAGTGTAGGTATATATTTAGATGTATAGTTATTTATGTAATGGTTTTGGAATGTATGTAAGTGTGTAGATATTAATAGTTGTTAATGTATGTATGTATTCTTGTAAGTGTGTAAGTAGTTGTGTAGGTATGTACGTATTGGTGTTGGTATGTATGTAGTGGTGTATATACGTTGTATATATATATATATATATATATATATATATATATATATATATACAGATGTAGGTATGTATGTAGTGGTGTAGGTATGTATATAGTTGTGTTGGTATGTATGAAGTTGTGTAGGTATGTATATAGTTGTGAAGCAATGTAAGTAGTAGTGTATTATTGTATATAGGTGTGTTGGCAAGTATGTAGTTGTGTATTTGTTATGTAGTTTTGTAGGTTTTTATGTAGTTGTGTAGGTATGTATGTTGTTGTATAGGGATTATGTAGTTGTGTTGGAATGTATGTAATTGTGTAGATATGTATATAGTTGTTAAGGTATGTATGTAGTTGTGTAGGTATGTATATAGTTGTGAAGCATTGTATGTAGTAGTGAAGGATTGTATGTAGGTGTGTATGTATGTATGTATGTATGTATTTGTGTAGGGATGTATGTAGTTGTGTAGGTATGTATATAGTTGTGAGTATGTATGTAGTTATGTAGGTATGTATGTAGTTGTGTATGCATGTTTGTAGTTATATAGGAGTGTATGTAGTTGTGTAGGTATGTTTTTAGTTTTGCAGGTATGTATATACTTTTGTAGGTAATCTATATATTGGCGTAGGTATGTCAAGTTTTGTAGGTATGTATATAGTTGTGAATGTATGTATGAAGTGGTGTAGGAGTGTATATAATTGTGTAGGTAATATGTAATTGTATATGTTTGTATATAGTTTTATGGAATGTATTTATTGATGTATTTATGAATGTAGTGGTGTAGGAAATTATATAGTTGTATAGGTATGTATTAAGTAGTGTTATGTATGTAGTGGTGTAATTATGTATGTAGTTTTGAAGGTATGTTTAGAGGTGTGAAGCTATGCATGTAGTTTTGAAAGTATGTATGCAGTGGTGTTGGTATGTAAATAGTTGTTACGTTATGTATGTTGTGGTTTAGGTATGTATATATATGTATAGTTATGTTTGTAATGGAGTTATAATGTATGAAAGTGTGTAGATATGTTATAGTTGTGGAATTATGTATGTATTGGTGTTGGATTAATGTAGTTGTGTATGTATGTATGTAGTGCTGTATTTACGAGTATAGTAGTGTAGGTATGTATATAAAGGTGAAAGTATGTATGCAGTATGGTAGTTATGTATGTACTGTTGTAAGTAAGTGTGTAGTTGTGTAGGTATGTATGTAATTGTATTAGTATATATATAATTGTGAGGGTATGATGTATTGGTGTAGAAATCTATGTAGTTGTGAAGGTATGTATATAGTAGTGAGGAAATGTATGGGTGTTGATATATATAGTGTGTAGTGATGTAAGTAAAAAATAGTTGTTTATGTATGTATGTAATTTTGTGTATATAAATTATATATATATATATATATATATATATATATATATATATATATATATATATAAAGTTTTTAAAGCTATGAATGTATGTGTAGGTATGTATATAATTGTGCAGATATGCATGTAATTTTGAAAGTAAGTATTTACTGGTGTAGGTATGTATGTATTTGTGTAGGTATGTGGGTAATTGTACTAGTGTGTATAGAAGTGTTAAGGTATGTATGTAGTGGTGTAGGTATGTATGTAGTTGTGTAGGTATATACTTGTTGGTGTAGGTATGTATGTAATTGTGTAGGTATATACACCTTGGTGTTGGTAGGTTTGTAGTTGTGTTGGTATGTATGTAGTTGTGTAGGTATGTTTGTAGTTGTATAAGTATATATGTATTTGTGTAGGTATTTTTGTGGTTGTATAGGTATGTGTGAAGTTGTGTAGGTATGATGTATGTAGTTGTGTAGGTATGTTTGTAGTTGTATAGGTATGTATGTAGTTTATAAGTTTCTAAATAGTTGTGTAGGTATGTATGTAGTTGTATGTATGTAAGTAGTTTAATATCTATAGATGTAATTGTGTATGAATGTATCTTGATATGTTGGTATGTATGTAGTTGTATTGGAATGTGTGTAGTAGTAATGGTATGTTTGCAGTTGATTATGTTTGTATGTAGTGTTCTAGGTATATTTGTAGTTGTGTAAGTATGTATGTCGGTTGCATAGCTATATATGTAGTTGTGTTGGTATGTTTGTAGCTTTATAGGTATGTATAGAGATGTGTAGTTATGTTTGTAGTTTTATTAATATATATATATATATATATATATATATATATATATATATATATATATATATATATGTGGTTGTATACGTGTGTATGTAGTTGTGTTGGTATATTTGTAGTTGTATAGGTATGTATGAAGTTGTATAGGTATGTATGTAGTTGTGTATGTATGTTTGTAGTTGTATACGTATGTATGTTAATGTTTATGTATGTATGTAGTTGTAGATGTATGTATGAAGATGTTTAGGTATTGTGTAGTTGTGTTTGTATGTTTGAAGTTCTATAGGTATGTATGTAGTTGTATAAGTTTGTATGTAGTTCTGTAGGTATGTTTGTAGTTGTGTAGGTATGTATATTGTTGTGTACGTATGTAAAGAGTTGTATAGGTGTATATGTAATGCAATTGTGTAGGTATGTATGTAGTTGTGTAGGTATGTTTGTTAGTTGTGTTAAGTATGTTTGTAGTTGTATAGGTTAGTATTTAGATGTGTAGGTATTTATGTAATTGTGTAGGTTGTTTGTATTTGTATAGGTATGTACGTAGATGTGTAGGTATGTATGTAGTTGTGTAGGTATGTATGTAATTGTATAGGTATGTTTATAGTTGTGAAGATATGAAGGTATGTATATAATTTTGCAGATATAGATGTAATTATGATAGTATGTATGAACAGGTGTATGAATGTATGTAGTAATGTTGTTCGGTGAGAAATTGTTAAGGTTTGTATATAATTGTGAAGGTATGTGTGTACTGATGAAGGTAGGTATGTTGTTGTATAAGTATTTATGTAATTGTATATATAAGTATATAGTTGTGAAGGTAGATATGTCTTGGTAGATATGTATATAGTTCTGTATTTATGTCTATAGTTGTGTTGGTATGTATGTAGTTGTATAGGTATGTATATAGTTGTGTAGATATGTATGTAGTGGTGTCGGTATGTTTTTAGTAGTGTAGGTAAGTATGCGGTTTTGTAGCTATGTATGTAGTTTGTGTAGGTATGTATATAGTTTTGAAGTATTGTATGTGGTAGTGTAGGATTGTATTTTTGCGTGTTTTTATATATGTATTTGTGTAGGTATGCATATAGGGATGTGTATGTAGTGGTGTAGGGATGTTTATCGTTGCATAGATATACCTAAAGTTGTGTAAGTATGTTGTAGTTGTGTAGATATGTTAGTAGTTGTGTAGGAATGTATATATTTATGTACTATGTATGTAGTTTTGTATGTATGTATTTTTATCTCAAAACTAAACTTTTTGTCATACTATTCTCTATTTTGATCAATCCTACTATTATTACATTATATATATATACCGGTATATATATATACATACATATATATATATATATATATATATATATATATATATATATATATATATATATATATATTACCTATTTCAAATCGTATCTAACTACTATACGTCATAACTTACTCTATTTAAAATTCATCATTTAAAATATGTATTCTACACAATCAAATTATTTATTCCTTATTTTCCATTTATTCAAGTTATTTAAAAATTATTGAAAAACCTTTATTATTTATTTATAACTTTTCTCTATACACCTTATCCTAAATCCATTATTATTTTCATTTCAATCTTAATTTTTAACATAGTATACACAAATTTATTCATTTTCAAAAATCATCTTACTACTTACTACAAATAATTTTTCTACAATCAAACAGTTAATACTTGTCCTTAATATTTTGGTATTACAGTTGCTTTTGTTGAAAGTCCCTGTATCACTGTAATGAAACATTTTAAAACACACACAAACACATACTTATTATATCCATAGGAAAAATTCGCATTTTCCTCACAAAAAACCCTGTTTCTGCTTTGGTTTTGCTAAAACTATCTATACTTACTTAACTAGTAACTACAACGACTTTCTGAATGACGTTAATAGTTAAAGATTTCAATTGGACAAAATTATTATTAAAACAACACATTTCTTCCGTTTCATTCATACAATTCTCTATTCCAGCAAATTAGTTTGAAAAGTATTTGCTCGACAATGTTTAATTAGGTGTCCACTAAGTCCGTTAACCGCTACCTCCCTTGTCCTTTTTAATTCTACCTGCTCTGCATCGCATTCTGTTGACCTTGGCCTAATGACCACTTCCCAGCTCATGTATGTATGTAGTTTATAGGTATGTATATAGTTGTGAAGGTTTGTTTGTAGTTGTATAGGTATGTATGTAGGTGTGTATCTAAGTATGTAGTTAAGTAGGTATGTATGTAGTGGTATAGGTATGTATGTAGTTGTGTAGGTATGTTTGTAGTTCTATGGGTATGTATATAGTTGTCTAACTATGTATGTAGTTGTATAGGTATGTATGTAGTTGTATAGGTATATATAAAAATGTGTAGTAATATTTGAAGTGTTGTAGGTCTATGTGTGTATTTTCATAGTATGTATGTATGTAGTTGGTGTAGGTATGTATATAGTTGTGAAGGTAAGTATGTAGAGATATAGGTATTTATGTAGTTACATAGGTATGTATGTAGTTGTGTAGGTATGTATGTGGTTGTGTAGGTATGTTTGTAGTGGTAGAGGTATGTTTGTGGTTGTGGAGGTAATTTTGTATTGGTGTAGAAATGTTTATAGTAGTGTTAGTATGTATATAGAAGTGCATGTATGTATGTGAAGGTGTGAAGGTATGTTTGTAGTGGTGTAGGTAAGTATGTAGTTTTGTAGGTTTGTTTGTAGTTGTGAAGGTATTTTTATATTTGTGTAGGTATGTATGTAGATGTGTGAGTATGTTTGTATTGGTGTAGTTTGTTTATAGTTGTATAGATATGTATGTAGTTGTATAGGTATGTTTGTAGTTGTTGGTATGTTTTTAGTTGAATAGGTATGTATGTAGATGTGTAGGTATGTTTGTAGTTGTATAGGTAAGTCTGTAGGTGTGTAGGTATGTATGTAGATGTGTATGTATATTGTAGTTGTATAGGTATGTAGGTAGATGTGTAGGTATGTATGTAGTTTTGTAGTTATGTATGTAGTTATTGTACTTTTATAAAATATATGAGATAATATAATTACTGAAATTACAAATAAATAATCTCAATTGTAGTAATAACATTTTAATTCCACTAATACATAGTTTTAATTGGAACAACAAAACAACATGTGGCAATACAAACAGCTGATTGATTCATCAGCTGATAGAAACATTAATCAGATATAACAATCTTCCCCAAGATAATAAAGTTTACAGATCCAATCTTTCTGGTTTCTTGATAGTTCTTGATGATCTACGTGGAACCAAGGGCATCTTAGTCTCACTTTGGTTTGGTGTAGATATTCTTACTGGTGTAGTAATGACAGTGTCGGATGGTATAATTTGTGCATCTTCCTGGTTGTTGATTTTTGTAGTTTCTGTCTCCCTTAAACTTCCTTGAAGTGTTTTTGGACTACTTTCATGAATGTTACTATACACAAAAGGGGTGCTGCAATTCCTGTCTGGATTAACTAAGGTTGGTCTTATTTGATCAATATGACGTCTGTGGATTTTCCCTCCCACACTAACATCATAGTTGCAAGTACCAATTCTTGAAATTACAGTTCCAAATAACCACTTTTCATTTTTGTCTACATAGTTTCGTATTTGAACGTTATCTCCTGCCTCCAATTGTCTCAGTTTGCCATGCGGTTGATCCTGTAAAATTGGTTGGCTCTTAATGAGATCTATACGAGTTCTGATGTTACGTTTTAACATCAGCTCGGAAGGGCTTCTCCCAGTTGTTATATTGATTGTCTATTTTGAATCAAAAACCTGCACAGGTTTGTGTGAGTAGCTCCTGGTTCTTCAGTTAAGGCCTTCAGTTTCTGCTTAGTTGTTTGAACGTAACGTTCTGCTTGTCCATTGGAAGATGGATGATACACAGCTGTTTTCTTATGTAGAATTCCATTGCTTAGAACAAACTGTTTGAATTCATTTGAAATGAATGCAGAACCATTGTCGGTTACTATAACACAGGGAATGCCAAATCTTGCAAATATCTCTCTTAGAGCTCGAATCGTTGCATCACTAGTTATACTTGACATCTCCTGAATTTCAAGCCACTTACTGTATGAGTCTACCACTATTAGGAAATAACATCCTTTAAATGGCCCAGCATGGTCAATATGTATTCGCTCCCAGGGAAATCTAGTTTTCTCCCAAGGCTGAAAAAATTTGGAGGGGTTATTTTTGTTTAAAGCACATGGTTTGCATGAATTTACATACTGTTCTATCTCAGTGTTGATTAAAGGCCACCAGCAATATTGCCTTGCTAGCTCCTTCATTTTAGTTATGCCTGTGTGAGCGGTATGCAATTCTTCAAGTATTGGTTTCCTTAATGAACTGGGAATAACGACACGTATACCTCTAAATATACAGCCATTATTGAGTGTTAGTTCACTTTCAAGACCCTTGAAATATTCAGGTTTGTCAACATATGTGTTAGTTTGTAAAGCATTGTAAACTAAACTCAATTCTCTATCTAAGGCAGTAGCTTTCTTAATTTGATCAGCAGTCACTGGTAAACAATTCATTTGTACCTGTAAAATAGCTTTATCAGACAATGAGTCTTCAAATGAGGCTTCTTGATTGTCACTAACTGGAAACCTAGAAAGATAGTCCACATTCTGATGGTCACAAGCCTTTCGATATTGAATGGTGTAATCAAATCCTGACAGATACATACCATAATGTACCATTCGAGTGGCAGTGAGAGGAGGTAGGGTTTTTGAAGGATGAAAAATGGATGAAAGAGGTTTATTGTCTGTAATGAGGGTAAAATGACGTCCGTAGCAGTAATGGAAAAACTTGAAAACTCCCCAATATATAGCAGTGGCTTCCTTGATTATATGACTATAATTACACTCGGTTTTACTCAATGTCCTGGATGCAAATGCAATTGGTCTCTCTGAACCATCTGGCATTCGATGGGAGAGAATGGCCGATAAACCATGTGGTGAAGCGTCAGTGGCAAGCAAAAGTGGCAAATCCGATGAAAACGGAACTAATACTGTATCAGCAACAATTTCTTTTTTTATCATATTAAAGGTATCTTCACAACTTTTTGTCCAGTTAAAATATTTGTTTTTCTTCAAAAGGTCATACAACGGATGAAGTTTATTAGCCAAATCCCTAATAAACTTACCATAATAGTTGACAATTCCGAGAAATTGCTTCAACTCTGTAACGTTAGTGGGCTTAGGAGACTTTAAAATAGCTTCAACCTTCTCAGGAGTCTTGTGTAAACCTTTTTCATCAATTATGTGCCCTAGGTAAGTGACAGATTTAAGGAAAAACTTGCATTTTGCCTTGTTTAAATGGAGATCATTCACTTTTAGCCGCTCAAGAACTTGAACTGTGCGAATCTTAGCTTCTTCCAGTGTTCTTCCTTGAATAATTATATCGTCGAAGAAAACAGCCACACCATCTAAACCTACCAAAATTGACTCCATATACCGTTGCCAAATACTGGGGGCATTGTTAACTCCAAACAATAATCTATTGACCTTGAAATTACCAATATGTGTTGAAATTGCTTGTATTTCAGCGCTCTCTTCATCCATCTGGAGATGCAAGTAGGCTTTGTGTAAATCTAGGGTTGTAAAGTATTTACCTCCACTCATGTTGTTAAAAATGTCTTCAATGCGAGGAATAGGGTATCTATCACAATGCAGCTGTGGATTAACGGTAATTTTGTAATCGGCACATATCCTTACAGTACCATCACCCTTTAATATGGGCACAATAGGCGTTCCCCAGCTAGAACTGTCCATTCTTGATATCAAACCATTTTTTTCTAACTCCTTGAGCTCTTCCTCAATTTTATTTTTCAAAGCTACAGGAGGTTGGCGATGTTTTATAAAAACTGGTCTAGCATTGGAATGCAGTAATAGGTTTCCTTTCAATTTTGGTATGACTCCTATGGTATCATTAAAAAGAGGAGCATATCTAGCATATATTTCATCTTTAAATTTTTGAGACTGATTGGTGATGTTCTCAGAGATTTGATGGATATCATGTATTGAAACATCTAAAACACGAATCCATTCTCGGCCAAATATGCTGTCAACATCATTATCTATCACAAACAAGCGGCCCTTCATGGTTTTACCATATAAATTTACCTGAACATCACTTACACCCCGCAGTTGAATAGACTCTCCTGTATAAGTTTTCAACTTAACATTACTAACTTGTCGAATATCTTTGGAAGGAAAATATTTTTTAAAGTTGTGTAAGGACATAGATGAAACTGCAGCACCTGTATCATATTCCATTTGGCATTGAATATTATCTATTATTGGAGTGAGCATATACTTTCCAATTATCTTAGAACTGTTTGTCATGGAATGTAACTCATACGTCTCCAATAAATTTCCCCTGTAATCACACATAGAATCGCTGGTCTGATTTTGCAACAACCCAGTCTCTTGGTCACACTGTAAGCTCTCAATACATTGTATGTCCGTCTGTTTTTGAAAAGCTTTCTTATGTACAGGTTTATTTATATTAAGACTAACTGAAGCAATATGTCCTTTTACATTGCACTTAGAACAAATCAGATGGCTCAACTTACATTCATTTGCTTTGTGGTTACTTTTGCCACACCTAAAACATTTACCAATAAGGTCTTTTCGAGAAATGCGTGGATACTCTGAACTGCTTGCTATTTTAACAGCCACTTTATTTACCTTGGCAGATGAAAACATTTGATTGCTTCCAAGCCGGGAAGATTCCATGGCTAAAGCTAAATCAACAGCTTTTTGCAAATTCAATTCCCTTTCCTGGAGTAAGCGCTCACGAATTTCAGCATTGTTGAGTCCCCTTATGAACTGTGTTCGCAAATGTACCTCAATAGTATTTGATTTGCAATGCCCACATGTAAAATTGCAATTTAGTGTCAATGCTCTAAGACCCTTTAAATATTCTGCTATATTCTCCCCTTCATATTGAATTCTAGAATAAAATTTATGTTGTTCTGCTACTTCATTTGGAGGAGGACATAAATAGTCCCTTAATAACTTAATAAGGTCATTAAATGATCTAGATTTAGGCAAACTAGGTGCTGTTAATTCTGTAAGCAACTGGAAATTTTTAGGACTTAAACAGCTTATCAAGACTTGGACACGCTTTTTGTCAGTTTCTTTGTCATCTTCTTTTAAATTATTTATGTCTAGATAATTGTCTAGCCTTTGTAAATAAGTATTAAAACTTTCATTGTTTTCATCATAAGAATCTAACCTATGTTGGATAATATTTCCTAAAGTTTTGTTACCTTGAATGCTTTTGTTGGAGAAATCTGAAAAGTGCAGCATTTATTTCTTCACTCGTCGCCATTTTATTGTACTTTTATAAAATATATGAGATAATATAATTACTGAAATTACAAATAAATAATCTCAATTGTAGTAATAACATTTTAATTCCACTAATACATAGTTTTTAATTGGAACAACAAAACAACATGGTGACAATACAAACAGCTGATTGATTCATCAGCTGATAGAAACATTAATCAGATATAACAGTAGTTGTATAGGTATGTATGTAGTTACATAGGTATGTATATAGTTGTGTATGTAAAAAGTTGTTAAATTATGTGTGTATTTATTTGTTTAGTATAAAGTGTTTATTTAAGGTATGCATGTAGTGAATAAGATATTAAAGTAATTGTGTAGGTATGTATGTACTATGTGTAGATATGTGTGTAATTCTATAGGCATGTTTATAGTTTTGTATTTATGTATGAAGAAGTGTAGGTAGTATGTAGATGTGTGGGTATGTTTTTACTTGTGGAGGTATGTTTCTATTGGTGTAGAAATATTTTTAGTAGTGTAGTAATGTAAGTAGATGTGTTTGTATGTATGTAGTTGTGAAGGTATGTTTGTAGTTGTGTAGGTATGTAGGTTGTGTAGATATGTGTGTAATTGTTTAAGTATGTTTATAGATGTGAATTTATGTCAGTATAAGTGTAGGTGTTATGTAGTTGTGTGTAGGTATGTTTGAAGTTGTATAGGTATGTGTGCAGGTTAGCATTTATGTAGGTATGTTTGTAGTTGTATCGGTATGTATGTAGATGAATGTGTATGTATGTTGTCACATAAGTATATGTAGCTGTGTATGTAAAAAGTTATTAAGGTATGTCTGTATTCTTGTGTTAAGTGTAAAGTGTTGAAGGTATGTATGTAGTGGACACGGTATTTATGTAGTTGCGTAGGTATGTATGTGCGATGTGATGATATGTGTGTAATTGTATAGGTATGTTTAGAGTTGTGTGGGTATGTATGTAGAAGTGTTGGTAGTATGTAGATATGTAGGTATGTTTGTTGTTGTGGACGTAGTTTTGTATTGGTGTAGAAATGTTTATAGTAGTGTAGGTGTGTATGTAGATGTGTATGTATGTATGTAGTTGTGAAGGTATGTTTGTAGTTGTGTAGGTAAGTATGTAGTTTTGTAGGTTTGTTTGTAGTTGTGTGGGTATGAATGTAGGTTGTGTAGATATGTGTGTAATATTATAGGTATGTTTATAGTTGTGAAGTTATGTAAGTAGAAGTGTAGGTATTATGTAGTTTTGGAGGTATGTTTTTATTTGTGTAGGTATGCTTATAGTTGTATAGAAATGTATGTAGTTGTATAGGTATGTTTGTAGTTGTTGTTATGTTTTTAGTGGTATACGTATGTACGTAGATGTGTAAGTATGTTTGTAGTTGTATAAGTATGTATGCATATGAGTAGATATATATGTAGATGTGCAGGTATGTTTGTAGTTGAATAAGTATGTATGTAGATGTGTAGATATGTAAGTAGTTCTGTAGGCATGTTTATAGTTGTATAGGTAAGTATAAAGACGTGTAATTATGTATGTAGTTGTGTAGGTATGTTTGTAGTTGTATAGGTATGTATGTGGTTGTATAGGTATTGTATGTAGTTGTGTAGGTATGTATTTAGATGTATAGGTATGTATGTAGTTGTATAAGTATGAATGTAGTTGTGTATGTATGTATGTAGATGTGTAGGTATGTATGTAGTTGTTTAGGTATGTATGTAGTTGTGTAGATATATTTGTAGATGTGTGTGTATATTTGTAGAAGTGTAGTTATGTATGTAGCTGTGAATGTAATTGTGTAGTTATGTATGTATACAGTTGTATAGATATGTCTGTAGTTGTGTAGGTATGAATGTAGATGTGTACGTATGCTTGTAGTTGTATAGGTATGTTTGTAGATGTGTAGGTAAGTATGTAGTTGTGTAGGTATGTATGTAGTTGTATAGGTATGTATGTAGTTACATAGGTATTTATGTAGTTGTGTATGTATAAAGTTGTTAAATTATGGTTGTATTTATTTGTTAAGTATAAAGTGATGAAGGCATGTCTGTAGTGGATAAGATATTTATGTTGTTGTGTTGGTATGTATGTACGATGTGTAGATATGTTTAGAGTTTTATAAGTTACTAGCTGTACCCGGCCACGCATTGCTGTGGCTCATCTGGTTAAATGGAAAATAAATAAAAGACATAAATAAAGACATAAATTAAAATATGTTTATTTAAACAATGCTTGTGGGTACACAATATTTTTTGTAGTTCCATTGTTTGTGTATATATACAGATTATCTGGTTAACGTAGCAATCCGTTTCTAGATCTAAGCCACACAATTCTAAATTTTGGCCCTGAGCTTTGTTAATGGTAATTGCAAATGCCAATCGAATTGGGAACTGCAATCTCTTAAATTTAAATGGCATGTCTGTTGGAATTAAAGGAATGCGAGGAATGAGGACATCATCATTTTTGTAAGGTCCTGTCAAGATTGTTGCTTCTATGACGTTGTTTATTAATTGTTTCACTGCAAGTCTTGTGCCGTTGCAAAGCTTTGGCTGGTTGATATTTCGCAAGATGATTATCGGCACACCGATTTTCAATTGCATTAAGTGTGGTGGCATCCCTAGCAGATAGAGTGAATTTAAAAATTCTGTTGGGTAATTATTTGCTTCATTTGCTTCTACAACAGTGTCGACTGACTTGTATGTGACTACCTCACTTTGAATTTTAGTCTGAATAATATTATTTAGTTCATAGACGTCTTTGTTCTTGGAGGCAAGAATAGCTCGTTCACTCAGCCAATCGCAATTCTTATAATTGGTTTGAATATTGGGAAATACTTGAACATTTTTATGTTGGAAATATGGGACCAATTGAAACATTTTTTTAAATAAAAAGCTATAGCCTACTATCCCAGAGTAACATAGAGTAGGATTCATTTTGATAAAAACATTTTTTATATTCCATATTATTTGTAAATTTATTTTGAAAATCGTAAAAAAATCTTAGGGCATTAAACCCAGTGTCTAGCAGCTGTAGTATCAATAAATAAACAACATTATGAAAAACTAAAAAATTACTATTGAAAGATGAAATTTATAAATATCAATAGAAACGTACTATGCCAAAGATATGCACAACAACATAAATTATGTGTGTATGTTGCTATTAAGGTAGGTAAAATAAATTAAATATAATTTTAGGTTAGGCCTAGAAAGATGAACCAATACATATTTCTTGAATGTACCTATTGGCATTTATTACCATAGCAGCCAATTTAATAAAATAACTGATGAAACAGTTGATTCGGATGTCCAGCTAGTACAAATAATATTTTTAAGTTAGGCCTAGATTGAACCAACATATATTTCAACACACACAAACCAATAAAAGCTTGCGTTAAGATAATAATATTTAAAATTAAGAAAACAATATGTTACAATCTAATTTAAAAAAAAAGACATTAGAATTTAATAGTAGGCTAGGCCTATTTATAATATGGTAAATGATATATTTTATAAATTGAAAATTGCCTCTTTTATTTATAACAATACAAAATCTCTGTCCTAATTAATATTCCCGAGAAAATAACATTGTGTACAATAACCTGTTTTAAAAAAAATAATTTATGTAACATTTAGATAAGTTTTTATTTAAATTGTAGGCCTAACTGTTACAATTTTATGTTTTGTATTTATAAAGATTCTTTAATTTTAAAATAAAGATATAAATATTGTCTTTTAAGTGTTTTTTATTTCATATTGATATATTAATTATCTTAGAAGTAATTAATTATATAGTTATGTTATTATAAAATTTGGAAGTGTAATACAGTTTAGATTATAAAATAAATGGGTTTTTTGAATTGTAGGCCTAGTTGTTACAATTTTATGTTTTGTATTTATTAAGATTTTTTAATTTTAAAAGAAAGATAAAAATATGACCTTTTAGGCCTAATTATTTTTAATTTTATATTGATAAATCAAATGGTTTAATATAGTTATTAATATTATAATGATGAAAATAGGTTATGACAAAAAATGTTATTTGAGTTATTGTAATTTTTTTATTTAATCTGGTTTAACCAAATGAAAGACGGTGAAAAAATACAAAAAATTATTTATTTATACTCACGAAATTAATGCTATAGTAAATGTTATTGTACTAACGGAATGTCTTACAAAATAATTGATTTAAACATTTGTTAATTACAACAATACATTTGGAAACATTGAAAATATTTAATATAGTGTGTTTTGTTTTTACTTCAACAGATGTCGTTGTTCACAAAAACCTATCTTAAAAGATAGAAATCCAAATACATACAGTTGTTTGATGTTTGAAATCAGCTGATAATGGAAATATAGGAAACAGTTGACTACAGCTGTTATTATTATAGTCCATAAACATATGTAATGGCGCTTGCATTTTTGTTAAATATTGAGCATATATTTTGTTGTTTTTATGTTCATTAGATGCTACAGTTTATCAAAAAGTATATAAAAACACTCGTGGATTCGAATGGAATACTGTGTCCAAATTTCAAAGCAAT
The DNA here is from genome assembly GCA_963513935.1 of Aphrophora alni. Classification (NCBI taxonomy): domain Eukaryota; kingdom Metazoa; phylum Arthropoda; class Insecta; order Hemiptera; family Aphrophoridae; genus Aphrophora; species Aphrophora alni. The sequence continues at coordinate 100,975,585 of OY740767.1, forward strand.
CGGTGAAGAACTTTCTGAGATTATCGATTTTGAACAAACGCACATTTACATTTTTATTTATATAGATAGATTTTTATTTATATAGATAGATAGATAGATTAAGTATTAGAGCCTTAATTTAAAATCTTCTGATGTTCTATTTAATAAATTTTAATACTATTATTTAGGAAAACTGAACTGTCCAGAAAAGCATCCATATAGTTTTAATGGCTTCTAAATATACACTGAAAAAAATTATTCAATTGTTTTTTTTCAACAAAGGCGTACAGAGAGATTGTTTTTATAAGTTCATTGTTCTTATGCAATCTTGTTTATTTTTGGGGGAAAGATGAAATGTAATTTATGATCCTACTTATTCAAGAAACTGTTAATAATTTATATATTTAAATATGATTTTACATTAGCCTATTCAATTAAAATTTAGAATGTTGAATAGGGTTAAATAAATTCTCTCAAAGGATAAAGAAAAATATCTTATATTGATATATTATATATATATATACACAATTTCTATTCATATCGGCGAAGAAAGTCCCGCGATATTCTTCTCCAATCACAAACTTCTGTGGGCGTGTATTTTATAACTAACGTCTTGCTTATAATGGTCGCCATCTTAATTCCAGATTTTCGTTCATATTTCGACAGATTATGTCTTTGTTATTAAATATTTATATGAACTCAGGTGATGTTTTATATTTAGAAATATCTACTTCGTATTTCTGTATATCTCATTTTGTCTCTAGGTCTTCTGTATTTTTATAATCGGCGAAAGATCGGAGTTATATTTTCAATTCGGTTATTTTCCAAGTTGACCTTTCACGTCTAGATAAAAACAAATTATTTAAGTTTTCTTGTCTTTAACTGTGTATTTTTATTTTTTATGGATTAATCAAATTCTTAGGCGCAATTTTAATATAGGTTTTGATTTGTTTTAGATTGACAATTTTCTGGATTAGTTATAATTGGGTCGGAAAATATTAGATTTAGAATTTGTTTTGATTCGAGTCTTATCTTTTTGCCGCTAGGCGCGTGTATGTTGACGTTTAAAATCAAATGAATGAAATTGACTTGTTTTTCTTTTTGTATTTAATACCCTTTAAAATTAAAATTTTGCAAAATCCTTTCTTAGTGAGCGTCTATGACCTCATACAAATATGCCTTTAAATTTTGGTATCAATATCTTTGTTGGTTTTTGCTCTACGTTGATTCTCTGTCAGTCATTCATTCAGTCAGTCAGGACAAAGCCGTTTATATATATAGTGATGTATGTAGAAGTGTCGGTGTTATGTATTTGTTTAGGAATGTTTGTAGTTGTGTTTGTATTGGTGTAGGTATGTTTATAGTTGTGTAAATATGTAGCAGATGTGTAGGTATGTTTGTAGTTGGGTAGGTAGGTATGCAGTTGTGTATGTAATTTTGTAGTTTTTAGGTATGTTTGTAGTTGTATAGGTATGTATGTAGTTGTATAGGTATGTATGAAGTTGTGTAGTAATATTTGAAGTGTTGTAGGTATGTGTGTATTTTCATAGGTATGTATGTAGTTGGTGTAGGTATGTATATAGTTGTGAAGGTATGTTTGTAGTAGTTGTATAAGTATGTTTTTAGATGTGTAGGTAAGTATGTAGTTGTGTAGGTATGGAGTAGATGTGTAGGTATGTATGCAGTTGTGTAGATATGATGGTAGTTCTATTGGTTTGTATGTAATTCTATAACTATGTATGTAGTTGTGTAAGTATGTTTGTAGTTGTGTATGTAGGTATGTAGTTGTGTATGTATTTTTGTAGGTTTTTAGGTATGTTTGTAGTTGTAGAGGTATGTATGTATATTTATAGGTATGTATGTAGTGGTGTTACTATGTTTCAAGTTGAGTAGGTATGTAGGTATGTTTGTAGTTGTAGAGGTATGTATGTAGATTTATAGGTCTGTATGTAGTGGTGTTACTATGTTTGAAGTTGAGCAGGTATGTATGTAGATGCGTAGGTATGTATTCAGTTGTATAGGTTTGTATGAAAATGTGTATGTATGTTAGTAGTTATGTAGGTAGGAATGTAGTTGTATAGATATTTATGTAGTCGTGTAGGTATATATGTAGATGTGTAGGTATGTAAGAAGTTGTGTAGAAATGTTTGTAGTTGTGTAGGTATGTACGTAGTTGAATAGGTATGTTTATAGTTGTATATTTATGAACGTATTTCTATAGGTATATTTGTAGTTGTGTAGGTATGAGTCTTAATGTATGTAGATGTGTGGGTATGAATATATATGTATAGGTATTAATGTAATTACATAGGTACGTTTGTAGTTGTTTAGGATTGTTTATAGTTGTGTAGGTATGTATGTAGATGTGTGGGTATGTATGTAGTAGTGTAGGTAAATATGAAGTTGTATAGGTATGTGTGTAGAGGTTTAAGTATGTTTGTATTTGTGTAGGTTTTTTTGTAGTTGTATAGATATTTATGTAGTTTTATAAGTATGTATATAATTGTGTAGGTATTATTGTAGTTGTATAGGTATGCATGTAGTTATATAGGTATGTAGGTAGTTGTGTAGTTTAGTTTGTAGTTGTATAAAAATGTATGTAGTTGTAAGGTATGTTTGTAGTAGTGTGGTATTTTTTTAGTTGTATAACTATGTATGTATATATGTAGGTGTGTTTGTAGTTGTATAAGTATGTATGTAGTTGTGTAGATATTTTATTAATTGTTTTGGTATGTATATAGTTGTTAAAGTATATTTGTATTGGTAGATATAATTGTGGTTTTGTATATATGTATAAAGTTGTGTAGGTATGTTTGTATTTTTATTGATATGTATGTAGTTGTATAGGTATGTTTGTAGTTGTGTGGATGTATTTAGTTGTATAGTTATGTCTGTAGTTGTTTAGGTATGTATTGGTATGTAGTTGTGTAGCTAGTTACATTGGTATGTATGTAGTTGTATAGGTTTATAAGAATTGTGTAGGTATGTATGTAGATGTACAGGTATTTATGTGGTTGTTTAGTTATATATGTAGTTTTATAAATATTTATGTAGTTATATAGGTATCTAAGTATGTGTGCAGGTATGTTTGTAGTTGTATAGGTGGTTTGTAGTTGTGTGGTGTGTTTGTAGTTGTATAAGTTTGTATGTAGTTGTACATGTATGTATGTAGTTGTATAGGTAAATATGTAGTTGTGTAGGTATGTTTGTAGTTGTATAGAAATGTATATAGTTGATTAGGTATGTATGAAGTTGCATTGGTATGTATGTAGTTGTGTAGGTATGTTTGTATTTGTATACGTATGTATGTTAATGTTTATGTATGTATGTAGTTGTAGATGTATGTATGAAGATGTGTAGGTATTGTGTAGTTGTGTTTATATGTTTGAAGCTCTATAGGTATGTATGTAGTTGTATAAGTTTGTATGTAGTTCTGTTGGTATGTTTGTAGTTGTGTAGGTATGTATATTGTTGTGTAGGTATGTATAGAGTTGTATAGGTGTATATGTAATGCAATTGTGTAGGTATGTATGTAGTTGTGTAGGTATGTTTGTTAGTTGTGTTAAGTATGTTTGTAGTTGTATAGGTTAGTATTTAGATGTGTAGGTATTTATGTAATTGTGTAGGTTGTTTGTATTTGTATAGGTATGTACGTAGATGTGTAGGTTGTTTGTATTTGTATAGGTATGTACGTAGATGTGTAGGTATGTATGTAGTTGTGTAGGTATGTATGTAATTGTATAGGTATGTTTATAGTTGTGAAGATATGAAGGTATGTATATAATTTTGCAGATATAGATGTAATTATGATAGTATGTATGAACAGGTGTATGAATGTATGTAGTAATGTTGTTCGGTGAGAAATTGTTAAGGTTTGTATATAATTGTGAAGGTATATGTGTACTGATGAAGGTAGGTATGTTGTTGTATAAGTATTTATGTAATTGTATATATAAGTATATAGTTGTGAAGGTAGATATGTCTTGGTAGATATGTATATAGTTCTGTATTTATGTCTATAGTTGTGTTGGTATGTATGTAGTTGTATAGGTATGTATATAGTTGTGTAGGTATGTATGTAGTGGTGTCGGTATGTTTTTAGTAGTGTAGGTAAGTATGCGGTTTTGTAGCTATGTATGTAGTTTGTGTAGGTATGTATATAGTTTTGAAGCATAATATGTGGTAGTGTAGGATTGTATTTTTGCGTGTTTTTATATATGTATTTGTGTAGGTATGCATATAGGGATGTGTATGTAGTGGTGTAGGGATGTTTATCGTTGCATAGATATACCTAAAGTTGTGTAAGTATGTTGTAGTTGTGTAGATATGTTAGTAGTTGTGTAGGAATGTATATATTTATGTACTATGTATGTAGTTTTGTATGTATGTATTTTTATTTCAAAACTAAACTTTTTGTCATACTATTCTCTATTTTGATCAATCCTACTATTATTACATTATATATATATACCGGTATATATATATATATATATATATATATATATATATATATATATATATATATATATATATATTACCTATTTCAAATCGTATCTAACTACTATACGTCATAACTTAGTCTATTTAAAATTCATCATTTAAAATATGTATTCTACACAATCAAATTATTTATTCCTTATTTTCCATTTATTCAAGTTATTTAAAAATTATTAAAAAACCTTTATTATTTATTTATAACTTTTCTCTATACACCTTATCCTAAATCTATTATTATTTTCATTTCAATCTTTATTTTTAACATAGTATACACAAATTTATTCATTTTCAAAAATCATCTTACTACTTACTACAAATAATTTTTCTACAATCAAACAGTTAATACTTGTCCTTAATATTTTGGTATTACAGTTGCTTTTGTTGAAAGTCCCTGTATCACTGTAATGAAACATTTTAAAACACACACAAACACATACTTATTATATCCATAGGAAAAATTCGCATTTTCCTCACAAAAAACCCTTTTTCTGCTTTGGTTTTGCTAAAACTATCTATACTTACTTAACTAGTAACTACAACGACTTTCTGAATGACGTTAATAGTTAAAGATTTCAATTGGACAAAATTATTATTAAAACAACACATTTCTTCCGTTTCATTAATACAATTCTCTATTCCAGCAAATTAGTTTCAAAAGTATTTGCTCGACAATGTTTAATTAGGTGTCCACTAAGTCCGTTAACCGCTACCTCCCTTGTCCTTTTTAATTCTACCTGCTCTGCATCGCATTCTGTTGACCTTGGCCTAATGACCACTTCCCAGCTCATGTATGTATGTAGTTTATAGGTATGTATATAGTTGTGAAGGTTTGTTTGTAGTTGTATAGGTATGTATGTAGGTGTGTATCTAAGTATGTAGTTAAGTAGGTATGTATGTAGTGGTATAGGTATATATGTAGTTGTGTAGGTATGTTTGTAGTTCTATGGGTATGTATGTAGTTGTATAGGTATGTTTGTAGTTGAGTAGGTATGTTTGTAGTTGAGTAGGGATGTTTGTAGTGGTGTAGGTATGAATGTAGATATGTCAGTATGTATGTAGATGTAAAGGTATGTACGTAGATGTGTGTGTATATACGTAGATGTGTAGGTATGTTTGTAGTTGTGTAGATATGTATGTAGATATGTAGGTATGTATATATTTTTGTAGGTATGTATGTAGTTGTGTATGTATGTTTGTAGTTGTGTAGGGATGTTTGTAGTTGTAAAGGTATGTATGTAAATGTGTAAGTATGTATGTAGTTGTGTATGTATGTTTGTAGTTGTATAGGTATGTATGTAGTTATATCAGTTTATGTGTAGTTGTGTAGGTTTGTTTGTAGTTGTATGTATGTATGTATATAGCTGTGAAGGTATGTGTATATTTATGTATTATGTATAAAGTTTTGAAGGTATGTGGATTAGGTATTTATGTAGTTGTGTAGGTATGTATGATGGTTGTGTAGATATGTGTGTAATATTATAGGTCTGTTTATAGTTGTGAAGGTATTTATGTAGAAGAGTAGGCAGTAGATAATTGTGTAGGTATGTTTTTATAGTTGTGTAGGTATGTATGTAGTTGAAAAGGTACGTATGTAATTGTGCAGGAATTTATTGTTGATTTGTAGGTATGTATGTAGTTGTATTGGTATGAATGTAGTTGTATAAGTGTGTATGCAGTTATGTAGGTATGTTTGTAGTTGTATAGGTATGTTTTTTGTAGTTATATAGGTATGTATGTAGTTGTGTAGTTATGTTTGTAGTGTATAGGTATGTATTTTGTTGTATAGTTATATATTTAGATGTGTAGGTTTGTATGTAGTTGTGAAGGTAAGTATGTAGAGATATAGGTATGTATGTAGTTACATAGGTATGTATGTAGTTGTTTAGGAATATTTGTATGTGTAGATATGTGTGTAATTCTATAGGTATGTTTATAGTTGTGTATGTATGAAAAAGTGTTGGTAGTATGTAGATGTGTGGGTATGTTTTTAGTTGTAGAGGTATCTTTGTATTGGTGTAGAAATATTTATAGTAGTGTAGATATGTAAGTAGATGTGTATGTATGTAGTTGTAAAGGTATGTTTGTAGTTGTGTAGGTAAGTATGTAGTTTTGTAGGTTTGTTTGTTGTTGTGTAGGTATGTATGCAGGTTGTGTAGATATGTGTGTAATCTTGTAGGTATGTTTATAGTTGTGAAGTTATGTATGTAGAAGTGTAGGTATTATGTAGTTTTGGAGGTATGTTTTTATTTGTTTAGGTATGCTTATAGTTGTATAGAAATGTATGTAGTTGTATAGGTATGTTTGTAATTGTTGGTATATTTTTAGTGGTATAGGTATGTAAGTAGATATGTAGGTATGTTTGTAGTTGTATAAGTATTGCGACGGTTTGGAAAAAGCCAAACGTCTCAAGTCCATTTAAAACAAGTTAAATTGCCGCGCTAAACCTTGTAGAGTGGGGACGAGGTGGGGCGATGACGTCACGCCAGTTCGAGAGCAAACTTGCTTGTTCGGACGTGAAAAGTCAAACTGCCTTAGTTCCTATTTTATTAAGAAACTAAATTATTAATATAAATAAATATTCAGTAGAGTCAACCGACCAATAATATCAACAAATAAATTTAAAACCACATAAAACAAAAAAGTTATTCAAGTTTTTAGAAGGGCTCAAAAACCTAAAATTTGGAAAAAGAATAAATTCAAAATTCAAAAATCGTAGAGTCATAACCAAGTGGGGAAGTAACAATAATCACAAATAAAAAATATGAATTAATAATAATTAACAGGTGAGAATGGACTTAGAAAGTCATTCTTGGGGAGTTTTTTGGAATTTTTGAGTTGAAGGGGGGATCATTTAAAAAATAATAATAAGTACTATTGTAGAGACCACAATAGGGCTCAATAATAGGTACTTAGAATCAAATTTGAAAATAAAATAAGGGAGATATAATAATTACAAAACGTAAAACTTCAAAGCCCAAAAGCGGGTAAAATAAACGTTAAAGGGGTAAAGTAACATGATAATTATAGATATCTAGTATGTAAAATTGTAAAACATCAAAGCAGAAGTAATAATATATAATGGGGGGGTTTTTATGAACATAAACTCATACGATGCAATCTTTAGGACTTCAAGGACACATAACTCAAAAACCAAACGAGTTATGGGAAAAGTACAAACATAGTTTTTCGTCGTAGTAGAAGAGGAACAAGATTTCGTCAAAAGAATTTTGAGAAAGGACTTATCTCAAAATTTGGAAAGAAGAAAAATCGAATTTCGGGAAAAGGGCGATAACTCGCGAACGAAGCGTAGTAGAGCGATGAATCAAGTTCCACAAGACCCACAAGATGGATAGGAAGAAGAATCCGAAAGGAACTTTAAAATCGGTTCGAGCGTTCGAAAGTTATAGCGAGTTGAACGAAAAAACGTCCAAAGTAGAGATTTTCATGCAAAAACATGAAAAGTGGCGCACGCATCTTCTGAAGGAATCCAAAGTTTAAAACATCATATTGCCAACTTGGATCACAGATAACGTTGAAGAAAAAATACAATAAATTATTAATTAACAGGTGTTTTAATTAATAACAAAGGAAGAAAACTATTCATTAGTCAAAAAATATGACTAATAAAATATATAGTGTAAATATTTCAGACCAAAAGGGCCTGAAAACACATAATATAAAGAAAGTACCTTTCTCTCAAAAAGGGAGGAAAATTGGCTCCAAGAAGGGGAATAATTCCCACTGACAGGGAGACCGTAATTTGTCTTTCGAAAGGAGGACACTTTTGATTTGGAATCGACGCTTAAAGGACGTTTCTTCTGCAACCGACTCTGAGCTGAGAGGAAGATTCAACTGTCACTCTACTAATTGGACTTAGAATAATTTCAACTTTAATCGATCTTCTAGGAGACTTCGAAGAATTCGATACCAGCATTCAACTACATAGCAGCTTACAGACTCTGGATAGAAAACATCACATCACCATCATCCTAATAATACAACAAATTCCAAATCCAACTAGAACTTCTATTAAAGTGTGAAGGTATCTTATACTTAAGGAATAATTCGCAAATATTAACTTCTTTTCAAATATAACGTCATTAGGGGAATTGTTACAAATTAAATTCATTTTAAACCTCTGCTTTGGTGTTGATAATAATTAATAATTTAAATACGACTTTTTCAGGACAGGAAAAACTGTTTGTGGTTCTGTCTGAAAAGTCAAGCGTTGTTATTTTGTTTAAGATATAGAAAATATTACATTAATTAATTTTGTCAAATAAATAAATAGTTGTGTTATTGTTCAATTAAATTGTTTGGTGTGATTAAAAAAGTTTTGAATATAAAATTTTTCTGTGCAAAAGAGAAAATAATATACAAATAATTCATTTCTAAATTTTGTTGTGTTTTTAATATATATCCATTCTGTGTATGCTATTAACCTTGTTTTAACATAAATTTTATATATGTGCTCTGGTAATATAATTTGAAAATTTTAAAAGTTATCATCAGAACTTAAGAGCCGATTTCTCCCAAAAGGCACGACCTTGGAGAGAGAGAGAGTTAATCTTAAAAGAGTTAAATAATCGAGCATTGAGATAAAATTCAGGGAATTTTGCGTTAATTAAAATTTAGTAAGTTTATGAGGACAAGCTCATACTTATTAGAGCCAAGAGTTGCAAAATCTTTGATTTAAAAAAGTAAAAGTGAGCATCTTGGCCTTGCCCGCGCCTGCTCTGAAAAGAAAGGTGGTTCGCCCAGTCGGTGGTGATCGTACAGCGAGTTTAAGAGTTCGTGATAATAGTGTTCCAACAAAGGGAACAAGAATCTTAAACTCGTCGAAGTCAAAGAGGGAGACGCAGCGTGGCGAGTGGCGTTCCAACGTAGGGCAAGAAGAACCCTACTCGAACCCACTACCGAAGCGAGGAGCAGCGCGGCAAGTGGCGCCCAATAGCGTGGAGCACGAAAAAGCAAAGTTTTGGAACAAATTTTCAAAATTTTGAATTTTTTAGTGTTTCATACGAACGAGAATATCTTAAGTTCTGATATAATTTATATGTACATGTGTGTTAAAAATAAGTTGTGCTGGTAATTACAACGACAAATATACTAAATTGCAAGAATAATAATAATTAAAAGTAGAGTCCAAATTAAACCGAAATTAAAATTTTTTTTACTAATTAAATAAATCAAGTGAATAAGTGAAGTGAAAATGGGACCAGCGAAAGATCCAGCAAAACAGGAGGGTTCAAAGGAACAGGAGACGGAAATGCAAAAAATGGTGAGGTACCTGAACCAAATGGAGGAAAGAAGAAAGCAAGAGAGGGAACAGGACAAAGCTGAACAACTGAAAAAAGAAAAGGATAAGGAAGACGAGGACAAATTAAGAAGATTAGAAGAAAGAATCGAGAGAAACCAGGAGAAGGAGGAAATGGAATCATTACGAAAGCAGGAGAGAGAGGAGATGGAGGCCAAGCAGAAGAAGGAAAAGGAAGAAGCGGAGGCCAAGCAGATCCAAATGGAAGCCAGATGGATGAAGAGAGATGAAGAACTGGAAGCCAAAAGGAAGCAAGAAAAGGAGGAGATGGAGGCCAAGCAGAAACGAGAGAGAGAAGAATTGGAAGCAAGATGGAAGCAAGAAAGAGAAGAAGCAGAAGCCAAGAGAATAAAGAGAGAGGAAGAAATTGAGACAAAACGTATCCAAAGGGAAGACGCACGTAAACAGGAAATAGGGAAATATATGGAGGAAATTAAGGAATCTATAGATAGTAATATGGCCGAAAATACGAGGCGAATAGAAACTTGTGAAGAAAAAGTGGAAGAGTGCGTAGGGGAAATTAAAAAAATGACGGACAGTTTAAAGGAACAGGGAAAGTCGACTATAGAAATTGGGGAGAAAGTTAAAAAATTAGAAGTTAAAATTAGGGAAGTTGCCAAAATTAAAGAAACCGGTGGTAATGCTAAATATATAATTTATTTAGATAGGGCAAATTTAGAGTCAAAAACTATAGAATTTTGGGGAAATTCAAGAGATAATCCTGTGCAATTTTTGAAACAAATTGAGGAGGTATTCCAAGAAATAAATCCGGTTATGGAAGAAAGTGATAAATTGAAAGTAGTGGAGAAAAAATTGAAAGGAGCTGCCATGGAATGGTGGGAAATAATCAAGCGAGATACAGAAGAATATAGCCAGTTTAAATTGTTATTTTTAGAGCATTATTGGGGTTATCAAACGCAACAAGTAGTTAGGAATCAGATAGAAAACCATAGATATAATCCTAACGGAAATATGAGTAGGGTCGATTATTTTTGTAAAATGGTGCAAAAGGCCGAATATTTGGAACCCAAAATTCCGGAAGAGTTCCTTATATACCAACTAATGAGGCATTTCGACCAAAAAGTTCAATTAGCGTGTATTGGTAGGGCTAGTGAGCATTTGGAGGACGCTATCAAGTTTTTGAGGACAATAGAAAACGTAGACGGAATGACGAGAGAAGTTCGCCGACCAGATAGTTTCGAAAGGAGGGACGGACCACAAAGAGATCAAAATTTCAGGCAAAGGAATCAAGACTACTCAAAACCATCCCAAAACCCTAACCCTCGATCCTATGGTCAAACCCAGAATAAACCTCAACCACAGATACCTCGAAACCCTGGTCCTTCAAACCAAAAATTCCCGCCCAAGGTCACAAAAAACTAAAATACGAGATCTCAAGGCAAAATTTTTGGCAGAAAAAGGATAATACAAACGGAATTGAGATCGACGATAAAACCAAATTTAGCAAACATAAAAGGGGGGATCTGAAAATAAATAAAATTAAATTGGGGATTTTAAACACAGAAATTAAGAAAGATTTAATGGAGGAAAGAGATAATAAAATTTTAAATAGTGAAGTTTACGAAAAATGTCCGGAAATAGGGATAGAAATCGAAAATATAAAAGTAAATATGTCCATTGACACCGGAGCTCAAATGTCCTGTGTTCAAGAGGATTTTTATAAAAATGTGCTTAAAAATAGGAACGATAAAATCTTGGAATTACCAGTTGTAAATACGGAAATGGTGACAGCGATAAAAAGCCAGCGACAGAAGATTAAATTACAGGCATTATTGGAGATTAGAATAAATAACCAATCAATAAGAGGGGTATTTATGGTGGTACCAAAGCTGGAAAGCAAAATGATAATGGGTTGTGATTTAATGTGCAAATATCGAAGTCGAATTAATATGGAAAAGGGTTTCCTACAACTGGTAAAGGAAAATGAATTTATTGTTGTAGATTTTCTTAAAGAAAATAATTTAAGATTGAGCAATAAAAACGCGCAGACCGAACAACAAAATGGCGGCGAAACCGGTAAAATGGTAGAGTCGTCAGCTGCAAATAAAGGAGGCTCAAATTCGTACAAGCGAGTATCAGGGGCTTATACGTTGTCTACCAAAATGCCGGTAGGCATAAAACCAAAAGCAAAGGACGTGTCTAGACCGAGTAGTGACGAAACAGAAAGTGGTCAAAAGCGAAGAAACAAGTTAAGTGCAAGGAATGAATCAACGAAGAGGAAAAATGCAAATTTTAATAATGATGAAGTGCTGTTAAAAGCGTGGGATAAAGGTAACCAATTAATTAATAAAGATGAAGGGCTGAAAGGAGCGGAGAATAAAGGAAATAAAAATGTGCCAAAGGCAACAATCGACGAAAATAATAAAATAATAAATTACGACGAAAATTTGCAACATAACTCCGAAAACGATTCAGAACTTACACAAAACAGATTCGACGCCAGAGACGGGAGAGAAAGGAGAGCTATAATAACAATGGCGGATCCGGAAAGACAAAATGGACGAAATTTAAGGTATCGAAAGAAGAAAGTCAAGTTCAAAAATTATACGAAGTGTAAAATGAAAGAAAGGAGGCCCGAAGGGAAAGTAAAATTTAGATGTGAAGGACTTAGGAGATATTAATAGAAAGTAAGAAATTTCATGAATAAAATGTATAAGTTGTAATGTTTAAAAGTTGTAAAATGTAAAGTGTAGAAGCGAGTGAGGTAAAAGGGAAATAACGGAATCTCAGCTGATTAAAAGAAGGTAGCCTAGGTCAGTGATTAACAGGAAAAGTCCCGAATAAATTCCTAAGTGTACAAGGTCAGGAGCCTAGCGGTAACACGCATCTGCAGGCCGCACCTGAATAAACAAAGTATAGACGAGGAGGTGAAGGGGAGAACCGGACGTCAATCAACCAATATTGACAGACTGCTTGTCCAACAAATTAGCAGAGGGGATAGGAATGAATGAAAGAATAAATGTGTACTGTTTTGTTTTTATTAAAGGGAGATTTCCAATAGCATAAATAATTTTTTCTTTTTAACTACAATTAGGATAATAATCGTTGTAGTTACCAAGTACTTTATATATATGTAGGCATAAGTTTAAATTCAACCAAAGCAGATAATTATAATCATATAAGACGAATTATTCCTTATATAAATGTAATATGTTTTGTGTGTGATAATGTGTTTATTTACAGCAAGGACGTTTAGATGAAACGGCTGTAATGGACTAAAAGAACGCTTAAGCAAATTTGTATGTATACCATAATAAATAACATGTGTTTTGAATATATAAATATTATACTATCATGAACAAAATGTGTTTTGAATATATAAATATTATACTATCATGAATAAAATGTGTTTTGAATATATAAATATTATACTATAATGAATAAAATGTGATTTGAATATATAAATATTATACTATAATGAATAAAATGTGTTTTGAGTATATCAATATATGGAATGATGGAGGAGATGTTTTTTAGATATAAATAAAGGTGTTTATATAAGTTGTTAGGTTAATATGTCAAACTTTATGTTGATGATTAATAGAGATGATAAATAAATAGTTAATATGAAATGTGATATGTCGAAAAAGGGGTTTAATACTAAAATTTTAGTTTTTTAAAAAATGAAAAATAGGAATTTTTCATTTTAACCGAAAATTTTAGTTCAAAGGGGGGATTTTGCGACGGTTTGGAAAAAGCCAAACGTCTCAAGTCCATTTAAAACAAGTTAAATTGCCGCGCTAAACCTTGTAGAGTGGGGACGAGGTGGGGCGATGACGTCACGCCAGTTCGAGAGCAAACTTGCTTGTTCGGACGTGAAAAGTCAAACTGCCTTAGTTCCTATTTTATTAAGAAACTAAATTATTAATATAAATAAATATTCAGTAGAGTCAACCGACCAATAATATCAACAAATAAATTTAAAACCACATAAAACAAAAAAGTTATTCAAGTTTTTAGAAGGGCTCAAAAACCTAAAATTTGGAAAAAGAATAAATTCAAAATTCAAAAATCGTAGAGTCATAACCAAGTGGGGAAGTAACAATAATCACAAATAAAAAATATGAATTAATAATAATTAACAGGTGAGAATGGACTTAGAAAGTCATTCTTGGGGAGTTTTTTGGAATTTTTGAGTTAAAGGGGGGATCATTTAAAAAATAATAATAAGTACTATTGTAGAGACCACAATAGGGCACAATAATAGGTACTTAGAATCAAATTTGAAAATAAAATAAGGGAGATATAATAATTACAAAACGTAAAACTTCAGAGCCCAAAAGCGGGTAAAATAAACGTTAAAGGGGTAAAGTAACATGATAATTATAGATATCTAGTATGTAAAATTGTAAAACATCAAAGCAGAAGTAATAATATATAATGGGGGGTTTTTATGAACATAAACTCATACGATGCAATCTTTAGGACTTCAAGGACACATAACTCAAAAACCAAACGAGTTATGGGAAAAGTACAAACATAGTTTTTCGTCGTAGTAGAAGAGGAACAAGATTTCGTCAAAAGAATTTTGAGAAAGGACTTATCTCAAAATTTGGAAAGAAGAAAAATCGAATTTCGGGAAAAGGGCGATAACTCGCGAACGAAGCGTAGTAGAGCGATGAATCAAGTTCCACAAGACCCACAAGATGGATAGGAAGAAGAATCCGAAAGGAACTTTAAAATCGGTTCGAGCGTTCGAAAGTTATAGCGAGTTGAACGAAAAAACGTCCAAAGTAGAGATTTTCATGCAAAAACATGAAAAGTGGCGCACGCATCTTCTGAAGGAATCCAAAGTTTAAAACATCATATTGCCAACTTGGATCACAGATAACGTTGAAGAAAAAATACAATAAATTATTAATTAACAGGTGTTTTAATTAATAACAAAGGAAGAAAACTATTCATTAGTCAAAAAATATGACTAATAAAATATATAGTGTAAATATTTCAGACCAAAAGGGCCTGAAAACACATAATATAAAGAAAGTACCTTTCTCTCAAAAAGGGAGGAAAATTGGCTCCAAGAAGGGGAATAATTCCCACTGACAGGGAGACCGTAATTTGTCTTTCGAAAGGAGGACACTTTTGATTTGGAATCGACGCTTAAAGGACGTTTCTTCTGCAACCGACTCTGAGCTGAGAGGAAGATTCAACTGTCACTCTACTAATTGGACTTAGAATAATTTCAACTTTAATCGATCTTCAAGGAGACTTCGAAGAATTCGATACCAGCATTCAACTACATAGCAGCTTACAGACTCTGGATAGAAAACATCACATCACCATCATCCTAATAATACAACAAATTCCAAATCCAACTAGAACTTCTATTAAAGTGTGAAGGTATCTTATACTTAAGGAATAATTCGCAAATATTAACTTCTTTTCAAATATAACGTCATTAGGGGAATTGTTACAAATTAAATTCATTTTAAACCTCTGCTTTGGTGTTGATAATAATTAATAATTTAAATACGACTTTTTCAGGACAGGAAAAACTGTTTGTGGTTCTGTCTGAAAAGTCAAGCGTTGTTATTTTGTTTAAGATATAGAAAATATTACATTAATTAATTTTGTCAAATAAATAAATAGTTGTGTTATTGTTCAATTAAATTGTTTGGTGTGATTAAAAAAGTTTTGAATATAAAATTTTTCTGTGCAAAAGAGAAAATAATATACAAATAATTCATTTCTAAATTTTGTTGTGTTTTTAATATATATCCATTCTGTGTATGCTATTAACCTTGTTTTAACATAAATTTTATATATGTGCTCTGGTAATATAATTTGAAAATTTTAAAAGTTATCATCAGAACTTAAGAGCCGATTTCTCCCAAAAGGCACGACCTTGGAGAGAGAGAGAGTTAATCTTAAAAGAGTTAAATAATCGAGCATTGAGATAAAATTCAGGGAATTTTGCGTTAATTAAAATTTAGTAAGTTTATGAGGACAAGCTCATACTTATTAGAGCCAAGTAGTAGTTATGTAGGTAGGAATGTAGTTGTATAGATATGTATGTAGTCGTGTAGGTATATATGTAGATGTGTAGGTATGTATGAAGTTGTGTAGAAATGTTTGTAGTTGTATAGGTATGCACGTATTTGTATAGGTATGTTTGTAGTTCTTTAAGATAGTTTGTTGTTGTGAAGGTATGTATGTAATTGTGTAGGTATTTATGTAGTAGTGTAGGTATATATGTAGTTGTATAGGTATGTATGTAGAGGTTTAAGTATGTTTGTATTTGTGTAGGTATAATTGTAGTTGTATATGTATGTATGTAGTTGTATAGGTATGTAAGTAGTTGTGTATTTTTGTTTGTTGTTGTGTAGGTATGTATGTAGTTTTATAAGTATGTATGTAGTTGTGTAATTATATGAGTAGATTTATAGGAATGTATATAGATGTGTAGGTATTATGCAGTTGTGTAAGGATGTTTGTTGTTCTATAGATTTGTATGTTTTTGTATAAGTATATATTTAGTTTTGTATGTATGTTTGTAATTGTGTAGGTATGTATATATGTTGTTAGTTATGTGTGTAATTGTATAGGTATATATATAGTTGTGAAGGTATGTATGTATTGTTTTATGTCGTATGTATTTTTTTAGTTATGTTTGTGGTTGTGTACGTATGTTTGTAGTTCTGAAGGTATGTATATAGTTGTGTAGATATGTATGTTGTTGTGTAAGAATTTATGTAGTGGTGTTGTTATGTATGTAGTTTTGTAGGTATTTATATAGTGATGTAGTTAGTATGTAGTTGTGTAGGTATGTATGTAATTGTATAGGTATATTGTTGTGAAGATAAAAATGTAAGTGTAGGTATGTATTTAATTGTGCACATATGTATGTAATGTTGATAGTATGTATGTACCGGTGAAGGTATAATATAGTAGTGTAGGTTTGTGTGGAATTGTACTGGTATGTATATAATTGTGAAGGTATGTAAGTAGTGTTGAAGGTAGGTTTGTTGTTGTATAGGTAAGTATGTCATTGTATAGGTTAGTATATAGTTGTGAAGGTATGTAATTATTGGTAGATATGTATGTAGTTGTGAATTTATGTATATATTTGTGTAGGTATTTATGTAGTTGTGAATTTATGTATATATTTGTGTAGGTATTTATGTAGTTGTGTAGGTATGTATATATTTATGTAGGTTTGTATGTAGTGGTATAGGTATGTTTTTCAGTATTGTATGTCGTTGTGTAGGTAAGTATGTAGTTATGCAAATATTTTATGTAGTTTGTGTAGGTATGTATATGGTGATCAATTCGTGTATGTAGTAGTGTAGGATTGTATTTAGGTGTGTATGTATGTATTTATTATTTGTGTAGGTATGTATATAGGGTTTTAGGTATGTATGTAGTGGTGTAGGAATTTTTGTAGTTGCTTAGATATATAAAGTTGTGTAGGTATGTATGTAGTTATGTAGATATTTATAGTTGTGTAGGTATGTATGTAGTTGTGTAGATAGGTATGTACTTGTGTAGGTATGTATGTAGTTCTGAAGGTATGTATGTAATTGTGTACATCTTTATATAGTTGTGAAACTACGTTAACTTACTTTTCTCACGGTTTCACATTTCTTCATAACACAACAAATAAATAATTTTAAACTACCAAACGCCCAGTATTATACCCACTGCAAGATTGAAATCAGTTTTCTCCCACTACACCAACCGGCCCATAAACGTCTGCGCAAATCAATGACAGAGGTCAGGTCAAATATGACGAATTGTAGTTTTAAACTAGCATCAAACTGGGATTGTGGCTGAACGAAGGGTCGCTTCACTCACAAAAGCGTTGAGGATTATTGCGTCCGGTAACTAAACTCCCAAGAAACTCGTACGAGTCAAATACTGGGATTCTTTTTTTAAAACTTTAAATTATTTTATTGGATACATAATTACAAGAAAAATTAAACCAAACAACGTATAATTTCTAGATCATAGCCCAAAATCAACAATGTTTGCTACATTATACATTGTTTGGTGTTATTTTTTCTTGTAATGAATGTTTGGTGTTATTTTTACTTGTAATGAATGTTTGGTGTTATTTTTTCTTGTAATGAAAGTAGAATAAAAATATATTACTGATTGTATTTTAAAATATCAAATGAAATAAATGAAAGTTTGATCAAGTAAAGCCCAGTAGGTAACTAATACGGTTGACCCCAATAGCAGGTACCGGTTGGTCCTAATACTCTGCGCTCCTTTGTGTGATGACGTGTGCGTTAGAGTGAGGCGACCCTTCTTTCAGCCGCATTCCCTTTTTGAAGTGAATACTTCTTTACGCCCGGTAGGAAATTTTTGGGTGCTGTTCGTCACGATATCTAGCAGTTGACGCTAAAGTAAACATCAGAGATATCCAATTAAAACAGCTGATTTTTTTCTATGTAAAATTTAATTCAGCTGGACTTATGTAGAGGACATAATTATAATATTGGTTTGCTGTTATGCATTAAATTACATTTTTTTAAATCTTGGTAATTTACTAAAATACACAAGAGCTTTTCTTTATCATATAATATTTATTATCCGTTGAAGGATATTTTACGAGACATCGGTAAAAAAATAAAATTAAACAGATCTTGGTAGTTTACTAGAACACACAAGAGGTTTTTTAAATCATATTTTAGGCCTATACATTAAAGGATATTTTACGAGATTTCGGTAAAAATTTTTAGAACAAATGTTGGTAATTTACGAGAACACACCATAGCTTTTCTTTATCATCTCACTCGGTTAGTGAACTTAATAACTAGTTTAAAAGTTGACTGATAAAGTGTTTCAAAACAAATAAGACTAAATTTTTTTTAGATAAATCAGCTGATTATTTTTCAATGTAAAATTTAAATCAACTGGAACTTACTTAAAGGACATAATTATTGGTTTGCTGTTATGCATTTGGTGAGTTAGGTTATTTGGTAAATTAGTTTTTAATAAAGTTTGAGTATGAATTTCATTTGATGTTTGAACAAATACACATTGCAGAGTTAATAACTATTGTTTGTTATATTTATAAATACCATTCGTCTTGACAACAAAGATTATTAATTGTTTTGATAATTTTTTTAATGAATTAAAATTTGCTATTTTGAAAAGTGCATTGTTAAAATTTTAAGAACTAAAATTCAATTATTTAATACATTTTTGTATGTTGCATTATAAAGAGTTACATCAATTAATGGACTTTATATCGTTACGACAAACAACAACAAGAAATTTTACCATGGAATAAGACAACCAGCAAGTATTAAATCATTGCAAGATGAATTTATAAGGCTAGAAACAATATTGAGTTCAGATATTTCGATATTTACTTTTAACATTCAGAGTCAAAGAAAACATACAATAGATTTACATCATGATACAATTGCAAAACGATCTGAAATTTTACTTCTTTCCGAAACTTGTTTAAAAGACAATGAAGAAATGGAAATACCTAATTTCAATTATATTATTAAATTCAAGGGGCCTGATGTTAGAAATGGTGGAGTAGCTGTGTACCATAGTTCAAGAGATACTAATAATATTCTCATTGTAAATGATGCAGTTAATTTTTAACAAAATAATACGATTTCTAATGTAGGCGATATTTGTTCAGTAGAATGTAATTTATACAATAGACATAATATTGTAATATTGTACATATCGCCAAATCAAACAATTACAAATAAATATTAAAAAATACATACATAACATTTTAATTCTATACACTACAGCAGGTTCAGCTATACTTAAAAAGATTACGATAAAATGCCAATGATTATTGGTGGAGATTTTAATGTTAATTTTAATTCCGTAGAATCGAGGCCATTAACAGAATTTTTAAAGGAAGAATTTAATTGACGTTAAGTAATGATCCAACAAAGTCAACAACAAAATATGGGACAACAATTGACAGACTATTTTCAAGATAAATTAATAATTTTCATTCAGTTAATTATGCATTATACTATAGTTACAATAAACCAATTATTATCGTAGCCTACTTAAAAAATGTCAATTAAACAAATAATAATAAAAATTATTACTGTTTACAAATAAAAATAAAACTACAAAATTACGAATATAATTAATTATGATATTAAATAAATAATAAATAATTAAATTTTAATAATTAAATATACATTTCAAAATATATATATTACTTAACCTCGAGATAATCAATAAGGTAATATGGTAAAAACAGGGTTTAAATAAGTATTCACTTCTAACGCGCGTAGTCTCTACGCACCCAATTTTTTTTTTATAATAGTATAGTTGTTACCTGCAACGTTGCATTCAAATGTTATATACATCTATACAAAATATTTAATGATACATATAGACTTTGACCAAAATCAAGTTAATAACACTTATTAAATGTTACACATCTAGCCCACACATAACCTTGATTTGTGTTAAATTATTTCAACCGATGGACCTAAGCAGCTGTTTCAAGCGTGTATTGTTATATTGGTTACTACATAGGCCTAACTCAATCTCTATTATATAAAAATCAATTGCCGTGCGTTAGTATCGTAAAATCTCGAAAACGGCTTGACAGATTTTAATGATTTATTTTTTGTTTTGTTCGTCTTAATTGGGGGGTGGTTTTGGTAAAAGGTGTTTGCAAAATTCAATAAGGGCTTCGCCCTACACGACTTTAATGTTTTAATGTTAATCTTATGTAGGTTGATTTGTTTTGATTTTAGCAGATGGCTATTGCTCTTTAGTTATCAGCTGGTATAGCAGAACACATTTGTTCCATGACCAGAATGCAACGAGTTCGTGCAAATCAAAGACAAGAATGCAACGAGTTCGTGCAAATCAATGACAAGAATGCAACGAGTTCGTGCAAATCAAAGACAACGCCAGCGAGCACGACAAAACGAACATGACCGATTGCGCTGACACGGTGCTCCTGTGAACCTGGAACGAGCGGCATTCCATTACGATCCGGATATCGATTATGTTGCTGAAAGATCAGTAGCGATTGGAGAAATGTCAGTCGTTTGTCCACATTGTAAGGCGTTGAAATTCAGCGCAGAATCTTCTGGATTGTGTTGTGCGGGTAGAAAAGTGAAATTGCCACAACTGGTCCCACCACCAGAGCCATTACACTCATTAGTTTCTGGATCTGGTAATGATTCTACCCATTTCCTGACGAACATCCAACAGTATAACAGTTGTTTCCAAATGACGTCGTTTGGCGCAACGCATATTCTACGGGACAATTTCATGCCCACTTTCAAGATTCAAGGGCAAATTTATCATTTAATAGGAGCGTTGTTGCCACCACAGAATAAGGACTACCAGTTCTTACAAATTTATTTCGTCAGCAATTTGGAGGAGGAAACTAATCAGCGTTGTGTTCACAATCCGATAACAAGGCGAGCCATAGTCAAGGGATTGCAAACGTTCCTTCATCAGAACAACGAATTGATCAAATTGTTCAAAATTGCATTGGATCGGATGCCATCAGACAGCTATTGTATGGTCATCAGGTTCAATTCGCCGACAATCGACGAAGTGGCAGTTGTTATTGTAGGAGAAGATTTGCAATCTAGAGATATCGTGCTTCATCCTCGGCAGGGCGAGGACGGATACCACTTCAACATCAAAATTGTTGATCCACTAACAGGCGCAGAAACCAATAAAAAAGTAAGTGCAATAATTTTTATTCATACAGACTTATGATACGTGAAGGTGAAATAAATCACATTTTGAAGTGTCGGCGTCTTTTCCATCAGTTCGCAGTTGACATGTATAGCAGAAAGCCATCATCTTTGTTTATTTACGCGCTGGAAAACAAAACCAAAAACATAGTTTACCACAAAGCTTTGCATTGAATGTTAACTGAATGTATCTTTCATGTAAATAAACAAAATAATTGAATTAATTTGATTTACAAAGAGTTTCATTTAATAACCAACAAAACTCAAAATTTACCCGAAGTGGCTAATATTATCTATCTCGATGTATTGGAGTTGATTAGGATTATTAATCATTTATCAAGATTTACAATCAAATAAATTTTATTTGGTACGAAGTTCACCGGGTTATCTAGTTTGTATATAAAGTTAAAAATATATGAAATGTAGTTTTTATAAATGGTTCACATTGGTCTAGACTAAGCCTAACCTATCTTTGTGTTTAATTATTACAACTGATAAACCTAATCAGCTGTTATTAGTAAATTGTTTCACAGTAGTCTAAACTAGGCCTAACCTATCTTTTGTTGATATATTAAAGCTGATAGATAGCGAAGAAAATTATAAAAACTCGTGAAAATTTCGCACTTGATTTTAAAGGTAAAATGTTTCCGACTATTCGTGATTTATTTACTGCGAACGCGTTAAAATTCACTTAAGTTACATAGGAAAACCTCTTTATTGTCATAACTCAACTTCTAATTGGCATATCGAAAAAACTCAACGAGTGGAAACTTTAAAGTTACCGATTCTGATTAAATTCGGTTTAATAGTATTTTAAGAGCTGAGAGGACAAACATAGATCCCCTTACGTTTTAGAAAACACTTTTACGAGCAAACGTGATGTATAAAGTCCTTTCTTGGCAAAGAAAATGTAACAAGCTCTGTATATCAAAATCTATTTTATCTATTATAAATCTATTTACACATAATTAGCACTAAAAGATATGGCCATCAAAACGAATCTAGATTTTTACCTGAGAAACTAGTCATTTTGAATACAAATTTAGGCCTAATATTGTGATAACTGCTAATAAAATGTTGCTTATTATGAAAATAAACCATAGGTAAATTCATACATAACTAGACTATAATAAATGAAAGGTGTCCTTACCTGAAGTACTTGACAATTACCTATTGCAATGACGACTGTAATAGCTTAAATTATTCCAAAGGGAACTTTCTAATCTTAAGCATTCTTTATTTCTCAACAAAAATCAACTAGTTTGGTCTATTGCTATTAAAGGTTTAACTAATTAATTCTTTCTTGTTTCCATGGTTTCATTTTATATCATATTATTCATTGTTATGAGTTTTGATTATTTATTGTTGCATTTATTTCCATTCGAATTATTTGTAATTATTATGGGCGAATAAATATTTCTTAGGAGGGACGCTTTTGGACAAGGACATTGCACTAATCAGTACAAACATATATTTTGTATACTGAGTTAGAAAATCTGGCAAATCTCCGTTAACTTTTTAAAGGATGAGCAAAGAAGAACCAAACACAGAAAATATTTATAAGCCATACACAATGTACTTTTTCGTGAATGGGGTAACGGTTTTTTTCTTCCGTTGTCTAAATCGGAGACTAAGAAGTTAAATGTTAAAGCCAATTTAAGATTACAGCAAGATTTCATCGTTACAGCTGCAAGAGGCCTATAGTATGTATGAAGTAACCTGTCTCCTGACCCTTCGACTACCTGGGACAGGCCCAGGTCATTCACTTCCACTCTGCGACATCCACAGCTGTTTTCCTAAATAGTCACCTTTTAGTTTCTCCACTAGCTTAAGTAACTTTTTTAGCCGAATCTTAATTTCCGAAATTTTATCAAAAATTTGAGAAGTACATAAAAAAATAAGATCAACGATACTAAACAAGGGCAAATTTGATAAAAAACAAACAATAGATTATAGAGGGAATAAGAAATATAGAAGTAGTCTGTTTAAAGCTTTTAATAATAAAGTTGGTTTTATGTAACAATATGACGATCAAATTTGCCCTTGTTTAGTATCGTTGATCTTATTTTTTTATGTACTTTTCAAATATTTGATAACATTTCGGAAATTATGATTTAGGTAAAAAAGTTACTTAAGCTAGTGGGGAAGCTTATAGGCGACTAATTAGGTAAACAACTGCGGGCGACGCCGAGTGCCGGTGAATGGCCCGGGCCTGTCCCAGGTAGCTGGAGGGTCAGGAGACAGGTTACTTCATACAGACTGTAATTACAACAGTTCCAGCCTGCAACACCTAGGCTTCGGTTATTTGTTATACTAAAATAAATATATAATAGATCAACGAACATTATATCTGATTTCTATACTTTTTGAGATTTATTTAATAATATTTCTGTAAAGTTATACTGTTCCTCGTACAATACTGTTCGAATGTATGTTTCAATCAAATTATTGAAAAGAGTGGAACTAGCGCCCGCATGACCAAGCGCACAGAACTGTAGATAAGTTAACAAAGCAAATTTAATAATGAGGCTACTTCTCATTCTACATTATGTCCAGGAAGTTACAAAAATTTTAAAAAATATTTGGTTGAGGTGAAAAACCTTCTTAACAAGAACATTCAATCGTACTAATGTGAGGCATACCTTACCTAAAATTCTTGAAAACTAAGTATTGAGGTGACGACAACCCGTGACAAGAAATGATTTAACAGGAATCCATGATGTCTGATCTTGATATTTGAATTCTAGAATGTAGAATGTAATTTAAAACATCTCTTGGTGATTGTGTAGCATCTGTGGAGGTGGCTGCTTCCTGTTGATGTGAATTTATTGGTTAATTAAATAGTCTTCGAAGCGCAATTCTTTCACATTTAATATTTTCTACTTTCAATATTTACAAAGCACTTTCAACTTGTTTTGTAGTTGCTTTTAAAATAATTCAAATACATTAAGTTTTTTCCTCAATTGCATTAAGTACAACATTTATTTTTAATTATTGATTGTTGAATTAATAAAAAAGTTGTCTTCCCGGTAAAAATATCTTTTAACTTCGTTAGATATTGGCGTACGTAACTTAAAAAAAATGTCAGCCATTAAAAATCCTAACATAATCGTATTCAGTGTTTGTACGTAAAGTAAAGAAAACATTGGTATAGTGAACAAAATCTACTCGATTTGTCCAGATATATTCGTTTCAAGTGTCCCTCATTGAAATTATATTTTCCATTTCGACAATAGTCTGTGACCTGAATTGTAGCCTAAAAGTATCGACCGATTTTTACCAATTCCGTAAATGAGCTTATTTTAATCGTTTCTCCAAAAGTTGTTTTATTTTTAGAAGAGGTGATATAAACTAAAAAACCAATTTTTCCAATGAACGTTTAAACGAATTACTTCTACAATGTACATACTAGGAACTAAAAGAAAAGTTATTGGTGGCTCGCTTCTGTTAGGATTTAGGATAAGGGATTAAGCTAGTTTAAGCTAAACAGTAGAAGTATACTAAGTCTCAGCAATAGCAATGAAAACAATCATCAAGACAGAAAACACTAAAAGTTTAGAAATCGCTTGCAACCATCGAACGCGTCACAAATGACTATATAAACTCAGGCTGAAGGGAAAAGAATGTCAATCAGCTGAAGGATTGGACCTAGGTGGTGAGACTGCCGGACGGGGGAAAGCTACTAGACTGCATTGGGTACGAAGTTCTTCGGGAAAATGATGTACCAAAGATGGTAACAGTTCATGGCCAAGATAGCTCCAATAATACAAGAAGAGCAAGCTTCGAGTGATGAGCTTAATAATTCGTTTAATAGATGGACATTATTTTAATCTCACAGTTCGTTCTGGATTGAAGGAGTATTTATAAATAAACAACTTATTTCGTCACTTAATTTTATACATGTAGAAGTTATACAGTAAGAAATACAAATAAAACGTTGCAATGTTTACATTGTTATGCTGGTTTAAGCTTATGGGATATTGGGGTATTAAGATGCAAGTGGGTAATAAGAAACATACAACATTTCCACAGGATTTACCTTTAAGTTTATGAAGTTGATATTTCAACACACACACTATATATATATATATATATATATATATATATATATATATATATATATATATATCACTATCAGCTTTATATAAGAAAATAATGCACCTGTTAGGTAAAAATGGAAAGTTGTTATTCCTTTGTATTGTAATACCCCAGGCTAATGTATCTCGTTACCCCAACTGGGGTATTAAAAAAAGCCTGCCATTTCAATATTTAAAACCATAAAAATAAAATAGAGAAAATAGAATTATCTCCTAAGATTTTTTTTTCAGAATTTTTTATCTAGAATCTTGCGAGTTGAGCTTAGCTAAAAATTAGGGTATGCTGAAAGTTTTACACAACTCTTTAAACATAAAACTTGAATATTGTATCAAAACAAATATACAGTCGAATTTCTCTTTACTTATTTATGAATAGAAAAAAACCTAATTATTTATTTTTACAAAGGCAATTAAAGTGAGTAATAATGTTTCTTATTACCCCACAGTTTTCAAAGGGGTAACAAGAAACTAGTAATTTAAAAAATTATCCATAAAACTAAATTAAAATGTACAACGTCAATTTTAACCCTTTTAACCTTTAAAAAGTTGAAATAGAATTCATTTTCTAAGTAGAAAATTTACCAAAAAGGTAGTTATAAAAGTTGGTGGTATTAATTCCTAACGACAATTTATTACCTAAATAGTTATTCTAGTAAAATGAAATTTTATTTAATATAAAGAAAGTTTCAAAGTTACTGTATGATTTGTTTCACATTTTTATTCATAAACACAAAATGGAAAATCAACTTTTTTCTTACTACCCTTGTTTCTGGAGTCTCAAAAGTCCACTTGGGTCGCAGTGACAAGAGGCCTCGGACCCCAAATTCACTACCCTTATTTCCTATTACCACCATCCTCCCTTAATCATTTACACAGTATTTCTTGTAACTTGTGTTGAATATACTGACAATATTGAACCAGTAATTGACTCATTCATTCATTTGAACCCGATGGCGTATTCCTATTGCTCCCAACCATAGACTTCTAAAATAAAATCTCAAACTTAGAGGTCAAACTATTTCCTTCTAATTATAGTGAAAAGTGAAAGTTTATTTTATATGTGCCAAACGTAAAGTAAATATATCACTGTTTTTTAGTATATTTGAATATTCCAAAATTAACTTAGCGTCAGGATCTGAAAACAGCAGCATTACATTTTGAGATATAGTCAAACTTCAGATTTTTATAAAATTAAATAAATTATAGAATTAGACCTACCACAACGGATAGCTGACAGATATTTCAAAACACGTTCAGTTGATTGTTTTTTATTTTTTATTTAAATTATTTAAAAAACAAAACTTATAGTTTCCATAGTTTCTGTAATATATATAATTTAGTAACAGTCATAAATTCTAATTGTTGAGTATATTATTTGTTTAAATTTATAATATATACAAATTAATATTGTAAATATTAATATAAATATTAATAAATATTCTTAACAGGAAAGTGTTTTCCTGTTAAGAAATATCGAATAAATAAGACTGAAGGTTGGTAAAACACGGGGACGCGCTTCTATGGTGTTTATTTTGTGGTAGTTGGCATCGTGTATTCTAAAACAGTAAAGGCCTACACCTGTTTTCAAAATAATGACGTGAAAGTGGTGTGTCACTTGTAATTATATTTCGACCTGGGGAATATTTATCCTCACCTTTCCTTTGTGACAACACAGTGACGTCCTGCTAATCTCACATTGGGATATCAAAACACCGCAATATTTACATTCATCAGAAAGATCACCTACATCAAAATATGGATTGGTCAAATAAACGTATAATTTTAAAATATAGTCGTGGTGTGAGGTTCATGTTGGTAACAAAAAGTTGTACCTGTTGATTAACTACACAACTCAGGGCCCTTCGATTTGTGTTATTGGAATTTTCTCATCGATCATGCGGTTTTCCTGCGCCCGGAATTTTGTTTGTTACTGTATAAAACTTAGAATATCTACCCTACCACGCAATTGTCACTCATTAACACTAATCCCAAAAAACCATTAACTTTTGCTAGATGTAAGCAATAACTCAATACACCAAGCTTTGTACAGTATGTACAGTTAAGTTGTTAAATTTGCGAGATTAAAAAATACAGACCCAAATGTTACGCATTTAATATGCCAAATAAACTGTTTTGATGTTGTAAATGTAAGCAATCAATCATAACACAACGTGCATTCCCACAAATAAAATAAGCACCTAAATAACATAACCTTAAAATAGTATTAAAAAGCTGTTATAAATTCTCAAACAAAGCCAAATAAAACGTATTTGAGATTTTAAACCGTTTAATAAATTTACGAGATGTAAACATTCATTCACAACACGACGTGAATCCGCACAAATAAAGTAACCACCTAAATAAGTTAACATAAAAATAATTTAAAACCGCTGTTATAAATTCTTAAACAAAACAACAAAATAGTAACAGTGAGGCACGAGTTGTCCTCTCAATGATCAAGAGTTATCGTTCAATAAGTTCAAATAAAGCACTTCTACTCTGACAAACGACGCAGGTGATTTTTACAAGTTTTGTGAAATGAAAAAAAATTATGACAAACATTATATTGCTAACATCAAATATAAATAAATAATTACGATAATGAGTGGCCTGTATACTTGAATTTAAAAAAAAAATCATAAAAATAAATCAAAGTATAACAGAAGATATTTCTACTAATGAATATTTTATTTAAATCCTCAATACCATTGAAGTTCACAATCAAAACCAATTTCTATAGGCCTACATTTGCAAAACTATGCCTAACCTATAAAAATTATTCAAATAGACGTTTAAACTATTCAAAATAAATAGAAATGTAGGATAAGTAAAATAGTTTATTCTAGTTAAAAGTTAAATCTAATAGAACCCAAATCGCTTAAGTAATTTATAAAATTTAAGGGTGAATGATCCTTAAGATCAATTTAGACCGAAAAACAATCAAACTTTTCACTTAAGTAAAATTATAATAACAAACTGTTTAAATGAATTTGCAATACGATTGAGAACAATTATTAAGTAATTTGATAACTCGAAATATTTATTTAGAAAATAAATGTGTTTGTTACCCATTAGAGTGAAATCCAATACAAGAAATAAACAATATTTTATCAGCTGTTCCGGTAGAATTAGATTTATTAAGGAGAATTTGTAAGTTTACAGTGGGAGGGTTAAGAATATGATAATTGAAACTTACCTTATAAAATTTAAATAATACAAAATAGAGTACCAGAAAACAACAATTCAAAACAATTGTACAATAAGTAATAAAATAAAAAGGTAAAATTTTGTATTAATATAAGCTGTAAAGTGAAATTTGATGAGAGTGAAGACAGGAACGACGCAAAAATTCTACAAAATTCCGACCAAAAGCAAAACGGCAACCATTGAAATCAGAATTTACACAACAGTTGTGAAGAAGCCGGGAGAATGAAAAGCTGCTGCGGGTGGCGAAAAATAGAAGCTACACTGGATATATCCTACTAAATGTATACCTACACAATTTGAAAATTGTCAAGACTACATAAAGTAAAACAATCAATTATAAACAGTTAAAATCTGAGAAACTTTCAAACAAATATTCAATGTTCAAATAACAAATTGTACGTATTAAAATTTAATCTCTAGCCTTTAGCTGTGAACATTAAATTTTTAATGTATACAACCAGCAAGAGTAGATCCAATTTAATAAAATCAAATAATTTTCTTATATAATTTTATAACTGTACTTAATATTCGTGATTAAATTTTTGTCATTTGTAAACTTTACTATTTCAAATTTAAGTCATAAGTAATATTTTTGTGTCTCTTTTCCATGACGTGTAAAGTTATCTAAAAATATCGAAAAAGGTATAAACGTCAATTTATCAAGATTTTATTTTAGGGAAAATAATTAAAGTATAAATACAGAAAAATTACTTACCACAAATTAAGGTAAGTTTAAAAAAAAAATACTTAAAAGATCAACTTTTATTATTTCCATGGTTTCGCTTCAAGAATTTAATATGTATTGTTGATTATTACATTAATTAGTTTTAATTTAAATTTACTATGAATTATTATGTTTTTGCAACAGTCCGTGTGTTACACACTTCTATATAAAATATAAAACATTAAATCAGTTTACACTTTACGTTATTGAGTTCAAACTTTTGAATTTCAAATCCTTACTCTGAAATACTTCTCCTATAATCTGCGCTCAAGGATGAATTGCCACGGATTTGCCTTTTAAATGATCCAGTTTTTTTTTTTAACTCTAGTGTTATCGTTTACACTAAAATCATTATTTTTTGGTAATTTTATAATACATCTACCATCATACAACAATTTGTAATTATTACTGGATGTATTGACAAAGTACCAATGGTAGCACAGTTAAAAAAAACACCCTGTAAATATAGCCTATCGGCATATATTTGTGGTATGGAAAGTAATCATACAACAACAGAACATAAAACAATTTTGAAAAACCCTTACCTAAAATACTTCAAATATCGGATGATGTCAAGTATAGCAGGAAGTCTGGTCAGAAATGACAACAGACCAACACTAGCACAGGTTTAGTATTTCAAAAAAAAAATATTTGACTTGTTTGAAAGTTTAATCTCAAATGATTTAATTTAGCCTTTTCGTTTCCATAGTTTCTTTTTTTTTAATAATTACAAAAAATTAATCTAATTGTTGATAATCACATGTTGTTATTTATACACCTAGATATGTTTAGTCGGACATTTTGAAGCCAAGGTATTCACACTAAGACTTTAGTTACATTATAGTGTTGATAAACGTTGTTGATCTCAATCAATATATCAAAACATTCCTTATT
Source organism: Aphrophora alni (assembly GCA_963513935.1). NCBI lineage: Eukaryota > Metazoa > Arthropoda > Insecta > Hemiptera > Aphrophoridae > Aphrophora > Aphrophora alni. The sequence continues at coordinate 101,005,984 of OY740767.1, forward strand.
ATAGTTCAGAATTTATAAACAAAACAACAGAATTCACTTTGACTTCACTGCAATCTTGGTGACAAACACCACTGGAACAAACATTTACAGTGGATAAGGTGTATCCTAGACTTTCAAATTGCGCGTTAGAGGACGTTGCAATGCTTGTAACCTAACGGATTCTGATTTTTAATGCAAATATTATTTTGTAAACGCCAGATTGTTCTTTGTTACATGATTACATCTGGAATCGATGACATTCCTCAGATTTCTTTTGATCTTAATTTAACTATTTAAATTGAAGGTGTATAATGTTTTAAATTAGAAAAGTATCAAGTTTCAGTCATGCTGCTCCTTCGTGCACTCCTTTGTTATAATTAAAATAAAAAATCGTCACGCTGATGTGATAGGACAAGAATGTATTTTAATGATACTTGTATTGTCTTGTTTAACGCCCTTGATTTTGCCATCATTAGTAAGCACCACAAAAGAGTTATTTTATGGTAATTTTAATTAAGGCTTAATTTTATATATCTACTGGTAACAAAAAAATCTCACAAATACTGTTTCAAACTGCTGCTATTTTAAAATTTACCGGAGTTTTTATTATTAATCATAGTATGTTCAGTAAACATTAAAACATAGCTTGCATGTCAAATTTGACTGCAATCTCAGGTTACTGGAAATATTATTACTTTTTTGTTGTTGTTGCGATGGACATTATTTTATGTAGATTTTTAGCTACACACATTGAACTATTATGCGTCGTTGTAGCCCTTATTAGGTTTAATATGTTGGTGGGTGAGAAAATTTTTGCGATATTTATGCACCAATTAATTATTAGTTATAGGCTACATCATGGTTTCTTCAAATAAGACAGCTGTTTAATTATCATCTGACATTGCAATTTGTTTTCTGTTTTTCCTCCATGACTTCGTTATAGGTTATGATAAATTATTTGATTTTTTAGTGACATTGTGATTTGTTTTCTTTCTTTATTGTACAAAATTATTAATTGTTATTTAAAACACCGCATATTATAACCTCAAAATTATAAAATAAAACAAAATATTGTAGACCTAAATTCAAATAAAAAAGCTGTATAATTACTTACTTTTCACGAGTGTAAAACTTTTCACGTCAAGACGCAAAAATAATGATGAAAAATGCAGCCACAGATCGTTGCAGGCAATATTTCACAAATAAGCCAAGCGTTGCCAGATTTTCCAAAACTTATTAATAGAAACTCGGTTCTTGGTGCACACGGGGCGAAATTAATACTGTAGGCCTAAATAATTCTCAATTTAAGGTTGAAATAAGCCAGCTGTTTAATTATCAGCTGACATTGTAATTTGTTTTCTTTATTTTCCTTATTATAGTGATAAATTACTTGATTTACTTAACTCAATATAAAGTGATGGGACTTTTAACTTAATTCTATACATACAATTAACTATTATTTAAAACACCGTTTCTTATAACCTTAAAATCTTGATTAAAAACAAAAACAAACTTTTAAACGTAATAATTCAGGGGCGAAATTAATACTGTAGGCCTAAATAATTCTCAATTTTATTTTGAAATAAGCCAGCTGTTTAATTATCAGCTGGTATTGTAATTTTTTTCTTTATTTTCCTTATATTATATATTGTACGATAATGTACGGGATTTTGTTATGTATTTCTATGTGAAAAAATACTAGAATGTTTCCGGAGGACCAATCAGTGACAATTCAAAACATAAATTCTGCATATAGAATAATTACAATATTATATGATTAACAATTGTAGGTTTGTACTTACGTGATTGTCTGAAAGTCTGTTCTGAGACGTCTCGTTAGATGGGCGCACTGTAAGACACTTAGAAATTTCTTTTAGTTTCATACCAAAACATTAAAATATACAAACCACAATCTCACACATTGCACAATCCACATACAGAAAACTAGAACTGCACTGATGATAGAAAAATATGATGGTAAATTGGAACTGGAACAATATATATATATATATATAAACTTGTCAGTTGCTGGTGAAATTCATCATGACGCTGATGACTAACGGAGTCGGAATCTGGGGCCAAACTGAAACGTAATGAAGCCAGCTTGACAAGGGTAGGAAAATGACACCTTTCAAGAACCAATCAGAATTCAATTTCTGAAGGACAATATCGGATGATACATGGGGTGATGTGATGACGTAACATGGTGTACGTGACATTTCGCAGGTAAATTATAGGATGCAGGTGTTAACAACAATACAGGCAAATTAGAGCTTTGTTGCCAAATTTTGTACAGCCACGATTTCATACCTGACAAGAGAAAAAAGCTTTGTCATACTATATATATATATATATAAATAAGTCCCTTTGATATTCCAATACAATTTACCTTTTCCTACAAGCCCTAAGAGACCGGACTTCGCTCATTACATTTAGATGTACTTCTTCTATTACGTTATATACCGATACTGGATATTTTGTTTCAAATATATAGTGATATATTATAGGTTATGTTAAATTGATTTACTTACTTTAAAAAATTTTAAATTCAAATTTTGAAAAAATAGCTCGAGGTACACAAGGGCACCCCTCGGAGATCCTATCTACGAAATTTCGTAATTCTAGTCCTCGCCGTTTGTCCGCTAGATCGCACGCAGACAGTCAGACAGACAGACAGACATTTTTGTAGAACGTTTCAACTATTTTTAAATTTTATACAAATATTAATGAGTATATTCCTAATTTCTCATTTTATGACAGTTGTGTTTTTATTGTTACTTAATGACCTACGCAACTTGTCCCAATTTCTCCCCTCGCTTTTATCGAAACAGCTGGTATGCCTCTACCGTTATGATTTATTTCAGACTTTATTCTTTTTGGATTTATTACATATTATTATGGACAATGTTTATGATTATTAATGTACAAGTTTTACCTATTCTAGTTTATGATTACTATTAGCTTACTATCTTAACCTTTATTATTTGTTTTTAAATTTTACCGTTGGTTTAATTTTTATTATTAGTTTTCCGCCTACGTTTTTCTCCCTTTTTAACTTAAACTTATTTTTCCCTTTCCTTTTTCGCCTTATTTTTGTTTTTGTTTTGAATTTAACCTTTTTGGTTTCGCCTCTGTTCTTGAACTTTTTCGTTTCGTTCGCTTCTAACTTATTCGGGTTTGGGTTTGATTGACTAATGGATTCCCCTTTTGGAATTAAGCTCACTTCGAACTTAGGTATGTTTACCAGTGATCCCTTCATTTTTTCGTGGTCTCCATTTTGTATTTGGTGCTCAAGTCTTCTTTCTTTATTTACGACGATTTCGCTTGGCCCTTTTACGAACAACTCACGACTCTGAAGCTTTTTTGGATGTAGTTCTTCCGTTCTTTGGCTCGCTTCGCTCATCTTCCTGCTTATTCTTGGATAGGTTGCTCCACTTTTAATCTCTTTTTGGATTTTAAAGTTCCTTCCTTGAATTGGCATCTCCCTTTCGACCGTGCTTTGGTTTCTAAGGTTTTTCTCCTGCTTCCCTCTTAGTACAAACTCCCTTCCCCTCTCTAAGTCTCCCCTTCTCCTGTTTCTTCCTGGATTGTCTCGTTCGGCGTTGTCGGCTTCGGTTTTTTCTTTCCTCCCGTCACGTTTGTTTTGGACACGTCCTGTTTTGTCATTTCTGGTATTTTCTCCCACTTTGTCACGTTCGGCTTTGTCACGTTCGGTTTCCTTTGTTTTTACTTCTACACCGGGTAATGTAGTAACATGTAATGCCCCATTCGCACGCACTATAGTATTTGGACCTCCTATATTGCTAATTTGATTTCGCAATTTCCGTTCACAGATTTTAGTTGACGGTTGTTCTACGTCCAATCTTTTTACTAGATTGGTTTTTGAAGTTACTTTTTTAGCTTCTTCGATGAAATTTAATTTTATGTTTTCCCCTTCTACATTTATTATCACGTATTTGTCCTCCATATTAATTTTCGAGTTTAACTCGAATAGGCTATTACACCCTAATATACCTAAACTAGTTAACTTTGGTACTACCAGAAAATTTATATCTACTACTCTATCGTTAAACTGAATGGGTATTGACACTTGTTTAGACACTCTTTGTTTTTTCTGTTTAATTGCTGTTATCACTTCTACGTTAAAAACTGGTAATTCTATAATTTTTTTTCCCTGTCTTTTTAATTCCTCCAAATATTCAGCTTGTATACACGACCATTGCGCACCTGTGTCTACTAAAACTTTTATATTTGTTTGATGAATTTTGACGTTTATTTCCGGACATTTTTCTAATAATTTTGTTTGAATATTGATAGTTTCGTCTTCTACCATTAATTCTTCCCTAATATTGCATGAAATGTTTTGTAATTTGCCTACTGATTTTAATGTTGGATTTTTTAATTTTGAAGAGTTTTCTAAAGGTTTTTTTTAGTTTTGATTTTACTTTTGACATTTTGATCTGCGGTTCCGAATCCTGTTTTTGCCTGTAACCGTTTTCTTTTGCTTTTTTCCGGGACCTTATAGCCTAGTTTTTTGGACTGGGTCTCGGATTGTTAGGTGGTGTAGGATTGGGTTTTTGGTTACTTTGGTTTTGGTTTGTTTGCGGTCTATTCCCATAGGATCTAAGGTTAGGTGTTCTAGGATAGGTTTGAGAGTCCATGGCTCCTGCCACTTTCCTATCAAGGTTCCCCTTATACGCTGGTCTTTCTTCTCGATTTTCCCTACGTGGTTCGCCTTCCATCGTTTCAAACGTTCTAAGAAATTCTATCGCGCTTTCGACGGTTTCGCTATGACTTCCTATGCTCGCAAATTGTACCTTTTGTTCAAAATGTCGCATGATTCTATTAATCATAAATTTTTCTGGGATTGGTGGATCAAGATATTGTCCTTTAGCCACCATTTTGCAAAAATAATTGACTCTTGACATATATCCTCTATCGCGATATTGTCCGTTCTCAAATAAATTTCAGATATGTTGCTGGGCTTGATATCCCGAATAATTTTTTATGAATTTAACCCTAAATTGTCCGTATCTATCTTTGTTATCTTTGATTACGTTCCACCAATTTATTACGGCCCTTTTATGTGTCGTCCCACGATTTTTAATTTCTCCCCTTCGTCTAATTGTGGATCGATTTCCATGAAAATCTCCTCTATTTCTGCTAAAAATTTCATTGGACTTTCTTTGGATTTCCCCAAAATTCGACAATTTTATTTCCTGCTGCACCGGGTTGTACGTAAACTACGCTTTTCCCAGCCCCTACTAAACTTTGCCCTGTACTTGTCTGTCTCATTTTGGTTACTAACGATTTTATATTTTTGCTTAACGTTTCGCAATTAACTTTATTTTGTTTAATTTTATCTTCTTGTCCCTTAACTGTTTCCCCTATTTCCTGGATTTCCCCTTTCAAAACGACTATTTCGTCTTCGCAATTTCCTACTCTATTTTGAATTGCTTCGAAATTTTTCTTTACGTCTTCTCCTAAACCGCCTACAGCTTGTAAGAGTTCTTCCCTACTCGCTTGTTCGCTTTCTTCGCGTGCTAATTCCCTAGCTTCGCGTTCTCTTTCTTTCGCTTCGCGTTCTCTTTTCTCTTCGTTTTCCCTAGTCTCCCTTTCTAATTCCCTAGCTTCGCGTTCTTTTTTCTCTTTTTTCCTCTCCGCTTCGCGTGCTTTTTCTCTCTCCTCGCGTTCTTTTTTGTCTGCTTCTTCCCTAGCTTCGCGTTCTTTTTCTTTCGCCTGGAAATACCTCATGAACTTCTGCATTTCCGTCTCTGCTTCTTTCGGAGCTGCCATTTTATTTATTTAGATTTACGTATTAGGTTTACTACTGTTTATTTATTTTAAGTTAGTTAAATTTTTAAATTTTGATTTTAATGAATTTAAGCTGTTCGTTTTCAACCCTAAAGTAATTTAACAATTTTTTGTTTGGTTACTTTCGAGCCTACAATGTTGGTCGCAACTTGCAACGCACCCCCCCCCCCCCGTGGCAGGTAGGTGTTAAGTCGGGGAACTCCTCGTCGCGAGACGGGACGTGCTTGCAAGACCCTACAGGATTCTTAACTAAACTCTCGACTTAGTAGAGAATGTTTCTTTTGCAGTTTATATAATCCCGATAAGGCTCTTAATTCTTATGTCACACAAGATTAATTTAATTTTAACAACTAATTCTAACACATGAAATTTTTTTTATATATTTGATATATTCACTTCTTATACTATCTTACCTTTCTTAAAACTCCAGACTCTTTCTCAAAGGGTGTGCCCTTTGGAGCTAATTAATTCATTAAAACAAAATTTGCTCTTTTTTGAATTTAACTTTTTACTGGTGAGCACTTCCTTCTTCTTCTTTCTGATTTTAAGAATTTATTTGCATAGGTTAGTTTCAATCAAAATATTAGACAGTGAAATTTAACAAATTTATTGAAAAGTCTACAATTTAATTATTACTTCAAGAAACAATGGATTTCTTTAAAATCGCTTACAACAAATTATGTCGCCTTTTCTTTCAATTTATATTAAATGTTTCTTTCTCAAACAAATTGAAAATTCTCTATTCTAAACAATTCTAATATTAACTAAATCTAACAAAATATATTCTTAATCTAATATATGTATTTATTAACCCTTTTATTTATCTGTTTCCAATCTGTTACTTGATTGATCTATTATTTGACTCGAATTTATCTTATTTGATTTCTGTTTATTTTAATGACTTTAAAATTGACTTTATTTCTGACTCTACTTTGACTTTAAAACGTTATTATTTAACTTTGTTGATTTTAAGAATTTTGGACGTTATTCAAGTTTATTAAAAAATAAAATTTATTTATTAAAAAAGCTTGATTTAGGCAGTACCTTGTTTTTGTGAATTGCACAAGTCCGCTCGTCCTGATTCTGAGAATGTTAGTGGATTTGGAGATTGTTTCCTAGAGTTGTCTAGAATATCCCGAAGTCCTGTCCTCGATGAATCTGCTGATGACGACAATTTCTAGTAGAATGTTTGCCAGAGTCCGTAGTGAAGATCTCTTATACTAAGCTGTTGTAGGATGTCACGTTGTCTCCTGCAAGGCCGATCCTGTCTGTGGGCACCGTTAATAACCTGGCGAAGTACTGAACGTTGACAATATATTTTCACGACGATTTCCTCTTCTGTCTTGAGTAAAAGTGGGTGATCTATCCTGGAGCTTGTACGAGACTCATGAATTAACTTGAAGAAAGTTAACTCGCCAAAGATTAGGCTATACAGTATAGCCAACCTTCATTGATTTTTGTTACTATTTTATTTCACAATTTATTTAAGTTTCTTTAATTATTTGCACTACTTATGAACTCTTCTTGGCTTATATTTACATTATTTGGCTATTTTTTCTATTTTGGATTATCTATTTCTATTATTATTAGTTGTTATTAGTTTAATTGTTTATGGTGGATTTTGGTTAGGGTTGGTATGTTTCCCTCTCCATGCGTCGATAGCTTGTCGTGCGCGCGACCTTGGACACATGTTGAATCTTGAAAATCTTAAGTTTTTACTTGCGAATTTTTCTTTTCTTCATATCTTCTGTTCGCTTCGCTCGATTTTCTTCTGGGTGATTTCATTTTGAAGCCGTTCTCTTCCTGATGATTTTCCATCTTCATTTGCAGCGATACGACGTATATTTCTTCTTTTATGGGGATTTGAAGATTCCGTAGATTTTCTGAATTTAGTTTTTTCAATTTTGGAAATTTTTGAATTCTTTTTTTTTGTAAGTTGTTCCTCTGATGCTGAAAGTCCCAAAACTGCTTTCATCTTCTTTCTCGCTTCTGGGTTTCACAAATTACGGCACTTTCTGCATGTTTGGTTATTTATGATTTTATTACTTTATGGTCTTTTATTAAATTTTGATTTCGAGTCTTATTTATTACTAGTTTATCTTATGGTTATGTACTGTTATTATTAGATTTTGGGTTTTATTTATTTTAAGAGATTTTGGTGTTTTATGACGTTTTATTATGGCTATAACTTTTTTATTATTAATCTGACGAGTTTATTATCTTATTATTTATTACTAGATCTTCCTAGCTCTACACGATGTTATTATTTTATTTTTAGTTTTCGGATTTTTGAATTTACAACATTGGATTATATGAGAGTATTCATGTTCAAACCGGAAAACTGGATATTTCTTGTCCAGGCGCGTGACCTTGGCTTGGTCCAACCTAGATATTCCCTTTAACTTTACATGTGTTTTAAATGTTTTTGTCATTTCTACAATTATTATTGGATTTAATTAAAATTTTGGAATTTTGTTGTTTTCCAAAATTGTTCCTTGCAGACGGTTCAATTAAACCGTTGCAACACACACACACTGCAACGGTTTAATTGAACCGTTCGCAAAGAACAATTTTGGAAAATAACCAAAATCCAAAAATTCAATCAAATCCAACAAAAACTGTAGAAGTTAAGAAAAGTATTCAAATTATACATTAAGAGTAAAAGCAAGCAAGGCTGAACCGAGCCAAGGTCAACTATATTGGACAGGAAATGTTCAACGTTCCGGTTTTAACGTGAATAGAGTCCATTTAAACCAATGTTAAAATTTCAAAATAAAAAAACTAAAACTAAATTAATGTCATCGTGTAGAGCTACAAAAACCTAGTAATAAATAATAAGTAAATAAAATTGTCAGATTAATAATAAAAAAGTTATAGCTAAAATAAAACGTAATAAAACGCAAAACTCTCCTAAAATAAATAAAACCAAAAATCTAATAATAACAGTACATAACCCTAAGATCAACTAATAAAAAATAAGACTCGAACTCAAAATTAAATTAAAGGCAATAAAGTAATAAAACAATAAATAATCAAACACGCAGAAAGTACCGTAATTTGTGAACCAACGAAGCAAGGAAGAAGAGGGAAGCAGTTTTGGGACTTTCAGCATCAGAAGAACAACATCCAAAAAGAAGAATTTAAAATTTTCCAAAAACCAAAAAAGTAAATCCGAAAAAACCACGAGATCTTCAAATCGTCATAAAAGAAGAAATATACGTCGTATCGTTTCGAATGAAGATGTAAAACCATCAGGAAGAAAGGGGCTTCAAAATGAAATCACCAAGAAGAAAATCGAACGAAGCGAACGAGAATTATGAAGAAATGAAGAAATCGACAGTCAAAATTCAAGATTTTCAGGAACAGACATGTGTTCAAGGTCGCGCGCATGAGAGACTCTCGCCGCTAGGAAGGGGAAGATTGCCAACCCGAGCAAAATTTAATAACAAACAATTAAACTAAAATAAATAGAAAAATTTGATCTAAAGTAGTGACGATAGCCAAATAATGTAAGTATAAGCCAAGAGGAGTTCATAAATAATTAAAATAAAATATAGAAACTTAAATAAATCGCGAAATAAAAAAAGGAACAAAAAACAGAAGAGTTGGCTATACTGTATAGCTCAAACTTCGACGATTTGACTTGCAACAAGTTAATTCATCAGTCTCGTACCAGCTCCAGGAAGGATCACCCACTTTTACATAAGTCTGAAGAGTAAATCGTCGTAAACATAATTTGTCAGTGTTCAGTACTTCTCTGGGTTAATAACGATATCCAACAGCAGGGTCGGCCTTTGAAGAAGACAACACTACATCCTACAGCAGCTTATTAGAAGAGATCTTTACTACGGACTCCGGCAAATATCCTACAAATAATTGTCGTCATCGCAGCAGGAAGCAGATTCAACGGGGACAGGACTTCGGGAGATTCTAGAACAGGAGACCACTCTGGAAACGATCTTCAGGATCCACAACCATCCTCAGAATCAGGACCAGCGGACTTGTGCAATTCACAAAAACAAGGTACTGCATAAATCAAGCTTTTTAAATAAATAAATTTTATTTTTTATTAAACTTGAGAAAAGTCCAAAATTCCTAAAAATTAACAAAGTTCAGTAATAACGTTTTAAAATGAAGTAAAGAGTCAGAAATAAAGTCAAATTAAATTAAATAAAGTAAAGAGTAATGAAATAAAATTAATTCGAGTCAAATTTTCAATAAAACCAAGTAACAGATTGGAACAACATAAATAAAAGGGTTAATATAAATAAATGTGTTAGATTAAGAATATATATTGTTAGATTTAGTTATTGTTAGAATTACTTAGGATAAATAATTTTCAAGTTGTTTGAAAAAGAAACTTTTAATGTAAATTGAAGGAAAAGGCGACAAAACTTGTTGTAAGAGATTTATCACTAAATCCATAGTTTTCTGAGATAAAAATTAAATTGTGCCGATTTCAATAAATTTGTAAAATTTCATTGTCTTGTATTTTTAATTGAAACTATCCTATTCAAATAAATTCTTAAATTCAAAAAGAAGAAGAAGTAAGTGCTCACAAGTAGTAAATTTAAATTTAAAAAAGAGCATATTTTGATTTGATGAATTGATTAGCTCCAAAGGGCACACCCTTTGAGAAAGAGTCTGAAGTTTTAAAAGAGGTAAGATAGATTAAGAAGTGAATTTAAAAATATATAAAATTTTCATGTGTTAGCATAAGTTTGATGAAAATAATTTGATCTTGTGTGTAACATAAATTAAGAGCCTTATCAGGGACTTAGAAAGGTAGGCAATAGGAGAAGCATTTTCTACCTAGTCGTAGTAAAGTAGTGTAGAGTCACCGATAGGGTCTTGCAAGCACGTTTGTCCCCGAGGGTGCGAAGTGATCAGAAGGGGGTGCGTAACAACACACACACACACACACACACACACACACACACACACACACACACACACACACACACAGGTTTGTATGAGGTCCCCCCTAAGTACGACTCGCCCGAGCGCACAAACTCTGAAAGGCAGTAGCGAGGACTCACAAACTCTCATCTTATCTACCGAGGTCCCCATATTAAAACAGAATTTTAATAATGAAAAACCTTTAAAAAGCTATTAATTTTTGTGGATTCGTATTGCTTACGTAGTCGTCAATATTATATAAAAAAATCAGATTTCTAACGTTAACTTTCAAAACGTGTTAAATTTAGTCCGATAACGAGGACCTACGAACTAGGAATGCAACTAGCGAGGACTCATATGTTTCTCAATAAATAACGAAACCGAGGACTTGACGACAGGTTCTCGCTAGCTGCATTGTGAGTTTGTATGAGCCCTCGCTAACAACATTGCGAGTTTGTGAGACCTACGAACTTTAAATTCTACAAACGAGGTCTCGTGCGTTCATAAAAAGTACGCTACCGAGGACCTTTTTACTCGTTCTTGCTAATTGCATTCTGAGAGTTTAGATTAATTTGTTTATTATATTATTTTGAAATTTTAAAAGGTGTCTTTACTGAACGTATTCTTTAATTTTGTTTTTATATTTATTATTAATATGTTAGAAGAATATAAACTTAAGCATCATCGTACGAACAGCCCAACAGGAAACAATGGCCTCTGTAGTTTGGGCTTTCAAGCTGCAGAGGTAGTAGCTGTTTCGAAAAAAGTTAGATAAAAACACAGTAGAAATGTAAACATTTTATAGATAATAAAATATATTATATAGCATTGATTATTATTTGGTAATATTACAAATATATAATATAAAATTAATAAATAAATAGATTGAAATTGCCATTTTAATCGAAATATGCCTACTTAGGAAAATGTATTAACAACCAAATCTATAACTAATTATAAGGGCTAGATATCAAATTTTTTACGAAATAATAATGTTTACAACTCTTCTTTCCTTGTAATATTTAGCATTGACTTGGTGGCCGGTTACATAAACGTCAATCAGACATGATCTATGATCATCGTCCAAATTGATCTAACACCAAGAGTTTGTGTTTATTATTGAGTATATGTTTAGAGTTCACCTAACATTATATTTTGTTGTATTTCTTCGTGTTTCATTTATTGTAGACATAAAAATTGACCAAGCTGCAAAATTAGCAGTCTAGTAGTCGTTCAGGTAGCCTCCGCCCCTAATAAAACAAAGGGGTTATAGTGAGTTGATGTAAAAAAAACTAAAAGTTTTGTTAACGGTTTTAGGCTAATGTCTCCAATGCCCAGTGTCTGTTGTCTTTAATACAGTGCAATTAAATTTATACCAAAATTCCATACAATCAATATGAACATATTTCAATAATAAAAATCAAATCCAATTTTAATGGTAATCTTTTAAATTTTGGACATTTATATTTCATTATTATTTTAAACACATATTATTGAGACATATATCAAATTTCACACACAATTTCTAAAACGCTTAAGTTTCGACTAAAAGTAATCGCACATTAGGACCGTTTAAGGTTATAATTATTATTGTTATGGAATAAATACTTCTTTGCACAGAACTTTGGTTTAACCGGAACAGAATGGTCAGGAACGAATTTAAAACCTATATCCTTTAATCAAAAATATTAAGGATTTGTGATTATAGATTGCCAAAAATTACCGTTTGCTGTTTTTACATTGAGGTGGATTGTAATACTATTATTGACGAACTCAATCGAAAGAAACTGACTTCTTAAACTGTTAAAGATTATAAATAGCTAGGAAAGAATACACAAGTCGTGACGAAAAAATTTGTCTTTTAAACCGAAAATTTATATCTTTGTTTTGTTTTATATGTGTGTGTGAATTTGTAACATAAATAAAATTAAAATTTATTTTGGGAACGTTTGATAGAGACGTTTCTACGGTAGTCTGTAGTTTATGTTTTCTAAAAATATTGTGACTGACCATTACATCTCTCTCATTATCAGGAATTATTTTGTCTTAATTGCTATGTTTAGGTTCGGGTAGCCAGGGCGTTAGGACTAACCTATAATAATTAAATAAAAAAAAATAGCCTCTCTTAGTTTTATGACACTAAGAGACAATTAAAAATATATTTTAAATGTGGCTGACGTTTTACCTTTTCGGGAAAATCATTGTTTTTAAAATTCCTTTAGACTTAAAGAAAGCAAACACTATCCCAATTCATATTGCCAACAATTAAAAATAGCGTATGCCTTTTACATTTTAGGAATCTTGATTTTCTTAGTAATAACGATGCCATTTTTTAATTCAAGATAAAAAACTACTGTTACCTATTAATTATAAACAAGTGAATGGATCAAAACAATAACGAACTTTGTCTAAGAACTGTTTCTTGTTAAATAAGAAAGTTTGTGTGTATGTATTATTGAAGCACACTTTAAGAGTGTTATATAGGTAAGAAATTTTTTTTTAAAAAAGTACCAAATTTAAAATGGACGAGGCAAAGGTGGGAGGCACAAGAAATTACCTGAAGTTAAAGTTGAAGAAGTCCTGGAAAATATTTCGAAGTTTTTAAAGAATAAATCATACTATAATAGCTATTCAACAACTCGAGCAGAATATTGGAGAACTCAAAAAGGTCAATAGCTTATTTCAATAACCTATGTATGGTCAAAGTTATATGCTTCTTTGGCGCAGAAGGATAGCACTTTCGTAAAGGATCTTTAATTGTGGTGTCTTATAGTAGGCCCTACAACAATTAATTAGAATATAATTCATTTAAAAGTTACATAATATAAAATGTCCAGGTATTAAATAATAAGTTAGTTATAGTTTACAATAATCTGATATTTATATTTAATTTTAGCAATAAATGAATTACAGTACAGTACTGTAGTTATTAGTAAAGCACAAATTTGGTAATTTCCCGTGTTCACAATATTATCCTGAAAACGGAAAGATAGACGGTCAGAGTGAAGTCTAAAGAGTTAATTAATCTCGTTATTTTATTTTTTTAATAAGCCTAAACATATGAATTTATTTAGGAAAGGCTATTTATAATACTAAAGTAATTACGATTTTATAAAGAACGTACGTTTGTTGTTTTTTAGATTCGTGTTTTAAATAGAACAATATTGAAAAAACAATAATGAGATGGCGGGAAAATGATAGAGGTTGCAGTTTTACAAGAACAGAAAAACATACCCCCAGCCCACATCCAAAACACATTCACGGACGCATGTTATTCACAATAATTATCAGAGAATATCATCAAAGAATAAACTATATTTACGTTCCCACAGTTGGTCTCTTCACATGTATAGGTTACTCATCGACATTAGAAGAATTGTGCCAGGAAGTAGTACTTCCTTTATTGGAACACACAAACATTTGCATTGAACCTAATTGATGATCACAAAACATTTATTGTGATTTGACTGCTTAATACAAAGACATTTTACAACACCCTGGACATTTGGAGAAGGGTTTTTTATGACCATCAGGTATTTAAACTAAAATAAATATTTGGAGAAAAAAATTGCACTTCTCAAAGTGAAGTTCCAAAAACAAATGATAAATCTGTAAATTCAGAATGTTGTTTTGAAATCTGTTGACGACTTTCGTCCATCTAAGCATTTTGTAAATGGTTAATGATCAAAGATTCAACATTGTCGATATATATATATAGACTATATAGGTTTTGTCGGACTGCAAACAGCCTCTTAAATATAAAGGACATATATATAAATATATATAGTACTATTCGAAATACCGTACTAACCGAACAACTTTATTCGTTACACAAATATCAGTTCAGTATAAGTTGGTATAAGAATTTAAATGAACTGTAGACACCGTCTTTCAAACTATATTTTATATATGGCCTAAACATTTTTATTAGCGAAGGGAGTATTTGCTCTTTAAAATTTGCACTGGTTACTTAAGCAGTGGGATGATATGTTACACCATATCTGTTAACAAAATTAAAACATTTCCTATTTCTTGCATTGATTGTCCGCCAGTCTTCGTCATCATCTTCTTCATTAGTAGACGATACTTCCTCATTTCTTTTGAAATTTTCTGCGCATTTAGGTACATGTTTTCGAAAAGATTCAGTTTTGTTTTACTAAAATATGACGCCTAAAATTTACGATATATTTATCGTAAAGTTACAAACAAGGATTAGACAGAATTCCCGATGTAATTATACTATCTGAAATATGGATAGGAGATAACGAGTAGAGTCTATACAGGTTGCCGTCTATCAATCGGTTTGCTAAGTCCAATAATCTTTATCGGGCGGGAGCGATGCTTGTTTACGTTTCAAATGCTCTACCGTGATTACATATCCACATCGCTGATATCATAACAGCACGTATGATTATTATTTTGATTTTCATTTGTAAATCAAAATATCTAGGAATATTGTTGTTGATTTAATAGGTTTTCTACAGACTTCAAGAGTTTGATTGTAATAGTTTTGTTTGTGATTTTGGGATTTTTTAGTTTCTGTTGGAAATTCATACATTATAATTAGTGGAGATATAAACCTTTTAGAAAATTCGAATGTAGTGAATATTTATAAAATAAAAATGGCCTATCATGTATTGAGCTCGCTCATAAATAACCCAACTAGATTCTCGAGAGATTCGGCTACATGGCTACATGTATTGACCATATTTTTGTTAGACGTAAAGTTGGACTTAATTTGGAATATAAGAGTTGCGTGACTAATATAGATGTTACTGACCAAATGATAACTGTTGTATGCTTCAAGTGTGAATGTATGATTAAATCAAAGCCTACCAAAGGTAAAATTGATTTTAAACGACTTAAGGAACTTATGCAGAGTGAAAATTAGGAATATATTTACTCAACAGTTCAATAAAACTTTCACAAATGTTCTTTGTTTGTTCGATAATACACTGTTAAAATGTCAATGTCATCTAATTGTTTTAAGTATGTTTTTTGGTCATAAATCATTTACGCATGATTGTAAATTGTTCTTCAGAGTAGGTTTTCGCTTATAATTCGAATATTTCTTAATATCCATAAATGAAATTTTCTCAAAATGTATTCTATCTATAAATAAATATTCCGTGTAAATTTCACCATGATATAACTAGTTTCATTTTATTTATATATAATAAAATATATATAAATCACAATTTATCATATATTTAGTCGTGGTTGCAAATTGGCAGATGGAAAGGAATTTATCAGAAATGGATAGAACGCACAAATCTCATAAATAAAGTATGCTTGTGTGCATATTTACATTATAGCAAATAATTTTGACTAAACTCCATTTGAAACTCAATATCATTGAGGTGGAATGCAATAACTGTTATTGATGTAGGTATACTCATTAAACTAACTTCTTAAACTGTTAAGAATTATAAATAACTAGGAGGGAATTCACAAGCGATGACGAAAAAATCTGTCTTTTAAACCGACTACGTGCTTACTATATCTTTGTTTTGTTTTATATCTGTGTGTGAATTTGTAACAAAAATAAAACTAAATTTTATTTTAGAATAGTTTGTTAGATAGTTTCTACAATAGTCTGTAATTTGTATTTTCTAAAAATATTGTGACTGACCATTACAGCTCTCTCATTATCAGGAAATATTTTGTCTTGATTGCTATAATGAGGTTCAGGTAGCTAGGTACCTAGCCTCTCTTAGTTTTATGACAAGTACAAAAGGACGATTATCTAGTTGTTCAAGATTATTTATACAACTTACATGGTACGAACCTAACGGTAATACGTCTACAGCAAGGGTGTATGTGTGTTTGGATTCCTATATTTTATGGCTCATATTGTTCATTTGACCTTGCTGTGGAGCCATAACAAATTGTGGGGCAATACACATGTCCCTACAGTTGTAAATAGCAAAACTGGAGAAATTACATCATACAATGTATAACAGACATAACTTACATGAAGTTTAAAGCAGAAAGTAAACTCTGGGGCCATACGTATTAACAGTGATATTTTGTTATTATTCGTGATAATATACGCAGCGCTAAATATTTTGTTGGATGATAAATTGCGCAAATATAAACTTTTAGTTTTCAGTCTACATCGAGACAAGAGCTAGTAAGAGAGAGAGGGAGAGAGATGGAGAGCGCTTCCGCCTGTCAGGTTTTTTACTTCAGTGTCCCTTTAAATCAACTTCCATAGTTGATATTAATTTTCAAGTGGGACTAGTAATATTATTTTTCTGGAACTATGAGTTGAAACTCGGTTTAATATTTTTTCAATGTCGAATCCTGACTATATTTTTTACATCTTTTTGGTACTTATGATTTGCTACTGTATTTTTTCAATTAATTAAATAACATAAACCAATATAACCTCTCTATGCATAAATACATCTCTCTCTCTCTCTCTCTCTCTCTCTCTCTCTCTCTCTCTCTCTCTCTCTCTCTCTCTCTCTCTCTCTCTCTCTCTCTCTCTCTCTCTCTCTCTCTCTCTCTCTCTCTCTCTCTCTCTCTCTCTCTCTCTCTGCGCCTATCCATTTATAACTCGAGAACCACTGATTGGATTATCATGTATTTTTTTCCCACATGTAGGTGCGACATCGAGGAGGTTTTAGGCTACGTTTGATCAAAATTGGTTCATTAATTCCCAACAGTATGTGTCTACGTGTGTCATACAAACACTACATAAATTAATGTATCCCATTTAATTTCCTATCGAATGGTATAACTGTCAAAAATATTGAACAAACCATCTTTCCAAATAGTTGTACTAAGCTCCCACAATCTAAGAAACATAAAATGGTATAACAAAGTATAGATGTTAAACATATCAGAGTTCTTATGGTAAGACTTTTAAATCCATCAAACAAGATCAAAACCTAAACTCAATAATAATTTAGACTATTTTCTACTGCGCCTAACAAACTTTTAAAGTCTAAACTTTAATTTCATTTAAAACTAATTTATTAATTGTAGGCAAAAATATATAATGTGTTTGTTAGTACAAACTAGAAATTTAAATGAAATACAAAGGTAATTAATTGAGTTAATATAAAGTGCGAAGTCCTTGTCACCCTGTAATTAAGGTTACGCGCATAGGTCATACAGGGTAATAGTAAATCATTGGATATGTCCTCGAAGTTGGAATAAACTCATGATGAAATATAGTTTGGTTGTCTGCCTAAATGTGAGCACCTTTCTTGTTATGTTTATAAAATTTACATTTATGTGTGGTATAAGCTGCAGCGATGCCGTTATATATACCATTATAATATTCATTTAACTAATTGAAGGTAAACTCCCCGTTAAATTCTAAACTTAAAGTTTCCCGGTTTCGAAATTTAAAGTAGCCCTGAATGGTAATTTTATCAGACATTTAACGCGTAAAAAATGCTAGCAGTAACAATGTTGTTTTATGAATTATCAGTGAGGTATATTATTTCACTGAAATAGCTACTATGAATGAGTTGTCAAGTTACTGAAAAAACACACCGAGCTTTAAGATTTGATCATACTACTTATAACCCCAGTTGAACGGATATAATCCTGGATATAAGTCAGGTTAGGGTAGATAAGGTTAGGTTAGGTAGGTTAGGTGTGGTTAGGTTAGGTTAGATTAGATTAGATTAAAAAAAATTGTTACACTGGTTTCTGACGTTATGATATCCCTACTTTCTTGATGTCGACTAGACCGTCATTGGTCTCGTACATATTAAACAGTATGCACTCGCTTCGCTCAGGGCAGTGTCTCGACTCCAACGGACCTTGTAACTATACGAATCTCATGTGAGGTCAAGGTGCAAAATTACTTTTAAAATTATATAATTTAAGCCTAATCGGGAATGTCTTTGAATAAATAGGACATGTTTTAAAAATATTTCAACCACAACCTCTTGGGGAAGGGGGCAACTAAAAATTTATTATTTTAGCATTTGTTGTGATTTCGTAATTTAAAGTGTGATAGTGTGTGGTGGACTTTTGTGATGTTCCAGTAGTTTTTGTTCATTGCCTATCTAAATCAGACTGAGAAGAAAAATCTGTTGTGAGAATTACACCATTTAATTATTAATACTGTAGGCCTACTGTATTTTTTATTTCATTACATTGTTTATATCAATATTCTTTGTAACTTACATTTAAATTGTACAGCTCAAATAAAAATTTACTAAATAATAATAAATCATAAAGTAAATTTTTTGTATTAGGCCTACTATAATCAAAAAGGTTTGAAATAAGAGACACCTTGTATACAGGGTGTTCCCTAATTACGTTCCAGAACTTTAGGATAACGTTTCTTGGGTCAAAATAAGTAAAATAGTTCCTATGAACATATGTACTGAAATGCTTAGTTTTCTGTCTCCGCCATTTTGTATTTAGAAAGAAAACATATTTTTGGAAATAATTTAGATATCAAGTCCAAATTCGGTATTTCAAAATGGCGGCCGTTAAAGATTTTTAATGTCGATTATAATAAATATTTTTAAAAAAACATTAATTTTACAAACAATTTTAAATGGCCGCGTTTTTTAAACATGCAATACAAAGTCTTGGGTTCTTGGTATATTGATAAAAGGTCACATAAAAATATGTACACCAAATTTGTACTCGGTATTTAATTTATTTTGTAAAAATATGTTTTTGAGACTTTTTTACTTATTTTGACCCAAGGAACTTTATCCTAAAATTTTGCAAAGTAATTCGGAAACACTCTGTATACAGGATCAAAATAAAGAAAATTGTACCTATAAACATATGTACGGAATCGCTTCTTTTATCAGCTATCCGCCATATTAATTTTTGTTTATTAATTTATATCTTTAGAACAGCTTGACCGATCAGGAAAATGCAAACTGACCGCGTGTTTGTACTTTGCAACGATTTTAGTTTACCTCTTTACCCTTTCTTACAGAGAAAGTTATGATGAAGGAGAAAAAAACAAATATACTGATAAGTCCGTTTGAATCCAAAAAAATGTTTGGAGTCTTGCTATTTGATTCATCATAACGTTGTATCTAAGTAAAATAAAAAGATTCTGTAGATAGCTCCACCAAAGAGCTTTCCATTGACGTGTCTATTATGTTCGTATGCCAATTAGAAGCTGAGAAATTCCATTATTTGCAGGACTTTTGGCCAACCAAACGTTCATACACGTTTTACCTACTGGTAAAAAATTACATTCAAAAATTGTAAATTAAATCTGGACAGAATAAATCCGGATGAATAAATATAAAATGAATATATAAAATAAATATTCATTTATATATAATTATTATATATAACTTTCTTCTTTATTTTGATACTCTAAACATAATTCTGAAATATTACACCTGCATATAGACGCACTCTGTATAGAAAATATGTTTAAATCTTGCAAAAAATAAGAAGGACTATAATATATGTCTTTGAATAGTGTAGTGGTGTGCAAAGTCCCAACGTAATTTGTATTAGCGAATATTGAATAGGATGTCCAACTGTGATCGGAAGTAGGGGGGGAAGAGGGGGAGTTCCGGAATCTATCCTGTACTTCGGCAAGGTGACTATGCTGTTAAATAAAAATTCATACAAAATACTGATTCAAAATTACTTTTTTGACATCTATGGATTATAACTGTTTCGACAAAGAGCCACATAATGCACCATTAATCGAATTTATTTTATAACTCGGTGATGAAACTGTACTCATCCAAAGTTGATAACTTTTTTTAATCAGCCTAAGATTTTGTAAATTGAAATATTCCATATAATACACTTGCATTAAAATTAAAAAAATCAATTTTGACATCAATCGACTCCGAATTAAATTATGACTATCAACAAGAAGGATGATTATAAAGAAGTCTATATTTATGGTAACAATCTACCCCATAAACAGTTTAATTTGTATTAAAATCCAAAACCATATATCAAAAGTATTTCTTAAATAGTCAAGGATGGCAGCTTATTATAAGTATTGCTTACAACGGTTTATTGTTACAGATAATACTCCTTCAACCAGACAAGTCCAGAAAAAATCCAACTGCGGTGAAGTTAAACCATTTACTGAAGTAACAACTACTACGTTGGGAAAAGATATTCCGACTCCTCCAGGTAAACTTATGATTAATAATATAATTTAAATAGATGTCAAACATAATTAGTGAACAGTACAATTTCTATAATTGTACCTTAGCTGAATACGATATAATTTTACTTTTAAGTTTTAGTATTTATTAATTGTTTGGTTATCAATAGTCATCCAATCAACAATATAAAATTATTTAGCAAGCAAATTTATTTTTAACATACCATTTTGTCCGTATAGAGCTTGAAAGTAAATTTATAATTTTTACATTTAACTAAAACTTTTAAAAGTAGGCCTAAAGTATAACTTTAAAATCATACTGATATGAAATGTTTGGAGACCCTTACTTTAAATTATAAATAAATGCTGTAGTTACAATGAAATTTGATTGAACTGTTATATTTTGTTTACTATAACTCAAAACAAACCGTTCAAAATAGGTCAAATTGAAATAAAAATCCTGTTTTTTTTTATTTTCAGAAATTTTGGTATCACCATCGTCTGCAGTAATCGTAAGAACTGCCGATGCCAGCACATCCAAACTTGAATATGGACGTTTTCTGGTTCCACATGATGATATGTTGGAAATCCACAAAGAAGCGCTATTAAACTCTTCTGAAGGTAAGATTTAATTCAATTTCGCAGTATAAATAATAAGTTATATAATAGATATTGACAGATTTGAAATGAAAGTACTTTGAAGCCAGATTGTTCAACTGAACTAAACTAAGCTGTTTGCAAGGAATTGTTTTATCAAATATTTACACATTTTATCTTTAAAAAAAAAATACTGTTCTGCAATTTGTGATTAACACGTAAAAACATTTTGCCTTAAAATAGTTGATTTTTTTTGTGACAAATTTCGATTATTTATCGAAGTTAAAGAGACCAATAGTCAAAAAAAAAAGAAAAAGAAATATATATCTAACTTCTTTTTAAGATAAGTTAAACAATTTGATGAAAACTGAACAAAAATTACGCAAACTTATTCGCCCGAGTTTTGAAACCCCCAAAATCGGTTCAAAGCTTTTCCGATTTATCGATTTATTACGGATATACTAATTTATATTAAACAATGAATTAAAAAAACTTTTAAATATCATCAGAATTCTTTGACAACTGTATCGAACTTATCCAAATATTTGTAAAAAGAAATGTTTGTGACAAATAAGTTGAAATTACTCAATCAAACTTATCTGATTAGGTACGACAAAATATACATTAAATGCTATATTATATAACATGTAGGATAGTCCTATTGTGCATAGTTTTCGGATATCCGCCATTTTTTAAAAAACAAAATAACCTTATAACTTTAGAAATATATATGATATTGCGTTCAGATTTGATATACGTATTTTTCATGTAACGTTTTAAACGAGATTTGAAAATAATTTCCATTTTAAAATGTTAAAGTTCTATATATTGAAAACTTGTTAACCTTATAAAACAATCACAAGAAAGTAAAAACTTTTATTTATTAATGACGAACAATGTGGTATTTATATTTTTACTGTAACAGTAAAACAAAATATATTTGAACAGAAAAGGGTAAATGAATCACAAATATTATATAATTTTAACAACAAATAAACACGTGTTTTATGAAGTAAGAATCGGTTGACATTTGATGGTTGGAGAAGTGAGGGGTTGGTTTTGAGATTGTCTAGATAAACATTTATAGTTAGTTATAGAAATTCGAACAAACAATATTAGGTAGTAGGAAATTTAAAAAAAAATAAAAATAGTAGAAATAGGCTGTGGATATATATTTATGACTCACTTACGCTCAGTAAGGAGGGAGTAATGCAACGTTGTCACATGGTGTGTTTTTTCTACCTGCGCCAATTCACCGTTTATTTTACAGTTGGACGCCAGTACCAATTTATGTTTTAAATTTTGTTAATATAATACAACTTAGGAATTTCTATCTTATTTTTACCTAAGGAACAATTCTACAAAACTGTACCGGAAAGTTCCGAAACATTCTGTACAAAAGCACCCTATAGTCTCTTAATCCAAATTGCAAGTTCTTATCTTAATTTTCGTGGCCACTAAAGAAATTGACATTTTACTTTTTGAGATCTGCAGAATAACCTTAATTATATAGTTTGTCGTCCAATCAACAATATAATTAATTTAGCAAGCAAATTTATTTTTAACATAGGCCTACCTTTTTGTCCATATACTGAGCAAAAGTAAATTTATAATTTTTACATTTCTAAAACTTTTGAAAGTAGGCCTAAAGTATAACTATAAAATCTTACTTATATGAAATGTTTGGAGACCCATAGGCCTACTCTAAATTAGAAACATCCTGTAGTTACATTGAAATTTGAATGAACTGCTATTTTTTGTTTACTATAACTCAAAACAAACCGTTCAAAATAGGTCAAATTGAAATAAAAATCATGTTTTTTTTTATTTTCAGAAATTTTGGTATCACCATCGTCTGCAGTAATCGTAAGAACTGCCGATGCCAGCACATCCAAACTTGAATATGAACGTTTTCTGGTTCCACATGATGATATGTTGGAAATCCACAAAGAAGCGCTATTAAACTCTTCTGAAGGTAAGATTTAATTCAATTTCGCAGTATAAATAATAAGTTATATAATAGATATTGACAGATTTGAAATGAAAGTACTTTGAAGCCGGATTGTTCAACTGAACTAAACTAAGCTGTTTACAAGGAATTGTTTTATCAAATATTTACACAATTTATCTTTACAAAAAATACTGTTCTGCAATTTATAACTAACACAATACAAAGTAAATTAAGTTAATAGGAAAATAATGCAATTAAAGCAACCAGTTTTTTGTTTGCACTCAGTCAAGTGGGCCGCTCCAGGCAAGCCCCAACTTAAAAGCCTGATTCTTAGAAAATGCCCAGTGTTTAATACAAGGAACTGCGGTCGGTAAGCTCCATCCAAATAGTTTTTACCTAGTTCTGCGACATTGGATGTTAGCTTTGATAATTTGGCCTATTATAAACAAATTTACATGCGTTTATCTTAAAGTTACTTTATCTTACAATTTCTCAATAAGAACACTTTTTTTGAAACTTCCCTAAGACCCAAATTAGTCGTCATATAAAATTCAGTTTTCCACTAAATTTTATTTTTTCTATTCGATGAACAATTACTCTAAAAGTAATTTAGTTTTTAATTCGTAATACTATTACAGAATATATATATGCTTGATACTTTATTAAAAGTTTTCATATGAACTGAATAACAACTTGCTTTTGAAAATCGGATGAAAAATAAACGATTCTGGTTATAGTTTTTTAATAAAGTCGTAATCAACTGCATCTACCAGATAAATAATAATAATAATAATAATAATAATAACTTGGTTAGTATTTTGTGTGTAGAACTGATCTAAGCTGTACCACTATTATTTTGCTTTGTCCAAGAAACGATAGAGTAAAAATGTGGACATGAATGACATTGATCTAACCTACTTATAAATGAGATACAAATTTAAATCATGACAGGATTAAACTTCACACGGAGTGAACGCTTACGATATACTGTAGTTCCAAATATTAATTTCAACTTCCCTCTAAATTAATTAGCTTAGTAATGATTTAAATCATTTTTAAATCGTGAAATGAAAAAGTTCCTCTGTTATGAAATCTGTTGTTCAAAAGTGAATAAAATGCCGCTGAATATATGAAATTTATGATAAAGGTTTTCTTGCAAAAAATAGGTTTTGTAGTTTAGCTAATGTGGCAGTTTAAAGGTAGGTCGTACGGCTGAGCATAACATTAAACTGGATATTACCATAATATTTTTTAAAGACATAATTATAAATTATTGTCCATATAACTTTATTTATTGTAGCTGATTTTTTTTTTTTTTTTTTTTTTTTTTTTTTTTTGTAACTATAAATTTCCTGAAGTTGATGTTCATTCCTTTGTAATACTAGGAAATGTATGAATATATCGAGAAGGAATTATTAACATTACCACACACCCGATGTTTATTTAGTTAAAGATATTAGTAATAAATAAAATAATTCATAATAATAAACTTTTTCACTGGACATTTAGTATGGTTAAAGCGTGGATGCTTTGTCGACCTCAGATTTTCGAAAAGAATTTAATGCTTGTTTTTAGTCCTATTTTACTCAGTTGTGGAAGGCTAGAAAATGTTCCACACCGATTTATGGCGGGCACTGCCGTGGAGACATTTAAGGAAAGAATGTTGAGGGGGGTGTAAATAAAGCGTGCACCTGGGTAAAACGGAAGAAAACGACAATTTTGACTGCGGTATTACTATTTATAAATAATCCATTATACAAATGTTAAGGGGCCTTGTCTTACTTGGTAAAATCATTATTTTAAGCAGTAATTTACAGAGTTTCGTTTGGGTATAGCAAAAGAAAATAGTGATTTTCTTAGTTTTTTTAAATAAATAATTTTTTTAATAATTTGTTATAAAACTGTTCTGTGTCTCCAAAAATACTATGAATTACAAATGATCGCGTTACATTCCATTTCCAGATTCCACAGTTATGTGTTTCTCTGTTGCTTACTTGCCTCCTTTGGAGCAGGGTTTGTAAATTAAATGGGTTTATTTGGTGTGATATTGGGAGTTTGTTTTAACTAACTGTAATTATGTTGAACTTCAGTCGCAAAATAGAAATGTCAAACATTTTTTAAATGCCTTTTCATAATACAGCCCTTTTATTTTTCTGTAGTGTGTTTAAATATACTTAGTGATAAAAATTGCCGTATTGAGCGAAAATACAGTATATAAAATACTGGTAGAACGTTCTTTAATTGACACGATAGTCGAAAGCAAAATTATAAATGGTAAAATGTTGCGCGAAAATTATTAGGCCTAATTTTTCTTAAAAAATGCATTTACATTGGGTTTCAATTGATATCTAATTTATTAAAATATTAGACTTTTTCATACTTTCCCGAAAACATTCACTTGAATGGGAGTAATAATTATTTTAATATTCTAAATAAGTAATTCATTATAATTAAATTGTCTGTCTTACTTCCAAGTTAATTAATAGATATGGGAGTAGGCCTATTTAAAAAAAAACATTTTGATGAATAGTAATTACATATAACTATTCGTTTTGTAGATATAATTTATCTCATGTTCAATGTATAAACAAGTAAAAAGAGTATAACAAAAACTATCTAATTTAATCTAATTACATTTTTTTTATAGATAAAAATTAATTCCCTAGCTGATTTGTTGGACATATTATAAATATTCAAACTAAAACGAATAACCATAATTATAAAAATGTTATATTACATTAGTATAATTACAGTTTTACGGACAATAACTACCCTTCAAACATAGCGTAATATGTAAAAAATAATTTAATAAAATAAATACTAAATGGAATAACAGACGTCTCGATAAATTATTAAAAAGCAGGACACCATCAAAATCTTTTATTTAAAATTACTAAGTATTATTAAAAATCTACAATTAGTTTTATTTTGATGCAGCTAAGACATAATAAAATGTCATAACCCTAGATAAATTCCTAATTGTTAACGTTTGTTATAGATGGTTCCTGTGATCCTACGAAAATATCAGTACTCACAACAAGAAATACTAATCAACAAAGAAAATGGGACAAGAAGCAGAGCTGTATATTTTGCGGTAAAATGCTTAGCAAATTACCAAGGCATTTTGAACAAGTTCACTCTCGTGAACCAGAAATTCAGAAACTTCTTACACTTCCAAAAAACAGTGGATTACGACAAGCATTATTAAACAAACTTAGAGGCGCCGGAAACTACGTCCATAACACCAACGTTATAGAAAAGAACTGCGGTACGCTTATACCACAGAGACGAATGGCAATTCCACCGAGCCCCTCTAAATTAGTTCCTTGCCCTCATTGTCAAAATTTTTTTCTGAAACATCGCCTTAGCAGACACGCAAGGAACTGTTCGTCTTTAAAGAGTCCATCAACTCTTAAAAGAACCGCTGTTTTAAAACCGGCTCTCCATTTGCTTCCCCAGACTGACGTAGAAACATATCGAAAGATTCTCAATACATGCATAATTGACGGGATGTCGGATAAAGATACCACATATAACAAAATAATCTGTGATGAAACAATATTACAGTATGGCACGGAGCTCGTAGAAAAACACGAAGGAAAAATTCATCTGAGGAACTTCATACGAAATAAATTAAGAGAAATAGGAAGATTCACAATAGAGGTGGAAAAAATTAACTCTAACCTTAAGACTTTGAAAGATATTTATAGACCAGAACATTTTGAAACGGTTGTTGAAGCTACCAAAAATTTGGCTAGATTTGATGGTAATTCATGCAAATTTAATATACCTAACTTGGCCAAAAAAATCGGGGAAACTCTTAAGATGTGTGCCATGATTGAGCTAAAAAATGCCATAAGATCAAAAGGATCTCGTGAAGAAATTGAAGATTTTATGGCGTTATACGAACAAGACTGGCACAGAAAAATAACATCAAAAGCTCTCAGTACTATTTACGAATCAAAGTTTAACCGAGAGCCTGAAATACCGGATCCGGAAGATATGAAGATATTTAATAAACACATTAAAAGTGAATCCGAATCAGCCTTTGAGAACCTAGCTATAAATCAAAATTCATCGACTTATGCTAGGTTATGTAGAGTTGCGTTAGCAAGTGTCATTGTTTTTAACAGGAAGCGGGCTGGAGACGCGCAGCATATCATGGTAGAGTCGTATTTAAAAAAGAATAGTGGGGAAATTCACCCAAGAGTATTTGAAAGCCTCCCACCTAACGAAAAAGATCTGGTTCGGATGTTCAGCAGGCTGGAAACAGTTGGGAAGCATGGAAAAAAAGTTCCAGTTTTGCTCACCGAAAAAATGGAAAGAATGACAGACCTCCTGTTAAAATACAGACATAAGTGTGGAGTATTACCAGAAAACCCATACTTCTTTGCTATCCCTGGAACCACGAAATCGTGTTACCGTGGAGCCGACGTAATCCGTTACTTGAGGGCTGAGGTACCACTAAAGTATCCGAATAGAGTAACAACAATTGCTATGAGAAAGGAGGCAGCTACGTTAGCAGCTGCCTGTGGGATAACAGAATCCCAAGTTGACCAGCTGGCAATATTTCTGGGTCATAGCTCAACTACACATAAGGAGTTCTACAGATTACCGGAATCTACCTATCAAACAGCAAAAATAAGCCAGTTCTTACTGAACATTAACAGTGGGGAGAACTTAATAGCGGGGAATAAAGAAGCTGCAAAGTCAACATTAGGTAAATATCAAGAGTCAACCAAAACAGCAAAACAACAAAATAACAACAATAAAATAAGGAGACAGCTTTGGTCTGATGATGAGTCGGATAAGGAATACGAACCATGTGTTAGTAAAACTAAGAGGAAAGTTAAGAAATGGTCGGAAGAACAGAAGGCAGCAATAAAATTTGAGATGAAGAATTTGATTGCCTTGAGGAAAGTCCCCGGCAAAGACAAGTGCAGAGAATGCCTATCAAAACATAAATGCCTAAAAGAAAAGCGTTGGATTGACATTAAAAACTATGTCAAGAACCTGGTTTATCCCATAAGAAATTTGAATTAGTAACTGTAAATTTTGTTTGTGTATAATTAGCTGGGGATTTATAATAAATGACTTAAACACTGTATGTAGTTTGTAATTAGATGAATAATTAAAATAAAATGATCATCACGGATGTTTATGAAGTAGTTTTAGTTTACTATTATATTTCCTTAAAGTGAATTTATTATCCTTGATTTATTACAAAACGGCGAGAGCTGTTTTAAGTTATAAGTTAAATGTACGTATTAATTAAACATTTTTTATTAGTTTGATTTATAAATGTTGATAAAAATTATATACCAAATAATATTTATTTTCGTAAATATTTTAATAGAAATAATTTAATTAGACTAGTATTGATAGCGACTTTGGTAGTATGTTTTGAGAAAAAAATTTGTGATTGTTTTAAGAGCAACTATTACATATTCAAAAATGTATCCTCTTTTAAATTTAATTTGTGAACAATAAAAAACACTGTTTATCGTATTTTTCATTTGTGTTAAGCTTAAATAATAATATAATTTTTAAATAGTCATTCTTACTTCCGTTGGAATACTAGCGTTAAAACTAGTCTTCATAAGTCCCGAACGGATATCTATGCAAATTGACCAGTCGACCGTTTTTATCCATCACAATTCTTCTCAACTTGAGATGTCAAATCCTTGTCATGCCGCTTGGAAACAGTGTATTCAGTACTGTATATTAATTTTAATTACCAACAATCTATTTCAGTTATTTAAAAATAAAATTACAAAATCTTCAGTATATCACGTTTTATCTCAAAATTTTGATTAATTTGAACCTAAATTTCATATTAATCGGACCATTTTTCTTTATTTATGCAATGCGACACAATTTTAAAACATGAAAAAAGTTTTATCATCAATTTGGTAGAAGTTACGGCTGCAGCAGCAGCAACAGTAGGCCTAACGA
Source organism: Aphrophora alni (assembly GCA_963513935.1). NCBI lineage: Eukaryota > Metazoa > Arthropoda > Insecta > Hemiptera > Aphrophoridae > Aphrophora > Aphrophora alni. Next base: position 101,035,257 of record OY740767.1, read on the forward strand.
TGACAATGCAGAGTAGGCCTATCATCAGGTGGTGAATTGGCCCAGCCTTTATCATATCTAAGTAAAACTAGGAAAATCTATTCTTCCCAACCTCTCGAAGAAAGTGGTTTAAATTTGAAATTCATATTTTCTAGTGTTCTAGCTGCGTAATTTTAATAAATAGAGATGATAAATAGGCTACATTATTATATTTTTTAGAACCATCCAAGTAGCTTATTAATATTTTGTTACAGGCGCGTTTCAAATAATGTGATTCATCATAAGTTTTTTTCTTCTAGATTTTTCGAACCGCAGGAGTTTGTTAAATATTAAAACACAAAGTCAAATTATACATATAAAACCTATTATCAATAAAAATAAATAATTTATATATATGTCGTGCGATGCGCTTCGTCTGAGTTCCTGTACTGCACTCAAAGTGGTTTACTTCCAATTTGTATTTAACTTGATGTACTTATAAAACAAACTGTTTGAAAATAGAAATTTTAACTATAATTGAAATATTCTAAGGAAATGAACCAGAAACACCTCTTCTTCCATTGTACATTGTACAGTTTATATAAAGGTCATAAAAATGGTCCTATTTTATGAAACTTAGTATCAAATTAATCGAAATTTTGAGACGACGCTGCATAATTGAAGGATATGTATTGTCTAATAGAATTGAAATATAATGTAGGTAATTAGCATACAGTAATTGATTCATCGTGAGTTACCAGGCGGTATGACAAGGGTTTGACAACTCAAGTTGAGAAGAATGGTGACAGATAAAAACGGTCGACTTGTGAATTTGCAGATACTGTATATCCTTTCCGGGACTATAACTGCTAAATAAACCCCTGAGAATCTTTTTCTAATGTTATTTCTGTTAAATAAGATTTTGCGGTAACATCATTTAGTGGATAGCAATTTTAAAATTTATATTAAATTAAGTAGGCCCTATATTAATATCTTTAAAAAAAACATTAGTTACAATACGAAGCATGCCTATATATTAAGTCTATTTTGTACCAATTTTTCTAAACGATTTAGATATTTAGAAAATTGTATAAACTATTACATAATAAGGTATCAAGTAATATTATTCATTATCACTGTTATTCTAATAATTATACCCATTGTCGCACGAAAAGAAAGTGTAAGCCTATACGCATTCGATTTACTGTTAGGTCTACCCACTCTCCATTCTTACATCGATCATTTATAATACGAACAGACTTTAAAATATGATCTCAGGTTCACAGATTAGATAATACCCGGCAACCAGGTCATCCTGCATGGTCTCGGTTTAAATATTAAATTGAGAGTGTGGCAATAGTGAGTATAACACTCATCTGCTCTGACTGAACTGTGTGTAAAATCGAGAAGTGTGTATTTTGAGAAACCTTACAGGCGAGACATCTAGCGGGCATAACGACAAATTAGCCGTAAACTCTTAATGGCGCTACCGAGGACTTTACTACCGAGGACTCTGTTTCAGGTCCTCGGTGCTACTCGAGTCCTCGGTAGCGGCATTAAGAGTGTACGTGACGTCCTCCCTAATGCCGTATACAAACCCACACATACTCACACACAAGGATATAAATAAACTAACATCTCTAACTAAACAAAAAATATATAAATACATTTAACTTAAATGTGTCATTTAGTGTTACGCACTTAATTTTTATTTCAGAATGATAAAACCACTTTCATAAATCAACAAAATGTAATCTTTTTTTTTCATACGGAATTATTACTAAATTTTCTTAACAACGATATAAAAATAATCATATCATTTGTAAAAGGATAAAGGATTTTATTTCAAAGATTATTAATTTGATTTGTATTGGACTTTATCCCATATAAACAGATACAAGTATTGACAATACAAATTTTACTGCTAACCAGGTCTGTCATATTGAGACTTTCGGAAATTGAATTACATTATGTTAGCAAATTAGATTAAACGAAATTCATATCTACAATACTTGGCGCTTATAGAAAGCTGAATGCAAGTTAAAAAGTATTAAATTACGTTTTGTTTTCACCAATACAGATATGAAAATATAGTCCACTCTTGTAGAAATCTACAGTTTAAATAATACTTAAAATATGTTTATATAATTTTATTGGTATTTCTCTGCCTTTCCAACAGTTCAATGTATGATTTGTAATAACAGTATAAATGTCTTTATAGTATCAAACAATCGCATTTGTTGTATTTTTACAGCTAAAAAAAGTTTGCATCACTAAAACCGTTCAAATTGTTTAATTAAAACACATATATAATGTATTAATATAACTTAACAATATTAAACTACAGACATGAACAACACCACATATATTAAAAAAACAGATTTAACGAGTACCTAGTAGACGAAAATGTGTAGGGTGCAACTAAAACATACATGTTAACTAATAATATGTATTTATATGGAATAATAAGACCTTTTGTTATAGTAAGGAAACATAATTAATTTTCTGAGATTCTGTATAATTTACATAAACACATTTATTTTTTCGTTGTTTTATGCTGTTATTATAAATATGTTTTCACGCTGTCAATAACATTTACAATATCACCTAAATAATTATTAAATTTATTATTTATTATCAAATTATTTTAATTGGTCATTGTTAATAATGTCAATATAATGTTATCTTTAAGATATGCCGAGGAAATTTAAATAAATCAAAATTTGTATACTGCATTTAGAGTTTTTGGAAACACAATTTATCTTTTATGATTCAAAGACATTTGAAAATTTAATAAAGTCCTAAATTCAAATAATCCGATGCACTATTCACGATCTAATCTGAATGAAATTTATAACTTTTTATAGACTACATTTTCTCCTTACAACTTTTTTTTTGTAAAAGAAGTCGTTGTTATTTTTTGCAAAACCAATGTTGATACCAAATTTTTAAACATTCTGGTTACCATGAAAGGCCTTATCTGCTAAACACCATTGTGTACAGTCCTTTTTTGTGTGTTTGTTATTCCCACATGTGGCGAAAATATGTTAACAATTAATTCAAAATATTACTTATTATAATACTTTATTCTAATGTAAATTATTTTTTATTTTTATTCCGAGTTTATTGTTGTTTAGTCTTACCAAGATAAGTGAATTTTATCGTGGTAAAACTAAACCTAATTTTTTAAAAGATGAACTTACACCTTACAAGCAAATTTAGCAACTTTAAGCCCTTAAAAGTAATTAAGATAGACGAGACACAACACTTTCTCACAGAACATTGAAGCCTTAGGCCATTCAATTCATTATCTCTCCTCATCCTGTAGAAACTTCCATTACCTAAATTGTGTTATTTTATTTAATCCTGAAAATCTTTTACTTTAGCATAAACGGAAACAATATTTGTCTTGTCTTGCTTTTTTTGGTTAAGTGACTACTAATTATATTCCTTAACAAGGGAAATTCCAAATAAAACAAACATCATCATTTATTTGAAACGAAAATAATAACTTTGGTTATTGTTACAGATTATATGGCTAGACATTGAAAATAATTGTTTAAACATAAAAAAAATTGTTTAGGATTAAATATTCGCTTATAGTAAAAACAAAATGTGAAAGGTGGTGTGTTTAGCATTTTATGAATATCTATTGTTAATATTTTTAAACTCATATATTGTGAAATTCGATTAAACACCATTAAACTAAAACGTAATTTTGCAAAATATGTTTATAACAAAAATTTCTTTTATTGTAACGAGGACACTAATTTGCGTCTTTAAAAAAAATTATCTAAAATTTTCTAAAATTTTTTTCATTACAATCAGATTTACGTTAATCTTTTTAATATTTTTTTTAAACCGTAATTGTTTCAAACTAAGAAAGTGAAAAAGGTGACAAACTATTGGAGCATACTTTGTTCCAAAAAGTAAAAAAATAAGCTTTTATTGAAAATATAAGTCTAATATGTTTGTATAATCCAAAACATATTTTTTTCAATACACCGTTAAAATTTAAAATAGATTGTAAAATTTTTTACTTGATATTCCTTGACCGTTAATAACGTAAATATCTTATGAAATTGCTTGGTTATGTCGTTCTTACATATATTCACAAAATTTGAATGACTCAATACTAACTTGTTGATAAAATAACTTAGGTAGTAAACATATAAATAAGTTATATTCCTGTCGAAAGAGACCTTAAAAAGGACGACAGTGTGGCCCAAGTTTTATTCGATAGTATACCAAAGCCTATCATTCATTATAATATGAATTTCATTAATGAAAACTAGAGTAAAGTAAATGGAACTAAAAAGTTTAGAAAAACAAAATCATAAAACTCAAAATCATTCCTGATATTGAAGACAAATGATAAAAGAAATTGTTAGCAATAATTTTATAATAGCCACTGATAAATACTTGTTATGTTATAATGCAGTTATTATTTATGTAATAACGCGAACGGAAAAAAAAATTATCTAGTAACGGGCTTGGAAGGTTTCAAGTATAAACAACAGGTGGTCAAAAAAATATTCATAATATCAAAGAGAAAATATCGTGTAAGTCGTAACGGTCATAAACGCAGATTTAGAGATCCATTTCCAAATATGAAACTGTGTACACTGAATACTTTAGGTATTTGTAACTCCGAAAGCACTCTAATAACGAGTTTCCTGGAAGGAATTTATTTCAACCCAGTGCGTATATTAAACAAACAAATTAAAACTCGCTCTATCGAAGTACATTTCATTTTTATAATAAATTAATGATTACAATTGATTTACACTTTTATATATTCGTGCAGAAGCCTAAATAATAACTTTAAGAACTACTTATTTTGGTGCATAGTTGAAAATAAAAGAAGCTACATAATTGCACCATCTATATCTAGGTATGTACCAACTGTTACAAATGACACTGAACAAATCGATGTAAATTTTAGTTATGGGAGAAATAATTATGTAGTATGGAGGGAAGATGCTGATAGTTTTGAATCAATTCCTATTTATAACTGAATCTGAATTCAAACGAAAGTTTTAAAGACTTGAAAAGGAGAAGATCCTATTGAGTTCTGTTACTTTATTATAGATAGTGAAATCTTACACATGATTATTGAAGAAAAAAATAATACACAACCCAAAAAATATCTTAGGAATCTTAGATGTATCGATTAATGATAATTCATGGCTTTATACATTGAAAGAGACAGAAGTAAACTAGATCAAAAAGAAGGTGGGGATTATTATCTGGATGGGGCTCGATAAAAAAATTCACACTTAGAGATTACTGGAGTAAAATCTATGTATGCAGTAAAAACGTTATTTCACTCAGAAAAATTTCCAGACTCTTTTCGAACAACTCCATTAATCCAAAAATACCACTTGTCCTAAAATGACATTATATAATATAACTTCTCTTGTTGTTAAAGTCGATTAAGTCGTAAGAGTTTCCGTCGATTAGTGACATTAGTAGTTTTAAGCCATTCTATTTACTTTAGTAAATTTACTGTCACTATGACATTAACATCCAATATATGCATTTCATTCGATTTGTGATTCAGTATAGTTAGTACCTTAGTATATATGAATGGTCACAAGTATCATCTTAAATTGACTTCCATATTGGGCCTATATTGGTTTTATTGGCTAAATATTGGTAGTCAAATATTGGTAATCAATATTTAACAAATATATTAATAGCTAAATAATAGCCCTATAAAAAACTGTATTGAATAAATACTGATATAATATAATTTACCAATAGTGTTGGTTCAATATTGGTTAAAAACAGGCTTCATATTTAAAACAATTCCGCACTGTCGTTTTTAACTAACAATGGACAAATAAACATAGAAACTGTCATATTTCGTCAATAATAACACGATGTATTTGAACAACATTTTATCACCAATTGCATACAAATGTTGTACTGCCAACTATTAGTCTAACAAATTCATATAAAATATATATTTAACCAAAATTGTTTTTTATTATAAACAAGTTACATATTAGAAATAAATGCCGCACTGCGACTTTGTTACCAATAATGGAAAAAATATTGGGAATGACAAAGGTCACCAAAAACGAAATTATACATTTGACCAATATTTTATTGCCAAAAAAACCAATGTTTTTCTACCATTACGATATATATATATATATATATATATATATATATATATATATATATATATTTAATTTATACATCATATGATTTCAGTATTTGATTTATATTGTTAAACAACAGTTTATTGTTTGGTAATTTATTTGTAAAAGTTGGCCTAGAAATATGTACGCTTTGGAATTCTACCAGGAAACTAAGCGTGAAAGATTTTTCTTTAATGACTTTAGCGAAATAAGTTTAATAATATAAGCAAATATATCATTTTTTTAAAGACTATTTGGCGTATAAGAAAAATAAATCGAAAATGTTACATGAAACATATCGTTTCATCTCAAATGAGTTTCTAACCTACATTAAAATTATACGATACTTAGTATTCAGTCAGACAGAAAATTCTACCTTAATTTAAGATGTTTTAAAAAGATCTATTTCTATTTTATTGTATATATTAAGAATTGTATTATTTATTTACTACTAGTAAATAAATTAAACTAATTATATGTTTTCGGAATCCTATATTTTATTTTACTTCTTGTAAATATTCGAACATAAATTATGGAATCTTTCAACTTATAACAGATTAGGAAAGATTTAAACAGGTCAACTTGTTTACGATAAATTACATTGCTTATCTAAAAGCACATACTACGACTTTTTTGATAGAACAGATAATTTTATTTGGTTTGGTATCATTTTATATATCAAACTGTCACAGTTATTTAACCCAAGTCATAAGTACATATTAATAAAGTGTGTTCTTGCTGTTAAAAGGCCAACAACCTTTAAGTCATCTAGCCACATAAAACAATAAATGAAAATTTAAAAAAATTGACCCATATGCCCTCGAATAATTTAATAACGCCAGGAGAAAGTTAGTCATGTGAGTGTTGATAAAAAAAAACAAAAAAAGACATTTAACCCAAGACTGAGTGAAAAATGACGTAGATACAGCAAGGATCAGTCAGGATTTCTAAGCCAGTACTCGCTAAAATGAGCCCCTGAGGGTTGAAACTTTGTAATTCCAGCCCGATTTCAAGTATAAATTAAATGGAGATGTTTTCAATAAATCTACTAATTAGACTAATGATTTAAAAATAAACTATTAGTTCTACGTTTAAAACGTTGTGTTTAGGAATATAATGAAGATGTTCAGCATATTTATATTACCTTTAATAAAATAACGTATTAACTTCACTTTTATTGTAGCTCTTCAAATAGCCCAATACAGATGAACTTAAAATGAATTGTTTATATATATTTTTTTATCACAGGACTATTTAATTACATGTTTAAAACAATATTTAAAACTACATGGGTTAAACAATGTAGAAAATAAAAAAAAAATATAATGGACCATGTATGCGTATTAAAGTTGATATATTTTGATTTAACAACCTCCGCCATAACAGAACTTAAAATGAATAAAATGCAATATATATATATATATATAAATTTGATAAAATATAAATAGTTTTTATGAGAAATAAGTAAAAAACCTATTCATATATTTAAAGCCAATAAATGAAGTATGACCGTTTTAACTTTTGCTATGAATCAACAACTCACACGTTTTCTGTACTCTTGTTGTACGTTGGCAAGCGTTCCAAATTAGTAAAAGATTTGTTACGGAGAAAATCTCTGCCAAGAAGTTATTAACGTTTATAACTTTGGGTGATTGCGAAAGAAAACTTATACATTTTGCATCGGTGAATATTTTACGTTTAGACACGATTTATAGGTCACAATTTGTAACATGCAGTCAAATTAGATTTAATAAAAAAACATCAATTTTATAATAACAAATTTTACAATCATGTCTTGTTTATATAAATGACTCTTGTAAATCATATTGTCTCTGTAAAATAATTTAAAATGGAATAGAAAAAAAAGGTTCTTAATATATAGGTTATTATGGAAAACCATAACAATAAACACTAAAAATAATCGTCTCTCAAATCTCAATTTGTAAGATAATAAATCATTTTGAATCCTCATTTAAATATAAAAATAAATAAAATCTATTTAATGTTATTTTATGTATATGAGTTGTTTACGTATTTTAAAACATTTTTCTACTGAATTTTGATTATTATATTTAAATTTTGTTTTCTCGTAAAATTTGTTTACGCTAATTTAAAAAATTTTTTACTAATATTTTATTTGTTAGACCAACAGTGGCGGCGTGAAAAAATAGCAAGATATTTTAATTTTATTATTGAAATTTTACGATTAACTAAAGGTATTCGGTTAATTTTCTAAATTCATGGAGATACAAAATAATGTTTTAATTAATCTCGATCTGGATTTCATGTCACCTCCTGTATAGCAATGATAAACCCTTTAATAATAAATAAGTAAACATGAAAACTATATGTTAAAATTGTCTGTGAGATTGTTAAAGTTATCCGGAGATCAAGCGACACATATTGTTAATTATTATCCAAATTTTAGGCAAATATTTATAAAAATTATCTGTCACTCAAAACATTGTTCTGGTTTTAACATTGTTCGTAATAATAATTTTGTTTATTCGGATATTTGACAAGATTTGTGTATATGAAACTATTACGCGACGATTCGAGAGTATAAATCAACTTCGTTTTTAAGTGAAAAACTAGAATATAAAAGATAAAAACACAAACATAGCCTAGGGGTTTGTTGGAAACAAAAACTAACTGTCCTGAGCAGTCAAAGCTAATAATTAAATACAAACGAGATCAGATAAAACCACAACACAGGCCAACACTATGCAAAGGACTGAAAGCAACTGCTTGGCTATGTTGGTGTTTTTCTCTTTTATATTCTAGTATTCTACTAATAACATATTTTCCTTTATATCTTATCAAACAAACTATTAAAATGTATATGTCAATTTGTTTTCATTTTAATACTTAAACACGGTTTATAAATGAATTAATAAAATTCTTTACACAATGTTAAATAAATTTTATCAATCAAACATATAACACAAATAGCATAAACACAAAAAGTGAAAATAAAAAAAAAATACTGTATATACAGTTGAACTTACAATTCGCCAATTAAAATATCTATCTTGAATATTTATATAATCTAGGCACCTCTTAGTCTTGGTCAATGATTCATAAGATCTATCAGATGATTTTCCTTGTATAAATTATATAAGAAAAATAGTAAATATTGGATGATAAACCTAATACTATTTCAAAGACAATTATAAATTTAAATTGGAATTAATAAGAATAATTAATTAAACTTATAACACACATATTAACATTTTTGAATTTTATTTGTTTATAAAACAATATTTCCTATTCTATTCAATCAATTATTATATCTTTCCTGAGAATCACGTTATATCTGTAACTTTTCAAAATAAAACCCACAGGTAAAAATGAACAAAGAGCTTGAAATGTGTTGCAACCTCAATTTATGTTTCTGTGTTTGTTGGGTATGAAGTGGATACGTTTTCTCATTTGACGCTCTTCTGACGTATGCAACTCTTGGACGTGGAATATAAAAGTTTGATTAAACGTTAGTCACTTTTGTTCCAGTTTGCATGTGCTTTGGCCCTCAACACTTTTTTTTTGCCCATTACTGTTGTTAAAAGCTGCATTTAGCGGGCCGGCGAACTTTCCATTCAACTGAAAGAAATCTGCCCTGCACAGTTGTAACATAAATCTATTCCACTGACTCCGAAATCTCGACCTATGCCTACAGCAGGTGTTTTTGAGTTATATTGATGTTTTCTAATCATCTTGTTTTAGAGTAGTTGTTTTTACGGCCACTGTTAGGAATTAGGAGAATTAGTTAGTTAGAATAGGCCCTAGCAGTAAAAGTTCTTTTAAGAAGCTCGAATGAAGTATTTAACACAAAATGTTGGTGGTGGCAATATCTGATTTCTGTTAGCGCTAACCCAATGCTTGTTTCGGGAGGAGCTATGCTACGTTTAATATACAGGATGCTCAAAATCTACAATGGGTTTATTTAAGTAAATATTTAAGGGTGAGTTTTTAATTGGCAATGATTTATTATTTAGGGATAAGGCTTTTATAAATTTTGACGACAAATATTTTGCTTAGGAGCTAATAGCATACATTTTATCAATGTTATGATGGGACAGTTAAAGGTCTGGATGTCGAGGTGACACGGACCTACGAAACGTATACAGTTGAGAATATTAGGTCGAAACCGCATTCGAATTAGAATGTTGAAGTCAAAATGGAAAATTATTCCCACGGGATTAAATTATGATTTCAATTTAAATGAGGTGTTAATTACTTAAAAAGGTATTCATTTTAAAGTAAATATGAAGTAACTTTCATCATATGCCTAGAGAGTTATATCAATACACAAGTGTGCCTATGGGTATGCGTAACTCGTCCAATACCTTTCAAAGGTGTATAAAAAGGTTATTTGGGGGTCTGTTATACAAAGTTATAATATTCTATGTTGATGATTTATTGGCATATGGAATTACATTTGAAGAGCATTACAGTAGTTTGAAAAGGTTTTCCAGAAGGTAGAATCTGCAAAGCTAAAATTAAAACATCAAAATGTCATTTATTTTATCCCAACATAGATGTGGTAGGTCATAACATTTCTGCAAAAGGAATACGACTAATGAAAAAGAATTTGAAGGCGATAACGGACGGTTTGCTCTTACGAAGACGATGGATGTATTGGGTTTACTGGGAGTTGCATCTTATTATAGAAGTTTGTAGATAGGCTTAGCGACGTTGCTAAACCAATGACGAATCTTACGAAAAACGAAAATTCGGGCCGTAAAAACTGAAGTAGACACAGCAACATGGATTTAGAGAGTTAAAGAATGTTTTGACCACGCCTCCTCTTTTAGGTAATTATTTTGAATTAGGCAAGGAAAATTTAATTTAATTATACTAATGTTACATAACCGAATTTGTATTATTTTCTCATTCTAATTATGCTGATTACCATTTTGAAATTTAACAATGAGAATTGTGAAAACAATACATTAATTGCAAATTGTATTAGTATTTCCTGTAATAATAGTTTTACCTAGGTCAAATTAGGATTTACTAGGTTAATAAAATTGCAATAGTTTATGAATAAATTCCTTTGAATTAAAATATACCAATCAGAATTCTCATTCAATTAATATAATATTTTTGCACAACATGGTTAAAAAGGGTTAGTAATATAATTAAACAGGAAAAAATTTTATATACCTAATTTGATTAATTTTGAAATAAAGTCATATTTTGGCATTACAGAGTTAAATTTTTTAATTTTAATTCACAAATACAATAAAGTTTCTCCTGGGAGATCATGTTTGTAACGTTAATTTATTCTTATGATTGCAATCAATATCATGTAATATAATAATGAAATTTGCTGATACCTATAATTAAAATTATGTACATAACTATAGAAGTCAACTCCAAGTAGAAAAACACAAGCTAATATATTATAAACGTGTATACTGTAAACTACAACTGTTAACTAGCCACGCCGTTTGAGGCTTAACTATTATTTAGATATTAGACACTATTTTTATTGGAATCTTTTCGTAATTGATATATTGGAAAATTGTACATTCCACTGGGTAATAAAACGTTGACTTTCCAGTACACTGTATGAATATGTGTAAAGGAATGTCTGAAGCAATTGTACATCTTCTCTTATATGTATTTTATCTTTGATGTTAAGCAATAATATAAAGTAAAAAAAATGTAATAGTACATTTAAGCTAGCAATTCAAAGTAGATTATTCCAAGAACTTTTATTCTAAAAAGATCTCTTGCAACACAAGATTGATTTTGTTTTTTATACATGAGTGATTCGATATAATGAAGAAGAATTATATATAATCGTTTGTTCATAATATATTATGTTTAGATATAAATTTGTTTATAGATAATTTGTTGTACACAATAAAATAATGTGAAAAATACTAAAAAATTTAATTTATAAGAACATTGTTTGAAATATTTACTTTTTTATCCTTTATAATTAATTAATTGTATGCATATATTAGAAGAAGAAAGTCACTTCTCCGTCATACTAAAAAAAAGGGTAGCATTGAGTGTTTTTAAGTAGTTCCAAAGTAACACAAACAATAAACCTCTAGATATCATCGCTTTAAAAAAGGAAGAAAGAACCCTAGTCCTTGAACACTCTAATAGCGTCAGGATCCGAAGAAAGAAGGATCAACTGAAACCTGATAGGAAAGATGAAAGGGAGGGAACAAACTCACGACTATACGAAAAACTGTGTAGCACCATCTAAAGTCCCACGGTTTTACTGAACCCGTTTTTACTTCAGTGAGTTACTGTAGGAATATAATAATTAATATTAAATGCATCATCTGGAGTATATGAATAGTTCCGAACATTATGATTATGGGACACGTTTAAACTATTTTATTTTGAACAGAATCAATTATTTTTTACAATATTGAGAAATAAATTATAACGGTACAGAATGTTGCATTATATTGTGACTGACATCCAAATAAGAGTATTTTTACAATCAGCATCATACATATCATAATAAATTACTCTTCAGTGATATTACATTTTGTCTTGTGATATTTCAGTAAATTTTGTTTGGTTTTATATATTGTAATTTTAGACCCACAAAGGTTCACTCGCTTATAGTAATTACATGTATGGCAATCTCGATGTAACTAAACTGAGCATACACCTTATACAACATCATATAGTTGTAAAACACACACACACACACACACACATATATATATATATATATATATATATATATATATATTATTTTGATGCAATCTAGAAAAAATCTTAAATATATAATAAATTTAAAAAAATCATATATAACTACTAAGAAAATTGTATATTAATTTGTCTTAGGAGTTCATTAGGTAATTAGCTTTTATTTTCCTACAACAAACCTGTCAAATTTTTAATGAATGAAACGTGTTTCTTGACCAAGTAAAAAAAGAGAGTTTCTTTTGAAATGACGCATGCAACCATGTCTGAATAAAAGCCGAAATGGCCGTAGACAAAAAGAGAAAAAAGGATGAGCAAACTCAAGTTTATATTGATTTATTAGTATAATTGAAAGCAAAGTATGGTCAAAATAGATCCAGTATAGTATCCAGTATGGACAAGAATAGATCAAATAAAATTTATATATATAGTGTAATTTTCGTAAATAACTCTTTGTGTTCCTCTTCTCATTTCTTCTATTTATTAATTTACATTAACTGTAAAAGTGTAATGGTTTGTAATAAGATAACTTTTTATTAATATATTTGTTTTAAAACATTAAATTTATTTATATGTGTTAGGTTCGAATTACAAAGAAAATACATGACGTTTTGGCGATTATTTATTGTAATTTGATTTTATAATAAAATATTTCTTATACATAATGCAAGATTACCACCAATTACGTTTCTCAGTGAGGTAGGGAAATCGTGTACTTTCAACGACTGCCTAATCAATTTATTCTACCAATAGTCCAGATTGCGTAAGAAGTGTGCCCCGAATAGCGAGTAATAAATATTGTCCATAGTTATAGTTATGTCCTACAGATACTTTGAATGAAAAAACTACAATCCAAGACCCAAATCAAAATGCTTTTAGATGTGTTAAACGTTTATTTCCCTGATAACAAAGCAGGTAAGTAAGATACTTAAATGAATAGTACAGTTTTTACTGGAAATTTCTAATCTCCGCTCTTTTAATACTTTTTGTTTCCGTCAGACAAACAAAATTATACAATGAAACCTATACTTTTGCTAAAATTATAATTTTGATATCGCTGTGCATCCTTATGTTAATGCCGAAACTAATTGTTAAGAGATGAAAGTGTAAATGGAAATGTAAACTAGTTTATGTTAGTAAAGAATTTATTCAAAACAATAACAAATATATTTGTATTTATTATACCTTTATCCATTATTTGGAAGTATCTAAAAAAGAGTTAAGCACCTCTAAGACATCAAAATATTTTGTTTCTAAATAATCTATCTCAATCAACGTCTACAGTAGAATTATTATAGACTGGACTACTTGGTCTCGTAAAAAAACCAACTTATAATGCTAATAAATTTCAACGTTTTTTTTTTTAATATTTCTTTATGGCTGTGTATTCTCTCTCGGGGACCTCACACATACAAATTAAATTATTGATCCAACTACAGATGTCAATAGCTTATCCATATTACCAATTCCAGCAAATAATAAATAACCACTTTATTTGTAAGTTCAAATCTGTTCACTCTAACTAGTTGCAACACATATTTTATATTCTACCTACTCAGCCTGCATAGAGATGTATATTCCTAAGACATAAAATGGTCAAAGCCAAGATCGTCTCCATTCAAAGTAGGTAGACTCTTTAGGTTCATCAAACTGTTACAACTTTCTCATTATTATCATTTACTATTCTGAATTTATTGGAAGACATACATTGATTTGTTGGAAGTCTACACTCTGTGGCCCATTGGGGTCAGATATTCTTAATCCAGGATTTATTAGTTTGGTTATGTTCGATTTTTTATCTGGCCTAATAATAATCAGAAAATATATTCTCAGAGCCAACATAATGGATCCAAAGCCGTCAAAATAAGTACACAATTACTTTTTAATAATGGTCTGATGTATACGTACCCTCTCGGTCTATTGTTTGCTTTTTTATATTTAGACGAAGATTCTCATCCTCTTTTTGACACTGGCCCGTTTATGGGGGTTTATACCCTTCCCGCATCATATTTTTGCAATATTATAACAATATAATACAACAATATTATAACAATATAATATAACAATATTATAACAATATAATATAACAATATTATAACAATATAATATAACAATATTATAACCAACAGTGGATTGGTTGATATTTAGATCTCCGATCTAGTTTCATTCATCTTCAGAGATATAACTAAATTATACATTACGCCTACTTTTCTTTTTGCACCAAGTCCAAAAGTTAATTAAAAGGTATCGTTTCTAATCTATTTATTATAATTACATAAGGTTAGGAAAAACCTAAATGGCTACTCACTCTATCTCAGTCGGTTCAGTTACTATAATTTAAACAAAACTATATTATACAGCTTTTCAGAAGTATCCATTCTGACCTAATTATATTTAAAGTTTTGTAACCTCACTTTTAACATAAAATTTACTAAATGGGTTAAAATAATCATGAAATTTCTATACAGTTTGGAATGGTATATCTTAATTCAGATATTCTGGAATGGAATTTAAATATTAAAAAACCGATCATCATTAATTTTAATCATGCTTCCTAATTTATATTATGATGTATATTTATTACAATTCAAGTTGAAATAACAAAAGGAAATAATCACAGCTTCTTTTTATTTTAGTTGTTATGAACAGGATATAATTATACAACAATATTATACACAGTTGTTATACTATATACAATCAAGGAACAAGCGCAAACTATTATAACGTTTGACGCAAATATTTTTGATATTATAATTTTTATGCTCAAATTCTAAAGTTATAATGTTCACTTAACATTAAAATGCACAATATAAACTAACGATCGTAATACTTATTAACTATATTTTGATATGACGGATTCCTCCTTAATATCCTCAAAATTGAATGCGGCAAAATAACATGGACGTAGTTATCAGTTAATACCGGTCGACCACAATATCTCAACGATTTAACAGTGACACTATACTTAACATCAATTTTCAACTGAGCTCAATTGTAAATCTAAGTATAACTTGAAGGCATTTAGCTTTAATCCATTGTGGTATTGATGTGCTGCTATCAACATCACAGATCCTATTCTAAGCGAAATATTATCCAAGCTTTCAAGCATGTTTGATATACTATTAGTAGAACAACGAGTATTACGACATATATATATATATATATATATATATATATATATATATATATGTTATGCCCTTAATAAACTTACATACTATTGAGAGAATACATAATTGAAATATTTGACGTGTACGTTTTACACAACGAGTTTTCTTCGACGAAATACATTTTATAAAACGCCTTAGCGAAAATCACTATTGATTTCAACTCATATATTTAAATGATTTATTACGAATATATCATTATTTTTATGGATAATAGGTCATTAGAAATAGTGGTTTTGATATTGTTAAATTAATAACTAACTAAATACCAAACATTAAGAAACGGGCCTTCGTCCGTTACGATGGTTTAGTGATGGACATTGAACATTATTCCGAATGCAAATTACTTGTATAGAAGCGTAAGATGTTGAGTAGGATTTATGATCCAATAAACGGTGAAATGATTTGAAGAGTTAGAAATAACTTGGGGCTGAGGGATCATTGCATTGAGTAGAATTTGGAAAGAAGTGTTTTAAAGATTAGCAGATTACAATGGTTTGACAATGTACATAGGATGGTAGATGGTTGAGTTCAAAAACAAATTTCACGTGAAATAATAAGAGGACGAAACATAAGAGGAAGACGATAGTTTGAGTTGAATTGGTGATTTAAAGGGCAATATCTTACATTAAAGACAAGGAGTTGGAGACAGAGAGTAGAGGATTGGCGAAGGTGTTGAAAAGATCAGGATTCTGAAAGAATAATAGTGCTTTGGGGTAAGAGTAAAGTATTTACATAAATAAATTATGCAAATTTCTTACATAAACTTTCCCTTAGATCCACAACTAATTGCAAAGTGAAGAAAAACTACTAGCTACCAACGGTCCAATAACAACAGATGTCATCTACAAATAGTAATACAAATAATAATGATTTATGAACGCATTATTAAAAGAAAAAACATCTCAAATATCTGCAAAACATACACATTTTAGTTTTATAGTGAAAGTATATTTTCCAAAGCAATCAGTAAAACTCTCCAGGCAAAAAAAAAAAATCATAACTAGCTTTTAATCTAGCTGGTAAATTTTAAGTTTGTGTTTAGTCTTCTAATATAATAAGAACCTTTTTTATTTTGATCGTCGAGTACTCTATGAATATTACACTGAATTACAAGTTGCCTCTTCAGATAAAAAATTCTCAATCTTTCATTTCAATAAGGAACATGCCATAGAAATTGAAGTTATTTTTGTTCTTTCTTATACATGTAAATACATATATATTATATTATATATGGAAAGGCTAAAAAACTAATTTTAAGCAACAAGGGAAAAACATTTAAAACGATTGAACGTGTTCAAAAACTACTCCTAATTTTGTTGATGTCCAATGCTAATTTACTACAGTAACTCTAAATTAGTTGTTGGATTTAGTAATTTATTAAATAATGCTACAACCGGTAGAGATTTCAAGAATAAATCAAAATAAAAAGGTTTCTTTTCAAAATTACAAAGAACATGAACAAGGGTACACAATATAATACAAAATGTTTATTAAAATAATAAAGTCACAAATCTGACTAATAGTATTTAATCCTTTTTAAGAATTAGGACGAATTTAACTTATTGATGGAGATATCACAATTTAATATTATAAAAAATAAAAATATTTCGTAAAGTCAGGTTTTTTAAAAACTTTTTAGGTAATAATTTAACTTGGGTAATACAATAGCTTTTAGTGATTTTCTGATTTACGGTAAATGTATACAAAAGTTAATTACGTATGGATGGTTTACATGTGTTTCTTGTCCCAACATTTTACAGAATTCTTAGTAACCACTTTGAATGGTTACAAATTAATTAGTTTTATTTTTGGTTTATTAATATACTAAAGCTTAAAATATTCTACACAAATAAAATTATACTTATTTATTATTTTATAACTAACATTATTAGCCAAAAGAAACTTATTTTATGTTTATTTACATATTTCATGCCCCTTTTACAATTACTGAGAAGTGATTATAATCTAATTATTAATGTCTTGGCATCAGACAATTATTATTGTTTATCAATTCTATCGTAGGATATCTCATATATTTGTTATATCATTATCAGTGAAAAATTTGTTAAAAACTGTTATTTTTAATGAAAACTTATTTACCTATTTTGTTCTTTTTATGTTTTTATTTAGGTTGTTTTATGTTACTTAAAAGAATAATAAATTAATTTAATTTATTGCGTAACTATAATTATTGTTTGGGAGAATGTAATTCCGATTTAAAATTAGGTCTTGAAAGTACACAGTTTTCAAATTACATATTCATAAATGAATAGAAATTATTACGAAATATTTGTTTGTAAACATTTTTCAATTGATTAAAATTATTCATTCAAAATTTTAATGTTGGTATATAAATGAATTCGTCGATATTTAAGAATAAACTCGACTCTGAGAAATAACAGACTTTTAAAACAAACACCCGTTATAATTATGGGATCAAGTATAAAATGAGCTTAAGTCAGCCTAAAATCACCTAACCTAAATTATAAAAACCTTTAGAAGTTGAATTAATTAATCGTAAACTTTTAAGTAAGTGGGTTCTACATTATGAAAGTCAAATAACACGCCTCATTAAACGCCGATGAAACAATATATTTTTAATAATACCAATTCTATGAGACACAATTTAATTTTAAATTAGTTAACAGTTTGAAATATTAAATTATAAGTCAATATTTTATTTTAAATCGTTCTTAACACATATTCTGTTTATGGATTATTTAAATGATTACTGCTTTTCATTAGATATTGGTCCAATAATTAGATTTGGAGATGATCGTAAATATTTATAAAAGAGACACAATGTAGTTGAAATAATTTGTAAAACTAAGCTAGTAGAAAATCACCAAATAATTATTCAACGTCATATTCAAATCTAAATGTTACTATTCAAATAATAATTTACATATTCTAACTAATAATTAATTATTAGTTTATACTGTTAATGTTAGATACTATAATATCTATCAAATAAGTTTTGCCGTACAACGTTTTAACGTTACTATCAAACTGCACCAAATACCTTCAAATCTATTTTTATACTTAGTAGTTAAATAAATATAATATTAAAAATTTTTAATTCTGTAAATTTATTCCACTAAGTATATATCCTAGCGAGTATTCAGTTATATGAAGTAAGAAGTAATAATAAGACTTATTTGGGCTACATAATTCCGTTAGTAATGCATTTAATAACTAGGTATGTTGACTTTGTTTGTAAATTCTAGAAGTAATTTTATATTATAAATATATAAGTGTTTTGTGTGACTCAAAAAACAAATGTACGTTCACACAATACACGTCAAAAGCATAATTATATTGAATGATCTTGAAAAGTTGCCACGTGAGAGTGGAAGAAACTCTTTAATAATTTTAAAGACACAATAAGTTCAATGTTTTTAGAAACAAATTTAAGCGACTGGTGAAGTTCAATTCTTTCTACACCCTGGGGACGTTTCTGGGTGTGGCAATATATACTTAATATGGGTGCAGTTTTTAAAATTATTTTTATATTGTATTTGATTTGTCATGTTATTTTATATTTTATGGGTTTGTAATAATTTGTTATTATGTGCTTTATACCAATGTTTATAGTTGCAACATGTAGCGTGAAACTTATAATATGTTTAACTCATAATATTCTCTTTGCTTGCAAAACAATATTAAATTGTCAAAAGCAATAGAACTAAATAATAAGTACGTACGTATAGTAATTATTATTTCTTTTATTTTATGTCTAATTGGTTATATTTATTATTATTCTATTAGAATTTGAAAAACCTATGGTAATTCACAACAATGCTCCTAAGCCTTCCTGTAATAGAAACAGTATTTAGCACTAAATATTGTAAAATAGGAATTAATTAAGTCTGTTATACATCTTCAGATTGATATTGTTATTATTACTCCTTCCCACAAAATCATTCTGCATTCAAACACCCATTTTTATTTTATATATACAAATTATCTCAGTGAAATAAGTGAAGATTTGTTATGAATATTATAATATTACTAATTTTTACAAATTACTCCTTTCTTCGTTTTTTTTCTGACGGTTATTTCCAACTCTAAATGTGCTAAGAGAGATGCACATTTAAACTTAGATGTGCTTGGGTCATAAAATTGAATATTTTGTATATTGATGGCTGAAATATTATCTCTAAAATTTTAGAATGATTTAAAAAATTTCTACATGGTACTTTGCTCTACCTCTATGTTTTCACAGCGTCTTGTTGTGTATTCTCGCTTAGACCAATAATACCTCATCCACCTTGTATCTTAGTCAACATTTACTACACCCTAGACCCAATCTAGGACTAGTTTATAACAGCAAAAATGACATATTTCTATACTATTTTTGACATAAACAAGGAATAAATTTGACTCAAAGAAATTAATTCTTAAGAAAAAAGGACGAGGATTTTATATACCAAATTAAATTTGAAAATTGTCATTCGGTCTTTTACCATTTTTATTATTTTTCTCTGTGAATTAAGATTTACAAAATTGTTAAAATATAACTACAGATAACATCCAAATCAATGTAAATAACTATTTAAAAAAAGTTTAAATTACTCCTGTATTAAAAAAAAATACGAAAACTTATAAAAACATTCTAGGGTATATTTTGTTTTGCTAAATATAAAAGTATCACATTTGTATACTCTTATATTTGTCATTTGCGTATATAAAGTTAATACACAATGTGGTTGTAGATCAAATATCCATAAATGTGATAAAACTACAACATATAAATCATTAAAAAAATAGTCTAGTAACTTGTATTTATCGAAATACAAGTTTCACTCTATGTAATGACAATCAGAGGAAACCTAGTTGTGGGAAAAAATAATATAAAAAATAAACGTTATTTATGTAATACGGTTAAAACCAGTGTTGGGATAAACCTGTATAATGTACAACGTTATTCATGGCTCTAAGAGAGGTGTTTCCAAAACATTAAGGAAGAGAGATACATTTATTGGTTTACTGGGCTAGTAAACATTGTGTTGAATTTAAAGGAAAATCCCTTAATGAAGTGGTACAGTAGTTCACATTTTTTCAGAAGATAAAATCAATCGTCAAATATGGTGGACGCTAGTATCAACAAATGAAGACGTCCTTTTTGTTATTACTTTTTTTAAATACCCTGATGTTACACATTTAAGGCCGTTTGCAATTTAGTACTTGTATAAGCAGTGTCGTAACATAATATATTATAATAGTTACTTTTTTTACTATATTATAATAATTATTATATAAAATATTATTATACATTTTTTTTCAACATTAATTAACTGGGCTAGGTAGAGAAATTTAAAATGTTTTCATTCATAGAAAATGAATACATACATCTAAGATTAAGTATTATATACAGATATTAAAACTCATTTTTTACAACAATGTAAGTGTGCTGTATATTTTATCGCAATTAATATATTACTTATAACTTCTACTTCAGAACATAATGTCAACTTTACATACATCTTGTGTTAACAAGTAAATGTATTTATTATAATATTTTAAGAAACAGAGTTGTCTTTGAACACCTCCGACTTTTTATCTCAAGTACACATAATTTCACATCAAAAATATATGAAAATTCTAATGTAAGAAATTTCTATTTAATATTCTTATTGCATACATAACCTTTTTTAAAATAATATAAACTCTTGTCTTAAATTTTTTCCAATAATAGGTCATCTACTTTTCTACACATAGGCCTACATGTAAGGTCTAAATTTATAAATTGATTTAACATTTAAAAAGAATAGACGTTCAATAAATTTATTATGCAATTAGGTATTTCAAAAGTCCCGGAATCTCTCTAATTTTATTAATAGTTATTAAAACATAATAACCCTTTTGGGTCTTATGATGCTAACTTTTACCAACCTAGCCCTATTCAATAAAGGTGAATGTTCAACTATAAAAATGTAAATTGTAACAAATTCTAATGATTTATCATTTATAGTACTTTATATATTATGAAGATAATTAAAAATATATTATTGTATTTATTATATTATTAATTATTATTGTATATATATGTGTGTGTGTTTGTGTCTGTGTGTGTGGTATATATATATATATAATTTGTTTTGCTTGAAGGCGAAAAACCATTGCAATCATCATCGTATATATACTCACTATCAATACCAAACACAAGATCGTTTAACTCTATAATTAATTAGAATGATTTAAAAAAATGATGACTCGAAAGTGGATGTGTTTTTACTTTACTGTTTATTAATAATTAGCTAAACTAATATTTGCATAGCATCAGGTACTTAGAGATCATATTTTTTAACATTTGTATTGTATATAAAAAGCCAAGACGATCTCATCAGGCAAAAGAGACGTCAGCTAAAAAGAGATGTTTTATTTTCTTCCCCCTTTAGAAGTTGAATTTTCGAATATTCCTTCTTATTGGGTCTTTACGATAAGGAGGGAAATCCGTCGCGTTTGTCATATTTTTAGTGTTTAAATGATCTAGAGTCAGATGATTTACTTTTATATATAAAAAAGGGGTTTAATTTCGCAGGCATTTTTAAGGATAGCCTACGTAAAATACAACGAAGTCGATGTTACATAGGGTAAAAGAGGTATTGAGAAATACTGGAAAACACTTTTCATCTCTTTAAAACTTTTAAGAGCTGAATTTTAGTAAATCCTTTTTTTCTTATGTTTTTTTGGGGGGAAATATAGATATATTGTAGTGTAGAATATCAGATGGACAACACAAAGCAATATTAAATTTTCTAAAGCAATAAAAATAAACAATAATTACGTAAGCATCGTAACTATTATTTTATATGTTTTAGGTCTAATTAGTTTTATTTATTACTATTCTATTAAAATTTGATACAGTTATGGTAATTCACAACAATGCTCCTAAGCTTTCCTGTTATAGAAACAGTCTTATTATAACATGAACAACAGCATTATTAGTATGTTAGCTTTTCGCATGTTGATTAAAGACAT
This sequence comes from Aphrophora alni, assembly GCA_963513935.1. Lineage (NCBI taxonomy): Eukaryota > Metazoa > Arthropoda > Insecta > Hemiptera > Aphrophoridae > Aphrophora > Aphrophora alni. Next base: position 101,058,196 of record OY740767.1, read on the forward strand.
TGATCATTGCTTTATATAAAATTTAAAAAAAGTGATGAATTAAAGAACCCCGACTCTCGAAAACTCAACATGAGTATCAGAAAAGAAGAAGAGTTGGTTAAGAGAGTCCATAAGTGAAAGATGAATTAGAAGATTGAAATCAAGAATAGATACAGATACAGATACAGCACGTAGGGATATGATTACAACCTAATTGGAGAGTAAATTAGAAGATTTAGTTTGGTGTTTTACTGTAAAACTATATTTTAGCTTAAGAAAAATGAAACAACTGATCAAGTCTATTTTATCAAGCTATAAATGCTATTGGGAAAACATATTCGAAATGTTAGAGCAATTAACTACAACAAACGTTTTCGTTTATTAGTAAATGTTATACGTCCTCACAATTTATTCTAGGGACTTCGTTTATACTGTATTTAATAAATCTAGACTAATGTCTTGGCTTACTAATCCTCTGAAGTTATTTTATCATTAAGCAACAACAAAATTATCCTGATATTTTGTATTTTTTTTAAATAAAAAAATAATTTTTATTATATTGAGTTTTATTATTTATTTTTGAATTATTTTATTTTTTATAAGTGTTTTGATATCTCTATAATATTACCTTAACATTAGTTATATATTATAAACTGTGTGTATGTAGTGTGATTTGTTGATTACTTATGAAACCCCGTAATTTTTAATCTTGGAAATGGAGTAGGTAAGTGAAAGACTTGAAGCGAGATTTTTATTACATCTCATAAAGTTGTAGGAAATTGAGAAGATTCTGGAATAATACAAACTTTTAAAATATTGGACGAATTTCAATTTGGAAATATTGAAATATTTGAATCACATTTATATATAAATATCTGAGTGGTTTCTGTCATGAGTGAGATTACCATATCATATTGTCAGATAGAATATTAGTAGTAAATAAATAGCTAAGAAAACAAACATGGAAAATAATTATAAATTTGTATTGTGGGTAATAAGTATTGAATAAAATTTCAAACTGGTTAATTAATCGATATTTTCGCAGTCGGTTTTGTGATCTGCATAATGTTAAACAGCACATGTCATATATTCTGTGTAGTATATATTTATTATTTAAAATAAGAGACGTTCAATAAATATTCAGTATACTTTGGTGGTATTTAATTCCATATTTCATTGACAATACAATAACACCAAAAGAATGCATTACACAAGGTTTCACCGGATTGTAAATAATTCTTCTAAATGTTAAATAAAGTGAAAGTTTTACATATTTACTTAATTCTTATATGTCCTTTTACTTTAAAACTTCTTGATTACATAAACATTTTTATGCGAAAGTTTATCTGCGATAAAAAAAACACAATAAGCAAATAAACTGTAAAGAAACTAAATATACAGTTCTTCTGAATTCTGTCATTATGTTCATGGCCTATGAAGTATCAAGCATGCTGTACAATTTTCCCCATCGCCAATCTAATGACGTCCCATGAGTACATTGCAAATGATTGATTTATTTCTGCATATTTTATGTCTATATCGTCGTAATACATATTTAATTGGATCACCGATTTAATTTCCAATGTTCTAATTTGAGTTTCAATAATTTATTTTCCAGCTCATTTTTTATTAAATTTGTTCTTATACGAGTATATTGAATATAGAGTTTACAAATAGAGTCAAGCTAAGACTAATTTTTTCACTTAGATATTCGACCTAAATGTTACACGTTCATCAGTATAACTGAAAATATACTATTTCAGTATTCACAAAAAACGATAACGTAAAAACAAACAGTGTAATCCTGTGTCGCTGAATAAAATGTTCAAATGTTCATCGTTAAATGATTATAAAAAAAACCTCAGGTTTACTTTTCCTAGGTCTATAGTTTTCAATAAAATTTTAATTGTCTTCACTCGTAAGAGGAATTCTAACTACACGAGCCTACTTAGTTCTTCTTATTTTAATATCGCCGGTATTTATTCTCCACTCTTGTAAAAACGTAGGCTCTAAAAGACTTTACATTATATAGAAGAATTTAAATAAAAATTTAAACACTTATCATAAAAATAAGCTCTAACTCTACAATGAAGATATTTGCTTCTATAGAGTAGTTATGCAAACATTAAAACCTACTAATAATGATAAGCCCACGATCTTATAACTAAAGTTTATAAAGCGAAAATAAGTGTTTTAATTTCTGGTCAGAGAAAAATTAAATTAAAATTTAATTTTTTCCAGGTAAAATAGTTTTCCTCATTGATCTAATATAATGTGGCATCAATCGATAAATCTTTTAAATATACTTTCACAGAACAACTAAAATAGCAGTGGCATAATTTGATCTATCAGGTTCATTATACTTGTATGCTGTACATTATTCGTGGTTCTAGCTATCTCTCATTATTTAATGATATGATAAATAGCTTTTATTGACTGAAGGGTATAAAACCAGGCAATGCAATTGTAAATATGTAATGGTGATTCGTACGGACAAATAAATAACCTCACATGATAATTAAAAAAAAAAAAAAAAAACTTTGCTAATACACTGCCCATGTTATATATCAGCTACGTCACTGATGTTCAAGTTTAATTCTTCAAACGCATCTCTACTACAATAAATCCTTAATATTTTTCTTATATTACACACGCATTGATCGATTTAATGCTTATTAAAATAGATACATACAATTATATTGAAAAGTATGTGCAATAACAGTGATAGGTGTAACTTTCCTGAGATTATAAAATAACCTTATTACCGCGTTAAGCTGTTTAGGTACCATGTTTTCTAGATCTCTGCTAATAACGTGCTCACAATTTTAACGATAAAAAAAAGTACTGACAATACTAATAAGTACTCTATTCTTTTTACTGTAATTAGGTTTGTCTGGAGGAAACAGATGTGTTTTAGGTGAAAAACCTACCGAGATAATGGCTTGTAGTAAGACATTAGCCGGTGGTACAAACATGGCTACAATAATCTACATAATCGTTATATCACATATTAGGAGGATGTTACTCAGGGTGCCAACATTTAATGGACATATATGTTTTTAGAATCATCTGCAACTACATATTTCTAGTAACGCTATTTTAAAATCAATATATAACATGATTATTAAAATGGTAAGCACGTCAGAGCAAACTATTTAGTAACAACAGAAGCGGTTATACCGAGTTATAAAGGATATAATTTGGAATTGCTAGATTTAATTTTTTTAGACATTATTGCATCATCCTTTTCAGTCTCCATGATTAGTGAACTGATTTTCTTCCTTCAGTATAGTGATCATTACAATTTCTTTACTTTACCGTCGTCACAAGATTATAATTATGATTATTATTTTAATGGCTTCATGAACAATTAACTTTTTCAGTTCCTTGTGACACCATGTCATTATAAAGTGTAATTATTACGACTTGCAATTTAAAAAAAATTCTAACTATTTAATACGCAATTAGGAAAATGTTGTTTTATTTGCGTTATTAAAATTTAAAACCTCATCCAGTAACTGTACCAATACATACGAATTATCTGAAAGATTGAAAAACACAATAAATTTACAATACTACTAATTCTTATAGTTTGCCTTCACTAATATGAACGTCAAAATATTAGTTCTTTTCTACGTTAAGGAAAACTACAAAATACTAACCTATATTATCAAGACTAGAAAAACTAAGTCCTAGATTAATAGTTCTGAAATGATCATATTGTGGAATTTGATATTGGAGTAGTCAACAAATTAAAGATAACCAATGGTGCAAATACAAATTCTTTCTTTTGTTTAATAATGTAGGAAGAATCAATTAGTTGTTTATAATATTGAATAGAACACAATACTAATAGTACTCAATATTAATTGGGATATTACAATATTGGGAAAATAATTTATGCCCGTTAACATGTTTACCAATTGATTTCACAAAATAACATAATTATGTCCCAGTCACAAGTATTAACTTAAAGTATAATTGGCGATACTTGGAAAAAAATACTTTATTATTTTTTATTCAATGATTTCCCGTTCATTATACGTATATTATATAAGAAAAAACTTTCAATATCAGAATTGGTTTCAAATAATTTTTTTTGGGGTCAAAACAATGAAATAATATTTGGAATTATATATTTTTTAAATTGTTTGAAAAAGTATTATAATTTAAGCTCAAGTTTAGCCAAAGCTGCTCCCTAATAGTTCCATGCTTTTATTTGTATTTAAATGAAATAAAAATATGATTTATATTTCGGCATTAGATCACACGCAAACCTAGCTACGTTAATAAGCCAATGTTTATCTGTGTTGTCAAGAAGTATAATTAAAGTACCTTCTTTATATGAGCATTCAAATTGCTGCTAATATTTGTTGAAAATTAACCGATCTTATTGCACGAAAAGTATAGTGTAGTATTTACTATAAAACATTTTCGTTTACCAATAAGTGTAAAATTTATAAGTTTTCAAAGTCATATTCAGATAATAGGTTTATTTTCTTTATACGTTAGGAAACTTCTGTATTTGTATGTAATACTAATTTTATGGCAACCTGACAACCTTGTCAAATGGATTTTATATACTCAAAATGTTTACTTCTACGTTCATTGTTCTTAAAAATATTTAATGTCTCTTTTGAAAAGTACTTTGAAGTAACGAAATATCATATTTATATAATATGTATTGTAAATTGAAACATGAAGGTTTTTAGACACCGGGATTGTTACGTTTTTCTAGACGTATTTCATATATTTTTGTAGTGGTTAATGTTAGTATTGATTACTAATAACGTGTTATTGATAAACACTATAATTTGTTATCGGTTATTGTTTTTATCAATCATATATTCATGCAGTTATTCTTGACTTATTGACAAATCGTTTATAAAAACAATGTGTTTATTGTATGTCTTAGAGTGATAATGGCACTGTGCACATTGTAATGCTGTTTAAAGGTTAAGTCTTTCAGAATAATAGTAGTTTATATGCATGTGCTACTTTATTTTAGCAAATATTAAATGAGTTTCCTAAAGTAGTCAATTAGTTGTCAGAAATTCACACATAATAAAGGTCATAATGTTGGATCATGTTAATAAAGTTGAGTCGATTGAAATAAAGTTAAAGCTTTTAGTCTGTACAAAAAATATTTCCCAGATATGGTTTAAAAATACATGTTATTAATGAAATTTTATATACTATTCGGTTTTGCTTATTATATATATATATATATATATATATATATATATATATATATATGTTTATTTTATGTTTACATATATTGATTTAATCAATTGTAGATTTCACAATTAATGAAAAAAAAAATTAAACGATAGAGACCACTTTATATCAAATTATAAATTTATTTACCACTTCTTTTATTTCTCATATTATATACTCCACGTATTGGAGAAGAAATTTAAAAACTTTAAAGGAAAATCACTCATATTTTTACCTATAGCGTTGAAAATATGTCCACACTAAAACTATAGGTTTAACAATATGTAAAAGATGCAAACGTACTACTACAAAATAAAACACAATATTTCTTTTGTAAAATTCTATAATTTATTTGGTCTAGCCGACCATGGTTTCGCCAGTTACGGCATTGACGAGGCTCTTACAAGACTAAATACAAAGCACAACATAACTATTATAAAAGGTAGGAAAATCCCGTTAACAAACAAAGCACAAAGACCCAGGGGAAAAACCCCACAGGTCATTCACACAGGTATTAACCAACCTTGAATAGAGGTTGAAGTAAAGGAGAAAATGACAAAAATTCCGTTTGGTCATTTAAAACTAGATTATCATCATTACACAAAAGTGTTTACAACCCAACTATTGCTTGAGAGCGATCCATTTAGGAAAAGTCTCATGATTCAACGTTCTCCAAAGAACAGTGCAAATACAGAAAATTATTGTAAATTGGAAGAAGAAAATAACGAACTAAGAAAAAGACTGAACGAAGTAGAGCTTTTGATTAAAACATTAAAGAAAGAAGTATCAGATCTGAAAACAGAAAATAAGGAATTAAGAACTCTTCATTTATCAAACAAGAAGGAAAAGCTAAAAATTGTATCTGAAGAAAAGCAATATCAGAGTGCGATAAGTAGAATGGACGGTTCCCAAGAATACTACACAGATGAGGATGAATTAGCTAAAGAAACAGAGTGGATAAGATCTAAAAACAAAACATCAACATCAAGAAGAGTAAAAAAAAAGAAAAGCTGAAGATTCCCCTGAAAATGAAAAAAAATGGTAATAGAACACCTCAAAAGGGAAAGCCCAGTAAAGTAGAGGCGAAGCAGGACAAGATAACAAGAGATAAACCACCTCCACCTATTAATGTGGTTGGAATTAAAGATTTTGCTTCAATTAAAGCATTAGTAAATGACTTTGATAAAGATAAGACAATTAAAATTGTTTCACTCAGCAATGATGTCTGGAAAATTAATACTCCCGACTCAGAGACTTATAGGACCCTGGCGACCAAACTGAACAGAGACGGGTTACAGTGGTACACATATGAGGATAAAAAAGACAGACCCATTAAAGTTATGGCAAGAGGGCTTCACCCTACGTGTTCTAAGCAAGATATAATTGAAGAAATAAAGGAGAGTGCTCAATTGAAAATAATCGATGCTGTAAATATTATCAAAAAAGAAAGAAGTTCAGGCAAAGATGGAAATGAAATACTCTGCAAAAAAGGGCTTCCATTATTTATGCTTACATTTGATAATAACGAGGACATAGGGAAAATCTATAATATCAAATCCATCTTGCATATGAAAGTTAAAATTGAACCCTTAAGGAAAACTACAAATCAGATACCGCAATGTAAAAACTGCCAAGGGTTTAACCACACAACAAAGTATTGTCACCGGGAACCTAGATGCGTAAAGTGTACAGGGAGGCATGCTACTCAGCAGTGTGATATAAATAAAGATACACCTCCAAAATGTGTCAACTGTGGAGGGCAGCATCCTGCTAACTATCGAGGATGTGAGGTAGCAAAAGAATTGCAAAGGATCCGAAACAAAGTTAGTAACCCTCAACAAAGGGATAGACAAGATAAGGAAGAACGTGAGACATTAAAATACACGACAAAAATACCAGCAGAACGGGAAGCAAATGAAAGCGATAGAACTTTTTCGCAAGCAGTCCAGGCTAAACATGTTAGAAGGGAAAATGTAGACGAGAATAGTGTCCTCGAAAAAGTATTACAGAGATTAGAAGTTATAGAAAAACGGCTAGACTCTAACGATAAAAAATTTGAAGAGGTTCTCATAAACCTTACTGATATTAACAGATATTTTACATAAAATGAATAAAACTCTTAGAATAGCCGCATGGAATTCAAATGGTTTGTTACAACGTATCCAGGAGTTAGAGATATTCTTGGATAATGAACAAATAGATATATGCTTAATATCAGAAAGCCATTTTACAAAAGCATCTTATGTCAAGTTGCGTGGTTTTTGCTGGTATGGGGCAGTCCATCCTGCAGATAGAGCTAGAGGAGGATCGGTAGTATTTGTAAAGGAAAACATCAAACATTATGAAATTATAAAAATTGAAGAAGAAGATATGCAAGTTATTGCTATTAGGATCCAAGTTAACGGAAACAAGGAATATGATGTTGGTGCAATATATTGTCCACCAAGGTATAGAGTTAATCGTGAGAGGTTTCTTTCTTTATTTAAAACTCTGGGAAGAAATTTTGTCATTGGAGGAGACTTCAATTCAAAACACACATTCTGGGGTTCAAGAATAATAAATCCAAAAGGTAAAGAATTGCTAGCAGCAGGAACGGCACTGGGGTGCGACTTCTATTCTGGCGGTGGACCTACATATTGGCCGGCGGACATAAACAAGACACCTGATATCATAGATTTCTTTGTTACTAAAGGAATTTCAGAAAACTACATTCATATAGAAGATAATGAGAGTCTTTCCTCGGACCATACACCAGTTATTATGACAATAAGTGAGCTGATAGTAAAAAACAAGGCACCCGTCCCAAAAATAACAAGTGGGAAAACTAACTGGAAATTTTTCAGTAGCATAATAGAAGAAAATATAAAGCTAAATGTACCGATTAAAAATTCAAGTCAGTTGGAGGATGAGCTCGAGGTATTTATTGGGATTGTTCAGGGCGCTGCTTGGAAGAGTACTCCAGTGAGCTACATGAAAAGAAATGAAGTAAAGTACTATCCAGTCGAATTAAGACGGCTAATTAAAGATAAACGGAAGGCTCGGAAAAAATGGCAAAGGAGTAGAGCACCAGAAGATAAGCAAATACTTAACAGGTTGTGCAACAAAGTTAAAAATTCTATTAAAGATTACAAGAATGAATCTATTAATAGATACTTAAAACATTTATCTCCCACAAAGGACAGAGATTATTCACTTTGGAAGGCAACAAAAGGAATCAAAAGGCCTAAAATACAAATTCCTCCAATTAAGAATGACAATGGAGCCTGGGCAAGAAGTCCTAAGGAAAAGGCAGATCTCTTTGCAACATTCTTAGAAAAGACGTTCCAGCCTCTCCCTAAGCAAAGTGCTGAAGAAAGTGTTCCCGATATAAAAAAACATGATGAAATGGAAATATTACCAGTAACACTGAGGGAACTGAAAAATGAAATCAAAAACCATTTGAATGTGAATAAAGCACCAGGGTATGACTTGATTACTGGGCAAATAATTAAAAATCTACCCGAGAAAGGACTTAGAAAGCTACTGCACATAATAAATGCAAGCTTAAGGATTAGGTATGTTCCCCTACAGTGGAAGGTAGCGGAAGTCATCATGATATTAAAACCGGATAAATCACCAAATGATAGGAAGTCATATAGACCAATATCATTGCTCCCAATAATTTCAAAATTATTCGAGAAGCTGCTTCTAAGAAGACTCAGGCCCATTATTGAGGAACGAAATCTCATCCCTGACCATCAATTTGGCTTTAGACAAAGATTTTCTACAATAGATCAAGTTCATAGAATTACAAGTATCATAGAAAACACATTGGAGAAAAAAGAAATTTGTGCAAGTGTCTTTTTGGATGTAGCACAGGCCTTTGACAAGGTATGGCATAGGGGTCTGTTGTGGAAACTAGAAAAAGAACTACCTAAACAATATTTCGAAATACTCAAGTCATACATGACTGAGAGGCATTTCCGAGTGAAATTTGAGGGAGAATACTCCATATTAAAGAGGATATCAGCGGGTGTTCCACAAGGTAGCGTGCTGGGACCGGTCTTGTATTTACTTTACACGAGAGATCTTCCAAATGACAAAGATGTAACAATAGCTACTTTTGCAGACGACACTGCAATACTAGCAACTGGGACGAAAATTGAGGAAGCTGCAGGGAAGCTCCAGAGGGCCTCCAATGCGGTGAGCAGATGGACCAAGAAGTGGCGTATTGGTTTAAATGAATCAAAATCAGCCAATGTTAACTTTACCAACTTAAAGATTGATTATCACCCACCAATTTTAATCAATTCTGTACAAGTTCCTCATGTTAATACCGCGAAATACCTGGGAATGACTTTGGACGTGAAATTGAAATGGAAGGAACACGTTAAAAAGAAAGTTCAAGAGTTAAAATTTAAATTCAGAAATATGTATTGGCTTCTGGGAAGGAATTCCCAACTATCAATCCATAACAAAATGCTCATATACAAGCAAGTCTTAAAGCCCGTGTGGACCTATGGATTACAGCTATGGGGTTGTACAAAGAAGTCTAACATAAAAAACATACAAAACTTTCAAAATAAGGTGCTCCGATGTATTGTTGATGCACCATGGTATATAAGAAATGACAACTTGCATAGGGATTTGAAAATGGATACGGTTGAAGAAGAAATAAAAAAGCAAGCAAGCAAGCACAGACATCGCATTGAGCAACATGAGCATCCGGAGATACGCGGATTGATGGATACAACAGGTTTAGTTAGAAGACTGAAACGAATGAAACCATTCGACTTAATGGACTTTGGACATTAAGGGAGTAATGACCAATGGGTTATTTTCCCTCAAAGTGTATATATTGTTAAATGTAAATTACTAGATGGGTTTGTACTCAGTTGTAATAATAATAAAAAAAAAAAAAAAAATAAAAATAAAATAAAATAAAATTACACAAAAGTCTCTTAATTTCTAAAATTTCCAAAACATTTAATTTTCTACTTTTTACGTTAACATGTAAAATTTCAAAATTAACATTAGAATAAAAATCTGTCAATGCATGATTTTTTAAATGGTTAGAAAAACTAGAATCATTATAACCTAACCGCCAACTCCTTTCATGCTCACCTAACCTACACTTAAAACTACGGCCTGTTTGGCCAACATAAGCAGCATTACAAATACTACATGTCAGTTTGTACACACAACTTTTTTGCATTTTTTCTATATTATCTTTGGAATTTACCAACATCTTTCCTAAATTTTGTTTACAATAATAAGCTGGTTTACAGTGTTTTTTCTTTTCTAAAACTTTACCAACTGCATGGCTAACTTTACCAAAATAGTTAATTCTACGCCACTTTTGTGTGGAATTATTAGAATTGACTATTGGGAAAATAAAGGATTTAGCCTTATTTTTTAATTTTCTTTTTAACATTTTATCAATGAGATTAACCTCATAACCATTATTAATGGCTATTTGTTTAATACATACAAGCTCAGTATAAAAATCATCATTAGACATAGGAATATTAATGAGGCGATACAACATACTATGAAAAGCAGCCAATTTATGATTATAAGGATGTTGTGATGTAACATGTATAATGTTGTCACTAAACATAGGTTTCCTAAAAATGCTGAAATTATGCCTACCATCAATGATTTTAATTGTAAGATCTAAAAAATTAATTTGATTATTCTGTCCTACTTCCATAGTAAATTGTATCGCCGAGTTAATAGAATTTAAATACTTTAAAAAACACTCAAGTTGGCGGTCAGTACCTTCAAATAAACATAAAACATCATCTACATATCTATACCAATAATTAATACAATGCTTAAACTGGTTATTACTATCAAAAACTATAGATTCAAAAGTATCCATAAAAATCTCAGCTAACAACTGAGATAACGGAGATCCCATTGCTAACCCATCAACTTGTGCAAAAAACTTATTTTGAAATTGAAAATAATTTTGTTTAATACATACTTCAATTATATTCATCAATTCTATAGAAATACAAGGATCAACTTTAGCTCGATCTAACAAAGATTGCACACCAGTCAAACAGTCATTGACCGGAATACTAGTAAATAAACTTTTTACATCAAATGACACAATTTTGGCGTTAAGGGAGGCTTTGACATCTTTAATCTTATCCACCAAATCCAAAGAATTTTTTAAACCAAATTTAGGTTGGAACCTAGAAATGTTTTTTAGAAATGTGTTGGCAAATTTAGCTACATTGTATGAAGGTGACTGTACAAAGGAAACTACAGGGCGGATGGGAATATCCGGTTTGTGTAGTTTTATAAGGCCATATAATCTAGGAGCCAGACTATTCATCACAGGTATAGTTTTAACATGAGCCTGACTAAAAATGCAATTATTTTGTGCTAACATAGATTTAACAATATTACTATTTTTCTTTGTTGGGTCCTTTTTTAACTCCACAAAAGAATTGGTTTTTAATAAATCTTGAACTTTACTGCTATAGACCTCTAAAGGTAAAACCACAATGGAATTACCCTTATCTGCTTTAGTAATAACTAGATTATTATCCAATAGCTTAGACTTTATGTTCTTAATGACAAAGTTTTCATTATTATTAAATTTGGTATTACTGCAAGATATATATTCTTCTTTTATTAAATTAGCACACATGTATTTAGTATTAATATCTTTAACTATAGCCAATTCTGAATCTAAAGCCAGGCTTTCAAAGTTAGAAGCTCCCGGTTTTGATCTAGGAGCGTATTTAAAACCTTTAGATAATAATTGCATTTCACTACTACTATCATGCATTGACAGATTTTTATTCTAATGTTAATTTTGAAATTTTACATGTTAACGTAAAAAGTAGAAAATTAAATGTTTTGGAAATTTTAGAAATTAAGAGACTTTTGTGTAATGATGATAATCTAGTTTTAAATGACCAAACGGAATTTAAGTCATTTTCTCCTTTACTTCAACCTCTATTCAAGGTTGGTTAATACCTGTGTGAATGACCTGTGGGGTTTTTCCCCTGGGTCTTTGTGCTTTGTTTGTTAACGGGATTTTCCTACCTTTTATAATAGTTATGTTGTGCTTTGTATTTAGTCTTGTAAGAGCCTCGTCAATGCCGTAACTGGCGAAACCATGGTCGGCTAGACCAAATAAATTATAGAATTTTACAAAAGAAATATTGTGTTTTATTTGTTAAAATGGAATTCTATCAAGTACCGTCGGTCATCAGTGTAAACAATATAAACGTACTACTACTACGTTGCCGATAAGATACCAAAGAAACCTGATTTTACTTCAAATTTGGTAACGGACATTGTGATCAACATTCAACAGAATTCCTCAATGCATTGAGATAATACTGGAACGAGCAATATCAGAGGTAGAAAATATATTTAGTAATGTTAGGAAAATCGCACTATTGACAATTGCAACGTTTTGTTATTATGTACCTTGATCCAGAAAATAATAGTTTTGCCATTTAATAATACTGTTCAGATATAAATCATATTTTTATTTGTGATTTTTTTTAAATAATATGGTTTTATAATAATAATAATAATAATACAACAATTCATTATTTATTATTATTAAAAAAACTGTACAAACAGCATCGTAAAATAGAACAAATTTTCTTAAGAAAATATTAACTGAATTTGCCAGTAACTTTGATTTAAATGATTGTGACAATCCTTTCATTCCAGTAAATCTGAATCATTTTTAATGAAAGGTTAAACGTGGAGTGATGGTATTATGGTATTAAATGGGTGACGAAATCAAAGCTTACTTGTAACATATGTCATCTTATCGCATTTTGTTTTAAAGCATTCTGATAAAATTATTACACAAAATAATTATTTTGTTCATTACAAACTCTTTAGGAAACACCCGGTGAAGAGCCTGTATCTGCTATGCTGCTTTTCAGTAATGTGTAGTTAACAAGTCGAAATTGTATCACCGTTGTTTTTACCCTCATCTAGCAAAGATCGCTACTAATTATAATTCCCAATTTGACCTCACGAAGATGGGTGAACTCCTTCAATGTATGAGTCATCACAGGAAATAAACTCGGAACCTTTCACTCGTGAATCCTATTCATTATACCAGCCGGGAATTTCTTCGTCATATAATTAATGTAAACCATGATTCAAAACATAAAGTGCAACATTACAAAACTTTTTTTATAAACTGATATTAAATATATTTATTTATTCCAGTAAAACACAATGAAGACTTTAAAAACACAGTTAAGGCAATAGGTTGCCTTCGAAAAGGGAATTGAAGATGTTAATTAAATCTGTCTACTCCATTACCTGCAATAATTGTGTTCAAAGTGCTTTGTAGAATGTTATTTCATACCTTTACATCAATTTACGTTATTAATTAGTTTACTAAAATTACCTCTCTTGAAAACTCTAGGGAAATATCCTGTTTTAGTGTAGCTATTAAGAATGTTTAAATCATGAATTATTCATCTGTTTTATTTTTGTTTCTGTTTCTTTATTTTTTTCTCATTTTAACGTAATTTATGGATATCTCCGTCAAGATATTTTTGTTTACTTGTATATTGTTTTACTCGTATATTATTTAGCTTTTAATATGAACTTGGTATTACGTATTATTCTCGCATCCCACATTTTTATATTAGTTCCTACCTATACATAATTACCTTTAAATACATATACCTATAAATACACTTTACTATATTTCCAAAAATAAAATAAAATTATGGAACCCTAATTATTTGATTTAATTACGTCATTTTACAGAGCTTATAAGAGGCTTTTTGTGGAGTATCTGTTCAACAAAGATACTTCCTAAGTATCTTAATGGAGTATCTTAATCTGAGAAAAGAGACAAATATATATTTAGAAACAAAACTATCAATATCCCTGTAGATTTAGAAGGGATAATATTAACAAACGAAAAAAACTAATTTAACGTTATAATATTAATGTCACATCACATTTTTATTACATTACTATAAAATATGTATTTAATAACATACTTTAAATCATACGATTCAAATTAAATTACATTTACTGAATATTTAAATCTACAATAATAGCATTGTAAATATGACGATAACCTCAATATATTTCAAAGCTGTGATATTTTTCAAAAAACCAACATTACACTGTAAAACCCTAAAATACTAATAAAGATTAAACTCTGCTATTGACAATAGCCATACAACATATACAAACTTCCTTTCCTTAGGCTTCATAATATCAAGTAATTATCTGTGTCCTTATAAAGTAAGACCTTAAATCAAACAGTTTGGCCTTTTTTGTGTACGACTTTAGTTCTAACGTTATATTTTAAACTTGGGTCGGTTCTTAAAAATCTAAGTTGCTACTATAATTCTTGTTTAATTTGGCCACTTTTTATTTTCAATGGTCGACTTCACAATTTGATGTGAGATTGTTTAATATCTTCAAATTTTTTTAGAAACAACTTCATAAAACCATTTAAATGAACAGCCACTTCGACACCTGTGCCAAACACAATATATATATATCTTTATAATTAAAGGTATAACTAAGGTAAATAAATATCATGGACCATTTTTTCAAAGATTAAAATACACCTATAAGATATCAAAGTGTACCAAAGAAAGGTAATTGGTTTTTGATAAAATCTTGGTGTGATACTCTCAAATATATACATATATATATATATATATATATATATATATATATATATATATATATATATATATAAATTTTCCAATGAATTATTATTTGTTTTAATTATGTTCCAAAAGAATAATTCAAAACATTTTCACGTAATTAAATAAATAAAATATTTTGTATTTATTATTTTCAATTATTGAGTTTATTTTTTATTTTTTATGTAACTTTAAAAAACAGCATGTAGTACGATTTTTTACATTTAATATGTTAATTCAAATGTTAAAATATATTTACATGCTAATGTGACATAAAAGACAAACTTGTTGCTTGAATTAGTTAGGTGATTCTTAAAAGAGGTGTTTCAATTTCGGATAAACACTTCAGATATAAATTTTATTCCATTAACATTCCGGTGCAATTTTCTACATTTCATACTTTCATGACTGATTTATAAATAATGTATATTATATAATAATTCATATGATGACATATTTGTAAACAGGTAAAAATTCTTTGCACAATTATTGATATATGAACAAAACCAATGCTCTGATATATAAGGTTTTTAGTGGCCTGTCTGCTTAAATATACTGATTTAATGAAATGTGTTCAAGTAATCAAACCGTTCTGTTTATACTTAGATGTTTTTCTTCATAAACTAATAATTCTATAATTCAACAAATCAAATAGTTTCTCACGAAGTATATTCAACTAATCTGAAGTTTATAACTAGGGTTGCAGAAGAAAATACACACCTGTCGGTACTTAAAATATTGAACTAACTCCCCTCATACGATCAAGTGAGGGTATAACTGATTCTTTGGTGGTTGGAGATAATAATATGTTTCCTAATAAGGTTAGTCTAAAAAGAGATCTAAATACGCTCAGGAATGTTACCAACAAATATCTTTAATTGATTATATCAAATTGTAATAAAACTATTGTTAAACAACAATAGAGTTAAAAAATTATTGAACTTTATCGTTCATAACAAACCCTTATGTGCACGGATTATCGGAAAAGGTAGCTAATTTGCTAATTATTAGTAACCACTGACCGCTTTCAATAATCGAAAGAGTTATTTAACATCTCAACAAAACCAATCCAAAATACACAATTATATATATATATATATATATATATATATATATATATATATATATATATATATATATATATATATATGGGGTTAGTAGAAAATCTGGAACATAATTTATTTTAATATTGGTTCCTAGATGACATAGAAAGGCGGTAAGAACGGAGTTGGTTAGCTCTGGTGTAGGGTTATGTACAAGGTGTTTTCTAAGGTTCAAATATACACGGTGCTCCAAAGGTTAAAACACATATTTTTTTTCAAGTATTAAATATGAGTATATTAAAATGTTTCAATATTCATTTTAATCTCAACAAGACCGAAATTTATAAATATATATAGACATATGCAAAAATGTTCTAGTATGCGAGATATTTTGGGAATCAAATTGCCCATTTCAATTGCGATATGTAAACGGAATGGTAATGTCTATCAACCCCTATATGTAATACACAAAAATGAACAAACAAAAAATACATCCTTTTAAAAAATCTACTTTTAAAATAACTATAAAGGCTTATAGCCCTAATTTAAATACAAGCTATGAAATAAATGTCACTTAATTAATTTATGTCTCATTTATGTTACTGTTATATTATTTTGTTTACATATTTTTTATAATGCACGTAATAATTTACCTGTATATTCTTTATTCTGTACGTTTTAGGAATTTAAATAAACCACGGAATGTAATGTTCATTTTCCATTTTGATGTTAAAGAATTAAATTAACACATCATATAGTAATTTATTATTATAATTTTACAACTCTCTCGTTCATTGTCAGCAATACCACTCTGAAGGAAATTACTTTATGCGTTATGTAATGTTAAGCAACAAACAAAACGTTTAGATTTTCACGTACCCAAATTTTTCACCATAATTCAATTAACAAAAACCATCAAAAAACATGAACAATCTGAAGAAAAAAAACATACCTCGAAACATTTGCATACACTTGAGCTTCTGAACAATTTGTATGATATAAGGCTAATAAACTGTTTCTTTGCAAAAATTCCAAGTTAAAGAGAAGATTATAAGAATACAGTTATTAGGGTATCTCTCCGTCGTAGCGGATTCCAAACGAACACGCTGCGTATAAGCTGAAACGAAACGTTACATATAAACGCAAAAAGTAAAATATTTGCAATAAAAAAACATAAAATATAATGGGAATCAACTTTGAAATAAATACATTGATATTTATACTAATATCCTGATGATAATATCGTTGACTATATCAATTATGGATGGAATGTAAAAAAGGGCTACAAAAATAATATTTTCAAATCAATATATGGCTTTTTATAATTTTGTTTAACAGAGAATATGTTTTAAAATAAAATCACATAAAATCCTAAAGGTGAAGTTTATTTTTACCTTCAATCTGTATTAAAAACGTATGACACATAAAAGACTTATTATTTTTAATTCGTATTATTAATTTTAACTTCCGTCAACTAAAGGGGATCAAAAATCTGTAGGTTATTACAAATAGTAGATTAGTTTTAATGTAATTTGGAAATATTATACACATACGGGGTTAACACTATCAATGTTATTCTGTTGGAATATCCATTGAGAGATTTATGGAGATAGTTTAATTGCCGTAATTATTGATGATAAACTATAGTAGTATCTTTGTAATTAAAAATCGTATTGCATGTAACAGTCAAAATTTTCTGTGGATAAATTCAAAACCATCATAAAGACAAGGAAAGCTAGGCACGAGAAATTATGATTCAGGAATTAAAACCAATTTTCATACATTGTATTGTATCAATATTGTGATTCAACTGTGGCCATGTCCGCCCTTATCAGATTAGGCATTAAGGTACTTATGTGTTCTTACACTGATCCGACTCTATAGTAATAGCTTTTTTTAACTTAATGTCAAGTACAAGATAAATTTACCTGCTTGTTTTAAATATGTGATTCTGGAGTAAAAGAGTAATAAAATTGAAAACTCAAATATTGGCTTCACCGTCTGGTTTGTGCAAGAAGATCTATTTTCAAGAAATTTGAAAAAAAAAGTCTTATTCATCGTCAATACAAATACACTTTTACTTACATACAATAACGAAAAATACGACTTGCTAATTATGGCTTTCTCGGAGGTATGAGCTTTCGGATATATTGGATGTACGAATATATAAATATAAGGTATTGGCAGATCTAATAATATTTATATGCCAATTTGCGTTATATATATATATATATATATATATGCATATTGGCATACACTAACATAATTTTTTAAACTTCAAATTTAAATAAAATTTTAATTACCTAAAAAATGTACGTAACAGAGTATAGACCTAAGGTAAAATAAATTTAAATATTGATTGTATATTGAACTATATATTATAGTAATAAATAAATTAACAACTTATATCTCTATATATTTCTATTTCTGAAATTTTCAGTAACATGTTTCGTTGATGCATTTATGTAGTATTCAGTCCAGTAGTGTAACTTATATAACAAAAGATTAAACATTTTGAATAAAATATGTGAAAATATTAAACGTTTGCACTAAGTTGCCCATAATATTACATAAAATTGAATTAAAAGTCGGTGCCACCTATGATTACAAAGCACGTTCCATTACTTTGTTATCAAAATATTAATTAAATAACTTCAAAGAATATGTTTAGTGTAAAAATTATTACAAAAATGGTACTATTTCAATGAAGTCTCCTGCAATTATTGAAAAACAAAACAAAAATTATAAAGTTTCGATTACAACGTTTAAATAATAATAACAAATAGTATGCGAAAAGTGACATTTTTCTACAATTTGTTGTATTATTCACACACAAACAATAAACATTATTCACAATAATCGTTCAATAATATAAATTGATGGAAGCGTCAGGATAGTCAATAAAGTCTAACAATGAGACATTGGGCGTACTTCACACAGCAATCTAACTGTCCTTCCCTAACAAAAAGAAATAAAAATAGGTGTTTCTTATCGTATCATAAATAAAACACAATTATTGTACTTTATTTTGTTTATTAATTTAAATTACCTAGGTCATTTCGAGGAAAAAACAAAATAAAGTACAATAATTGTGTTTTATTTATGGTTCCTAGTGATTGTGGTTAGGGGTATATTTCTAATCTTCCTTAAGTATTTTTAAGTAGTTTACGCACGTTTTTCTCAACTTTGAATATACATCTAATATTTAATTTACTTGTGATTGATTTTAAACAATTTTAATTTCAATTTAATTTAATTTGGTGAAATGTGAAAACTCTTAACTTTTTACAAATTTCAAAACATTCGCACAAATGCTCATACTTATCTTTTTTTTTTAAGTTTTTAAAAGGATTATAAAATTAGCCGAACATTTTATAGTTAACAAAATAAATATATACTATACTTTTACTACAGAGGAGAAAATAATGATAAAAGTTTCAAAGTAATTTAATGAAATTAATCTATTTGAAAACAAACATATTTAAAGTTATAGGCAACTTTAAAGCTATTTACATTATACTCTACTTAAATTATCTTTTTAGTATATTACAGTAGTTATATTATCGAAATATAATGTTTGATTGTTACAGCTAAAACAACCTAGTTATATGTAGAACGCTATATTGAATGTAGATATTAATTGTAATTACATTTTTGTATTCAATACTAAGTAATTTATTATTTACTTCCGTAAATTTATGTTGTGTTCTATTGGTGAAATTCAATATTATAAAGAAAAAAATTACCTTTGGACAAATCTGAAGAGCATATATTAGTAAGTCCTTTAACCACAGATATGGTCAAGAAATTTTTTAATAGTGAACTCTTTAGAGAATACAATATTTTTTATTAGTTAATAAAATAATAATAACTACATTCACTTAAATTGGATCAGTTCTTTTCTTCGACCCTTTTAAAATACTTAATGTTGATAATTACTTTATTTTATTGTATAGTTCTAATGAGTGGTAGGAACTTAAACGACTATAAAAAGTTTAGTTTCAAGATTGTACAACTCAATTTATTTTAGTCGGAGTTACTCGTTGATCATTCTTAATGAAAGATAGTGCATTTTTCAGTACAAATATACAACATTAGATTGTAAGAACACACATTTAGAAAATCTTATTTAGTTTTATAATGTGGCAAACTTGGAGATGTATATGTAATACATATTTAATGGGCTATTCACCTTTTAATATTCTTCCAACAATTCTTTATTAACTCAATAGAATTGCGACAGGACAGGAATGCCATCATCAGATCTTCGACCTCAATCAATCCTAAGGGACGCCGTCATGACATTGCATGGAAACTGTGCATAGCACAATGCAATAAAATAAATTTTGAAATTTAAAACGTATGAAACACTTAAAATACTTTTAAAAAAACAATTAAAAACTAATTAATATAAATATTTGTGTATAACAATTTTGTGAAGTACTTAACTTCCACTGCCGCGAAAAGGTTATAGTTAAAATTTTTTATACTTTTTTTATTAAACGGACACAAAGAAACTAAACTTAGAAAGTTTTATACCATCCATTAAAGTAATTATGTCGTTTAGGACTACGTCAATTGAGATAAGATTTTGGTGTTTGAAGAAACTCCACTAAATAACTCCAGATAAGTACCTAATGTCAACTGTCAGTAAGGCAGGCACAATCATAATAACCAAGTAGTTTTTCATATATTTGAAAGAAGTAATTGGTGCGGGGTTTTTTGAAAGAATATAATTATTTTTTTTTAGTTATTTGTAAATTTAAATTTATAAAAGTCGAAATTGGAGACTCTCCCCTTTCAGCACGCAATACAACTTAACAATACATTTTATTGAATTTCAGTTTCACAGTCGTAAATAAGAAAATTTCAAATCGCCTAATTTACCATTTGGATATTAGGCCTACTGACCGAGGGTCCACCTTCAGTTAAATAGATATCTTATTCTCTCTTATGTATCGATTTAGTCTAACGGGAATAAAATATTAGACACTGATTTACATTAATAGAATGGCAAACAACAAACACAAAATGATCGGAATAATTGTCATTTGTCTACTATATTTGTTCGTTTTACAGACCAACTTTATATGTAATTAAAGTTTTTTAAATATTCCTAATATAACAGCAAATACCTTTTGAAAAAAAGGAATGTGTAGAGGCTTTATTTGTATTCATTCTTAAAGAATAAGTTTGTAATTCTAACTCTTTTTGAGTAACGCGCACAATACAACGTAGACAAACACTACAGATATGTAATGAAATTTATTGAATCCCTACATATTCCTTCTAATATCATTGTCAATACCTTTATTCTAATTTGCTAGTACACATAGTATACAAAATTATAATTTACATATAAAAGGAAACATTTTTTTCTACCACAATGTTGGAACATGCTTGAGGTAGTACTTAAACGTATTTAAAAATAAAACCAATCCCCAGAGGGGAAAGGGAAAATAATAAATGTGAAATCTAATCTCTAAATAAAAATAATGAAACAATAAAAATAAAAACAGTAGTCAAACTGTACCAAAAATCTAACTAACTTATATTATTGTATATATTCTAATATACAATATCACCTTCTTCTGAATTATATTTTTAATGTAACCTGAAAAACATATAAAATATTGTAGCTAAATGTTGACAAAATTGGGGAGGGGTGTAGAAATATAAACCATAGTGTACGAAAACAAATATTACTTAATATAGAGAGAAATTAATTTAATTTCTAAGCATGAATATAATTATTTAAAAATAGTTATGTCAAAACATGAAGCAACATACTTCCACAACTAAAAATCCAATGCAACATAATAATAAATATACATAAACATCAACATTGAGATGAAGCCGAATTAAAATAAATAACAAAAATCATAATATATATAAGTAAATAAAAATAGGATCAATTATTATAGTTAAACCAATAACATTATATATATATCAACACACATTCTCTCTATATATGAACCATCCTACCACAACTAAAAAACATTGTATAACACATTATCCCAGTAAAATATTGATAATTATTTCCTAATCTAGTGTCTTAAGAAATTATGCTGAAGAAAACGTTAAAATTTTCAAGATATTGTAAAATCTTTTTTGTCTCCTTTAAACGTTTGCTTTTACTATTGAATGTTTTGATATGTGAAGGCACCAAGTTAAGAGTTTTTGAGCAAGAAGAGTATAAATTAGGTTAATTAAAATAATATTCGTTTCACAAATTTGGCATTAAATTCTCTAAGTAATAACTTATTAAATTACAAAGTAGTCATTGTTCATCTAATATTTGGTAACTTAAAATAGAATATATTTAAGTGTAATATAATATAGTCAGTACAGTATGCCGACTTTTAAAACATACAACTTTTTCATTTGTACTCGTTCCCGTTATTCCCCATTTACATTTTCAAAAATAATAAAATTTTACAAGTTATCGCCCCTGTACCATATCTAAAATTGAAATTTACTACTAATTTTGTTTTATCGTATTCAATACATCCGAACGTAGCCTGACCTAATCGTACTGACATATCATACTTATGAAGATATCATGTTTAGTAAATATTGGCCGAAAATAGTAATATATTGCCGAAAATGTTAAAAATATTATTTTTGAAAAAAATGTTGACTTGTGATAAAACGGAAAGTGGTACAAACGAAAAGCTTTGTATTTATCTGTAATCGGCATTGGGTTATGTGTCTCATATCGTACTTAAGGATGTACACAACCGTATCTCTAGAAACGTTTGCAACTTTCGTATTATTCAGCACAGGTTGAGTTTATATTATAAACCTCCTTCATAAATTGGTGCAGTAGTTATAAATATACTTCCAAATAAGATAATTAATATACAAAATCGGAATTCTCTAAAAAAAGTAGCCTCAGACAGGTACTTCTGTCGGGATCTTTACTAGGTGGGGCAACCTATGTGCCATAACCTTAAATCCAGAATATAGATAATGATCCCCTTGTTTTTTGTTGTGGGTTTATAAGTGATTATAATTAGTATTGTGATTCTAATTTTTGCGTGATTAGTTTAATATTTAAAAACGTATATAGGGCCGTGTCTTATACAATTGTAAAATTTGTTTAAAGGATGAATAAAAAATATAAGAAATAAAATATATTAGGTTTAGTTACCATATATAATAACGAATATATATTTGATATATATATATATATATATATATATATATATATATATATATATATATATATATATAAACTTTAACGTGTGAAAAACGTAATGGGGTAAAAACGAAAATAGTTGAATTTATCTAAAATAAACTTAGGGTTTTGTCTGTTTCCATACTTTAAGCAGAAATCAGTTTTCGTTACTATATATTGCCGAAACTGTTTAAAGTTACATTTATTGAAAAGTGTTAACTTTTAAAAACAGAAAGGTTTACAAACGGAAAAGTTATATTTTTTTACAGTAGCAAAGTGTTTTGTCAGTTCCATATCATACGTAAACAGATATCAGTTTTAGGTAACCATTTTATTCCCAATATTATATAAAATAACTTTTTTTAAATTTTAACATGTGAATAACAGAAAGGGATACATACCGGTACCAAAAAGTTAGATTTTCCATATAATGTATATGGTTGGGAATATATGTTGGTATGTACTATGATAATGCTAGTCACTTGATTTATTATGTAACTTTCAATTAGGTGTAATAATTCTATAATTATATTTATCACCCTATCTTTCTACATTTGAAATACTAATACGAAAAATGAAATTTCTTTTTAAAACACTTAGAGGTCCAAATAATTTAATATTATAGGTTAAAATTAGAATAAATCATATTTATTTGGTTCTTTAAATACGTTATATTTTATTAGAGACTGTTCCAAACACAGGAAAGTCAAGACTAAATATTCTTAATGTGTACCTGTTAATATCGATATTTGTAAAAATGTGTACGGATACTTTTAGTTACGTGCGAGTGTAAAATAAATTAAACTTCTCATGTTTTAAGTTAAAAACAATAATTGACACTAGAAACCACTTTGTCATCCATTCTGACATTGTACCCAAATAATAAAATGTTCTATTATAACCATTGAGTTGTTAATAAAGGTCTATAATATGATATGGATTTTAAAATAATCAATAGCTTATCATTTAAACTGATAAACTGAAAGTAAATTATTTGAGAAAAAGAAATATGGAGAAAAACAATATTATATATTATAAACACTCAAACGTGAAGGAATTTTTGTTGGTTTATGGGAGAAATCCATAATTGAAATACTAACATAAACATACAGACATGTAGAAAAGAAGGGAATTAAGACGCCCTAAAATTAAATGTCCCAATACGAAAAATATTGTAGTAATTACTCGGGTAGTAAAAAAATATAACCTTGTGATTGATTATGTTAACCCTTAACTAACATCATACGTCTTGAAGAAGGGTGCAAAAATAAAAATCGGCGTATTTCCCCTCCTCTTGACCTATTGTTTTTGTCCGACTGTCTAGCTGCCAGTCGGACGTTGGTCTTTTTTCGGTGAAAATTGCCAATTTTTTTCTCGCCCCTTGGCTGCGCTATTTATAGTTTTTGATGACTTTCCGTCTTGAGACGTATGTTGTTGTTTACGTGACTTTATTTTATAGTTTTTATCTATGGTTTTTATCGAGACGCGTGGTGAAGGACATTGTGAAAAGATGTTTATGAACTAATTCTACGCCCACTCTATGTTTAATATAGGTATGTAAAGCCATTTTACTGATTATTACATTTATTGATAATTAAATATGCCTTTTTTCATTTAAATACCCATAGGTGTCTCCCAGACGTATGATGTTGATTGCGTAACTTTAAATCATGATGTTAGTTAAGGGTTATGCATGTTTTTATTCAAGCACTTATATTACTCTTTATAGTAAAAAACCAATTATTTATTCAGAATTATCTCTAAACATTTTTGCAAAATACGACGACGATATTATAGATTTTAAAACATATATTGTTGAATAAGTTTATAATTTGTAGGTCTTCAGAATGAATAAAATCAAAATATTATTTTGAAATAATAAATTATGAATTTTAAACCATCTCTTTTGCTTAACTCTAGTTTGATTTTCCATAATTTATGCAATGTAAACCATTTCATATTTTGAAAAAGAGTGTTAAACATAAAAAAAAGTTATAAATTTCTACAAAATTAACATTCAACTGTCAGTTTATAAAACTAAGGACACCAAACAAAATATTGCATTTTCCATCTTCATTTCATATATATTATCAAACACTTTTCGTTCACGTGTTGTTGTTAGTAAGTAAGCAGGATAGCAGCCATACAAATTTACATTGAAATTTAAAGTCAGAGATCTCATCTGTCCGTAGACCGTAGCAGGCATCTCAAACCACTTAGATGTAGTAAAATAACAATTGGCGATAGTTTGTTCAGTTTGGAACAATTCTTCCTGTCATTCGAATACATTATTAACCAATTTTAAGATCTTAGTTCAAAATATTATGTTTTTAATTCTATACAATAAATAATAACATTAATTGTTGACATTTCAACCTCTGTTCAAATAATTGCATTTGTATTTGTAAAATAATGTAATCCGTCATTACTGAGAGAGCAATCAATGTTACTACAGTGGAAAATGTTCATAATGTACCGAGCTAGATGGACTAACAGTGCCAACTCGCCATAACTAAATTAACAATATGATCAATAACGGGATCCCTAAACCAGAGTAAGGTAGACTTTACTTAATAGGAATGAGTTTGTTCATGTGTCTATTATCTTCTTACTATTTATATGCTGATTTAGTACCCACTGTATAGAAAAATAATATATTTATTTTGTGGGTTTTTTAATCCACTGTGAGTCTTGGGGTAACAACATCATTGTATCTCGTCAATTAAAGAAATAAATTTATGTATTGAATTTAAATAATTTAAAACAAATGCGTTTTTTAAATTATAAACATTAGTTGAAATTAGTGTGAGATATATAATCATTCAAAATGTAAAATACTTAGTTTTTGCAGTAATAGCAACGAATATTATATACAGGAATATTATGTAGTGATTGAACCATAAAATCTGTATCTATCACTATCTATAAAATAAAATGTAATGAATACGAAATGAATAAATGTTCATGCTTTTTTTGATGTGAATGTAATGTCTTTAAGATTTTGTTATCTAGAATTAAAAAGTTAGAGTGTAATAATTTTAAATATACATTATGTATTTTATGGAACTTTTTAAAGATATAATACAAGTTTTAATACTTAAAGTAATTATTTTACAGTCGGTACTCTTCCACTAGTATTTTATTATAATAAACTTGAATTTATATACTTAATATCAATATAAGTGTTAAATGGTAGTTTAAGTAAAGTTAGTAGTTACAAATAAAAGAGAAAGGTTTAGTTTGGGGAATATTGGATTTGTTACAATTTTAAGCTTATAACAAAATTTTTGTTGGAATCAAACACAAATAAATTTAAATCGTGTTGAAATTATTGAAAAATATGTAACATAAACTTATGATTTATGTAAATTAAGTAAATATAATTTAAGATAATTGTTATACCTGTATATGAATAACTAAACGTAAATAATGAGGGCAAGAAGTACTTTATCTCAAAGTATTTTACTAATATAGTATTTTTAACGAATGATTGCAGCAAGAACAATCTACAGTTTAAAATATTATTACCTCACACTACTTAAATACCTACATATTTTTATGTTAACGATATCTTCATTCACCAACAGTTCTTCTAAAAGTAGAGCAAACAAGACAAAGAGTTTTTTATCTGAAGAAAAAACTGGAACTGAATGCAACACTTCAATATGCCATAGAATATCAATTTTAATAACCTTCAAATTCCATAAAAATATTAAATTTATATAGCTACAAAAATTTTATTGATTATTAAAGATATATAATCTAGTATATATTTGGTCATATTACCAAAAAATATTGTCGATTTATATTAAACCGTTTATTTGTGTGTTTAGTAGCTCAGTTATTTAAAGAATTTAATTATTATACAGTTTTAAAAGAATAGAATTAAGATGGTAAATTTAAAACAGTAAATGATCCAAACGAATAATAGTGAAATAAATACTTAGTTTAAATAACTTATACAAGATTAAGAATTATAAATTGAGATTAGAAGATTAAACTAAGAAAAATTTAATGTGTGATATTGAATTGTTCTGACTTAATAGTTTATACAAATTTTACCATTTTTATTGTAGAATATAACGAACTAAGAAATTCAAGTCATCTAATATTAATTATAATAACTCTCTTCACCAATAATCAAATCGTACAAGGCTAATATAATCTTACCAGGCTTTTAAAAAGGAAAGATCCAGTATGAGTATTTTGAATAGTTATTGAAATAAATGTATAAACAAAACATTGGAATCAACTGGTAATTTATTTTAAATAAAAAATAAAATGTCAATTATTTGAATTAATTTTTAAAAATATTATAATCTCTTGGAACCCATTATCACAACTTACAACACTTAGATGTTGGCCGCCTCTTGTGACATTGCAATACAAGTAAATAGTTTATAGTTACAAAAGCAATATTTCAGCTGTTAGTGTCTATGCAATTTAAAGCACAACAGAAAATTCCAGTATGTTATCGATTATTAGTATGAAATTTACGTATTAACATTTATAATAATATTTTACATGTGTTAAGGTGTGTGACATTACAAAGCATAGCAAAACGTTCCAGTATGTTATAGACTATTAGTATGTAATTTATATTTTCGCTCAATCGTTTCCATTACTTCCAGTGAATGTAGAACTATATTTCGATTTTAAAGTATAAGGTTTTTTTGGAATACGCAAGGGAAATTACTTCAAGTAGACATACAAAGGTATTGTGTTACGATAGATGTACGCTCTCTCTACTTTATGAAAAGTGTGTTTTCCTTTTTCAAAATTATTACCTAATAAGTGTTTATAATAACGTTAAGCATTTAAAATTAGTTACTTAATTACTTAAAACATATTTAACTAAGTAAATAACTCTTCTAGGTTTTTCACTATTTTTAAATTAACTAATATAGAAATAAATAAGATTAGGAAAAAAAAAATGTTCGTGTAGACTCTTATATTGCTTGGAGAAAAACGGTGAACATTTGTTGTGAATTTTGTTAACTTACCACCTTTTGTTATTACTCGTTTTGTTTCATTTTTTAAGCTACAATACGAACTCGTTCGTCAATAAAAAACCGTTTGTGTTTAACGTAGTTTGTATACAGTTCTATCAAAATTACATAAACTTATCAAATCATATATGAACTCATTGGCTGATTTTAATTTTATTTACCACCAAACACAATGTTTCTATCATTTAAATTTGATAATATCAAATGTCATAGGTAACAATAGCTTAATTTGCAGTTAGGGTTTCACTGGGGGTGAAAAGAATGCAAGAAATGATGTTATACAAATTTCCACTTATTATGTTACAGTTTAAGAACCAGTTTGAATTCGTCAGTACCTCTAATCAACAGTTTATTGTAATTTTACGAAAAAACCTAAAATTATAATTTATACGTAACTAGCGAACGAAAAGGACGATTTTTATTTTATTACAACTAACCCTCATATTCCCCTGCCCTTATATTTTTTATATCACAAGCCAAAAGGACCAATTACAATTTTTGGAGTTGTAGGTTGATTTTGAAGGCAAACATGATGGTTTTGAGTTTTATACAAATAAGTTTTAAACTCCCCATATAGCTTAACTGATTCACAGTAAATATTATATAAATACCTTTATCGGTTAAAAATACTAACTAAAATGTGGAGTTAAAAACAAATTACGCGGTATATAATAATTTATTAGTAGAGAAATTTCGTCCTTGGAATTTCTTTAGGGCCTTATAGTTTTGTATAATAGTGAATATAAGAACATGTGCTTTCAAGATGGTTTACATCATATTCATACCAAAAAATTGTCGACTATTAACTACAAAATTTATTAAAATTGATTTAATATCACTCAAAAAAAATTGCTTAACGTCATATCAATTAGTAAAGTCAAATGCTATCAGAATGTTTACTTACAAGCTGCCCACAAACATGAACAATTTCGACATACATTGCAATTTGCTTGGCGATTATTATTGTATCATTCAATGTCATAGTCACAAATTTGCCAATACATCTTCAATACTTTCAACAAGTATTGACATTATGTGAACTTATATCTTTTTATTTTGTTGAATTAATTAATTTATAAAGATAAAATTACTACATTAATATTACATAAAACAAAATTAAACCGTAAAGTAAATACATAAAATATTTCATATGATACTATTACAGCATTTATAAACACATCAACGCTAAAATAGTGTGTGTTTAAAAACACGTATTTTTAATATATTTTTTAATGAAACAAATATAATAAAATTGGTTTACGCTTAATTTTACTTAAACATATAGGAAAAATGTGATTCTGTAATGGGTTTTTTATTTGATTTTTATATTTTTTTTTATTTATTTATTTTTTTATATATTTTTTTTACAACGTTTTATTCATGTTGTATTTATAAATTTTTACACGAAAACTCAAACCACACTATTCTTTGAACTTCTTTATTGTCTTCTACAACTTAATAATTTTAATAGTTTTGAAAAATATTGTTGAACTACTAATATCTCCTTTATTCTGACCATTGTGAAATAACGATAACTAGACAAAGAGAGTGAAAACTTTAATTAAACCTCGTAGAGAAATCATTGTGTTCAAGT
Source organism: Aphrophora alni (assembly GCA_963513935.1). Classification (NCBI taxonomy): domain Eukaryota; kingdom Metazoa; phylum Arthropoda; class Insecta; order Hemiptera; family Aphrophoridae; genus Aphrophora; species Aphrophora alni. The sequence goes on from OY740767.1 coordinate 101,087,871, forward strand.
TTTATTCAAAAATTAGATTTTACTTAATAGGCCATATGAATAAATATTGAGCTTGACTTGTGAGATAATATTAGATACAATGAAACGTGTACACAAGATTTAACAAAAAATACGTTTACTTAATCAAATGTGTTTCAACGACAATGTTGCCATCCTCAGTGATACTTGAGCTACACTTACTGAACTATATATGTTATTTTGAACGTAATGTTTGTGAGATTTTGTTAATAATTCATCACAAACATTTCCATATTGCCATATAAAAAGTAAAGCAATAATCCATTTTGGATATTTTTTTAATGTTTTGGCAAATAAATATTCTACTTCAAGATAGCCTATTATTTCAAAACTAAATTTTAAAACTGGATATCTTTGTACTAAAAAATCTTTTTCGCATTAACTGAAATTATCAGTTGTGTACGTGTACATTATTGTAAAATTAATCTGTTAATTATAACAATTAAAACAATTTAATTTTATATTCGAAATATTTATAGAGGATGTATTGTTAACATTTTTTAAAAATGTTAAAATTACTAAATATTAGGTAACACTCACTCTATATCTGTTAATTTCTCACCATTCCACTTGGTCAATAATTAAGCTCTTTTGGTATATAAACAAATCTAGTCATGTTTTTTTTTGACCCATTTAAAAATAAACACACAAATCGAAAATATAGTTTATTATATTAACCCTCCGTTACCCACGTGGGACAGAGTTTAAACGTTACCCACGTGGGGTCCCTGCGGACCCCACCCATTTTCGCGCTGCTAACTCCCATCTTTGCAGCTTCCAATATTTTCAGAAGTAGTATAGGGCTATAGAAAACGTGTTGAAATAAATTTTGATAGATCTAGTCTCTATAGGGAAGTCACGGGACTCGAAATAACGGCTTTTCCCTCACAAATTCCTCGTTCTCACTGTTTGAGTCATCCTAGGAGACGAATGAAGTTTGAAACTGGCAAGTACTTACCAACAGAATACCCGAATGAAATATCAAATCTGGGAAAATGACCAGTCCTTGAAAAGGGCCATGAAAAAAAATATATATTCTTGATCAAAATAACTCAATCTTTACAAAACTTCACAGACATATTTCTAGAACACCTTGGAAAAATAAAAAACATCTAGAATAATACCTAGTAAAATAGTAAAACAGAAAAAAAAACGTCACAGTAAACCTGAACTTTACAGCTAAAACTTTTCAGTCTGGTAATATTGTTTGACTATAGTACCTAGTCACATAAAATACTTATCGCAAACTTAGCCTTCCACTATTGCAAAATGTGACTATCACAAAATCAGTCTTTTTCTGACTCGTCTTCAAAAAACAATCACAAATAACTCAATCACATTTCTTGAATACCTTGGAAACATAAAAAAAACCTCTTGAATAATACTTGTTAAAATAGTAAAACAGAAAAAAAAACAAAAACAAAAAAAAACGTCACAGTAACTTTCCACTATTGCAAATTGTGACTATCACAAAATCAGTCTTCTTCTGCCTCGTCTTCTTCAAGAGTTTGGCTGCAATTCACACACGATCGAATATTTTTTTCGTGTTCCTTGCAAACTGGGCGGTGACATTTGATGCATCTGTTGATGGTTTTCCTGTCTTTTTTTCTATCGCACATGTGGCATCTCATTTTCTTGACAGGAGGCTGAGCATCAGCTAATGATTGATCGGCTTCAACCCCAATAATCAACTCAATTTCGAAACGTAGTTGTTTTGCAATCCTTGGATTATCACGCCTTCGTTTCATGTGAGGTTCAGCCAAACCGTAAGCAACTTCTTTCAAAAACTCTGATCGAGACATCTTGTTTTCAGCCAAAGAGAACAAAACATAGCTGTTTATTCCCATTATATCCAGAGCACCGTAAAAATATCTCATGGGCCAGCGGCAAGAATACCTCTTTGTGGTGTAAGAATGGCACATTTTGTCGAAGCAGTCAACCCCTCCTTTTGTCAGATTATAGAACTCAACGATTTCAGGCTTTCTTGAGTTAGGATTCACTGTCCCTGAATCATGCATTGTCGACAAAAGAATCACATTCTTATTCTTCTTTTCTGAGAATGACGTGAGCATTTTGTCGGGCTGGTAAACAAATCTCGATGTCATAGGTGGTAATCCTTTTACAGCTATTAATTCAGGAGGAATTTCTCTCTTGTTCTTACGCAGTGACCCCACATAAGTGAGTTTACGTTGAGAAAGCTCTTCTGCTAATTCAATTGATGAGAACCAATTATCTGCTGTTACATTGCGGTTGGTGTTCTTTATGTCTTCACAAAGATGAGTGACGTAGCATGTTGGCAACAGGAGGGAACCTTCGCGGATCAATGTATCTCTACCCACGTAGGGTATCCCCTTGCAAAAATAAAATGTGCGAGCATCGCAGAGTGAAACAATTTTTAGTCCGTATTTATCAGGTTTGTTTGGTATGTACATTTTGAACGGGCACTTCCCTCTAAAGCTGAGAAGCGTCTCATCGATTGTAACATATTCAGAAGGGGTATAATAGTTTCCACAATTTGCCACCAAGATATTCCAAAATTCACGAAAGGGCGCGAATTTATCATTTCTTCTCCTCTCGTCGCGTGTTTCCTTTGAATCAAACCTCAGATTCTGAAGAAGGAACATAAATCTGTTCTTGGACATCACACATCTGAAGAATGGAATGCCGAATTTCTTGGAGAAAAGTTCACTGTGCATCACGTCAGAGTTCTTCGTAGCCCCACAGAGTAAAAGGAATCCAACTAGACCCTCAATCTCCACGGTATCAGTGGTTCCCGCGTACCTCTCCTTATTTGGGGCATTTGCCTGTCTTCTGCAGATTTCCTCATTAGTGTGGAGTACGATCAACTGAACAATGTCTTCACTCAAGAATAATTTAAAAAAAGAGAGCGCGGTGTCACAGGCTCGGGCATCCCCTTTAGCACCTGGAAGATGAGTTATGATGTTTCTTGCTGGCGTTCTACTTGTTCTCTTCCTCATAGCTGTTGTCGACCAAATGGTCTCGCCGTCTTTTCCCAGGAGGAAGTCTCGATCTTCATCCGAGTCTGAATCTGACGGAGTCTGAGGTAAAAAAGGATCCAGTGTTGGTTCTTCATCTACAATAAACTCATCCAGAACGTTATCGTCATTGGGCAAAAATGCATCATCCTCTTCACTGTCCAATTCGTCCAAACTCCACTCTTCCCTTGGGTCCTCCCTCTCTAGCCGCTCCAACTCTGCTCTAATTGACTCCTCTACAGAAAACATGTTTCAAGAAACAGGTAAATCTGAAAAGAATCATCAAATGACCTATCAAATTCCCAAAAAATTTAAAAAAATCATGGATGGAATGGATTACAATTTTGCTACGAAGTTACCCACGTGGGGTCCACTAGGACCCCAACCACGTTTTTCAACAAAAAACTGCAAAAATGGACTGATGACTTACCTTGCACTCCGATCCGAGCTGGGCGCCGGCTGGAGCAATACTGAGTGGGAAGGTACTCGAAGCCACGAAGCTTAGACGCTGGGGAGCGCCACTGTAGATGTAAAAACGCGCGCGTGGGGTCCCCACAGACCCCACGTGGGTAACGGAGGGTTAAAGCAAATTTCACTTAGTGTGTATTTTAACCACGAAAGTTTTTGAAACTAGGTTAGGTTTGACTCTGTATATACGTCTTATATCCAATAATTTCTATTTGATTACATATTTAATTTCGTCAGTAGTTCTAAATAATTGAGACAAAACTATCGCTCAAAATGTATACATTCTATGAATCCCTAGAGATACTTAGCAATAGAATTCAAAAGATACAGTTCACAGTACACGTTCCAACTAATTTTAATAAACTATATATTTTTTTGAGAACGGACAATGCTTAAATCAAATTTAAATGTTTTGATTCTCTGGTTCAAATGTTTGTCGTTACTCTGGGAATTTATCAAGATCAATGTTGTGTTTTAAAAACACATATGGTTTTTATTTTTCAAAAAGGAGGTAATAATTTGATGTGATTAGTAGTGAATATTTAAGTGTTAATATTTAATTTTAAATTCTTATTTCGAAAAACTATTAGGTTATCTTTTGACAATGAGAATATTATCTCTTAATCTTTTTGAAAAAGCAAACGCTAATATTTGCATAACATAATAAGTAGTTTAGAGAGAACTTCCACCACCTCTGTTTAAAAGTTTTGCCTTATAATTTTAGTGTTGCCAGATTTATACATTTCAAAAGGCTAATGGCAAGCTACGTTGCAGAATGTTAAAACTTTACAACAGTAATAATATAATGGAACAATTTTATACCATACAAATATCGTAATAATTCTAATTACCTATCGACCACAACTCGCCACGATACATAGATAAGTATCACGTAACGCAGTAATACTTTTGAAATGTTTTAAAAACATTAACATTGACTTGATCAAGTAGTAATAAATTTCGAAAAGCGAAATTGTTTTTTATTTGAATTATTATTTTTAATTAAATAAACTTCTTATGATAAATTTTGTTTTGAAACTAAATGTTTGAATCGTTTGGACTTTTGATTTTTTTAAATAAACATTTATCCACTATTTCAGAGACGTCCCTGAAAATATAGGTTTACAATATTATATATATATATATATATATATATATATATATATATATATATATATATATATATATATATATATATTGTAAAGAAACAAAATTACCGAGTTAGTCACCATAGCCTAAACAAACACACACACACACACACACACACACACACACACACACACACACTTTATTATATCATAATAGATGATTTCAATGTGTCCTTTCAATTGAAATCAACACTGTATGGCTTACCTCTCATTTGGGGGAACTGAAATGTATATTAAGTCTATTATATATAATGAATTCGTGAAACTTTTGATGTAGAAATTGAATCAATCATTTTAAAATTATATTAATGTCAAATCATAATGGGTTTTTTTAATTTACATATTGATTTTCATAGGTTTACAACAGTAAAAAAAAAAATGTTCAAATCAAATATAAGAGTGGGATTCATACGTTTTTAAATATTACATCTTCACAACGTAGAGGAAATTGTTTTTGATTTTTGAAATGTATTTTAAGTCCATTATATATAATTAATTCGTGAAACTTTTGATGTAAGAATTGAATCAATCATTTTAAAATTTAATATAATGTCAAATCATAATGGATTTTTTGCCTCTTAACCATACATACAACGCGGAATTAAATTTCCGCGTCCTGTGTAAACTTACTATCACGATTGACCTATTGGTTAACTTATTAGTATTTAAGCAATTATTAACTTCAAACAATAATTTTATCCTTAAAAAAAAAGAAATTTTATCTTTTTTATTTCAGTCTGTTATAACTAAAATAATGGTTACAAATTATATATGTATAAATAATTTTTAAAACAGGTTTTCCTAAAACATCAAATTTAATACTATTTTTTGTTATAATGCCTAAATCATCAACTGAGCCTTACATTGTATCAGTGCAATAAGTATTTCAAAGAGTTTTTCTTTTGTTAAATTGGAGTCTAATGAAAATGAATACACCAATCAATCCTTTTATTTGGAATGTTTTCTAGCCCAATATTGAAATTTAGTTAATCCCGAAAGTGCACACTTATGCAGCTTTTAGTTGTCGAATAAATCATCAAATTTAATAGATAGTGTTTTGAATCGAACTCCTTTTATTTTTACTCACAGAATCATTTCTGAAAAATAATAAAAATATCAACATTTGTAACTTTGCCTTTGGACAATAATTAAAAGTTCTTTGAAGAGGGTTAGGAGGGTTGGTTGTTATTTATAACAATTACATTAACATCATGATCAAGACTTTAAATATTGGCATAACGTTATGGCAAGTTAATAGGACGACTGTGTGCTGTTCAGTGCGGCCTAGTGACGGCTAGATGATTATCGTAATGTATATATCAAATTAATTTATGTTAAAAATAATGTAATTAATCTACTACAATTATCTGTTATCTCATTGTTAATCTTGATCTGTAAATAGCTGTCTTATTTACACCTTCCATTTACACCAGTAATTAATATGTAAATTTTGTTTTGGAGGAAGCGTAACCATAAACTATAGTTTTTGATCGTTAAGTTGAAAATTAACATAGATGGGAATGTAAACTAATAAATAGGGAAGTATCATCGAAAGTGCATTTATTAACCCTTTTTAGAGTCGATACGTATGAAAGTATGTATAATACTCCTTGAAACCTGCCGTCGATTAGTGTAGGAGGACCCTAAAAAATATTGTTTAAAATCATGCAAGATCAATAAAATAAATTAAACAGTGAATCATTTTATGTTCATACTTTGTATTTGTGTATTTTAATTAATATATTTCTCTTAGTCTGTAGTTAGGTGTTTAGTTACAATGTATGATTGTTCTAAACTTATATTAATTAATACTAACTTACACCTACCTACAGAGAGGAGAGAGTGGTTCTTAAACTTCCTTGACACCAGGCACGCACCCTAATATCTTCAGATTAAAATTCCTCGATACCAGAATTCCCCATGATATATTAAGATTATTACTTGACTAACCAAATATGTGCAATATATTATTATAGAGATATATTGCAATCATAAGATAATTTGACCAGGTTCCTCGGCTTTCAGTATTTTAATTATTGTTAAGATTACTTAGAATACATTTAATAGTGTTCCTACGGTTGTGTCAGATGCAGAAGACATCAAGCTAAACTTAAATTAATTCAAACATTCAATAATACTCACCATTCCAATCATCTAAATAGTATTAAGGTTGTTCAATAGACTTTCTTCAAAGTCCAATTTGTGGTTATCAAAATGTTGTTATTGGGATAATGTTTTAACTATACAGACAACTTATCTATCTGAAGTTCTCATCTTTCTAATATTTAAGCCTTTTACAGACTACGGTACTATTAAATTGAATATTTGTGGCAAAGTATAGATTATATAGAACATTTGTAAAGCACGTTTCAATGTTTTGTATAATTGAAGCATATAAGAAAGTAAAATTTCTCGTATAAAACATAAAATATGCATAGTTATCATATTACTATGTTAAAATTTCGAGATTTTTAGTTTATTAATGGTTTTTGAGTATTTTTCAATACTTAATTATATTAAACACATTGAATTACAAATTATTATGACTTGACGAAAGTAAATTTATAAATTTATTGTGGAATTAGGGTTTTTGTTTTAAGACTTTTTCAAACTTTTCAATATTAGATTTTTTTTTTATGTTCTATACTAAAGTAAACCATACGATCAATATATTATGAGTCTTTATACAAATTAAAATCGTGATATTTTGGACAGAATTTCAATATTTTCATTGTATGGTAAAAAAATTTATATATTTAGCTTTTTTTCCATGTATCTTTTATAAATTCTTAAGCAAAACTATAAAATAATGTCCCTCGAATAAAACCGTTAATATTTTAGATTTGGCTAATAATAGGACTTTTATAACTCAAGTTATAAATCAAAACCGTACTCGTGTATTTAAGATATATTCAAGGCTAGCAGATATATTAGGTCAGCAGATATTTGTACTAGATGTCGAAAACCAAATAATAAAAATCATTTCAATAGAACGTACAAGTAAAACTAATCTTATGTATGTCAAAACGCCTTATTACTCGAATATGAGTTAAAATAGATCATTCAAAAAAATATTGTTTTAAGAGTGACGACAAAGTACTGTCAAAACCTTCTTATTGTTCTTAACATCAATGGCTCTTATTGAAAGTAAAATTTGGTAATATTTGGCTTTATAATTCTCCAGTTCTAATCAATAGTTTTCAAAATCCTTGAAAAAATGGTATTAATATCATTAAAGTTCAAAACTTTTAACTATGGTTGTTTTCCAATAAACTAAGATTTGTTGCCCTTCTGTATTGAACAAAAACAAAACTATAGTTTACATGTTTTTTAAGCAGTCAAAGCTGAAAATTTTCACCTATCTAGAAAAACTATTTGTGTTTAAACAGCTCATTATTCAAAACTGTACAATTTTACCCAAATTGCAGAGTTTAACCAAATAATTGGCAATAAACAATATATATATATATATATATATATATATATATATATATATATATATATATACTGTTTACTTATTAAGACTGTGTTATTGAGTACTCAAAACTACAATTTTAGTGTCATCAGGTTATAGTCTATTCATAGTGGTATTGACAAAATATGAGATGTTTCGGCACTAAAATAACATCATCGGGTATTTTTTATAATCGAATTTGTGAATAAAATATGCAGCACATATAATTGTCTAAAACTATAAGGAAAATTTTGGACAAGTAGAACTCAGCAAACAAAATATTATGGTATAAACACCTCATGTAAGTAACCAAAACTGTACAAATTTAGGCAGGTTGTAATCTCCAAAACTATATATTTAAATAATGTCATAGCCCAGAAATTTTACAGTTGATTATAAATGTTAACAACAATATAAAGTTTAATTAAATAATGATTATACCATATCTGGAGATATCTTAGGGCGTGCCGGTATGGAGGAATTTTGAAGGTATCAAGAGGCGTGCCTAATATCAAGGAAGTTTGCGAACCACTCTCTGACTTTCTGTACGTTGGTGTAAGTTATATTAAGTTTAGTATTATTAATATAACTTTAGAAAAAAAAACATTATATCTAAACACCTACCTACACACTAATAGAAAGAGAAATTATATAACCAAATTTTATACAATATAAATCTTTACAATTTTTATATTGTCTTGTTGGACTTTTACCTCCAGTTCGTATTAGTATCTTGAACAATTATTTGGTTTTGATAATGGAAATGTGTCATAAAAACTGTTATAATATTTTTTTCAAAAATTTAATTTAAAAAAAATAGTATAATTGAGTTTATTTATGATAAAACTGTTATTACATATAGACTTTTATATCTAGCCTCATGTAATTAACTGACCCTATAATAAATGATGTGGCTACAGCCATCAACAACGGCTTGAATCTTAAATTAATTTTTGTAAATTTGTACTATGAATAATTTAAACATTAGGAAAGTCAAATGACAGGCCTCATTCTAAACTAAATTAAACGACCGCCATTTTGAATAGATTGAACTACATTCCCTGTTTAAAGACTAATTTAAGTACTGGTTGAAATAATTAAAATATACAATTAAAGACATTCAGAAATGTTTAATATATTGAAATAACGATAAATTATTTTAAATTTAGTCAGTGAAACAGTGTTAATGAATGTTCTAGTAAAAGTCAATAAACCTTCGGGCTTCAAATAAAAATAATAAAACAAAGAAATATCAATTTATTATTTATGTTGATATTTAGTCTGTATTTTAATAGAAGCCTAATAAAAATGTTGTACAATTCTTTTCACGGTTTTACCTAATTCACTTTCATCTACCAGTGCGTCATATGTTTTGGAATCTTTTGTAAGTTAGTTAAGACATAGTATTGATAATTTAGGATACCATATGAATAATAATTAATATATAATACAAGAGTAATTAAAATTACGAATTTTAGATAATGTGTACTAATACTTGGTCAGTTTGAACATTTACTTCGTGAAAACATGAAAGATATGTTCTTCCTAAGGATTTATGGCAATATATAAATATAGTTTTTATTCTAAGTCCTATGACAATGTACAGAATGTAAAACATCCTTTTGAATGATCACAAAAACTGATGAAATCCTTACTCACAAGCAATCATCTCAACACGGTGAAAATAAAACTATAAAGTACCAAACTGACACACAAAAGAGGTTAATCGTTGTTGAAGAAAACCACGGGGTTGATCAATCAATGTTGAAGAGACATCTGGTAAGAAAACTAGGAAACTCATGGAGAATGTTAGTGGACCATACCAAATGAAACGAAAACCTAGAGTCAGACATATTTCCCTTGCCAAGATCGGATACCATTTTGGACACTTTGAGAAATGCAACGTAAGAAGAGAATAGAAAATATACGGCACACCTATACACAGCGGATTATATCAAAATACCAGACTACCAATGGGGATGTCTTAGTATCACTAGGTTTAAAATGTAGAGAGCAACTGAATCAGTAGTGAAGGTTTTTAAATTGATATATTTCTAAACTTAAAATTTAAAACTTCAAAATGCTATGTTTGTTTACGAAAACATATAGCCTATGTATTAGAACATAACTTTTTGGCAGATGGGATTAAATAATATAGTAGCAAATAACAAATATTCTACACTCACTAGACAAAAGATTTATGATGTTTTTTGGGAGCAGTTTCGTACTATCGAAAATTTATCCACAAATTTAGCGCCATTGCCAAACTACTGACAGATTAAACACAAAAGGAAAACACGTACTATAAACAACGGCTATAAACAAACAAAGAGCATGTAGCATTTCTAAAATTAATAGAAGCACTGTCCTAGCATACTTACGAAAACAATAACCCGGTAATTTCATAACCCGGCCGCGGTCACGACATGGGTGGAACACATAGACCAGTTACCTACGACAGTAGAAGGGATATAGAGCGCCTCGTAAATCAAATCATTAATTGTGTTTTATACGAATATTTAAGTAATTACTATTCTTGCAAACTTATCTTCGAAAACAATAAGATTACATGAGTTTTTATATAACGTTTGCTCATTTCCCGACAATCAAGATGAACAACAATCAACAAGTACAGAATTTAATAATTTCCATGAAGTTTTGTACAGGACGGTGACAAGACCGCAACAACGTCATACCTAGACTTTTTTTTTCCTAAATGACATCACTCATATCCAGTCACTAATGAAATCCTATTTGACATTCCTCTCACGATAACAACAGGATCTTATTTCAAACAATTATCTGCAAGCGATATCCACATAGCCTCAATTCAATTCATCTATGCATTCAATTCATTTTATCTCTAATTCGCAATCACGGTAAATTTTCTTTGTATATCACGGTCAATAAAATTACACTAATAAATTAGAATAACACAAAACTGCAAAACATTGTGAAGACACAAATTTTATATTATTTTTATACAAATGTGTAAATATAAATTATATTAGCTTAGTAATTTAGGATTAACTAAAACACTGATTTCTTAAATGCATCAAATGTCGTAGCCTTATCTACGAGATTATCAATTGAATAATATGACTAGATAAGATTTTAGAAAAATCTTTTACCTGTCGTAAATAAATAAAATTTTCTAAAATATCTTTATTTCACCGACTTACATTTGGCATATGCGCAGGCTAATACATCTCATTGCACGAAATATATTTATTGAAAGATTATTTTAAAATGTAATATATTGGAAGACATTATTTAATAAAACTTACAATAACCCATATTAAATCATATTCACTTTAAAAGATACAAAAAAGGAAATAAACCATATTTACAGTATTTATTTAGATATAATATGTAGTGAATATTTATACATACTATTGTGATAAAATATCTAGTAACAAAATGTTTTAGTTTTTCGGATTGTAAAAAATCTACTTTTCATAAGTGGATGGATATAGGGTTACTGAAAAGTAAAATATAGTAATAAAATAATTGCAGCAGAGAAAACATAGTTGTGTATTTCAATTATTCCAGCAAAAACTTTTGAATGTAAGCAGACATATGCTCGACATAGAGAGGGCATCATTAAATAACCTGGGGGAACAATTAAATTGAATGTTAGGTATTGTATCAGAGATAGTTGCTTTTTTTATTTGTTTTTATTCATTTTATCAGGGAAAGAAATTTAATTAAACAACCGAAATCATTGCCACATTACACTTTAGATAATTATGGATAAAAAAGACAATATTTCAATATTTACTAGTAAGAGTTTTTGTTTCTATGTCATTTGTTGTACAAAATAAAATAGTCATTGTGAGAATTAACTATGTGAGACGTAAGTTTGTACACCATGTTACACTTAGTTGATTCCCTTCTCTTTAGTTGTAATTTAATTAACTTTTCAAATTAATTTTCCTTTTACGGGTTGTTTCTCCAGATTCGACTCCTCGAATAAATAGTGCTTTGCATGAGAGGTGTTTTAGAGATATAGTTTGAAGTAACTACAGAGACGTAATTGAATAGTCCAAAACTAGAAATATATTGTTAAAAGATATTGAAATGATTTTGAGTTTTACAAAATTTTAACTTTTAGAAACATATTTTAGTAATCTAAATAAAAATGACGTTTATTTTATAACATACCTTTAGTTACTTTATTATAAAGCAGATTTATTAAATATTATTTGTAGAGAGAACTATGCATTATTTTCTAAACAGCTCTCTTAAAACCTAGTTATATAAAGTTTCCCCTTTGAATAAACTAGATATTTATTTAATACACAACTGCCTTCTTGTTATACATAAAGAAAATATTTTTATAATATTTGTACTTTTGCAATTATAAGTTTATTTTGTTTTATTTTCATTTAATTGCTGATTTGTTCGTTCTTTTAAAATTGCTTGACTGGTATTGTAAAAAACTCAATCGATTATGAGATAACGAGTTAACTAGGATAATAGCAGAGAAGTAAGGGTTGGGATTACGTTGAAGAGGTAAAGAAGCTACATTTCAAACAGCGGTAAGGACTTATGAAATTATTGTAGGATTAGGGCCTTAATAAATTTAAATATAATTACAGTATTTTCTTCTCCCCAACAAATTTTATTTTATTTTATTTTTTAATTGACGATACATTTTACATTTTTAAAGCTGGACCCAACATGTATGTTAAAAAAATATTTTTGTGCGTATATACACTTGCAAAGTCGTTCGATAAAAAATGTGTTACTTAGGAGCCTAAAGTAATTCCGACAGGAAAACAGAGATGTGAAAATATTGAGAGAATCAATATTTTATACGATATTATTGAGTTTTGTAGTAAAATGAAACTACATGTTTTATATGGGTAGATTATCCTTGCATTAGAATATATTGAACTTAGGTCGTATATATATATATATATATATATATATATATATATATATATATATATATATATATATATATATATATATAACTGCTACGTTTTGATCAAAGTCAAAATAATTATACAAAATAATAGACAAAATTCTCTACGTCTTCTTTTAAAATACATGAATATATTATGTAACAAAATCCTCTCAATTCTTCTGACTGTTATATTTAGTAGAGTGTCCGCCACTATAGCACAACATGGCGGCTGTACCACGTGACCACCCCCACCCCCCTCCCCCACCTCCCCCTTAACCCCACCCCTCCCCCACCTCCCCCTTACCCCCACCCCACTCCCCCACCTCCCCTTGCCCCCTCCCCTGGGCCCCTCCCCCTTGGCCCCTCCCCTTGGCCCCTCCCCCTTGCCCGCCATTTTGTTGCCCCCACCTGGTAGACGTCATTGCCCCTCCCCGACGCCATTTTGTTGCCCCCACATGGTAGACGCCATCTTGTTGCTCCTCCCCGGGGACACCATTTTGTTGCCCCTTCCCTTGCCCTGCCCCGCCATTTTGTTGTTTTAACCAATCCTTGCCCACCACCACCACCACCACCTGAAAGACGCCATTGTTCGCCCCCTCCTGGATTCGAACCTGTGAAGTTAAGATTTGAAGGCGGATACGCTACCTACTGAGCTATGATGCATAGTATTACAAGTTGTATATTTAACGTATTATATAACGATTAAAAGGATAGTTATATTAAAAAGTTAAACGGTACGCTGATCCGTAACGCGAGGTGTACCGAGTTTTTCGCGCGCGCGCGAAAAACTCGCGTACACCTCGCGATACGGGTACCGCCCCGTACCTTCAACCATCTACCAATTTGTCTCTGGATTAATAACATGAAAACTAATGTTTTAATAATTTTTATTCTCTCTCTCTCCAAACAAAAGTGATACAAATAGTTTAAAAAACAATAACATTAAAGAAATTGATTTGACAGAAATTGATTTATTGGCACATTGTGTCTGTTCTCAGTAATGTGGGGAGTGAATTATCGACTCCAATAAACTTTCCTTGAACAAAACAGAATAGTTATCTGTACTTTGTACTAAACCGAGGAAAATTAAATGATACTCAGAAATCATTCCATGAAGCCGGGTATATCGAAAGAGAAATCCTAACCTCACGTAAACAGTGAACAAAACAGATTATCTGTACTTTGTACTAAACTGGGAAAATTAAATGACACTCAGAAATCATTCCATGAAGCTGGGTATATCGAAAGAGAAATCCTAACCTCACGTAAACAGTGAACAAAACAGATTATCTGTACTTTGTACTAAACTGGGAAAATTAAATGCACTCAGAAATCATAATTTGAAGCGAATAGTTATCCGTACTTTGTACTAAACTGGGGAAAATTAAATGACACTCAGAAATCATTTCTTGAAGCAGGAAGCCTCAAGACGGAGAGATTGGATCTAAAGATTAGAAATGACCATGCCCATCGTCAAAATCAACTATTATGTTAGTACCGTATTTGTATTGTACAGTCTTAGCATCTAAAATAAGATACTCACGACCGATACGCAACGAGCGTAACGGAACTGTTTCCCCACTCTCCAAGAGTTGTTACACCTTAATTGATTTAATAAATCGCTATGAAATGGAAGACCGATACCACAGAGTTAAATTTATCAATTACAGAAGCCGTAGCATCAAATCGGGGTATAATTCACAACAGATGACCTCTGTAACGAGGGCATACGCTTAAATAGAGAGAAAATAGGAGGCGAGAACGCGAATTGATCGAGACGTGGGAGTGCGAGTTTTTAAAGATGAAAAAACGTAACAAACAAAAATGGAGTGTGTATAGAAATATAAAATTTTCACCTTGAACAGACACAATGGATGCAGCTTATTCAAATTGTAGGAATAGTTGACAAGAGTCGACCATCCACCGGCGGCATACAGGACATCGAGGGAATCTTCCTGTACATTTCTTGCAGAATACATGACCGCAGGGGATTGAGGCGATGGTCGGAAGATTCTGCAGGCAGACTACACATGGTGATAGTCGACGAGGTTGATAATCTCGTTCCAGGTGCGGGGATATCTGTAATGAGAAAGATCGGTGTCATTTTCACTCAATTATTTATATACGCATGTGTGTGTGTGTGTGTGTGTGTGTGTGTGTGTGTGTGTGTGTGTGTGCGTGTGCTTGATACAAGAGACAGTGTCACAGTTATATTCTAAAGGAGTAAACTAGTGTCAGAGAATGGTATAAGAAAGAGAATAGTAAATGTTTGAAAAATACTTACGTCATCAGCAGCAGCAGCAGTAGCAGCAGCAGCAGCAGTATCAGCAGTAGTAGTAGCAGCAGTAACAGCAGCAACAGTAGCAGCAGTATCAGCAGCAGCAGCAGCAGTAGTATCAGCAGCAGCAGCAGCAGTATCAGCAGCAGTAGTATCAGCAGCAGCAGCAGTATCAGCAGCAGTATCAGAAGCAGTATCAGTATCAGTATCAGTATCAGCACCAGAGTAGTTAGCTTTTGAATCACTGTGTGAGCTCATGATTAAAAATTATATTAAAATTTGTCTACACCTGAAAAGAGAGAGACAGAGAATATGAGCAAGAGTAAACAAAAGGTTTACCCTCGGAGAGCCGCCCCAGCCCCGCGGCCCTCGGTGACGATCAATCCACTATTGGTTATCGCCTCCCCTCCACTTTTAAAAAACTAAGCCTTTATCTTAAGAAGGACGGTACGATCAACATGTTCCATTACAGTTAATTTTTTTCCGACAAGCTCAGAAACAGCGGTCCCCTCTAAAGCCAGAACATAACTTTTCGGAAGAAATGTTCTCTTTTTATCACCATGCCCATCGTCAAAATCAACAATTATACTGGCCCCGTATTTGGTTGGTATAGTCTTAGCATCTAAAATAAGATACTCACGACCGATACTCAACGAACGTATCGGAACAGTGTCGATACAAGCCGTCGATACCACAGAGTTAAATTTATCAATAACAGAAGCCATAGTAGCTTACAAGTCGGTGTATAGTTCACAACTGATGGTATTGCAATACAATGTCTCGCTTATATACACTCAATACTCCCGGAAGTCGATAAGCTCCCACCCATCAAGCATTCGTGGAATGCGGGTGGGGCGTGGGCGTGGCTTGGGAGAAACTTCCGTATTGGGCTATTTAAATCGTGGAATGTGGGTGGGGCGTGGGCGTGGCCAGGGAGAAATTCCGTATTGGGACTATTTAAGTCCACCGAGTTGCCACTATTTCCATCACTCTGCTTGGAACACTTGGTGAGTAAACTTGTCTTTGTTGATTGTTGCTAATTTCATAATATGTCTGTGTACGTAGTTTCTACTTGTGATTCTTATGTTAAAAAGTTTCGTCTTTACGGAACCAAAGTCGTTTTTAAATTCAATTCACCACCGTCGGACGTAGAGGAAATTGAATGGATCAAGCGTGGTCTAGAGGAGTTGATCGATCAGATGACTGAAAATACGACTGACGAAGATCATTTAGGGTTTACACTGACTAGTTTGAACGTAAAAAATCACGAGCCTGGGTACGTAGCTTTCAGACCCGCTAGAGATGTAACTTACGATTTGCTCTGGAAAATACCATCGGTGGTATTATTCAGAGCAATACCGAAGGTTTCAAATCTAGTGATACGTTTAAAGTAGAATGTACTAAAGTAAAAGTACCTGTAGGGCGAGGACGTGTTAGACCAGGGTTTTACAACAACTATGACGAAGAATGTAAAGGTAGAAAGGGTATAGTTGTGATTAAGAACACGGACTCCCTTTGTTTGCCTTGCTCTATTGAGTCGCTAAAGCCCATGCCGAGAAAGACAAAGACTATAAGCTTGTACGTATGGACAGAGCCAAGAGACAGACACTCAGAGCGCGACAACTAATGACTGACGCCGGTGTCCAAATAGGTGTCGAGGGTGCAGGGGTGCAGGAATTGCAAAAATTCCAAGACTTTTTACCCAATTATAAGATCACGGTTTACAGTTATGGAAATAAAGGGCGTGTCGTGTATTTCGAAGGTGACGTAACCAATCCCCAATACACGATCAATCTACTCTTCCACCAAGGTCATTTTAACGTAATCACAAATCTCACAGCCGCTTTCGCATGCCATTATTTTTGTGAGACGTGTCATGTCCCTTTCGATCATCGTGGTGAACACAGATGTTTGGCCACTTGTTACGGCTGTAAACGTTCACCACCGTGCATAATGGAAAACGGTCACATCCATTGCGGCGACTGCAACAGACAGTTTATGAACAAGGACTGTTTTGCTGCACACACGCCGAATATCTGTTCCTCCATGAAAAAGTGTCGCGATTGCGAAAAAATAATCATGACGAGTAAGCGTAGTACCGAACACGTGTGCGGTGAAACGTACTGTAAAGTGTGTCGGGATTACATGCCCCCTAATCACATGTGCTACATGAGAGTAGATTGAAGAAGACCGATCGAAAAAGATTTCCTCTTCATTTTCTTCGATCTGGAGACGCGTCAAGACGAAGCTCTAGACGCGGCTCAAGTGCATAGAGTGACCTTATGCGTAGCACAACAGTACTGTTGGGTATGCATAAACGGTGAAGAGTGTGAAAATTGCGAAGACCGTACGCACGTTTTCAAAAATGACCCAGTCGAAGGATTCATGTCCTACGTAATGGACGTACGTAAATCGTACAAAAAAGTCTGCGTAATCGCTCACAACGGTCAAGGTTTCGATTTCCAGTTCCTCCTAAAGTATCTGCTGGAGAAAACGCAGTTCACTCCAGAGCTCATAACACGCGGTACAAAAGTAATACTCATGGAAATGGACAATGTAAAGTTTATAGATTCTCTGAACTATATGCCTATGGCATTGTCCAAATTGCCCAAAGCATTCGACTTGCCACCGGAAAAGAAAAAGGGATATTTTCCCCACCTCTTCAACAGGGTGGAGAATCAAAATTACGTTGGCCCTATCCCCGAACAAAAGTACTACTGCCCCGACTCGATGTTCGACAAAGGACACAGAGAATTTATAACATGGTACGACGAACAGGTACGACTCGAATACGTATTCGATTTCCAAAAGGAAATATTCGAATACTGTTTCTCCGACGTGGACATTTTGGCACAAGCGTGTATAAAATTTAGAGCCTCATTCCTCCAAGTGTGCAATGTCGATCCCTTCATCGAGGCCGTAACAATTGCCAGCGCGTGTAATCTGGCATTTAGACGCAACTTCCTACGACCCAATACCATAAGCATTGTTCCTAAAAAAGGTTACCGATTGGTCGACGCCCAGTCCGCTATTGCACTGCAGTGGTTGACGTGGGAGGAAGATCAGCGTGGGGCCAGAATGGAACATGCAGGGCGTGGCCGTGAAGTAAAAGTGGAAGGAGTGCGTGTGGACGGTGTGTGTGAGGGAAAACTGTTCGAATTTCACGGTTGTTACTGGCACGGCTGCCCCAAATGTTTTCCCAACGGTCGCGATGAACCCCTGGCAGACGACCCGTCCGACACGCAAAACGCCCGACTAGCACGCACCAAATCTAAGACAGCGAAGCTGTCACGTGATCACCAAGTGATCGAGATGTGGGAGTGCACATTTTTAAAAATGAAAAAAGTTAACAAACAAATGGCCTATCTGGAATCACATCCTATTCTAGACACTGCACCCCTTAATCCTAGACACGCGTTTTTCGGTGGTCGTACCGGTAATACAAGATCCTATTACGGATGCAAGGAGAAGGGTGAAACCATTCAGTACGTGGATGTATGTTCACTCTATCCTTGGGTCTGTAAATACGGCAAGTTTCCGGTAGGCCACCCGACAATTCACATAGGTAACGAGGCTTGCCGGAAGCGCGGGATGAATGCAGAGGGTCTTTTGAAATGTAAAGATCTACCACCCCGTGAACTGTATCATCCCGTACTTCCGGCAAGCATGAACAAGAAATTAATGTTTGTCCTGTGTCGAACATGCGGACAAAAATTAATTTCCGGTGAGTGTACTCATACCGTTGACGAACGAATGTTGACCGGGACCTGGACAATGGACGAGATACGGAAGGCTGTGTCTACAGGATACGTAATAGTGGAAATGTATGAACTCTGGGAATATGAAATCGTGTCTTTCAACGAGGGGCGTGGTGGATTATTCACAGAGTTCATAAATACATTTCTTAAAATCAAACAAGAGGCGTCAGGGTATCCTAGCTGGTGTAAGACTGACCAAGACAAGACACAGTACATTAACGACTACTTTTGTAACGAGGGCATCCAGCTAAATAGTGACCGAATAGGCAAGAACGAGGGTCTACGCTCTCTGGCAAAACTTATGCTCAATTCATTTTGGGGTAAGTTCGGTCAGAGAGAGAATCAGAGTAAGACTTCTATAATCAGACAGCCTACGGAACTTTTTAAAATGCTAGTCAGTCCGTCCGTCGAAGTGAACAATATACAGGAGGTGAACGACGAGACGGTAATGGTCAACTGGTGCTACGCTGAAGATGTCTGTGAGGTATTGGCGACAGTCAATGTTGTAATTGCCGCGTACACTACGGCTCAGGCTCGACTCAAACTCTACGAGCACCTGGAATCACTCGGATCGCAGGCCCTCTATTATGACACGGACAGTGTACTCTATGTGCATAAAGAGGGCTTACACAGAGTGGAAACAGGTGACTACTTGGGACAGATGACTGACGAACTGCAAGACTACGGCCCTGGTTCATATATAACAGAGTTTGTGTCCGGAGGTCCAAAAACCTACGGATACAAAATTCTGACACCCGATGGACCAGTGTCGGTATGTAAAGTTAAAGGACTGACTCTGAATCTGCGAACCGACGGTATTGTGAATTTTGAAAGTTTAAAACGCATGGTTCAGAAAGAAGAGGAAGAAGATCTTGTAACGGTAACCGAATCACGGATCCGTAGAACAAAAGATCGTGATGTGGTTACCGTTAGCGAAACTAAAACGTTTAGAATCACAGGTGCGAAACGGAAAAGAGACGGACAATATGATACTCTGCCCTACGGTTATTGTAAAACCAGACGTTCTGAGTAGGAGAGGTTCCCCAGACACTCTCTATTACTCTGACATTGTTGTTTGTGTGTGTGTGCCCTCTGGAGCGGTGTAAAAACCCGTAAGGCTGTAGTGCCCTCTGTCGTGACGTAACTGTCCACAAGGAATGTATGTACTTTGTCGGAGTAACAGAGAGTGTGCCCCTCGTCATGGGCTCGTCTGACGGTAGGCCTCTTTTAGAGGGATTCTTAACGACACCATGGGACGGCTACCCTGGCCTACCCAATAGGCTATAGGCTCTAGCTGGTGATGGAAGGTTCCACCGTAGTTTATATATATAGCTTTGCGGTTCCTTCGTACAGACTCATTAGTGAAATGGAGGGGGGCATGAGACAAACTATTGCAGCAGAGTTGCACAAACCGGCTCGAAGAAATTTCAAAACGCGGTGTGTAACGCTGAAAGGTGTGAATGATTTGTATCAAGCCGATCTGGTAGAAATGATACCATATGCTAAAGAAAACCAAGGCTACAAATATATACTGACTATGATAAATTGTCTAACAAAATTTGCCATTGCAGAACCGTTAAAGACTAAATCGGCTTCCGAGGTGTCCCTAGTACTGGAATCTATATTGAAAAAACATCGTATGAAAAACTTTCAGACGGATCAGGGTAAAGAGTGGTTTAATTCGCACGTGCAAAAATTGATGAAAAAATACAATATAAATCACTATACGACATATACGGAGAAGAAAGCGTCCATAGTTGAACGTTTGAATCGTACATTGAAAAATATAATGTGGCGTGAATTTACGGCACGCGGTAGTTATGCGTGGCTGAGTCTCCTGCAAAGTGTAGTAAAAACGTACAACAATACTGTACACAGTACTATCGGTATGAAGCCGGGTCGTGTAACGAAAAAGCACGAACGAATACTTTTGGAAAAAATTGCACCGGTGACTAAAAGTCCCAAATCAGCCCCGAAATTTAAATTAGACGACAAAGTTAGAATATCAAAATATAAAAAAACTTTTGCTAAAGGATATCTACCCAACTGGACAAACGAAGTGTTTACCGTGTACGCCGTTGTACCGACGAAACCCGTAACGTACGTTTTACAAGACTCGAAAGGTGAAATTCTAAAGGGCGGATTTTACGGCGAAGAATTGAGTAAATCGAATGTCGGAGATGTCTATCTTGTGGAAAAAGTATTGCGCAAACAGGGGAATAGAGTTTTTGTAAAATGGTTAGGCTTCGATAAAACACACAACTCGTGGATAGATAAGAATAACCTTGTGACCTAATATTGCGACAAACCTTGTGACCGCTAGCCGCTATTTGCTTATAACGAGTCTCACACTTTATATTCAACTCAGTGTTACGTCATAATGCGGATAGAAAACACATCGCACGAGCTCCCGATGACAAATTTCGATTTATATACAGGATCGGGTGTAGCGGAAAAAAGAAAACGACACGGTCCACTATTACCGAATACGATACGCGCTATAGTGTGCGGACCGTCGAATAGCGGTAAAACAAATGTTGTATTCAATTTATTGTTTGAGCCCAACGGACTCAGATTTCGAAATGTATACGTATTTTCAAAGTCACTTAATCAGTCAAAGTACAAGTTTTTGGAAAAAGTACTAGGTGGTGGTGGTGGTGGTGGTGGTGGAGACGACGACAGCGACGGCGAAATCGGCTATTTTCCATTTCCGGACAATGAAAGCGTGATACCGCCCAGTGAAGCCAAACCGAATTCCGTGATGATTTTCGACGATATTGCTTGTGAAAAACACGACAATATACGTAACTATTTCACCATGGGCCGTCACAACGATATAGACTCTTTTTATTTGGGTCAAACGTACAGTCGTATTCCGAAACAGTTGATTCGTGACAACGCCAACCTGTTGATCTTATTTAAACAGGATGACATGAATTTACGTCACATTTATTCCGATCACGTCACACCTGACGTAACGTTTAAAGTTTTTCAAAACATTTGCGCTACGGCCTGGAAAGAGAAACACGGATTTATCGTTATAGACAAAGACAGCGAAATAGTAAACGGTCGCTATCGTATCGGCTTTGATCGTATCGTAAAGGATATATAAATGCGTATCTACACGTACAACGACTCATTAGTCGTTTCGACAGGCACGTGTACGAATACGGATTACCACTGCCTCTGTGGTCCGACGTGATATACTGAAAGTATCCGTGTTTTTTTTAGAACTTCCGTAATGTCCGATCGCTCTCGGCAGGGCGTACTAACGATGGAGATTGCACGATTGAAGGACGTTATCAAGAGAAAATATCGTCGAATGCGATACGGTGACGTAGACTCTGAACTAATGCTCACAAAAAAATATAGCCCCATACTCAAAGAGTTGTCGAAAATAAAGGGTTCGCCGCCGCAGCCGCCACCGTCTGCACCCGATGCCGAAGTAAAGAACGTGATTGCACAGAGGGGAGGGGATGAGATGGAGGAGAGGGGAGGGGAGGAGGAGGAGGAGAGGGGAGAGGATGAGGTGGAGGAGGAGGGGGATGTGTGGGGTTCTCCTAGTTTTATGGATACCGAAGTAATTGCAGAGACGCCGGGGCCGCCGCAGACCAGTGTATCGGAGCTATTGTCCACACCGGAAGGACAAAGTGAATCTGAAAAATGGGTAAACAGTACTTTCGAACATCCGTTGGCGCGAAAATATATGCTCAAACTGGTGAAAGATACCGTCCGTAATCAGAATATAGATCACAGTTACGGACCGTCAATAGGAGCCGACTCTATTATGATCGGTAACAAGACTCTTCAGTTGGCGGACGATGGTAAACTTATAATTGACGGAGTTCACTATAAAGGGACGCCCGGATTGTACGAGTTGGTGTTTA
This sequence comes from Aphrophora alni, assembly GCA_963513935.1. Classification (NCBI taxonomy): domain Eukaryota; kingdom Metazoa; phylum Arthropoda; class Insecta; order Hemiptera; family Aphrophoridae; genus Aphrophora; species Aphrophora alni. The sequence continues at coordinate 101,110,790 of OY740767.1, forward strand.
AGCGTATACCCGATGATGAAATATATACCGAGGACGATTTACGAGCGTATAGGGATATCTGTTTAGCGTCCAGTGCACACAAACAGTTATACGATCCGAACGGACGCATTAATAGTAACAGATCTTATAAATATAAAAACATTATAATGCATTTATTCCCACCTAAAACAGTTAGCGGTAGAGGATATTCATACTGGGACGATCCGAATGAGTTGTGTGACAGACTGAGACTTTTATTGTCATCTCACGATGCCGGGCATACGGGTCACGGAAATGAAATCGCTTCCATCGTTGAAGAACTACGAGAGGCAGGATTCATAAAAGGTTCGGGAAATAGGAGGATACGATCATTGATACGATGAGTGTTGACAAGTTCGGACGTTATTCGGTGAGAAGGGCTTCATCCTCCTCCTCCACCCAACCGATAGTTAGAGGGTACGACCTTACCCCTGAGGGGAATTACGATATAAAAGGTAAACTCTTGCGTAATGTAGGGGCTCCTCTAACGGAAAAAGATGCTGTAAATCTAGACACTGTGGAGAAGGCGTGTATAACCTTTGATAAAGTCGCACAAAAATATCACACAAAGGGCATACCCTTGGGCGGTCTGGGTCCGACTAAAGATACCGATGACGCTGTAACGAGAGGATATCTCGAATCGCTAATACCGATTAAACTTATGACCGACTATTCCGTTAAACAGAGTCGAATACAGGATGTAGGTGAACCTATAGACGACGGTGATGCCGTCAACATAGCATACGCCAGGAAAAATTTTCTCTTGAAAAATGTAGAGGGGGACGCTGAGGTGGAAGCGGGAGCCTTTGATGCTCGTAACGCTAGAATCTGTAATTTAAAGTATCCCGTTAGTAAGACGGACGCCGCCAATAAGGGGTACGTTGATAATAAAAGTATTATATCCGATCATATGGCGTATTATTTTCTTCAACGTCGAATTGCAAGTGTCGGTTCTCCCGTCTACGCCGATGATGCTGTCAATTTGATTTTCCTCATGGAAAATACCGTACATCTACAACAACAATCACCGACATCCGGTGAATCGGTTTTCAATGCTGAAAATAAGAGGCTGACTAGTGTAGCCGATGCCGTCGACGATAAAGATGTAGTGAATTTAAGACAGTTGAAAAAATACATTCGAGAATTGGAGACGTGGATAGGGGACAATGTGTTGTTGTTGAAAAATGGCGACTGTTTTAATGCCGAGGGGAAACGTATCTGTAATGTCGCCAAAAGGCGCCAAAGGCGATGTCGATACGGATGCAGTTACATTGACACAACTGGCCGACTCTATAAAAGCGATGGAAAATGTTTTTAAGGCGTACAGTAAATCGGAACTTATAGAATTCGCTCGTGTTATTAAGAGGGAATACAGTAGAGTGGATGTTTCCAAAGACCGAGTAACGAACTGGAGATCACTATGGGATTCAAGCGATAAGAAATAAGTACTCTTATAAGTCTAAACATCCGGATTCACTTTCATTTGTAAACATGACTTTGACCGAAGCGGTTGTTGTCGTCTTTGTACTCTGTTGCAGCGCGAGTCTCGCTACTGAAGATTTCAGCGACACTACTGAAACAGTAGATGTATCGGGTTACGGCTTTTGTGGCTATAACGATAGTGTTAATCCACTCGACGCGTCGGGACAATTTAGATGGATAAATACTACGCTATCGTGGTATATGTACGGTACCGGTAACCGTGAACAGATGAAAACTGTACAGCACGCTTTCAATCTTTGGAGTCGACATTCCAATTTGAAATGTTTTCGCGACAGCTCACTACCCAATATAGTCATTTCTTTTGGTGAGCAGGATCATATTAATTTGGTCAACGGTGGTAATAAGTGTTTTAGCGATTTCGGCGGTAGAGGTGGTACCCTTGCACACGCAACTCTTCCCACGCTGACCACAAAGCAGACGGAAATTCATTTCGATATGGAGGAAAATTGGGACTTTAGTATGAATCTGCCCTCAAATAGTCATCAATCATTCTATACGGTCCTTTTACACGAAATTGGACACGCCCTAGGCCTACACCATTCACCTAGTTACACCTCCACAATGTTTCGTTATTCTATTTCACCTAGAAACATTACAGATATGTATCAGGTGGATCTCTCCCCTGACACTATTTCCGCTATACAACAGTTATACGGGCCTCTCACAACGACTACCACGACCACGACCACGACGACCACGACAACTCCACGGCCGACAACAACAAAACCGCCCCCAAAAATTACTACCCCCAAGTCACCCGTTTCTCCCCCTGATCTATGTAAAATAAGACGTAAAATCAATACAGTGTTTATAGCCAATAAACATATATATCTGTTTTACGAGAAATACGTGTGGATAATACCTTTGGACGAGACGAAAAGAGTAGGAAATATGGTACCCGAATTGATAACAGATTGGTTGGACTATTTACCGAGAGACTTTGTACGTATCGATTCGATTTATCAGGCACCCAATAGCGATATAGTTTTAATAACAAATACGTCTGTATACGACATCAACTATCCCAGTCTACGAAGAAAGTACATGTATAAACTCGAAGATTGGCTCGGTAGAAAGATAAAAAGTCACATAAACGTTGTACTGAATGATAATCGGGGTATGACGATGGTGCTGTACGATAATAGTTATGTGCTTAGACACGATGAGTGCTCCAGCATCGGCCTACACGAAGGACTAATTACCGATCTCTACAACGGTATACCGAATACTGTAAAAGGAGGTTTCCGCTATATAGACGGTAATCTTTACTTTTTCGGTGAGAATAATGTGTACGGCTACAATGAGTTTTTGGGATATGTCACGGGGGTTTATACTGATATTTTCGATGTGTTAAAAATCACTTGTATGAAGGAGAATCGTCTCAGGGAGTTGTACACGCTACTATCGGAGATAATTTATACTCGTGTATAAATTCCGTGTCAACAGTATAGAAATGGCAGTGCAACGATCAACATCGCTCAGTCGTAGACGAAGAGCGGTGAAGAAAGGACGTGGACTTGTGTCTAGGTTATTGAGTGCTGGTGATACTGTTTTAAATAAAGCTATCGATCTATTACCGGTTGAACTACATCTACCGTCGTACAATTATTGCGGTCCCGGTACAAAACTAGCCAAGAGATTAGCTCGTGGTGATAGAGGAATCAATCCGTTGGACGAAGCTTGTAAAGAGCACGATATAGCGTACAGTAAATATAGTGATTCGGAAAATCGTAGACAGGCGGACGATAGATTAGCGGGTAAAGCTTGGAGTAGGGTTAAATCGGGGGACGCATCTTTAGCCGAACGCGCTGCTGCGCTGGCCGTATCAGCCGCTATGAAAGCGAAAACAAAGTTAGGAGGTGGGCGGAGACGGAGGAGGAGGAGAGGGGGAAAAAAGCACACGGTTCAACAACTGTTGAGTCGGTTGAAGGGCAAGGGACTTTACTTAAAACCTTACGTAAGGGGCTCAGGACGACGACGACGACAAGCGTGTAAAAAAAAACGCCGATAGATTCGATCCCGATAAAACCTCTGACTAACATTGACCTTGAAAAATACGCTGTTAAACTGAAAATACCGCATTTCAGAGGAGTCTATATGAGAGACACTCTACCCGTAAAACCATTGCAAAACGAATCGGCCGTTGTGAATCTGGACAGTATTTCGGGGGAGGGTACCCATTGGGTATGCTATAGGAAAAGAGGACCTAACGTAGAGTACTTTGATAGTTTCGGTAATCTTAGGCCCCCTATCGAACTGTCCAGATATTTCGGTTCCAACGTCAATCTTCACTATAATTACAGACGTCATCAGAGTGACAACTCAGTTGTCTGCGGACATTTGTGCCTAAAGTTTCTATCGCAACAATGAGCATTGTTCTGAGCGGTAGTGGACCTGTAATTGCTTGCGATTTTTTTCCAATCATAGAACTGAGCAATGATGACGAGTGGGAAATCGGCCTCATAGATTTTGCCACCTACAATTCCATCCCCAATATAACGGAAGGTGTAAATAACAAGTTACGAATATCCGGCGCCGCCAACGACGTCATCATTAGTATTCCCACCGGTTCGTACGAAATCGAGGATATTGAAAAATATATCAAAGCCCAACTGCCGCCGGGGGTGGCATTTTCACTGAAACCCAACAATAACACACTTAAAGCGGAGATTAAGTGTTCTGCAGCGATTCATTTCGACAGCGACGATTCTATCGGAAAATTACTAGGTTTTAATAGCGATAAATTGGAAGCTATTACTAAACACGAATCCGATTAACCGGTCGATATTATTAAAGTGAACGTGATTCGCATAGAATGTAACATTGTGACAGGATCCTTTCAAAACGGAATAGAGTCTCACGTTATGCACGAGTTTTATCCTCAAGTACCGCCCGGTTACAAGATTGTCGACACTCCACCGACAATCATATATCTACCTGTAAAGGTGAAAAATATTCATAACATAACCGTACGTCTAACCGATCAGAACGGTGCTCCTATAGATTTCAGAGGTGAAACGGTCTCTGTCAGACTACACTTACGTAAGGGAAATGGGTCTCGTTATTAATAGCGGTCGTACGCAGACACGTGTCAGTATACATCAACCCTCGGTCGAGTTAACACGACGAAATATCTTGCTCCTGAGATCTTTAGGTTTTAAAGTGACAAAAAATGGATCTACTGGCAATCGATAGTGCTGCAGAGTACAATGACGTCATCAGTGGTCTCGAATACCATTCGCATAGGCCTTATGCGTCGTCAACGTACGGTAATAACGATGAAATTCGTATTCCCATAAATCAACAGGACGTGATGACGTCACCGTTTGAAAGTCAACTGTATATAAAGGGTAAAGTAAGTGGGAAAACGGCGACCGGTGGAGTTGCTACGGTCAAGTTGGTCAATAACGCTGTGGCTTTTCTCTTTGACGATATACGTTACGAGATATCCGCAGGCGAAGTGGACCGTACGAGAAATGTAGGCATCACGAGTACACTGAAAAATCTTTTGTCGTTGCGTGAGAGTGAAAAGAATAAACTCGGCAATGCCGGTTGGTTAGGGGCCGGAGAAATGAAAGCTGTGACGTCAGACTTTACACTCTGCGTCCCGTTGAAAATGTTAATGGGTCTTTTTGAAGACTACAAGAGGATAGTTGTCAACGTGAAACAGGAACTCATACTTTTGCGTTCGTCGAGTGATTTGAACGCTGTTTACAGTGACGATGCTACGGAAATAACACTCGAAATAACCACGATACATTGGAGGGTTCCTCACTTGACGGTGACCGATGCCTATAGGTTGAGAATTTTGAAAATGATCGAACGGGACATCCCCATTCACGTACCCTTCCGTTCGTGGGAAATTTACGAGTTCCCGACCCTACCTCAGACGAGTCAATTATCGTGGACGGTCAAAACGGCTAACCAGCTGGAGAAACCTCGATACGTTATTCTGGCTTTTCAGACGGGTCGGAAGAATCAGATCAAAAAGGACGCCAGTCGGTTTGATCGTTGCAGTATTACCAATGTAAAACTGTACTTGAATTCCCTCTACTTTCCCTACGACAATCTTCACGGTGACGTTTCCACTATGTACGAAATGTATACGCGTTTTCAACAATCATATTACATGCGTGAATCATCCCCGTCCCTCGATTTAGAGACATTTAATACTCGCGCCCCCATATTTGTAATAGACTGTTCCAAACAGAACGATTCCATTAAATCGGGCCCCGTGGACGTACGCCTGGAAATAGAGGCAAGTGAAAATATACCGGCCAATACTACAGCCTACTGTCTCATTCTACACGACTCGCATATCGTGTACAATCTCCTTTCGGGTACAGTCAAAAAGGTGATGGTATAATTGCGCATGCGCACAGTCTCTCTTATAACACGATACCACTCGACGGTCCAGTCATTCGCTGACGGGACATCATGTGCACCACATACCCAGGAGTCGTTCACGCTTTCCTCAGGCTCGTGCCTAGGGATAGATTATCCGATTTAGAGGACTTGATTGACGAAGACACGCTATATTCATTCGAACCTAATGAAATAGAAGATGAGTTGACCTTGGCATTCACAGACTACCTCTACGAAAACGATAAATTTCATGTCGAACGGTCACAAGTATCGGAACACGTCCATACAGGTTTAAAGAGTCGGCTATCTTCGGGTAACATCGTCGACTGTTCTACAGATTCGGTTTACGTTTTAGTGGGTGGGGTGGGGTTGGTTTATCGTAACCATTATTGTGTCACTTGTAGAGAGGAGGATATAAGCGATGTAAAATACTATCAATTCGATTTCGATGATCCTCGTCTACACGAGTTCCCATTGGTTCAAATCGAACCGGAACTTGAAGACGGTTGTTTCTACTATCAAAGTAGTCAGTTTTAACTTCCTCCGTCAGTCGAGACCATGGATCCGAGCAGGATGGACGTGGAGAGAGCTCCTACTAAGCGTCAGGTACCACCTAACCTCCCTTTGGGAATTTTTCTTAAATCTGTTAATTTCTTAAACAGCGAGTGCACTAAATTCATAGCAACCGGTTTATTTCAACATACGGGTTTCACTCTAGGGCTTTTGGTACAGAGCGGTAAAAAATTTGTTTACTTTACGCACGGACAGTTTGACGAAATTTCTATTCACCTTAAAGCTATATCGGCGGCACTCAACAGTAAGAGTACGTTAAAATTCAACTTGAGTATCGGTGATATAATATTGCGCAATATTTTCGGCAAACGTTACGTTCAATTGTACGACGGGCAACATTGTATGACCTTGAACGTCGACGAATGGAAGCTACTGGAGGAGAGTATGCCGCTCGTGTCCAGACGTGTCGCCGAATTGTTTTATATCGAGAAAGATTTACGCTCGTACATCATTGAGGTCTTGGCCAGCGACGAGCTCGTATCTAGCACTCTCCCCGAAGCGGACAGACTGTACGACGAAGTGAGCTTGTTTAAAAAACATGCAAGTGGCGGTAGTTGAATTTCACGCGTTTCACGATAACGATAACAAGTATATCGTCAAAGAATTGGCAATCGTCGGTGATCATTTTCACAGTATCACGGTGTTCAAACCGCCGTACAATTTTTCCCTACTTAACGATAAATCGCAAAGATCGGCTCGTTGGTTACAATCTCGTTTCCACTATATCAGATGGGATGAAGGAGGTGTACCTTACAACGAGGACACGATACGCACTTTGTGCAAACCTTTTGCAATGATTTTCACCAAAGGATTGGAAAAAGCTCAATTTCTGAGACAATTTCATCCTCGTGTGATGGAATTACCTCAGGAGGAGAAATTCTCCCATAGTGGAGACATTAAATGTTTATTACCACAACATAATAGTAACTTAGATAGTAAATGTGCACTAAAAAGTGCTAAAAGTTATTACGATCTACTACTTGCCTAAAAGACGCGGGGACGGTATGAAGATACCCGACCGGCATCGGTGTGTGTGTGTGTGTGTGTGTGCCCTCTGGCGTGGACCTAAAAATCCCGCAAGGCCGTATGGAGGTCCCTGGAGCGGAGTTGATTCTCCCGTAAACCTGTTTGAAGGTCACTGGCGCAGTCGAAAGACTTGATAAACCTTGAATGAGACACACAATATTGGGCAAGAGGTACAAGTAACAACTTTTTAAAAAACAAATAAAAATAATAAAAAATAAAAAAAAAATAAAAAAAAAATAAAAAATAAAAAAAAAATAAAAAAATAAAAAATAAAATGGGGACCACAGTTTTGTAATGGAGTGGTGGTCACAGGGAATAGCGATGGATTGGAGCTATTACCACAAGGGGGTAAGCCTTCTGCTTACCCCCGGCTTGTAATGTGGGCACGAGGTACGTATGTATCACGTGACGGTTCCAACCCCGTGAAAACACAGAGGACAAGTTTCAGTATCGAGTGGAGACGACAGCGGAGAACATGTGGACGGATTGTATCGCTCTAGTGAATGTACGTCACAGTGCATACTCTACGTACGCTGCGCGGTTGAGTACCTATTCAAATTGGAAACACCCCTTGTCGCCGATCAAATTGTCCGAAGCCGGCTTTTTTTATCTTGGCATTGAAGATCGTGTATGCTGTTATGCATGCGGCTTGGGTCTCAAAGATTGGGAGCCGAGCGAGGACCCTATAAGCGAACATACCCTTTGGGCTTTGGGACGGTGCCGTTACATAAAGGCTTTGGAACATGTTCGTCGAAAATCTTCGACTACAGCTCGGAATAACACCACCGACTCTAAGCAAAACGATACTCTGTCGTGTAAAATTTGCTACGAGAGGGATATAGAGGTAGTTTTTTTACCCTGCGGTCATTTACTATCCTGTTACAATTGCTCGCTAAAATTAGAACGTTGCGGCTTATGTAGAGAACCGATAGTCGGTAACGTGCGTGTCTATTTTACCTAGCGGACAATAGGATTTTGGGGACCACAATAATTATGTAATGGATTGGTGGTGGTCACAGGGAATAGCGTTGGATTGGGGCTATTCCTAAAGTTTACAGTATAGAGGTCCTTCCATCACCAGCTAGAGCCTATAGCCCTCAGATGGGCCAGGGTAGCCGCCTCCCGGTGTCGTTAAGATTCCCTCTAAAAGAGGCCTACCGTCACTTTTACACCTTTGACGAGGGTTACATATTCCGTAGAATTTCCTCCATTTCTTTCTCGGATATTCCTATCTCAAGGCTTTCATCCTCCTGAAGAATCGGAAGAGCTTCTAGCGGAGTATCCTGCTCGAGGTACTGAAATAAATCAGATACCTCTGGCAAGTTTTCTGTAGTGTTGTTGTTGTTGTTGTTGCTGTTGATGTTGTTGTTGTTGCTGTTGTGATCCGGGATATTCTGCTCGAAGTACTGGAGTATATCCAGTATTTCTTGTAGACTATCCTGGTTCGTTGTGTGTGTGTTGGAATGGTGTAGTGTGTCATCTACTAGTACTCCCTGTAGAAGAGTAAGTACCTCGTCTAAAATCTCCAACTCTGTTATTGGTTGTGTATTTGGAGACAATGGTGGTGGTGGTGTATGTGGTGAAAGTGGTTGTGGTGTAGGTGGTCTTGAGAACGGGTGTGGTCGGCGCGGCCTCGGTGTGTATGGTGGTGGTGGGGTTAGTCGTCTCCCCGGTGTGGGCTGTGGTGGCAGGATCGGCAGCATAGGCTCTATTGGAACGACCGATGACAATGGTCGTCCAATACGATCTGAGCCGCCATATGGAGTACCGTCCTCGTTAACTCTCCTAAAGTTAACGGAGGAACTATACTCCCACTCGACCCAGGTGAATCCTGCCCGTTGCAGAGCTTGGAAAGAGTTCCTCAAGTCCCTGCAAGGTAATGTAGCAAATTAGAGAATAATGAACTGGGAAATTTAAAAGTTCTTAGCATAAATGTCAATCTAACCTGAAATATTACATACAAATTATTAACACCGAATGTCAGGCCAAAAAAAAAAAAAAAAAAAAAAATCTCTTGTAATGAATAAGAGAAGCCGTGGAATATTCTTAAATGTTAGACTTACTAGCGTAAGTGTTGGATAGGGTGTATAAATGTTAAACAAACTAATACATTCAATACTTGATATAATTTTATAAATTTCTGAAAGATCAAAAGTTGGTCAAAAGAGAGAGAGAGAGAGAGAGAGAGAGAGAGAGAGAGAGAGAGAGAGAGAGAGAGAGAGAGAGAGAAAGTGATCTAATCCAATACTTGATAAAATTATAAAAAGTCCTGAAAGATCAAAAGTTGGTCAAAAGAGAGAGAGAGAGAGAGAGTGAATAAGTACAACTTAAAAAATTCTTAACATAAATGTGAACCTGAAATATGAAAATTCTTAACAAAAAAAAAAAAATGTCACCCTGAAATATGAAAAATTCTTAACATAAATGTTAAACAAACTTGAAATAATACACGAACAATTCTTAACATAAATGTTAAACTAAATTCTTAAATGTTAGACTTGAAAATTCTTAACATAAATGTGAACCTGAAATATGAAAATTCTTAACAAAAAAAAAAAAAAAAAATGTCACCCTGAAATATGAAAAATTCTTAACATAAATGTTAAACAAACTTGAAATAATACACGAACAATTCTTAACATAAATGTTAAACTAAATTCTTAAATGTTAGACTTGAAAATTCTTAACAATAATGTCAACCTGAAATATGAAAAATTCTTAACATAAATGTTAAACAAACTTGAAATAATACATGAACAATTCTTAACATAAATGTTAAACTAAATTCTTAAATGTTGTAGATTAAGTTAGAGGGTATTATAACTCAATACTTGATATAAATTTATAAATGAGAAAAAGAAAGTGATCTAACCCAATACTTGATAAAATTTTAAAAAGTCTTGAATGATCAAAAGTTGGTCAAGAGAGAGAGAGAGAGAAAGTAGAATTAATTTGATTACACTTACTGCTTAGTTTATTTTTGGTACAACATACATAAAAAAAAATATCAGTCGATATGTAGATTAAGTTAGAGGATATTATAACTCAATACTTGATATAAATTTATAAATGAGAAAAAGAAAGTGATCTAACCCAATACTTGATAAAATTTTAAAAAGTCTTGAATGATCAAAAGTTGGTCAAGAGAGAGAGAGAGAGAAAGTAGAATTAATTTGATTACACTCACTGCTTAGTTTATTTTTGGTACAACATACATGTTAAAATATATATAAACATATAAAGTTTATAAAAATACAAAAAAAAAAATAAATAATAAATAAAGAAAATATCAGTCGATATGTAGATTAAGTTAGAGGATATTATAACTCAATACTTGATATAAATTTATAAATGAGAAAAAGAAAGTGATCTAACCCAATACTTGATAAAATTTTAAAAAGTCTTGAATGATCAAAAGTTGGTCAAGAGAGAGAGAGAGAGAGAGAGAGAGAGAGAGAGAGAGAGAGAGAGAGAGAGAGAGAGAGAGAGAGAGAAAGTACAATTAATTTGATTACACTCACTGCTTAGTTTATTTTGACACATAGCAACAACAACACATGTTAAAATAATCTCTTAAAGTCTATTTACCTAAAGTTTATAGAAATACAGGAAAATATAATAAATAAAGAAAATATCAGTCGTTATGTAGGTTAAGAGGGGATTATAACTCAATACTTGATATAAATTTATAAATTCCTGAACGATCAAAAGAGAAAAAGGAAAGTGATCTAACCCAATACTTGATACAATTTTAAAATATATTTTTATAAGTCAACATAAATGTTAAACTATTCACTCAATGTCTATTTTCCTAAAGTTTATAAAAATACAAGAAAATATACTAAATAAAGAAAATATCAGTCGAAATGTTGAATGATCAGAAGTTGGTCAAGAGAGAGACATATTAATATTCTTAGACAGTAAACACCAAACTAACCTCTCTACAAGTCCACGGATCCTTTCAGCATTCTCTGCGATGTATCGAAGCACTCCATCGTTGTCGGATGACATCATCCTAACATTGATCCAATGCCTCTCACAAGGTTGGTTGCGTTTGGAAGACATCCTCGCTCTAACTGTGATAATTGAAGTCTTAACCGACACTACTTATAGTGTTAGCGTTGTGAAATAACGGATAAGTTATAGTCGACCCGAAACTCAATGCATACATTTATTCCATGCGTAACGATTAACATATATTTTAGTTCCGTTAGATTACAAAATTATTCGCAGTTTATCATATTCACGATTTCCTTGATTGACTTGTAAAGTGAATAATTGGCAATTATTTATTGTTGTCGGAGATGATTGCCTAAGAGGAAATAAATTAGCATTGTTAACTTGCCCTATGTGAACTTTCATTTTGACCTACTTGACCTTAGATTGTTTTGTAATCGTAAATAACTAGCAATTATTTAAATCTCTCTACTTTGTGTTGGTGAGAAAATATCTTTTTGTCACCCAGGCTGTGTGTACTGTTGACGAATGTTCAAAATTTGCATATTTGACTCCGACTTCATCATTCTACTTTGAACTGTTGATGACTATGATTAACGATTAGTTTTGTATACAAGATTTCAATTATTCTCCTTGTAATGGTGTCAATAAGGTTCAATATATATAGTCCCCTGTATCAAATTTCACATTACTCTTTATCATTCTGATTTACGCTCTTGAGAACAATACATTGTCAGATTGACGGTTGTATCTTCCATTAGCTGAACTCCAGGTAATTGCCGACGATTAATGTCAATATTTACATACTTAGTTTTTTTATTCACAGGTAATTTGTACTGTTGAGGACATGATTGAATATATAAGTGACAGTTTATATGTCATTCCAAACGCTTGGAAGGAGAGTATGTTTTTATTTAATTGATTGTGTCTATTTTTATTCTGTCGTTACAAATATTATTACTACACACGCATATTACACTTCTAACTTATTTCTATCATATAGTTTGTTACAGGTAAGAATTTTTATTTTGAAATGAGCCTATGATTGAAAGTACAGGCTGTACCCGTAACGCGAGGTGTACGCGAGTTTTTCGCGCGCGCGCGAAAAACTCGGTACACCTCGCGTTACGGATCAGCTTACCGTTTAACTTTTTAATATAACTATTCTTTTAAACGTCATATAATACGTTAAAATATATACAACTTGTAATACTATGCATCATAGCTCAGTAGGTAGCGTGTCCGCCTTCAAATCTTAACTTCACAGGTTCGAATCCAGGAGGGGGCAAACAATGGCGTCTTTCAGGTGGTGGTGGTGGTGGTGGTGGTGGGCAAGGATTGGGTACAACAACAAAATGGCGGGGCAGGGCAAGGGAAGGGGCAACAAAATGGTGTCCCCGGGGAAGGAGCGATGGCGTCTACCATGTGGGGGCAACAAAATGACGGGGGCAATGACGTCTACCAGGTGGGGGCAACAAAATGGCGGGCAAGGGGGAGGGGCCAAGGGGAGGGGCCCAGTGGAGGGGGCAAGGGGAGGTGGGGGAGTGGGGTGGGGGTAAGGGGGAGGTGGGGGAGGGGGGTGGGGGTAAGGGGTAGGTGGGGGAGGGGGGTGGGGGTGGTCACGTGGTACAGCCGCCATGTTGTGCTATAGTGGCGGACACTCTACTACATTTCAATAATAATATGTAATATCAATATTTCATGACACATTACTCAGGAAATTATAAAATGTTAACTTTATAAAAACAATTATCCCTGATGACTCATTTCAATATCCAGATTTTGAGCAAATATAAACTGTAACAAAAAACCATAGAGAATTATTTAAAAACATGATTCATGATGTCCAGTTAAATTATAGATTTTGACAAATAATTATAAAAATGTACATTACGTTAAACGAAAATTAATATTTTGTGTGTATTTTTAATATAATTTGAGAATTTAAATTGAAAACAATTAATTAATTAATATTTTTTATAAATAATTTTATCAACATTGGTTACATATAATTTAAATTAGAAAAGTATAATAACGAACAGTCTGCAAATAATACATTACAAAAGTATAAAAGTATCGTAGTAAAGTAGCACAAACACTCGTGTCGTTTTATAAATGTAATAGATACATTCTTAAGAGTGTGTATAATAATACAACATTGTGTAACTTGTTTGTGTTAGATGTGACAAATAATACAAATATATAAGAATACAAAACGTAGAGTATATATGTGTATTAAATAATGGACAGCAATTCATTTATAGAAGATTTAGGATTATTAATGTTGAAATATTAATTTGGACTTTGGCTCCCTACTGACTGCCTAAATTAATTTTTACTAATTAAAATATGTTTTTGTCAATAATTGAATTTTACACGTGGAAGTTTTAATCAATAACCTTCATAAACTCAAACAAAACAACAATACTAAAATAGTTTCTATAGGTTTAATCTCAAGTATCTAAAGGAAAAATAAGCCTTTTTCTTATTCGGTATTGTCGTGGACAATTCTGTCTGCTTTCTAGTACAGGTGATAATATAATATTCTACTTTTTTTTCTAGCCAAAAATAATTACTTTTTTTTTAAGTTAAGGATATTATTTCAAAGGATATATTAATAAATCCTTGAACTAAAACCGTCTCTCTTTTAAGATATAAAATTTTTATTGTAACATTGCAATTATTCAATGTACCAATTTTATTTTTTAAAGAACATTATAAAAATATATAAAATCTCTTGGAAATTAGTTTTTTTGCTAGAGATTTCACAATTTATAAATTGGCGACGCTATAGTTTTGAACTATCTCTTAGAGATTGTAAAAACTATGAGGATTATTTCCTCCTTATTGTGGACATAATCACTGTTTAAAAACGGATGTACATATATTTCTCTCTTTCTCTCTCGTTCTCTCTCTCTCTCATTCATCTATAGTGTGTATATCAATGTTGTAGCCCATTGTAATTGATATTTATATTTATGTATCATTCAAGTACATTGTACTCTACGTGATATGAGACTCTGCAAAACAAATACATACTTTGCAATATATATAAATATAGTATAATTGAGGTACTTCTATGTTTCGTTCTATCTTGGAATTTTTAAATTCACAAGATGTTTGAAAATCGGACAGCGATGTAGGCTCTTTTATAGTGTTTGGTCCATGGTCAACTTGCAGTTTCTTCTTTCTAGAAGGTTTTAAATACTTATGACGTTTAGTTTGTATAGAATATTATGTAACATTTTTTCATTCAAAATTATTCATAAATTTTGTATGTTTGATTTATCTTTGATGTTGCTTCAAGCTGTGAAAATTTCAAAATATTAAAAGTTTCGTTTCTTTGTGATTTATTTGCAATATGAAACGAAAACTTATGGAATACTTATTGAATTTTCCGAACTTTGAGACCATAACGATTAGGAGTGAGATTTATTAGAACTGAGATCAGACAAAGTTATAGCATGGAAACAAACTTTCTTTATACTGTCTTCAAAGAAGTAATGGAAACATTTCATACGATAATATTATAAACCCTATTTTATTTGTAAGGATTAAAATCCAACACCCAATATCACGATTCAATAAAACAAACCAGATTTATTCCTGTATCTATATTTGACTAACATAGGTACTATCTTCAGAGGTTGGGTATTAAACAAACACTATTTCTAAAATATGATTACAGTTATGTAGATGGTAACTTATGTTACTCTAATTTAAATAAGGAAATAATAAATCTTGGTTTATTGAATTGTGGTTTGGGTTTTTTATTTTTATCTTTAAGCTCGACATACTGTGCTCAAAAGTAAGGCGGTGAATATTATATTCAGATTACAATTAAAATGATTCTAGTAAATTCAATTGGGTAAAAATGAAAACCATTTTTATTATTTGTAATATCTTATAATGAAGGTTTTAAATTAAAGTAAAGTGTTCTTATAAAGTATATTGCTGTGTGTTTTATGAAGATTACATTTTCTTTCATTTCGTCAACGCCACAGTTATTTGAGGGAATGTCACGCATTTTTATCATGTGGAAGACACTCGTCAAGGATTGACAAATCTACACAAATGAGAGAGTTTTACCATAGTATAACATCTCATTCTACATAAAGTTTATGTGAAAAAATACAAATAAATTATCTAATTCATTATTCAGAATGACATATTCCATGGATGTTGTTCGACATTAAAATATGTTGTTTAATTTTGTGGTAAGGTATTATCACTGAGTTCGATATAAAATCGTAGGTAGAAATGTTTGTGACGTTAGTTTGAAGTTATTCTTAAAATAACTTCCAAGTTTAATAGATTTCTTCTCTTATTATACACATTTTATATTCACAATAGAATCATTATTAATTCTCATATTGAATACTGACTTCTAATATGGAACTATTATACATAGGTTCCAATCTACTATAGAATAGAATTCTCACCATTAGACTAGTTTTGATAGTGAACCATGCTTAAAAGTATGTGGGATTTATATTGTTTTATAATTTATGTACCTTGATTATTATAAAAGCATTGAATAAATAAAATTGCAGTAGTTTTTAAATTTGACGAAAAACGTATTACTTCTACTCTACAGGTATTAAAATAAGTAATTCATAGGTATAAGGTGTAATTCATTTCAAAGTTATTTAAAAAGTATTTCAGCCTTAGCTTATTATAATGTTTATATTTAAATTTATATTTCATATGCTTTCATACACTATAGATAGTCGTAAATAGTTGCGTCATAAAAATATTCAATTAACGTAAAAAAAGCGTGACCATTTATTATAGTTGTGGTTCGTAACATTGTATTTTAAGGATTGCGATGAATACAGATTTTATGCTTTTATCACTATGGTTTACTGATAGAAATGATATTCCAAACCAATAATGCATAAACTAAGAATTTTAATTTTGAAGATTTCCTTTTCTTTAGTTTTTATTAAAAATAATATTCAATTCTTAGTTCAGCTCTTCTGCAATATGTTAAATAATTACCATCATAATTCTGTGTTTTAAACTTTTTGCTTCAAGAATATCAGTCTTGTTCATCGCCACAGATTTCTAGATACCTCTTTATATAGTAGAAATAATGTCAGCAAAGGTAAATAGTAACAGTATCCACACGGTACTTATTCTGCCTTATTAATAGACATATTACTCACTTTTCTTGAACATTATATTTAAGAATATTATTATTTGTCTGATGGCTACACGACACTGGAGAACTCTTCAGCGACTTATTCTTTACATTCTTCTTATCGGCGTGTTTTCACTCGTAAAAACAATTTTAAATTGAGGTGACGGTATTGAAATATCTAATTTTATGTTGGTACCTTTTACAGCGAGAGGTGGTAAAATAGAGAAAAGAATATTTAATTTGTTATGTAATACAATATGATTTATTTTTTTTAATAATTATATCACTTAATTAGCCGTTATATATATACCACTCACGTAATAATGCTATCTTGTTTGCGTACAGATCACAACGATATACATTAGAAACTGTTTTTAAATAGTGTTCATGAAAACAATATAGAACTTACTGATAATCTTGTTGTCGATGAATAAGACTATTGCAGAAATTATAATAGATTTCTTGCTTTTCTCCCAACGTTCAGTAAATAACAAATGTATTTACAAAGCTTTTTCCTTATACGTATTAAAAAAAAAAAATCCCAAGAGATGTTTTGTCTAATAGAATAATTCTTTATTTGCATTTATTTTTGTATTTAGATTGTAATTTATTTAAACAGTTAATTATCAATATTATAGACTTGTTTATGGAACAGCAGATATTAAAAGTGAATAGTTGCTTTACATTTTAAAAATTGGCATGTATGTAGTACAACATAGATCTTGTGGAAAGTGATACCATTCTATAAAAGTATGTATAACTGCTTGTGATTAAAAAAAAAAAAGTGTAAATTAATTTTTATACCTTCAAATACCTACATAATATCTTAGATATTGCAATTATTTGGAATAAGTTTAGGACGATCTAATTATCTTCTATATCCTTTTTACGAATGTAATTTTAAATTTATTTGAAAGGCTTCAGTCATCAATAGGAAATGTGCTTACTCCACATATTAATTGAATATTGAAGATAAAACTTGTATTTTTTTTATTTTTCGATTATGAAACTAGGCTTGGAGAAATATGTTTGTGTAACACAAACAATATTCATTTTCGAAAAATATAGTAGGTAATTTTATAAAACCAATATAGGTTATTTGTTTAAATAAATAATGTTAAAATATATTAAAATTATTTACAATAACAGGTCACATTATAAATGAAATTTCCTCTTATTGAAGAAATTAAAATTGCTGTGGAAGTATAAATTGTATTCTGTGTTACATACTTTTAGGATTTAATATTCTGGTTAAGAAAATAGTTAAAGAATATCCTTTACACATTTCAAGACGATGCTATAATATTTTCATATATTAAACTACAACTTCGAAACTGGCCTTTTTTCGAAAAGGGTAAAAACTTGTTTTGTTAATTTCCTAATGAGTTATACAAATCACAGTTTTTTTAAAATTACATAGAGGCAGTTTTCATAAAATCTAAATTTTATTCTGCTTTTAATGATAACTAAAAATGTTCCCTGATCCAACAATTGACAAAGATATAATTATAATATAAATAAGTGGAAATAACTGAAAAACAATAATTTGTAAAACCTCTACAATCGTTTTAATGAGAGAGTAATTATTCGGAATTGTTCTCAAAGTTAAACCAAAACTGCAACTATAATTCTTTCTTTTGCCTTACAAAAACATGGTAAACTCATGTTTATCATCAGAGTGCATAATAAAACGTGCAGTTATCTATTACTTATTCCATAATGGAAAAATTGGGTAACACTATAATATTGTAACTTTGCTATTGTTTTTCATCAATCAATACTTTAACAAAATTATATTCTATCACCTAAAATGCTTCTAAACTGATTATCTCCTACTCGATTTACCCATTTTATTCAGAACGTATTAGGCAATATCCAAAATGACAAGTGTGTTAAAAGCTTTGCTGATGACAATTTATATATGAAATTTCCCCATTTAGATTGAAAACGTGTATTACATTCTTGAAGTATTTTCAAGAATAAAACTAAAGGGTCTTGGGTTTAGAAGTTTTCTGGAAATCTAAATTAATAATTACTTCAATAGTTTAACGATGAAAGTAATTAAATATTTTAGCTTCATACTTTTTACCAATATCGTATCTAATAAAAACTGACAGTAGGGATATGGGGCTATAATTACTCAAAAGAATGACTAGTTCTTTATCAGAATAATCAGAAAATATATTTTCCTTATATGGTTTATTCTTTCCGTTATAAGTTTAGGATTTTGTTCATAATTATTTTCATATATCAATTGCATTTGTTTATATTTGTCGCTTAAACATTTAAACCCTTTGTTACAAATTCTTTATATGTTTGCCTTATTATAACAAAATATTTGATGATTTGTAATACATTTATAACTTATAAATAACTAAACTAATATGTACATATAACATAAAATATATTTATATACATACACAAGCACAGAAATATTAAATTCAAAATAACTTATTCATTTACTTTTACAGTCTCATGGTACGCCACATGTATTAACAGATTTCACAGTTCTGGGAAACTTTCTTATTGAGATTGATGATTTTCCGGTTGAAAAAGTATAAAATTAGATTTTAAATTTTTTTAAATAAAATTAAATAAATTCCACTTACAGATGATATAAGATAATTTAGTTATTAAAACCTGCAGAGAAACTAAACAATGGAAATTTTCAAAATAAAGTATATTGTGGTTAATTATCTCACGGAATATTCACAAGATATTGTTTGTAATGGAATCAATTAAGGATGTAATTGCTTTAAGCATCTCTGCTCTTGAATATATGAAGATGTTTTATAACTAACTGTTGAGGTGCAAAGCAGAAACTTTGAGTTCACAAATTTAAACTTTATAGAATCACATAAAGTTACGAATAACACTACTTACACTAACCTTGACTTTCGAAAGTTATAGACATCGTGAACTATTATAAAATGGGTCAGCTCTTTTCCGTATGTAAATCTAAAATGCAGATGGTTTTTATAACCTCTTATCTATATTGATAAATATTATGTAACGTTAGCATTTATAATAATTATTAATATTCATTTAACATATTTCAAATTAAATATATTATTTATATAGATAATCATTGAATGTTTTTAAATTTAATATAGAAGAAGATTGTAAATTTTCAAAATTATATCTGAAGTAATAAAATATATTCCCTCTGAAAGAAAACAAGGGTATTTGAAAAAGTTTAAGAAGAAATAAGTTATTATTTTCATCGATTTTGTTCAGTATTTTAATGAAGCAAATTGAAATTAATGGTCTTTTTTGTTCATGTGAATTATTATCATGATAAAAATCTTTGTTTATTTCCATTTTTGGCAATTCATTACTTGTTCAAATTTATTCTAATATATTTGATTTGTGTAGTGACAAATTTAATAGTTTAGGGGATTTGGCATAAGATAATGTAATACAGATAGGACACCTGATATTATCTATGTGTTTAGCAGGCCTTGTGTGTGTTTTTAAAAGGTAATTTTATTATAATTATGTCTAATATTAAAGGTTGCTTATATATTTGATAAGATAATGGGTTGTAAATATAGTTTGAATGTTTCTAATATCAACAATGTGAATTGACAGTTCGTAATTAGTAAGTTGTCGCTAATTTAATTTTAGAAAATAGTGACACTATTGTTGAAATGTGTTAGATAAACATACATTATTTAGTGAAATTTCCTTCTAATTCTTTGTTCTTATGACAAAGTAGTTTTATTTTCTACTTCCACCCATTAAAGTTAAGTCTCTTTTATTTGTTACTTCTTTTATCATCTTCCACCCATCCACCGATCTCTAAACATTGCTCATCTTCCTTATCGCCGGGTATATCTGCCAGTAATACCCTCTCTTAATCTATGTTATCCAGCATTACTAAAAGAGTACTTGATATTTTGTTATTAATTAATCAATTATATATTAATAAACTAATATAGTTTTTTTTGTAAAATTACTACACCTTTCTTACATAATGTAATAACAGTTTCATACCTACACTTTTAATTTAAGTGTTTAGATAATAGCTGACGAATGTGTGTCAAGTACCCCATTTCTATTAAATTTGTTATAGTTAAATTCAACATGGCGGCGGAAAATTACAAGTGCTTAAAAAAGTAGAGTTTAGCAACTATTATTAGGTTGTGACACCAACGCACATTATAGTAGTGTCTATGGGATTACGGATACCAATCCTAGAGGCGAGTGTCTACTTCGTTACAAGAAGTAGAGCTCAAATTATTAACAATAATGCTTTCACAGGTTGTGTTTTTAAAGTAATAGAAGAATGGCACGTTTCCAGGAGGTCTGTCTTCCTCCTGATGATCATAACTTCATGAGTGTTATATGCGATCAAATGTGTAGAACCCAAAATTATCCCAACATGACAAACGAGTCATCTTATATAATAACGACCATATAGACTATCATCTTATAATTGTTCATAATGCAGACAATTAATACTAGGTTACATAGTTTTCCCGATATTGATGAGATTGCATTCGACTTGCAAGATCAGATTTTAAATTGTTACGTTGATAACTGCCTCATTGTTTCGAAAAATTATAAAGCCAGTACTATATGGTGGAATGTTGACCATAGGCGTATTAGGGCACATGTCAGAAAGATTTTTAATTAATATAGGAAAAGCCGTAATTGGGAGTCATATCATGCAGCTCTCAAGAATTGCAGCTATGTAATTACAAAATATAAAGAGATATCGTGGAGGCAGTTTACATACGAGGTGATTTGTCTCAGCGTCGCAGCCAAATTATAACGTACAATCGATTTAAATTCTGCGTACCACACTGTGCCTTCTGTTGCACCGTATCTTGAATAGTCCCCAAGCAACGGCCGTTCGAAATCCCAGCATTCTTTTTCGGAGACCCTGTATTTCCAATGAAGGAGAGAGTGTTCAAGTTTTAATTGAAGCTCATTTTCCTAGTGATCCTAATTGCAGTGGGTATGGTATGTCCGATAGGGCTGGTAATGGCTCTTTTCCGAAAGCTAATCTTCCACTTTTGTCAACAGCTAGACGCATATTACGCTTTCCGGTATTAAATGTGCAAATAATAAATTTAATCCATTCAAATCACCTAGTAGGAATCGAATTATTCCGCCCATATTGCAGGAAGTCCCTGATTGCTCTCACATTCACCTTTGCAAACTCTTTATTGCAAGCCTATTTTTCGGTTACGTCCCACAGGCATGGTTTCTAAACAGTGTTATATTTATCCGAAAAAAAGGGGCCGCTCAGGCTATTCCAACCCGAAATCAGTCTATTATTGTTTGTGTTGAAAACTCAAGATATTGGTGGTACGATACCTGAGAATATTGGTATTTTCAGATAACCCTCTTCGTAATGACCAGTAATGTTTGTTCGATTATAGAACAGCAATGTTTCCCAACTCGTTCTCTCAACATATTTGACAAAATGTAGCGAAATCCTATTGGTTGAAATAGCGAGCCGTTAATTTAAGTTAACTTAATTTTAGCTGTTTTTATACACATTAACACAAATAATAAACTCAAAGCCGTTTAAAATATAATAAAATAGAAGGCATGACTGTTTCCAACCTGTTTGTGACATATACAAATGAATTAGTACTCCGGCACAGTAATCGCACAAGTTCGGACTAAACACGTGGACCGTTCAATCATAATAAATTATAAATAACACAAGTGGTCTCTCCCATGTGCTTTTGACATTTCCAATGTAAATAAAACTCGGAGTGCAGTACCTTACAAGACCGGATTCTGCACGTGCAGGCCAGTTGCTTCAGTACCACGTGCGTTTATCTACATTGATAATGGATTGGATGGTCTTAAATGTAAACAATGAAACACGTGCACCCCCATGAATTTCCTTAAATGGTCATACCACGTGCGTTTGCTTACATTGGCAGAGGGTTTTCCCGCGATCTATTCCAAGATATGGGCCACTTTGTTGTGATTTTACCTATCATATTGAGGATTAAGGGTGTCAAGGTTTGCAAAGGGTGTCGTAGGTAAGTAAAAATATGACATCACGAAATCCTCCTGATTCTGGAAGTAGCCCACCTATGAATCCATTTAAAACATTTATATGCCAACAGAAAAAAGTTGTTCTATAATAATGAATACAATTGAGGACTGATTCATCTTTCCTTCTGTTAAAAACAGTTATTTTTTATTAATAAGGATATAACAATATTTTGTATTATATGGGAGAATGAAGAAGATGTTCAATTGAGTATATCAGGATATTAAGGAATACTAACAAAAAATAAAAATGTCAGGCCATACTTATAAGCATTTTAAGTTCCATTGCGTATATGGTCCACAAATTGTTCAATTTGGTGAATGGAAATTTGTTCTTTTCTTTGAAAGAAAACTGTTCTTTTGCTGAATGAAATCAATTAGATATATAATTTTTTTAAAACATATTAAGAATTGGCTGTTTGTTACAGAAAATTTAGGATTTTAAATAATAGAGGGTAATTCATTGTAATTACGGGCAGTAATGTCTTTAAGTTAAATTGTTTAAAAAATTTATTGTACCTGCGGTCTGATAACAATGTTGGTTACATCAAAAATTGATTTCCATTGTTGTATATAATTCTTCTTATAGAGGTTTTGAATCTATTATATATTTTTTAATAATTTAAGCATTTATTTATATTCTATTCCTTTTGTTTTACATTTATAAGAATTATTTAATATTAAACAAGTGTTATATAAAGATTTCTATTCATGTATTCGTAAAGAAGATGTTTTTTTGTTTCCCACTTCAATCATAAAAATGTAGCCTATTGGTTCTTAAAAGAACAAGTAGTTACATTAAGTACACTTACTTGTAAATATGGACGTTTATCTGGAATTATTTGTTCAGAGCGATAAATTATGTCTGAAAATACATTGATTACAAAGTAAGCATTTTATTTTCATTAAATATACATATAAAAGTTAATTATACACATTATTTATTTAGCTTTTTCAAACGTGTAAAGTTTTCAAAAAGCTGTGAAAGATAAAAGGTTTTTAGAAGTATTATGTTGAAAACTAATATAGCTGCACTTTAAACTTTCCAATTGTCTGACGTCTTAGACATTATATAGATCATGAAGTAAGTGGCACTTACCTCGGGTTACAATATCGAAAGACATCCATTAATTAGACTTGGCTATAAAATATTACCGATTATAATAATACGTCTATGCAAGTATCGGTAGATTTATAGAATGTTTTTTTGAGTTAGTGATTTCAATTGTTTAAGAGATTAAGTTTAAGTTGATATACTTTTAATGATCGTACCATAAAGACGTCTAAAGACTGTTATTATTCAAAGATGTTTTCTTATTTAATTTATATTTGGAACGAGCTTAAAGTATTTATTTAAATAAATAATTTATATAATATTATTTTCATAATAGTAACATGAAAACAAAAATATAAATTACCATTAAAATAAATCATTGTAATGGGGCGTGGCCTGTGATAAAGGAATAAAAGTTAAAACGATTTGGATGTATTCCGATAAAGTTACATTACACAACTGAGCAGATAGCACTTTCGTCATACATAGCACGCCAATTAAAATATATAAATAAAACTTACCTACTACATTAAAAAACACAGAATACAATTGAGACACCAAACGCACTACAAAACATTTGAGCTTGACAATAACACAACTAAATTATTCATTATACTTTTGACACCTCAAATATGTATTACAAATACCTTTATTTTTATTTCATTTTACTTTCTCTCTCCTTTCTTCCATATTTTTTAAAAATTAATTTACTTTAATCTTTAAGCCACCACAATACATAATATATAAAAGACCAAAGCACTCAACGCACATACCTCCACTCAATCTATACACAATTTTGAGGAGAAGTCACAAATAAGTCGGAGTCAGAAAGTATTCCATGTTCTCGTGTCCTAATCCCAAAAGCCTATTTGTCACTGTTCTCCTGTAGGTATCTCAATTACAAGAGTCGGCAAATTTAATATTATTATTTAATTTGTGAAATATTAAACTGCAGATTCGATCATGAGGTACAGGTTACAACAATAATTTTAGTTACTCTAGATATAATAAGTCCAGTATTTATTGATAATGTAGTAAAGTGGTTATGGGTATAGTGGTTATAGAGTTACAAGTAAGATTAGTTTTTTTTTAAAAATATAAATAATAATGACTAGTACACATAATTGTAAACTGTTGAAAACTTTAAACTCGTCAAATAAAAATCCGACGAATACCTGCAACTTTCACGTAATGGCACCTTCATTTCTACCTCTTTAGTTATTTGCAAAGTCAAATAAACTTTTTAATGGCTCCACCTTATAGCAAAATCTCTTACTTTAAAATAGCCTAATTGTATGCACAGTCCACATATCTCTCTAATTTGGGGTTACAACTTTGTCAAAAACAGGAAAAAAATTATATAATTTCCTGAGATCCCCCCCCCCCCAATATTAAATATGAGCCGACGATTTCAAAAGGGTTATCAAAAACTACTCCCAAGTATTTCTATTCGTTACCTAGCTCCACACATTCCATACCACACACACATTATAATAATAACTGCAGCTATAAAGTCGCAACCTTATGTTGATCAGCTCTAAGTTCGCTCTCAAAGACACTATTATACTCTGTCTGTTATCTCGGAGACTTTTATTGTATGCCAACTTTGATCAAACCATCGCATCGTTTTACGGGGTACAAAAAGCGCTCTGCAAAACCGTAGAAATCTGCCAAGCTAGCTTCTTGAAATAGCAACATGGTATGATCTGCGACGTATAAAAAAATCTGTCGCCTATATAAGTTTAGTTTACCTAAGTTATTCAAGTAAATGTGAAACAGAAGCGGCCCCACTGTACTAACTCCAATGACTCCATAATCAATTTGTCTAGCCACACTAAATTCCCTATAATCGAAACTGTTTAGATTTGTTCCCTGATCTCCTGAACTTTTATGTATTGAGTGAATCTCGGGCGACAATATAAAAGTTTTGCATAAATCGATGACAATAAATACATTTTTATATTTTTCACCAACTGAGTCATGGATTTCTTTGGTAAGATGATATAACCCGTCATTTAAATGTATGGCTTTTTTATGAAACCAAAAATATTTTTAAACAATGTATCATTGTCGATTAAATATTTTTCTAGATAGGTTATTATATATTTTTTCCAGCAATATAGCTAAAACACATACAGGCCTGTAACTGTCACCACGGTTTTTAGATCCATTTTTATAATAAGGAATTACTTAGCACGTTTTAGGCAAGGATTTGATGGTTTAAATAAAACATATCAATAATAACTCAGTTAATACGTAAGTAAACAAATAGCACGAAAAACGTACGTTAAAAACTACTCTAAATTGTCTTCAATTATAAATTAAATAACAAAAATAAATTAGGATCTTAAAGTAATCAGTTAATTAATATTAAGATATTTTAGAGCATGTGAAAAATCGTTACAACCAATGTTAAACCTGACATACAAAACGTGTTTTATTTAAGGGTGATAGTATTAATAAATCGGGGTGGGCGTTTCATTTTAAACTGCTACAAATGAACTCAGATTAACAATTAAAAATCTGTTTTAGACCCTAAATTAAATATCGCTTATCTATAGTAATAAAAATATGGTTTAAAATACCATTAATTTTGGAAGGACATAACTACAGTGATTTAAAATTGGGTCCTGAGCTTAGGATAATAATCAGAATAAAATATTATTTTGTATACTCTTTTTTTCTTATCAACCAAGCGCAATAAATCAAAAACGTTCAAAAATATAACTTACTAACCATTATTAAAAAGAACAACATAATGTGTAATGTTATTACTAAGCCTTATAATAATTTCTACTATAAAATATTTTTAACAAATATCCTCTGAGTTTAAATTTAAAACTAAATTCGTGTAATAATTGTTTGTAGTTCAGGTGTTAAATTATAAATAGTAAACACGAAATACTGTGTCTATTTTACTACCCCAGCACAAAGCGCTATCTTCGTCACACATACTTTCTCTAGTAAGAAGTTGTAATTTTCCTTTTAACAGAAGGACAGTAAATCTAATCTTCCCGGTACCAGGTTGCGAAAATTGTTCGGGATTTAGTGGAATCTGGACATTGACAACTGGAGGCTTCTTTGTGGTTGGAGTTTTCCATTGTTCACTGGCTATGATTTAACTTAAGTTGTTGTCAAATCTGCACGTCCAATATACTCAATTTCAAATTTGGTTCCTTTTTGGAGATTCAGTTTACGATTATTCACGTAACTGTTAACATAAACAATATTCTCAATATCATAAGTCAAACACAAAGACCAACTACTTGTTTTACCGTTACATGACACACTATTGCTTAAATAATCATGTAGTGGGTCAATATTTAACTATGGCTAAGTGTGTTCACCGTTCGTTTGGTTTTGTTATATCTGTTAATGATGATAGTATCCTTGTTTAATCGTTTAATTATAATTAATTTATTGTTTGTTTTATAGGATATTAGAATTTTTCCGGTAAAAAAAGATCGCTGTCTCAACAGGTCATGTCTTCGTGTTTTTCACTTTAGTGGATATTATCTCCTATTTGACTAGATTTCTCCAACGTACGAAAAGTTGTATGAAGGGATTTCGATTTGTTCCATGTATCGGACTTGGGAATTCTTTTACGAAATATTCTTAAACCGAAAGATAACCAATGTTAATGTTTTCCCAAGATAGGGAATGACATTAAAGTTGTAACTTGAAGAAATATCATATTCCCCGTATGAATTAGTAATTCAGGTGGTAATGTAGATTCTTTCCTCAGCCACTGGCATATTTCCAATTTGTATTATATTTATTAGTATTGACAGTATCGGTTATCGCTCAATAGTGTTTTCAGGATATTGCTAAGAATAGAAGTTTCCAATAAACAAATTATAATTGCTTATAAGAGTTTATCACAAACCATAATATAATAAATACATAAAGGTTAATAGTAAGAAAGCGACTCTGCTTTACGATATCAGTAGCCTGTAGTTACAATGATAAAAAAATTAATTTATAATTTCAATACTTGTGTATTCTACAAAAATTGTAAGTAGTGTGTTTATTGTTAAAATATTAATCCCCAAATGTAAATAAATATCCCTCTTCAAAATTGTTCAAAAACACTCGTAACAAAGACATTTTAAATTGTATGCAATTGCTTTTCATGTTACACAAGTGTATTATCTGTGGTTTCAGAGAAGAAATGAAGTTCCAACAAATTGGACAGTTTTAAGTACTATGGCTACACGAAGAAAAAAACTTATAAATTATACAAATCTTTTTTGTTTTGTTTGTACATTATAGTTTAAAAATTGTTTCTTTTGTGGCTTAGTTACTTTATTGTATAAATTATAATCTAATAACATATTACTATTTTAATTTAACAAATTGTTAACATTACCGAAAATAATGTTCTTCTTTATATATCGATCCATGGGGGAAAACAATCCTCTGTTTGGTGTTAACTTACAGCTAAAATTTATTTCAATTAAGGATGTTAAATACCGGAATTAAATATTCGATCAATATTTATGTTATCTAACTGTTTGTAAATTTTATGCAATGCTTGCAATCTATATGTTAACACAAGATAATATCGTTCAACATTGAAGTTAATTAATTAACAGCTGGTTACAATTGTATATAAACATTAGGGAAATGTTGAATTAATGGTAATACATTATTACTCTTTAACCAATATTATTTTCTGTAAAACAATTTGTAGGCCTACAACAAACCACTTATTGTTATTTTGTAAATCACATTAAATATGATTACTTTAAAAAGAGTCGTACTCCATGTAGTCACTTGATAAGCAATATAAAAGTATCTTTATGCAACACATTACGCGTTAAAGCCGTGTACGTTTTCCATTGAATTTGTTTTTTATATTTCTTCCATCATTATAAAATTATGATTGTCATCGTAAAGTTTTGCTTTTAACAACATACCTATGTTGTTAAATAGCGTATTTTTTACTTTTCACATAGGACATGGTTTACTGGTCAATTTTGTTGGAGTTTTTTTTTCATGAATACAAAACATTTTTCAATATAGTAGTAGATTTCAAATATGTTTAATAGATAATTTAATCCAAAATAACATAAATGTAACAGAACAATAATTAACCATGATACCCAGTATCAGGTGGATACCAATGAATGAATTAGGGAATGATTGACAAGTAAAACAGTGATATATTACAAGTACTTGGTTGTTTCGTAGAAGCTTGTGTCTCTATTTTTATCAATAATTTCTAAATCTAAGTAGATTACGTTGTTTTTGTCTGTGTTATAAACTAAAGGTGAAACTATTACAAATTATATAAAAATGTATAAACAAAAGACACTGTGTTGTATTAACTATATTAGCTAACCACATTTTGTACTAAAGTGATATTGATTAATAAACAATAATAAACCCCTCCCTTTGTCCATACATCTAAACCTTAAATATTATTAATATTGCCCACATTTGAATTTTACGTGATTAATAGTGAGGATAAAGCATGAGTTTAGCTAATACAGACATTTTGGATAAATTGTTCTATTAGTCATACCCTTCTTTGAAAGTATTTATAAAATTTATATTTTATAAAAAAAGCCAGTTCCATTAGTCATAGGTAGTTTTCGTGTTTTAAGTGTGGTAAGATTTTACTTTCAGAATCTGAGGATAAGACTATTTTCTGTTTAAAGCTTTCTTTGTCTTTAAATCCTGGTAGAGTTGTCAATTTTTTTTTTCTACAACGATCAACACAAGTTCTTCCATGTATCTGCCGTACCAATAGCGTTGTGAAGTAAATGCTATATATTCTAAGACGGACGTGCACATTTACTAACATCATTTCATTTTTAAGTCTCCACTTAGGAAATCGTTCATCGTACAGACGCCGAGCTTTAACAATTACACTCTGCCAGATCATTTCGTTCATATCAAAGAGTTCCAATTAGAAAATTAAATTTTCATTTACATGAACAAAGCAGAATTAAGTGAATATGAAATCTCACTAAACTATAAGTAAGAATATGTTGATTTACATTGTCACGTGAGACAGAAGTTGTATTGAAGCTGATAATATATATGACAATTAAAAAAATAAAATCGAATATCTGAGTAATGGATCATTCACTGCCTTCAGTGCTTGGACTTACAAATAGACCCACTGCATTTATGTTCAAAAGATATCGGCAAAAACAAGAGATATTACGTCAAGTTTAGTTTTTGAATAAAAATGATGACATTATTACAATTATTAAGTAAATTACTACAAAAATGTTATTTCTTTTTAATATAGTAGTAGTAACGACTAGGTAAAATTTGATTTTTGTTTAACAGAGTTGGCCAATAAAAATACCTGAGCTATCCAACAAGTAACCATATGGATGTAATATTGTTCATGATCTAGTAAACTCGAATCAGTCTTAGGATGCCTATTAGTTGTATAAACATTAAAACATAGTATATTTATTTATAATATATTCAATACACTAGTATTGAATATAGTATAAATAAATATAATTGCCAACATGTTATATTTAGTGAAACATTTATTCAAACATGTTAAAAAATTATATTTTTCTAAAATTGCTTTAGGTTATAATGCAGTATTTACAACGATGTTTACAAATAAATGTATAATTACTAAGAATCTCAAAAACATTCAGTTTCAGTAAATTTGTTACTCTAACTTCCAAATTTTATTTTTCAATATATTTTTTTGTTTTATTACAATGTAGAGCAACTTGTACAATTACATATTTTCATACAAAAAATTCCAAAACTGTATTTGAAACGTGAATACTTTTTTCAATAAATCAGCTCGGACTTTGGCATCTATGACGCACTGTGTAGAAAACATCCAAGTATATAGTAGTCAACCATTTTCAGTATTGTAGTGTAGTGTAGTGTACTATGTAACCAAATTTAGTAAATTCGTAAAGGTATACAATGAACAACTCTAATTCACCATCTATTAGGAACGTAAGCTAATACAAAACATTATTATAATACCCGGAGATATATAGTATCTACATCTTCTGTAATCATTAAATATTCAATAATAAAAAGTATTTCAAAACATTCACTTCTTAATTATGTTCTATGTTACTTTTTTACTAAGTTTTTAGATCATAATAGTGCTTAAGATTCCAATTGTCCATAGCTTTCGTGACATAATTACGAATAATTAACTATCAAATCAACTTAATTTTAATATAACAGAAATTTTACTTTTTAATACTTAATTTATTCATAAATCTCACCTATTTAAATATATTTTATTCATAGCAACATTTCTATTTGAAATAAAATAAACAAACTGTTTACTTATTATGTTATATTAAAAAAGTTGTTGAAATATCATCCAAAGCAAATTATATTTTTGTATTGCTATATTATAGTGTAATATTTTATAATAAAACTTAATAATACATGAAAAAACGTCTCTCCTAGTTTATGTAAATTATTAATCATTTCTTTACAGTATACAAAATTAAATTGTAAATTAGCGTTAAGTGTTTTAATAATGACTGAAATAATAGGAGGGTAGCGAATGCATTTCCTTTTTATATGGTAGCAAATTTCTTGTTGAAAGTAATATTTTAAGCATAGTTACCGATTTGTATAACTCTTTGTTTAAAATAATTGAAATATTAAATATCAAATGATAAGAAAATGTGGTGAAAAGAAAAATTATGAAATGAAAAATGAGTTGAAACCGTTTGCTCTTGTTTTATTAACTGCATTGTATACCAACAGATACTTACGACATTTTAATTTTATTTATTTATTTTTTTTTTTTACCAAATGGATGCAAATGTTCTTCTCAAAAATCTGAAATCTCGTAAAAATGGAAATTGCTAAAAATACAGTTATCATTGAAATAGCTTTAAACATAAAATTTCAATATCATTTAAAGAGAAGAAATCTTACTATATTTCAATTTGTTTTCTAAATCCTGTCATTTCTACAGCAGCCGTTTATAAACATCCATGCGTAAAATTGCTTCTTTAAGTGGGTCCCTCATATTTTACTTCTCATTTCATATATTGTCTGTTACTGGTTATGGGTTTCGCATGGGACATTTTTCTTCCCTGACTGCAGTTTTTATACACAGAAAAAAATATTGAAAGCGTTATATTTCTATACACTTATTTTGGATGAATTTAGATGCCAATATTATTTCTTAACAACTATTGGGGTATACAATTACTAAATAGTAAAGAAAATAATAACTCAAAGCTAAAAAAAATTAACCATTTATGCTCCCTGTACTTTTTACCCAGACTTTTATTAGTACATGTCGTTTAAGTAAAAAAAAGTAATCATAGCGAAGAGATAAAGATTTAATTATGGAATCAAGCCGATCCATTATTTGTTACGAATTATTTGTTATCTATATAGCATTTAACTAATAATATATATTTACGTAATAAAGTCCATAAATTAATCCCAAAGTTCAATGTTGTTACAATAAAACTTGTGGTCATAATAAAAAAATACAGCTTTTGTGGTTCAATCATTTGTTACTTTTGTAATTAAGATATTATACCAATATTTTAAATGTTCTCTCTTCATGACATTCAATTTTGCATTTAGAATAATCGAACATTTTCGTGAATTGGCTAATACATCAGAATAGGTAAGTAGGACCCAGTAAACGTTTACCCTCTACTCTCACAATATTTACACTGATCTCTTATACCAAAGAAGTTTACTGAATCTCATAGTAGCGTAACTCGTGACGCAACGTAACATTGTCAGGACATGAAACTATTATAATAAACAACCTCCAATGGCGTTTCGTCGCTTGTAGTGTACATATTAGAACACATTATTGTACTAATAGCACATTTTTGTTTTTCATGATTTCTGGGTTTTAAATATGATTTTGTTTTGTTTTGCATGTGTTTCAGCATCTTCAAAGATCGTAGAATAAATTGGAAAAGGTTGAAACATGAAGAGTATATTTTTAAATTATGATCAAATTTAGAGTTGAATTTTAAATTATTAAAAGGATTAAGTGGAAGAAACTCCACAATACACCAAAATATAAATTATATTTCTGAATACAAATTGGTTTTAAAATAAACACATTTTTTAAAAATATTTCAGCCCCTTATGTTAGGCTGAACTGTCTTTAAATTGTAAGTAATAACAAATATAGTAATTCCGCTTTTAAAATTACAGAATAACGAAGGATTATTCCAATTATTTGTTGCAGTTTTTATTTTACAGTTTCCGTAATTTTTTATTTAATCACTATTACTAGTGGTGTCCATCGAATCAAACTTTCGATATTCAATGTCAAACCATGAACATGAGAAATTGTATAATGATCCAGAATATCCAATTAGGCATCTAACTTTTTAATAAAAAATAAATAAATAAATAAATCCCTTTCCTCCTCTCATAAGAGTTTAAAGTACGAATTTGTGATTACCCGTGTCACAACCACTTTGTCATTTCACGAGAAATATAATTTCTTTACTAAAATGAAAAATAAGGTAAATATTTTTTTCTAGTCCGTTTCGTCGTTTATTATTATTAATTTATTTTTACTAATTCGATTTTAGACTTTCTAATGTACTGCCTATCACAATGACATTTAATACTGTAAATAATTCTTTAGTGCTCTAAGTGTATTTTTTTCTTCTGATTTTATGAGATTTTTCCTAACATTGTTTTGAATAGTGAAAGACGATAAAAAATTTTATTTTATAATAAGGAGCAAACTTATTCCCATGATTCATATAAGTTATATCATTTTGTTCAGTTGCTTTCTTTATGTATGTAACTGGTTAAAAATTGTAGATACTATAGTTTGGGGATATTTATTTCTAATTTTGTCGTCCCTAATACGCTTTAGTTCTTGGTTTGGACTCTATTTTGTAAACAAATTACCATTTCCATTGTCTAGTAAGAAACGGATAATACTTTCCATTACAATATTTGGATTGCTAGAAAAACAGTTAAGGTACCAACTGTAGAATGTATTTTGTTTAAAAAGAAAAGTCTTATAGAAGGTATGCCCTGTTTAGACATACATAAAAGTAATATATTATCGCTTAGTTTACTAAATATATAAAATATTGAATATTTCTCTTATCTCTAAATAAAATTAAAATTGTATTAAATTTTTGGTTATATCGGTATGGGTTATATTTTCTTCATACATAAATGTTTTATTAACTTATAAATTCTCTGTACCTAACCACACTAGTTGTGAAGGAAGTAATTAGGTATCGCAATCAACATAATGTTCATATTTGTTAGGCAACTTAACATTACACTATTAAATAACTCCCAATTAATAAACTTTATTTTTAAATTCTATAGTATTTTTTTAATAGTGTTTATTGGGAAAATATGTTTGAATTTTGAATGAGTTCTAATAAGTATATTTATATAATTTTACTTAAATTGGATATAAATTAATCAGTAAGTAACAAGAATAAACGTAAATATAGTGTATTTTTTATATCAATATGACAACGTATGATAAATTTTAACTTTTTAGGATTATTTGAAAACAATAACTATGATATGAGGACGCTTAAAACGTTTTGTTAGAAATCTTATAGTTGTAGTGATCCAAATTTCTAGAATAAAATAAAGAAAAAATCAGTAATCAATCTCACTTATATTAAATAATTAATGGTGATAATATTGTAAATCGGCCAGTAATAACTAACGTGTTTTTCACAGAAAACCAAAAGTTTCAAGAAAAACTATTTTTTTGAAAACAAAATAGGGAACCTGTAGTGTAGGGATATAATTTTCTATTCTGTATCAAAATGTTTATTTCTGTTCCAAAAGTTTTATAGATTTAAAAATATGGTAGAATTTCAATTGTTTTTATTTTAATTTTCCATTTAGTCAAAACAATTTAAGTGTAATAAAATATATTTTGGCTATCGGCGAAGAGTGAATACCGAAGTGTTTTAACCAATATACATTTGCTTATTTGTTTTTAAGACATAACACATATTCAATTTTGAATTTTATATATGAAGGTGTATTATTTGTGTATTACTTACAACGCCTATATATAGACACAATAACAAAAGAAACAGATATAAGGGATCATTTTTCTTACTCGGAGGACCTCAAAACGTATGTGTAATTTTAATCTTTGAAGTGGGGACATTTTATGATGAATTAATACTTGTAAAAAACATTCTTTGTTATGGGAAAATAATTTAAACTACTTAAGAAATATACAAACCCAATTACATAACTTCAAAATGTTTGTATAATTGAAAATAATGAATAATAATATTTGTTCCTTCTTTTTTTAAAGTGACTACAAGACAGTAAGATTGCACTCAAAATGTTTACCCTTCCATTAAACTTATTAACACCACTTCAATTTATGTTTTTGATTTTTATGTTTCCAACTGTATTGATATTGTATATAGAAATAAACAATATAATTACAACAGTGGAATGGAAATTTAATTTACATTTTATATTATTTTACACAAATATAGAAATCTAAAAAAGTCATTGCTTACCCTGCAAGCAAGACAGACGTCATTAACGATAAAAAGACGTCATTATATAATCACTTGGGTGGGAGAAAACTTGGTCAGCGGGCCATGATCGAACAAGGGAATGTGCTGCAGGAATTCTGGATGATAGCCGGAGGGACTTGGAGAGTAAGAGCTTCTTGGGCGTATAATTCTTGAACTAGTAACATACTAACCATTATGTACAAATCATTTTAAAATACAAATTTGTTACAAAATCGTCTCATGTCACAAATAGTTGATGCGTATATCAATTATAATATTCTCTCTACATACCAGTATATTAAATAATTAATATCAGTAAATAATTAGGTACATGAGCTGGATATTTGGATCTGGTGTGAATCTAGTTGTTATATTTAAATCAAAATTAGGAACAATTGCTCATGTCCGAAACCCTACCTAAGATGACTTACAAACGAGCAGAAGCACATTTTTTCACTACAAAAATTTCTTGTTAAAACCTCAATTCACCATTTTGAGTTTTACATCGTGGTCACTGAACTACAACTAAAACTACAATAAAAAATACAACGAAAACTAAATAAACAACAAATACAATTAAATCACGTCAATTAATAAAATAAAATATTCGGTAAAACATATCGGATTCATAAACGGTGTTTGTCAATTATTCCAAAACTGTAATTGATTTTGTTTGACATTTGACGCTTTACATTTAGGTTATTATTATATGTCAACGAAATGTAATTGAAAATTATAGTGACTTAACTGATTGTAGAGATTGCCTCTATTATTATCCTCATCAAAATGCTTTGTTTTTTTTTTTTATTAAACACTCAAGTAATGATATGTTTTGGGAATTTAATGTCTATTAACTTCTAAATGTAATTGAAATGCAATTCAAAATTTGATTAAAGTTTTTATTAGCGATGAAGAGGGAATTGATATGTAAAAATAAAAAGAGTACATTGTTCCGCTGCGCTCAAATTTATTTTTCAAACTAATATCAAAAGTAATTTTATTGAGCTAGGAGTTATAGTTTTGAGGTATGTTATAACATTACCTTTTCTGGGGGCATTTGTTTTAATCTCTCTTCTTTTACACTTGTAAATAAATAATAAAAAACGCAAACACAACCTTTTACCTTTCAATACAATTTTACTTTAATACAAGATTTTAAATAATAGACAACTGTTACATTTATTAACTCAAAATGTTCTTAACTAATTCTGCATTCACTCTTCACACATTCCTTAACCTAATTTTAACGTCCTTACAATGATTTTTTTTTATTTTACACATAATTCAAAACTTTCTCTAAATCTTGTTTTTACGGACATCAACACTTATTTTACCAAGATTATTTTTTCTCTTGATTAATGAAACCATTTTTTTTTCTTTACAAAAAAATAATTTAAAACTTTAACATTGAACATACAATTTATTGCCACGGCTTGCCCTTTTTAATTTTTATTTGCACTAGCTCTAATTTCTGGGGGCGGAATCCTTTGCTAGCTCAATTAAAGTGAAATTTACTATTATTACTAAAAGAATGGTTCACAATTTTGTACTTATCAATGGTACAGCTCCCTTTCAACTGATAGATTTTTCACGATAACACTTCACTAACTTTCACCGACTCTGTTATAATAACTTCACCGGATTTTCTTTTTACTAAAAGAACGATGCACTCACAAATTCCTTCTTGAACTCCATGGGTCACGGATGGTTCTAACTGCAACTGGTAATCTTCCATCCTTCCTGAAATACTAACTCACTAACTTCTCGTTGATACTAAATTTCTTCTGATTAACTTTCAGATAACGAACTCAGAGACGCCCAGCTCCTCTGGTCAATAGTTTAAGACTTTATCTTTCTACTGGTCTTATAAAACCAAACTACTTTAAACAAGGTGTCGCAGAGAAGTCTAGCCTCTTTGGTCAACAGTCTCCGACTAACTCTCCCTTTAAATTTTTGTTCTTACCGAATTTCAACCCCTCTTTTGAAACTCGAGTGTGTTTGCTCCTCGTTGATTCGTTCAAATCCTATAGTTTTCCCAAAACATTCGTTTCTGTCTTTTTATTGGGGGTCACAAAAAACTGCCCGTTGATTTTTAAAAGCGGGATCTCATCTGATTGGTCGACCTACTTTCTGCAAGTCGATATTTTTTTAAACACAGTTGGAAACTCTCTTTTCTGAAGTACCGTTAGGGACGCCAACTTCCCTTTTTTTACAATTTTTGAGTCACACCTGTCCTTGGCCAAATATCCCGTTACTTTTTTTTAAGTGTGTAGGTGTGTAGGCGCGTTTGCTCCTTCAAGGCTAAAAATCCCCTTTTCCTTTGTGTTTCTTGTACACTTCCCTTGTACCGTTACATTCCAACCTCCCAAACTGAACCTGGCATTCATTACATTTTCTTCATTAATAATTTTTTTGTGGTTGAATTAATTAACTATATATCTTTTGATATCAATAATCATAATTAATTGTAAATGATTAATTTGTTATCGTTACAATAAGTATAAAATAACTACTTCTGATATAATTTATAACAAACGAAAGAGATTCTAATAACCAATTTACAAACGTTCTAAACTTTCAATCAAATAAATTGTTGGTAATTAGAGGGACTCTAAACTTTTTAATATTAAAATTCAATTAATTGGTACATTATATTTCTAGAGATTTTTTGTTTATCATTATTTTCATATCAGTAACTGCAAAGTCGTCAGGTCTTAGGTAGACTGTGAAAAATGTAATTTATTTGAATTTTTAGACCCCAAAAATGGCAAAAAAAGGAAAAGACCAAATTAATTTCTTCTGTTTTTCGGTGATACCCAGATATTATAACGTGCATTCTGGAGCATTTAGATACACTAAATTTTTGAGTATTATAACAAAACATGAATGTTATGGTTTTTCTGAAATCAGGGTAGGCTATTGAATTTAACCAATTAAATATATCAAACAATTGAGTCGCTTTTAGAAATGTATGTTCTTTTTCCATGTCTTAACGATATATTCAGATATGGCATTTGTAAAGCGACAACGAACACATTTTGTAATTAATAAACTGGGTAAGCAGTTACGTTATCGATAGATAATATAAAACGTGGAGAATATTTACTGTGGTTTTATTTTAACCAAATGTGAGATACCACCAAATCTTTTACGATCTATAAAAGCAATAATAACTTTTTCAGTTAATTGCCATACACCTCAAGGCCTAATAAGTGGGCTTATAAAGAGAAAATGATGGTTTCCTGGCAATTAACAAAACACAATAATGAACTTTGACCAAAATAATTAAAAACGGGACTTCTGTAATTAGAAACAGAAATGTGAAACGAGACCTGCAATTTGTTCTAAACAAACATTACAACGGAGTTGTTACCATGAGCAAAGTGAATCAAGTGGTTGGGTAATTATAATATAACAATTACCATTCCTTATAACTCTTGTCACTCTATTTTAATAAATTTCAATCAGAAAATTGTAATTATTTTAATTCATTATTAGGAATATTGAAAACATTACTATATAATCTATCTTTTAAAATGAATAATGTAGTAACTGCGGTAAAATTTAATATCTTAAAATATATGTGACAGATGTCTGTAGTAATCCTTTCCAACGTGGTTCCTTCCTTTGACACTCACAACAAATTGGTTTTACAAATGAAATATCTTACTCTCAAAGAGAAACAACTTTTCTAGGAAATTAGATTCTTCTAGAGAAGATACCAACGTCATTACAAATATAATATCTCTTAAGTACTGACGCAAGATATGTAGGAAATTTAAGTTACACACATTATTTTATTTAATTCACATTATTTTTTGTCTATAAAAATCCTTTAATAAAATATAAGAGCTATATAATATATGTGTTTTGGGTTGTTTAGTTTATAAGTGTATTAAGAAATTTTACCTAAATATATAATGAAATAACAAATGGACATTAATTTCGTAATTAAATAAATAGAATAAGATAAATTATATGTAAGGCTATTTAAAAGGATACATAAATTTCTTTTAGAATTTGAATATACATAGTATCTTTTGAAAGAAACATGTTAAAATAATAATAGAATTAAGCAGAAATATATTTAGATAAATGGAAAACCTATTAAGTAACACCTTTACAAAATTTGTAATAGATTTTTGATATAAGTATAAATGCCTCTGAGAATGGTTTTTATAAATAAAGATGTAAAATATGTCATGTATTTAACGTTATATAAGTAATGAATAAATTTAAAACTTAAATTTATAGCTGCATAAAAAAGTGATGAAATCATAAATTTTATATTAACCTTTCAAAAAACTACCAAAGGCTTACATGGTGGAGGTGCAAAATTTGTAGACTAAAGGTTAATAGACTAATGATTTGCATATAAAAACAATAATATATTTATACATTTGCAAAATCTGAATAGTAAGTGTAAGATCAGTAGAATAATAAGGATTTAAGAAATATTGATATTTATAAAAGAGGAAACTTCCCAAATTTAAACACCACATTTAATAATAAACCCATCGTTAACGCAGGATGAAATATAGGAAAAAATTTATCACTCATAAAAAATACTAACCTAAGCAAACAGATGAATTGTTTAATTTAGCATATGATAATTTACTTACATTTAACGTCCTAACTCCTGAGTAAAGAAACTCATATCCAGAATTAAGGGAATTAGAAAAATGACTGAACACAATAACCATTGCTACAGACAGGAAATAAAATTAACAAAATATTTTCCTGTGTTGAAACTACGATCATATTCTATTTATCTAGTATAATATTTTAATAATAATATGTTGTTAGTTTTGTCTGAATCGCTCATATTTATTTTATATAAAACATAACGAACGAAACATTCTCCGATTGTAAACACTGCATTACCTATATGAGTTTTAAATTTTAGAAAACGATAATGCTGCATAGTTTATAATATTCATCTGAGTGTATTCAATTATCAATAATTTATTAAAGAAGATGAAAAACGCTATTACGTATTTAAGCAGATTCAATATCTGCAATTATAGTAAAAATGAAGCAACAAAATATAAGATGTACAAGTTAATCATAATTTTTTTGTTGCACTGTATATACAAGTAAGTAGATATATATGACAATATAATCACAACATATTACACCATAGAGTCTTCGAAATCAACATACTGATAATAATTAATTAACATATTCAGATATAATAATAAAATCATATAAATTAGACAGACATAACTCTATATATTTGAAACAATGATATATCGGGTTAAAGAATTTTATTCAAAATATATATAAACTGTTGAGGCACATACGCCATGTAACAATCTGTTATGAACACAGGTGGTTTTAATATTAAATAAATTATGTAGACGTATGCCACTATATGTATGTCGAGATTTGAAATGACCAACACTTTTTGTAATTTCCGCAACTAATCACTTTGAAGACGGGGTTTCAAATACAAGTAAGTTCGTAAAATTACACATTTTACACAATTTGTATTATTTTACTGTTTATGACCAACGTTTGAAAACACATTTATTATTTTAAGGCTAAAAGAAAGGGTTATTGTTTTAAACTACTTAACACATATTGTAAAAAAATGGTTTTGGGGATAGATATAGTGATTTTACTACCGAAAACGACATTCATAATTGGCCATTGTTTTCTCAATTAAAACACTCATAACTCGCTTTTTATCGTCTCCTTTCCAATTGAAATATTTTTGTGCAACTCCTAAATACACATAACTTTAATAAAGTATATCTGTACTTGTTGAGGCGAATATATAAATACGTATGCGAATAAGCGTAGGAATATTATTAAAGCAATAAATACTTACAATATTATTATTGTAATATCTTAATAATATTGTAATATTATTGTAATATTATTATTGTATGCTTCCTTAACTATCTTCTACCATCCATTTTATATTTAATCTAGTTATTTATATAATAATCTGTTATCTTTTGCTAAAAAAACTGATCTTAAATACATGTTTCTCTATTTCAATAAATATCTGAAGTAATTCAACTTTACAGGAAAACTATTAAAACACTTTCTTAAACAAAATAACCATTCATAAGAATAATATTTCGTTGAATAAACTATTAAGAATCAGGAATAATGTTGTTCTAAATTTTGTTCTAAAGTAATAATATTATAAAATGCTCGTATTATAATTGAGGTTTAATATATTACATCCTTACGCAGAACAAAGAGAAATTATTGTTGTAGCATAAAAATTTGTAGACATTGTATTATATTTAAGGCTATATGAGTGTGAGTCATTATTAATGGCTTCAGGGACTGGCACTCTACAATTGACCAAGTACACCGAGTTGTACATGTATTAGAAAAAGTCCTGGAAGAACGCAAAATATGTTCTAGTATTATTCTAGATGTTGCAAAAGCATTTGACAAGTTCTGGCACGTAGGATTAATCTTCAAACTTCAGCGTGATCTTCCGGATCAATTTCATCACATTCTGGAATCTTACCTGTCAGAGAGATACTTCAGAGTTAAACATAATGGAGAGTATTCTGAATTGAGGAATATATCAGCAGGAGTACCTCAAGTGAGTGTCCTTGGACCCGTACTTTACTTATTGTACACTAGAGACATTCCCCAGGAAGTTGATACAATCACAGCAACCTTTGCAGATGACACGACAATTTTAGTGACAGGACATACTGTAGAAGAGGCATCGAATAAACTTCAAAGGACAATTGATAGAGTTTACATTTGGTTGAAAAAAATGAAGATTAAAACTGAATGAATCCAAATCAACCTATGTCAACTTTACAAATAGGAAAATCAACCCAATTCCACTTATAATTAATAACCATTTAGTAACTCCAGCTAATTCTGCTAAATATTTTGGAATGACACTCGATGCAAAGCTCCAATAGAAAGAACATGTCAAAAAGAAAAAGGTTGAATTAAACATGCAATTTAGGAAAACTAACTGGTTAATACTAAATCCTAAATCTGAGAAACTCAGATTTAGACCTACACAACAAACTGCTTCTATACAAGCAAATACTGAAGCCAATATGGACCTATGGAATCCAGCTGTGGGGATGTACAAAAAACACAAATATAAAAGTAATTCAATATTTCCAGAACAATGTCCTGCGAAGTATTGTAAAGGCTCCGTGGTTCGTTCGCAATAAAAGTCTTCATAGTGACCTTGGGATAAACACTGTCTCAGAGGAAATCAAAAGATTTGCAGAGAAAAACAAGCAAAGACCTCTACAGCACGAGAAGAATGAAATAGCTTGCTTGTTAGACAACTCTGGCGAGACCCGTCGCTTGAAAAGGACGAAGCCTCTAGAACTTTGCAATGAGAAAGTGTAACAAATCACACATGAACAGAGTTAATCAGGAGTCCATCGGTGGGTGATACTCCAACAAACAGTGACATTAGTATTAAATGTATATTGCTACATTTAATTAGGCTCTATTGCCTAGTTGTAATTCTGTAAAAAAAATAAATAAATAAAATAATAATTAATATAATGACCTGGGTTTTATGTTATAACAAAAGTAAGAACTTTCATTAAATATATAGGAAACATTAATTTTTTTGTAGTAAA
Organism: Aphrophora alni; assembly: GCA_963513935.1. Classification (NCBI taxonomy): domain Eukaryota; kingdom Metazoa; phylum Arthropoda; class Insecta; order Hemiptera; family Aphrophoridae; genus Aphrophora; species Aphrophora alni. The sequence goes on from OY740767.1 coordinate 101,153,525, forward strand.
CACAATAATTAATAAGTCATATACGTAAAATGTATCTGAAATTTTTTTTTTTTGTTCTATTAGAGTTTAATGTTTTCTAAAATGACAATTTCATAAAGTTTCATTAATTCTGCTTTGTAATAAAAATTTTAATAATGTTATCTCTATCAAATAAGGATGTTGTCGGCTGGTTTATTTTTAGTTTCTCTGATTTAACCAATGATTTAAGTTGACTACATGATGGATATCTATATATTTATTTAAACATTTTATATGGGAGAAGTAATTTGTCAACTTAAATAAACATTAACGTATTTAATAAAAATACTAGGCTAATAACATTAACGTTTACACATCTGCGGGAAAAATATTAGATAATAAGTTTACATAATCCACAAGGAAGAAAGCAAAACATTATTTGTCTATATGATGTTGTTTATTGTTTGTTTCCTGCAAGCTGTTAATTAAAGTTTCCATTGTAAAGAAAAGATTACTTGGTTGGTTTAATCTATGAATCTTGTTTAATATCTTGTAATTAATTTTTATAATTCAAGTATAAAAATATAAAGTTAAATTCTATTACGCAAAAGATATTAAAATGCATAATCACATTTTAAATAGTAATTCTACTTACATGTTAAATTATTTTGACTTCGTATTACTAATATTACCCGAATAACTTTAATATTATAAACAAGAGAAGTATTAATAATAACATAGAGTTTTTGGGTTAAAATAACGAAAAAATGTTCAAGGACATGTTTTTTTTTATACATATCAGATCAATTTTATGACACTATATTATTGAAACATATTTTAAAGCAACCTAATGACCACTATCGTTAGTGCCAAAGACTATGTGATTTAACAAGTTGAAAAGTTTCTGAGTAATTATTTTTTATAAATAATGCTATATACACCTATAACTTATTTGTTTCCGTATATTTTTACTTACTGTACGAAATTTATTATTTGAAGAAAGACAGACAAACACTTATTTAACTTTTTAAATTACCTAAAATAAAAAAAAATGATTGTAAAATTAATTATTGAACTAATCAAGTTAAAGTTCTTACATTTTGTTTAGGCTTTTCCTTGCACAATTGTTTTCCTTGTTATGATAATTTAAAATTTATAACTAAATTACAAAATATATTCCTTTCATATTTAAAAAAAAAATCGTCATTGACTTATACACTCTAGAACGTAAAAATAGTATATATATATTTAAATTTTTTAACAGACGATTTTAACTAGAATCCTTATGAATTCAGTGTAAAATTAAATTGTAGTACTTATACTTAGTCAAACACATTAAAATAATAGTTATCAGCGTGTTGTGATTTGGATGAATTATAACTTTTCCGTATGGTAAAAAATGCCAATATGTTGTCATGCAGTTTAATATAATCTGATAGCTTATGAAAAAAGAATCGATCATTTATCCATCTAATTGAAAGAGAAAAATATATTTAAAAAATACCCGATCATTAACCGACTACAAACATTTATTGACCTTGAACTTTAAACACCTTGACTAAACGACTTTTTAGTGACGAAGTTGTCAACGTTCGAACGTGACGAATTTTGGCAGCCAATCTCGTTTAGTGTATTTCCCTATGTCAGGTAAGACTCTTGTGGTGTCGAACATAAGCAGGCTACAGTCAGATCTTGTGAGAAGTAAAACACCTCTCGGGCACACGAGAAGTCTGTGAGTGTTGGAAGAGCAAGAGAAGTCATTGAGCAAGAGGGAAGTGATGGTATTTATAGGTAGTATGTTAAGGTATGGTAAATTGATCACAGGACGAGATTATTGCTGATCTAAAAATGGATCAGACAGGAAAAAACCTCGCCACAAATAATACAGGAAGCAATTTTTTTGAGTCATCTAGAGCAGGGATTATTAGTTTTGAAGTATGCATGATGAAGGACAGAGTTATCTATCAAATAATTTATAATTCGAATTGAAACATCTACACACTTGAACTCAATATAAGAGCACATCTTTTATAAAATACTTTCTTACTGATATATCTTTTTGTCAAAGAGGAAATATGCAATATCTCCTTCAGAGGCTTAATTGGTGTTTATGTGGAAAAGGGTCGCTTCATGCATCTTTCCTATGTGAACAGCAATTGAAGCTGTAATAACAAAAATTACAAAAACATCCTAGCATTACATATTTAACATATATACTGAAATACGTATCATAATAATAAATAACGTAATTCCAATAAATAATAAAGCAATTTAATACAAATTTTATAAACTATTTATTATAATATTTTGATGTAAGGGGAAATATACAAAACGTATATTGCATAAAGAAAAAATAACATTTATAGACAAATGGTTTAATTCAACAAATTTATAAATTGTCTATAAATAAGTTTATTTAAATATCATTCAAAAGCATTCAGCGCCCTTCAATTTCGTACGGTTTCTTTGTACAATCTAATTTAAATTCCTGAATATTAGACTGTACTTCTATACTTCTGTATTATTAAAATCTAGGTAATTAATAGCCATTGCAGATTTATCTAGGCCATAAAATAAAATTAATGTTCAATAATAAGACTCCTGATGTTTTTTTTAAAATATCTAACTTAATATAAATAATTGTTACATTTCACTTTTTTTATGGTAGAAAGACGTTTTATTACTTATTTACTCTCCGCCTTCAGAATTATCTAAATCCTGTGATAACCGATTGATGAGTAACTTTGCAGTATCATTTTGAATTGTTTGTTGTCATCTAACCTAAATGAACATGGTTGCTTATATAACCTCATTTTCCGTTCACGTTTCCTTTTTGTACATAGTTTTCATAACATTGTATAGAAATTTTATGTATTAATATTTGTCAAAATTGAATACATTGAAGATGTATAGACAAGTTCTTTTGCATAAAGATTCATAGTTTTGTTATTAACTTAGATATATGACAATAATATAGTAAAAAAACCTATGCACAATTCATTTATTGCACTGTTTATTACTGGTAATGCACGGTTTGTTAAATAACTGTATATTAATCTACATAGATATATGACATGGATATTTAATAAAGCTCCATATTAAAATTAATATTATATCATCTTAATTTTTTTTTTTCACAGAACATATCTTGGGATGTTCATTTTGAGTGTTGACACTACATCAGATTCGTTTTATTTTGCGTTATATTTTACTTCGGGTATAGCATAAATCAATTTGTTACTATATTTTTATTGTAATGAATTTTGTGTTTTTATAATTTTTAAAATATTCGTGTTTACCTCATTTACGAAGAATTTAATATGAACAGAAGGTAATACAGAAAAGCAAATCTAATACAATTAGTTTTGATGTTTAAAAAACTGATATGTTTGTTTGTGGAGTAAATAAAATGTCTTTTTTCGTAGCATGTAATTTTAGTGTTTAAAATTAAATGTAATTCTTTCTATACTCAAATTCCATCTACAACATACGACTAGATAAATTGTTTTAATGTTAAATAACCGGAGCCTGATTTATAAAATAATAAATGTGTAAATATAAATGAACTCAGGTATAACAGTTATAACTGTTAACTTTTTTTTTACGGTAAACATATTTGTTTCATGTCGGTACTATCTGTTCAATTTTCGATTCATTTTGCTATATGTTAACTATTTACATAATATGGAAGATATATTTTTGTGGAAGGAATTTCTGTCAATTTTGAATACGTTAGTATTTAATTTATCGAAAATGGTTTGTTTGTTTGTAAAGTTCCGTATTGCCTTGGAATTTATTATTATTATTATATCAAAATAAGTTATTTATTATTTATATCACAATCAGGTTAAATTTATCTGATTAAATATATTTAAAATATTTAATATATAATTAAATATTTAAATATATATTAAATATATTTATTTTATATTTTAGCACTCAACTACAAAAAAATGATAATATTAAAGTTTATTAAACCACTAACTTAAGTAATATAATTAAGATACATAAATAACATAGTTCGTCTTACTATTCAGTATATCAAACTTATTTCAATATTTTTTAGTATATACAAATTATTCATAGTTAAATAATTTGTTGTATTTTAGCTACATATATTAATAATTTGCATGGTAAATGAATTTGTAAGATGATATTTGTAGACGATTTTCGAACAAACATTACAAAAAAGTAAGAGCTTATAAATAAATTGCATAACATTTTCAAATAAATGACGACGTTTTACAGTAAATATTTGTCTCAGTATGCAAATTTAAGTCAAATGATCTTTGATCACAAATACAAAGTTCGCTTCCCCATCAGGGAAGACTGGACGAGAGGCACGGAATGTGTGCCGGCGGACTCCCAAAAATGGTTCACAGACGGATCCAAAATGGAAGTTGGTGTGGGGGCAGGAGTGGCGGGACCAAGGTTCAAAAGACATGTGTCACTCAGTGCTGACGCCACCATCTTTCAAGCTGAGGTACATGCCATCCATTTGGTGGCAAATCATCTGATTACTAAAAACCAATGCAAACAGAAAATTAGCATTATGTCGGATAGTCAAGCGGCATTAAAAGAACTTCAAAGTAACAACTTGAAATCAAAGATACTTCACGAGTGCCATCAGGCCCTAAACCAGCTGGCGGACAAGAAAAAAGTGTAACTTATCTGGGTGCCAGGGCATGAGGGAATAGCAGGCAACGAGGAAGCAGATTAGCAAGCTAAACTTGGTGCATCTAAACCCTTTACAGGGCCATCTCCTATGTATGGATTTGGCCCTAGGGACTACCAGGAGGTTATTACCAACTGGGCCAACAAAGTAATCAACAGAACCTGGAATACATTGCCGGGTCTTAGACATTCCAAGAAGTTCCTTAGCTCTAAAAAAAAAAAGAGAGGGAAGGAAGTGCTAAACCTAAGCAGAAGAGAGCTTAAACTCCTCTGTGGTACTAACTGTACATATCCATTGCAGGTATCACTTAAATAAGATGGGCCTGGTGGACGATGATACTTGCAGGTACTGTGGTGAAGAGGTGGAACGCATGGAACACATCATCATGGAGTGCCCGGCCTTATGCCAAAAAAGACAAAAATCTCTAGAATTCATCTTCATTTCGGAAGAAGAATTACTAAACCTCCCGACCAAGGGTTTGATCAATTAATTTTGTCAAAGACATAGATCTCTCCTGAGTCCAACAAGAGGGGGGCACAAAAGATCTAACTAGGTCGCAGTGCAGGAGGTTTTTATACACTCTCCCCAGTCTTAATAATAATAATAATGCAAATTTAAGTCAAAGTGACAGAATTTGTAGTTTTTAAAGCTTTCCCCTTGCATGAATAAGAAGCTTGTAAACTAATTAATTATGCATACGAGTTTAATATTTATAAGATATCACAGTCGCTTTTTCATTCAGGTTCTTAAGGTTATTGAACATAATTTCACACGAAAAATATACATAAATATGTAAAGAAACGAAGTAGGCTGGGCACTGCTTTAAATGCACAAAGGCGTAGAGCATCGAATTCATAAAAACATATTTTTTTATGTAACCATAGTTACATATTAAAATATGTAACTATGGTTAGCCGCCATGAAGTGTATACAACGTAATAATAACTAACTTTGGACAATCGTTTATTTAAATGATTTTATATGAAAGTTTGTTAAGGCAAAGTTTATTTTTTTATTAAAACTATTTATTCAATAAAAAATATAGCGATTGTTTATTGTCGGTTTTGATCTTCTTCAAAAGCTCACTCTGACAGAGAGTAATATTTGTTTTAACTTCATTTGATGAAAATATATAATGAAACTATTTATATTCCACATATTTATTTCTGCTGAAATTATTCAGTTAATGTAAAAATATCGTATATATTCAGTTTTGTGAGTTGTGTTTGTTTGTTTCCAAAAACAGTTTTTTTACACGTTGTACACAATAAACAATATCGAACACAGTTGATTTTTATAATGAGAATAGAAAAATATACTAACCTACGGTATATTTTCAATATTGCCATTATTGTACAATACCTATATCAATGAGTTTCAAAAGAAATCAAACAATGTATTATTATAGTAAATTCTACATTATTATCCTATATATACTAGAGGATAAGTTCATTTATTTATTTGTAACTTTTCCAATTATGTTTATTTACAATAAAGAGATATGGTAAACCGAATAGTTTATTTAGCATTATTTACTATGCTAAATAAAATCTTCTATATTTATACAATAAAATACAGTTATTTTTTACGCTTATACCAGTAGTGATGTTAATAGGTTGACAACTGATTTTTTAGTCGGACTAAGTAGAATTAGTGAATATATTTGTAGAAATGGAACTTGGTGCCGGTAGAAAAATAAGGAATTTTATAAGGTTTATGGTGACTTATGTTATATCTCCTTCATTTAGGTACACAGACATAAATGTTCCGCTTTGTCCCAAGACGTTTTGCGGAAAACCTGGCAATTGGACTGCATATTGGAGGAAGTCCAAAAAGACGTTTGAAAAACAGATTGGCCCTAAAGCAACTGAATCAGTTACTTGTGAACGGAATACTATTAAATTACACAGTAACCGACTGGTACATTTAAATTGATTGAGTAGAAACTTTTACGACAGAAAGTAGTAGCCAAACGTCGCAAAATTTGAAAAAAATTCAAGTTTTTTTAACAAATGAATCAAAGTTTACAAAAATATGTTCAACATAACACAGTGACATCATTTTAATCTAATAAATACCATCAGATTAATGAAGGTGTAGGCAATAATTTACCACTGTTTGTCAGAGAGACAGTTACTTGGTAGTGTTATTGTAACATGTCATCGATGTTTTATAACATCAATTATACTGTTTGATAAATAGCGTTCATCAATTTGAGACCAAACGTATTGCTTCACAACATCCGCTGTTTTAATCTAATAATAACTTTCACAATAAATTTGTTAACCTTAATACGTAACGTAAAAGTATTGGGAATTCATTAAATATATTCCACAATATAACAGTATTAGACTTATTTAACAAATTAGTGATAGCACTTTTCTATGCTACTAATATGATTCAACTAACTTTTACATATTGGTAATTCAAGTTCATTATATTTAGATTTTTTCCTCTTACAGCTTTGAATTTATATATACTAGATCGTAGTACGTGTATTATTGATGATAAAATAAAATGTAATTAATATCCTTGATGTTTCGTAAAATTTGTCATGAAGAAATGCTGATTTAACATGTCAATGAAATATGTTTCAAATTGACTTCCATTTTTTAAGATGATAATTATTTAGGTTTTATTGTTGCAATATTTTATTGTATTTATTAGTTTTTAAATAAGTATATAGATCGTTATTTAGAAATTGGTAATTTTTACATCCAGACAAAACTAAAAAAATCTATTAACAGCAAGAGTTTTGTAAATACAAACATGAGAATTTGAAATAAAATTATCAGTGTTTGATAAATGTGCCTTGTGTAGTGGTATATATGAAATAGTAAACTGTAATATATATATATATATATATATATATATATATATATATATATATATATATTTAAACCAATCTAATCTTGACATTTAGAATTAATATCAATATACTCTCCCCCCCCCCCCAATAATGGCCAATGGTTATTCCGTAATTTTTGTAATGTATATTGGATGCGTAACGTCCTTCTACGAGCGATTAACACGGCTTACTTTGTGATAAAAATCTTTTAACGCAACGAAAACCAGGTGATTTTGAAATTCAACTAAATAATACTATGACCTTCACACTTCATGTTCAACGAAGCTAGATACTGTGTAATCAACGCATTAATGTCAAACATAAGTATAGTATTATTTATTGTGAGTAAATCGCCCTAGCTATTTGAAGTAGTTGTTTAAATATAGCGTAAATACCTGGTGAATGCATACATAATTTCAAAGTAATTAAAACTTAGGTGATTGATGATCTGATTATATTAATAAATTGATTTGAATTGATATTTATAAGGGTCAATATTATTTTAATTAATAATATGTAAATCAAATAAACAGTTTAGAATAAGATATAATTTGTGATAGTAATTATTTTCTTCCTTCTTAATTTGTGTCCAAATATCTAAGTATAATATTTATGTCATTGCAATGTTTTTAAAGAAAATATTATTATGATGTCTTTATGATTTATGATTACAGGATTGATGTGTTATGATTATTATTATTCCGATAATGTTTTGCCGTATATGATTATGTTAAAACTCTTAAATAATTTTAAAATGCCAGAAAACATTTATTTATCTTATTCTGAAGTGTCTTCTCAAATCCAGCATTAGAAATGTTTAGAGATATTCCACTTCACAAAGAGATTGCAATAAATCTTATTCTAATAATTTCAGTAAAAACAGGACCTATCAAGCAAAATAAGTTTATTTGATATTGAATCAAAATAAGTAGTGTTCATAATATTTAAAACTTCTAATAGTTTAAAACTATACAATTTATATGTACATTCTTAAATAAACTTCAGATTATTTATAAAATATTTGATAATTCCTCTTTTATATACTTAACTTATTATTTTTTTGATGATTCTTTTAAATAATTGAATTTAACTAAGTGAAATATCTAAATAATATTACATGTTTATTTAACTATTTTGCAAGATACGAGGTTTTAGGGAAGTTTTCTGATTGTCAAACTAAACACATGTCTTCAATATGAGAAATTAGTTCTTCGGACAGGCTTTGAGGTATATTAAACTACTAATTAATTGAATGGACAACATTTACTTGGAATGTTTTAATTAACATAAAAATAAACTTGTTCTCAATTGTAATAAAAGATTGTTGTGCTTTTAGTCACACGGTTCAAATAGTATAGTCCACATTAAAAAATGTAAAGATATAAATACTGAATACTTGAATTATGTTAAATTCATAGTCATCTCTTATATATTTAACAAAGTATGGTTAAAAGGTAGCAATACAATTGTATTTACATGCTAAATCTAAATAAACCTTCTACAATATTTTTACATAAATATGCTTCATTTATGATATTTATTTTATGAGTGACTAAAATTATTTTACAAATGTCTGGACTCTCATTAGTTACTTTTTGCTAACTTTTTAATCGCAACAGATCCTACAGCAATGTGTGACATATCTCCTAGTCAGAATGTTGTCTCCTAATATTAACATATGTATGTTTGTATTTCTTATTGGAAATTCCAAATTCGTTTTAAAATGACTGTTTGTAAATTTGGGATTCCATTTTGATGCTACTATGTTGAAAGAACTTTCTGTTGAATATACCATATCGTTGTTAATCGACGTTATTTGGTTTAAACGTGCAAACTACTAAGGGCGATTTCAAATTCTATTTAATAAACTCCCACAAAATGAGTTTGTTAAAAAGGAACCATAATATGAACTCTAAAAAACTTACACGAATATATAATATAAAATGTATTGTACTGTAGTAAAATGCATATTTCTTAAACATATATAATTTATTTATAATCATTAGTTTGTATATTAATCTGTGTTGAAATGCACATACTTCTAAAATTATATGTTAACAAAATAAGTTACTTATACAATTAATTAAATATTTTATTTTATAATTTAAAATTAAATTGTAATATGATTGATATAATGGATTTAAAACTGTTAGACAAAATATGATAACATTAACGTCTTCATTACTTTATGACTAATTTGAGTTTTTAATAATAAATTATAAATAAGTAATTTTAAAGCGCAGGGAACAAAATAGGATTAGCATATGTTCACCTACATAATTTTAATAATAAAACTAAAATATCTTTCCTTATTTTAACATTACATTTCAGCTGTGCTGAATACAGAATCAATAAATATGCTCGTTCGTTAAATATTTAAAATGTGACTTAATCAATATTAGATAGAAACAACATTCACGTCGGCTAAATTTAAAATTAATTTTATTTTTAAAGCTAAATAAATATATAGATAAAATTTGAAAACATGTCACAGAGCTTGTCAATTTCCTAAAATGATGTGAGTATGAAGTTTAGTACAATTAACTTAATTTTTAAAAAATGTTCTAAAAGACATTTTGAAAACAAGTAGCTGAAGTAATGAATATCGTTAACTATCTTCATGAATATAGAAAGTGAAGTTATAGTTTATATACATATAATTTTCTCATATTAACACAATAATACGTAAAAAAATCATTTAATGGTATTTTGAATAAATACGCAACAATAAACTTCTTTGCATATGGTAACTTCAAGTATTGTTTGTTTTTACTGACTTACACCTATTCTGCTAGTAATTGTTTTTCGGCTTTTAAGCTGATACTAATTGATTGAACTCATAAAATGTTTGTTGTAATGTTTTATAAAATTTTGGTTAAATAATTATTTTAAGGACTCTATTAAATTTACTTATTGATTTTATTTTATTTTTTTAATAAAGGAAGAAATTATGTTAAATTTATTACAATATTTTATAAATAATTCTAGTTGTAGTATTTTAAAACGTATAATGTGTAACTACAAACCTGTTACATAATACGATAATATTACATGTGTAGAAAATGTAATAACATACTATAGACACTCCAGTGTGGTATTACAACAAAGGTTGGAGTAATATACTCATGATCAGAAGACTCAAACTCTCTAATCCGTGTCCATAACAGTTTCCTTTAAAAAAAAATAAAGATTAGCTTATCAGAAATAATGATTATACTATAAGTATAAAGTTTACAAAACAATACAAATAGTTGAAACATGCGATTTATGTTTTAACAGTTTCACAAAAGTATATTTAAAGTATGTATTTAGTAAGGAATATTGTATTTTCTAATTAATAAAGCAATATATACAAACAATGTGTAAATCGTTAGGCTACTAACTTTTATCACATAATAAATTTTCATTCCCTAAATTTGTCGGTTATTTGATTTAATATTAGCTATCGAGTTTCCACAGAATTAAAGTCTAACCTGCCAACGTTATTACTTGCAACCGTAATAAATGTTTGCATTACAGTATCAAAGCTGTGCTTTCCTTTGCTCTTTATGTAACAACGGTAAAAATAAAATGAGATGAAAGGAATGCAAGAAAAATGTTAATGCATGTTCGTACTAAAGTCTCAAAGTTCTAAAATACCTCCTTTTGTTCTTCCTTAACAGGAAGAAAAGCCGAATCTGAAAGAATTTAATAAGAAGTAGAACATACATGGTTATTAGGTAGGGACCGAATTGTTTTCTTCTACATACATAAACTAAATTTAAGAAAGAGATAATGAAACTAGGGGTTAGTTCTTAAATAAACGCTAATGAATTATAAATATTTGAAACTATTGTAGAATATCCTGGTTATATGTGTAAATATAATTCAAAATTATAATAACAAAATACAAACTGAATGGAATTTTTAATCAATTTAGATTGTATATCTTATATCTAATAAATGAGAAAAAATACACATAATAACGATATTACCATTTATGAATCAAACTAGTTTTTTGTTTATAAATAAGTATCTGTGAGTATATTCGAGAGCACTTTGCTATTCAGAAAACCAACTTAAAAAAAAACAAAACATTTAATTGTTTGTCATATCGTTTTTTGTTTTGTAATTCTATTAATGTAATATTTAAGGTCATGATATCGTTTCAGACGAGTCGGTTTTCAATTATCTCAATTATTTATTACACAATAATAAGACTGAATTCTGGCCCAAGTGAAGGAATATTAAATAGGTATAAATTGACAGTAAAGTTCATTTTATGTATTTGATAATGCGAAAAATTAGTTGAAAATAACTAAAATGTCAAAACCGTCATCGTTTCCGAATTGATAATATTATGCAAATATATAATATGTTCACACTTCTGGTAAACAATAAACTTGAAAATATTTTAATCGCAAGTCTAATATTAATCTCCCTCCTTGATAAACGCACAGACGAGTGTTTTTGTTTGGTTCGAAATAAATATAAAACTTTCAATATGGTTTGTCAACAATTTCTCTAAACCGGTAACAGATACTTATTCAGTACTTTCGCCATCGTGTTATCGGTATCCAAAACATATATTTAGAATACCTAACAAGATTCTAAACCAAACTGGAAGTAATTGGTTTGTGATTTTGTTCAATGTATCAGTCATATCAATGAAGGTTCGAGGTCTGTAATATATTTTGTGCACTAATTAGCCCGATAAGACACGTTTGACAGGGGTTCCAACCAGAACCCACGGCAAACAACGAAGACTTTCGTCGTGTAGGATTTTTACTGGAGAAGGGCTAAACTATATTACCATTTCATAGCTATTGAAAGTACTAAAAGTTATATGAAAATATAACACACAGGAGCAATGGAAAGGTCACATGACCACCTCCATACTTTTGTCCTAAATCATCGCCCCCATCTCTTACTTATTGGTACAATGTTATCTTATAAAATTATTATGTTTATTTTTCCACAATAATTGATATAGAACACATTTTCGTAATTAACCTAACCTTAACTAAATGTCACTAGCAACTTACGTAAACTGGTCTCATCCTACTACCTTTTTCAATATAGGGGTTCATTGGGATAATAAAATGTTGTAGTTTTTAACATTAAGATGTTAAAAAACTTACGATATCATTAGAGATAGTTAATTACTATGAACATTCTAAAACTATTGTTATTATTATTAGTTAATAAAAAAAAAATATTGTATTTAAGTAATAGTGATGATATTAAGCTAAAGTGGAACAGACAATTTTAAATTGTGTAAAGTTTTCCATTTTCATAACCTGTATGAATGTATGAAAATTAAGTTTTTCGTTTAAAACACGTTCAACGCGGATGTCATTCTGGAATGACCGGTGGGATTCACTGGCGGTCGGATGTCATTCCTGAATGTTTACTTCGTAGGCAACTTGAATAAGAGCTGGAAGGGGCATCGTTGGCCGGAGCAGGTAGAAAATTTGTACCGACCATCACTTCAGTCTTGTGTATTGTATCGTAAAGACCGATTTTAATTTGTTCTCTCATTGAAAAAATATTTTATTTTAAAAGTTGGTGAAAAATAATTCATTTTTTTTGCTTTAATTCTTAATGTTTTCTTCCAAGCATGTATATTACTACTAAAAACAAATGGAAATTGAATGAGTATTCATATATTTCAAATACTAATATAAAATAAAAATTAAAGTTTATTTAATTTATATATATATATATATATATATATATATATATATATATATATATATATATATATATATATATATATATATATTATATATATGATCTATGAAAAACCAGAAAATGAACGGTCATGTTCAGTGATGGAACCTTAAGGTTATGTCGATTCCTGAGCTTACCTGAGTTCACTATTTACAGAAAATAAATGACAAGCAGATTAACAAATAACAAGCTAATTTATTTTCTTAAAAAGAATATATATATATATATATATATATATATATATATATATATTTATTTATTTTAAAAAGTTAATACGCCCTAATAATAAAAAATATTATTTAATGAAACCCTTAATAATTATTTTTAACAACAATGAAAATATCCCACCACAAAAAGAAAATTTAACAAACCCTCCCCTTTTTTTATTCAAGATTACAAAATATCTTATTTTCACAAAAATGAGTTTTAATTAAAATTTATATTAAATATAACAAGTATAAAATTTTTTTTAAAATACAAGTAGAAGTAGTTTACATATTTAAGTTAATTAGTTGGCCAACAGTAAAAAAAAACAAATTTATATAAAAAAAAAATATCAAAAGGTTTTGACTTCAAAATTTAATTGAAAACTAACCCCTTTGGGGTCGTGAAGCCGAAAGTTTGCTAGCATGTCCCATCCTATAATAAACTTTTTTTAAATTTTTAAAATAGAGTCTGATTTGCCTTAGTAATAATTTCACAAAGTTAGTTTTTTTGGTTGGACGAAGACCAAATTTTATTCTGCTTCTTATAATGGATGTTAATGTGGCCTCATTCTTCGACCAGTTAAGAACTATATTCACAAATACAAAGTCAGACAACTTGATCTCTCATGTTTTAAGATGAAATTTGAGTTCATGTTAGGCGTTACAAAAAAAAAAAAAATTAAAATAAAATGCTGAAGCTACGTTACAAAATTTTGATTAGGTTGTAATTCATCCTAAATTTGAAGAACAGAATGAACCATGAAGACTTTAGGCCTAATTGATTTTCGACGTAGTGCTCGATCGCGTGCGTGTGTCTGTGCACCGTTCAAATTATTACATTAAAATAAATTGATGAAGTTATCCAAATATAATATAAAGTTATCAATATGAAGTTATCAGAGTGATCATGATCTAAAATTTGCTATTTTAATAAAACATTGAAGATGGTTTTAAAAATAAACAAATGTAATATTTCAAGTCGATAAAGTCTTTTATGTCAATAGGTTAGAAAAAAAAAATGAACAATTAATTTTATTGTATTTAAAAGCTTCCAAAATGTAGACCCTACTCCACTTATAAACTGCATCTTTACTTATATATGAAATTTTAAATGACACATATACCTTTTATTCCAACAAAAATGACCTTTTCTGTTATTTTTGTTTGTTTCAGAACACAGCGCACATCGTCATTTGAACGCACATCGTCAACTCAACGCACATCGTCGATATCGTGGAATCGCATATACAAATTCCATTATTATTATATCTTTTTTATTAGTAGACCCGTAATGTTTATTAGGATTACAGTATATCTGATTTTTTTTGTTTTTTTTTTTGCAGTAGTGGAAGGACGACGGCGGTAGCGTTCAGTGCCAGTTTCCTGCGTTTCCGCCGCTAGGAACACGCCCGGTAAAAACGTGATGTAAATATGTAGTTTTAAATTGAAATAGTGACATAAGTAAAGATGCAATTTCGATCACTCTGTAACAATTCAGTATATTATTAATGTATTGTTTTATTCTATTACTAAACTGTATTAAAGAGTGTTTTGTATTTAAATGTTGTGTGCATAATAAATGTTTTATATTATATTGATGTTATTTTTATTGACTAATCTTATTGCAATAATTGATAAATTCTTGTACGCTACTTCTAGTATTAGGCCAATTATTATATTTACGTTTTATCTTATATATATATTCTGATAAAATGTAAATGTTTGAACAGAACCTAATTTGAAACGTCATTGTCAAACTATTATTACAGGCACCTTCGTTTTAGTGAAATAAATATAAGCAACTACACATAAGCTTGGTTAATATCAAGTTATATGTACTAGATAGAAGTGTCAAGATTGCGTAAATATAAATAACTATAACATTCGATATTGCTTACTTGTAGGCTGTAAAAACGACTCAAGTAAAACAACAAATGCCTTGGTCTCTACATGATCAGAATAACATTTAATGTATATTTAATCATATTAATAATAAAAAAATTTCAAACAAGTCAGTCACAATATAAAATTTGTGAGGATTGAAGTTTAAATTTTTACCATAGTGTAATTTCATAATTTTAGGATATCTCGTTTTATAATTATGAAATATGAATGGTCAAAATAAACAACAATTAATTACCACATTTTATTTAATACAGGACTTCACAATTTTCAATTATGGCTTATAAGTAAATTTGACGTTGGTTTTTACTGGCTTGAATAGCTAAAAAATATTACAAAATTTTTACTTTTATTATAATCTTAATATGTTAACATTAAAAATATAATGGAATAGCAGAATTTCTTGTTGAAACTCCATATTCAAGGATAAAATAAAGCAGTAAAGCTTAAAGTTTCAAAATATTTTAATAATATAAATGAGCTACAATAAAATTGTTTCGCCTTGCAGCATCATCGGGCAACTGATAATTAACAGGTATAGACAACTATTTAAACATACACAAGTAACAGGAAACTGAATAACAATAGAGAAATCGGGAAAGGTATGGGGAATGACATAGCAAGTAGATGAAGGTTAATGAACTATGTTACGGGTGGGTTTTAGAAGGGGTGACGAATTAAATACAATTTCGTCATTTAAGTTGAGAATAGGCCTAAGTGAAATCTACCACTCGTAGCATTTTTTTAAAATAGTTTTTCTAACGAGTTTTAAAATCCATTTTCATAGTAGCACGTTGTCCAATAATCATATGATAGTCAGGAACCTACAGGAAGAGAACTGGGACTAGACAACTTCTTTGCGGGACAAAGTCGAATGTAAATTGCTGTTGAAAATGATGTTCATCCGAAACGTACCAGTTGAAGTTAAGACAATGCTAGGTATGACAGAAGAAAAGGACTCAATTCAATTATCAGAAACAGAAATATAGGATGTCATGTAAAGATAACTTGGGTTTAAACAATAACTACCACTTTCAGTAGCCTAATATAATATTTTTATTGCTATCCTCTAACAAAATTAATATAAAAGTCATAAATTTCGATTTCAGGTACGAAAATGTAAAATGAATTTATTGAAAATAGGTTGTGAAAAAGTACACTTATATATTTTTTAATGTTTCAAGTTAGGAATAATTGAGCTTTCATGTTACTTGAGAAATACCTGTTCATAAGTTAGCCTGTTAGATTATAACTAATAATCAGCTTTTTAGTAATTTCTGGATTTTAATATTTTATCTTTCCGACATGTACTTAATATGCATCGCTGAATATTCATTTTATCTTTGGGGTACAATTAAGGACATATCTATAAGATTAGTTAAAATATTGTACTCCATACAATAAATTGTACGCATAACACATCGTATTTTTCGAGTTGTGATTTATTGTTTACTCTAAATGTTCATTTTTTGCACTTATACGTTTTATATAACGTTGACAATAAATCTCCACAGCGTTAGAAGTACATTGAATGAGGTTTTACAAATCTATAATGTAAAAGGTCAATTATACAATACTTCCAACGATGTGAAGATTTATTAACAACGTTCTTTAACCCAGTGAAACTAGAAATCTCCTTTCTATATTGCGATGTAACATAAATCTCCTTTAGTTCTTCGATCCATGGTGTAGAAACATATTCATTACCACATTGAATTAAGTCAAGTGAAAATTAGATTTTTTTCTAATCTAACAACTGTAATGATTTTACATCTAATTTCAATGATTTTTTGTAAGTAATAAATCTCTTGCAATATTTCTGAAACCTAATACGATTTCCAAATTTTGTTAATATACGTAAAAATTAATTCTGGTTTTAAAGTTATTTAATAATAATAATAATAATGGATATTTGATTTAATGAATATGGTTTAATCCGACATTTTCCACCACTTAATGGTAAAAAAAAAAAAAAAACTAATTCACTACGTTTCAATAGAATAAAACAACTCTCGATATCAAGTGTAATAGTAAAATACGCCTACCTTTTGGCTCCAGTTTATTTAACTAGATTATGGTTTTATTTTTAGTTTTCAACATAGCCCTACTCTACTAAGCAATGTTGGTGTTTTATCGTTTTTATCTTGTGTTATAATTTCACACTTTATAACGGGAGTTAATTTATACTCCCGAATCTTCGTTCACTAATCTTCATATACCCAAACGATGATAAATGGCCAGTTGAACAATATTAATATTAAAAATTAACTTTTTAATATATAGTGAATAATGATAAGAATTCAAATTCCATAGTACAAATTACTTTCATACTACAAACAGTATTTACTGCAATAAGGATAAAAAATTGTATATTTTGTTGTACGAACAAACACCTCTTTAATTTTCAACCCCATGCTAAGATATGTGCCTCAAAAAAGTGTATCATATTCTCCGATTAAAATAAACTAAAATTTATACACGAAAATAAATGCGTATTTTAACATTTAGTTATTTGACATGACATGATAGACATCTCTTGATCGTGTGGTGTGGTTTCACCACATCCAATTATATTAATTCAAGCTCCTATAAACATAATTTCCCACCAACTATAGCCATCTCAAATATCTTGGATTTATAAGCTAATTTTTTACTTTCTGAGTTCTCCCGTGAATCGAATTCGGAACGTCCTGGATACAACGCGCGAGTACTAACAGAGTGTTGGCACTAAAAACACTCGTTACATTGCGTTAAACTTAATAAATTTTGAACACGTTGAACTACATATACATTTAACCAAAACGCTGGAACATATGGAGTTAGAACAAATAAGGTGGCTTGTATTATATTTTCCTCCGAAAAAATTAGTTTTTTTTTTTTTTTTATTTGAAAGAATGTCAATCAGGGACGTGTAATATATGATTCCTGACGATCTAAAAACCACACTTTAATGGAAGATTATAGAATATGTATATTGAAACACGAACCAGTTTCAAGTACAGATCCTGCACACAGTATATTCACTTGCCTGACCACATCATATTTTGTAAACAGCTAAATTAAAATTTTCACTATGGTTAAATGTATTGCACGGCTTCTTAAAACTAAGGGATCATGAACTTTTTAATTAAAATAGCATTATAAAATGAAAAGGGTGAGTTATTCTCCCATGACCTGTTCATTGATTTCCTTTATAATCATACACATTCTGCTATTGTTCCTAGCCATTCTCGTAAATAGGGCATACATTTTAAAATAATGTCTTTTAGATTTGTTAAATGTTAGAGCTAGAACATAATAATTTCGGTTAGAATAATGTGTTGCATCTACTTTTTTGGTATAACAAAAGTCTTCTTTTAGTAAAAAAATATGTCTCTTGTTTTTTTTATACAATAACCAAAAAAAGAATTAAATTGCATGCAGTTTTAATATAAGAATTTCTCCCAATAATAGGTAAATTATAAACTGAAAATTATAATTAACTGGAAAATGACTGAACTGCTATTTTTCAGTAGATAAAAAAAAAGTAGTCTCAAATATATAAATATATAATATAGTTTATATGTCTTTGATTTATAATACATTTCTTGCTTATATGTAATTAGTGTAACTTTTATTTATAATATTGAAGTTAAACATTTTTTTATCTAATACTATTATAATTGTTATTGTTATTATTATTATATCTGGTATTCCTTTTGTATTGAATTATAATCTCCAAGTATATGTAGTCTCTTGAAATAAGGAAAACAATATTTTGATTCACTTATGGTTTCTCGCAGTGCACTTGTTACCGAATAAAATTAGTTCCACAAGTTAAAAAAAAGTTGCAAAATTTGTATCTGTATTGTTAACATCGTCTCTAAAATGTTAAAATGGGAAAATAATTTATACGGTATGTAAAATCCTTATTTAAAAATCAACAAATAATGTAACGCTATGGAAGATACTGTTTTTATATTATGACTTGAATAAACATATATGGTAAACAGCTTGATATTTCATCCTTATAGTCTACGTTGCAAAGAAGAAGAAATCAATTCAATAAGGAAAGCGTTTGAATCTACTATACAGCAAGCGATGCAAATGATTAAACCTAAGAAATTCTTTATCTGCACGGGAATCATTATGGTATAATTGGATTACAACTTCATTTTTAATAAGATGTGGCACACCCGCACTTAAGTGCATTTGTCACAGATACTTTGAATGAAATTTTCTGAAGATTTACAGAATTGCAACAAATCAATCAACAGAGATAAGTGACCGCCTAATTCTTAGATAAGTGACCGCATATTTCCAGTTATTGAATTCCAGAGGTCATCACTTCAGATACCGGTACAGTGTTTAATAACCGAGTTATTAAAGAGCTAATGGAATTGTATAAAATAAAGTTTCATTAAGTAAGCACTCAACACCCACAATATAATAGATTATGTGAGAGAGTCCATTCAACCTTAATTGAACACATTAGACTTCTTAATAACCAACCAGAGTTTAAAAATAAAACTATTTCGAAGAAAATGAAATATCCCGTTATTGCTTACAATAACACAATTCTTTCATTTAAAGGATTAATGGTTTAGGATCCTTTGTAAAACTCATCACAGATAATTTGGTCTCGTATGAGGGGGAAAAATTCGAAAAAATAATGAAAGATTTAAAATTTAATCAAAATGTAATGTTACAACAATTTGAATCTCAATGTTTTATTAACGTAAATATCATTGAAGAATTTAACAAAACCATGTCAATTACAGTATTAATATTATATTTATTTATATATTTCTACCTATAACTCATAAACCAGCAATTTTGGATTACATATTATACGTTTTGTTGTGTCCTCTAAGTTTACATTAGATCTACATTGTATTCAAAATATTTTAAATCAATGAATATAAAACGACAATTTAATGTGTTTTATTTATTTATAGCAGGTATCCCAAAAGTTTTAATATCCATATAAACACTTGAGATATGGTGAAAATGTCCTTACATCAAAAAAAATTGGTTTACAGTTTTCGGGGAGTAACGACAAAGAGATATATTTCCCCTTTCTATTTAGAAAAAATCTATTTACCTTTTTAAAACACCACATCACTCTCTATCCTATGATTTTATAGCAATATTGAAAGCATGCAAATGGTAATTAATAACTACTAAAACATTGGGACGTAATTTAACTTAACAATGCAATGCAAAAAATAAATAAATAACAATAAATAAATTTTGATTGGTAAATATTTAATAAATTTAAATTCATCATAAACAAGTTTAAATTGAATTGTTAAATAAACAATAAGTATAGTTAATTTAAAATAAAAAAATGAATTAATTACAGTACACACTTAATTAATGAATTGAATTCATATTAATTTAAGTCTATCTTATAAAAACTTAAATTTTTAGTTAATTGAAATAATATAAAAGTAAGGGAAGATAAAAATTTGTTTTGTATATTCTTTAGTAAAATAATGACATTATATTGTATCGATTTGAAATGTCAATTCAAAACAAGAACCCTATTTTTATTAGGATTAATGAAAACCTTCGAATACAATCTTTAACATTTGAATAACCATCGTTAACAACTATTTTCGTTACGAAACGCAGTTTTTCTTTAACAAAATGTTGCCATTCCTCAAAGTTTTATCTGTCACTTTTTTTTTTAAATCATGTCAACATTTATGTTTAAAGTATTTAGTTTTGACGTTCCCAAATGACAAAAACAATAATGTAAAATAAACAGCTTTGTTTGGAGTGAACTCATTTTCTATTAATATCAGTGAATAATTTCATGTTCCATAAAAAACAATTATTTTGATCATGAAATTTTTATTTCGATCAAAACGTAGAAAGATTCTATCCCATATTGTTGCACACATTCCTAGTGATTTGACCCATCACTTAAATTTACTGAGGTAGCGAAATATTCTATATAATTTATTATGAATAATCTGTTCAATAATATATCTACATATTCTTTTCCCTACAGTAATGCTATATAATATGGATTATTCGTGGGTCTACCAAACATAATAGAATTTTGAGTAATTGTTATAAAACATGGATTTTATTAAGAATATAAATTGATATTGAAATATATTTGTTGCCACACTAATTTTAAAATACAGCTATGAGACTAATAACTGCATGAAGATTCTAATAAAATCTCCTAATAGTTATTTAAGAAATGAAAACCTGAAAATTTTCTTGTTACTTTAAAAAAATACCGGATAATGAACATAAATATGTTATTAACAAAAATAGGGTACACCTAACGTTATATAACACCTATAGTTCATAGTATAGTTGGTGATTGATTCATAGTTTAGCCCTTGAACTTGTGTGGTTGCACAAAACTAATACTAGTCTACGCTCTAAAGTTGACTTAAATAAACCAATATATTTTATACATATTTGTTTTCGCCATTCCGACTACTGAATTATAATTAGATATATTAATAAGACTTACCATCACAATAGTCTATATTTGTATGTAGTTATATCACTACGGCCGTTTCGGCTATTCAGCCATTTTCAAGTGTTATGCGGGTATTACCGTTGTCTTATTTTAAAATCACAAATTACGAACACACGACACAAAACAAATACACAAGTTCTTTAAACATTTAAAACATGATGAAGTAGGCCCACTGTCACAACGCGTACTCAAAGAACTTGTGTATTTGTTTTGTGTCGTGTGTTCGTAATGTGTGATTTTAAACTAAGACAACGGTAATACCCGCATAACACTTGAAAATGGCTGAATAGCCGAAACGGCCGTAGTGATATAACTACATACAAATATAGACTATTGTGACGGAAGTCTTATTAATATACCCAATATATTTTAGTATTTGTATTTAGTATTACATATTGCCTGTTTTTGTGTAGTATCAGGTCTGAATATTTATTAAGCCTATATACAGTATTTATTTATAGACAGTATTATTATTATTTTAATCCTAATGAAAAGAACGAAAATGAGGCTGATTCTTCTTTTTTTTTTTAACTGCCAGTTCATATTAATATATTTAAAACAATATATTAAATACTTATTGAAACTAATTTTATAAATTTTGGCTGTAACAGATAATGAGTGTTGGTCGACATTTTCAGTTTCATTGATTGGTACAAGTCTTAATTTAGTTACTTTGGTTTACTTTTACATTTGAAGAATAGATCAAATGTAAACAGTATCGTCATGTTAGAATATGTGAAGATAAATCTTACAAAATATATTTCAAAAATCTCCGGGTTAATACAATTTTTAACTTAACAATCCTCCTTCTTTTTACATATTGTCAGAAATTCTTGTTACAATTAGAGCTATTGTGAATTGAATGGGAGCATTTAAGAATAAAATTAATATAATATCAATTCATGTTTTTTTGTTAATGTAAGGAATTTTATACGTGATAATAATAGAAAAATATAGGCTATGATAAGCAGTAAAATAAAACATTATTATATTAATGTAACTTTTAATGGCGTTATAATGTATTGAAAATAATTTTACAAAAAACATAGAAGACCAACTACTTATTATTTGAAATGTGATGATTACTATAAATGGAAGTGTTATTTTAAATATTTATATTAATTTATTATATTTAAGGGAAAAATAATAATATAAAATTAATGAACATTTATTTCAGTAACATAAATATAATTTCTATTATAAAAGTTTATATAAAATTTTAATCTTATGTTTTATAATTATTACAAATAACCTTTATAAATATCATTAAATTGACAACTATATTCCTCACTGTAACTTTGTTTGAAACAGGTTTTGCATTCAATTTACATAAATCTACTTCAGTTGACGCCTGTGATTTACTCACCCAGAATACTAAGTTCTAGTTTGACCTGAATACAAGTTGACAGTTCCAAGTAGAAATGAATGATTAATAAAGGCTGCACATGTGAAAAACAAATACAGTAACTTTTGAAAGAAGAAGTGCAAATAATTGACAACTTTACAATTTTGTTTAAAAACAAGTTTTATTAAAATTCTATCCCCTTCCCCTCCCCTCCCCCCAAATCAGGTACGAAATATCTTATGTTTCAAAAATCTCAAAATCAAAATAACTAAAAATGTAAAATAATTAAATATGTATAATATATTTATGCCTAGCGTAAGGTGGATGTTCACAACAAGAGCTGTGACGTAGACTAACATGCCAACTTGTACATGGACGTACTTGTTCAGTCTTGTAAATCTAAACTAATACATCTCTATTAGATGAAATGAAATAGTTTTAGATATTTGGTAAAGAAAGTAAATGTAAGAATAATTTGAAAATAAAGAAATTTATAAACTTTTTTTAAATGTAAAAGATTAAAGCGAAAAACGGTTGATGAAAAAATTTAAGATTTAAACAAAACTTAAATTCAAAAACTAATTCCAAGGAAATAAATATTATAAGTAATAGAGTAATTATCATTGAAAAAATAAATAATTAACTAATTTGGATAGGATCAATTGAGTAAATTTAGAAGAAAAAAACGTAGAGTTAGTTTTCAAAAACACGATTTTTTTTTCAAAACCTAAAATAGATATAGACACTAGAGCGAGAAAATAATATAGATGGAACATTTGAACAAAATCCAATTAACCATTTTCGAAAAACAACAAAAAGGATTTATAATCATCAAATTCAAACTATCAACAAACCATCTAAGAATGGAAAAAATATTTGATATGTTTATCTTAAGATTTTATGTATAAAATTTTCTATATATGTAATGACCAAAGGAAGTCAATAAAAAGTAAAAGGGAGGGGGTTACTCATAAATGAAAAGGTAATAAAATGAGACCTTGAACTATGCGTAACTCGACAACCAACCGGAATATAAAGAAGGTAAAAAAATAATAAAAAAAAAACTAAACAGATTCTTTCGTTCCAAATACAGAGCTATCATAAATCACAAGAAAAAAAGAACAAAAATAAAAAGATCAAAAGTTGTTTATGAAATAATTTGAAAATTTCAAAGTAAAATAATGTAAAATAACTCAGAAGGTCAAGCTTTAGAACATTCATTCGAGTTTCCTAAAAAACCTCTAAATGGGTAGAAGAGGTCTACGTTTCTACAGAATTAGAAAATTCCTACAGGTACAAATGTTACCGGTAAAAAACCAAAATTGTGAAGTTTATAAATTGAATTAAAACATTTTATAATTTTACAGGGAACATTGCATACTTGGCGCACGCACCAGATGTCACAGCGATACCAAAACACAGATCGCTGGAGAGAAATATTAAATATATTACAAGTACAATTAAAGGGCAGTTCGAAGAAAAATGTATAACAAAATGATAAGAATAAATTATCCAGTACATAATAAGAGTCAAAATAGACGAAATAATAGTTGAAAACATGAAAAGACTGAACGATGTTATCAAAACATAGTTTTCTCTTAACTAATTATTTGACTTAGACAGACTTTTTGAAGCTAAATTACTACAACAAAATTTATTCGACTTAGAACATATTAGACAAAAAGTAAATTCTACAAATTCAAACTATGATATAGTATTTCATTACATCCAGGAAAGGTTAAGTGGAGATAGAATCAGGTTGCAATGAGTAACATCAATTTCAATGAATAATTAAAAGTAAATCATCGAATACATTGATTTCAAATATATACGACACTGCAAAAATCATTAAAAATAATAAAACTTCAATTCATCTAATCAACTTTTATTGTACTTTAAATATATTGATATTTTAATTGTGTGTACTCTAAATAACAAATAAATAATGTACATATAATTTGCACGAAACTCTTTCAAACGACACTCCCCTAGAGAGAGTTTTTTTTCACTAAGAAAAGAAAAAAAAAAAACTAGTTGATATCAATTTTAAGAACTTTAGATGAATCTTTTTTCATAAAGTAAGTATGAAACCAGACCTAAAATGAAAGGATTGAATTTTTGCTTTGAGGATAAAAGTTCATTTTAATTCATACAAGCAAAGCGAGAACTCATCGTTGCAAGTGGCTTCTGAAATTTGGAGTTTCTTACTGCAGAAGACATCAATAAATTTATTACAATAATATGTAATAATTTTAAAATGATTCTAGAAATCCATTAAAGTTTGATACACTTAGTTATGAATTTTTGAATATAATATCAATATATGAAAACATTAGCCCACAAGTGTTCATTATATTCATTCACCAATATAATTCAATATCTTCAATTTTATCCCTCCGATATTTGGAACTAACTCTCTTGTGTTATTATGATATTCAATGACGCGTTGACAAATAATTGACACAATATAACACATACACGTTTAAGTAAACGGATTCATTATTTAAATTATTTTAAGGACTTTAAACATAATATCTAAACCACATATTAAAAAAAAAGAAGTTTTTAATAGGCTCAACTAGAGTATAGGATTTATGTTTAAAAGTAATGTCATTTAATGTAAAATATACCGGGTGTTCAAAAAGTCTGGAAAACCCTTATTATTTATTTTATTATTAAACGCAGGGCAATGAAACTCTAGGATTACGTCCTCACTGTAGTTACTGACATTTTGCTCATTTTAACTGTCTTTTTTCACTTTGGGGGGACGTCCTGTGGAGGAAGTCTAAAAAATCTTAAATGTAAGCATTGGTCGAATTATACCTCATTTTAAAGGTCTTTTTTAGAGGAACACATTGCCGCAATCCCGACTGGAAAAGGACCATTCGTTTGGAAATGGCAGCCTATTTCAATTTGTTAACTTTACGTTGCGAAGATTAAGAGGCAGAAGTGAATACTCAACCGTGTTGGTTATGTTAGTGTTTTAGCTATGAGAATTTCACAGATGGAGTGTGGAGGGATAGAAAATATCAGTAATGGTCGATTTAATTGTTTAAAAAGTTAGGAGTGCACAGATGTAATTGGGGACAATTATCATTAATCAATAAAATTGAACAGACACTATGTCAGTTGTTTATGTTTAAATTACTTACTTTGTGAGACAATAATTATAAAAAAATAAACAAACGATGGTAGGTTTTACAAAAGGTGCTCGAAGTGGTGTCCTTGCGTAGCTGATTGGTCGCATTGGTTGCTGATTTTGGTCTTCCGGATCTTGACCGATCTGTTACAGAACCGCGCTGTACGGTCTCCCACACTGTTGATTTTTGAATAGGTGGTCAATTGGGGCAAGTTTCATTGAACAAGCGGCTTACCTCCTCACATGAACGATTTCTATCCCCATAACCCCTCATCATCAGAATGGTTATTTGTTCTGTCTCACTAAGTGACATTGTAATTTAATGTAAAGCTTACTAAAAATTTGCCATTGAATTAGCATTAAAATCAAACAAACTTTGAGAGGCTGCCATTTACAAACCAATGGTCCTTTTTCAGTCGGGATTGCGGCAATGTGTTCCTCTAACAAAGACCTTTAAAATGAGGTATAATTTGACCTATGCTTACATTTAAGATTTTTTAGACTTCCTCCACAGGACGTCCCCTCAAAGCGATAAAAGACAGCTAAAATGAGCAAAAAGTCGGTAACTACAGTGAGGACGTAATCCTAGAGTTTCATTGTTCTGCGTTTATTAATAAAATTAATATTAAGGGGTTTCCAAACTTTGTGAAGTATATTAAAGTATGATTTTCAAGTACATAAAAATCACATATTTATATAGCCTACGTGTAAAAATTGTATCATGAATTTTAGCTTATTGCAATTAAGCGCTGTACAGATTTTAAGTTATGATTTAGATATAAACACTACAATAATATAATAATATAAATAAAATTGCATATTCATGCATAGTATGAGGAAATACATATGTTTAAGTAAAGGCTTGAATGAATGTTATAGAGAAGGTGGAAAATATAAATATTAGATAACCAAATTTAAAAAAAACAAAAAAAAACAATATTTTGAACTAACTTTCTGGAGTAATTACTTACATAACAAGTAACTAAACAAACTTGTAAACCGTAATGTAACATACACATTTTAGTCACTTATAAATAACCAATGAATTGGTGAAGAAAATGGAAATATATGGAATCTAAGCACTGTGTATAGGATACATTTTGATAACTATAAAGGAAATCTGTAGAAAAAGTCCATAGATTAGGAATATTACTAACTTGTTGGATAAGCCTCGTTTCACGGTCAGGTTTAGGCTTTATGTTTAGTCTGAATGGTTTAAATAATAATGGATAAGATCTTGTTTTTTTTTTTACTTTACTCATTTGATTAAAGAGTTTATTTTCGTTTCAGCTCTAAACTCGTTATATAATACAAAATATTTCACTGCTTTATAATTATGACACATAACTGTGGGTGGTTTAAAACATGAACACCATTAAAAATTAAAAATATTTATAATCCGTGATGTCTGAAGTGTTTCCGTTAATTATACCCTAATTTCAATTAGTTTTTTACTGTAGAACAAATGATTACAAACGAAAACCTATGTTAAGCAAAATCCAATCGAACACTACGAGTACTCAATGTGACACAATATTATCATATAATCACAAACTACTGAATTAATTATATTTTCAACTTTACATATATATGACTGATTTTTTTTCTTAGGCATTAATGTTCATTTACTACATTTATTAGATTACTAATTTAATAATAATATCTGTAATTTTTTCAGTCAAGTCTCAAATAGACTACATTAAATTACGAAATCTCTACTTCTGAAGCACACTGGTACCAAACATGAAATGTTCTGGTTGGAGAAAAATCGAATCACTGCTTTCATCAAGAAGATTTGAAATAAGAAATGCAGTTTTAAAGCGTTATGAACATTCCCCAAATAACGGATGATGTTTCTCCAAAACTTTAACTTCAAGATGTAAGATCTTGCTAGAACGTTTTGGAATGTTTTAGGATCAGACTAAAGATCAAAGGAATGTTTCTGAGTCTATTTATTCAAACAGTCAATTAATATTTTCATGTAATCTGAATTTTCTTTTCAGTTTATTTCTTGATTATAAGTTAGTGAAACAATATTAATAATATAATATAATAATATTAATATTATTAATATAATTATTGCATTATATGTTCGGTTATGCATACAATGAAAATATGAGTATTCATGACAGTTTTGTGGAGAATTGAATATTTGAATATTACGTAAACAAACATATGACTGTCAGAGTATTAATATTTACTAACATTTAATAATTAATCAATAGTAGTCTTTAGATACTTATTTAGAAAAGTAGAGTTGTGTAATCGAGTTGGTTTAGGAGTACGCCTATCTCACAGCAATTAGGTCACTGGAACTTTTCAGTCCTTTCGATGGCCTTGGGTGTTTTCGTGGGTTCCTACTTCATTGTATTTAATAGTCAAAGATATATAAATTAACTATAATGAGCAACATCAATTAAACAATAATAAACAAAACCGTAAAAACGAAATATATTTATTGCTCTCTCCTCCTGTCAATGTCTACGTAATTGTTATTTCGTTAATAAATTAGTAACGTGTATTATAATACAGATTGAATGAAGCTAGGGAAACTCCGTTATTCCATTATATTTTCAAAACAACCATCATCAATATTTCAATGTTATATATTCATAATTGAGTTATATCTTAACGAGGATGTTGATAGGAAGTATATACAAAATTATATGGATTTAATAAAAAAATTTAATGTAGTCCATTCTATGTCACTATCAAATGAAGTTATACACAAAATTAATGAGTTATAAACGTATAGAGTAAAGGTTTACAAATACATCAAAATAATTATATAGTTTAAACTATTATATCATTTTAGAGTATAGAATAAATGAAGAGTACAGAATGAGAGTTATGGGTGATGTTTTTCGGTGTTTTAAAATATAAATAAAATCCTTTAAAATATTTAAGAATACATAAAAAATAAATTACAGGTTAAAACAATTTATATCTAACAATAATTGCCCCAATGCATCTCTAAGACCTTATATGTAGCCTTTACCTGTATTAGGTAAATAGATAAATTGTTTAACTTCACTACTCAATAAAGTGAAGTCACCATTATAATGCTGTACCGTGGCTCCAAAAAAATGGTTACAGATTGGAATAACTTTGAAGTGTTTTGCATCGCCTGATTGAATAGCCATTCAACGAAGCATGTACTACTCTATTCAAATAAATAATTTTACACAACACCAACCACGTAGTTAACTGGATTTATCATTCAAAATTTAATTAGAATCTAGACTAGAATATTGAGACCATATACATATAAAAAAAGTTTTGGTTTTCAAATTTATGTTCATAATCATTGAACGTTGTCAAAGTAATTTGAATAACATCAATAATAACAGCTCTCTCTCTCTCTCTCTCTCTCTCTCTCTCTCTCTCTCTCTCTCTCTCTCTCTCTCTCTCTCTCTCTCTCTCTCTCTCTCTCTCTCTCTCTCTCTCTCTCTCTCTCTCTCTCTCGTCAGGTATAATATTTTCTTGATTTTTAAAAATTAATTAAGCGGAATTATTTTAAATATTGTCGATTGTACACACGCAAAAAATCAATGAGGACATATTTTTATAATTCAAATTTAGTAAACACAAAACCAGGTTATTAGTTTTATTTTAGTTATAGGCCTATTGTACCACTTTTATTTAATATAATAATAGTTCTACTAAAGCCTCTGGTGTAGAATTTATTCTGAAGAAACTCAACGGAAATGAGACTATATTTGTACAGCCATATTTTAAACATTGTTATTTCATTTTATTTCTTAACTAAGGGTTCGTGAAAAAACTGTTGATCTCTTAACCTATAATATTGGATTAACATGATGAAAATGGAACATTTAAGATATTGAGAATTCAAATTCAATAACATAAATTTTACAAATTAGTTCTTGTTGGTGTAATATTAGATGCGATATTTTTGAAACACGAGGTCTTAATTAGAAATAAATTTACATATTTGAATTTTTAATTCTATAAACTTTGCTTAAGGTCAAGGCAAATTATTGTGTCATATTATACATCCTTAAAAACAAGATATATTTATCGCCAATAATATTATTTATGTTTTCAACCTAAAACATAATATAAATATCAAGATTTATTTTTTACTTTGTTATAAAAATTAATACGTCTACCTACTACAAATAATGTGCAAAAAATACATTTTAAAAGAACTTTATTAATTATTACCTCAAAATTTACAATTTTGTCCATGTTAACCTTTCAAGCTGCCACCATACCCGTATTTCTTAAATGATTTTATTAATATGTGTTCACATGCTACACTTTAGTTACTAATTTACATTTTCTAAAATATATTTTCTGCTATAGTTAAGTCCTAAATTGTGGATACGTTTTCATCCAAATAATAATATTGATTTGGTATTTTATTGGCAAGCTATAGAAAGTTAAAATCATTGAAAAGACGAATGCAGTTATGTAAAATGACAAAATATTGTGCTTATATTTTAAAATTACTTCACAATTTTTCTTCGACGAATCAGTGATTATATATTTTCCATTGTTTTAGATTTATTATATTTTGTGTATTTTATATATTTATTTAAATTTTGATCTTGAGTTTAGTGTATGCCATTAATTTTTGTCTAAGAAAAACTAGTTATTTAATGGAATTGCCAGTTTACTGTTAAATGCTAACCCGGCAGGTGGTTTTTCGTCTTTGTTATGTATGTATAGCTATTAATTTATTTAAGTAAATTGTTTTTCTGTTATTTCGTTTAAATTAGTTTATCTTAAGTTTTGCTGTTTCTAATAATAAAACATAACTTTCATTCCTTCATTCATTCAACTGTTTCAATTTGTAATGACGTCTGTATGTTAATTACAACCAAACAAACGTTAGTTTTCAATACAATAATTTTCATATGGGATTTAGCTGGCCATTAAAATGTTTAACAGATTATTGGTTTATTGATTACAATTCCATTATACTTATTTATTGAATAAAATATGCGAATTGCTATAAATATAAACCAAAATTTATATAATTTCCGTAACTCAATTATCATAATAAATACATTAGTTCACCTATAGCTTTTAATGTACTGTTTTCACACATGTATGTGCTAAATTACAAAACGGACGTTAACATCATTGATAACAATTAATATTGTCATAGAACATTAACATTAATATTCGAGTATAATTGATCACGTATTAAAATCAACTTTGATGGACGTGTCAAAATATAAATAGAAAATAATTCAATGTCGAGCGACCTTAACTTCATATTTTATCATGTTAAAATTATAGTGTAACTTACGTTTTTGAATTTGTTGGAATATTTTTTGTTTAAACCAAGGATATTAACAAGGATTTCACTGAAATGGGATATTAAATATAGTATGAATAATCAAGATGAAACTAAAATTATTATTTTTTTATATACCCCAAATGACTTGAAACCCAATCTTTCACAATAACTACTATATTAGTACAATAATCATACAAGACGACGTATTAAAGAATGTCATCATGCTCAGTTCTGACATTCACACAAATTCTACTGACACTGGACTGCAATCATGACAAGTTTCAACTTACTTAGTCGTTGAAACGTCGTCTAGTAATTGTATTGCAAAAATAAATTAGTTTATTGTAAAAAAAGGCATTTTCATTAAATTGCTATTTGAAATTTCTACAATTGTAGCTTATTACAGTTGATTATATAATGTAATACATATATTAAACCACCCTTGAAAATGTATTAAATCACGACATCTTTGAGCGGTGTGTTAAATGATTTAAACTTATTTTAATAAGCTTACATATTTATTTAAGAAAATGATGCCTAAGGCATGAAATCAGTGTATACTTTAAAATATCTGTCATAATGATATAATGTTTTCTCTTATTATTTCTTCTCTTTAATCAATATAATATAAGTTAGATTTCTTTGTGAAATTCAGTATTTTTTGTAAAACCATCAGTTTTAAATTTAAGTTTTGACATTATTCTACAGTTAAAATTTCTGCAATTGTAGCTTAATACAGTTGATTATATAATGTATTCAATATATTAAACCACCCTTGAAAATGTAACAAATCACGACATCTTTGAGCGGTGTGTTAAATGATATAAACCTATTTTAATATGCTTACATATTTATTTAAGAAAATGATGCCTAAGGCATGAAATCAGTGTATACTTTAAAATATCTGCATAATGATATAATGTTTTTTTCTCATTATTTCTTCTCTTTAATCAATATAATTTAAGTTAGATATCTTTGTGAAATTCAACATTTTTTTGTAAAACCATTAGTTTTAAATTTAAGTTTTGACCGTATTATTGATACAATACAGGCTATAGTGTATACAAATGTATATTCCTCTTTAACTTGCCCTAAACTAAGTGCCCTACATTTTTCTACATTTAATCAAATAATCTCTCAGAAAAATATTATTTATATGAATTTACATTTTGTTAGTGTAATTACTTTACATAATCAGTGTTTATGTTTAAATCAAGGTTTCACTTATTGGAGTTGTTAGTGCTTTTATTTTATATATCATTATTACTTGATAACATTTCAGGCGTCGTTAATGATATTTTATACTGCAAACTTACCTCAATAGCTTCAAACAAATTCATGAGAGTTGTAACCGTAAGTTGTTATTTACGAAATCTGTACATTTTAAAACCTGTACTGTAATTTGTGCTTCAAATAAAACTATTTGTTAAAAATACCTAATCACCCACAACTCTTGAATTCGAATTTTCAAACACAGCTCAATATCTTTTTATAGTGAGTACATTGGTGTTATATTGCGATATTTTTGTGTTAGGCAAGCAAATATTTTCAGTGTAAATTTTTTTATTACTTCAGGAAATAACGATGAACGATCAGAAGAATCGGTTAAATTATATACTATATGGAGAAATAAATAAACAATTTATTTATAATAATATGGATCTTTTTTGTTTTCAAATCCTGTGCTGAATTATAATACTTGATAAAATAATATAAAGATGGCAAAAAGAATAAATAGATAAAAATAGATAGGTTTTTAGGTTGATATGGGTTAAAATGGAGTATATAAAGGATGAAAAAAAGAAAATAAATAGTTTTTTACTCGTATGTGTTTTAAAGTTATAATAAAATATAAATGTTGATGCATGACCATTTATGAGAGAGAAAATTTTACATTATAAATGTTAAAATTGGTTTTAAAAATGAAGCAGAATATGAACTTCAACACTTTGAATTATTAAAGGAGTTAAAAGAGTAAAAGTAAATTTGTTTCTATAATCATAAACATCAGTTTATTTTAAAATAGATAGATTTGTTATTCAACTGTCTAAGACACGCTATTTCCTTTAATTATAAATTAATGGGGTAAACAGTTTACTTGTTTGGTTATTTTGATTTTGGATAGAATTATTTTGGTATAACTTCGTATCTATAATTTATAATATCTAAATATTTTTTTGTAATAGCAATCTTATTTTTATATTTATACTAGAGCATATCGAACTGTCAAGAATATTCAATTATTCTTTTGATATAATATACTTTTGTTTGGATTTTTCCATAAACCATCATTAAAGTAATTTATGAAAAATCCTTAATAATTACTCTCATTTATTGAAGTAATACGTACTTTAATTACTTGATTTTTTAAAGTTACACTTAGTCACGAGAATATAAAATTATAAAATTTACAATTGTGAAACATTTAAATAATGTAATAATTAAATTAGGCTTATTTATAAGACTACAAAGTTGTGCTAGACATTTTAAATTCTTTTTTTTTAGAAATAAATGCACCAGTATTGATTACAGTTATTTCCTTATTTGGGTGACGTATTGTAAAATACCACATATCATTTCATTGAAATTACGAATATCTAAATTCTTTTGTAATGCTTATTTTACACATTAGATCTTCATTGGCTTATATTATTGTTATTATTTAAATAAAAACTGTCATAACATAATTAATAGAGGTCTTTTCGAGATTATAATTCAGTTCGTGTTATAAACTAATAAATCTTGAAAAATAAAAAAATGTGTTAATTCATTCTTTATATATATTTCGATAAAACGATTGGCTAAATATGGTCCAGAGAAAGAGTATTTAAAAAAAATCATGTTACAGATTATAATGTTTAGGAAGAGTATACTGACGAAAATGTAATTTTAAACGATATTTTGAAATTGCTAAGTACAAGTTTGGAAGTAGTAAACAGTATAAAGTATAATCTTTCCACAATTATTGAGGCTACTGAAGATATCAAACTAAATCAGGAATTTTTGTCCCCTCGTTATAATGTACAAGAATATAACTTACCAAGTCTTAAAGATATTGAAATAAAAGAGAATATTTTAAAACCAATACTATTGGAATGTGATGAGCAAAGTATGGAGCTGACAGAAAGATAAAATAATCTGGTAGAATACGGTAGCGATATTATGGGAGGAACAAGTTATACAAGTGAACGTTTATTACCTTTACTTTCGAAACCTTGTAAAAAAGTATATATATATATATATATATATATATATATATATATATATATATATATATATAATTCTACAGAAATGAACTATGCATTCCTTTGCTTTAGAAATGGATCAGTTAGGGTAGGCCCATGAACAGTGAAATAGTATTTATAAACAATTAAAATGAACTAACTAAAATTCAGTAATATAGTAAAAAATAATTAAAAATTAATAGTGATAAATTTATGAGAGAATTGTGGTGAAAATCACAATAGTTTAGTTGAAAATTTTCCTAACCACAAACTTAGGAAAAAAGCAAATAACTAAACACCTAGCACAAATGGAAATTTATTTGTTTATTCCATTAATTTTCTGATATACATTTAAATAACACAGTTATTTTCTTCAGGGGTGCCTAAGGTAAATATTAAATTTAATAATAGGCAAGTACACATGGAACATCTTAAAATTAACTAATTGTTGTTATAAAACTCGTCTTATACAGTTATTACAGTGGTGTTTATGATTAGGCTCACACACTGTGTCTGTTAGGGTAGAGAGGGGGTGGGCGAATTAGGCAATATAGAAAGTTTTCAGTCTGTTCATCGTTCTGTGATTTGTTAAAAATGATAAATTTACGTATATTTTTTTAAGGGTAATTGTATTTATGTTTAATACC
Organism: Aphrophora alni; assembly: GCA_963513935.1. Taxonomy (NCBI): domain Eukaryota; kingdom Metazoa; phylum Arthropoda; class Insecta; order Hemiptera; family Aphrophoridae; genus Aphrophora; species Aphrophora alni. Next base: position 101,188,940 of record OY740767.1, read on the forward strand.
ATATAAAATACAGAGAAATCTTACCTTTAAGCAAAATTAATTCGCTAATGTGTGGATTTAATATCTATGTGTGTATTTCATATATGTGTGATTGTATAAGAAAACATTTTGTTGTATATTTAATAGTTCTATACAATAACAATATTTCCTATTAATTAATATTTATAGATACATATCCTTTTCTGGTTCTTTATTCACGATCAAAGGGAATGTATAACCACACAATATATTCCGTTGTAATAACAGTAAAAAGTGAGCCATTTGGTCACATTAAGGAATACATTTAATTTTTAAATCTCATTTATGTATTTAATAGTAAAATTAGACGACCATCTAATATGTAGACTATGTAATTTTGCAAGAAAATCAACATGTATATTTGGAATAAAATATGTATACTATATATATGAATTTAAAGGAAATATATTTGACAATGTAAATTTTAAATTGCACATCGAAATATACTAAATCCCTCTCTATCGTTTATTTGAAGCGAAATAATTAAATCCTGACAGATGCTAGCAACGGTTATGTCCAACTGCCAGGAACAATTCCATTTAAATTGTAACACTTCAGCGCTTTGAATATGAATGAGGATCACTTGAATTTGAAATCTGTGTGATGTAAATATAAGGAGATTTTCATTTTTGTTTATGTCATATAACATACATCAAAACCATAACGATGAAAGCATTTCCAATGTTGAATATTATATGTGACCGTATGGGATCATTAATTGCTTAATTTTTATCATTTTAAATCTAAAACATGACGAGTAAGTTTAATAAATTTAAATTGTATATTTTGTATGATTAATTTGTGTTTTTAATTTTTTGGCGGTTCATTTTATTTGAAAACATAGTTTGAATGGCATTTGAGGTGAACTCGTAATTTTAGAGATTTTTTTTTTTAATGTTCACGTTTCATAAATAATGAAGTGTGTTATAAATTATAAAAATCTCCATCTATAGTTTTCATATATTAGTGGGAAAACTTACATTTTTTAGAAAGATAGATTTAGGTCACTTAAAATAAACTCACGAAAGAGGGAGTGGTAAGATATTTAGAGATTCGTATTCATAAATAACTAAACTCTTAAAATTTGGTTAAGTTTTACCTATGTACTACTCACGGTGTGAAGTGGGGAAGCCATTTTGCTTATGAACCGTGTTCATTAGGCTTTGCTGATTGTTTAGGTTTTGGTTATTTTCAAATTCTTTAAATATCCTTTGGCGTCATAAATGAATATTTGTGTGAATGTAAGCAGTTATAGTGTGTTTATAGTAAGCTAGTGGGTTATAAGATTTAAATTGTGTTTATAATATGCTAGTGGGTTATAAGATTTAATAGTCGTTAACTCAGGTTTCACTTTTGATTGCTACTAGGGTATGATTTTTGTAGGGATTTTTGTAGGGTACTACTACAAATATTTTACAAACGCTATAACATTGAGATGCTTTGTTTGTCATTCCAAAGACACACATTTTTCAGCCACTTAATAGATGAGTTTTTAAAAGTTAAAAAGTACTTACTTTCTAAAGTCAACCAATATGATAAAGCAAATTGAAAATGTAAAAATGGCAAAAGATCTTTTCAGTGTGATGTGATATTTTGTGAAGCTTGAATGGCTAGTGGATCTGTTATACTAGCGGTTATGGGTTTTTTGTATACTGGAATTTTTCCATCTAACCTGATATCATAAAAGAATGGCGATTTGCTCCTTCTCAAGTTTTATAAGTCCAGCAGGATCAAGTAACTTTGAAGAAAGCAAGGACACATCTACAGAGGTAATGACTAACATTACCGAAGAAAACACTTTAATTATTGTACCAAAACTTCAAAAAGTATTAAAGAAGAAAAATCAACAATAGCCAACCAAAAATGATATCTTTTCATATGACTTCTCCTGATAATGTAATTGTTACTGAAGTGAAATGCAAAAATAAAGAGGATAAATCTAAACAATAGACGATAAGGATACTGGAGAATGTCACGGGACAGTTCAGGAATGTAAAGCGAATGTTGAATTCTCGTGTACATCTCGTACATGATCGACACGTCATCGTGTAAATTATCATAGGGGTAATACTGTGAAGCTACATTGCCTATGAATAAAGTGCCTAAACTTTGTGAATTTTAAAGTGTATATTATGTTGAAATGTTGGTGTATTATTGTTTGAATTTTTATAATATCGACTTATTAATATTAATCAAAAGATAAATATCTTTATTTTATGCTCTTTTCTTCGTTTTGTATTAAGGGATGATGAGCGAGAAGATTTTGCCCTTAATCAAAACAATAATATATATATATATATATATATATATATATATATATATATATATATATATATATATATATATATATATATATATAGTGAGTACAGTCGTGGCAAACCCGAGATACTCCTAACTGGATATACACTTTTTTCATGTAGTCTGGACTAGATACCTCTTTTTCATCTTTCCTATTAAGTGGCTCTTGACCAACTCTTCCTTAATTGACAGATTTTAGTCAGCACGTTAATCTGTGTTTCTATGCAACACTGTTTCTTCGTACGTATCCTGCGGCAGTAATCAGATCGAAATAAAAGATTTTTTGATTTACACCAGACCTAGTTCTTATGGGAATCTGTGTACATGTTTTCTTGAGACTTGACAGTAAAGAAAATCAGAGTGTCACCTGTCAGGATACCTGCAGATCCTCGACCAATAGCAGGGTATTGAGACAACCACATCGATCACAACAATAATAACGACAACCATAAAAATGGCAACAATGGCGACGAAAATTATAACAATAACAACAACAACGCCGAAAACCGTAACAGTCTGTGCATTTCGGTCCCATAAGACCTGATATGGGTAGCATACACAGTCACATAAATATAAATTCAAAGTCCAACAGTTCTTTAAACGGCATTTTGATTAAAAAATCGGTTAAAGACTGAGTATTTCTGTTGGGAAAATAGGATGCTGGAAGTATATTTCGGTTGGAAGATAGATTGTTGGAAAAATATTTAGGTTTAAAATCGGTTATGTCAGAATATTTCGGTTAGAGAATCGGATGCAGGAGCAGTATTTCTGTTAGTTGATAGGTTGCAGAAACCCCCCCTCCCCACACACACACGTACACACACACACACACACACACACACACACACACACACACACACACACACACACACACACACACACTGCAACGGTTTAATTGAACCGTCCGCAAGGAACAATTTTGGAAAACAACCAAATTCCAAAATTTCAATTAAATCCAATAAAAACATTTAAAACACATGTAAAGTTAAAGGGAATATCTAGGTTGGACCAAGCCAAGGTCACGCGCTTGAACAGGAAATATTCAGCTTTCCGGTTTGAACATGAATAGTCTCATATAATCCAATGTTGTAAATTCCAAAATTCGAAAACTAAAAAAAAAAATAATATCATCGTGTAGAGCTTGGAAAACCTAGTAATAAATAATAAGATAATAAACTCGTCAGATTAATAATAAAAAAGTTATAGCCATAATAAAACGTCAAAAAACACAAAAATCTCTTAAAATAAATAAAATCCAAAATCTAATAATAACAGTACATAACCATAAGATAAACTAGTAATAAATAAGACTCGAAATCAAAATTAAATAAAAGACCATAAAGTAATAAAACCATAAATAACCAAACATGCAGAAAGTGCCGTAATTTGTGAAACCCAGAAGCGAGAAAGAAGAGGAAAGCCGTTTTGGGACTTTCAGCATCAGAGGAACAACCTACAAAAAGAAGAATTCAAAAATTTCCAAAATTGAAAAAACTAAATTCAGATAAACTACGGAACCTTCAAATCCCCATAAAAGAAGAAATATACGTCGTATTGATGCAAATGAAGATGGAAAATCATCAAGAAGAGAAGGGCTTTAAAATGAAATCACCCAGAAGAAAATCGAGCAAAGCGAACGGAAGATATGAAGAAAAGAAGAATTCGTAAGTCAAAACTTAAGATTTTCAAGACTCAACGTGTGTCCAAGGTCGCGCGCAAGAGAAGCTTTTGACGCATGCAGAGGGAAACATACCAACCCTAACCAAAATTCACCATAAACAATTAAACTAAAACAACTAATAATAATAGAAATAATTAATCCAAAAATAGAAAGAATAGGCAAATAATGTAAGGATAAGCCAAGAAGAGTTCATAAGTAGTGGGAATAAATAAAGAAACTTAAATAAATTGTGAAATAAAATAGTATCAAAAAATCATGAAGGTTGGCTATACTGTATGGCCCAAACTTCGGCTTGGTAACTTTCTTCAAGTTAATTCATCAGTCTCGTATCAGCTCCAGGATAGATCACCCACTTTTACTTAAGACTGAAGAGGAAATCGTCGTGAAAATATATTGTCAGCGTTCAGTACTTCGCCAGGTTATTAACGGTGCCCACAGACAGGATCGGCCTTGCAGGAGACAACGTGACATCCTACAACAGCTTAGTATAAGAGATCTTCACTACGGACTCCGGCAAATATTCTACAATATATTGTCGTCATCAGCAGATTCAGAGGACAGGACTTCGGGATATTCTATACAACTCTAGGAAACAATCTCCAGGATCCACTAACATTCTCAGAATCAGGACGAGCGGAATTGTGCAATTCACAAAAACAAGGTACTGCATAAATCAAGCTTTTTTAATAAATAAATTTTATTTTTTAATAAACTTGAATAACGTCCAAAATTCTTAAAATCAACAAAGTTAAATAATATCGTTTTAAAGTCAAAGTAGAGTCAGAAATAAAGTCAATTTTAAAGTCAATAAAATAAAGAGAAATCAAATAAGATAAATTCGAGTCAAATAATAATAAATAAATCAAGTAACAGATTGGAAACATATAAATAAAAGGGTTCATAAATACATATGTTAGATTAAGAATATATTTTGTTAGATTTAGTTAATATTAGAATTATTTAGAATAGAGAATTTTCAATTTGTTTGAGAAAGAAACATTTAATAAAAATTGAAGGAAAAGGCGACATAATCTGTTGTAAGCGATTTTAAATAAATCCATTGTTTCTTGAAGTATAAATTAAATTGTAGAAATTTCAATAAATTTGTTAAATTTCACTGTCTAATATTTTGATTGAAACTACCTTATGCAAATAAACTCTTAAAGTCAGAAAGAAGAAGAAGTAAGTGCTCACCAGTAAAAAGTTAAATTCAAAAAAGAGCAAATTTTGTTTTAATGAATTAATTAGCTCCAAAGGGCACACCATTTGAGAAAGAGTCTGGAGTTTCCAGAAAGGTAAGATAGTTTAAGAAGTGAATTTATAAAATATATAAAAAATTTTCATGTGAGCATAAGTTGATAAAATTAAATTAATCTTGTGTAACATAAGAATTAAGAGCCTTATCGGGATTTTATAAACTGCAGAAGAAACATTCTCTACTACGTAAGAGGTTTAGTGGTAAAGTCCCTGTAGATTCTTGCAAGCACATTCGTCCACGAGGAGGTTTCCACCCCAACTAGTTCGGGGGGGGGGGGGGTGCGTTGCAACACACACACACACACACACACACACACACACACACACACACACACACACACACACACACACACACACACACACAATGCAACGGTTTAATTGAACCGTTCGCAAGGAACAATTTTGGAAAACAACCAAAATCCAAAATTACAATCAAATCGAACAAAAACTGTAGAAGTTAAGAAAAGTATTCAAAATATACATTAAGTTAAAAGCATAGCAAGGCTGAACAGAGCCAAGGTCAACGGGCTTGGACAGGAAATGTTCAACGTTCCGGTTTTAACATGAATAGAGCCCATATAAACCAATGTTATAATTTCAAAATTCGAAAACTAAAACAAAATAATGTCATCGTGTAGAGCTAGGAGAACCTAGTAATAAATAATAATAAAATAAACTTGTCAGATTAATAATAAAAAAGTTATAGCCAAAATAAAACGTAATAAAACGCAAAACTCTCTTAAAATTAATAAAACCAAAAATGTAATAATAACAGTACATAACCCTAAGATAAACTAATAATAAATAAGACTCGAAACCAAAATTCAATTAAAGGCAATAAAGTAATAAAACAATAAATAATCAAACATGCAGAAAGTACCGTAAATGGTAAAACGACAGGGAAACAAGTTTTTAGAATTACCAGTTTTCAACGTGGAAATGGTAACGGCCATTTATTAGAAAAGACATAGGGTGTCTAAACAAGTGTCAATGCCCGTTAAATTTAACGAAAAAGTATTAGATATAAATTTTCTGGTAGTACCAAAATTAACTAGTTTAGGCATATTAGGGTGTAATAGCCTATTCGACTTAAAGGAAGAAAAATACGTGATAGTAAATGTAGAAGGGGAAAATATCAAAATAAATTTCAACGAGGAAGATAAAAAATTAAATTCCAAAACCAATCTAGTAAATAGATTGGACGTAGAACAACCGTCAAATAAAAATTCTGAACGGAAATTGCAAAATCCAATTAGCAATATAGGAGGTTCAAATATATAGTGCGAGCGAAAGGGGCATTATACGTTACTACACTACCCGGTGTAGCAGTAAAAACAAAGGGAACCGAACGTGACAAAGCCGAACGTGACAACGTGGGAGAAAATACCAAAACTGACAAAACAGGAAGTGTCCAAAACAAACGTGACGGGAGGAAAGAAAATACCGAAGTTGACAACACCGAACGAGACAATCCAGGAAGAAAAAGGAGAAGGGGAGTCTTAGAGAGGGGAAGGGAGTTTGAACTAAGAGGGAAGGAGAATATAAACCTTAGAAACCAAAGCACGGTCAAAAGGGAAATGCAAATTCAAGAAAGGAACTTTAAAATCCAAAAAGAGATTAAAAGGGGAGCAACCTATCCAAGAATGAGCCTGAAGACAAGCGAAGCGAGCGAGAAAAGGGAAGAACTACATCCAAAAAAGCTTCAGAGTCGTGAGTTATTCGTAGGAGGGCCAAGCACAATCGTCGTAAACAAAGAAAGCAGACTTGAGTACCAAATACAAAATGGAGAACACGCAAAAATGAAGTTATCACTAATAAACATACCTGAGCCCGAAGTGAGCTTAATTCCAAGAGAGGAGCGTATTAGTAAATCAAACCCAAACCCGAATAAGTTAGGAGCAAAGGTAAGAAGTAAGTTTAGGGCCAAAGGCAAAACCAATAAAATAAAGTTCAAAATAAAAATTAAGATAAGGCTGAGAATAAGGTTAAGTTAATAAGGGAGAAAAACGTAGGTGGAAAATCAATAATAAGGCAGAAGCCAAAAGTAAAACTAAAAATTAATAGTAAGGGTAAAATAGTAAACTAATAGTAATCATAAAGTAGAATAAGTAAAATCAGTAAAGTCATAATCATAAACAACGTCCATAATAACAAGTAATAAATCCAGAAAAGAGTAAAATCTAAAATTAATCATAACAGTAGAAATCATACCAGCTGTTTCGATAAAAACGAGGTGAGAAATTGGGACACATTAGTAATGTAGGACAGTCATCATAAACAAACATCCTAAACACGAAAGTTATGCAAAGAAAATTAAGGTAGAGAATGGTTCTTTTGTTAGCCGAGGTAGCGGAAGGGGCGACAGGAAATGTCAATGTCCAAATGCATTTCATTCTGTTACTTGACTCAATCTAACCTAGCGCGAAATCAATTAAACGAAAGGATGGCTTGATTTGTGTAACTTACCTTGTTACAAAAGTGATTAAATTTGTGTCAAAATTTATATTTTTTAAAAGTGTAGGAAAAAGTTTAAATGTGTATAACTATGTATAATCATGATAAATAGACTGTTTCAGATGAAAGAAGGACGAAACGAACTATCAACCATGAACAATATATATGTATTTGTATAGAATAAGGATTGTTTTCATATATAAATATGTCATGTTTATTACCATGTTTTTTAAAAAATGTATATGTCACAAATTAATCATTTTTGTTAGAAATAGGATTGTTTTATAGATAGTAAGTAAATTTCATGTTAAATATATAGTTATGTTTTTTTAAAAATAGAAAAGAATTTGTTATAAAGAGATTAGAAAAGTTTAAGTAACATAAAATTTTAAAATCTTAAAAAGGGATTTTAGTATCAAAATTTTAGGTTTTAGAGAGGGGAATTTGCAACGGTTTTATTGAACCGTTCGCAAGGAATAATTTTGGAAAACAACCAATATCAAAAATTTCAATCAAATCGAAAAAAAACTGTAAAAGTTAGGAAAAGTATTCAAAATAGACGTTATGTTAAAAGCATAGCAAGGCTGAACAGAGCCAAGGTCAACGGGCTTGGGCAGGAAATGTTCAACGTTCCGATTTTAACAGGAATAGAGCCCATATAAACCAATGTTGTAATTTAAAAATTCGAAAACCAAAACAAAATTAAAGTCATCGTGTAGAGCTAAAAAAACCTAGTAATAAATAATTAAAAAAAAAACTTGTCAGATTATTAATAAAAAAGTTATAGCCAAAATAAAACGTAATAAAACGCAAAACTCTCTTAAAATTAATAAAACCAAAAATCTAATATTAACAGTACATAGCCCTAAGATAAACTAATAATAAATAAGACTCGAAACCAAAATTCAAGTAAAGGCAATAAAGTAATAAAACAATAAATAATCAAACATGCAGAAAGTACCGTAATTTGTGAACCAATGAAGCAAGGAAGAAGAGGGAAGCAGTTTTGTGACTTTCACCATCAGAAGAACAATATCCAAAAAGAACAATTCAAAATTTTCCAAAAACGAAAAAAGTAAATCCGAAAAAACCACGAGATCTTCAAATCGTCATAAAAAAAGAAAACTTTACGTCGTATCGGTTCGAATGAAGATGGAAAATCATCAGGAAGAAAGGGGCTTCAAAATGAAATCACCAAAAAGAAAATCGAACGAAGCGAACGGGAGATATGAAGAAATGAAGAAATTGACAGTAAAAACTCAAGATTTTCAGAAACAGACATGTGTTCAAGGTCGCGCGCATGAGAGACTCTCGCCGCAAGGAAGGGGAAGATTGCCAACCCGAGCCAAATTTAACAACAAACAATTAAACTAAAATAACTAAAAATAATAGAAATAAGTGAAGATAAACACAAGCAATATATAATTTTATTATTTAGCTACTGATTTTACATAAACATTTTGGAACTATTGCATTTTTTACATGTAAAAATTGGTAATTAAAAAAAGTTACCTTGTACGAAATAGCCCCGGGGGTGGGACTATACCGTACAGTAGATGGGGCTATACCGTACAGTTTAAAAATCATTTGTTTAGGTGAGTAATATAAAAGTAATGCAACAAATTGCTGTACAAACCCTTTTTTTTACTTATAAAGGTTCTAATTAAGAAACAGTGTATTACAATTTAAACATTTTAGAACAAATTACAATTCAAAAATCATCAGGTTAAACTTTATGAAAAACATGAAGTTTATGAAAAAGTTATAAGATTTCATCACAAACCTAAAGGAGAGCAGAAAAAAGGTCACACGTTAAACGTTGTATATAAATCACAAATGCAGTTGTCTGCAGACTCAGCAGCACTGCAAGCTGAATGGATCCACCCTGAACATGAGCAGCACCTGTACCAGAGCTCCTTGTCCTTGCCGAAATCACCACACAAAATGCACACATCCTTGGAGCCTGAAGCTTCTCTTGTGAACCCTTTACCAATAAAGGATTTCATTGGGTCCATATCATCTAAATAATCGTCTTCGACAATGTCTATCAAATCAGGTTCGTCTTCATGAATCTTCAAATTTGATATTTCTTCTGGTTTTAGAATTTGCAGATACCGTTGATTTCGAAATTGTTTTCTTTTGTTTAGGATTCGCTTTAGTTTTAGGCCTACTTTTGGGTCCCATGTTCACCTGTTTTGATTTTTCTGCTCTACTTTTCGGCTTTTAACTTTTCCTGCAGTTGTATAATTTGTGTCTTCAGTTCTTTTACTTTAGCTGACTCTTCAAATTTTAATTTATTTGGGGACTTTGTGAAATTTACTGAATGCTGTTGCCTGGATGTTACTTTCTTAATTTTGCACTGAGGTGTAGGACATAGAGATTTGAAGTATACAGAGGTAGATTGCGGTTGAGAGCGTTGATCCACAACAGTGATGATTGGTAAATCCTGTACAGATGCGGAGTCTACGTTGTTTGAAGTTGGATCTTCGTTCAGGATTATATCCATATCCATTTGGGCGGTGGTGGGACTGTTCTCGATTCCAGAGATTGAAGTACCCCTTGGACTAACAAAACCAGTAATTTCCGTATCTTTTATGACCGGCAAACCTTGTTCAACCTCCGATCGCACTGCAAAATCCTCATCTGTGAATTTATCTGTATCAAGAGGGGATATTCCTGCCGATGCAAATCCACTTACACATTTTGCTATATTGGCAACCTTGACATAAGCGTTGTTGAAAATAGCAGTTATCTCATAAGGGGTTATCTTCTCATGGTGGTGTGACCTAAGGAAATTGTCACATTCCTTGTTGAATGGAGCCTTCAGGCTACCGTAGAAGGTAATATCCAATGGCTGTAGGCGATGTGACACGAGTGTGGTGGTAGTGTAACTACAACTATTCCGTTGTCTTTGCAAATATTGTATGCTGACAAAGTGGTATGGCTTTTATGATTATCCATGACTAAAAGCACTGGCTGCTCTTTAGTTGGCTTAGCATGAAGAAAAAATGATGCAACCAGATCACAAAAAGTTCTTCTGTTATCCATCCGTTGTGGCTGCAGTGGTATATAGCTATTGGTGGCCCACCTTTTGATAAATTCGGGCTCATTCTCTTGCGAGGGAAGATAAACATTGGTGGGATGTATTCCCCTGCAGCGCTCATTGTACAGCCCACAGTAATATTTTTCCACTTTCCTAGCTATTCGCAGCACCCAACTTTGTACCTTTTGGACCAAGAATTTTTCCGGGTTTTTGGACTGTGGAGATTCCTGTCTCATCATATTTATATATCCTGGTGGCTGTGAACTTGTGTTTGTCCATTTCACATTTGAGATTCGAGAAGAAAAGATCGACTTCTTCCTTATTGGAAGCAGTTATCGGGCTCAAACTTGTGGCCTCTGGTTTCCGAATGGTGATCATTGGGTTTCTCTTCAAAAACTCCTTAAGCCAATCTTGCCCTACTAATTTAGCTGATTTATTAAATTTATTTGGAATGCCATTTTTCTCTGCATATTCAAATACTAAACGACGGAGCTCAACAGAGGAAATACCATAAAATACCTTTGCCAAAATTAAAACTTGTTCTGCTATTTCATTTTCTTGCTCTGGTGTGAATACAGGTTTATGTCCCAAGGGTAACTTTGTCGAGTCACGATTCTTAAGTCTATCACTCAATGTCATTACTGGAATGCGTAAGATCTTGCTGCCTCTCTTAATTTCTTTGTGTTATTTGCTACATCATCAATATCTGCCTTCTTCGCTTCTTCTGTCCATTTGGCTCTTTGGGTTGTCCTCTGATATTTACGAACCATCTGAAAAAAACTTGCATTGTATACCAAGCAAGTCATAATTTTCTTATAACTGAAAAAATGTTAAGAAGGAATATAAAACTATAACATTTTTGGTAGGCCTACTTTCCTCTTAACTAACAATCGATGTTTATTGTCATAGCAAACCATTTGGGGCTATGTCGTACAGTTACGGGGCTAGACCGTACACTTCTGTACGGTTTAGCCCCAATCTGTACCTCGTGGGAATTTATAAACATAACCTCAAATTCTATGACTTAACCAATCATCGCTAGTAACCAAAAGAGAGCTTAAGAGATGTAATTTATTATGATCTCACAGTTACTAGACTACAAGAAAAGATTCTTCACTACCTTTTATTTAGTACTGGACGAAAATTAGAAGAAAGAGAGTAGAAACACGTTTTTTTAGTGAGACATTGAAACTCATACGCATAGCGAAACGATACCGATACTGTAAACTTGCGCGTTCTGCCGCTAGACAGCAGCACTTGTCAAGATCACCTAGCTTGAAATCTAGGCCAAAAAATGGGTGTACGGTTTATCTTTCGCTGTACGGTTTAGCCCCGCTCTCCCCTACATATTATTTTGTACAACTGGATTTTTATTTAAAAAAATAAAATAAAAAAAACAACAATATTAAAAAACCGGTACTATTATTAGAGATGTTTTCAATTTGATTGATAATCTAAAGTTAAATATTTTCCATTGTACCCACACATATTAAGAACATTATGTCTTGTTCACTAGATACAAGAGGTACATTTTACTATTCCACTTTGTGTTTTTTTCTAATTATGTTTATTAAATATACCACTAAACACAGGGCTAATTAGATTGTGTTTCAATTACAATTACATTGTCCCATCTCATCTCCATCCGTAATTAAGTTACCCTCCAAAAAGGGTCTCTTCCTAATTGGGTGGTGTACGGTATTGGCTTTAAGCTCTTTTTTTTGATTTTTGATTACCTATATAACGATTTTATTCGAGATGCTAAATCATGAACTCTAGTATGATTTATCATCAATACTACAATTTCAATAATGTATGAGAAATTATAAATAAATTATACCATTGTAACAATATTATCCTTCATTTATCAATTAAAATGTGATCCATATAAGGAAAACAATTAGGTGAATAAATAGAGAAGTGTTTTTCATTACTTTTATTAAATTTAAGAATTACTCAAGATGAATAATCTCTGGTATATTGTACATTAAAGCAGTTATTCGCAAGTTCAAAATGACTGAAATACAAAAGTCTAGCTTTGTGTATATTCAATATTATATGCTGTTTATATGTATTTTTTAACAATCTTGTATTGAATACATACATATTTAGGGAAAAAACTATTCAGGAAAGAAAACCACAAAATGCGTTCCTTAAAATGGAGTTCTAGCAAGTACCGTTGGTTAGTAGTATAAATCTTAAACAAAATATTGTCAACTTGAAGTGATAAAAAAAAAACCCTTAAAACAGTCAATAGGTGTCTACATATTAATTGTATGTGACAAATAACTAAAACGAAACAATTGAGCAAAGTTTTTGACGTTTAAATTTTTTCTCTAAATGTTGAGGAAATGGTTTTAAAAAAATGGTCTAATGGTTTTCACTACTATGGTTGAGTTTATAATGTAGGCTCAAAGCCACCACTTTATTTTAACCAAATTTAGATTGTTTTTTATTAAGTTAAGACAACTGACATGTAATATATGGAAATTCATTACAATGGGAATAAAAATTCAAATCAATTTACCTTTTGCTTAATAACCTCTATTGGTTAAATCTATTGGTTTTTTAAAACATACATATCCATTTTTGTTTAGACGATGAACAAAATTATATGCCACTGATTTTTCCCCTTTAAATTTAAATAAGTGTTACCAATATTTTCAACTTATTTTATTTTCGTATAAACTGGTTTAATTGAAATAGAATTAACTCTGGTTTTTTACAAACTTTTTGTAATATGTAAGATTTTTTTATTAAATTTTTAATTTAGGTTTTGAGTGCCTACACCTTTTTTGAGATTTTGGCTTATTTTTGATTATGTAAACCTTTAGAATTTAAACTTATATTTAAACTTTACCTTTATCCTTGGGGGCTCCACCAGACTCGTGAAACAAGTCAAAAATTTTGCTTAGCTTGTGAGGCACTCCAAAAGAACTACTAGGTTTTCATTAATTACAGAGATACGCTATGTGAAATATTTGAGTATATTCATAAATTATTAAATCCTTTAAATTTTGCTTTAAACTACCTTTCCTATAATGCAATAAACACATTCAACATCTACCCTAAAATTAAATTACAAAACGTCTAGTTCTAATCTTACTTAACTATTTTACACTCTTTAAATACATCCTTTAACAACTTATCCTTTACTTTATTCTTTAATAGATATTATTCCAACAAAATGGCACAAAACCTTTTAAAGTTTTAATTTGCTCTAGTCTGATATTTATTGTTTTTGAAATCTGGCATTTGATTTAATTATTATTTAATCACCGAGATCTGTCTTACAAATACATATTATAAATATTAAATTTTACTTATATAACACTCTCCCTCCTTTCTTTAGACCCTGCACCCATTTTTTATATTTGAATCTTTTATAACCCTACACTTTTATATTTCACACTACACCTTTACGCTTTACGCGAACAATCCCGTTTTCACCTTGATTTTGAGTTTTATTTAAAGACTGACCCTTACTTATACAATGAAACACTTATTTATTTTTAATATCCTGGAGTAAATAGCTTTAAAAAAAAAATTATTTCGAATAGATTATTTAGTAACCTTGTCGACCTTTTGATGATGTTTTTAGGTGTTGTCCTGTAGAGAGATGGCGATAGACAGACCGCGTTTTTTAGAGAAACGTTTCCCACTTCTTTTCTCTCCTTTCTTCTGATTGGGTCATTTAGATTTTATTTGAATTTTAAATGGTTCTGATTGGTTTTTATTTTTTTGCACAATATTGCAGACATTCTGGTTGTCATTAATATAGCTTCCTTGGGAAACTGTTAAACTGCAGGCGTCTTGTTTTATGAAATTTAATCCGACACATCCGCCAGTCGACTGTATTCTCGATAAGTTTATTTTACATATAAGTTTTATTACAACTTCTTTTATTTGAATTTCTTCCCAATATTAATATTTTTGATTATTGTTTATTGATTTTTTTTATTATTTGTTATTAAATACGTGTGTTTCCAACAACCTTTACAAATAAAATTAGTTAATATTATAAATACAAAAACTTATTTCCATCCGTTGTTGATAAATCATCCATGTTCTGAGATTTAAATGGTTTATCTCTCAGCTGCCAGCCTGTGTTATTAGTTCTTGAAGTTTACATCAATTCGAATAATTTATGTCTCAAAAATTTAACAAAATTGCTCATCCCTACTTCTAAAATAATGGAAGATCACCATATAATATAAATTAGATTAAATATAGTATATTGCCGAAAAATAATAAAAATAAGTTACTAAATTAAGGACCATTATTCAACTTATTAAATGATAAATATAAAATATTCTTTCCTTCACATCTAAATACCAAGCGAAATTGAAAACAAATTAAAATAAATTACTAATATTATATATAGGTCAATAAAAAAATTATTTTCACCAGTAAAAATAAAATAAAATTATAACAAACCTGCTTTTAGTTTTATTATATGTAAATAATAATGGCCGTAACCAATGTACTATTTAGTTATAATTACTCTGCGGCAGCCTGATTTCATTTTGATGTTTGTTTTTTAATTAGCTATGAAGAAAACGATCAAATTAATTAAAGTATGAAATACTTTGATTTAAAAGTAATAATATGTAATATGATTATATATATATATATATATATATATATATATATATATATATATATATATTATGTCAAAATAGATAAAAATGGAAATTGAATTAAATTTAATTAGATTAATATCTGACAATACAATACAATAATTACTCATTTAAGTGAATGAAAATACGATAATTTCGAATTCGTAGTTCGAAAGAGGAAGAAAAATACTATATAATATTAGTATACATTATCATTATTCAATATTTTTTATTTTAAACAATTTATACTAATAATAAAAATATAAAAATTTCACAAATTTAATGAATTTATTTGCCTAGTAGAATAAATCACTTAATTATTTCTTGCTCGAAAATTTATTGTCATTCTTATTTCATTAATAAAAAAAGTTATAAAAAATAATAACCTGCTAAGAAAAGCGATTACTAAAATCAAATCCATTGTTGATAAATATTTTATATTGTTGTCTCGTTCATCTATATAAGGTGCGCAAATTTCTGGTTATTGTTACTTGAGAAAAAAGTAATCAAAAATCTCATTTCATTGTCCGTCTCTCAGGCTGTTTTCTTTCCTTTTTTTTTTTTTTTTTTCAAAAAAGTTCAGAAAATATTGGCGCTACAGAATTGAACCGATTTTTTTTAATTGTTCTTGTTATTAGTTACCAATAAAATTATCGCATTTTCAGTTTGATTGTTTTAACCCATCTCGTTTCAAAATGGCAGCAATTCAAATATTTAAAAGTGAACTAACTCTAAAACTCGCCATTTTACATTAAACATTATTAATAACATTAATAACATTTTCCCCTTAAATTTAATAACAAATTTAGCGTTCCTTTAGATTAAAATTTTTGGAATATCATCTCCATCAGTCCATGTCATGATCCTGTCCTCCTCAGAATATGCTAAAGGAACAAAAATGGAAAATATAAATGAAGTTTGTTTTTAGCTATACATATTAATTAGCGTTATATATATATATATATATATATATATATATATATATATATATATATATATATATTAGCGTTAAATAAAAAATGTATACAAGAAAAACAATATTTATATTTTCTAAAGAAAAAAAAGAAGGTTTTTCTTCTGCAGGTTAAAGAATAATTGAGTGATCAATACAAAACTAAAAACATAATTTATTGGAAAAACATTTTGGAATTCTAATACTTTTAATAATTAGTGAAAAAAATCCAATATTATAAAATCCTTTAAAAATTTAAATATGACTCTTAATCATTTCAAAATGGCTGCTGATATTATCAATCATTAATGATATTCCATTTAATTCTAAGACATTTTAATTGTAAATTCATATGTACCTTATTTATTATAATTACAAAGAAGATAATTACAAACATTTAGAATTTTACAAATTTTTGTTAATATTAACAAAAATTATTGAAAATGCATATTACAAATTATTTCGACTGTGGAAAATTGGTAGAAAAGTTTCACATTAAATAATATGTTCCATCTAACCTCAATTACCGACAACGCTCTTCTCTATTCGTCGGCCAATAAAGTGATTTGCTCGCTCTAATGCTCCAGCCATAGCTCTAATCTTTTGACACCCATCTTCAATTCGCTCTGCTGAAGTTTCCTACTGTCCTTGAATACACAATTAATTTCAAATGACCCTCCAAAAATCTTTGGGTTTGAAATCCAGTGATCTTACTGGCCAAGCCATTGATTCACGTAAAGGTCATCCAATTAACTTCGTACATCATGACTGACATGAGTGGGAGCCCCATCGTGAATAAAGAGTATGTGTTGTCTCATAAATAGAACCACGTTATTTACGTAATTGTTTAAGTGATATACAAAGAAATTTAAATAGTTATTGTCGATTAATCTCGAAGGTAAAAACACTATACCAATAAAATTGCCCCCAACACTAATTGCCCAAACATTAACAGGGAAGTTCTGCCTAGACTGTACAATTACGTAGACGTTCACTTCTGCCCAGTGGTGCATGTTATAATAATTTTAATTCCCATCTTTATTGAATACAGCTTTATCACTAAAAAGTACAAAAGACAAAAAAAGAGGTTTTACAGGACATTTATTTCATAACTGTTCACAAATTTTGCCTGTTTGGATAGTCATGTTTAAAAGAGCCTGGACCCACTGCGAATGGTATGGAAAGAGTTGCAGGCTTCTCGAAATTTTCCAAACCAAAGAAAGGTCAGTACCCATAGAAGATGCCTTTCTTCTTGTACTAATGAAAGGATCTTCTGCGACAGCTGCCAAAAGGCGTTCTTCTACTTCTAACGTTCTTGTTGTTCGATTACTTCCACGATCACCAAGTGTAGCCGCAAAGGAGCCAAAGTATTTGAGATGAATGTGCACATTCACAAAATAATATAAATTCGTATGTCTCCGGTTTGGAATAAAATTTGAATACAAACAGCGAACTTCTGCATGTTTATATTCTGCAAAACCATATATCAGATGCATATCGGATAGTTTGATAATTCCACTGAAATATCATAAAAAACACAAAGACAAATAGAAACTCAAACACTAAAGCAAGAACAATAATGTGAACACTTATTTGAAGTCTACCCATGTTATTCGTACGTGTGAGAAATAATTTCCTTTTTGTTTATAAAACGAACAACAATGATATTGTATTACAGGTGATTAAAATAATGTCAACTGTTTCCAGACTTACCTAATGTAAGCTGATATGTGTCACCGAAATGGTATTTTTTTAACAATATTGTAGCACAATATCAGTCGTCATTTTGAAATGGTTGAGAGTGAAATTTAAATGTTTATTTATATTCAAAGCAATGGATTGTATTGTACTATTTCTTAAAAGAATTAGAATTCCAAAATATTTTGGTTGTAGGCTGATCTTGGTAGTGTAGATAAGTATGAAGAAATTAGGTTTTCAATTTTTGTAGATAAATCATTGTTATTTTGACCTACATAAGAAATTTTAAAAAGCCCTTTTTTATCGTTGTAAATGAAATATACTTTGTTTACATTTTTTAATGTAAATGGTATATGAAATATCGACGTTAAAAACATTTAACGGCAGTCATTTTTAAAAATTATTTAACACTATAATTCGTTAATAGGTTGTAAATACTCAATCCACTCTAAACATTGGCTAGTTTTAAACCCGGTAATTATTTAGTACTGATAAAACTATTAATTAAGACTTTCAATCTGTATTATCTCTACAGCTGGGAATATTTATTTTAAACAATAAGTTAAATAAAACGACAGATCACAATACTGTAAATTATATTATTTTTATCTCAAAACATTTTAAACCAATATCATAATTATATAAATGAGCAGTGTATCGAGGATGATAACCAAACACATTATACAATGCTAATCCATAAAGATGTTACTACTATTAATAAAATGTTGTAAAACATTTTTGGAAGCTTCAAGAAATTCGAATGTATTAATCGCGAAAAAATTAATAGATAATTATTTAGATACGATAAAACTATTTCTTAAAGAGAGTAAAAATGTAAAGTGTGTTCCCCCTCCAGTTATTGAAAATGAAAGTGATTTGGATGAGAATTTAGTGATATGGATGAAGAACTTTTCGATGATATATTTTAAAACATTAAACATAATAAAACCAATATCACTCAAATTGACAAAAATAATTGCAAAATGTTGTAAATATGAAACATGCCGGGGGTAATGGCTCACATTTAAAACAATTTTGAGTTACCGGATTGAAAGATTTGAAAAAATATAATATTAATAAGAAGAAAAACAGTTTTGAAATTATGTATAACAAAAGTTATATCTTTTTTAATTTTTATTTTTTTTTATTAAATACGAAAAATATTAAAGATAAAGACATGTATCAGAATTTATTAAAAATAATCAAAACTACTAACAAGCGTATTTCCCAAATAAAAAAATGTTAAGGATGGAACTTTTGAAAGCGAAGAGAAATGCAGTTAGCATCATATATTTAACTAAGTAGAGAAAACAAATTGGTAATATTATTATCCTTTTTCATTGTTATTGTTTTTATAACTTTTGTCCAGTTCTCAGATTTGTAAAATTTTCAATTTTGCATTTCCTTCAGAATATTGTACCACATTAGCGGCTGAATACGATTTACGAAGTGAGTATAGTGATATTATTCCTAAATACGATAGAAAGTTAATAACAACAGATTTATATTTTATAACCGGATAATTGTTATAGGCGAATAGCTCCAGGATGAGGACTTGCTTCAAATTATTTTCAACTGTATGCGGATGTGTAATATATCCTGATTATAGGAGAAATGTCTGTATATTTTGATTTAACCATTATAATAACGATTTTATTAATAATAGAGGATAAAATTGCACAACTTATACGTGCAAATTTAGTGATATATATATATATATATATATATATATATATATATATATATATATATATATATATATATTGTAATTATTAATCATGAATACTCTATATTTCAGATTATAAGAAGTACAAAAGGGTTCAGTTTCATAGGTTTACATTTTTCAGATATTCTTCGGTTTGAAAAAATTTTTCCTTAAATTATACTCAAAGTTTCAATATGCATGATGAAGATGATAATAGATATTTAGAAAGAAAAAAAATCAAAGGTTAAATTTAATATGCGATTTAAATGTATTGATTGAAATAAAAATCGAATTTTTATTGCCATTCTAAAAACTTCTTTTGTTAAAGTCATCGATAAACACAAAAGATATGTATGAAATTAGAAGAGAATAACAATAAATTTATGAAATTAATTCAAAATTCACTATTAGAATAAGGAACAAATAAATGTAATTTTGGCTTGGAATGCAGATATATAAAAATAAAAATTAATAATCGTCCGAGTAGAACTTTTAAAACCAAACAATACCTGTAATTCTAGATAGTATACTAAATCGAATATTTACACAAGATTTTCAAAATATACTCAATGTTTTTAAATATTAGCATATTGTGGAACAAATAAACCATTCTTAATAGTTTACTATAAATAAGTTTTAAAGTCTATGTTTTAATGGTTTCTTTTTTACAAAATCTTCAATGAAATGATATTTTAACGCAACATATGTAACGCTATGTATATCAGTAAGTCCTTATTTTGCAAATATATTGATTTTTATTTGTACAGTCTGGTGACTAGGTCCATCCTGCATTGAATGTATAAATATAGAAAACAAATATAAATGTTTTTGGGCACTAAAGTTGCTATGAATATACAATTTATATTCCAGCATTACAATTTACATGCATGAAGATAGACCAATAATAATAATATCTTTTATAACTAAAATTTATGATGAATTAAAAAATATGTACATTAAATTAAGTCTGAAATAAAACATTAGTTTTTCTGTACATAACTGATACGGACGTTGGGATTGAGATCTATTTTTTGAAGTTAAATGTAATTTTAAATTGTACATATTATGTATGAGATTTCGTAAAGGAAAATGAGATTAAAATCTACTTACAAAGAACCTAATTTATTATCTATAATGAAATATTCTGAAACAGTTTTTGTAAGAACTGATTATTAACATTTTTAATGTAAAACATGGAAAAGTCTACTAAATTTCAAAAGTATTGGGTTTGTACTAATGTAGCCACACACATAACTATAAGTTTTAAAATGTGTTCTGACAAAGAGAATAGTAGTTCAAAATGACCCGTCGATTAATTGCTGTTTTTTCTTTCTAGAACACTCATTGTGAAATTTGTTATAGTTAACGTAACATACCGTTATTGGAAAAGCATTATATTATTCTGAGGTGTGGTTTAAAACTAATAAAAATTTATTACTTGTATTGTAAAGACGAACTAAAATTATTTATTGCTTAACCTTTTTCTTTAATTCTATTGAAAAGTAAACTACAACTTAAATTGTATGATTTTTGTGTTTTGATTATTGCTTTAAATAATACGTTTACCCTTATTTTCAGATTTTGAAATACGAGAAATTGATTGTGAAAGCGAAACTAACTAGTTTATGGTGACTTATCGGTTTTAAAATATATAAATAAAAATAGATATGACAATAATCAGACTTTAATAAGAATTGGAATAATATTTTATAGAATGAAATGACCTACGTTTAGGGCATAATATCAAATTTTCTTAGATTCATGAAAAAGGAAAAAAACTGAATTTGTAAATTTTTGTTTACATTTATATAGCATTCATGAGATATTGTAACATAAACACTTTTCAACCACACCTTCCAACTCCTCCGATAGAGGATTAAGTGAACCTAGTCATAAATTCCATGGATATACATCCAACTTTAAACACGAATATTTCAAATAAATCGGAATATTTCTTTTGAGAGAAATGTACCAACATTCCAACGAACCGAAAAGCGGAGACGCAAATATACAAACAGGCTTTCAGATAGACTGAAATATAAGAGAATGGACAGACTGCCAGAATGTTAGTGATTCCAACATATACTGAAAGAATGGAGAAGAAGTCGATATAGACAGGCTTTCAGAATAATGGACAAGTAAATTTATAGATGCGCTGGCAGAATAGTCGTGAAGCTGACGTATAGACTGAAAAGACTGAATATTGTCGAAATAAACATATATACAGGCTTTCAGAATGACAGAGTAGTAAACGTGTAGACAGGCTGGCAAAATGGTTTAGAAACCGACATATAGACAGACTGACAGAATAGGGAGAAGCAATTATATATTATCAAGCGTGAAGAATAAGAGAGAAGGAAATTTATATACAGGTTAGCGCAAAATGTTGAAAAACCGAAATATAGAGAGACTGACAAAATGGTGGAGAAGCAGACATACAAACAACATGGATTGGCTTATAAACAATTATTCAAATACTTTTAATGTATGAGGTTTTTAAATGTTTTAGTTTGGTCATACAACATTTTTTATAATTCAAAAAAAAATAAAAATACATTTTCATCCATATTATAATTTTGTGATTAAAAAATATTTCTACCATCTTTATTTAAAGTTTTGAATGTGATTTGATTAAAAAATAATATACTAATATTATTTCAGGCGGTTGTAAAATGTACTCCACTACTAAAGAGTGATAATGACATATAATTTGTGAATTCTACTTAATTTAAATATAATGAAAATAAAAGTAATTAAACATAATGTTTTTAATTATTGAGAAAATATTACTAATTAAAACCAACTGAACTTTTAAATATTTATTTTGAATAATTGAATAGCTTTAAATTCTAAAATGAATGTAATAACAAAACAGTAGTTGTACTATGAAATATTGAATTTGTTCAAAAGCAATAACAAATTGTTGCCAATATAAATACGTATAGTATCTTTGTTCTAATATACTTACTAAAACAAAGTTGTTTTCAATATTTTAGATAATAATAAATGTTGCATGTTTTACATTCATAATATCCAAACAATAATTTAAAAGTAGACGTATACGAACATTACGAAGGTATCGCATTAAGAAAACTACGTAAAATAATCATATCATAGAAAGTATTAAACAAAAAATTATTGCTTAGTTCATTAAAGTTTTCCTTCAATTTTAAACCGATGTATAAATTATACATAGATTTTTTGAGAAATTCCATAAACAAAACTTGCTTTCGCTTCGTGGCTTTAAGGTATTTCATCAACTTGAAAAAATATGAGATCCACAATGCAAACCTTTAGATTAATAAACGTTACAGGCTGATTCATAAAAAATGGGAAAATAAATATATAAATTCTTTTTTTTTAATGTCACTAATAACGCCACAATGGTACACCCAAATCTATTTCAATATGTACTTAATATTTTTAGATAAATTGTAATACTGTTTTTCACTAAAAGTCATACAAAGAAAGTGATTACTAAAAAAGGTGTTTGTGAACATTTATTGGGCAGAAAAAGTTTCAGCTTATTTTACAATATCCATTTTAATTAAAACAACATGTTTCATTTTCTTATTATAAAATTCAATCGATTGATATTTTAAATAGATACAATATAGTGGCGGAACTATTAGGCAGTTTAAAATAATTGAAAATTTGTTGCAGGTTAACATTAAACGTTAGTTTGTTATCACTCATTAATTAAAACGATTGGAAACGCTCTGAGTAAAACTGTCCTCTATATGTCATTGGTTTCTATCGTCATATAACATTTAACAAATCAATGTAACTTTTACAAACTTTACAAATTTATAAGAATGAATGGATTTTCAAAGTACACCAGGTAATTAAAATATTGAATAATTATTGTTTAGTGTACACTTTTTATTAATGCCACTTAACTTTAAAATAGTGTAAAACTTACTTCGTAAATATCTATGAATATTCCACGATGTGTTTTATAATAATTATTCGTTTCAAATTTAATTGTAGCTACATTGTAGAGGGCGTTGTAATTTGATTTATTTTGCAGGGTGTAAAAGATGGTTTATTGTAAAAACTCACAATGCAGGGAGTTATGAATATTTTAAAACGAAAACATTGCTGAAAGTTGTAGTAGTCGTAAACGCAGATTTAGAGCTCCATTTAGAAATGTAAAACTGTCTACATACACTACCTATTTCATGAGCTGGCTGAGCAATATATTATGTCGCCTAATATTGTGAAAACTGTTATCGTAATAAATTCAATTTATTAAAACCCTTTTTCCTCTACTCGTTTCACTTAGGGAGTAAACAAAATCCTCATCTAGAAACAATTTTCAGCTCTTAATGAGAATACAACATAAGTTAACTAGATTCTTATAGTCTATTTTGATGCACACACTATATATAATTACTGCTAAAATTATACACTGTATGATTTATAGAGAGATATATTACAGTGTAATATTTACTTCTTCAAATTGTTAAATACAAACATAAACACTTGATTATCATAACACATGCGTCGGCTGCTCGTCTCAGTTTATTATCTACTACCGTTGTTTAGTTGAATCCGTATCAAAGTGTCATAAAACGAATTGAATTGGTAGTAAAATTTATCGTTTTAAAATTTATTTATTTATTTTGAAAGTCCGGTATATTTCTAATTATTTAATAGCGTCTATAATATATCTGCTTTTATTACATACGTATACAGGTTTGAAGTTGGTGTTAATGTTTTTATGTTGGTGGTTACTGCTCATTCAATGGCGAGCATTAATGGATTTTGTAATGATAATATTATTTTCCTGAAGCTACCCTTTAAGTATTAGTTTGAACTGTCTGCCAATTTGGCCAATATATATAAAAAAAATTAAATCGCTTGGTTAAAATATATTAATCACATTGAACATAAATATTCAAAGTAAATAGACGTAAGTGAATTGTGTGAATGATCTTCTCCACTATTTTATTTGAAAAATTGTAAGATTGAATGTAAAGATTACTAAAAAAAAAATAAAAAAATATGGGAGTATAAAATAAAATGCAAATTTGTAATGTGTTTGTTTGTTTATTTTTCATTGTAAAGAACTTTATCATAATTGACAAACTGTGCTTGAAATATTTTTAGGAGATGATAAAATTTAATCATTTCATTCTAGAAAAAATATAAATCAAAATCTCTTACTCGATGAAAGATTTAATAATAACTCTTAGGAATACTCAATAAGTATAGTTTCATTTTATTCCTAACAAGTTATAATTATTCAAAACTTGTTTCATCCATTGTTAGTTAATTCTATATCGTCTCATTATTATATTTTATTATTATTTATATTATCCTTTAATAATATGTCCCCCCCAAATATGTGAAGGTGATACTTATTAAAAAAATAATAATAATAAAAAAATTTAAAAAACATTTTGCAATATATCTCAAATATTTAGTGCCCACGAGGAAAACTATTTTCCACTGTTGGTAATAAAACTGAAAAGAAATTATGATAACTAATACGCTATGTATATGATTGAATTAAAGCAGAGATAGCATTTGTCTATTTTACTCATTTTAAAATATTAGTGCCACACGATGTTTAAGAATATCATTATTATACATCTATGAATTGTATTTAAATTTAAAAAAAATAAGCTGATTCATATAGTGTACGTCTTTATATATTCCCGATATTAATTATCATATTCATTCACCTATTACAAAGTACATATTAAGGACAACACTTAAATATACAATAATTTTAAAGAAATAAATTCATATTTCATGAATGTGGATTATTTTAGGACTATTTACAGTTAATTATAATGTATGCACATTACTTTCTAGAAGAATGAATGTGTGTTATATAGCTTTAAAAAATATTTATAATAAATTGTGAATATTTAATTTAATTTTATAAGTAACTATTCTATTATCTAAGTAATTGTATATTTTATACTATTTAGCAAAAAACTTTCAGAAAGTGGAAAAATGTATTTTTTTAAATATTTTTTAAATTTTGGTTCCATTACAAATTGATATTGAATTTTCGTTTAATATTTTGACAATTGCGTAATACGACAATTGCGTAAGTGATAACACGACATACATTTTTCTAATGTTTTATATCATCGTTGCTTTTACAATATTGCCTCATTGATTATCACTTGTCTTTGAATTCAAGCGACGCGACGTCCAGTTTAAATTTTCCGTAATTTTTATACGAAGTTACGATCAAGTTTTTACGTGAGAGGGTTGCATATTCTTACATAATTGAGAAGTACGTTTCTTAACAGGACACTTGTATGTAATCTTTAAAAAAATATATAATATTCCGTGTGTTGTATTTTTCAATCAAGGCATGAACGAGGTTACTCCGATTAAGAATACAGATTGCAATAAATAATATTATAATAATTTATACTAGGTGTAAATTACAGTCGTAAAAATAGATGAAATATAATGAAATGTCAACTTTAATATGATGTTTTCTAAAACTGTCTAAGAAAAAAATCATTACCTGACTGATATATTTAAATCTATCACTCACATAAATTCTTTGATATTTTAATTTTATGTATTTAAATCATTCCAATGTGTATACGGTTTGAACAATAGTAGGCCTATGTAAATTTGTATTGTTATTACAATTTTCATTTAGTAAATCATGTATAATAATATTGATACATTACCTTTAAAATTATATTGTTATTTTCTGTTGCTTATCTAAAATGAACAAATGTTTTAGTAACAAATTATTAAATTTATAAAAATAATGTTTATTATTCAGGGTATTTACAACTAGAAACCAGTGTGTTTTAGCTACATTACAAAATACGCTAACCTCTAAATAATAGTATATTTAAAAACTAGGACCAAAAGTGGAGATTTTCGAAACAATCTCAAGTTTAACAGCCGAGGATCGAAAAGCTTCTTTTGGTCCAAGTGATTAACTGTATTTTCCATTGTATTGCAAATAATATAAAAAATCAATTTCACAAAAACTAAAATGTTATATCTCCTTTCAGGTAGGATACAAGTGTTTTCAAAAAGGAAAGTAAATATTTATCTGCCTTTGCACAACAATTCAAGGCATCTTCTTTAAATATATTTACTTCTTCTTATATATATTCTTATATATATATAATATATTTATTCTATTATTTGCAGGTAATATATATTCTTCTGCAAATATATTTATGTATATGTATTTTATCTTAATCACCGTCAAAAATTTTTTGTTTAAAACAAAAAACAATAGTTAAAAGTAACGAGATATCATATATTTAAATTATGTTACATATTTAAATATTAGGTACCTTCTTCAAACAGTTGTAAGATATATATATTGGGAAAAAAGTCTAAACCAAAGAGACTCAAATCATCAATATTTTATAAACTTAGAGATTACTCTTTTTTCATACCTAACTTCACTCCACATTTTAAACTGAAATTGTACATATATATTACCATAAAATAGGTGTTCCTAATACAAGACAACAGTATGAATATTATTTTAATTTAGGCTATTTGAATTACCTCTTATATAATTTTATATATTAAGTAATTTATAAACATCGTAATTGAATGTTATTGGTTATTTTATATTACTTACACTAACCTTTACCGATATTATCTCATGATTTCCATACTCTTGTACTGTCTTCACTCAAAATTTAATGATTGCTTAATATTTATAACTAGAAATTTCGTTTTGATTTTTAGAATTTTTGAAAAAAAAATGAATTGACATTATGAAAACTATTAACTCACAGACGCAAGTTATGAAAATAAAATAATAAAACTGTTTTCACTTTTAAATATCTATATAATTAGTGAAACATTGCAATTAACTTTGTTAATACTAATGTTATTACAGAACACAAATTACACTACTTCACTAAATTCAGTATTTTAAAATAAAATATAAGAAATTGCTTTTTATTTTGTTTCTGAAACATTACTTTTTTTTTAGACAATTTGAATAATCAAAACATTACACGGTTTGTGTTTTCATTATTTATGCTTGCAAAGCCATCGTTTTATCCGTCATGTCAATGACACGCTTACGGAGTTCCATTCGGCAGTCATTTATAACAGTTATTCTCTTTCAGGAATGAAAATAAACACTATTAAAATGAATATTGGTTTCCCCTACAGTGTGGTTACTAAAATGGTTAAAGTAATAGTTTAAAAGTGCTAGTTTCCATGTGTATTCAGTTCAGTAATTATAGTTATAATTAAATAAACCACTCTTTATTACACATTTAACTGCTCCCTTCGTTGCATGAGTTACGTTTAATATTTAATAAACGTTCTCCCTTATATTAATAACAACTTTGAATGATTTTACTCCGGTTATAAAATTAAGTTTGTACTATAATCATAACACGTTACAAATTACTTGTAAATTACTTTAAAACAAAAATATATAAAACCATTGAAACGTTACTTATGGATTACAGGTAAAAATCGTAACTGTAAACAAAACCAAACCCTAAAAATTGTTGTTAGAATGATGATTACTTATCGCTGCAATACATATACATAACTATTAGTTAGGAAATAAAATTATGATTTTCGCCATTTTTTGAAGTCTTCATAAAACTGCTTTAAAAATTATGGAAGACATGCTTATCAAGTATAGTTTTCCATACATTATAGGCCTACATCATGATAGCAGACGAGGGAAACTGCGGAAATGAGGTGAAAAAGATAAGAATTTTGAAAGTTAATGGGTAATATTGCTTAGCTATAAAAGTAATATTGATTTGATGTATACAAAATTATTATAATCATCGTCTTACACTAATGTCACTCATAGTTAGTATTTAGTTTAAAAATTAAAGACAACAAGAATATATATATATATATATATATATATATATATATATATATATATATATATATTCTGATCATTTTATTAATTTTCCTAATCAGTATTGTATAAATTATGTTCAGATATTTTAGTTTTTTGAACAAAAAAACCGAATTTGATTTTGTGCAAATTTTGAATTAATTATTGCTTCTAAAGCAACAATCTATTTCGTATGCTAACAATCCAATATACAAATTACAAATGAATTTAACTTCATGAAAGAGGATTGGCATAAGTGGGTCAGCGTTTGTTGTAAACAGAATTATTGAATCATTATGTTTTATTCTTTATTGTAGATTCGATCCAACTTTGATTATGTAGTGAAAATAAAATTTTCACTGTGAAGAGATGGCACGTTTCTATAATATCTTTCAGGGTTTCAGAGTGAAGAACATTATGCTTTCATAATACTGTTTATAATATAAACAACGGTGTTATGTAAAAAGGGCGAATCCAACAAATTGGTGATTTTCACTTTTTCGCCTTTTCTAATTCCTTACAGTATTAGATATCTATATGTAAAAACGGCGAACCTGCAAGACTAATAGTAAGATAGAAAATATCATATGAAACAAAGTCGATTTCAACAAATAATTTTTTAAGACATGGAAAAAGGGCGAATAAAATGTTTGCCCTTCTAACATGTTAATTTTGTTTTAGCAGAAGGATGCACTGTTGTAAAAAGGGCGAACCTGCAATGTAAAAATGGCGAATGAGTTTTTCGCCGTTTTATTACAGTAAAAGTAACTATGCAGAAAATTAAAGTCTTCACAACTAAACATTGAAAAACTTTACTGCTTGTTCTTAGAAAAATGTAAAGAAGACAACCTTAAAATATCAGAAGAAAACAGCAAGACAATCTCTGAACATAAGAAAGATCTTATAACGCCTGTTTCAAAATCTCTTTACAAGAACTACTTTTACTCTTACGGAAATCTACGTTTTCATAAGCCAAAGAAAGACCAATGCAATACTTGCAGACATTATGATGGATTGAACCAAGAAGAAAAGGAAAAGAAAAAAGTTCAACATGAAAAACACTTGAAAAATAACATCAAAGCTAGAGAAATAAAAAACGAGCAAATAAAATGCTGTACTGAAAATACCCATCTGAAAAAAAAACTGTGTTGAATTTTGACCTACAAGCGGTTCTAGAATGTCCTAAGGGAGAAGTTTCGTCAATATTCTATAAGAGAAAACTAGCTGTATATAACTTTACGATTTTTGATATCCTCAATAAAGAAGGTACTTGTTGCCTATGGGATGAAACAGAAGGGAATAGGGGATCATCTGAGATTGCTTCATGTCTCTTTAGTTATATTAACAATCACACTGAAACTGAAGAGATTTTTATGATGAGTGATAGTTGTGGAGGGCATAACTTAAACCAATATTTATCTACAGCCCTTCTTCATGCTGTAAGACTGACCAAGTGCCAAATCATTCACCATGTGTATTATGAGCCAGGTCATACTCAAATGGAAGGGGACTCGATGCACTCGTGTATTGAAAGATCAGCCAAAAATGTTCAAGTAAATGTTCCATCTGAATGGGTTCTTCTTTGTCAGGTGGCCAGGAAAAGTCCTAGGCCTTACAAAATGATGAACATGAACCACAATTCCTTTATCGACTGGACATCCCTGGCAAGCGAAAACAAAGACACCCCTAGGTATCACTCAACTAATGGTGAAACTGTTGAATGGCGCAAAATAAAGTGGTTTAAGTACGAAAAGAAACACCCAGATTCAATTTTTTTCAAGTACGACTAGAACGATTTACTTTTTTTTTCAAAGAAATCAAAGTTAGGAAAAGTGGTGTCAGACCTCAAAAACTTACAGTTGAAAACTTGCCTATGGCTTACACATCAAAATTACCAATTACTTGGGCAAAGTATAAAGACCTTATAGACCTCTGTCAAACGATGGTTATACCTGTAAACCATCACCAGATTTACAAAGGCCTCCCTCATTTACTAAAACCACAGAAAGCGAAAGAAGTTACCCAGAAAAACAAATTGACCAGACAAGACAATCCTCGACAAAAGAAAAAATCTACTACAGCAAAATAAATAAGAATAAGAAGAAAAAATAACCAACAAACCACTAAAAATTGTAGCATTATGTGGGCTACATACAGTTATAATTCATGTGTTCAAATTTGAATCTTACAGTTTTTGTATTTTAAGTAAAAAGCTTAATTTTTCTTCACATTTTGAACTTATTATCCACAGTTTTCCTCCTTAGATATACATTAAACTTTAAGGCGAATGCACCAGAACTTATAATTAGTATGGTAAAAGGGCGAATATTCTGCAGACCAATTTATATAAATAAATATCATTTATAAGGGCATTTTATGTTAAATTTAAATTTGTTAGTAAAGGTGTGCATTTATATGTATTTTCTAAAAAGTATATATACACTATTTTTTCCCCACAAATTGAAGTTTTTGCGGTTAGGTAAAATGTTAAAACTGCTCCCCTGAAAAATAGCAATTTGTTGGATTCGCCCTTTTTACATAACACCGACGAATATGATTGTTTCTCTGTCTACCATGCCATCTGTTGCGGTGATAATTTATCCAAACCGTAAACATTTAACATAATTATTAGTGTATAATACAAAAACCATTTCTTTAGAGGGAGGTCTAAACATTCGTTCCTTTAGACAGTATATTAGTATATATAAATTGTAAGATTGATTTCGTTCTCATGAAATTAAAATTTACAATAAACAAGAATTACTCGTATATATTGTAATTCATCCCTAAACGGTTCTCTGTTTTAAAAATGATTTTCTATTGTAATATAAATTTTGGTTTTAAAATGTTAACTATGTAATGTAGTACAACTTTATTGCTACTGTTTTAAACAAACTCTGTTAAGGCTCACGTTTTATTCCGTATCCCTAACCTTGCAGAAATAAACAAATTTTGTTTTATAAGTGAATAAAAAATAAATAAATAAGTACGTCAATCCATAAAAAATCCCGAAATCCTTTATATTTTACTCGTTATGTAGGGATAAACAAAAGGGAGTATTTTATCTACATACTGGTTGTATAAAGATTAAAAGTTTTGTGTAAATTCCATGATTTATGAATGCAAAAAGATGGTGGAAATTTGTATAAAACTTTCTTAATATATGTAGTTTACACAGTTACAGCAATAATATATTGTTATATAATTTATTATTGATATATTGCTGTTACTACAGATTAATTATAAAATTAACATGCAAAAGTGACAAAGACCAGACTATCATTTATTCATAAACAAATTTGTAAAGTGAAGAACAAAGTATACAATCGAGAGGATTGAGTTCGTTTACAAACTTGAGTTGCTTGGTACCTCATGTATTTTATCGGATTTATGGTAATTTATTCAATAAATAGTAGATAGCTTAAAAAGTGTGGTAATAATTCGTGACTGATATCCTGATATTAGTTAGGTAGTTTTTTCTTTTGTATCTACAACTCAATTATGTCTTTATTTGATTGAACATAACAGTGGTCGAAGTATGTAATATGATGCAGTTTTGGTTATAATCGTGTAAAGAAACAATCATAGTTTTTATGAAAAAATTATCAAAACTTAAGGTAATATTTTAGTATTTTCAGGCAGTATTTACAATTTGAATTGTGTACTAGAGGGAAATGAGCTTGGGAATAATGTGGGTACAAAAACTTCATTTTCACACCAACAAATAAATGAAAATCGTTATCCACTTTTATTTTTTCAAGAAATGTAATTTATTAAACAAGTATACAAACTTATATAAGGCAATTGTATATAATTGAAACTAGATAAACATAATACTAAATATCACTTTTAATATATGTCGTCATTTAAGTCTATTTTGAAATTAAAATTAAACGGAAACTCTTAAATGTAAATATTGTAAAATAAACTATTATCTAATATACATATAAACATTAATATTAACTTATTTTGCCCAAATTTATTTGAATCAAAGGAACAAATAAATAAATTTTAACATCAGAAGCATTCTGGTACTAAACCAATGTTGCAAATAATATATTGCAACGTATAAGAAATTTAGAAAAACATCAACTTTTTCAATTGCGATCTTGTTCGAGACTCAATCTCAGGGGAATGGCTTTAGCAAGATTGTAGAAAAGAATCCAATCATTCTTGCCACAATGTTTTTATAAATTGAAAGTGTAATATGGACAGTTTAAGATTTTATGTTGATGTGATTATTTGTAACAACTTATTTAAAAAGACAATACTTCATTAATTTTGTTCTTTCTAAGATCGTTTTGAAAACTGATGAAATGTAATTATTTTAACAGGAAGAACTATTCATTTGTAAGTATTTTGATTGTGAAATGGGAACGCGAGTCATACATAAAAACTAAACTATTATATAATATATTAATTAAGTGTATTAATATACTATTAATTAAGTGTATTAACTATTGTACATCACAAATAATTGTTTAAAATTTATCATTAGACTACGTTTTTGTAAAAAAAAAAAAAATAATAAAAAAAAAAAAAAAAACTATAATACTGGCATTAAACTGTGTAATATTAAAATTTAATTTCCTAATTTTATTAGTGTAGGCCTACGTTTTGTTGTTGTAAGCCTTAAATAAATGAACTTAAAATTTCGGAATAAAATGACTTTTGGGGTTTCTGAAATGATCGATATAATTCTAAACTAATTTAGTAATCAGAATACTAAACATGCATAGTTTAAATATTTAACGTTTTTACCATATTAATGGATATAGAATATAAAATATCAAATATGTTTAATATTGAACTTATTGAAAAAAAGAAACCGAAGGATGTTCACTCTCTAATTATTTAAAAAAGTCAACAACACTTTATTGTATTTATACTTTTAACACAAATCAACATTTATGGATTCGGATATTTCAGGTGAAATCTAATCTCACGCTAATTATAGGCGATCACCTTCAACAATACCTTTTGTTCTAGACAATATTAATGGCTTTCTAAAGCAGACTAATGTCACGCTATTTAAATAAATTAGACTGAGTATGTTAAATTTAGGATTATTTATGAAATAATAATCCTAAATTATTATAGGCGATTGTATAAACCATGTTTATACACGTTTTTATTTTATGTTACGTTAAATCCAATTTGTACCCAAATAAAATGTAAATAGTGACCCAGGATAAAAAAAATGAATAAATTAATTGGATAATTATTCTGTCGCAATATGTAATTTATTTGCAAATAATTACTTCTTCAGCTTTGTACTTTGATTGTTATATGTGTAAGTATAGTTATAAATTGCAATTAATTGAAGAGCAATACACATGAATGGCTTCGTGGACAGAAATGATAAGTAATAGTTTCATTTAACATTGTTTTATGATACACCGTTTTAAAATTTTATTTTCTGATTTAGGTCAAATAATAATTACAATATAAATTAAATATATTTATTAATAATTGGTAAACGTTGCTGTTATGATAAACCCTACGCACAATTAAGAGAAGAACAGGTTGAAACATTTATAATATGTTTAGACGATGCTTATAAATTATAGATCATATTACATTATTTCAGAACTAATCACTCGTGTCCAGTTAATTTAAAATTTTTATTCAAATTACATGTGTTTAATGTTATTATTCATTGCATTTAAGTTTTTATTTTCTCGTATATTTTATAAAATGTTTACGTGGTGCTGTAATACACCAAGATATAAGTATTTGAACTAGCCTTTACGATATTTTGATCGCTAACCAATCAGTGATGGAACCAGCGGGCGGGCGTGGTTTCTGGAGTGACGTCACGTCTGATAATGGATTATATTGTAATTATGGTTGACATTGCCCTCTTTCAAACGATCAAAACAAATTGTTGCCGAATATTCTAGGATATTCGAGGTGAGAATTTCTCTAGGAAATTTAGTTGGGAATCTGACGGTACTTCTCAAATTTCGCCTAGTGGTCTCGTTGATTTGTAATTTCCGATAAGCCGAAGCTATGTCGAGGTTTCTTTGTAAACAGAAACTGCTATATTATGGGTTTCATTATTGGATATCTTTGGTTTACAGTCGAATTATAATTTGAGTTTTTTTTTTTAATATAGCATTACCTGTTAAGTTGTGAATAAATTTTAGTTTGGCCTAGATTTGGTGGATGTAGGATATTTGTTTACTTGTCTCAGTTGTCTGTAAAAATGGTTTTATTCAGTCGTTTGTAGGCCGAATGACGTCATCTACGTTTGAGCTTCGTATTCTCGCCAATAGATGTCGGGAGCGATCGTTTTCTTGCATTTTATTTGAATAATTATGATCATTTTGAATTATTACAAGTGGTATAATGTGGAAAGAATATAGGTAATGAATAAATACAATTATTTAAGTGTTATCACCTCATCATTATCTTGGGAACCGTTCTTTGATGATAGAGCGAATATGGCAAAAATATCTATAATTTCGGTATGGATTAATTTGATAAAAAAAATAAGCATATCCCTCTATAGTATATGTATTAACTATACTTTTTTTAATGCCATATTGAGGGAAATAATGTGCAATGGTTCGCAAGTATGGGGCTATAAAGACACTTAATAGATTTATATCAAACGATTATTCCAGCGGCCTCAAAATACGAAAAATGTTTTTTATCTTGAAATAATATTTGTAAATTTTCATTTTATACTCTCTCTAAATAAATTTAAATTATATTGTAAAGCTTCAGACTATGCCATCTGACAGGCTTCGATGTCATCAGAGATAGCTGACTGTAAAGGCAGATTGAGAACATCGCTCTATCACCAACAATACCTGTATATAAATATATGTAAACAATATATGTATTTTAAAATCAAGACTTCAGAAATAAACCAACTGTAGGATTACTCAGTGATTTTGATCAATTTCATACTTTGCCTGTTTTAGAATGGCGTCTTCATTAATATTCAAATTTGGAGAATTTTTTCTTTATAAAGTATAGTATGTTATGAAAAAATAACAAAATACAAAAACTATTACATTTGGGAATTGTTTGGTAAATATTATACAGAAAAAACTCAATATACTGCTTGTGCTTTGGATAATATCACATAATTATATTGCTTGTGCTTTGGGTATAAGGGACCAATTTGAGTTATATTTGTAGTAATTGGTAGGATTGTTATTTGTCAGTAGCTATCTTGTCTCCTTCACTCTTGTTTCTCAGAACAACCAATTTGTTGGAACGCTAATCCTCAGAAAGGCGAAATTAGTTGGTTTTTTGTAAGAAAAAACATCGTATGCACAAAACTTAAATAGTCCTTAGAAAGGTCGTCGGTAGGTTGACAATTGAAAGAGCTACTAGAGTACATTATTTACTGTACAATCAGCTTAGCTAAATAATACATTCTTATATCATGTAGCTATTACAAAAATCTAAGAAATAGTCTATGATTATAAACTTAGAAAAGTGATACTAACTTGCAGACACATCCTTTCGGTAAGTGATCATTGTACATTGTTTTTATATTTAAAGTTAAGAAATTGGTTTTCTTCTCTAGACAATAGAAGACACTAGGGCTAACATCACAATGTTTGAGGTTATATTAGTTTGTACTACACTATCATTTACAATACTTGCATCACTACTATCTACATTTCTTTTGTATGGAATCCCTTTTTTCCAAACTTTTATGTCTAACCATTTTGCTAAAACTATATTTTCATTAGAGAAATCTCAAAAACCAAACACCAAAATTCAATTATTCATAAAAACACCAGACGAATAGTTTGCATAGATTAAAGCAGCTAATTGTTAAACAGTTATACTAAATATAACAGTTGACAGTACTACCAACATATTTATTTGGCTGAAACAAAATATGATCTGCAAATTATTCATATAATGTAGTCTAATATAAACTTAGGATTATGACATGTTGACACACAGGGTTAAATAGAACTAAAGTAAGCTTAAAATTACCACATATTTAGTATCTATGAATACAGGAAACACCACAGAATAAAAATATAGGAAAAAAATTGAACTTTTCACTTCCTGCTCCCCTTAATTATTTATACAATATTCAATTTCACACAACAGATAAATTATATTCCGATTTAAACAAAAATATAAAAATAAATCCACAAACGTTAGAAAAATAATTGTCGAAACATCAATACTCCATGTACAAACTAATAAAACGAAGTTTTCTTACGTCGTTTATTTAAACACGTGATCAATTACACTTCTAAATTACTGTTAATGTACTATGACAATATTAATGATGTTAACTTTAGTCTTGTAATTTATCGCAGGCATTCATGAAAACAATACAATGAAGGCTTTTGGTAAACTAATGTATCTAGAATGATAATTGAGTTACGAAAGCAGATTATTTCAAATTTAGATTGATAGCATTGGGAAGGTTATATTGAATAAACATGTATAATTTAATTTCATCAATAAACCCTTACACCGCTCACAATGACAATGGTTAGCTAAATATCATTAGAAAATTGTTTTTAAAAACAACATAAGTTTTGTTATAGTTATTATTCATACATGAAGTAAACTAATACAGTGAGCGAATGAATGATAATTATATTTATGTGTATATAATTATTATAAATAAATTATACATTGCGTATTATAAATAATAATAGAGTTTATTATTTCTGTAGCTGTAAAATGTTAAACCTAAATTTACCCGTAAACATTTAAATATGTAAAGTTATTTAGCATTTTTGCTAAACAACTACATATAATTTAATTATACTCTTTTATGAGTTGTTATTTTCCAACCAAATATAATTTAATACGTAAAAATTATATTATTTACATTTAAAATATGACAAATTAAAAAAAAAAAAAATTCTAAATATAAAAAAAAATTGTTTATTGGCGCAAAAAGTGTATAAAAAATCAACAACAGGCTTTCGTGGTGTAACTGGTTTAAATATTTAAGGATTAAAAGATTTTTTGTAGTGTTCACGGTCAGACCGGTGGGGATTACCATTGGTTTTAATTTATAAACATATTAATAAAGTACATATTATATAGTACAGTTAAAAAATAACATACAAATAATAGAAAATATGTGCTTTGTATTGCAAAAAGTGACCACTAAAAGAGAAGAACAGAAAAAAGTTATGAACACAGTTTCTTAACTATATTCTCTATCAATTTACAATTTCAGATTTGCAATCTATACATACTCACCTCTAGAGAGCGAAATGATTGTAATAAAACTGCAATATTTGGATATAATTTAAGTTAATCAGACTGTGCTTTTTTCCATTTCATTCAGTGAAAATAGGGATTTTATTAAATAGTGTTATTGGTATAAACAACAATACAATAATCCCTATTCTTTAGCTTACGCTGATATATTACTTATGAGAGAAGTAAATAATATAAATCTTATTAATTATTACCGAAGTTAATTTAGAGGTTTTTTAATGTTCATGATTAATATTTTGAAAATTAATCAATCTTCGTAATTTGTTTACAATTCCACTCTATATATATATATATATATATATATATATATATATATATATATATATATTAATGGAAGAAATGAACTAACACAATACGAAAAATAACGTGAACGCTGGGATATAACATAATAGTTCAATAGTACTACTTTCCTAGAGAAAATATAGACTGTTTGTCGTCAAAATATAAGACTGTGCAGTAAATCATGGATATCATTATACGTTACTATTATGTGACAGTCTTTCCTGCCCTAATGGCTTTTCGTAGTGGATTATAGCTACAATTATAACGTACAGCTTAACACGTTGTATTAAATTATAAAACTAATGTGTAAGGGGGATAGTGTTACGAAGTGATATCTCATAACAAACTAAAAGTAAAATAATTTAAAAGTTGTTTAAAGAATTTTTAAATATAAGATAGCTGAATATACTATTTTGGTTTCATAGAATTTAATTTTGGTTCTATTTAGTCAACAATAATTATATAACGTTTAAAAGACAAATTAATTTTGTTCATATAAGAAAGTATAATATCACATTTCCTTTTGTTTTAACTCGATTTGATTGATGACTAAATATTATGTGTTTTTAAATTTTCGAAGCAATTAATTGATTAATTGTTAGTCTTTCTTGAAAAAGCAACATCGTATTGGTTCTTTTAAAAATATAACAAAACTTTATTGTCGTATTTGTAAGAAGGTCCTCTTTTAAAGATTCAAATTGATTAGAATTAATAGTTTTGTTAGAAGAATAGCAATACAAATTGAAATAAATTAGAGAACTAAAGTAACATAATTTATTAACATGGTTTATTACAATTAAACATTAAAGAAACAGGTTCCGGAATGATATTCTTTAGTTGGATTACAACTGGTTATTATATATTTACAACTAAATTAAATATTACAATTGCACACCTAAATACCTTGCTATAAGCTTTTGAGAGAGTAATGGGAGAGCGATCGCTCACACTGACTATGGTGACGCTTACGATTGTATAATTATAAAATATCAAAAGTATATTAAATTATTTTGATAAAAACATAATGATTAATTCCGATCAATGATGAATTTCTATCTAGACGTGAATAGGATATGTACCTATTGTACAAAATGTAAACAAAATTTTTCCATCCACACTTTGAAGAAGCATTTTGAATATGGTTTAAATTCAAATCGGTTAGTGCCATTATTGTTACCTCACAAAATTTATTAATTGTAATATGTCAAATGCCCTTTAATCACATTATCTGGATCGTTTATACCATTCAAATATGCCCAAACTTATCAGATATTTGGGAGACTGGGAAAATCTAGTTCAACATCGAATGATTCTGTCAGATTAGTCTAAAAACATTGTTAAAATATGTTTAGAATTTTGATTTCACATAACATCTCAAATACATTTTGCACAGCCATTTCGGTTAGGTTCGTCCAAATAATATTTTGTGAACCCATTAATTTTGTCTTTTTATGTCCATTTATTTTGTGTTTCAAAAGATGCTGGCTTCGATTTGAAAAGTTTTACTACCCCGGAAATTCTTCAATTTAAATTGAGTGGAAAACTTCAAAACTTCAGGTGATCTAGTTTACAGTTCCAAAACTGATTGGCTACTTAAGTTCACACAAAAGTTAATGTGGGAGGGTGGAGTATTATTGACAGACTGTACAGTAAGAAAAATAAACTTTTGTATGAAAATAATTTTAAAGAAAAATATTATTAAGAAACACAAGGAACTTACGTAAAGCACTCCAAACCTATAACATAAAAATTAGTGATTGGATACATTATTAAAATAATAAATAATATAATAAAATTGCATGCGGAAGCCTCTAAACGTTGTAACGCCGACATTGTGTCTAGTCAAAAAATACTTAGGCATGGTCAGTTGTGAGAAAATTCTTCCCACACTGAAATAAATTCATGGAAGTAATTATAAGTTATTTTCTATATTTCCAAAGATAGTTTTAGTAAATAACGAAACAATAGTTTATTTATTTGAGATGCTGTATTACTGAAAATAAAACTTAAATCATAGATTAAATTTAAAATATTACTTATCCATTCAACCGTCTCTAAAGAGCTACAAATACTATGCAATTATCAATTAACCCTTTTGTTTCGAATTTTTAGAGTTGTTGAAATAAGATAACACAACATTTATGAAACGTGTACAAAAACAATATAACCGCTGAAGAATGAAGACGAAGAATAAAACAATGAAATATATTGTCAGAATAGTCTTCTTACCCATCATGTACAATTGAAGCTATTTGTATAAGTTGTTTAGATTGATTTTTGTCCCAATTACAAACTTTATTTCCGTCTTTAACCATATCAAATCATCTGTATGTAAAGTTTTTATAGATTTATTCGTTTGTTGTTTATCATAATTTTTATCTAATTATTTATGATGCCCTTTATTAGGCATTTCTGACAAAATTTTATATCTTGAATTGTGTTAAGCTATTTTAAATTGATGTCTTTATATCGGTAGGCTATACTGGACTGGCTAGAATTCAATATGCACCTAGTGTTGTTAGCCTCCAATCTCAAATCAACAACATACCGTCAACATACAACAACCGACCAGACTATTCACGCTTCCTCTTTCCATTAACATTCACAAAAAATGTCTGCTTACAACTACCTGATTCATAGATTCTTAAATTTCGCTCTATCTCCCCAAAATTAAAATAGTAATAAATTATAATCAAACATATTACAATACTGATTGATAACAACAAGAGACATTAGTTACCGATCAACTAACATAAAACTACGTCCACTATGTTAACGTAGACTAAATGCTAAACTAATTATTGTGCGTGATTTGTATTATGTGTGGGTTCACATTATTTATTGAAAATGTTGCATGTTTGTGTACGTGCTTATATACAGTGTGAGTCAAAAGTATGGATACACCCTGTTAAATTTTAAATGGATAAAGATAGCAAAATGAAAGTCAGGACACCTTTCTAGGAAATAAAAGTTTTAGTCACTATTACAACTTTGCCCATTTCCCCAAAATGGGATTTTTGGGGGGCAGCTCAAAAATTTTTAATGTAAAGACCCATTAAGTGAAACCTTATTTTAAAGTCCTTGATTAAAGAAGAAGAACAGTGGAAACCAGAGCTTTCTATTTCAACCCAGTACAAAATGGCAGCTCATTGAAATTTTCAGAACTTGGTTCTAATTTCTTATACTTGGGAAATTTACTGTTAATTGAAAACAATGAATTTGTGACACATAAAATCAACAGCTTATAAAATAAACTTCTTTTTTTAATGTATTAATAATTTGTAATTACAATAGAATAGTAATTCATTACATTAAACAATAAAACGGCTTAAACTTACTATCCTGTGTTTTTTTTTAAAGTGTGGGTCATCACTATTTTTTTTTTATTTCAGTACAAAATATTAGTACTTTTCTGCAAGATGGTTCTAGTACTTGAAGGGATTAAGTTATTAAATTTATATCGTAATTATGTTTATCCTTTCTCTTGTAATGTTCTTAGCAGGCGTAAAAATACTCATACATTTATTTTTAACCCTTATTACTATAACCTAATATGTAATGAATTTAACTACTTTACATTATTTATATAATCAATAATTAACAACACCATTCCTTTGGAACGCCATCTACATTCAGACTCAACTTCTATTATAAGCAGCCAAGCAGATCTTGCCTCTAATTATGTTTCGATCCTACCTCCAACTACACACAGCGGAACGGCTTAACGCCATTCCCCCGGGAAACTGCCCAAACCACACTCAACTTTTGTGAAAAGTAATTACTGAATCTCACCACATAGCATGAGCAACAGACTGATCATCCTCGGATTTCTCCCGTGAAGAGAGCGCCTACCCCGATCCCTTGAATGACGATCAACCAATTCTATATCAAATCCGAATTCGAGACGGAAACAGTGACCCCCACCCCAAGGAAAAGCGAGCACGATCTACTGCAGTAATAAAACATTATTCGTATCTTAACTCTAAATTAAACGCCCACTACATTCCACGCCCGCGCTCTATATCTGTGATGAGACAATAAACGGATCTCGCTTACAGTTAGTTACCCCGTTCTTGGTCCGTTAACCTTCGATAAAACAAATATTATCATTTAAAAAACCAAGATTACATCCCTATAAACCAACCAAATGTATCAAAATATCTCGATTGTACATTTTAGATTACTTTCACTACCTCATAATAAATCGTTAAATCTTTTTAAATAAAAATGAAGACAGAAATGGATAAAAAATGTCCTTTATAAATATGTTTACGAGTCCATACTTACAACTTTTGGATGAGTTTTATAACATTATTCTTTGATGTCTAAAGGAATTCTTGTATCCATATAATAATATGTTTTTAAAATCACAAACACTAAAATTACTATAAATTGAAACAAAATACACCAGAATAATAATCACGATAGTGTATAGTTCGACTACCCACACATTTTGATTTCAAGTTTATATTTAGAATAAATTAACTAGTAAGATATTATACCCAACGTTCATCTTAGTTTTCTTACATTTATGCTTACTTCTAAGACCTCTTGATTACCCATGTTTCAATTCGAACATAATTATGTAAAGACCCACTCTGCAGGTAATTGAGCCCAACCCACACTATACGTCTGTAAAACGATTTCACAATCATAGTTACTAATATACATGAGTAAAGTGTATTGTATGGCATCACGTCTTGTTCATTAATAAGTAGTTTTTTTTTTTTTTTTTTTTAAATTGTCATATCGTATGTATCCTTACTTGCTTTGTAAGAATAATATTGAAGTCTAAGAATTTGGGTAAGTCTAAATTTCATAGTTAAAATATACACAATTTATCTCCATCATAGACGTCCGTGGATTAGGCCTGGCGATTTGTCCTCTTAATAAATAATAAAGAAAAAACACTAACATTTATTTTTATATTAAAAGCCACGTCAACATATCTCTTTTATTTGAAAATAATCTTTCCAAAGTACAAAAAATAAGGTTCTATTGAACCATAATACAAAGATTTCTCCACATCAACATTATTTAAATTTTTATAACAATAAGTAAAATACAGTAACCTTTTGATACTTATGAATATAACGAATAATTTCGAAAGTAAATCGTTAATTGATTTATTTTCAATAATTTTTTTTGTTTTGTTTTTGGTATACTTTTCGTATTGTTGGCGCTATAAAAATTTCAGATATTGTGTTCATTTTTTGTCCAGAACAAAGTATTTGTAAACAAAGACGAATTGATGGTAACTTACTTAGACTCGCTACATTGAGAAGGGAAAGTTATTTCCAGTAGAGTAAAGAGTGTTTCTGTAAATTACTTTACGTTTGAGAATCTAGACTCATGAGTTGCAAATTCTGTTTTATTTTCAACAGAGACATATATTGTACTGTCGTGTTTACTACCTATAAGTGTAAAAGTATAAAAAGTTTTTGATTAAAAATTTCAGTAATTGGTCCTTATTTACGTTTAGACATTATAATTGTAATATAATAACGCTTGTGTTTAAATTCTATGATTAGCGCCGTTGTATCTTATTCCGTCTTTCTTATTTATATGAAATAAAATGTTATAAGTATCTCTTTACCTGGTTTTAGAAGAGGTATTAATTACCCTCCATCCAACCATCGTGAAATCATATATTGGTCCTTGAATGTACGATTGTATATTGGAAAGTCAGCTTCCCCGATGTAGGGAGGTATTTGATCATATAATTAGCTATGTTGATATGTCCTGACAACATAGCAGGCTCTAATTCCTGTAAAGAAAATGTGTATTTATTGGCAATTCTTTCGAAATACCTACAGTGAAAGGTATTTGTTCTTAATAAATTTTATAAAAACGAAAGTTGTCGCTGTAATAAGCAGTTGAAGAAAATGTAGCAAATAGTGAGCGAAAACATTAGCTAAGTCATATATATATATATATATATATATATATATATATTATATATATACATACATACATATTATACATACATATTATTATAGTTTAAACTCCACCACGCTTCATAAGTCCCAATAATAGAGCAAAACGAAAGAATCACAAACAGAACGTAATTTATTCCACACCATTGGCGTGGGTGTGGTTCTTGATATTGTACCAATGACTTCCTACTCTGCCTAAACAATAAGTACAAGCGATAACGACGACGGAC
Organism: Aphrophora alni; assembly: GCA_963513935.1. Classification (NCBI taxonomy): domain Eukaryota; kingdom Metazoa; phylum Arthropoda; class Insecta; order Hemiptera; family Aphrophoridae; genus Aphrophora; species Aphrophora alni. Next base: position 101,233,174 of record OY740767.1, read on the forward strand.
GACGACATGACGAATATATTGTTCAAGGTTTCTTTCGAAAGTTGTGACGCTTACTGGAAGTTACCTCATACTGAGTAAGTAAATTTAATCCACGTTTCATTAATATCAACATTATTTTAAATGTCACTTCTTTTCATTTATAAATAATTATTGTTTTACAGATAAAAATAAATCTATAATTGGGTCAATATTTTTTCTTTCATATCATAATAACTAATAAACTGATTTTCTTGAGAATTGGTAAAATCATAGTTTCCACAAAGAAGAGTGTTTTACGTTGATTGTTCTTCGATAATTCAAATATAAGTTGAGTTATGATAATACCTTATTTACTTATGTATTTTTCCCATAAGGAAATAGCAGATGTCAAGGTTATTTTTGTTCCCTGTCATCACAGTATCTACTTAACCGATCTCAGTGAAATTTTGCAAGCTTAAAGTTTTATATTTGAAGTGGATTTAATATTTTCTTTCATATATATATATATATATATATATATATATATATATATATATATATATATATATATATATATCACCGTTTGAGCAGGTGTATTAAATAAACCACGAATCAGTTGGTAACTACTCTGTGAATTCGTGGTTTACAAACCTAATATGTCTTAAAGAAACATTTTATCTGTAAAATTCATTGCAATAGTATCTCAAGTTGTCCTAATCTTCTTCGTTATTTTATACTGAGTATATTTTTTAACAGGAAGTAATTAATAATTTTTATTGATAATTATTTTTGACTGTTTTTATTGGTAATACTCACTTGTACCTGCTTCATTAGCTTTAATAGTTCAACAAAAAAATAGATTAGGACTGTCGTACACCTGCAGGCAGAAACATTTTACTTCATAACTGCTGATTAAGTGCATTACCTATAATAATTAAATACAAAGATATCATATGCATAGTCCAATATCAGTGTAAAAAGTTTTATTTTATTAAAATATTTATAGTAAAAAACGGGTCGTTGAAAAAGTTAAAAATAATGGGTGGAAGAATAAGTGTGTAGAAAACGAAATTATATATTTAAATTTATTCTTAGCTTTGAAACTGTGTGTGTTATTACATCTTTCAATATTTTAATATAGATGTGTATAGAATGTGTACATGAAAGAACAAAAATATTCTGAAAAACTATAATTCTTTTAGCTCATTTCGATTACCTTTGTAATATATGTATTATGCAGCTTTTTTTAAACAAATGTTGAATCTGAAATATTTGCTTGGGAACCCTTGGGTAACAGCTAATAATCTAATATAAAAATGTGTTATATATTATATTACGTACCTTGATTAGGTGCTTTATGTTAAGTTTTGTATCAATAGTTCTCTCACATTATAAATATTTAAATAAAATTTCAAATCAGTTTTGTTAATGAAGATATTATTATTATATCACTATTAAACAATTAATTATATAACCAAATGAAATAAAAACACAGTTATATAAACCAAAAATCTCTTTATTTTTGTTGCACAAATAAAGTTTTAGTGTTTGTAGAAAACCGTGTTTTATTTGTTTTGTTTATTGAATTTTCCACAAGTGAACCCCATAAAAATTCATTCATTTCATTTATATGTAAGTATTTTACTTTTTTTAAATTTTTTTTTATTGCTTTGTTTGTTATTGCAATTCGGATTTGACTAATGTGAACGTGAAAAGAACATTTATAGCTAATAGAAAATGTTTCAGGCACATTAGAATATAAAAGTTAAAAAAGTTAAAGGTTTCTTTGAATTATTCTACGTTAGTTGTTCTATTATTGAACGTTTACAAACACCATTGTGTGCTATTTCTGAAATCCGCACAAATATTCATTTATTTGAATATTTCGTTCAAATATATCAATTTGAAATATAATAATTATTAAACAATGCTGGATTATTTTTTTAAAGTCAAATAAAATAATACCTACAAAATAATTCATAATTTGTCTAATACACAATGCTTATATAATGATGATGTTGTTCTAGGTTTTTTTCAAATAAATAATTATTTATGTAATATAAATAACTCATGTTAGTTTTATTTTTTAAATTTTTATTGTTGTTTAAATTTTATACTAAAAGAAATTTGTAACAATAATATATACAAACATATTTAAATAAAGAAAACTTGCATATAAATAAACATTTCAAAAATTTATTACTATTGTAAAAAAAACATAATAATATAGATTGTATTTTTTTAATTAATTGTAGAAAATGTAACTTTCATTGTGTAAGTAAATGAAATTTTATTTCTCAAATTGAATTACCAAACAACATACTGGAAGAAAGCCAGCAGCGTGTAGAGTTCGGGAAATAATTGGATTTCCTGTTACTGATTCCCTTATTCTATTAAAGAGAATGTCTTGAAAGAGAATTAATTTCGACAAAATCACGTGTGATACAAATTGAAAAAAAAAAGAAAGAAAAAAAAAAGAAAAAAATAATAGAAACTTGTACTTAATTCATTCAAAATGTATTTCACATGGTAACACATATATCAAAATGGTTTTATACTTTAATATTTAATACATCGAAATGTATTTATATAAAAAAAACACATTTATCGAGTGGTATATGATTTTTAACTCCCATTTTTTACTTAATTTTTACAATCAAGTGTGTTTTATTATTCGTTGCAGTGCAATATAACTACTAGATAAATACATCCTAGCTAATTTAATTATTGATTTTACAAACGTTTATTGTGTACAAAAAAAAATATTTATTTTATAATATAAATTAGATTTCAATTTTGTTAATGAAGTTACTACAAATATACATCTTACAGTACATAAATAATAAGTTAGTACTCTACATGAAATGTAATTATCCCTTCGTTATTCTTCTAGCAGTAGGTATTAAATCACTAAAGTATGTATTATAAAACAAAAATAAAGTTTAAAAAATGTATATAAAATAAACTAAAATTATTTTTTCGTTGACTGATAAAGGGGGAAACACAATTACGTGATATGAAAGAAAAATATAAATTATAAATACTTCATGAATATTATTGATATTTTAACTTAATTAAATAATGCTTACTTTTTCAACAACTATAAGTATAATAAAATTAAACAATACCATATACACCATCTTCTTGCTGAACTAACATTCACACAATTTATAGAATAAATAAATTTTATATTTAGCAATGATTCAAAGGCTTTATTATAAAATATTCTACTCTGTTGTTATATTAATATAAGTGTTAATATAAAAAGTTTTTTTAAAACTAGTAAAGTTTCAGTTATTTATAATACAATGGCATTTAAAAACAGTTTTATCAATTAGTTATATTTGTATCACTGGATTCCTACAAATGTATCTATTCAATAGTTTTAACGTAGTAGCATGGATAGTGGTTATGCAACTAATAATAATAATACTGTACTTATTTATTTATTTTTTAAGGTGAAAACATTTCAATCATTATCGCAATATAAAATACATGATAATCATATTTAGTAGTGGGGGATTGTCACCCTTTTAGATTTAGAACAAGTCGAGTTATAGCCGTGAAGAAAATTAAGTGTAGCTAATATTTGGTCTGTGTGTTGTTTGACTATTCTAGAAATTGAAACTTTGGCAGACATTTTTCTGGTTAATGAATGGAAGCAGATACTTGTAATCGGAAAATGAGTGAGGTCAGTAATGTTGTTTAGATTTTTTTTGTTGGTTAGAACATTGTTTTATAATTTTCAACCAGCATATATTTTTACCTCAATCATCATTGTATATGATGATTTTCATTTCGTTATTTGCTACGTTTTCACAACGACACAAACAGCCTAACTTTGCATCGTTATTGTTGCAATTGAACTCCTAAACGATTTACTGATATAAATATTATTTTTAATTCACATATTAATGCAAACCTATTCAACACGTCAATACAATTATTTTTGTTCCGTCTGTTTGGAAGTTAGCTTGAGTTCGTTATATTGTTAAAATGGTCAAAAATATTGAAATACTGATTTTTACTTTTCACAATTAAAAACATTGCATGCAATAATATCAACAACTAAATATATGCAAGCACTTTGAAACAAATATCATTGTTTCGTAATATCAATATATGTGTAGACTTGACAAATGTAGTTTTTTAGCTATATTTATGTAAATAATTGTGGAAAGATAACTACAGTTTTTTTTTTTTTTCAATGTTCAGTTTTTTACTACTGTTACTATACATAGTTTATCTAAGACAGAATTTCTCAGCAATTTAAAATACATTCAAATATTATACCGTAGAGATCACTCTATGCTTTTAAACCTGTAATTTATATAAATTCACAACAGTGTTACATTCCGGATTACCGTATGGAAAAAAATTTCAATGTTATTTACAATTAATTTATTTTCACAAATAATTGTCAAAGAAAATATATATAAAGAGTAATTTTTTTGTCTTTTTTAATAGACAGTTTATTAAGATCATTAGCACTGTAATTCATTGACAAGTATTTATATGTTTACTGTCAATTGTGATAATGCACATCTCAGATCACTCTCCATATCCTGAAGTTTTTGATATTTGGATTTGATGTATGTTGATGTGGATAACTAAAGTTCTCACTTGGAATTTATTGATGGAAATTTTCACCAATAATCATGCAGCATTTGCATCAAAATTTGAATGCAAAGGGTGATAATTTAGCTTAAAGCTTTTAGTGGTTATATTCAAAAGTTATGCTTTCGCTTGAAAATTTAAGATTCATGTCCTGTTTCTAAAGACAATGTGCGAGATAGGCCATTTAGATAGTAAATTGATTTCTTGACCGCTAATAATACCAGTTCTCCGTATGGAATACGATATATATTTTCATAATTCATTCTTCAACATATCACACCATATCATTTCATTCACCACACTTAAAACAAGATGATTGTTTACGTATCATTAAGACGGTTAATAAGCTGTGGAAAGTAGAAAAATTAGTTTTGTGGCGTAGAGATGGAGTTTCAACAGTTATTCATTGCCGAGGAAAGCATTACGTGTATCATAAACTAATAATTTTTTTGTAACTTCAAATTTAGAAAATTAGGCGATTTAAAAAATTCTGCAATGTAGGTTGTATGAAATATAAAATTTTAGTTTGTGAAGCTGTCAAACAGATTAGCTTTTCTAGAATTTATTACACAGAATTGTATTATCTGACTTCAGATTGAATTACCAACCAACCATGTTCATCTTAGAAAATCAACGGAATTCTGCAAAGGTAAAGAAGAGTTCGATGGTAATTTTTCAACTTGCCCAGAAAACTTCTGAGATTGTAGTGTTCAGAGTACTAGATATACACAGCTACCTATTTTAGTTGTTAAAGTAATAACACTGGCAACGGATTACACCAAGTCTTAGAAGTAAAAACTTGAATAAAAACCACGCGTTGAAAAACATTTTTGCAATATCTATTTTGCAAGTGGAAAATATTTTAATAGTAATTTGTTTTGAATAAAATGTAGCATTTGTTTTGCCATTATAATTTATTTAGGGACTTATAAATATTTTTCTAATATATCACAATAGTTTAAAATTTTAACTTTCAGAAATTTTATACAATGTACATGAATATATTCTGCATTTTTTTGGGGTAAGAATTTATCACATACGACCTTGAAGAAATACGTGAAACGGTAAAAATGGGTTCGATTTTAGAAATATTTTACGAATCATTTCCTTCCATAAACCATAAGGTTTCGCATTATTAGCAAATATTAAATTGTTGTACCTTAGCATTTATAATCAGTAGCTTTATGCACTCTATATTCCTTTTCACTTTATATATATGCTGTTTATTTTAAAAACGTAATTTAAATTACTCAATAACACTTCAACGTAAAAAATACCAAAAAATATATCAAAAAGAAGACGACTTGTAATGTTTTCTTGACCATCTCTTTATTTTTCTTCCCAGAAAAATATTTTATACGTACCACGAGCGTCAAGTGGAAATGCAAAACATATTTTGAAAACAATATATGGGAAAATAAATAAAAAATGTGTATGGAATACTTGTTTTTACCTGCCGTATGTTAACTCACGTTTCCTGACATTAATCACATTTTAAAATTATCACTGCTATGGAAATAGTCGTTTAAACAATAAAAACACTAATAGTAGAAGTAGAAAAAGTAATATCAATACACCCGAATCAATATAAATTTGTCCCCACCATCTCGTAATCAACGTGTCACTCAAACAACGAGATCGTTGGCTGCAATATAAATCCATTTGTATTTATTTTATGTATGTATGTAAGTAATATTAGTGTGTTGATTGATTTTATTTGCAAACAAGGACCACCAACAGAGTAACAACTTGATGATGAGATTACGGTCCCGAAACTTGTAGTAGCATATGTCAAATACGTATTCCTGCAACTGCTAGAAACAAATAACATATAGAATTTCTTTATTCTCCTATAACACATATTTAAAATTATATGAAAGTGACTTGGATATAAAAGCAAGATCAGTATATTGTGAAACTTTTACAGTAAAGTGAGAGGTTGTATAGAGTTTGTAAAATAACTCTAGTAACTCCATAATAACGTGGTGCAAAAGGATGCGGTAATTTAAACGTCTCCACCCAGTGCTTTGAATTCTTATTCCTTTAAATTAAGTGGTTAAATAGCAATTATAAATGTAATTAACTCCATAGCTTTATAAAAGACAAGTCTTGGTGAATTTATACCTTAGTTTTACGTTGTTTAACTAAATTTTATTGAACATAGCTTTAGACGATTCTGGAGACATATTTACTCTAAAAAAATACATTTTCACAATTATTGAAGTTATAAACATATTATATGTAGTTTTAAAAAAGTATGTTTTACGTAGATTTCAGTAGTATTCAATATTCAATATATATTTTGACTAGAATAGTAGTAGAGTTTTGATAAAGAACCAACCATAAATAACTAGTAGACAAAACCAGTAAAAATGAAAGAAAAATAATAATAAAAGAACAAAAATAATCTTTTAGAATTGAAAAAAACCTAGGTTAAATTTAGTATTGTAAGTAGTCTGCCAATCATATAAAACCGAATGAAACAAAAAAGATTTTCTTGCAATTTTCAATTTTTTGGTTAATTTTTTTCTCCAGAATATGCGTTTTTCGGTGATATATATATAATACTATATAGTTATTAATTTTTAAACAATCTAAAACAAATATTAAATTAACTTTTTCAAGTATTTTCAGTCACATTCATCTAATAATGTTGTCCATTCCTGGTGATTTGTTGATTCTCATCCAATTTATTATTTCATACACCTCTTCGATTGATGGTAGAGCCAACACCTCATCATTTCGCTCGAATAACTAACACTTCATCTAAACAATTGAATCTCTGATAATAAACATTAAAAACAAACAATACAATAGTAATACGATATTGATACTGTAGAGTATTGAGTTAGTGAATATATTACAGATAATTCTATGCTGTATATATTTGGAGTGAGAGACGAGTGTTCAATCGGTCAAGTAATTATTAATATTTATACTCGATATACCAAATATTTATTATTATTTTTAATTATGAATAATATGTAACTTAACGTCCTATAGTATATACTTCAGGTGATTTCTTTTAGCACGTTTCTGCTATTTAGCCATTTTTAAGTGATTATTGAGGAATATTATACTTCGTCAATAATAGTAAAAACCCTAAACGTTGTTTACAAAACACAATTATATATACTAGGACACACATAAACACTCGGCCATTGATTTTATATGTCTAGTAAGTCTACTGTCTTGGACTAGATTGAGTTCAAGACATATAAATTCAATATTTCGTTGTGTCTTCGTATACAAAAAAATGTGTTGTTTTTTATAATGTGCAAGTGTTTTACAATAAATGACTAGGAATAATGAAGCTGAATGATCACTTTAAAATGGCTAAATAGCTGAAACGTTCGTTGTGAAGCCATTCGACTAATGGACGGTGATTACATATAAATCATAATAAAATAGAAGTAATCCTAAAGGGTAAAAGTTTAAATATAAATGAAACTCTTCGCTTTGAAACAAAATCAAGAAAAACTAACTAGTTCTGAGATTTGCACTTCTTCCTTGAAAATATAAAAACATTTGTTTCTACATTAATTCGATTAGTACCCATTCATTTCTGCTTGGAACAGTCAAACCAATGTATTCAAGGCAAAGAGTAACTCAGTATTCTGGGTGAATAAAACACAGACGTAACCCAAAGTCGTTGTGTAAATAAGGTGTAAAACATGTTTGAGTCCAAGTTTCCAAGAGGAATATCAATTGACAGAGCTTATCATTTGACGATATTTGTATTAATTATTATAACGAATATAAAACATATGAATATAGTGTGATATAATTTTTCAAGAAACTATTTTTTTGATTTATACCCAGGTATTTATTTATAGATATTATATTATTATATTGTAATATATATATTTTTTAAAATTTATATGTCATATAAATATTTCATTTCACACATTGATAATATGTTAGGTATTAAGTTATGGTGAGAGAAGTGTTAGGTTAAATTGCTTAAATAAATTATAATTGGGTTGAAAGTAATATTATTATCACATTTGGGTATAAAAATATTTATAAAATACATAATAATGGTATTTATTTGATTTTTTTAAAATTACATTTATTTATTTAACTTACATACTAACCATTAAACAAAAACTGAACAATTTTTCACCTAATGTAATAAATTTGTATTTATTGAATTTATATCATAATTCATTCTCTATTAACTAGGTTCAAGCCTAATATTTTCTTTTTGTCAGAGAATGTTTGTTATATATATATAACATTTTTGTTAGAGGTTTAAGATTTCAAATAATTGGATTGGGTATAACTGAGAGATCTTTTTTTAAGTAAATTGGATGTTCTGTTGTGAAAAATTAGCTAATTTATAGCCAGTTAAAACATTGGTAATAACAGAGTATACATTCCATAATTAATTTGTGTTTTATAAAATTTGTCCAAGTTACGTAAATCCAATCAAATAATACTAATCTTGCAACCTAAACATACTGATTATTTGACATTGCAGAAGTTTACGTATTTTATTGTAGAAACTTCACAAAAAACAAGATTTTCCGTTGAATCTTGGTAATTCGGAACTTAATTAAGGAAATACCATAATATTTCGTTATTCGCTCTTACCTTAAACATGAAAAAGACAAATATTTTTTTTAGATGATTCTCACAATACAAACACCACAAATAATCCTAAATTTTGGTAAGAATCTGACAAAACTAGTTTATTAATACAAATAAAATTCTCTATAATTATATCATTTTCTTACAAATTTTCATGATAAAAAAATGTGCATAAATCAATAACGTGATTATACATTACTAAAATTTAAACAAACAAATGCTCCGGCGTTTGCTAACGATCAAGAATGTAATAGATATTTAGTGTCTCTCATATACGTAATATAGAAATAATTTTATGAGTACAGTAGGAGAAAATATCGATGTTGATTTATTTATGGAATGATCCTTTTTTAACATGTATGTAACAAAATCTGGAATTAATAAACGTGTCATTATCAATTTTTATTGTATTTTTGGCTCGTTACAATTTTAATCAAATGTGAATAATAATTACCTTAACTAGAATTAAAATTTTAAAATAACCACACAAAAAACAAACAATTACCTTTGAGAAATAGTTTTCATATATCTTATGGAAAACTTGAGACCCGTCATTTAGACTTAGTATTGTATGTTAATTATTGACCGGTACTAAATTTAATGTAGAAATGACAGTATCCACTAATATATATTTAAACCCCCAACTAATTTGAGCTGTCAGAGTTTATTCTAAAAACCTCATGTCATTCTCATTTATACATTTGTATTTATTAGGTGTACAAATTTGGAGTAAATCCAAATAACCCGTGAGTTAGTTATCTAGCTTTCAGAAAGTAAATAATTTTACCTTATTTATTTATTTTTTTGTTCTGTCAATAATCATAATTCAAAACATATTACATTTTATATGTGTAGGAATCTATATTCCATAGTGTGGCCCCGATACTGTTTTGAAATTTAGGAATTTATAGTGTGTTCTGTTTTTATTATATTACCCCCTTACTTTGAATTATTAGCCCATTATAAGTTTTTTATTTTAAAAATTGTTTTATGTAGAATAGTATGAGTTTTGTTTTCATGTTTAGTTTTGTCAGCATTGGATTTCGTTTACAAAGTAGAAATTTTACAAATAGTACTGTTTAGTTATCTTACGAATTTATTATTTGATTTAATTATTTTTCTTATGTTTAATATTTTAAGTGGTTAAAATACACATAGAACTGTATTTACATGATTTATGTGTTCGAAAAATGAACCGAGTTCCGATGGTTACCCGTTTATTATGAGGACAATATCATTGCACATTTCAAACAAATCATTACAATTAAAAATCACAACCTGATAACGTACACAAGACTAATTATTGATGTAAACGTTATATTTAGCGTACTTACCCACGTGAGGTAACTTCTTGAACTTAGCTTTGGGGGAAAAAAAACAATTTATCATTTATATAATCCATAATCTCTAACAGGTGCTTGTGGTTTATATTTTTATATATTCACATTCCTTATATATATATATTATAAGGATTGAATTATTATAATTATATATATATTGTAACGATAAGGAACTCAATATTTATAACAATAGGAATTATTATTATCAAAATGCAACTAGTAATTTAAAAGCAAGGTATTCAAGTAAGAAGAAAAAACAATTATAATATTTCTGTGATAGGAAATAAATGGTCTGAAATATAAAAAAAGACAATTTAGTTGAAGGAATATTTGGAAATATCTGTACAAGGGATTTTTTATAAAAAAGACACAAAGGAAAAAGGGACTGTGTAACCTTGGATAGGAGACCCGCCAAGCATTTAACATCAACGGGATATTGAGCCGAGGACAAATTTTGACAATTAAAAACTATGGAAAAAAAATATAGAAAACTGGCGTCTCTAAGGGTACCTCCAGGGGTGACGATTTAGGGTACTTCATAAAAAAAGTTTTAGGAAGTAGGTCAACCAATGAAATCAGAGTCCGCGTAAAAATCAAACGGACAGATTTCAAAATCCTCCACTACAAAAGCAGAGAATTAAGTTCAAGAAAAGCCACTAGTGTTGGACGAATTAACGCCCATCAAATGAACTTAAATTCGAAAGAGAGAAATTCTAGAAAAATCAAATGGAAGGAATAGGAGGCTTCTTCGATGAGCGGGGGAAGAGTAGAGGTCATCACTATAGAGGCGATACGATATCTAAGGAGAGTTTTGTATTAGAGGCAAGTAAAACGCCAAATCATCGCTTAAAAAGAAATTGATTATCGTGTTAATGTAAAATTAATTGAGTTAGATATTTCGTCGTTTAGCAAGAAATAGGAGTAATCGTCGCACATTAGGATAGATCATTTCAGCTCCAAAAGAGATTTGCAACTGAAAAAAAAAATGTGTTGTTTTAAAGTGATAAAATCAAGTGAAATCTGAAAACAAAGCAAGTGAAATTAGTTAGTTTGTGAAGTGTTGTTTATCACCGAACCATTATATTAGCTTAAGGGAGGAGATACACAAATTTGATAAGTAAATTTTATTAATCTTTTCATTATTAATTATTAAGTTTTGCACTTGAAATGAACTACCAAAGATTCCACCCCCGGGATTAGAGTTAGTGCTATTAAATGCAAGCTGTGGAAATTATTTGAAATTTCAAAATAATTGTATGTGAAATTTAAGGTTTATAATTTGTTTCGTTGTAAAGGTTATTTCATGATTAGGAGGTATATTTGTTCACAGTAAAAATTTGTTCTGTATAAAATTTCTCATTAGATTTCAAAATATGAGGTTGTAGAAATTAAAATAACTTACAGTATTGTAGTCGTATCTTTAAAAATATTAATAAAATTAATCATTGTAAGTTAACTTGAAGGTTAAAATATTGTTAAAAACATTTAACGTTGTGTAAGCGAACAGTAAGGAACATTATCTAGACGATTCTCAAGAAGAATTTATGTAAATATTGTATTAAACTTTGTTAATATTAATTGTCATTTGTACTAGAAATTAAATTAGGTTAATGAATGTTTGGAGAATGGATGGTAATAATTAAGAATACCAACTTATAAAATGATGATAAATTTATTATATCGTAAATGCACTAATAAATACATTTTATTTAAAGATAAATGTTTTTTTGAGATTTAGCAAAAACCTGTTCAAAGAAGGTATCATAAAGAAAAATAAAATAAAACAAAGCGAAAATAAGTTATGTTATAATATATAATTATATATATATATAATTATATAATGTTATAATATATATAATTATTTTACACCGAGTAATATTTATATTAATTATTTACATGACTCAAGATAATCTATCTATATTTAATAGTTACGGCCGTAGCTCCTGTGTTACATTTGAGGCTATTATTTAAATAGGCTTATAATCAGAAATATTCCTAATTTAAAATTAAACCAAAATAATTTATGTAACCGGTTATGTAATCCTTCTAAATGAATTTGAAAATCTTATTATAATACGTGTAATATTATCTAAGATGGGACAAAAATCATTACCTTTGAATTAAGTGGTGCTAGGCTTTGAATACATAACAAAATTGTTATCATGTTTAGCATACATTTTTTAAATTTAGTATTCATATTAATAAAATTATTGTTTTTTTTTTTTTTTTTTTTTTTTTTTTTTTTTTTTTTTTTAATGTAGCCTACGTCAATATACATTTTCAAAGATGCACCTACGCTTATGAATTGAACACAATATAATTTTAAATATAATTTGTTAAAAACGTAAACCGTATTGAAAATAAAGATTTGATATAACTCTTATAATTCCACTTTTTTATATGTGGCTGATGAATGGTTATAATAATTATAATAACTCACACTATCTATTCTTTCACTTGCCATTATTGTTTGTATTAAAATAATAAATATAACTTCGTCCCATCTCCTCTGTTTCCAAATAAGAGTAGTCTGATATAAATTAAAACTTCATTCCCCTTTGCAACCTCAAATTGTAATTAAAATATTACAGTCTTTCACAAAGTCAATGACTACAAATTATTTACTTAAATAACTGCCATGTCTTACCTTAACTGTGGCTTAGGTTGCATTGTACGCGTATACTAATAGTTTTTACATACGACAGTCAAGCATTGGTGACACATTAGTTTATTTATCGTAAATGGATTTAATTTATATTAAATGTAATAATTGGCATTCCTATTTTCTTTTCTAGATTTAATAAAGCGTTTTCCATTAAGAATAAGATCTTCACCTCTTAAGTACCTTATTTTACGATCTGTCCTTAACCTTTATTCATTAGAAATTATATTTTTTGGTCAGGGGGTTTTCCTTCTAAAATTTGGGCTTTATATTAACAGAAAATGTCGTATTTCTTTGATATGTTCTTTGGGGGGATTGAGTCTGTCATTCGTAAACAAAATAAGAATTTATTAAAACTCATTTTAATTATAACTACTTTTCAGGAAAGAATTTAAACTCTTGTGAGTTTTTTTAATCAAGTCTTAATTTTATATGTTTTATTGAATATTTATATTAACATATTTAGTAAGTAAATTTGACAATAAGACACATACATTTAACGTAACAATAACCTGTATATAAATAAAACTATTCTCTCGTAATGTACGATACAGAATCATTACCTTCTCTTTCAATAAATGATCTATATTCTGGTATTGAACAGGCATCATATATTTTATTGACAAAGGTTTAATATGACTTCTAATTATTGTTATTTTGGATGTAATTGAAACTTTAAGTGGAGCATGCAAAATATATATTACAGACAGAAAATCTAAAGAAATAAATATGTGTAAAATGAAACGACAACGATACAAGACGTCGATATGTTTGAGTGAATAAATGTATATCTGCTGGGACTATACATAAGTGATCAAATATAAATTTTGCTACTATTGAAAGAAGTTTAATTTAATTTATCAATATTAGGGAGAATAGAAATAAATGTAAAGGAGACAATACCCAAAGAAGAGCGGAAATAACAATTGATTATAACAAAGGGGTGGGTGTCTCTAGTGTCTCCAAGTGTCTCGGCTCATTGGAATCGAAATCAAGTACATCTATTAGATTTATCAAAGACAAAACATGAAAGAAGATCATCGTAAACATCAACATTTTGATGTCCTTCCAATATTTGAAAGCAAAGTTCATATTTTATTTTTATTTCAGAACACATTTGTTTCAGTTAGAGTCGGGAATAAATTTCATTTTTTTTAAATTATTTGTTTTTAATGTTTCGTATTTAAGGATACAGATCTCTCTAGTGAATTTCGATCATTTCTAAACTTATCTGTGTTCTATTTATCTGAATATATATTTTAGTTTTAGAAGCAAGCAACTTAGGATACTTTAATTAATTAATAATATTCTAAAAATAATTAAACTAATATCGGTGTCATTTATTTTGATTTTTTCCAGTAAATTTTGAATTCCATTTATGAATTTTATAATATAAGTTACAATTCGTGAGGCAATTTCAGTCAATTAAGCACAAGAAGTTGCGCAACAGTGTGTGTATAGAAATAAAATGAATCAAGCAATCTCTAGTTTTTCTTCTGTACTGAACATATTCTGTAATGAATTTTACTAGAAATTTCAATCAACCGAAAATTTGTACAAACTATTGTGTTGGAGAATTCATTATTATTTGAAACTTTCATACATTCTAATATCTAGTCATTTCTAATTAGTGCTATATATGCTAACATAATCACACGATTAACTTGTTATTCTAGGTGAGTAAAGTATACATGAGAAATTAAATGTGTATATTTTGAATAGAGTTAAACAAATATTAATACATTAAAAAGTTAAAAATATATATAAAAAATATTAAACACTTAATATTTATACAGGTTTTCGTTTAAGGAAGTTATTTGACAGGTTAAATCTGTTGAGTACATTGGATTAAAAACGTAATTTCTAAATATATTCATTTAATTTATAAAAAATAAACATATATAGAGAAAATATTTTTAAAGTACGAGGTTTAAATTAGTACCTTAAATAAATTAGAATTTATGTTTTTTTAATAAAAAATGTTAGTTGTAAATGTGCATTAGACTAATAAATCATATCAATTGTATTGGTATAGTCATTATTATCGCATTGATATCATTTGTCTTTTACCGTAACATATCGATTGTAATGTGTTTAAAATTCACAAACATAGTTTAGTAAGAACAGAATAATAGTAAAATATTCGATTATTAAATAGTGAATGGTTGAAAATATAAATAGACAGTTTTATTCTCATATTTCGATAGCCATATTTAAAGTAGTTATACTCTCTTGAATGATTCACAGAGTGGCGTTTGAAATAAAAACACTTTATATTTCAAAACTACTGAAGTAAAACTAATAATTATTTAATTTAAAAATAACGTATTCATTTTATAACAATTTTGTAATGGAAGCTCTTTCATTTTCTAACACAAAAAATGACCTGTTGTCCTCATCGTAAATCAGATATAAAAGATGTAATAGGAGAAAGATGCATATTTTGAAATGTTAAATGTGGTGTGGAAATGAGTGTCAACAAGTTGGCGCTGACACTTTGTATAACGTTTAAGATGAAAACTGTTGCTCCTGTCAAAATAAATGAATAAGACCTCTTTGTATAGAATGATCTAATCTGTAACTTGTATAATGAGTTTGTTTGTTTTAGGAGCAATATCAAGCGATATTTTTTATGAGAACCCGATTTTTCTAAACTGTGCCAACTATAAACTTTTGATTCTTTCGCGAAATCGATGCGACATTTAACATTTTGTTATAAGCGCTCAATTACAAGGGTATACCAAAATTACCAACGTGCTAATGTTTCTGCAAGGAAAATACAAATATGATTGTACTGTTAATCTCTTTCTACTCTGTTTCTGAATGACTTCAAAGTATTTTATTGACAGCAGATTGGAGAAGAAGATCCCATACATATGCTTGAATTGAAACATTCAGTCTCGGAACCTTAAATTCGTAAACTATGGAACAAAACGGTAATATTTACATATTGTACGAGGATTCTGTAAGTTATTTATTTAATCTTTACCTCATATCCCTATTTTAAACCAAATTATATTTGTAGGTGATAACATGCATTTCTGTTTATCTTTGTAGTCCCATTTTTAACTATTTAAAATTTGAATTTTAAACTCAGCTTCGTATTTTACAATATCCACTAAATTTTAAATAAAAAAATCCCACTCATTTCTTGTTAATTAGATTTTAGAATGGAGTCTGATAACTCTTCCTTTTGAGAACACATGATGTCCTCAAACTCCTTGTCCGAGTAAGGTAAACAAATTAAATCAGTTTATCTCTGAAACCAAAAAGCTATAATTCATTTAATAATTGTAGTATAGATTAATATTTATAAAAAATACTCTTTTCACAACAGTATATATATATATATATATATATATATATATATATATATATATATATATATATATATATATATATGTACATATATATTAGGGGTACTTAAGGAAATACAAGTATCCGTGATGGGCACTCTACAATAACTACATATTATATAGAACATATACACTGAATATCGACTGTATCTTCATGAACTCCGCCTATAAAGTAACAAGAGTTCATAAAATAATTTCTAAAATTTGTTTCAAAAATATGAATTAAGATGGAAAACGGGGTGGGAATAAATTGAATAATTAATAGTGTAAAGACAAAGACGAACCCTAGAATGTGTTATTACCTCCAACAACTGCACCGAAGGGAATAAACCGGTCAGAAATGCGCTCCATTTCAAGTAATTTACTCATTCGAAATAACTGTAATAGTCCTCTTCTCTGTTGTAGGTAAAATGTAAATGGTGACTTCAAATATAATAATCGGAAACATGGGACCATATATGTAAGTTTCCAAACTACCTGTATTCCCTTTTTAAAGACACGGAAAACGCTTTTTAATTTGAATAAATAGGCCGACATGTTTTTAATCTTCAATCAAAATAATATTTCGATATTATATCAATACGGATTGTGTTTAGTTAAAAAAAATAAAGATGATGACATACAAAATGATATTTCGTCTTTTGCAAAAGCGTTAATTTTGAAGAAAAAAAAAATTGTAAAAGATTAGTCACTAAAAGTAGAACGTAAGTAACAGTTTAAATTTCTAGGTATTAAACCAATGTTTTAACATATTATGTAGGTAGTTGTAAAGCAAAGCTCTTTATATTTTTGCTTTTACCTAAAACACAACTTGCAAGGTCTTAGGATTAATTTCGGGTAGTTATTATTAGGTAACAATATTTGTTCAAACCTGTGTTACATGACACTGAATCACTTATAAATTATTTAAAACACGAAATAACATCAGTCATGTTTTTCATTTATATATAATCTAAAAGAATATAATTTCATGCATTTTTAGTTTTTGTGTTTGATTTATGCATTGTATAGTTATTTGATATCTTATTTTACTGGATTCCTCAATGATTATGTTTGTAGCTCACTAATCTTGTTTAAACCTTGTTTATAATCTCATTTAGTGATATAGATAATGTACTACATTGAACAGTATGATATAAATCATTAAAAGTTTTATACCTAGACTCAATATCTTTTTTTTACGATTCTATAAAAATAATGAATACCAACTTAGTTCTTGTTTTCCTAGTTTAGTAGAATGTTCATTAAATTTGGAAGGTACTACACTTCAGTTTGTTTTATATTGTTCATTTGTTGTTGCTTAATATTTAAACTAACTCTGCTACTTCACTCCACTTTCCCGTCCCCTTCCTAACTTAGCATCTACAGTATACTCTTATTTAAATAGTACATTTTCGTAATTCTTAATATTATGATATGTTTGTTCACGTAATTTTTACATTACCACAAATGGTTAGGAATACAAACATAAAATTCATTGTATGCATAAAAACATGTATTTAATTACTTGCATATATTATTAATATCATGTCAATAACTTAAATTAAAGCACTAAAGTGTTTTCAGTTGCATATTTCAGAATATATATTTATTGTAAATTTCAATAAGTTTCAATAACTTTAATAGCATAACTAGATTAAATTTCTTGATCAGTACGTTTTCCCAATAATAACATTTATAATTCGGTGATTGGTTATATTTATCAAACTTTATTTATTTTACAGAATTCACTTCATAAAATTATTTATTCCGTTCTCATGACCGAAGAATTCTATATTTTTGCAAGTCAGATTTTTTGTAATATCTTTTGTTTTATTAAAATCAAAACTATCAAAATCGTCTCACTAATAAATCTTACAAAATTTTAGTGATATTAATTAAGTAAAAACAAAAATTATACCCAATACGTTAAGTATAAAATATGTCCTATGCATTATGAAACAGTTCCTGATGATATAAAAATAAGTTATAGTTTAGTTATTGTAACTTGTGTAACACTAATTTTGGTGACTTGGTTAAAACTCGTTTGAATAAATTAATAATCGTACTATTACAGTGCAAGATTTATTTTATTATTTAAATGTGAGTAAAAGTTATTTTGAAAATCCAAAACAAAACAAATATATTCTACAGTTATTCAATATTGCAGGCCTTTTTGTTTTTACATTAATTTGTTCATCATTTATTCCAATACGCGTTTGATAAATGCTAAAAAATTGACGGAGAAATGTTGAATTATTTATAATAAACAAATATACATTTTTCAAGTATGCTTAATAGTAAAATTTTGTAAGGCATTTTATGTATTGATATATTGCAACAAAATCTAATCTCAACGCCAAAAGCTTCTTCGGTGTTTTGAGAATATATAGGAGTGCATGGTATCCTGAAGAAAAAGAAACAGGCTACATACAACAATGGCATTCATGTTCTTATACATGTACTATTCTGTCCACTTCCTTTAGCCGAGGTATCTATATTTCCATGTGAAACATATCTCCCGTACCGTATTTACTGGAAGTGAAGATAATAATATCTGTCTAAATATATATTGTAAATTGAAAATTAAATGGAAGACGGTTAATAGGTTATTTGTTATGTTAGAGATTTTAATAACATTTTGAACACTTACTTTGATTACAGGTAACTAAACATTGCTTTTAACTTGTAATAATTTATTAATTTCTAACATTTTTTAATAATTTAAATATTCTAACAGCAATAACTTCCCATTGAATCAACCATTTGAAATCCGGTTTGCGACATTGTTTTTAGTAAAACAAGGATTTTCAATTGGTGTCCAACTAAACAAATATAGGCTGTCATTAAAGATTTTCCCTCAACTCCTTGAGGGTTTTACCCCAAAGGTTTCACCTGGTGATGAACCGTAGGTTACCGTAATGATGTGTAAACTTTGGTATTTTTATCTGTTGTTGTTTAAACGTTGGAAAGGCGGTTCCATACTTAATTGTTACCCTTTATATACATTTTTTGTTATATAATTGTTCCGTAATATCGTTTGAAAATATATTTTCATATTTAACAATATCTTTGATGGTGTACAATCATTGCATTCATACATTGTAGTTACTAGTTACGCAGTCGTCTCTTTCTGGAGTGGAGAGAATTACAGTTTAAAGTTTATTTGAATTTGTTGAAAGCCAATGCTTCTAAAGCCGTCTGGCAATCTTTTGGGATAAATATATCCTAATAGTTATTGTAATGGAATAACTATTTTACTTCAACCATTTAAATTTTTGTTAATAACATAACAAAGCATGTACTCTTTATTTATTATATTAATTTTATTTTAAAAAAATAATTAGTTAATAAATATCAATGCTACCATTGAACAGAAAAATTGCTTTACTTAAAATTGAAGTTTATATCTTCTAATGATTAAAGTTAACGTGACATATAATTTCCTATATATCAGTTCTTTAGTTAAAACCTAGATTTTAATCATCTCTGAATACTGTTTCGCCTATTACATTAAAATGCTTATTGCAATTACAATAGAATTATTTTTCATAAATTACAATTGATACTACGTACATTATTTCTAATATACTAAATTATACTTGAATCAGATATTTATATGTAAAAAAAAAAAACTTATCAATTATGAGAAAGCCTAATTGAAATGGCAAAACCTAAAACAATCCTAAATATTGTAAGGGTTGTTGGAAACACACGTATTTAATAACAATTAAACAAAAAAAATCAATAAATAATAATCAAAAATAATAATATTGCGAAGAAATTCAAATAAAAGAAGTTGTAATAAAATTTATATGTAAAATAAACTTATCGAGAATACAGTCGACTGACGGATTTACAAGGGGATGTGTCGGATTAAATTTCAAAAAACAAGACGCCTGCAGTTTAACAGTTTCCCAAGGAAGCTATATTGATGACAACCAGAATGTCTGCAAGATTGTGCAAAAAAAAAACCAATCAGAACCATTTAAAATTCAAATAAAATTCAAATTAAAAACAAATGACCAAATCAGAAAAAAGGAGAGAAAAGAAGTGGGAAACGTTTCTCTAAAAAACGCGGTCTGTATATCGCCATCTCTCTACAGGACAACACCTAAAAACATCATCAAAATGTCGACAAGGTTACTAAATAATCTATTCGAAATAAAAAAATATATAACAAGCTAATTATTCCATGATATTAAAAATAAATAAGTGTTTCATTGTATAAGTAAGGGTCAGTCTTTAAATAAAACTCAAAATCAAGGTGAAAACGGGAGAGTTCGCGTAAAGCGTAAAGGTGTAGTGTGAAATATAAAAGTGTAGGGTTATAAAAGGTTCAAATATAAAAAAGGGGGTGCAGTGTCTAAAGAAAGGAGGGAGAGTGTTATGTAAGTAAAATTTAATATTTATAATATGTATTTGTAAGACAGATCTCGGTGAATAAATAATAATTAAATCAAATACCAGATTTCAAAACAATAAATATCAGACTAGAGCAAATTAAACTTTTAAAAGGTTTTGTGCCATTTTGTTGGATTAATATGTATTAAAGAATAAAGTAAAGGATAAGTTGTTAAGGGATGTATTTAAAGAGTGTAAAATAGATAAGTAAGATTAGAACTAGACGTTTTGTAATTTAATTTTAGGGTAGATGTTGAATGTGTTTATTGCATTGTAGGAAAAGTAGTATAAAGCAAAATATAAAATGATTTATTAATTTATGAATATACTCAAATGTTTCAAATAGCATATCTCTGTAATTATTGAAAACCTAGTAGCTCTTTTGGAGTGCCTCACAAGCTAAGCAAAATGTTGACTCGTTTCAAGAGTCTAGTGGAGCCCCCAAGGATAAAGGTTAAGCCTAAATATAAGTGTAAATTCAAAAGGTTTACATAATTAAAAATAAGCCAAAATCTCAAAGAAGTGTAAGCTCTCAAAACCTAAATTAAAATTTAATAAAAAAACCTTACAATATGTATTACAGTTTTTTTATTTTATAGTACGCGAATGTATATTTTATGACTAATGTTACAATTAATTTTGTGAGAATGCCAATGCCAACAGAAGCATCAGCGTCGTTCTCAATATCTTTAAATATTTCTTTCTTTTAAATCAATTGCATTTTTTAATGTATTTAAAGTAAAATTATAAATGCAATATTTACGACATATTGTGTATTTCATTGCTGAATTATTTATCAACTACTATTTTTGAAGTACGTTTTAGCCGCAATAATTTTATTTGAAACCTTTATCTCTTTCAGACGTAGACCTAATTTACAGAATTAATTTTGTTTTTTATAATATGCAAATTTGTATTATAAGAGAAGTTTAGCTAACAATAAATTCATTTAAATACTCTTCATATGATTGTATATGGCTTCCACTAAACGAAATTTTATTTACTGATACTTTAAAAAAATACCACAAAATTAGTCATTAAAACTTTTGAAAAAATAAATATTTTATATCTTAACACTAACTATCTTAACTATCGTAATTATCTAAGTGATTTAATATAACCTACATCAATTACTTGGGTTAATTTAATGATAACTTTGGCTAAAAATAAATGACAAACAAAACCTTTAAAAAAAATAGAAATAAAATATAAATAAAAAAACACAATGTTTGAAGAAATGTTCAAAAGTTATTAAAATGTGCACAAACAACCACTGAAAATTATATCTGTAATGTTGCAATTTTACTGTAAATGAAATTATCTTCCCCAGTCTTGAAATTAATTTAGTATTTTTTTGTTTTTATATTTAATTCGTTGTAAAATATGTAATAAAAATATACCACTCTTTATGTAATACTTTCTATTAATATTTGTATCTTCAGTAGATACTGGCAAATATCCTACGTTTAAGGCCACTGGTATTATAACTATTGTTTTACATCTTGTCTCAATATCCTAAGCAAGACTGTAATGATCTTCTAAAAGTTGTCTACGGGTATAGAAAATGTAAAAAGAGAGTTGGGTTGGTTTTTATTGAATGGCTAATGCAGACACTTTAGAATCTAATCCAAACTGTATCAATGGTAAAGGAATCGCACGGAGGAGAATAAGTTTTCAGTTAATTAGTAACTAAAGAGTACACTCATGTGCCCTAGATTAAAATGTGAACTCTATGACTGCTATTTTATTGAGTCAATAGGGCAATTTCAATGAACCATAATAAATATACAGAAAAATGAAAAATAACATTCCATCGAGATTTACTGAGATTTTAAACGATAACCTAATTTATTGGAACATATCAGATTATGTCTTATAAATAAGTTTCGAATGATAAAGTGGAAAACTTTTATTTAATCATCTGTTTCACACGATATCCGTGTTCCTGAAACAATCAAAAACTTTGTAAATAAATCAAACATCTTGGATTAAACTCTTCCTTCCTAATAGTACTCCTTTCGACACTGTATTTATTTTATAGCCTCACAAAGAAATTTGGTTTTTCTCCGTCATTTAAATTACTAAATATTGCATATATTTGAAAAGTATGTTAATTATTTACTTGTAACAAAATTGTTCGATTTTAGGGTTTCTTCATTCCTCGGTATTAACAACAAGAAATGTCTATATGTGCGGTTTCCCGCAGATAAAATCCCGTTTTTTTCAATAAGGTTTATAAATTTATTTCACTTTTACCCTTTCACTCAATCTACTTTGTATATTTAAGTCATATATTTGGTTGACAGTAAATGTCCTGCAGATATTTTGCTTGAAGTTGATATGATAATACGTTAATTTTTTTATATTTCAAAAGTGAAATAAACATATCTGACATTTCTATTGTGAGAGATTAAACTAAATAATTAAACATAACTTAACTTCTACCGTTAATAAGCCTGCATAAATGTTGTTCATAAAGTTCTTTGTTATTTAAAGTAGGCCTAATCATTTGAAAAAATATACTGATTGTAACGTTTTAGTTTTTTTACACATTGTTTAAAAATCTGGTATAGAAATAGATCTCAAACTTGAAAATAATCTTAAATCTTTTTTTATAATATGTTGTTGTTTTTTCATGTAAATGATCATTTTGTAATTCAACATTAATTTATTGGTTAAGAGGTTACAATCACTCTTTAATTGAAATTAAAGTCTCTTAGTATAATATATGATATATTTTTTGAGATGTAATAAATTCTGTAAATTCAATTTATTAAAACTATATTTTTGTCCATGATTAAATAATTATCACTTTTAAACGTAGATGCTAGTTTAAGTCATGAAAGTGTCCCCTATCTCCAAAATAGAATCTCGCAAACCGACTTAAAATATCTTAAATAACAAAAACGTTGAGGGGGTGCAGGTTTCTTTTCAGTCATCCTGTATATATATATATATATATATAATACAAACATTATGCCAACATACCGAGTATTTATTGTTAATAATATAATAAATATAACGTCACATCAACACTTTTGTTTTGAAATTATACCAATCAACTAATAACTTAACGTTCATTCCGCTTTGTAATCTCAAATTGTAATATCATACAGACAAGGACTTCAAATTACCTAATTAATTTAAACCAACTGTATTGTCTCACCTGAAGGGTTGAATGTCCTTATCTTTATGGCACTAAGTTGTAATGTATATTTCGAAAAAACAAACAAACAAAAAACAGGAATATTAATGATTAAATGTCATATCCATATATATATATATATATATATATATATATGTATTTATACAAAACATCCACTCGTATATTTGGATATATTATTATTTGGTCCTAGTTTCAAACGTTAGGACCATAGAAACTTATTTACTATTTATACAAACGAATTGATCTTACTACCGACGCAAAATTAGGTGTTTTCGGTAAATTCACCAAATAAATTATTTTATTATAGAGCAAAAATTATGAGCCTTAAAAGTAATCCACATATATAAATGTTTTATGGAAGCCCACGATTGATGGATTTCAAAATGTAGTACAAGACTATAGTCACTTTTAAATAAATAGTTATAAATGTTCGCATAATAGTGAATGATAAGCTATGGTATTTACTATATTTGCACATGAACCACACGTCTTCACAATGTAAAAAATTGACATCTTGAAAAGCTACTTAAACAAAAACACTCCTACTATACCATGATTTATTGAATCCGTCTTAATTGAGTTAATTATTTATTTATTTTTATTTTAAAAGAATAATGGATATAATGAGACGATTATTTAATTCCACAAAACAGCTTTAGTTGCGACATATGTTTCGCTGTTAGGCATTTTCAAGCAACTAAATTGAAAACAAATTAGTCTAAACTAAAAATGTGAGACAAAAGGAAAGGTTAGAGTAAATGGGTTGAGAAATGACAAAAGAAAGGTCAATGATCTCACCTGTGGGATTGAAGTAGGGGTGTTTTAGAAAACAAAGGTTATATAATAGGTCTCAATAGTGGTGATGAGTTAAGGATGTATTTGTTCGTTTAAGTTGGAAGTATGATTTTTTTTTTAAATTGATTTATTGATTTCTAAACATTCCAGATTATTGAGTTTCTTACTTTTTTGTTCCATATGCAGAAGTTTAACGTTTAACTTAGGATCAAAATTATGTCCTGTGTCTAATAAATGATTTGCAAAATAAATTTTAATTAGATTTGCCATACTTCCAACTGTGTACATGTTCTTTAACTCTATTCTTAACTGACCTTCCGTATTGACCTATATATTCACAATCATTACAAGAAAATTTATACACACCACTATTTCCTAAACTATCCCTCTTATCCTTATTGTTAATAATTCATTTTCCTATATTTCTAGAGCAATTAAAGTTTTTTTGTGAAATTAAATAATCATCAAATCTCATTATTTCCGTTATCATGGAATTCCATCATGTACCGACTGTAGTAACATTAAATTATATTTAAAAGAATAGTTAAATTAATAATCAAAATTATGCACCCTAGAATGTAACTCAAACAAGAAATATAAGCTAATATGTGTCGCTAATATTTATATCAATATTTCGCTTTAACAAACCATTTGTTCACCTATACTACCTTAAATATTGCTTATTTTTACTTATAAATGAATGATGGTGTATAAAATAATTGAAAATACTAATGTATTTTCCACAATATGGAATATATTGAAAAGTACAAAAGTGTTTTATCTCGTAATTAAAAAGGTAATACTACCATGTACCAAAATGGTCGTAGGATAAATAAAACTTAATTTGTATTCATTAAACTCTAAAAAATATTTATTATGTTTTTCAAAATATTCTAAAAAAAAAAAAAAAGAAAAAAAAAGTGTAATGCGATGTGTAGATTGTGGTTTTCAATTGTTTACTGCATTTTACAAGTTCATAGTGATTGACGTAAAACAATTAAAACTCCTACTCTTTTACAATTTATTCCTCTGTAAAATATCAGTGTTTATTTTTATCGCAATGGAGTAAAAATATCTTAAACCTTTCCATAAAATATATACTGTTAGTTTGAGTTACAATAGTTCATTAAAAAGAGCGGGTTAACGTTCAATATTCGTTCATTTGTGTCTTGTTAGTAATATTTACTAACAAGCATCAATTTTTAATTTTAATTTAAATTACAAAGGTGGAATTATGAAAATTAGTTAAAATAATATGTAATGTTGATTTTTTTCCCATATTTTAGTAAAGTACCTGACAAGTACCTTTTAGTAAGTAAAGTACATGCTATAATTTTCTATTTTTATTGACCATGATAAATCCATTGAAATGGATAATTTTAATACAATTTTATAGAAGCGTTTCAACTAGTATTCAAAATTGTATACTTTTTCAATTGCTCTTAAAACTGAATATATCATTATAAAGAGGATATTATTTGTAAACCGATTTAAATTATTCAAAATTTCTTTTGTTAACAGCTCACAATAATTGTAAATTAACTACCTTATTTTCTTTAGCAATAAACAAATAAATGTGCTTATACTGATAAATTTATTGTAGAAAATATACGTAAATATTAGAGATTTATCTGTTTTGTGATAAAACATAAAAAGCAAGTAAGTTCAATGTTCTATGTATTATCACGCTTGATCTGAGGCCAGAGTTTATGACATTAAATGTCATTGATGCCACAACAAAGCACGACCTAGTAAAATAAAAAGTTGTTTACCGTAATGTATTTCTTAAATACCTCAAGTTTCCTTGATTGAATAATTCACAAAATATGTGCAGTAGCAAATAATTACCAACACATGAATTTACAATATAGAGTGAAAATTATTATTTACGTTTTTCATATCAATTATCAAATTGAACATATGAATGATTGCTGAACGATCACCGTCAAAGTAAGTGTTAAAATATAAATCAAAGTAGTAAAAAAACAAGAGAAAGCTGTGTTTGAGCAAATTGGTTGAACAACTTCAATTATTATACCAACATTATTGCATTGATGAATTTTAAATGTCCTTTATTTCTAGAAGTATTACAAAGTCACCTTTTGCATATTTTGTTTTATAAAAATCAATGGAGAAACAAAAATGTTGTATTTATAACGCAATTTGTGTTGTTAAATAACCTACAAAAACCTATAAAAAATAGTGCCAAACAAATTTAAGTTACATTAAAAAGAAAGCCTTATAAGTTTAGTCATATCTGGATGTGACACTATTAAATCACTTTGTTCAATTAAAATGTTCTTATTTGGTAAACAATTGTAATAATAATGTTTCAGTAAAGAATTGTTGTTAACTTAGAACGAATACTAAATTAATTATGATTAAATTGAATATATTCATATATAATTTTATTCAAATATGTGTTGTTTTGTATGTTTATAAACAATTTATTGGAAGAAACGCTAATTAATAATTATCTGTGATATATTGGTAACCATTCAGTTTTTTCTAGGTCTATGCCTAGTGTTTTTTGAACACTTACTTTGATTACAGGTAACTAAACATTGCTTTTAACTTATAATAATTAATTTCTAACATTTTTTAATAATTTAAATATTCAAACAGCAATAACTTCCCATTGAATCAACCATTTGAAATCCGGTTTAATATTAAATATTTCGGAAATTCTTTATTACTCTTCTACAGACTTTGGTGCAATTTGAGTTATTATTTGTCAACAAAAATAAAATAATTATAGAATAAACATAAACTTATTAAACGTTGACTTTTTAAGAACAGAACGGTAATATTTTAATTAATTAGAAACCTTCAAGTAGAAAACTCACCAGTCGACAATTTTACAAGTTGTAAAATTTCTCCTTACATAAATTAGTCAAGGACTATATACGTCCAGCAATGATTAATGTTTCTAGGTGCTGTGAATGAATTTTATAAATTTAGAAACTGAAGGAAAATACGATGCAATATAAATGAAACAGAATTCTTTGCTTGCACATAGAGGCATTTTCTGAATCTCCTGCGGTATGCGATGTAGTAATTTATAACACTCAAGACTGACCTTTCTGTCGTAAAAATAAAATGAATTGGATTCTATAGAATAATAATCAATTGAAATAAAACACAAATAAATACACTAAACAATTTATTTGTTTAATTGAAAAGTTAATTTGAACAAACAATTTGTGAATTGTGGAACATTTATTCTCATTTCATTTGGTGATTGAGGTTTAATAAGTGTTGCTCATATCAAGAAAATAAGTGCAATATTAGCATTCATCATTTTATTATTTTACACTTTTCAAATGAATACTCTATTTTCATAAAATGATTTACTTTATTACACATCTTTTATGAATGCGAATTTAGTACAAAATGCTATGTGATATTAAATAACATCCTCCAAGAAGAAAAAAAGTACTCTTATTATATTGTTTTGAAAAGAATAATATATGATCTCTTTAAACAGTGTTTACGAAAATATTTACGTTTCCTCAATTATTAGTAAAATTCTTTTCGCTAATAGATTTGTTTGCTCTGTGTTTTAGCTATTATTAGACATTACTGTAATGCAATTTTATTTTATTTTCAATTTACAACAGTTTAAACTAATGTTTAAAATCAAACTATTCTCTATAATTCCGTGAGTTGTTTAGACTGTCTTCCTTGTTTATAAATCTATTTAATCTGTAAAGCTTTCCTCTCCTATAAATCTTTCCATTAAGACTTAAATATAATACTACTTTTAAGCAAGAACAGACTACTACTACTAGTCAACAGTCGCAGAACCTAATACTTAAAAGTTATAATATTCATGGATGTTTAATGTTGAGAGGTGTAGAAAAACGACAGATGGTTTGTACTCATGTGTTGTTATTAAAATTAAACAATTTACATAATAAATAATTTATTTACAATAAGATAACTTTTTAATTAATATGTCATAGTTTTCAGTTATGTACAGATGTCTTATAAAAAGTGATGAATATACAGTACCAATATTGAAAATTCATTCTATGGTATTCATCCGATAAGATTTTTTAACGTCTGATATTTATATCAACAACATGATTAATGATTAATGTTATAACACAATTTATAAATACTAACAAACAAAATATAATGGTAGTATGTAAATATAAATTATGATAATAACTTTTAAAACACTATGTGGGCGAATCTTGGTTATTGGTATAATAAAATATATACAGTTAGGTAAAAAAAAAATCGAATAACAAACCGAGGTGATTTACCTTACCCAGAACTTATGGTTATATAAATCTTTCTACAACCCATATATGTCAAGATAAAATTGAGAGCGTAAATAAGTGTGTAATTATTTCATTAAAGGTGAATGCAATATTATTTATGGTAAAAATTGGATATATCTGTGAATATAATATTGTAAATCAGCCTAGCAAAACTAAGATTAAATTTGATTGAGAATTCAGAATTCAACTTTTTACCAATCCATAGGTATTTATTTTCTTATCGCAAATTATTGTAACTCTTTGAACTTAAAACGAGTGAAAGCAATGGACCTAATCATGAAGTACTACTCTCCCAGCTACTTAAGCTCTTATTCTCAACTCAGACTTGGTGAATTAACATCTTCATTGAGTTTTCTTCTCATATTAACATGTGCAAATAATCTCCTTTTAAATATATATATATATATATATATATATATATATATATATATATATATATATATATATATATATATATATATATATATATATATATATATACCTGCGGCTATTAAACTTAGCGTAGATTAAAACAGAATTAATTAATATAATCGGCCAAGAGAAAAATACTAATGCATTTCTCGTCTATGACATCCAACATGTCTTAAACTTTGTACCATATTAACCATGAATTCATATTTAAATATTAATATTCCATTATGTAAATTTTGCTTTAAGCTATTTCATGCCGTGAGTAATCTTTAAGAAACCTGTTTTCCTCATTTTGTTTGGAAATTTCTATTTATTGTTAAGTATTTTACTCTTAGTTAGGTTTACCTGTTTTGTTCTTGCAATACCGTTTATCCAATATAAATATTAAGAGATAATTTAATATTATAAGATGTATAAATAAATGTGATTTTGTCTCATAAATCTGCCAACAAATCTAGTTTATTAAAATGGACACATCCAATTTCCTCCGCACACAGCGGCAATTAGAAAGTTATTGTAGTCGTAGGGGAGGTGGCATTACCTGACTTTACGAATGTAGAAAAATACCGAACACACGTTTCAATTGCTATGCAGAATATACCTACAAAATGTAGCTACACTAAATTTATTTATTGACTTATAGTCTCCTGACTTTTGTGTAACCGCTAATCTAATCGTTCAGATAACACTTTAAATCATTCAGACATTTCATTTTTTTTTTTTCAGTTAGACTGTATTTTATAGCGGTAGAATTATTAGAGCCAAAAACAAATATCATTATAATTCATGTTTGATTAAAACCCGTAAAATATTTTTATTACAATCAATTGGAGTAGTTTTATTTAACTAACAACATTATTCATATGTTTTTATCAAAATTAAGATTTCATTAGTTCATTGTGAGCTTTAAAATCTTTAGGAATAATCCATACTTATTCCAAACGGCATCTCTGTATTTACTTGACCGAACCTACCGAAGCTTTCAACTAGTGTCAGTTGTGACTTTTTTCCTTCATCTTCTACTTTTTGAATTTTAGTAATTTTATTTTTCTCTTGTCCACTAAACATCTTATATCTCTAAATATGTAGTTTTTTTTCCTTATAGATTTCATATATCTTTTTCTTATGTCGTGAATCTATATCATTTTCAAAATAATATTATCTTCTTCATGGTCTATTTGATATTATTTTTATCATGTTGTTTTGTAATTAACCGTAGATTTATTTTTGTACATCAAAGTTTTTTCTTTCAGAATAATTCTTTAGTTTTTTATAATTACTCTAAAGATCCCTCGACTTTAGCTATTGAAATAGTCTATTTAGCATGGTCAATAAAACCACTAATGAATTAATTGGAAAAACTACATAGCCTACAATTAATTGTGAAGTCACGAAATTTATATTATAAATATTCAAATTATTTAATACCCAAATTTTATTAACGGAACAAATGGTGTATGGACTCCTAGAGAGATTCCACAGAACATTTTCAGATATAATATCGCACTTTGTTAATAAAAATTCTACAGACTGGGACTCGTATGTTCCCTATGCCCTTATGTCATACAGGAGCGTGTGCAATCCAAGCACAGGGTATAGTCCATTTTATCTTCTACACGGAAGAGAGATAAGACTACCCTTCGATGATGACCTCCAACCGAAACTCACTGACTCAACTCAAAGTACAGTGGATGACGCCATAATTGATTTAAGTAACAAATTAAAAGAAGCTTATAAAATCGCAGTAGAAGTTACAAAAGGGGCGAGAGCTAAAAATAAATTATATTTTGATAAGAAAGCAGAATTAACTTCCATTAAAATCGGAGAGTATGTATATCTGTTTAATCCAGCAATAAAACAAAAGGCAGGTTCTAAATTTAATAAACCATGGACAGGACCTCATAAAATCCTAAATAAATTAAGCGATTTAAACTATACAATCGAGTAAAATGACCAAACTACAGTTAACGTACATGTAAACCGATTAAAACCCTGTCATAAGGCAAACACTAGTGAACCACATAAAAACAAACGTAAAGATAAAGTTGTTAGACCACAAGCTGATAGCGCGTCACCAGCCTGTGACGTAACACACAGTGACGAAAGTGACTGTGACCAAGATAACGGCATAGATAAGAACCAGATGTTCATGCAAATGCAGAGTAAGCCTTTAATAATTCAAGACGGAGAAATTGAGTTATCATTTCAAGAATTAGATTTAACTCCTCCGATAGACTCTCCTGAGCCTGAAGGAGATAATGCAGATGATACCTTCCATCCTAGTGATTATATAGAGAGGCAAATAATAGCAAATAACGTAAACGACGGTCCTGCATTTAGGACAAGGTCACGTGTAAATAGTAATAACGTAGCCAGCACTAGCAGTGCACCTTGAATAAGTAAGCGCTAATAATAATAAGAATAAATAAATAGAGAGTAGTAACAATAATAAATAAATAATTTTCTTCATTTCATGTAAACATGAATTATTTTAATATTGCACTAAACGTAAAGCTTTTATAAATATCGTAGTTATGCTTCAATAATAATAATAAAACGGAATACTCGTGAATGAAATAAGAACCGAAAATCAAAAAATGTTTTACGTCTTGTGCTGACACTATTGACATGTGTCTTATGCCTGGAAGACTGTCAACGACAAGATTGCCAAGTGAGCCAAGGCGTGGTGTATTTCAAGCAGCGAGATGTAATCGTAACTGGAGATAAGTGGACCATAGTAGTAACCATTGACATGCAAGATTATGATTCCCTGATACAGTATTTAGAAACCTTATTTAACCTTTGCGAACATGCTCAGCTACATGCTAATAAATTATTTTCAATTAATAATAGATACCCGCATAAAACTGTAATTCCCTGGGAAGAACTTCAAAGATTAAGAATAGCTAAAGAACGAATTGAAAACGAGGTGCTAGAATTTAAACTCTTGTTTAAAAATGAATATATCATAATAGACGATAGAAATAACGAATTAACTACTAAACTATTGCGAAAACGCCGCGGACTAGTAAATCTTGGAGGAATGGGATTAAAATACTTATTCGGTACCGCGACAACAGAAGATTTGTCAATACTAAATGAAAAAGCACAAAATCTCGAGAACCGACATCAAACACTTATACACGCGAATGAAGACCAATTAACATATATGAAACAAACACATAACCAAGATGTAGGTAACACAAATGCTATAAAAAGTTTGGGACATATTTTGAATAGTACACTAACTAGAGTACTCTTAGACAATAAAGCACTAGAGTCAAACCTCACAGAAATTCAGCTTAAATTCGACTATTACGTTAAAATCAATTCTATAATAAGGCAAATTGAACAAACTATAAGTTTAATACAAACTGAGCTAATTCAATTGCAAGAGGCACTAGGTGTAACTGCTACAGGTAAATTAAGCTCTAATTTAATTACACCAACAAATTTGTCTACAATATTGCAATATATTTCTTTGAAATTACCAGATAAATTAAAATTGTTAACTAGTAATGAACTAGATAAAATTTATATGTACTATAGTATAGTGAAAGTTCATGGAATTGGAGTTCATGATAAAATAAGATTGTTAATTGAATTGCCATTGAAATCTTCAGATAAATATTTTGAGTTATACCAAGTTCACACTTTACCCTTCTTTGATAGAAATTTAACCAAATTTGTAAAAATTTAACAAACGCACCAATACCTAGCAATTTCAGAGGATAGGCAAACTTACATGTATTTAAATAATGATGACCTTTTGAAGTGCATTACAGGAGAGTACACCATTTGCCCAGCTGATTCACCAGTTTATTCAAAACAACATGTTACTTGAATAGTATCAACATTTTTAGAAAATGTCAGTGGAATACAACAGTCCTGTCGAAAAGTAATCCTGCAAGATGAACCTTCACCTGTGTTAATCAGGTCACCATGCAAAACTCTGTGGATCTATAGTCTATCGAAACCGCTTCAAACAACATGAAGATGTCAGAAAGCAGCTTCTAAGCCAATAACTAAAACCATCGTTCTTCAAGGAAATGGCATATTAAGATATGCACAAACTTGTCATATATTTTCAGACTTAGTCACCCTCTACCTGTTACTGAAGGTTTTTCCAAGTTTAATTCTAAAAGAAATTCTATCCTAACACCATCTATAAAAATCGATTTTAATTCCGTATTACCAAAATCTGAAACTAGACCTCTTCAAAAACAAAGTAAAAATCTTTCGTCAGAAATTGCTTCTATTATAAATTCTTTACCTGAGGATCAAGATGGATCCGTATCTTTAGACCATATCATAAAACATCTAGAACAGGCCAAGTTCACCAATGAGCCCTCTTCTATAAACATTTATGTTTATGTACTTTTAGGAGTCCTTATTACATGTACGACTCTAATAATTCTTTGTTGCTTATACAAGTATTATCTTTCTTATTGGTTATATAACGTAACTAGACGTTGTAGATCACCTTCAATTTCACCGAAAGCCGCAGTGAGGTTTCGTAAGAGAAGAAGAACGAGGCATGATTGGACACCTGAGACCATACGACGACCAACTTTAATCTCAATAACCACCTTAGATACAGAGGAACCAGACAGCATATCACCGACAAGAATTCATCAGGACAACAAAAACAACATGCGGACCATTCCACCGACAACACAGTGAAAATTTGTGAATACCTTGTGAAGTTAATAATCAAAAAGTCAATAAAGTTTCAGTGAAGTGTGTGAAGAAAAAAAAAATGTGTCAATCAAAAGTCGTAATTATGTAACCAAAAAGGTTGCTAAGATTTGTTTGATTTCTATTATTGTTTGTAAGTATATTATATTTGAGAAGAAATGTTTTCCATTTTTCTATTTTTCTTTCACTTGTGCTTTGATAATAAGATAAAGGTAAGAAGTTATTACGAATGTAAAATTTCAATAATTATCCATAGCAACGATATATATATATATATATATATATATATATATATATATATATATATATATACCCTTGCTACTTTGACATATTTATGTTTGGTCATGTCATAGAATCATCAAGTAGTTGAGTCGTACATTGCGTCTAAAGAAACTAGAGCAATGGTCAGATTCAATGATTTATGTTTGTAGGTGTCATAAACCTAAATTTTTCTAGTTCATAAGCATTGCAGTTAGAGTAAATTAAATTCAAAACATACTAACAATATTATATCATTGAGTGTAAACTAATCATGCTTTAAATAACCAAATATTGGTTAATTGCTTAAAAACAAATATAATTGAGAAAGATATTTCTTTGTTAGTATTAAGTAGGATGCAAGAGATATGGACGATTCATAGTTCTAATCATAGACTTGTAGTAGTCTTATCAGTTGCGGTCGTAGTAGTAAAGTTGTACACTTGTGCACAGCTTATCAGGAGACTTCCTTTGTTTACAACAGCTGGAAGATATGATGACTACCGACCTCTCGTAATCTTTTATTTTTATTTCTATTTAGATGTAAGCATCACAAGACAACTTAGAGCTAACCCTATCGCAGTAAAATTTCAAATTTTAGGGAAAAGATTGTTTTTAACCTAAGCAATCTTTTAAAAAGGGGGGAGTACTGTAGTGGCCAGCCACTTAGTGACTTATACAAATCATACAAATATATGAAATTATTAAATAGTAGTTGAAAAGATTCTTTATTATTAAAATCAAGTTGTTACATTATAACAGGAAGCTGTGGGCTTTGATAGGAAGCCATAACATCCTGGTTTATTTTGATAAGGAACCGAGTGAGCAATTTCCCAAAGCCTACATGACATATTCAACGTCGTATAAAATTCCCTCTCTCTTATAATTATAACCCATGAAATCGTGAATATGATGGAAACTGTCATCCATATTTGGGTGTGGCACAAAGAATAATAAAACCAACTGCAGGGCAGGGCCCCGAGAGAGTGGTGTTGAGCTCCTGCTAC
The DNA here is from genome assembly GCA_963513935.1 of Aphrophora alni. Classification (NCBI taxonomy): domain Eukaryota; kingdom Metazoa; phylum Arthropoda; class Insecta; order Hemiptera; family Aphrophoridae; genus Aphrophora; species Aphrophora alni. The sequence continues at coordinate 101,268,707 of OY740767.1, forward strand.
CATGAGCAGCAGCACGATGGTCCTCTCATCTTTTGGTAAGCCTTAACTCTGAATTGTCTAAGTGGTGCAAAATTAATATAATAATGTTTAAGTAGATATATTAGACTTTTTTATTTAACTTTAAATGAACTCTTTCAAAATTATAATGTTAACTTCAAAATGGCAACTCAATAATTTGAGTAGTTAAGAATATGTTTATAAATAGATAACAGATTAAATATTGTGTGATGTCTAAAATTGTTTAAGTAGTAGTTTGTTTTTTTATGATAATGTCAAGTCAAATTAGAATCATGTTTAGAATTGAAATCATGTTTAACAGTAGAATCATGGCTAAATAAAATAACCTTTTTCGTTCAACTTAACCAAGCTGTACTAATTTCTAGTCTATAAGAAATTCTCCTCCTCATAAAGTGGTAGTGCTAGAACCTACATCCCTTATTTTGAACAGGTCAATCGGAGGCACCACAACATTACAAAACTAAATGTTCTAACATTATTTCACTCTTTCCATGTAGTTAAAAATAAGAAAAAATGTGTAATATTGATTTATATGTATATATATTTAAGCGAATTAGGACTTAACTAAAACACTGATTCCTTAAATGGATCTAATGTGGAAGCCTCGTCTACAGGATTATTAGTTAAATAATGGAACGTTTAAAGAAAACATTTTAGCAAATCTAGACTAAAGGTAAATAAATCAGATTACGCAAAATCTGTTACTTCCATTGAATTACATTAAGCATATTTGCAGAAAATAATACTTTAAATTGCTTGAAATATTGAATGGATTTTTTAAATGATTTAGTAATATGAGGAAATTATTTACTAACGCTTACATCGCCGCTTAATAAACTAATGTTTTTATTCAAAAGGAACAATGAAATAGAAATTAACTTTATTTATAAAGTATTAATTTAAAGACATGTAATGAATTTAAAAAATAATACTATCCTTCAAATCTCGTACCAATATCCAATTTTAATTTACTTTATCACATTGTAAGAAATCTTGTTGAATGAATGGGCAGAAATGAATTTACGGATAAATAAATAATAACAAAAAATTAGACAAAACAATTTTTTTTTTATTTCAATATAATACTTGTTCGAATATACATACTAGCAAAAACTTTTGCAAAAAACCAGACATGTGATAAATGCAGAATGCTTCATTACATCACCTGGGGGTTCAATTAATTTGAATGTTCGGTATTGTTTCAGAGACGTAAATATTACATTTTTTTATTATTATTTTTTATTTGCTTTTTTTCATTTCATTAGGGATAGAAATTTAATTAGACAACCAGTAAAAGATTTCAAAGTTATTACCATGTCACAATTTATAAAATAATTATTGATATAAAATACAATAGTTCAACGTAAAATGTTTAGGGTTTTTGTATTAATGTCGTTTGTTGTACAGAATAAAACAATTATTAATATGTAAATCAGTTTTTGTTGGATATGAGTGAGTTAATTTATTTTTTATTTAATATAAATAACGCCAAACGTTAGTCCATTACCGTAAAATCAACGTCAAAGAAACATTAAAGTTCTCTAATTTAGCTTTTTCGGTTGAGATTAATTTTACTGACTTTCTCTATTTTCAAGAAATAATTTCAAGCTCTGCCTAGCAGATATTTAATATATCTGTTGTAATTTTAAGTATAACGAAGTACTACTTCCTTTGTTTGAAATGATTGTCTTGGGATAAGTGGAAAATAGACAAAATTGTTTATGATCTGTAAGGTCCTTTTTCAATAAAAACAATAGTCTTGACGCAAAGAACATTCATAATCAAGCTGACTACTGTACCGTTAATACGATTTTCAATATAATGACGGATCTGACCATTGCACGATGGTTAGAAGTTACCAGGATAATTCGATTTATTCATTTCGACCTGAGTAGGAGCCAATGGCAATGGTATCTCAGGACTGTTAACAATTAAATATTGGTTTAAACATTTAAATTACTTAATAGACACTGCTGGAGGCAGGGACCAGGTTTCTTATGATGTGTCAAAGTGTACATCCAACGAAGATAATTTGGGATTGTCAACAATTAAATTTTGTTTTAGATAATTTTTTTCACGGAATTGTAAACCCGGCAAGATACCGCAGTAACCAGAGTGCGGTATTCCACAAACCCGTTCCACCAAATTCAACACCCTTCGTCATTACTAAATGTATTGAGATTTACAGAACTTTCAACAGTTGAAATAGTTGATTGGGCATATACTAAATGAAATCCATCACTAGATATCTTTTAAAAGCAAATATTAAAAAAATATATACATTGAATATAAACCAAGACTGAAGATTAAATAAGGATCATCATACTGTATTTAAGAATTATTTGTACCTGTAAATCCAACACTTTAATATTAATTATGTGTGTTTTGTGGTGATTGTGAACTATTGTAATGTTGCTATTTTAAAAGTTGCTCTTTAAAGTGGTTACTTCAGTTACAAGTGCAAATTTTTTTGTTAAAGATTTCAATTTAAATATGGTTTTAAAAGTAATTCAGGATATCATACTTTCAAATTAACTTTTGTTATATATGAAAACTGTGCTTTGCACTTTTCTTTTTGTCTGTCATGTTAGTAGGAAAATAAATGTTTAAGATCACATCTAAAAGCTTTCTGAGTTGTTTCTTGGAATCTGTTTTATTAATACAAGACTGCTGTTGTAGTTCACACATAAAAATCTACATTACGTATTCTTCCCGTTTCGGAACACAGAAAATAAATTTTTATAGTAAAACAGAATAAATTGATTATACAGTCGTTGTCAGTACAAGATTACTCTACCTCAATGAGAAACTTAAATGGTTGAATACTTACACTGGGCATATAAGTAAATATTATTTTTTATAGAATTATAAAACAAATAATCGCCCAAAACCTCTTATATTTTTTCTATAATCTGAATTAACAAAAATAAAAATTTTAAGTTATTAAAACTAAAATAATATTATTAATGTAATCTTTCTAAAATTAAATATAGATTTATTATTTATTTTATTATAGTTAATAAATGGAAGTTAGTGCAGAGGTATACAAGTAATGTTTTTTCCCTAATAACACTAAATAAATAGAAATAAACACAATTAGGTTTAAATAAACAAAATTAGGATTCCTGAATTTGTTATCCTTTAAGATTACATATAAGTTGACACATAGAGCTTCCATATATAGGTCGTATTTGAGTTAAAATTACTCGACATATTCAGCTTGCCAACCTTTTAAATCAACTCATGAAAATCAGCAATTTAAGACGAATACACTTCCTACTTTTCTTCAAGTAATTGAGCACAATTAATTACAATTTGATATATAATTATTACAATAATGTTCGTTTTAAATTTTAATTACAAATGTTTCTATAAATTTATTTATTTGTTTAATATAACTTTCTAAATTTCTAGTTTCATTATAAATACCCATCCTTATTTATAGGACCCGTTATAAAAGCCGCATAACATGCTCGGTCTCTTAGGTATCATATGATATAATCTCGACTAACTGTTTTTGACTTTTATTAATAACTACTCCTTTTTAACACATTAATTTGCAAATTATAAAATTAATGTATTGTTTTCGTAAATTGTGGCTTGCATTAATACTCTACTGTTTATTAGTCTACTTAAGAATTGAATGTGCCCATTGCACAATATGCGAGACCTATTTTTACACAAATGATATTGGAAGTCATGACTTTTCTTGAAGAGAGTGAGTGAGAAAGAGAAAGAGAGAGATACATAGATAGAGAGAGAGAAAACTTTACTACGTAAATCCAAATGAGTAGATGTGAATAAGCTCATAAGTTAATATAGCGTAATATAGTTTGTAAAATATAGAAGGCAATATTTCAAAATAATATATTCCATTATAGTTGTTTGTACATTGAGAAAAAATTTAATTTGTCACAAACACATCACCTAAAACAATAACATCCATTCTTTAACATTAACCGATTGCAGAGCGTAAGGAGAGTTTTAGATTTCGCTAACACAAGTGAACTTTTTATGTTTTGAGTTTGAACGTGATTGAGTGTCAGCCTGGACATGGAACTACACAGTTCGACAAACTCAGTCAGCCAGCATTGATATCCCATTACATACTAAATTATTATTATTATTAAACTAACCTATAGTAAACTAAATATTATATAATATATTTAGGTGGTTGACTCTAATAACTCGTTGGTCAATACGTATCTAACTGAGAAAAATGGCCGACAATCCGCGTATCACATCGTGTCCGGGTTATGAGACATTGTAGCGCACGGTATGATCCCTGGGTCAAAGAACCACCACAATCTGGCCTAGTGTTCCATTACTTGGGTGGAGTACATCAGGGCAGTTTACTAAAAAAAATGTAAATACTTACGGAAGTAATGGATGGAGATATGCGCTGGTCCGATCTCGTTCCCTTGTGCACTATAACAGCGGTCTTTGTTGAACCACTTCGGCGCATGCCAAGTAGCGCGGTGGAGGAAAAAGCTAAACAGACTAGGATTATAGGTAATCACTAACTTGGTATGCGGTAACCCGTAATGCCATTGACTCCAAAATCTAATGCACCCTGGAATGAAGGCACAAGCGGTGGTGTAGAATACATCATAAGATAATCGAAACACTCTTATAAATAACACAGTTCATAAAAAATACTCATTTAAAAAACAAAACACACATACCATATAAAAGTCACACATCTAGAGTTTCGAATTTCACACACACAAAAACATAACAACAATAGTAATTATAAATCTATAATTATCAATATAGGAATGAAATTGTATAGGGGACTTTTGTCTCTGAATAACTTTTGAATCTCGTGTGGTATCAATATGAACTTTGACACGTGATGTAAACCAAAAAAATGAAGATATGTACATAGATATAACCAGGTACTAATACATACCGCAAATTTTCCTTTAATAACTTATCTTTAAATAAGAGTTAAATTTGTATCATAAAGTGATCAATTAGTACTTGTAGAAGGACCTGAGTACATTGTTCAATCATCTATAGATTTATTAGATATGGATATGATATGAAGACCTCGTAAATCATTAACAAACAGTATGGAATAAGTTAAAGGATGCATAATTCCTTGTTATGTTGAAGTAATTAACACTGGTTATTTCAAGGGTAATTTATCAAGAATATTTCAAATTGTAATATAATAATATTGTAATTTCCAATATTATGTGAACAATTTCGATATTTTGTTGTACTATCGATATATTTTAAAACATTTCAATGTAGTTAAAATGAAGATAAATGTGCTATAAAATCACGTTTAAAAAATGTTTAAAATAACATATTTTTTAAGAGAAAGGTTATGTTAGCTATCACTAGATTTGTTGCAATTTTGGTCAAGCGTCAAGCCATATCTCATCAGGCAAAGTACAAATACATATTTTCTTGCATATTAATAAAGTAATATTTGTAACACTCTAATCTTCATTCATTATGTACAACACTTGCATTTTTTTTAGGATTATTATTTAACTGAGAAAATAACAATATTTTATTCTATAATATGTTTTAATTGCTCAGTTTCCATCGTTTGTTATATGGAAATTAATACACGATGTATCATGGGTATAAATTGCGTCTCGTTATCAAGTGTAAAACTAATACTCAAAATATAAAAACACCCCCAACCTAGTAGTTGCTTGCGGTGCTTTGTGTAGTGTAGGACAGAATGTTTTGTTTACATCTGATCACGTTTGTATTTAGTTTGAGTTTTTACTGGTCAGACCATTATTTTTAGTTTTTAACATGACTCTAGACTATGTTGGTATTTTTTTTAAGTATTGTTTTTGTTTCTATAATAAATATTGTGTCAAAATTATAATTTTATTTATCAAATATGTTTTGTCATTATTTTTCCTTACAGAAACCTTTACAATATGTACTAGTAAGGCTCTGAAATACATAATTATAATATAGTTTTAGTGCATCACTAGGGTCAAGAAGAATAAACTACACAGAATAAACACTGTTTAGTTTCCTTAAGAATAAACTATACTGGAATCTAATCTTAAACTGGATAGTCATGCAAATTATATATTACATGTAATCAGATTGACTCAATATTTAAGGTTTATATTTGCACTACTGTATGTTTTTTAAAAGAAACATTTCAAGAATAGTCATAATTAATAAACCATGTTTAAAAAAAGTGAATTACTTTACGATATAAAAAAAATATTATTGATGATGCAGATTACAATACAACACTAAGGAATAGAAGAAACTCCAAACCACAAACACAAAGATTAAAGTTATTCCTTATTGTTACTTTCACCACAATGCTACTTGAATAAATGGAATCTCACGGGTAATAATATATGTTTAATATTTCAAGGGTAAAATGTTTTAATCCGATTTATAATTATTTACTAAAATGTTTCAGAATATTGATAACATAACCTAACCTAACCAACTTCGCTATGAGATTGTATATGAATTGTAGGTAATAATGTCTGAAAGAAAGTTTGACTTTATATAGCGTATTGGCTCTTTAAAAAACTAATATTATTACAACACCATTAATGTAGTTATTTAAACGACAAAAGTCTGAATTTATTACAAAATCACAGATTTTTTCGTGTAAGAGTGTAAAAAATATTAAACAAATAATAATTTCTGTATCCCCAAAAAATTAAAATGTATCAATTTTTTTTTTTTTTATTATTTTTTTTTTCGTTTGTAATATTCACTCTATTATTTTATATTCATCCACATTCCAAAAAAAAAATGCCTCTTCAACATTGGCGTAAACTGTCAAATATATCAGCTTTGAGTAGGTAATTTTTAAAAGAGTAAAAAATAGAAATATTTGACCAAACGTGAAAAGATATATGCTTAATATCACTCCAATAATTATTTATTATTCTAAGATATTTCTACAATGCTGAGGGGAAATCACTTTAGGATTCAATGGGAAATAGCTCCAAAAAGTTTTTAAAAAATCGGAAAGTAAATTTATATACAACTCTTATATTTATACCTTTTGTACAGCGATTTGTTAAGATCGTTTATAATATTTATTATGTAAAAAAAACAAGCAAGTGTCACCGTAAGAAAAATAAAGACGTCTGCTTTTAGCATGATCGCTTATAGAAAAATAATAATTAAAAAATTACTTTAATTTGGCTGCTTACCTAACTAAATATATTTTTTTTCTTAAATTGGAATTACTTAAAAAAATATATTTAAACTAAAAACGACATCTAAAAAAAAAAAAAAAAAAAAAAAAAGTTCATTCACGCATAAACAAAATAAATTCCAAATATACATTTTAGATATTTCAGACGCGTGTTACGATCGACGTATTACATACAAAATATACGAAACAAGCAGTCTACATCACAAAATAATGACATTTAGAAAATATTTTATGGATACAATTACCATAAAGTATTTATTTTGGCTGTCTCTTTCACTACCAACAACTCACATATTGATCTAAAGCGATAACTGATTACAGTCAGTTTTGGTATATAGGGTATTTTAGTATTGTTATGTGTTGATATTAGTTTCTCTAATACTATCCCTAATATTGTAGGTATCCGTACAAATAAGGAAAAAACTCACTTTCGCCAAATCTTACAAATTTAGTTTAAATAAAATATTTAAAAAAAAGTTTTTAATAAATTGTACCATGTTGAAGCTTAAAGTCGTATCTAAGATTTAAGTTTACACCTTTAAAAGTTCAATTTTAATGTTTTAAACTCAATTTCTATTTTATCACTTATCCTAATTTTATTTATTTTTGTTTATTGGTCTATTTATTCATATTTATGAAATCGTCAAGAAATTTCAAGAAAGTTATTAATAGTTTTGTCTAACTAACTAGTTTTATACGTTTTACTTACGATTGGCTTAAAATAATGTAGTAAAATTGGGCACAATATTATCTTAGGTAACTTATAGGAACATATTAATGTAAATAATTTTTTAAACCCCTTCAAAAATATATTCCAAAGTTAATTCACATTTGAGAGCCCTGAGTTTATATTTTGTCATGGAGCCGACTACGATAGTCATAGTTACAATTTAATTTACATAAAAAACCCTTTTTACTTTAATGAAATAATTGAATAATTGTTTGAAAGATTAAATAATTTTTTTCTTATTTTTACTGTCTATAATCACAATGATTTTTTCCCATTTCATTAACTTTACACAACATTAAAACACCTGCTTTACACATATATAATTATCTAGGTCGCTGTGCAGGAGGTTTTATAAAACACTCTCCCCAGTCTTAATAAATAAAATACACATATATATTTTTAGAGTTGCCTTTATGAATATCTAAGTATAAGCCTTGTATAAAACCTGAAGTTTCTCTTAGATAATTATCGTAACATGAATTTTGTTTTCAAAACTAGTGTGTTCTATATAATATGCTCTTCACAAGACATTCTAAATCTAAACTATATGTATTATTATTATAAAGTATGATCTTTTATTGGCAGAGCTTATACTAAATTTCAGAAAATCAAATATAACGCGATATTAATGTAGGAACTACTTCTTGAGGCCAGATATAATGTGAACTTCTTCTACGTCTTAACTTACGAACAAAAGTGACAGGCACCAGACAGGGAAAGTTAAAATGAACGATATAATTGTACATCGTTTTTTTTAGCAATCACAAATCTTGATTTATATGTGAGACAGTGAAAATTGCGTATTCAATTTTATTCCACCAGTGCTGTCGTAAGTGCTGTGTCTACTTTGCGTGTATTTATTTTCAGAGCAAGGGTAAACACGGATTTAAGTCATTTTGTTCAATCGTATTTTATAATAAAGTATTTAAAAATACTTTAATATAATGTATAATATAATGAGTAACTGACTGACTAAGAATCAACGTAGAGGAAAAACTACTGAAGATAATGATCTGAAAATTTAAAGGTATATTTTTATGTTTTTGGAGATGATCACTAAGGATTGATTTTGCAAAAAGTAGATTTTAAGGGGTAGAATATATATATTTAGATGCTGAGTTACGTTAGGATAGGTTCGGTTACGTTATGCCTGGACTAATATTATTTTTTTTTGTTTACCATATCATCTATTTGCTTAATCATAGCCATTACTAATATTAAAAATAAGTTGTAATAAATGTAGCAACCATTTGCATAAAATTACAGATAAAACAGCTGATTGAGTTGATCAGCATCAATAATTAAATTATTGTGATAATTAAGGTTATTCCAAGCCTGGACTAATTCACTTTTGTTCAAGATTTTGTTTCAAACACATGAATTTCGTTGCTTAATAATGAAATATATTTGAACAAACTAATATATTATATATCTATTTATATAATATATATTATGACTCCTTTTTATTTATATATTAGTGGTAATAATATTATACACATATTAACTCCAATTTTTTAAGATGGTGCCTATTTATTTCAATATCTGTCTGATATTATGAATAACACTCAAGAAAGATGTTGTCGTCATATGATTTCATTACATATAATAAAAAACTGGGATAGATATTCTGCATTTTATGAAAATAATAACGGTGATAATTACGGCAACTCCAATAGTTATTTACTGACATGTTGAACATTCAACCTATAACGCATCAGTTTTAGTAGTTTAACACAAAGATTAGATTAGGCTTAATCTAGACCAGTGGGAAAGAGTAAAACTAATATAATAATACACATTTAAAACAGCTGATTACTTCCATCAGCCTTAATAATTCAACTCAGTGCTAACTTACGTCTTTCCTAGATCAATGTGTACAAAAGTTTTGTTAACTTAATATTGAAATTATTCTAATATGATTCAACGAATCGGTCTCGTAATTGTATATTGCTTTCACTTCAATAGCGTATTCTTAAATACACGTGACATTTTTTGACGTTAATCTCGGAAAATACTGGGACGACATTTATGAAATATCAGGTTATAGAGTGCTTAAAGATTGGGGTTTACCACTTTTTTCCTCCTCTGGCAAAAAAAGTTGTTGCTCCTTAAATTTTATAAATAATTCCCATAAGTTTAACATTATGCCTTATATTTGATAAAAAAACAAATTTTTTACTGAATGTTTAAATAATCAGCTGATAGGGAAAGTCGATTTTTTAATTTTTCAAAATCCAGGACAAAAAAAAATTGTCTAAAAGGAAGCATTAACTCTAAATATCAGTGAAAAATATATCTGTGTGTTGCGTCCATGAGTGCGTATGTATAAATATATAGAGTTAGTTAGGTTTTTAAATTTTCACTAGGATTTGAACGTGTAAAAGTTTTGAATTTTTCATTAAATATTTTAATATAAATATGTATATAAAAAAAATAATAATAAATAAAGACTCTTGAAATATATTTTATCGTTGAGTTAATTTCAATTTCTATTATAACATGGAAATGTAGCTAATTTATCAATCCATTTTGAATCTGAAATATTCGGGTGCGAAGCTGCGGGTAACAGTTAGGATATATTGTTGAAATAAATTATACTTCATTTAGCCGAAACAAATTGTATAATTACCTTTGTAAATAGGAACATATTATGCAAGATCACAAATAGACAAATCGTCAGTACAATTTTAATCATAAACATGAAAACAATATGTTTAATATAAAATACAATGTTAAGTTGTATGCACTTGTGTATACACCAATAAAAATTAGATTAGCTCTAAATTAAAAAAAAAAAAAAAAAAAAAACTATTTAATTTTGAATTTTAGGAATTTTTTCCCTACTTTTCTAATGGAAATATCAATATAAATAAGATGTAAAATTTATTCTAAGTTATTTTAAATATTTGACGAGTTTATTAGAATGCTTCGCAAATTTTAATGTAAAAGTGTCTGTTATGATGGTCCTTGATAGATATGCGAAATAGTTAACAATCAAAGATTACTCAAGCAAGTAAAAAACTTTATAGGTTAAACTAATAGCACGGTAAAATGATATTTTAGATCTTCTGAGGTAAACCTTTAGTTCTATCCATTCTCTAGTAAACAACATTACTTCAATAACATGTTCCCAACGTGGTTATATGCGTAGATTTAGACCACAGTTTGGAATGTAAACTTATTTACATACATGGAGCTATTTCTAGAATTACATCAATGTGTAGTGAGTTATTGTTGAGGGTATTATCTAAAGTGAGTACGTTTATGTACAGATAAATGTATACAGCCATTAAATTAATAACATCTTTTATAGTAAATGACTCGTTATTAGGCTAAATTATCTATATCTCATCAGAACCTTAGTAATAATTTTGAAGATGAAATAATTAAAACAATGTAAAATTAATTTGTTGTTACTCTATGCATAATGCAAATATGATTATGGTGTCAATGTGTTAAAATAAATTAGTATTCATTTACGGTAATTTAGTTTAGTGGAACTTTCAATCTTCTCTATTTATATCAATAAATTGACTGTGAATTGGACATGCTTCTCCATATATATGTCTTTTATTCAATTTGTAAAACGATAAAATTATCCATTATTGCCATGTCTCTGCAAATAATAGTATTCAGAATGTCAATGTATCATTGTGAAATACACAACGTCCAACGTAGATATGTTGTATCTAAAATAGTATTTGTGCATTTACCACTATTTTCAACAAAATAATTGCAAATTTTAAATTGTGCGGTGCTTTTTATAAATTATTATTTTTTAAAGTTAAATAAAACTTTTATTACTAATTTAAAATATTCGTAGAACTGATAAAATAAGTTTAAAGAAATTGATTTCAATAAAAAATATCTTTTCACGTATACATGATGATTGAGATTCGATAGAGTACATTGACAGATCCACTCCAGATATTACACGTATAACTCACATAATCAATTTACAGTAAGTATGAACGCAGTGGATGGATTGAGTGAAAAGGTTTTGAAAAGTACAACACTCTTTATAATATTTACATGTGAAACTAACAATAATTATACTCCGTAACGTATTTTTAATAATCATAATCGTAATAAAATCAACTATAATTATTTATAAGCCTGTGCTTAAATTAAAATGACTGAACGATTTCCAAACCAGATTCTCCCCTTACTCCCTTTTGTCAATGATCTCTTCAGCGGTTGTGGTTTTGTGGTTAAACTTAAAAGTGATTAATTGTTACCATTACAAATATTTAGATACAACAATACAATATAAATATTAAAAACACCATTCACATATTTTCCAATCTGCCAGTTAAGTGTCAAAGTCTTCCAATGTATAAAAAGACCCGGAAATAATCAAAATTCTAAGGCTGTGTATGAAGGCAGTCACGTCACTTTATTCGTTAGTGGTTTTGTTTAAAATTTGATCCATGAATAACAGTTATGTATGCGTTCCAAGACCCTTCAGTATTTGATATTTTCTTTTTATGGCGTTACATCCATTTACAAATATTTTGATAATACAATATGGCTTTCGAAATAAATGAAGTAACAATCTAAATACGTGTGAAGGCTTACTTAATATTGATAGCTTTTGAAAATCAGTTTGTAAGATTCCATTTGACTATGACAGCAATGAGTCCCAGCACATTTTATTTTGTTGACTCGAAGTTCTTGAGCATAGAAGGGTGCAATTTTTTAAAAATAAAACTCATCAACAGAAAGCAGGAGGAAAGGATAAACGTTAGAAGATCATACAATTTGATACCGTTTAAAAAATGTGTTGTGAGGACAGCCGGCGCAGCTGTGTTACATCACTGCCAACACTCCCTGAATTTAGAATAGTTTTAAATGAAGAACTAGAACACTAGTTTTAACAACTCCCCACTCCTCAAACCATTAACTAGGCCATAACCCTTCCTATTCCTCCCCTTCTTTTATTTGGGTTAACAAAGAGGTTTTTACCCAACTATTGTTTGGATATTCCTTTCTTCTTCGTTTATGTAATCTACCTTGACAATGGTGTAAGTAGCGAAACCATTGTCGGTAAATTTAAATAAAGTGTGGTTTATACTAAAAAGTGTTTGTTTTAATTATTAAAATGGAATACCACCAAGCACCTAAGGTATTTAGCATAAAAAATGTACTTAAAGTTATAATTGTTAAAGTTACAGAAATGTAACCAACTATTTTAGGTCTAAGAGTTGTAATAAATAATGTTTGCATCATGCGTTATTCTATATTTAAACAAGTATAACAATAGTATTTACACTTATGTATGAAATTGAACATTAACATTACAAAATAGGTTGTAGACCTAATTGTCAGTACAGAAAATGTAACAAAGTTTAAAATCCAATACGCTGATATGATTAGACGCGAATTCCATTACTTTTTTGTTTGTATACGCTAGTTTGATGACCTCTAACTTTGCGTTATTGCAAATATAATAAGAGTTTCACAAATTGCGCTATTACAGGATTATATAAAACCAAATGAACGAATTATCGAAAACAGTTATAAACCATCGCTATTATAAAAAAATTATTACGGTTTCTAACGAACGGATAATTTTCGTTTACTTGTTAAATTTCACTAATATTAAATTCGTATTACTATTATATTAAATGTTTTCCAATTTTAATTTTATATTTCCAATACCTTAGGTATTGATTCTCTCATTTTCACGGTAAGCAATTATGGCTATGATTAGATGCAGATTTTGAACCTGCAAGAAAGAACTGTTCAGAGATATTTTACGAATATAAATATATCTCCTTTAAAACAGGCTTCTAAACTGCGGATATATGATATTATATTTTTTATTTACCTACCAATTTTATGATATCCTGCCCAGTTCTACAAATCAGGCTACTCTTGAATATTAAAAATACATTGAGCGAAATATTATGTAAAAAGGGTGTAAGAGCGAAAAGGGTTGTATTATTGGACATTTAGTTTTCGGTTGTAGAAGTTATCATTAAGGATAATCGAATAAATAGAACATCTTTTAAATAAATTTACTAATATTTAACGAAAATTTTTTATAATCTAAATTTAAATGTCCTTATGTGACATGTTAATCTTTTTTATTTTTTTTATTTTCACTTTCATGTAAATTTAATTTATATTCACATAATCTAACATTTATTTAAATGTATGTATGTTCAAATACTAATATATAAAGAGACAATAAGTACAATTACCAATTGAAACTAATTTATTGTTTAAAAAAAAACATAACAATACAATTGATAAGAGAATTATTAGAACACAAATGTTTATTAAATTAACCAAATGAAACTAATTACGGACAATCAAACTTGAACATCCTCTTGTCTATATAAATACATTATTAGCTTTTTATCTGCTTTACATTGACGCAACTATTATATTCATCAAGAACCAAACACAAAGGTATGTGTCTGTTAAAGTTAAGAGTATTTTAAAATTTATTCTAAAAATACTATCATAGTTAAATTAAAAATTCAGAAGTTATCTTTCGTTCTCTTTCACTTCGTATGAAATAGATTAAATTAAATAAATAAAGTGAATTATTCTACTCTAATAACAGAGTTCTGTCGATCACAAATTCTTTTTTCTTTTCTGAAACAAGAGCAAGATTACATAGCTGTCTCCTGAAAAAAATATTCACTTTGACTGATTTGTAGCTAAGAAATAATATATATTTCAAAAATTACTCAATTTAGAATTTAATACATATGACTTTTAATACATATATGTGATATGTATATGCATATGTGATCATTTAATTTTCTCTTCCGTTTAAAATAATGTAATTCCTTTTTTTCACATAAAAATCCCTCTTTCCTTCCCCCACCAGAAGGGGCTGGTCGTCCTAATAACAAAAGAAGGGTCATAGAAATTTACAGAAATTAAATGCTATCTCGCAGTTTTAAATATTTACAAATATTATTAAAACATAACAAGCGATAGTGTAAATGCTTTCAGTGCAGCATGTATTTCATTTATAACTATTATTGCAGATTATTTTGTGGAAAAATATCGTCTTATTCGAGATCAAATAACTGAAATCCGACTACGAAATACCAAAAAATGAAGATAACTGTAATGTTATTCTTGATTTGTTTGTTGGATCAAGTATATCCCTATAAGGTAAGACTACATTTTGACGTGGTTAATAAATACATGCATAGACATATAAATATATTTGTAGAGATAGATTTGTTAAAAGCTTTAAATTACGGTTGTTTTAAGATCCATTGATAGAATGGTTGGTGAGATTTAGATTATAATCATTTTGCACATACAAAAGAAAATTTTTCCATTTTAATAAAGAATTATACTTTGAAACATAGTATGTCTGCTTGGCTTTGAAATTCTTAAAAATGGTTGTAATTAATAAAATGATGATTGGTACTACCATGAGGTACAACTGCACCCCCATTTTATTTAACATTTATTTTGTATTAGTTTTTAAAAAAAATCAAGTTTACCATATACAATACGTTGGAGTTCCCCTATAGAGTTAAGTCATGTTTTTCATATTGTCTATTCATTTAATATCATACGATATAATTTTTATATTTAAAAACCTATTAAACTACAACATTTTATTAAATAAGATAAATGTAATTTAAATTCATTTAAAATTAAGCTTGATTAAAAAAAAAGAATTGTGTATGATGTTAACCACATTTCTGACAAAACAAAGACTCAAATTTGGTTAAAAATACATATTTTAATTATATTATTCAATTTAAAATATGAAATAGATTCAATATGTAAAGTAATAAAAAAATCTGCTTGTTTAGATCGAAAATTTTAAAGCTAATGAAGATACGTCAGAACAACGTCAAGTTAATTATTCTACTACCGATGGTATCAAAGTCGATTCTCCATCAAACATAGATACAACGAAACGTGTTAAACGTACTCCAGATATTTCGAAAGGGAATAATCCTTTGAACGTACGGTTCATTGACTGGTTATGGGATTGGAAAAACCAATTATCCGTGGACACGAATTCTCCACATCATAATAATTATTATGGATTCCCACCACCAGATATAGGAAGATTTGGAAGGAGACACCAAGGAAATCTCAGGAGATATTGGTCAAGGGATATATAAACTATCGGTATTCAAATATGAATTTAGAAAGATCAAAATAAAATTAATATAAATAAATATTGCACGTTAAATAAACCAAATGTTATAATATAAAAAAAAAACTAGCCAGTTGTAAACTTATGCAAGTTATTTTATGTCTTAAAGTTTTCACATATATATATTATGTATATGGTTGAATGACTAAATAAACATTTGACAAAAAATATCTTTATTTATTTCCCATATGTATACATACAAAAATATATACCAATAATTGATTTTTTAAATATTAAATATTAGTGTTTGATAAATATATATATATATATATATATGTATAAAATATGTTTAAAAAAACATAAAAAATATTGCTGTAGTTAAGAAATAATTCCACTCAATACAAAGCTCAATAACGTCAATAAAACTTCAATTCTCTAAACCTAACGCAATGAAAAGACATTGTTGCCACTGTATTAACAAGAAGTTTGTATTGTCTGTATCAAGTCACTCAACTCTGCAATTTAACTTGAATTACAAAAACCCACATTGATATTTTATTTCATTATCACATAAGCAAACTCTTTTAAATTAGCAATAACAATTTTAGGACAATGCTCATGCAAAGCTTGTGAACTTAAAAATAGTTAGTGTAAATATTATTCAAGAGCCTATATCTGGAGTTGATAAATTCAATTCATGTTTGAATAAATCTCCTGCATTTACCTTGTGTAAATTATTAATTCTGGATAAATCATGGATTACATTTATAATTTATTTTAGTAACCAAATCGATGTTATGTAATACAAAGTTTGTTTTCCATTAAGGACGAATTTCATAAAACAGTGGAGCGGATGCTCATAGCCAAGCCGAAAATTATTTTTGTCTCCTCAGGCATATAAAACTTACAGCGTATGCGACATTATTTGCAGAATAATGAATTTATTGATATTAACAATGTTTTAAACAAGAAATTAAACGTATCTGATATTATTTGTTCTTAAGTACAATTATATTTACTCAAAATGTTATTGTTGTTCGTTATGTTATAAAAGTAGTAAATAAAATATTTTCTTCTAAAAGAAATACACAATATTCTATTTTTCTTAAATGTAATGTCAAAACAATTATATTAACATTTTTTCTCATTGTTAGGAAAATTATTATTTTCAGAAAGTATAAATATTAGAATTAATTACCCTGTAGTTTACTTAATCAGTTTCTAATACAGGTTTATTTTAATAAGTTATGATTCTAAAGGAGTTATAAAAGAAATTGAATACAAATTAATTAATGTTTGGAATTACGTGAATTACGTATGAACAATTTAAAAATATAATAACAACAATAATGACGTAACTGCAAACATCCGACATGTTATTTTATTAAATTACATAAAATACATTACACTAACAATTAAAGATGTATATTTTCCATACATATAAATAATGAATACAATGTAATAAAATTTTCTAGATAACAATTTATTGAAATCATTTCTATTTTTAAATCTCTATAACTCAAACTAATTGTCTAAATTGGAGTATACAAAAATACTATGTTTGAAGTAAATGTAACATCTCAAGTTATAACGTGACTATATTTACCTTATAATATAGGAGGGCGAGGAGAAACCATGACCAGTAAACGAAATGAAAAGGTACAAACGATCAGAAATATTAATTAATTCAAAACACACTCATGCCCTTAGTTTCTAACATAGTGTTTGGTGTCCAATTTAGTTGTTACGACGGTGTTACATTATGTCGAAAGTTGATTAGAGCAGTCGAAAATTGTGATATTTTGTTATTTTAAAAAGTTTGACAAATTATGCATTTTAATCAACTGATGACGTGTCTTTTTACTAATTATACTGGTTGAAATCACTGATCTCTGCATATCGATATTATTTCCATGTTTAAATTTCCTTTTGCCCGCTCAATATATTTTCATTTTCTCCAATTGTTAACCCATCAATCTTCAATTAAGCTGTAATGTTTGAGTGAATAGTTGTGATAACTGTGAGTAAATAATTATAAAAGAGAATAGGTAGTCGGAGGCAATAATAGGATTTCGTAGTGTACAAACCAACTAAGATATGTTATAAGCCAACTAAGATATGAACAAAGTTAATGCCTAAGCACATTACTAAATTAACAACAAGCGATTATATTCAAATGAGTTGGTATGGTGTAAATATGTTAAACTGTTTCATCATTAAAAATTTAATTAAAATGAATATATTAATAATAATATTTAGTCTTGTCATGAATAAAAAGAAAAAATAGGATTATTCATAAAAACCACAAATTATTAATTAACGTTAATCCAACTAGTTATTCCCTAAATCCAAGGGAATATAATTTATTTATTTATTAGAAAAACTCAATGAACAGGTCTGTTTCATTTGAAATAAATAATACAAATAATACATGAAAATAGATATTACTGTTTGGTATAAAGTAAAGTTTCGAAACGTAAAAAAAAAAAAAAAATAAAATAAAAATGAATTACAACCATAGACAAATTCCAATGCTAAAAGTAAAACAGACGTAATTTAATACAGTAGGTTTCCTATAATTTGATAGTCCTAGGTATGTAATTACAAATATTTATGAAATTTAAAAACATATAACACGCAATAGAATTCTGTGTTTTATAAATTTGGATATTATTTATCGAAAACCTTCAATGAAGTATTCTGTTTTCTGTATTTGTTATAATACCTTAAAATGTAAATATCGATTATTATAAAAATAATAATAATTACTATTTTTCAATTGAGTCATTATATATACATCTATAATCATTACATCCCTTCGTGTTTTGTTAAAATGTATATTTTGAAATACAATCATGTAAAATAATTTCCCCTTCTTGCAAAATATTTTAATTTAACAACTTACTACAATTGTTTTTTCAAAATAGTATTAAATAAATTAAATGGATTTAAATCGCTACTTTTTTAATTTATTTTTTAGTGTATGTTCAGTATCTTGCACTATACCCATTTTGCCAAATATATATATATATATATATATATATATATATATATATATATATATATATCTATCTTTTACAAAGTTATATTATTGAAGTATATATTTGTTTCGTTTTTCCTAAAATTAGTTTTAAAATGTTTGTATTTTATTAATATTACACCTTCAGTCTTCGTTTAACCTAAAGTTGCAGTTAAATGTGAACAAGTTTATAGAATATTTAAAGTAATATAAATGTCAGAGTTAATGGCGAAATGGAAGTTAATTTTGTAAAGTTAGTGATTGTAAAATTAATATCTGTAATTTGAACTACACTAATTGACCGTCTCCTGTCTTAACATTTTAAAAACTAGCAATGTGGTACGACTTTACTGTTATTTAAATAATTTTCTCTAATTAATAATAAAAGTATCTGTTTGTTATATTTTGAAAGTTAGTAAATTTAAAATGTTTTTAAATGAATAATTTTAAATCATTTGTATTTGTATTCAGCTTTAATGCATGTACATTTTACTTGAGTTTTAAGTTGGAAAATGTTGTAACGAATGTAAAGTTTTGATACTAAATGAAAGGGTGTAAAGCACAGTTGAACCTTTTTTTAGAAACTGCCTAACCCCCTTCCCTACTTCTTTCATTCTTCCAACGTTATAATAAAATTAAATTTAAGTTATTGAATGAAAGTAATTCAAGTTTTTTTTTGTTTTTTTTTAAGGAGCTGTATTGTAAATAAAAAAGATATCACCGTAGTTATATTCAAAGGAATTAAAATTTACATTTAAAGGATTTTGTTTGGTCTGTTCCTTGTATTGTCCATGTATGCATTCAAGATGAAACTACGGAGACGACTATAAAAACAATTAAGAGAGAAAGTAGTAATTATATTAGTTACTGGCCCTCTTACATTAATATCAAAAAAATTCCAATAATAAAAATAAAATATTTTTTATGACAATTTTATTCTTTTGAATATTACAAATACATTGAGCCAAATGTCGAAGTTATCATTAAAGATATCCTAATAGATAGATTATCTTTAGAATAAATTGACTAATATTGAACAAAAATAATTTATAATCCAAATTTAATAGTCCTTATTTGAGATGTGAATCTTTATTTTTTTTAATTTTGATTATCATGTAAATTAAATTAAAATTCTAATAATTTCACATTTATTTAAAATTCATGTCTGTCCAAATAGTATTATGTAAATCGACAATAAGTACAATTACCAAGTGAAACAAATATATTTCTTAAAAAAATCATACTAATACAATTGATAAAAGAATTATTAGAATACAAATGTTTATTTAATTATCCAAATGGAACTAATTTAGTATAATCAAACTGGAACATTCTCTTGTCTATATAAATACATCATTAGCCTTTTATCTACATTAATTGCAACAAATATTATATTCTTCAAGAACCAAACAAAAAGGTATGTTTTAAGTAAAGTTAGGAGCATTTTGAAACTTTAAACTAAAAATATTATCAGAGTTTAAATAAAAATTTAGGTGGTATCTTTTCTTCTCTCTCACCTCGTAAGAATTAGAAAAAGTTATATACAGTAAACCAAAAGAAATATTCTACTCTAATTTTAGGGTTATGTTGTTCATAAATTCTTTTTATTTTCTGAAACATGAGCAATATTGCATAGATATCCTCAGGAAACAATATTCACTTGGACTGATTTGTAGCTCAGATATAATATAAAATTAAAATATTAGTAATTTAGAATTTTATACATATAAGTTGTGAGTAGCCTATATGTGATGGATATCTTTTAAAATAACTTGTTTATCGACAAATTATTGTCAACGTCACTCCTCAGTCCAAGAATTTGTTACATTAATTTACAAAGCCAGTAGCCATCTTTGATTGAAGACACCAAATCATTATTTAATTTGCTCATTTAATTTTCACTTCTGTTTAAAATAATGTAAATCGATTTTTTTTCCACATAATAATCTCTCTTTCCTTCCCCCACCATAAGGGCTGGTCGTCCTAATAACAAAAAAAGAAGGGCCACTATCTTCATAAAAATTTACACATATTAAATGCTATCTCGAAGTTTTAAATATTTACAAATATTATTAAGACAAACCAAGCGATAGTGTATATGCTTACTGATCAGCATGTATTTCATTTATAACTCTTATTGCAGAATATTTTGTGGAAAAAGCTCGTCTCATTCTAGATCATAGGACTGAAATCCAATTACGAAATACCAAAAATGAAGTTAACTTTAATGTTATTCTTGATTTGTTTGTTGGATCAAGTATATTCCTATAAGGTAAGATGACATTTTGACGTTGTTAATAAATACAGAGTTAAGCTATTGTTAAAAGCTAAACTGTATTTCTTTAAATTACGGTTGTTTTAAAATCCGTTGATAGTATGGTTGTTGAGATTTTGATTCTAATCATTTTGCATAGACACAAGTAATATTTTCCGTTTTAATAAAGAATATGCGAACTATACTTCGAAAACATAGGATGACTGCTTGGCTTTGAAATTCTTAGAAATGGTTATAATAAAAATATGATTGGTACTGTCAATAGGTACAACCGCCCCCATCCCCCATTTTATTATACATTTATTTTGTATTAGTTTTCGATAATTGTTATGTTTACCATATATAATACATTGGAGTTCCCCTATAGAGTTAAGTTATGTTTTTCATATTGTCTATTCAATTAACAAATACTTTAAATATCATAGGTTATACGTTTTTATTTAACAACCTATTAAACTACAAGATTTTTTTAAATAAGATAAATGTAATTTAAATTCATTTTAAATAATGCTTGATTAAAAAAAAAAGGGTTGTGTATGATGTTAACCACATTTCTGACAAAAACACAGACTCAAATTTGGTTAAAAATACATATTTTAATTATATTATTCAATTTTAAATATGAAATAGATTCAATATGTAAAGTAATAAAAAAATTCTGCTTGTTTAGATCGAGAATTTGAAAGCTAATGAAGATACGTCAGAACAACGTCAAGTTAATTATTCTACTACCGATGGTATCAAATTCGATTCTCCATCAAACATAGATACAACGAAACGTGTTAAACGTACTCCAGATATTTCGAAAGGGAATAATCCTTTGAACGTACGGTTCCTTGACTGGTTATGGGATTTACGTAACCAATTTTCCGTGGATACGAATTCTCCACATCATAATAATTATTATGGAACCCAACCTTCAGATACAGAAATACCTGAAAGGAAACACCAAGGATATGTAATGAGATATTGGTCAAGGGATATATAAACTATCGGTATTCAAATATAAATTTATAAAGATCAAAATAAAATTATTATAACTAAATATTGCGCGTTAAATAAACCAAATTTTATGATAAAAAAAATAGCCCGTTGTAAACTTATGCAAGATATTTTATGAAAATATGTCTTCCAGTTTTCACACATATTATTTATTGTGTATATGGTTGACTGATTAAATAAAAATTTGACAAAAAATATTTTTATTTATTTCCTATACAAAAGTATATACCAATAAGTTATTTTTTTTTAATAATAAATATTAGTGTTTCGAGAAAATATATAAAAAATATGTAACAAATACATAAACCATGTTGTTGTAGTTAAGAAATAATTCAACTCAATACAAAGAGCTCAATAACGTCATTAAAACTTCAATTCTCTAAACCTACCGAAACGAAAAGACATTGTTGCCTCTGGATTAACAAGAAGTTTGTACTGTATGTAATCAAGTCGCTCAACTCTGCAATTTAACTTGAATTACAAAAAGCCATAATGACCTGCGCTGCTTCCATTATGTCGGAAACGAAACGGTACAGAGTCTCCTTGAGTCCCTGAGGACGAAAAAAAAGATCGTGCTCCAAAATGTTTCGACGTTTAACAGGAATGAAACTCGTTAATGCCTCTCGGTGGAAATCACGAAACATCGTGTGCTTAGCCAAACACGAACTTAAAGGTTCCTTTGCATAAGGCCTTAGAACGCTCAAAATGTTTCTTTTAAGGTCAGGATAAATTCTGCACAAGCTTAAGGCAATTTTTATAAATTTAATTACTTTCTCCAAATCGAAACCGTCAGTAATTGGGATACTTGATATGAACTTCTCAACTGAATGGCTGAGCTTGCATAAAGAGTTTCAAGAGTGGAGTGCTCCTGATTTAAAATGATGAGGGCAGACACTGGGTCTTGACTCTGCAAATTTCGGGCCCCGGTAATACGAACGAAGGTACCGTCGAAATGGTGGCGTCAGTGGGCTGGCTCGACACCGAAGACTGCGTTTGTTTTGGATTAATTTTAAAAAAGATTTTGAAAAACTAGTTTAAGACCTTGAAAAGTTTCTACCATGTGGCTGCACCCGACATTACGGTCGGTGGCGTTTAAATTTAGCTCATTTAAAACTGTCGTTAACATACCCAACCCCGCCTCATTCAGGTCCAACCATGTACTGAAATTAGAATTTTCTAAATTTTTGTTTATGTCTAGAGTCGAAAGTTTATCATTCAAGTCACCTAGAGAGTCCTGAGCTAGATCGAAATGTTCCACTAGGTTTTCGGCTATTATATTTTCACCAACCGGTTCAGAACCTGCCTGGAGTAGGCCGCGTAAATTGGATCGCATGGTCCTCACTGTGCGAGAACCCCCTCGCATCACCGATTACGTAGGGTTGGCTCTACGTGGGGTTAACTCGACACTAGTATACCGTGGGGTTGGCTCGACACTTTGGGGAACTAAGGTCATCTGTTCAAACTCCTGGTTAATTAGCAACCCTTCATGGAATTGGAGGTGTTTGTTTGTTCGGTCAGCCGAAGAGCGACACTCAAGTGACGAGGTTGGTCGTCTGTCAGAATAGTATGACTTGTTATTCGCGGGTAGTATTCTCGGGTCTTGGCTAGTCTTTGGCTAACCTGGTATCCTTTAAAAGTAATAGAAAGCACAATAACAATCATAACTATTCTGAATTCATAAGGCACTGTTGAAGTTTATTTAAGTATCCAATTCGATGATATATCATATTGTCGATGGACATTATGATTGCTATGACCATACTTCCTAACCTAACCTAACCTACCCTATACCAGCCCGACTGGTACCTGATCCATTCACATTTCCAGGAATTGATTGCAAATGACTGGGGCGGCCAATATGTCGAGCCAACCCCACGACACCGCACCACCACCTCAAAAGCAAGTTCCGGCTTCTTGAGACAATCTACCATTTTCTGGATCTCATCCATGTTGAATTTACCAAAAATTGGAAGCCAGGTTATATTTTAGAAAGAAAATATATGAAGAGTTATGGTTGAAGGCGTAACTCTAGGTGTGCACGGAAGAAATTGAATTTAAATAAATGTTGTAAACAAGACAGTTATGAAAAAAAAATTCGATGGTACTGTATTGAAGTGTAAAATTTTTTAAAGAGCAAAAAAATAAATTTACTGAGGGTCAAACGAGAAAGAAGTTATTAGTAATTTTTTTTAATGATTTTCTTTTAAGTTTTTATCTATTTTTGTATTTTTATGTATTTTCATTTATTTCTTTTGTATTTTTAGTACTACCTTGCTTGTTTGAGTTAAATTTGAAATAAAAAAATAAATTTAAAAAATTTCATCAAAATCTGTCTAAGTGTATTGGAAATAAGACTTTATGTGAGGAAAATTGCGTGTCTGGAGTGAACGTGTCGTAAATGGAAGCTTACAAGAAGCTCTGGAAAAGAAATGTTAAAAAAAATTAATTAAACTCTAACCCTAATTTATTTCCTCTATAAATGTCCAGCTAGCAAAGCAAGACACAAAGCAACCAAACGAAACCAACCACGCTCTGTTACCCGAAACATGTACCGTTCGGAGAAAAAAATAGCACAGTTTAAAAGATCGTACTGGGCTCGGAATGAATGGTCATGTCAATTAATGAAAATTTCTAAGTTAAATCGGTTTTTGACCTTATCTTCTTTTGGAGACCGGGAGTACCTGAGTTCACTATTTACAATAAATGAAAAACAGATTAACATATATTATAACAAATTTAACTTCAACACATTTATATAATTTTACTTTCTTTAATTATTTATTATAAAATTAATTTTTAAAAAACATTTACAATAAAAATCAATTAGTGTCCAAATCTGATGCACTTTACACTTATACAATAACGTCTTAACCTACTACTTATTCTAAGTACATAGTTAAAAATAAAATTCTAATTCTACTATGTCTTAACCTAAATAAAGAAATAAGAGTGCATCATATTTTTACTTTTAAAATTTTTACTTTAAATTTATTATTATTAAAATGCTCCGGCTAACTGAAATGTATTTTTTTATTTAATTTCTCTTTACGGGTTCGAGAGGTTCTTTGGTGACTTCAATTTACGTGTAAAATAGAATTTGGTGGTAGTTTATTTAATTGAGATTGTCCATTAATTTTTACTTATCGCTTGGAAGTTTTTCACTGCTCCGTTGTTCCTGGTTCCGTGTACGTGGTTCCCGTGTAGAATGCCAGTAGATGGATCGATTTGCCTTGATCTTTTCGACGAATCTTCTTTCTTCTTACACTTATTTCTCACTCACTTTCGTGACGACGATTACTTTAATTTATTGTGTCAGTATTCCTGATCAAACACTTTTATAACGACGCAAATTTCTCACTCACTTTTATGACGACGTTTACTTTTAAACTTTTAACGGCGATTATCTTTTAAACTTATTCTTCGGAGATTATTATTAATACTTATACAAAAAAACGACGCAGATACTATTTTATTTTGACGTTTGATCTCGGCTATATCTTTCACAACGATCTTCTTTTCTACTCAAGAAACACTTGCTCCGGAACTCCCTCCTTAAATCAGTAACAACCAAAAAGAACGAACCTCGTGCGCCTCTCTTCCACCCCTATATATAAGTTCTAATTTCAAATGCTTTCTTCCGATCCTCTTCCTTCATTGGCTTATTTTAAATCTTGTACGTTATTTCGAGACTGACGCAATTTATTTCATTGGTCCATTTCAAACATTTTCAGTTGAAGGCATTGATTTTTCGTATAATTTATTTGACTTCTTGAGATCTGTGACTAATGTTAGAATAGTTTTTCTAGCTGTCAACCCTTTCAGCTCTTTACAACTTATGGCCTGCCGAGCACTGACCTTTTGGGAGCCCTCTATTTCGTTATAATATATATATATATATATATATATATATATATATATATATATATACATGTATAAGATATATATATATATATATATATATATATATATATATATATATATATGCATAAAAAGAAGTTGATACGCCCTTAAAGAAAATTTGAATGATACGCCGTTAAAGAAGATTTTAACAACAATTTTATAAAAAGACCCACCTCAAAAGAAAATAAATTTTTAGTAAACCCTTACTTTTATTCAAAATTACAAAATATTTATATTATGCAATAATAATATTAACAAATGTTATGATGTTGACACAATTACATTAAGACTTAAGGTTATTAAGACTAAATTAATACGAGGAGTGCAAAGAAATTTTAAAAAAATAGAAATATATGGTTACATATACATTATTACTATGTAGGACAACATTAAAAAAAAAAACTAATTCATTAAACAAAATTATGCAAAATAAATTTGTTTTTGACGTCAATTTTATTAATTTTGAAAAGTAACCCCTTTGGGGTCGTGAAGCCGAAAGTTGCTAGCATATCCCATCCTAAAATAATAACATTCAAGTTTGATTTGCCTTATATTATTTTCACATTTCATATACAGTATCTATAAAAAATTTCCATTTTCACATTTCATACACAGTAACAATTAGATTTTTTTCTATTTTCACATTTCATACATAGTAACAATTAGATTTTGCTATTTATATTTTGTTCTTCAACACATTTAGTTAGATTGAAATTTCACTTAAAGTTGTTTCTTAGTTGATAGGAGTATTTTTTGGACCAGTTTTTGAACTGCATTTAAAAGAAAAAAGGCATTAGTAAGGCAGAAAACTTAGTTTTCATATTTTAAATTGAAGTTTAAGTTTAATGTTAGTCTTTGCCCATTTCAAGTAACCTAGAGTTCCGTTACAAAAGATTTTACATTAAGCTGTATTGCAATATTATAATTTTAATCAATTTTGCAATATCATTTTAAAAAATGCATTATCAATCTTAATCTTAAATAAAGTATGTAGCGGATTTAAATAAACGCTACAGTTATAATAGTAGTAATAAAAATATTTAAGAATCCTCTAAAAAAAAATACACAATATTCTATTTTTCAATTCATATTTATATATTTGCTAAAGACTCCTAAATGTAATATCAAAAAAATTAACATTTTTTCTCATTGTTAAGAAAATTTGTATTCTCAGAAAGTATAAATAATAAAATTAGTTACCCTTGAGTTTACTTAATCAGTTTCTAATACAGGTTTATTTTGATAAATTATTATTCTAAATGAGTTATAAAAGAAATTGGGTACAAGTTAATAAATGTCTTGAGTTACGTAAATTACGTATGAACAATTAAAATTTAATATCAACAATTCCTGACGTAACTTCAAAGATCCGTCTTTTTATTTTATTAAATTACATAAAATACATTACATTAACAATTAAAGATATATATTTTCCATACATATAAATAATGAATACAGTGTTATAAAATTTTCTAGATAACAATTTATTGCAATCATTTCTATTTAAATCTATATATATATATATATATATATATATATATATATATATATATATATATATATATATATATATATATCACAAACAAATTGTCTAAATTTGAGTATACAAAAAATACTATGTTTGAAGTAAATGTAACAACTCTAGTTATTACGTGACTACATTTACCTCATAATATAGGAGAGCAAGGAGAAACCATGACCAATAAACAAAATGAAAAGGTACAAACGATCAGAAATATTAATAAATTCAAAACACACTCATGCCCTTAGTTTCTAACATAGTGTTTGGTGTCCAATTTAGTTGTTACGACGGTGTTACATTATGTCGAAAGTTGATTAGAGCAGTCGAAAATTGTGATATTTTATTATTTTAAAAAGTTTGACAAATTATGCATTTTATTCAACTGATGACGTGTCTTTTTACTAATTATACTGGTTGAAATCATTAATCTCTGCAAAACAATATTAATTCCATGATTAAATTTCCTTTTGCACGCTCGATATATATATTTATTTTATCCAATTGTTAACCCATCAATCCTCAATAAAGCTGTAATGTTTGAGTGAATAGTTGTCATAACTGTGAGTAAATAATTATAAAACAGAATAGGTAGTCTGAAGCAATAATAGGATTTCGTAGTGTAAAAACCAACTAAGATATGTTATAAGCCAACTAAGATATGAACAAAGGTAATGCACATTACTAAATTAACAACAAGCGATTATATTCAAATGAGTTTGTGTGGTGTAAATATGTTAAACTGTTTCATTATTGAAAATTTAATTAAAATGAATATATTAATAAAGTATTTTGTCTTGTCATGAATCAAAAGAAAAAATAGGATAATTCATAAAAACCACAAATTATTAATTAACGTAGTGTCTTAAATCTAAGGGAATATAATTTATTTATTTATGAGATCTGTTTCATTTGAAACACAAAATACATATAATACATGAAAAAAGATATTATCGTTTGGTATAAAGTGAAGTTTCGAGACGTAAAAAAAATTAATATCAACCATAGACAAATTCCAATGCTAAAAGTAAAACATTCTTAATTTAATATAGTAGATTTCCTATAATTTGATAGCCCGAGGTATGTAATTACATATATTTATTAAATTTAAAAACTTATAACACTTGCAATAGAATTGTTTGTTTTATAAATTTGGATAATTAATATCTGTAATTTGAGAACTACACTAATTGACCGTCTCCTGTCTTAACATTTTAAAAACTAGCATTGTGGTACGACTTTACTTTTATTTAAATAATTTTCTCTAATTAATAATAAAAGTATCTGTTTGTTATATTTCGAAAGTTAGTAAATTAAAAATATTTTTAAATGAATAATTTTAAAACATTTGTATTTGTATTCAGCTTTAATGCATTTACATTTTACTTGAGTTTTAAGTTGGAAAAATTTGTAACGAAAGTAAAGTTTTGATAGTAAACGAAAGGGTGTAAAACAAAGTTTAACCGTTTTTTTTTAGAAACTACCTAACCCCTCCCCTACTTCTTTCATTCTTCCATCGTTATAAAAAAATTATATTTAAATTATTGAAAGAACCTAATTCATGTTTTTTTAAAGCTGCCCCAGTTGGGAGCGAACATACATGTTTTAACTAAAGTTATGTAATTATTATTAAATATTACCTTGTTTTTTCCGTCAAAACCATCCTTGTTATTATAAAGATTACCTGTGTCTGTGAGATTAAACCACTATCACCAGATCATCACAAAACATTCTTGTATTTCTTTTTTCACATGGGTAAGTGTAAAACGTTCAAACACATACATTTAAAATTTAAAAAAAAGAGTTTTTTTAATTTTTTCATTGGTCTAAATTTAATACATAATTTAAATCAAAGGTATTGTATTGGGGGGGTTGAGAGAGATGTTTTGGAGAGACAGAAGAGTAAATTTCTCTATTTTGCCGTGTCTTAGATTAACTTTTGTCGTGGAATTATAACGTCCAAAAAATATCAATCCTGAAAGTGAAGTATTTGCTTGGTAACTTCACATACAGTCTCTGAATGATATGGATTTTCGTGTTTGTCTTAAATTTATATGCGGAGTTTATTACCTTTCTGGTTTACTAAATATATCCGCAAGTACTTTTTTTATAGAGATGAATGTATGGTTTTAATTGTTAAAAAGTACGCTTTCAAAGTTGCAGGTTCTTTTTCTTCCAATAAATAAAAAAAAATGTTTACATTACTCCTCATCTACCTATGTATGATTTTTTTATTTCAAATCATCATACATCACGACATACATCATAGATAAATGTGTTGCTGTATCTGTATAAATATTATGTTATATGAGTTAAAAGGTTTGTAAAAATTTCAATATTTTATAGTTTCTGAATAAAAGGTACTTTTGTGAAATGAAAATACAATTTTTCTGGGACCTTATAAACTTATAATAAAAATAGGGATAGGCAATGAAATTATAACTACTAATAATAATACATACCTGCTAAATAAACCATGCATAAACATCATGGTTTACGTACTTGCAATATTCTATGTTAATTCAACTTTTAGGATGATGAATTTCTCTCTCTATTTTTTCTAGGTTACGCTTAAAGCAATAGTTCGTTTGAAGCCCAAATTATCATTTGAGTTTTTAGCTTTTTTACTGATTTAAAAAAATTCTTTTTAAGAGCTCGTTAGAACCTCCCATTTTATAGTTACGGAGCTATTTTACCCGTGCCTCCATAAGCTGCTATACCAACCATAAAAAGTTATAAAACTGTGTTATTGGATGTAACAAAACCTCATTTTATAGTTAATAAAGCTAGGTATAGTTACTTAATAACGTAATTTTGTAAATTTTTTAATAATTTGTACTATTTTAGAACACCCATTTTAATAACTTTACAAGAGTGTGGTGTGTGGGGGGTGCGTGTGTGTGGGCGCCTGCATGTAACACAAATATATTAACATTTTTTGTAAAATATTGTATCTGGAACAGTTTATTATATTTTTATTTACTTTGACACCTTATTTCTAAAGCCAATTCTTTACTAATTCAAGGAACACTAAACTTATAGAAACAATTTTATGTACAACTTTTTTACAAATGCTGACTAAGAACAAATTATTTTCCTTTTCTCTAACTGCTGTACAATCAACTGAGAAACATAAATCGAGAGATTTATTGTGGCTTGTTATAAAGCAGTTGGCAAAACAGAGGTAATTACTTATTTGCAAACAAACTACCACCGCGAGGTAAATGTAATAGTCACTCTGTCTGATTGATATAACTTAAAAAATAAAGCTATTTTATAATATTATTATAGAATGAATGTGTCAATGAATGAAAAACATATTCTTGGTTAACATCACCTCACAACTTTAAAAAGCTTAACTATTATTTTATATATCGTAACTAATATTGTACGTTATATGCATTTTATTTTTATACAGTTCTTTGTTTTAAATATTTATTATTATATAATGATGTATTTAGTATTACGGCGTAATTGATGTTACTTTGAAAAAAATACGTAATCGTTACCATCAAATTAAAAAAGTTTCATCAGGAACTATATACATAATATACAATACCGTGCATTTAAATTTGAATTTGAATATATATAAGGTATTGTAAGTAATTATTATGTTATTTACCAATGGTGTATATTATCACTCTTTTCTTAACGTCCATAAGGTAATTTTTTATTGCAACTTAATGTTTAATCCTTTTGATAAAGATATTTTAACTTAAATCTACTTTATTAAACTTCTGATGTTTTCTACCATTATTTAATGAAGCAGAATTTACTTATTGGTAAATGGGATTATCAATTTACGTACCAAGCAAGTGTTATAATGTTTAATGGGATTGTAATTCAAAGAAATTTTTTTATTGTAAACAACTATTAGTCGTTTTTGAATTCGATTCATCAATCATCATTAAAACTGTCGTACCGTTAGGGAAGGGAAATTTAAAAAAAAAGATTGAAGTCGTGATGAGCTCTGAAAAACCAGAAATTGAACGGTCATGTTCAGTGATGGAACCTTCAGGTTATGTCGGTTCCTGAGCTTACCTGAGTTCACTATTTACAGAAAATAAAAAAATGACAAAGCAGATTATCAAATAACAAACTACTTTATTTTTCTTAAAAGAATATATATGTTTATTTAAAAAAGTTATTACGCCCTTAGATAATAAAAAACATCATTTATTGAAACACTTAATTCAAATTTTTAACAACAATGAAAAGATCCCACCCCAAAAAGAAAATTTAACAAACCCTCCCCCTTTTTTATTCAAAATTACAAAATATCTTATTTTCACACAAAATGAGTTTTAATTAGAATTTATATTAAACATAACAAGTAAACAAATACAAGTAGAAGTAGTTTACATATCTTAGTTGATTAGTTGGCCAACAGTAAAAAAAAAAACTTATTTGTATAAACAAATTTCTAAAGGTTTTGACGTCAAGTGTTATTAATTTAGAAAACTAACCCCTTTGGGGTCGTTTAGCCGAAAAATTGCTAGCATGTCCATCTTATGATAAATAAAAAAAAATATAAAGAAAATAAAAAAAGTCAGATTTGCCTTAGTAATAGTTTCACATTTCACACAGTTTTTTTTTTTTTTTTTTTTTTTTTGGCGTTTCACTCAGCTTCTTATAATGGACGTTAATGTGGCCTCATTCTACGACCAGTTAAGAACTGTATTCACAAATACAAAGGCAGACATTAGTAAGGTAGACAACTTTATTTTTCATGTTTTAAGATGAAATTTAAGTTCATGTTAAGCGTTACTCTTTACAAAAAAAAAATATTGAGGCTACGTTACAAAATTTTGATTAGGTTGTATGACAAAGATATTTCTATTATAAATTTATAAGAATTTCAAATTGAACTTAGAATACAAATTTTACATGAGACCAAAATCTAATAAAAGAGAACAAAATCTTACAGCCTAATTCAAAAAATAAAATTATTTAGAATAATGAACTCAAGATGTAATTTTTAAATATAATATGGTTATGAATTTGGCAAAATAAATTTTGATTACGTTGAGCAGAGAGACGTGATTCCGTGATTCCTGACGGCACTAAGTAGTTTAAGGCATTAGAAAATTTTGAAAAACATGAACTTCTTTACATTTATTACAATTTACAATTTATTACATAATTTGAAAGATTTTTTGGCACCACTTGCACACACGTTAAAGTCAGGTTATTCTTAACCTTAAACACTTTTAAATTTCACATTATGCACCTTTCAAACCTTAAAAAAAATAATAATAAATAAATAAATTAAAAAAAAATCACCGAGAAAATATCATGTGTGCCGGAGTACGTGTTTCAAGACGTAGGAAAAAAAAGGAGAGACCAGATCAGATGATTCATGCGGTGCGTTAAGCGCATGCGGTGGGCGAATCAGCTGTTGCCCTAGTTTCTTGCTTGTACCTTGCCTTCGGGCGTGTTCCAATGTTCATATGTAGGACTCCTTTGCGTATGATTCAGTTTTAAATTGAGGTTTTGTAATGTTTATGAATAAAAATACGTAGCTGATTTAACATACGCTACACTGTAGATTGCCTGATTGATGTGTAAGATATAGCTGTTAAATAATTCATACAAATCAGATTATATCCAACAGCTGATATAAAATAAATTGTTACGATAAAGATTAGAATTATTTGTTTATTTAGTGGTAAGATATTATTTATTACCAATGTTTATAACTGAACAATTATTTTGTTGAACAATGCACTACACTATAAGGTTGACTGAGCAGATATTTTGTTTACTACTTTTAATAATTTTAAAACTCGTTGTTTTATATAGGTATAATATTTTATAATTATCTGAAAGGTATTTTTCATCCATCTGAAAGTTTTTAAATTACAAAGTCTTTCATTAAAAATGTTAATGTATGATCATTATTAGCAGCTGAAAAAACGTAAGTTGTTGATAATTCAATAAAACGAATTATTCATGTAATTATAGAAATTTACATTATGATCTAAAAAACAAAATACATCTACTACATTCTAAAAAATCAAAATCAAAAACAAACAAATCAAGGATTCTATTTCATTTTAGATTTTAGGAGCATTCGGTATACTCCCCTATGACGGAATATTCAAACTCGTCCTACATGCAATAATAAGACGACATGATATTTACTTAAGTATATTTCCCTAAACGTTTTTATAAACTTAATTTGACTGTTTTATAAAAGTAAACAATATGTAAATTCAACAAAATAATTATATTGTACCAAATTATCTCCCTTAATCAAGACACTGGTAAAACCTCAGTAATAATAAACTTGTTTTTCTACAATATAAAACACTGACACCCCTATCACAAGTTTGGTACAATAACAAACTCACAAATAAAATAAAATATAATTATTATTTGCCTTGTGTTATTATAGAGTATTATTGGGTACTATTTCAGAACCCTCCGATGATGGTAACTTGGTTACCGAAATTTACATCAGGAATAACATAAGGCAAATAAATATTTTATTTTATTTGTGTGTGTGTGTGTGTGTGTATGTGTGTGTGTGTGTGTTGCCGCGTATGCGCTCGTGACTTCTGCTGCAAGTTCGAGCCCACGTTGGAACGTCACTCGCCGCGAACCCCTGTGACTACTTTTGCAAGCCCTTTACTCACGCGACCCTAACCTCGCTTTACAACGTCCTTCGTCAGGAGTTCTTGTCTCTATACAAACGCGGACAATACCAAGATGCTCACTTTTACTTTTTTACTAATCAAAGCTATTGCAAAACTTGGCTTTTGTAAGTATGAGCTTGTTCTCATTAACTTACAATCTTTTAATTTACGAAAAATCCCTGAATTTTATTTTAACGCTCACTGAATTTACTACTTTCCTTTTTTCACTCTCTTTCTCTGGGGAAGTGCCTTTTGGAAGAAATCGGCTCCTAAGTTCTGATAATAATTTCTTCTCAATTTTATATTATATTTTACCAGAGCACAATTATAATAATCATCATAAATAAAGCAATGTTAATACACAGAATGGTCAATGAAAAGAATCAAACTCGAGAATAAAATTTTATGTATTATTTCTCTTTAACACAAATCAAAACAATTTAAAATTTTTATGACACAACAAATAAGCCAACAAGATATAACACAAATAATCTAATAGAAATCTCTTATATACTAACACAAATTGAAAAAAGCTAGACTATTTCAGCTAGGACTATAGATAGCTTTTCCTGCACTGAAAAAGTCGTATTTAAGTTTGAAATATTTGTTACACCAAAGCAGAGTGAATTTATTTTACTGAAGTTAATTTATCTAAATTTATTATTAATATGAATTTACTAGTTACGAAATATTCCTTAGACTTAGTGTACTGCTATGAACGGCCCAACAAAATATGCCTGGGTTCTGTTTCAATTAATTATCAACTCAGTGGTTCAGTATTTTATTAATTCTTATCTTTGACATGAAACTTATGTCTATTTCCCTGATACCTTACTACAACACTTTAATAAAAAACTTAAATACAATACTTTAATACAAAACTTTTAATACAAAATTTAAATACAAAACTTTAATACAAAAATAGGAATTTAATTAAACAATAAAACAAAACAATGTTATTTATTCAAAGCCCAGAAGTATTCCAACTATTGTTATATTTTAAATGAAAGAAATTACAAGTCATCTAACTGGTGACTTTATGTATATAAATGCTTGCTTACGGTTTGTTGCGTAGATTTCCTGGGCCATCTTCCACCACGGCTAGCAACACAGCCGTGTATCTTCCAAGCTCCAAAAAGACAAGAGACCTCTCCAAATCATGCTGACCGCTTATATACCTTTTGTTCTACCTGCTAACCTAGTTGAGATGCAAGTCAAGCATTTCAACCTTTTTTTAATTGTTTCACAATACTTGTCACTATTCTGGGTTTCATGTATAGCTTCTACTTAAATATTTTCCTAATTATTATATTTTTATTCTAATTTGTATCTAATCCTAACAACTCCGCCGCCCTCGAGACATCGTCCCGATGTCAAATAAAAACTTAAAAAGAAGGGTAGTCCCTGTCGGGTACCCGTATAATTCTTTGTTTTGACATTATATACATCTTTATGCATAAACAAAATAAAATAAGTGTTAAAATTGATATCCATATTATTATTGTGATGTGTATTAAAGCCGTAGTGTCTATCACATCTGACCAATGTTTTGGTAGGGATACAGTACTTATTTCATCCCCTAGTATGTTGTTGTGGATGAACATTACTGGGGTTGATAGAGATCAATTTTTGTTTAAGATTGTTGATAGGTTGAGGAATCTAGGAGGGTCATGATGTGCGAAGGGTTTTAATATCAATGAATGGAGGGTCGTCCATGAGACAGGTACTACATGGCGCAGGGTAGGATCCAAGGATGTCCTGCTGTCGCATGGAAATTGTCTGTCTACAAGGATGTGTGTGCCCTCGTGTAACGAGCAATGGCACGGCAAGGTTACCTCGACTGTGCCTGGGAGATTGTATGGGATAGCTGTCTTTTCGTGTGTATCACTGCATTGTAGGTTAGTGTTTGGAGTTGGATTGGTTAGAGTAAAGGTGTCCCCTGTGATCTCTGTGATTAGTATTCCATTTTCGCTCGGACTACAATGGAAAGTACATTTTTCTGCTATGCTCTCGATGTCACCACCTGCAATCAGCTGGGCCGCACAACCTCTTGATAGTGTACCTGTTGAATGTTGTCGTGGCAGGAAACATAACCCTGTCTTCCTAGTTTGACACTCGTCCAATTGTTTGCGCGTCAGCGTCCTGATGGATGTCCTGTTTGTAGCCACTATTTTAGGTTCCATGGATATGGTGCAGGTGTGATTTTCCCATCGAAGCGGTACAGGCATGTATTCATATAAACTCCATCTTGTTGAGCGTCGCTGAATTGGAATACCAATAGTGGAGATTCTAGGATTGGGTCTTTGCAATCAGTGGTTCAGTTTATGAGTTAATAAATGCTTTTCTTTATATTCTTTTACATTTATAACATACAATGTAAGTTTAAACTATCTAACATGTTTCCCCGATCCATTCAAATATTAACAATTTAAATCTATATTGCATGTATTTAAAAGATGAATCCAGAATAGTTTCAGCTATTTAAAGAAAATGAATTTAATATATATAGATATATATATATATATATATATATATATATATATATATATATATATATATATATTTTTTTTTTTTTTTGATGACTACAAAATTTGATAAGTTGTCTATTTGCTCACCCTTTCTGTAATTGGTAAAGCCGCTACTACAGCTTGACACTCTTTAGTTTATTGGTAGCTCCAACTCGCCAATAGAACCTTCGCGCCCTTGTCTGACCGCTTCAACGGCTGATCCTCGCTCCGGCCTCGAACGTTCCCTCTGACGTGTTGCTCCCGCAGTTGATCGATTGATCCCCTCTTTTCTTGACTCGCCGCTTATATCTCTTTCACCTGCCTTGCGAAGTAGGTTGCCCATGCAAGGCAAGCATTTCATCATTTTCTTAATTGTTTCACAATACTTGTCACTATTCTGGGTTTCATGTATAGCTTCTACTTAAATATTTTCCTAATTATTATATTTTTATTCTAATATGTATCTAATCCTAACAGTACCTTCACACTTAACATGAAGCTCTCGTAGATTTGAAGTTATTTGTTGAAATCGTTTCTGATGTCTCTGAGTTGTTTTCTATCCAAGTCTTGGATATTTCTAAGTTGTTGAATGCTGGTATTAATCTCGAATCCCTGCTAAGTCACCTTCAATGTTTATGAATCTTCTTGCAGATCGAAAATCGAAATTAGTTGAAATTTTTCTAAGTTACTTTTAATTACTGATTGAAATATTTAAGTTAAAAACTTACTAAGTTGAATTTAGAATAGTTTAGTAGAGTGACTAAAGCAACGTCTTCCCTGCTCGGAGTCTGGTACTAGAGTATCCGTCTTACGACAGACAATTTTGATTCTCCCTTTCTGTGGGAATCTTCCCTCAAAAGATAACCACTTTTTCTCCCTTTCATGAAGAAAAGTCTCTTTGTTGTTTTTCATATTTTCAGGCTGTTTTGTTCTGAAATTTTTATACTACAAACTGTACTAGGTATAGTTTTTACCTATTGAATAATTTTTATTCACTATTTACTAATAAAAATCCTTTTAATAGATATTTTGATTGTTGTATTATTTTTCGTTATCTGTGATGACGGTTGGTCATGCGAAGTCCAATTGTTGAACCATGACGTAGTTGCTCGCGCCACTTTTCTTGTTAATTCTTGCAAATTGTGATATTGAACATTTTTACGAACAACTTGCTGTAACTTCTAAACGGCTGGTCCGATCGTCGATTTCTCTTCGGATTCCTCTTCTGTCCGATCTTGAGGGTCTTGTGAAACTCGATTGGTCGTTTTCTCACGTTTTGTTTACGAGTTATCGCACTTTTACCGAATGTCTGTTTTTTCACTTTTCAACTTTCGATTTAAGTCATTTTTCACAATTCTTTCGTATACAATTCTTCTTCTGCTCCTATGACGGAAATATCTTCTTAGATTTGTATCGTAGCTTGCTTGGCTCTCGAGTTATTGGTCCTCGAAGTTTTGTGTTTTTGATCGTCGTGTTTTTTTATTATAACCCCCCCCCCATTATCAATTTTCACCTCTGCTCTGTTGTATTACATTTTTACACAATTAATATACATTATTACATCCTTTTAAATCCCCTTTAACATTTATTTTGACCGCTTTTGGGCTTTAACGGTTTACTTTTTGCTATTATTATAACTCCCCCATTTTAACTTAAAATCTGATTCTAATTGCTTATTATTGTTCCCTACGGTTGTCTCGTCAATTGTTATTATTATTATTTTTTAGTTTATCCCCCCTTCACCTTTAAAAACTTAAAAAACTCTCCAAGAATGACTTTCTAAGTCCATTCTCCCCTTGTAATTATTATTATTATTTATTTATTATTTCTGATTATTATTACTTCCTCTATTGGTTATGACTCTATGATTTTAGAATTTACCCTTTTTTTCAAATTTTAGGTTTTTGAGCCCTTCCAATTTCTTGAATAACTTTTTTGTTTTAGGTGCTTTTAAATTTATTTCTTGATATTATTAATCGGTTGACTCTACTGAATAATTATTTAAATTAACATTTTAGTTTTTTTAATAAAATAAGATCTACGACAATTTGGTTTTCACGTCTGTGCATGCAAAATCCCCTCTTGCATTGCGTGACGTCACCACATTACCGCATTCCCACTTTATTTAGCGCGGCAATTTAAATGGTTTTTAAATTGAACATGAGACTAATGATCTTGTCATTCCGTCTCAGTGTGTGTGTGTGTGTGTGTGTGTGTGTGTGTGTGTGTGTGTGTGTGTGTGTGTGTGTGTGTGTGTGTGTGTGTGTGTGTGTGTGTGTGTGTGTGTGTGTGTGTGTGTGTGTTGCAACGGTTTAATTGAACCGCCTGCAAGGAGCAATTTTGGAAAAGAGCTAAATTCCAAAATTTCAATTAAATCAAACAATAATTGTAGAAATGACAAAAACATTTCTAAAAATAAAATAACACATGTAAAGTTAAAGGGAATATGTAAGTTAGCCAAGCCAAGGTCACGCGCCGTGACAGGAAATATCTAGCGTTCCGGATTGAACATGAATTCGTCCATATGTTTCTAATGCAAAAAACATCAAAATCCGAAAACTTAAATTAAAATGATATAATCGTGTAGAGCTAGGAAAACCTAATAATAAATAATAAGAGAATAAACTCGTCAAATTAATAATAAAAAAGTTATAGCCATAATAAAACGTCATAAAACATAAAAAACCCTTAAAATAAAGAAATTCCAAAATCTAATAATAACAACGCATAACCATAATATAAACTAGAAATAAATAAGACTCGAAATCAAAATTTAATAAAAGACCATAAAGTAATTAAATAATAAATAACCAACAATGCAGAAAGTACCGTAACTTGTGAAACCCAGAAGCGAGGAAGAAGAGGAAAGCAGTTTTGGAACTTTCAGCATCAGAGGAACAACTTGCAAAAAGAAGATTTTCAAAATTTCCAAAATTGGAAAAACTAAATTTTGAAAACTTACGAAATTTTCAAATCTCCGTAAAAGAAAAAATATACGTCGTATCGCTACAAATGAAGATGGAGAATCATCAGGAAAAGAAGGGCTTCAAAATGAAATCAACCAGAAGAAGATCGAGCGAAGCGAACGGGATATATGAAGAAAAGAAGAATTCGCAAGTAAAAAATTATAAATTTCAGGAATCAACTTGTCTTGAACGTCGTGCGCATAGTAGGCAGTAGACGCATGGAAAGGGAAAGTTACCAACTTCAACACAAATCCACCATAAGAAATTAAACTAATTATAACAAATAATAATAGGAATAGATAATTTAAAATAAGAAAAATAGACAAACAATAGAAGAATAAGCCAAGGAAAGTTCATCGTAGTGCAAATAAATAAATAAAATTTATTAAATTGTGAAATAAAACAGTAACAATAATCAGTGAAGGTTGGCCACACTGAAAGGCCTAAAATTCGACGAGTTAACTTTCTTCAAGTTAATTCGACAGTCTCGTTTAGTACCAGCTCCAGGGAAGTCTTCTAATAGCAGCTCCAGGAAAGATCACCAACTTTACTCAAGTCTGAACAGGAAATCGTCGGGAAAATATTGTCAACGCTCTGTACTTCGCCAGGTTAATAACGGTGCCTACAGAAAGGATCGGCCTTGCAGGAGACAACGTGACATCCTACAACAGCTTAGTAGAAGAGATCTTCACTACGGACTCCGGCAAACATTCTTCTAGAATTTGTCGTCATCAACAGATTCTTCGAGAACTGGACTTCGAGATATTCTAGACAACTCTCAGAAAACATCTCCAAGATCCTCAAACACTCTCAGAATCAGGACGAGCGGACTTGTGCACTCCACAAAACAAGGTACTGCATAAATCAAGCTTTTTTAATAAATAAAATATTTTTAATAAACTTGAATTACGTCCAAAATTATTAAACTCAATAAAGTTAAATAATAACATTTTAAAGACAAAGTAAAGTCAAAATAAAGCCAATTTTAAATTCATTCAAATAAAGAGATATAAAATACAATAAAATTCGAGTCCAATAATAAAGCAAAAGTAACAGATTGGAAAGGAATAAATAATAGGATTCATATTTATGTGTATTAGAATAAGAATATCAATTGTTAGTTTTAGTTATTGTTAAAATTGTTTAATATAGTAGATTTTCAGTTTGTTAAAAGAGAAAGCATTTAATATAAATTGTCAGAAAAGGCGACATTAATTGTTGTAAAAGATTCGAAAGAAATCCATTGTTTCTCAAAATTAAAATTAAATTGTAGACTCTTAAATAAATTTGTTAAATTTCATTGTTGAATATTTTAATTAAATCTAACCCATTCAAAGAAACTCATTACATTAGAAAGAAGAAAAAGTAAGTGCTCACCAAGTATAAAGTCAAAAATTCAAAAAAGAGCAAATTTTGGTGTTAATGAATTAAAGAGCTCCAAAGGGCACACCCTTTGAAAAAGAGTCTGGAGTTTTAAGAAAGGTAAGCTAGTATAAGAAGTGAATATATTAATATAGTAAAATTTCCTGTGTTAGCATAAGTTGATTAAAATAAATTATTCTTGTGTGACATAAGAATCAAGAGCCTTATCAAAACTATTAAACTGCGAAAGAATCACTCTCTAAATAAAGTAGATCGCGGGGTTGTAGTTGGGGTAAGGTCTTGCAGCGATAAGTGTCCCCCGAAAAAGGGTCTGTCCGAACCAACAGTAGAAGGGGGGGGGGGTGCGTTGCAAGGTGTGTGTGTGTGTGTGTGTGTGTGTGTGTGTGTGTGTGTGTGTGTGTGTGTGTGTGTGTGTGTGGGTGTTTGGGTGTGTGTATGTTTTATTGTACCAAACTTGTGGTAAGGGTTTCAGTGTTTTATATTGTTCACATTCACCACAGTGCTCATTGAACATTTATTGGTTTTCTACATAACGTTCACAATTCGTATTTTTAAAAAAAATCCTGACTAATAGTATTAATGTATTTGAGAAAGTCTTTGTAAAAATGTAATTACAATATATTAATAATGTGCGTTCTTTCCAGAGCTGTAAATAAAAAAGATATCACCGTAGTTATATTCAAAAGAATTAAAATTTACATTTAAAGGATTTTGTTTGGTATGTTCCTTGTATTGTCCATGTACGCATTCAAGATGAAACTACCGTGACGAGACGACTATAAGAACAATCGAGAGAGAAAGTAGTCAGTATATTAGTTACTGGCCCTCTTACAATAATATCACAAATATTCCAACAATAAAAATATAATATTAAATAATGACAATTATCTTGAATATTACAAATACATTGAGCCAAATGTCGAGGTTACCAATAAGGATAACCTAATAGATAGATTATCTATAAAATAAATTGACTAATATTTTGTTACCAGGCGACTTAAATTAAACAAAAGGCGGAACCAAATGGTAACAATGTTTGAAAAATAAAAAAAAACAAAGACAAAT
This sequence comes from Aphrophora alni, assembly GCA_963513935.1. Classification (NCBI taxonomy): domain Eukaryota; kingdom Metazoa; phylum Arthropoda; class Insecta; order Hemiptera; family Aphrophoridae; genus Aphrophora; species Aphrophora alni. Next base: position 101,310,989 of record OY740767.1, read on the forward strand.
TTAGTAATTAACAAGGCTCAAATTTATTAAACAAAAAAAGAAATTTCGACGGTTCAGATTTTACCATTTACAAAGCTGAAAAACATCCTAGGATAGATTACTATAAGCAAAAGCTTGATAATTAAAAAGATTACATTTAATCTTAAAAAAAATTATACGCCCTTAATGTAAAATTACAATATATAAAAAAAAATATTGATGAATAGATTCTGATATTTATCCCCCCCTTTAGTTTATATAAACAGTTACAAAATTTAACAATAAAAAAGATTCTATAAATGAGATTGATATATTTAATTCAAAAAAAATTATATTAATTCTAACAAGTTCATTATTAGATTAATTATTACATATCATGATTTTGTTTGTTAAATTTCTTAAATACTAAATTGGCCAATATATATATATATATATATATATATATATATATATATATATATATATATATTGTAAAGTTTCGCAATTGTCTTTTAAATTAATAAATCTGAACCATCGTTTGTTAGTACAAGCATCCGAACGCTCCAAGCGGCGGACATCGTAGACTCAAATGTAAACAATAGCGAACTACGCGAGTCAATGAATTTACCGCTAGTAATTTACATAAATAGTTTAAAACAACCAACGACAAAAACTGATTGTTCAATTACGTGATAAATCAATACCTATCCATAATAAGTCTTCAACATCATATATCTGGATCGAGTAGGAGATATTGTATGTTAATACGATGTAAATTCAAGTCAAATGGACAACTAAAATACGCAAGGACAACGTTGATTAATAATTGTATTTTATAATTTTGCAAACGGAGAATAAAGGAGTGATGTTAGAAAAATTCATAAATATCATTATTACGCGAAATCTCATGAGACACCCATGGGAACTTATATTAAATTATGTACTTGCATACCTTTTATTAAACATAATTTCTGTCAGCCATTGATAAACCCCGCCCATCGGCACACTGACGTCACTGAGCGGCAACGTATTGGAAGTATGAACCCAGCTATTTCATGTTAATTAAAAAGTTTTATTTCGAACAAACACAATTATTTAAAGAGTTTGTTTCTCCCAAATAATTTATAAAAATCTAGAAATTAAGGGAATTTTGTAAAATAGTATATAAGTTCATTCCATTCATACTACTTCATTTAATTAAAAATGTGAATAAGTGAGAGGTACTTAAATCCATGTTAAATCTTCAGCTTAAAAATTTTGGGTTCGAGATTTTTTTAACACCAAAAAGGACGCTATTTTAAACCGGCGTGAGTCGACATCCAGCTTCCAGATAGAACAGTCTCAATGTGAAGAGAACCCATTTGAAACATATCTACAATCATCCAGGACTCTAGAATTGGCCAAAATTCATCATCATAACCTGGACACGATATCTAAATACTGGTGAGACCCATCCAGGGTATATTTTACAAATTTTAAAGGCTAAAATTGGATTACCAAAATTAAATTTGCAAACTTTTGATTTTGAACCTAAACCTAATTAACTCTGCTAAAACCATTCAAAGTGTTCATAAACTATTGTTATCATTTATAATTAAGTAATATTATCTATGTATAAATCTAAATATAAGATAATTACCAATATTCTAACCAAAAAGTGGTGAGGTCAGCGAACAACCCATTCCCGAGATTCAATCAAAATTTAACAAAATACCAAACTTATTTCATAATATTAGAATTAATTACTAATTGTGACTAGAATTAATAACTATCTTGTATATATAATTAATAATTTGTTACTAATTGAATTGTCCATTTATATGTAAATCCCAATATACCTAGTGAACAATCAGTGAAAGGGATAGACTTAAACAATGGATTTACAAAACATTGCATAAACCTATGTATTGAATAGAACTTACAATTTATCACAATTTGTTTTATCTTAATAATTGAGTTTGATAGAAAAAATAAATAAATAAATAAATGTGTTATAAATTGTTAACTTGAACTCTATTGTTTTATTTATAACAATTAAATTGGCTCAGTACAAAGTCATTATCAGCCAAATATTTAATTGAGACTATTGTAGTTCAAATTCATTGGTTATTTATCAAAGTTAACTTAGTTTTTTTTTTTATTTCTATTTATTGTAACTTAACACTTAAGGTTATCCATGAATTGTATGATTTGAAGTATCATATATATATATATATATATATATATATTTTAATTGAATCAATATCATTTTCCAAATTACTTCATATGTTGATTGTATTTGATAAGCATTAATTTTCAATTTATCACAATATTTTGACAAAATTTATTTTAATTGTTTTAACCTCAAATTTATCTATTACCTCTTTATAAACATTTATGTTGTCACTACAAAGTGAAGCAATTACAATTTAAGATTCAATAATAAAATTTACTATTATAGGTTATCTTTTATTGCATTGGCACCTCAACGTAGGGTTTTTTGCAAGATAACTACCTCAGTGTGAATTGGTATCTAAATATATAAATATTTTACATAATAATATAGAGGTATTGGGAAGATTTTATTACATTGGCGCCGCAACGATAGGGCCTCACCACATCCCAGAAACCTCACCACAGAGAAACAACCTCTTTAATCAAATAATTGATACAAAATTAACCTGCAAAATTTTAACCCAATTTGCATAAATTTTGTTTATGTATTTGTCCACGGTATAACCGAACTATTTTAATATTATACCGGTGATAAAAAAAAAAAACTTTAAAAAAAAAAAAATATTTTAAAATGGATAAAGATAATCGATACAATTTAAGACAAAATCTAGAACCGTCAAGGAAAATGAAGGAGTCGGTAGGCCAAAACATCACATCCAGGCGTAGTGATGTCAACGTCAAATCACTACCAAGAGACGACGACATGGACCTAAGTGAAACTTTCATGGCGGTCGAAGCAGGGGAAGCCACACATACCAGTATGGACGACAGCATGGGAAAGGAGGATACCAACGGACCAGCTCCAGGGACCAGCACCATGGTTGATACAAATAGTAAGAGGGCTGAGGAGACCAGTGCAGACCAACCACCACCATGGCTAACAGCGATTTTCGCCAAGCTGGAAGGTATGGAACAGGGAATGCAGCAGCAGCAAAGTGATCTTCGGAAGCAGTTAGATGGACAAAGGGAGGAGCTACAGAAAATCCAGGAGCTCCAGCACGAGCAGAAGCTTCAAGTGGATCGCCTAGAGGAAGGGATCAACAAGAAAATAGAGGAACAATGCCATGCCATTCGGACTGAGCTGAGGGAGGAGTTCACAACCCAACACCAGGAACTACGAAACGGATGCATTGCCAACAATCTCAAGTTCCAGGAAACGCTGAAAAGCATGGTACTTCAACAAACAGAAGAAATACGGGACCAGATGGAGGCACAACAACAACTAACGCTGGAAGAAGGAAAAAACTATACAAATCAGGAGTGTGACATCCTCAGGGTCAACATCTCAACCCTGCAGGAAGAAATGAAGACTACCGGAGACGAAACCAACAGGAATCTTGGACAAGTTCAAGGACGCTTAACAGAGCATGGAGTCAAGATCCGGAATTTAGAAAAGGACATCCTGAATAACAAACAAATATACCAGCCAAACGTTTACGTCACCTGTAGCGGATCCGCAGGAAGTGGTGGCGATCTGACCACACCTAAGTTTCATGGGAGAGAACACAATCCCATGGAGCAGCTGAAGAGGATCCAACGATACTATGACCGGAGGAGGAACCAGGACCACTTGGGAGATGAGGTGGAAAAACTGTTGGACATCTTGGACAGTTGCCTCGATTCTCATGCAGCGAGATGGCTTTCATTGGTGAAACAGGACATCAAGACCTGGGACGACTTCCAGGAATACTTCGAGAGGAAATATTGGAACAGGGAAGTGCAACGAGGTATAAAACAGAGGATGGAAGTTGAAAAATATCTTTCGCAAGGAAAACTAACGAGATCGGAATATTTCACCGAGCGAGTTATCACTCTCAGGACCATGCAACCACCCATTCCGGAAGACGAGATCGTCACTTGTCTGACTGACCACTTTGAAGAAATCATCCAAGATGCTAAACGCGTGCAGAACATCACCACCATCAGTGAGTTTGAAGCTTTGCTACATCGAGAGGACATAAAGGATTCTAATCATAAATCACGCCATCTTCACAAACCACAGACCTCAAACCATCCTCCGATTACACGATTTCATCAAGACCGAAGACCAGCACCAACATATCACAACAATCGGCCACCGCAATATCATCAAAACTTCAGAAACCATCAACCAAACTTCCAATATCAACCTAGATCTCCACCAGGACCACCACCTGCAGGAAGAACATTCGGCGAAACATATCCAGCCAGGAACCAAAGTTACCAACAGACACCACGACAACCGGAACACCAGTACCAAAACACAAATAATCCACATTTCAAAAGAGAGGAGCGACAATATAATAGGAATTATCACGACTCCAGGAAAACGCAGACATATCCGACTTCGGAACAAATTAAAGTATGTCACACAGTAGCCGAAAATATGAGAACGCCTAGTCGGACAGAGGAAGCCCGCACCAGCAAGGACTCATCCTCGGAAAACTGTTAAGCACGGGAGATACTAACGGCCGGGAATTTATAAAACAACGCAGCGTCAACCACTATGTGACGGTTAATCCTACATCTTCTGTGCAACAACATAAGCAACTCGGAACAACAAGGCCGGAAAATAACATACTCATAAATGAAAGTCACATCAAAACAGAAATTACTGTGAGTAATATGTACTGTGATCGCGATTTCTTGATTAAAGAAGAGTCAACAGAAAATCAAACTCAGTGTATAACCGAAACAATGAGGTGTCCTGAAATAAACGTTAAAATTGGAAAATCTGTAACAACAGCATTAATTGATACAGGATCAAACATATCATGTATCTCGGAACAGTGGTTCAAGGAAAATAAAAATAACATGGGGAAAATTGAAGAACTACCAGTAACTAACCTCCAAATTAAAACAGCAGTAGGTTACAAAACTAAACGAGTGTCAAGAATTGTTATGGTGAAAATAGAAATCAAGGGTGAAGAAACTCTAATACAAGTTTTAATTGTGCCTAATTTAATTAAGAACATAATACTTGGAATGGATTGGATAAGCTTAACAGAGATGGTTATAAACTTTAATACAAGATTAATTAATATGAAAATGAATAATAATGTAATCAATTTGAAGTTTGAAGAAGTCATAAATGAAGGAATATTATGTTATATAATGAATGATAATAATGAAAATATAATGAATAATAATGATAATGAATATAATGATAATAAAAAACAAAATTACGCCGACGATACAAGCACAAATCATAAATTAAATATATTAAATGAAGACACCATAGACGAAACGTTACAAGTAAATTTAAATTTAGAACCACTGCAGAGGAAGGAGTTAAAACAATTATTATTAAAGTACAGACATATTTTTTCAGACACACCAGGCTTATGTAATAAATATACTCATCAAATAGAAGTGTTTCAAGACAAAATATTTAAAGGATGTACATACCCCGTACCTTTAACACATCAAGAAGCTGTTTCCAAAGAAATTGAACGAATGTTGCATATACAAGTCATCGAACCATCACGCAGTTGTTTTATAAATTCCATAGTTCCCATCATCAAGAAGAATCAGGAAATTAGATTATGCCTCGATGCAAGAAAAATGAATGAAATAACAATACCAGATTATGAGCAGAATAGAGGAATAAACGAATTATTAATTAAGGGTCGAAATTGTAAATGGCTCAGCACAATAGATTTAACTTCATCATATTGGCAAATACCATTATCACCTGAATCCAGGAAATATACAGCATTTCAATTCAGAGGAAAAACATATCAATATACAGTCACACCTTTCGGTGCATCTACATCGCAGGCAGCTTTAGTGAGAGCACTGGACCATGTATTCGGAAATCAAGTAGAAGATTTCACACTTATTTATGTCGACGATATATGTGTAATATCGCCAGATTTTCTAAGTCACTTATCACATCTTTCACAAATTTTCCAAAAAATATACGAAGCTAACATGACAATTAAATTTACTAAATCACTTTTCTGCAGAACATCCGTACCATTCTTGGGATATACAATGACCTCAACCGGATTGCAAATGGACGAAAGTAAGATTGAACCTATTTTAAACTTTCCTACGCCAAAATCCAGGAAACAACTAAAATCATTCCTAGGATGCATCAACTATTACAATAAATTTATTTATAAATTTTCTGAAAACATACAACCATTACTTCGGCTAACTTCTAAAAAACATAAATTTCATTGGACTTCAACAGATGCAGAAACTTTTCAAAAAATTAAGCAACTCTTTTTACGCACACAAATTTTACATCATCCTGATCCAAAACAACCATTCTATTTACAAACCGACGCATCAGATTTTGCAATAGGAGGACACCTATATCAAATTAACCAACAAGGAGAAAAACGCGCCATCGTATTCTTATCACGCGCCTTACAACCAGTTGAAACAAAGTTTACAACCACGGAAAAGGAACTACTTGCTATAGTATATTGCCTCCAGAAGACTAGATATATCATATATGGAACTGATTTAACTATTCTTACCGATAATCACGCATTGACTTTCTTAAAAACTTGTAAATTATTAAACTCAAGACTCACAAGATGGATTCTTGCTATCCAAGACTACAATTTTAAAATACAACACTGCAAGGGGAACGAAAATCTCACAGCCGACGCACTTAGCCGTAACCCTACGGGACAAAACATAAATTCACCTAATGAACAACCTGAACTAATCATGGCGTATATAAACAGAATACAAGATGCTGACCTACAGAAAGAGCTAAGAAACATGAACGAAAATCAACGGAAAGATCCACATCTGCTATCAATAATTCAAATACTAAACAACAATGAAGATTCCATAAACACTCATAAAATAATAAACACATATAAAATACACGATGACATATTATACCAACGTTTGCACCAACAATGGTTAATAACTGTGCCAGAACATATCATTGAGAGACTCATAAGGGAATGTCATTATTATTATCTTCACTGTGGAGCTAAAAAATGTTTTGACATTTTAAGAGAAGGATTTATTTTCAAAAATATGGGACGACGAGTCAGAACTACATTATCAACATGTGACCCATGTCAGAAATGTAAACACGATAATCATCCACCAATAGGCCTAGCTAAAGGAATAACATGTGTGAAGAAAAATCATCAAATCGCCGTAGATATTATAGGACCATTACCCATCAGTACAGGGAGAATGAAGTACATATTGATCATTTTGGACATCTTTACCAAATATGTTAAATTATATCCAATTAGAACTGCAAACACAAAAACCCTTATTCACAAGTTATTTGAACAACATTTTCCTCAATATGGTTTTCCAGAACGCTTACAAAGTGACAATGGAACCCAATTCAGAAGCAAGTCTTGGCAAAATAAACTAAAAGAACATGGAATCGAAATTATTTATAACCCTTACTATCATCCAAAAACAAATATGGCAGAGCGACCTATACGGGAAGTTAAACGGTGTTTACGCACTTATTGTTCTCAACACCATAAAAATTGGGCTCGTTGCATTCCTGATATAAACACAATGTTGAATGAAGTTCATAACGAAACTACGGGATTTACTCCAAATGAACTACAATTAGGTCAAAAGGACGTACGCTTTTGGGAACCCTACTTGAAAAACCAATACTCAGAAGATATTACTATAGAAACAAAATTAGTTTTAGCAAACAAACGAATCAAGGACAAACAAGAAAGAAGAGCAAACAAATTAAATCAAAATTCGAAATTTATTCAATTTAAAATTGGTGATTTAATACTTGTTAAAAATGTCCCATTATCTAATCTATCATATGGTGAAACTGCAAAACTCTTCGAGGTTTATAAGGGACCATACAAAGTATCTAAAATTATCGGAAACTCCACATATGTAATCAGTGATCCACAAACTCAGCATGAATATGGACCATACCATATATCCACATTAAAATTTTACAAAACTAATATAATAAATAACTAATATGGACAAATTTAAAATAATACAATAAGAAATCTAAAAAAAAAAAAAAAAATTTTCTAACTAACTTTCTTACCACCCTATGACTAATACAGCTGTGTTTAAAAATAAATAGGTCAACACAAACAGCTGACCGAGGCGAATGACCTACATCTGGACTTTTAAAGAACCGTACATGATGGTATACCCCGTCGGTTGAAAAGAAGTCAACATAAAACTTTAGTGAAATAATAAACAATTGTTCAACTTAAATTATAATTTTCGACGAACACATCTGATTAATGCATTCGTGAAAATTTAGTAAAAGGGATATTGTAAAGTTTCGCAATTGTCTTTTAAATTAATAAATCTGAACCATCGTTTGTTAGTACAAGCATCCGAACGCTCCAAGCGGCGGACATCGTAGACTCAAATGTAAACAATAGCGAACTACGCGAGTCAATGAATTTACCGCTAGTAATTTACATAAATAGTTTAAAACAACCAACGACAAAAACTGATTGTTCAATTACGTGATAAATCAATACCTATCCATAATAAGTCTTCAACATCATATATCTGGATCGAGTAGGAGATATTGTATGTTAATACGATGTAAATTCAAGTCAAATGGACAACTAAAATACGCAAGGACAACGTTGATTAATAATTGTATTTTATAATTTTGCAAACGGAGAATAAAGGAGTGATGTTAGAAAAATTCATAAATATCATTATTACGCGAAATCTCATGAGACACCCATGGGAACTTATATTAAATTATGTACTTGCATACCTTTTATTAAACATAATTTCTGTCAGCCATTGATAAACCCCGCCCATCGGCACACTGACGTCACTGAGCGGCAACGTATTGGAAGTATGAACCCAGCTATTTCATGTTAATTAAAAAGTTTTATTTCGAACAAACACAATTATTTAAAGAGTTTGTTTCTCCCAAATAATTTATAAAAATCTAGAAATTAAGGGAATTTTGTAAAATAGTATATAAGTTCATTCCATTCATACTACTTCATTTAATTAAAAATGTGAATAAGTGAGAGGTACTTAAATCCATGTTAAATCTTCAGCTTAAAAATTTTGGGTTCGAGATTTTTTTAACACCAAAAAGGACGCTATTTTAAACCGGCGTGAGTCGACATCCAGCTTCCAGATAGAACAGTCTCAATGTGAAGAGAACCCATTTGAAACATATCTACAATCATCCAGGACTCTAGAATTGGCCAAAATTCATCATCATAACCTGGACACGATATCTAAATACTGGTGAGACCCATCCAGGGTATATTTTACAAATTTTAAAGGCTAAAATTGGATTACCAAAATTAAATTTGCAAACTTTTGATTTTGAACCTAAACCTAATTAACTCTGCTAAAACCATTCAAAGTGTTCATAAACTATTGTTATCATTTATAATTAAGTAATATTATCTATGTATAAATCTAAATATAAGATAATTACCAATATTCTAACCAAAAAGTGGTGAGGTCAGCGAACAACCCATTCCCGAGATTCAATCAAAATTTAACAAAATACCAAACTTATTTCATAATATTAGAATTAATTACTAATTGTGACTAGAATTAATAACTATCTTGTATATATAATTAATAATTTGTTACTAATTGAATTGTCCATTTATATGTAAATCCCAATATACCTAGTGAACAATCAGTGAAAGGGATAGACTTAAACAATGGATTTACAAAACATTGCATAAACCTATGTATTGAATAGAACTTACAATTTATCACAATTTGTTTTATCTTAATAATTGAGTTTGATAGAAAAAATAAATAAATAAATAAATGTGTTATAAATTGTTAACTTGAACTCTATTGTTTTATTTATAACAATTAAATTGGCTCAGTACAAAGTCATTATCAGCCAAATATTTAATTGAGACTATTGTAGTTCAAATTCATTGGTTATTTATCAAAGTTAACTTAGTTTTTTTTTTTATTTCTATTTATTGTAACTTAACACTTAAGGTTATCCATGAATTGTATGATTTGAAGTATCATATATATATATATATATATATATATATATATTTTAATTGAATCAATATCATTTTCCAAATTACTTCATATGTTGATTGTATTTGATAAGCATTAATTTTCAATTTATCACAATATTTTGACAAAATTTATTTTAATTGTTTTAACCTCAAATTTATCTATTACCTCTTTATAAACATTTATGTTGTCACTACAAAGTGAAGCAATTACAATTTAAGATTCAATAATAAAATTTACTATTATAGGTTATCTTTTATTGCATTGGCACCTCAACGTAGGGTTTTTTGCAAGATAACTACCTCAGTGTGAATTGGTATCTAAATATATAAATATTTTACATAATAATATAGAGGTATTGGGAAGATTTTATTACAATATATATATATATATATATATATATATATATATATATATATATATTTTAAATAAAGAGAAAATTGTTTATGACATGAGAAGATTAAAAAGAAATGGTAAAATTTATAATATTGAAATTTTTAAATTGACGTCAATTTTATTAATTTAGAAATAACCTCTTGGAGGTTGTTAGGACCGAAAAGTTTGCATGCAGCACCACCCAATTATTTTTCTTTTAAATTATAAATAGTTACACAAGATTACATTTAATTAGCAGGAAACACATTTTGCTAAACCAAGTTAGGTACATGTACAATATATATATTTAAACAAAGTTCTGTAAAGTCAGTTTTCAAAAAAAAAGTCACTTTTGTGCACTTGGAATTTTTTTTATATTTGCTATATGAAACATGTTTTAATGAACAGGCAGAAACATGCTATACACTATTTTGCTGGAGTATGCAAAATCAAGCAGGTTCGATGTGTTTCTCCGACCAGCATTTCGCTAAAGCAAGAAAACACGTTTACTAGCATTTGTGCAAATTCAGACATGTTGTAGAACAAGATTCTTTAATTAAAATATCTGGTTATTTCGTCAAAATTAGAGAATATTGATTGCATCACAGAAATTCATTAAGCTTATAATTAAATGCTTCTTAGATGGTTATAAAGCTGTATATAAATACTTGGTTTTGTTTAAAATAAAGCTTGTATGAAACTTGAAAAATCTGTAAAAATCTGTAAAACTAATATTCTGGTCTAGAAGAGATTTCTTTAATTAGTTTTATATTTGACATGTTTAATAAGATATTCTGATTGTTTAATGTTTGTTACCAGCTTGCACTAATTTCACATAACTGCTCAAAACTTAAAGTCTGACTGCTTAAGGTTTTGTAAACTATGTTTTAAGAAATGAAAAAAAAATTATAATTATTTAGTTTCTGAAAAACTTTGAATATTAAATAAAACATGAAATACATATCTTAATGAATAAAGTTTAAAACATTAACAAAATTTATAATATGATAAAATCTGTAAATTTGGTTACCTGGAATCCTGTTGAAAGTTCTCGTGAACATGTGCCGTGATATGTGAAATTTAACCAACTTATTTTAGTTAGAACACCAGAAAACACATCACTGAACTGTTGAATTAAACTATTACTATTTTTGATAGGAATGAAATATTGCTCGGCATACTGTGACTTTTTGATTTAGAGTTAACTAAAGAGTTTTGAAGAATATGACTACATATTAAGAAAGCAAAGACATGAGTGAGTACGTATTTTATTCAAGGCCGGGTCGGTAGCCGTTGTACCTTGTACTTAGGCAGATCAGGCGATTGTTACTGGTGACTGTCACTACGCGGCAGCACTTGTCAAGGGCGGAATGTACTGTGGTAGGAAACTGGGTTGATAATTTATCTGCAGATTATATTTGTGAGTTTTAGAATGCTACAGCTCTCCCCCCCCCCGAAAGACGGAGTTAGGGTGTAAAAGAAAAGGGTGCCAGAAGGGCCTCCCGCAAAATTTTGAAAAAGGAGAGAGAGAGTGTGCGTGAAGAGGTGAAGAAAAAAAAATTTTCTCTCAGACAGGTGTTTTAGATCTCGAGGAGAAAAAAAAAACTTAAGACTAACATGCATAGCGAGTGCCACATAAATTATATGTAGTTCGACAGAACCGGTCAGTATACCTCCACCAAGATAAACAACAAAGAACAAATACACCAAACTTAACTATTAAGGAAATGGACTCACTATGTCCTCGTCCGAAGACGTGGTTGTGACAAAGAAACAGAAGAGTTCATGACGCTCTCTATATTCTCCTCGCATCGATTACACCCGCGGAGTGCTCGATGTTAAGATATGTCTGGATAGGGAAACATGTCAGGTACATGTAGCGGCCATTGCCGTAAAGTGGAACCTCATAGTTGATCAGACTATGGGTTGAAAAGCGTCAAGTCCGGGAAACAGTGAGATATCACTGGACAAAGAAAGTCAAGATCTCTTCGCCTGCAAACATCTATATAGATTACGGCACGGAGGGGCTCTAGGAGAGCTCAACCCACCGATGCCCAAACATACAGATGCGCATTTGGCTTAGAGGAAATACGGCTTGGTTCCGTATTTTGTTATGTTCTGCAGTGCACGGAGAGAAGACTACCAGATGACAATTTGTGAGGGCCAAGAAAGATCCGAAAGAAATATAAATCGTAAAGGAGAAGGTTATAGAAATTTTCTTAATATTTAATTTATATGATGAGGTTTGAGTTGCTCGACGTGTGCTTTTTTAATGAAACGAGGTGAATTGGCGAAAGAAAGCGCAACAGTAACCGGAGTAAGAAAATCAATGATCCGGAAAGGGCCTGACCATCGAGGCATCAATTTAGCAGCTCGCTTGTCTATGGCGGAGCTCAGAGGGTGTGTTTTACACCAGACAAGATCGTTGATTGTATACAGATGAGGCTTCCTGGATTTGTTATAGGTCTTCTCGACCTTTTGGTGCGCTTTCATTATATTGTCTTTGGCCTGGCGCCAAATTTGTGAGGGATTAGTATTAGGTTTTGGAAGGATATCATGTATGTTCCAGCTGAGACTCAGTGGTGTATCGGGGAGAAAATTAAAAAGAATACTAAAAGGTGTTGCTTTAAGAGTCTCATGATGTGCAAAATTGAAGGCCAGCTGAAGCCAGCAAAGGGAGTCGTCCCAAGAGGATTGATTTTTGGAGTGATAGGCGATGAGGGCTGCCTTAAGGTTTCTGTTGAGTCTTTCCGCATTATTAGGTTGGGGGTGATAAGGGGATAAAGTTGCATGTTTAATACCGCGAGAAAAACAAAAGTTGCGGAAGACATGTGATACAAAACATTGTGCATTGTCAGAGATTATTATCTTTGGAAAACCGAAATTTTGAAAAATGTTTTGGCTTAAGGCCTTAATTGTACTGTGGGAAGTTGCATCTCTGACAGGCATGAGCCAGGTGAATTTTGAGAACTGGTCAACTGCGACCAGTATCATGTTATAGCCCTGTTTTGTCCTAGGAAGCTGTCCGACGTAGTCAATATGTAATTTTTCCATGGGACGATTGGGGACCGTTGAGGCAAGATATCCTAATTTGGAGTTATGAGCGGGTTTGCTTACAGCGCACACCGAACAAGCTCGCACTTTAGAAGTGACATCCTGTTTTAGAGTTGGCCAATAAAAATTCTCCTTTACCTTAAACAGAGTTTTAAGTATTCCAAGATGACCACCCACAACGGAGTCGTGATGGTAATTAATTACCAGGTCGACTAAGGACTGAGGTAAATAAATTCTGGTGGGCTTTTCCAAATGATTTTTCAGGCAAAGTACACCTTTACTTAAACAGTACTTCTCCGAAGAGATGTTCTGTTCAAGGTCGGCAATGATATTTTTCAAAATATTGTCGGCCTTCTGATGAGTCTGGATGTCATGAAAAGCTAGAGGAAAATTTGTGAGGAGACTGGTACACGAAAAGGTGGCATTCTCTTCGTTGAAATTTTCTGGTTCGAACATGCGCGAGAGGGAGTCTGCTATGATATTTTGAGTTCCTCTTATGTGCGCTACCTTAAATTTCAATGAAGTGAACTTGGCAATCCATCGGCCTAATTTACCAAGCTGACGAGGACGTGCTAAAAGCCAAGAAAGGGCTTTGTTGTCGGTTTCTTATAGGAATTCCCGATGTTCTAGATACTGCCTAAATTTTGAAGAATATGACTACATATTAAGAAAGCAAAGACATGAGTGAGTACGTATTTTATTCAAGGCCGGGTCGGTAGCCGTTGTACCTTGTACTTAGGCAGATCAGGCGATTGTTACTGGTGACTGTCACTACGCGGCAGCACTTGTCAGGGGCGGAATGTACTGTGGTAGGAAACTGGGTTGATAATTTATCTGCAGATTATATTTGTGAGTTTTAGAATGCTACAATTTAACAAAAAATCTTTATAACTCAAATTTAATAGTCTTAATTTCAGAAGTTAAACTTTATTTTTTATTTTCACTATATGTAAATTAATTAAAATTCTTATAATCTCACAATTATTTAAAATGTATGTATTTTCAAATAGGAATATATAAAGAGACAATAAGTACAACTATCAAGCGAAACTATTTTATTGTTTTAAAAATTCATACTAATACAATTGATAAAACATTATTAGAATACAAAGGTTTATTTAATTAACCAAAGGGAACTAATTTGGGATAATCCAAATTGAACATCCTCTTGTCTATATAAATACATAATTAGCATTTTATCTTCATAGGTTGCAGCAAATATAATATTTTTCAAGGACCAAAAACAAAGGTATGTTTTAAGTAAAGATAAGAGCATTTTGAAACTTCATCTAGAAGTATTATCAGAGTTTAAATAAAAATTCAGGAGGTATCTTTCTTCTCTCTCACTTCGTAAGAATTTGAACAAGTTATAATAATAAAAAGAAATATTCTACTCTAACAATTTTAGGGTTCTGTTGGTCATAAATTCTTTTTATTTTCCGAAACAAGAGCAATATTGCATAGCTATCCTCAGAAAAACTAATTCACTTGGACTGATTTGTAGCTCAGATATAATATGTAATTAAAATATAAGTAATTGAGAATTGTATACATATATGTTGTGTGTATATGTGATAGATACCTTTTACAATTATTTTTTTATCAACAAATTATTGTCAACGTCACTCCTCAGTTCAAGAATTTGTTACATTAATTTACATACCCAGTAGCCATCTTTGATTTAAGACACCAAATTGTTATTTAATTTGATCACTTAATTTTCTCTTTAAAATAATGTAAATCAATTTTTTTTTCACTTAATAATCCCTCTTTCCTTCCTCCATTATAAGGGGCTGGTCAACCTAATAACAAAATAAAAGAAGGATCGCTATCTTCGTAGAAATTTACACATATTAAATGCTATCTCGAAGTTTTAAATATTTACAAATATTATTGAGACAAACCAAGCGATAGTGTATATGTTCACTGATCAGCATGTATTTCATTTATAACTCTTATTGCAGAATATTTTGTGGAAAAATCTCGTCTCATTCTAGTTCATAGGACTGAAATCCATTACGAAATACCAAAAAGGAAGATAACTTTAATGTTATTCTTGATTTGTTTGTTGGATCAAGTATATTCATATAAGGTAAGTTGACATTTTGACTATGTTAATAAATATAGATTGAGTTAAGCATTTGTTAAAAGCTAATCTGTATATCTTTAAATTACTGTTGTTTGAAAATCCGTTAAAAGTATGGTTGGTGAGATTTTGATTCTAATAATTTTGCACGTACAAAAGTAATATTTTCCGTTTTAATAAAGACTATGCGAACTATACTTCGAAAACATAGTACGACTGCTTGGCTTTGAAATTCTTAGAATTGGTTATAATAAAAATATGATTGGTACTGTCAAGAGGTACAACCACCCCCTTTCCCCATTTTAATAAACATTTATTTTGTATTAGTTTTTGTAACAATTAACAAATACTTTAAATATAAAACGTTATACGTTTACATTTAACAACCTATTAAACTACAAGATTTTTTAAAATAAGATAATGTAATTTAAATTGATAATAAATTAAGCTTGATTAAAAAAAAATAATTGTGTATGATGTTAACCACATTTCTGACAAAAACACAGACTCAAATTTGGTTAAAAATACATATTTTAATTATAATATTCATTATAAAATATGAAATAGATTCAATATGTAAAGTAACAAAAAATTCTGCTTGTTTAGATCGAGAATTTGAAAGCTAATGAAGATACGTCAGAACAACGTCAAGTTAATTATACTACTACCGATGGTATCAAAGTGGATTCACCATCAAACATAGAGACAACGAAACGTGTAAAACGTTCTCCAGATATTTCGAAAGGGAATAATCTTTTGGCCGAGCGGTTGTTTAACTGGTTTTGGAAAATGACTAACAAATTTACCAGGGATACGAATTCTCCACATGATAATAATTATTATGGATTCCAACCATCAAATATAGGAAAACTTAGAAGGAGACACCACGGATATTAAAGGAGATATTGGTCAAGTAATATATAAACTATTGGTATTTAAATATAAATTAAGAAAGATCAAAATAAAATTACTATAACTAAATATTGCACGATAAATAAACCAAATTTTATAGTATAAAAATGTACTATATAAAACGATCCCGTTGTAAACTTATGAAAGTTATTTTATGAAAATATGTCTTCCAGTTTTCACATATATATAATATGTATATGGTTGAATGACTAAATAAAAATTTGACAAAAAAAAATCTTTATTTATTTCCTATATAATTACATACAAAAATATATACCAATAACTGATTTTTTTTTAATATTAAATATTAGTGTTTCAAGAAAATATATATAAAAAATATGTAACGAAAACATAAACAATGTTGCTGTATATAAGATATAATTCAATCAATACAAAGCTCAATAACGTCATTAAAACTTCAATTCTCTAAATCTAACGAAACGAAAAGACATTGTTGCCACTGTATTTACAAGAAGTTTGTACTGTATCAATTCACTCAACTCTGTACTTTAACTTCAATTACAAAAAGCCACATTGATATCTTAATCCATTATCATGTAAGCAAACTGTTTTATTAAGTAGAAACATATTAGCATTAACAATTTTGGGACAATGCTCATGCAAAGCTTGTGAACCTAAAAACTGTTTGTCTATTTATTATTCAAGAGCCTATATCTGAGGTAGATAAATTCAATTCATGTTTGAATAAATCCCCTGCATTTACCTTGTGTGAAGTACTAATTCATAATAAATCACTTATCGATTTTAGTAACCTAATGGATGTTATGCCATAAACATTTTGATTTCCATTAAGGACGAATTTAATAAAACAGTGGAGCGGATGCTCATAGCACAGCCGAAAATTATTTTTGTCTCCTCAGGCGTATACAACATACAGCGTCTGCGACATTATTTGCAGAATGGTGAATTTATTGATATTAACAACGTTTAAAACAAGAAATTAAACGTTTCAGTTATTATTTGTTCTTAAGTACAATTATATTTACTCAAAATGTTATGTTGTTCGTTAAGTAATATTAGTAGAAATGAAAATATTTTCGTATCCTTTTAAAAAATACAAAGTATTCTATTTTTCATTTCATATTCATATATTTGCTAGTCTCTTAAATGTATGTAAAAAAAAAAAAAATCACATTTTTTTCTCATTGTTAAGAAAATTATTATTCTCAGAAAGTATAAATATTAGAATTAATTACTCTGGAATTTACTTAATCAGTTTCTAATACAGGTTTATTTCGATAAATTATTATTCTAAACGAGTTATAAAAGAAATTGAATACAAATTAATTAATGACTTGAGTTACGTGAATTATTTATGAACAATTACAGTAAAATGGCAAAAATTCCTGACTTAACTTCAAAGATCCGACATGTTATTTTATTAAATTACATAAAATACATTATATTTACAATTAAAGATGTATATTTTCCATACATATAAATAATGAATACAGTCTTACTACATCTCTTTTTATTTGTTACTATATATCACAAACAAATTGTCTAAATTTGAGTATACAAAAATACTATGTTTGAAGTAAATGTAATAACTCTAGCTATTGCATGACTACATTTACCTCATAATATAGGAGGGCAAGGAGAAACCATGACCAGTAAACAAAATGAAAAGGTACACAAGATCAGAAATAATAATAAATTCAAAACACACTCATGCCCTTAGTTTCTAACATATTGCTTACGATTTCATTACATTATATCGAAGTTGATTAGAGCAGTCGAAATGTTGTAATATTTTATTATTTTTAAAAGTTGGACAAATTATGCATTTTATTCAACTGACATGTCTTTTTACTTATTATAGTTATTGAAATCACATAACTTTACAAATTAATATAAAATCCATGTTTGAATTTCCTTTTGCCCATTCAATAAAGCTGTATTGTTTCAGTGAATGATTGTCATAACTGTGAGTAAATAATTATAAAATTAAATAAGTAGTCAGAAGCAGTAATTGGATTTAGTAGTGTACAAGCCAACTAAGATATGAACTACAGTAATGCTTAACCACATTATTTAATAAATTAACAACATGCGATTATATTCAAATGAGTTTGTATGGTATAACTATTTATGCTCTTTCTTCATTATAAAATAATTAAAATGAATTATAAAGATAAAGTATTATTGTCTTGTCATTAAAGCAAAAGAAAAAAATAGGATTATTCTTAAAAATCACAAATTATTAATTGGCGTAGTGTCCTAAATCCAAGGGAATATATTCTGCAATTTACGTGACAAAATACATGGGGATTTTTGAAAGAATTAAAATAAAATTTGGGGTTGTGGTTATAGTGCGATAACAAGGGTATGGTTCTTAACGTTACCTATATAAATCTTCTTTTTTGTGGAAACAAATTTAGTTATTTCTAGTGCACAATTCTACAATTCAATATTATTATGATTTCCTAATAGGTAAATCTACATGCCTTTGTAAATTATTGAAATAATGTAAAATGTAATTAATTGTAAGATTACAAAATATGTAATATATAAAGTCATATAAAATACATATATATTTTTACAAAATAATAACATCGTGTTAGATTAATATCTTTATTTATTTTAAGGAAGTGGTTTAATAACAAATTTTGGTGATCTTTCACATTACGCAAATATAACTATTTTCTCAAAGTAATAAGCAAGCGATATCAAAGTTTGGAGACCAAAAGTTATAATTTGTTTATTAGAAAAATATAGGTAAATATTAGTAAGAAAAATTATGATAACAAATTAGCGTAGTTTTGAAAAAGATAAACCAGTATATTAATTCCATAACTTTAAATATGGCACAAAGTCAATAGGATACTAATGGCGAGGAGAGATATAATGAATTAAATAAATTTTAAAATGCGCTAGAAAAGTGTTCTTTGTATAGAAAAAATTAATTACTAACTTATAATCTTAACAAGATTTGTATTATCAAATACTTAGTTTACTACTACTATATATATATATATATATATATATATATATATATATATATATATATATATATATATATATATATATATATATATATATATAGAGAGAGAGAGAGAGAGAGAGAGAGAGAGAGAGAGAGAGAGAGAGAGATACATTTTAAACTACCTTGATCACATACCTTTTCTACTTTTTTTTTAAAAAGACAAATTTATGATATATAAAAGAAATTAATTTTGTTTTAAACTATTGACGTCAATATGTTTTATTTTTTTTATTTTGAAAAATAACCCCTTTGGGGTCGTGTAGGCCGAAATATTTTGCATGCAGTCCCATCCAAATCTATTTTGATTTTAAATTAGTACACATTATTTTACAGATTAAAAAAAAACTGAAATGAAGACACATTATTATACAGAGTTTTGTTTCTTGAACAAAATTTGTTATTCTTTATAAAGAATAAAACCCTGGAACTTGTTGTAAAAAGCTTAAAAGCCTGACATGTGCATGAAGGTCATTGTGAGATGAAACATTAACATGGAGAAAACAAAACTCACTGAACAAACTAGCGGTGTGATATTATTTAACTGTAACACATTTTTGAATTTAGAAAGAAGAATACTGTATAATTTAATGTCATGATGCACTTTTGCTATTTCGGAAATTTCATCTTGAAAAAGCTGCTGCTTAGTAATATGATTTTGAAGCAACTAGCCTGCCAGCGGTTGCCCGAGTTCGAAGTGCACCGATCATGTGATGCGTGAATTATGATATTGCCCGCCAGGTCTCAGCACACGGCGGTAGCATGATTCGAGGACAATATCCGAATGAGGAAGTTGGTTTACCTATGTCGATAAGTATGAAGCAGATTTTATATTATTGTCTGAAGGACGTTACAAAACTGTTAACGTACCCTACTGTATACAGTGGTATAGTACTATAATTGACCCCAGAATTGGGTCAAATTCTGAGGCCTCAATTTATTGCAGACAGGTGTGTGTGTGTGTGTGTGTGTGTGTGTGTGTTTGCGACTTTTTCGTATACTTCGTAGTGGACTGTTTTAAAATGTTAGGACAAAAACAATCTTTGAAATAATTTGAGATAAGCAACTAGAACAAATGTTATTACTATTTTAATAAACGTTTATATGTGGATGGATTAACCAATAAGCAATTTTTAAAAATAAGAGAGATATTTTTCTCATTTTCATAATAATAAAAAAAATTATATCTTAGGATGAAAATGGTACAACATTTATGTCATAGAGTTTAGTTATGTTTTGACATATTTTAATATCGTGGTAATTAGTGGAATAGGCTTTAAATTAATAATAGTCAATTATATTTACATAATAAAATTTACCTATGACTATAAAAATCATTGCACTTATATTTATGTTGTTTATTGTTTTGAGTTTGGACAGATATTACTTAGAAATTTTGAGAATATTAATATAACTGTGAATATAACAGATAGAATATTATGAAGCTATTCTTTTCCTTTGAAAATATTTTAATAATTATTATAATAATTTATAATAAATCAAATTTTTTTTTTTAACATACCACGTTTTTAAACGGACTAAAAAGTATAAAATAATTAATCATGACCCTTCTACAATTTTGAGGGAGGATTGTTAATGGCTACGCATATATTTGGAATACTTGGAGAGAAAATGTTGGTCGCAGCCAATAAATAATACAAGTAGACAATCCGAATGAATTCACAGCTAATAATTTAAGTGAATCGGAAATAAGACCTCACTGTATTTTAATTTATTTACTCCTCCTTAACTATCATAAATTGGCTGCGCCTCCGATTTTCTTTCCAAGTATTCCAAATATAAGCGTACCCACTAACAATCCTCCCTCAAAATTGTAGAAGGGTTCATGAAAAATTATTTTATACTTTTTTGTCCGGGTGAAATATTTCTGTCAGTGTTGTATATATTGATGAGACTCAATGTACGAAAAACATCTTATTGTCCAATTTTTGTTTGATAATTATTTGTCATTTAATATTTTTTGATATATTGCATGTGAGGAGATTGATATTGGATATCTTTGTAATAAAATAATGAAATTGAATCGTATTAATGTTAATATCCCAAGATGAATGTCATGTGAATCAAAGTTGAGAATGAGAAGATGTATGCAATTAGCAACTGAGTGAGTTATTCAGTATTAAAACGACGTTTAGTATTTCCCATGTACAAATACAGTATTGTTTAAAATATATGTTTTCATACATTTAGTAATTGGAATTTTCACAAGTGGTTTTCAATACAATGAATTTGCTTCATGTTAAAAATAAAAAAGAATTTCAAGTGATAAACACACAATTATAGAGAGTTGTGACTATTTTAGAACAGAAAAAACCCGATATTCATAGTTGTCGTAAGCGCAGATTTAGAGATCTATTTAGAATTGTAAAACTGTTTATAAACACTTGCTCTTCTATAAGAAGTCTAGAAATAACGCCAGTAATGTGATAAAATATGTTTTTAAATTTATTTAACCTCAATAGGTAAAACATAGGTAAAATATTGTCAAATTGTCAAAGATCAAATTTAGTTTACATAAGTAATAATTAAAAGTGACTAAAAATCATTAACCAATCGATTAGTTTGACACTAACTTTGAAGTTTTGGAATGCACATTATAACTTCATACATTCCACCACATTGTTTCTGAATTTAAATGTTTTCGTATAGTTAAATCTATAGAAAAATGTTAAACTATATTCTGAAAAAAATATAAATGAATCTCTTACGTAATTCGTTCACAGGTTACAAAAGTAATACATAAAACGGTGTAAGTATTACAGTGTTGTTTTAAAAATTTTCCACGATATATTTGAGACGCAATAAGTTATAATATATGAAAGTCTAGAGTAATTTTCTGTATGGTGTGGGCACATAAAATGGGGACAAATATAAAATCTACGACGTCAGAGGGATATGAATTTTAAAAGAGAAAACAACCTTATAGTCTAAGAGGTCATAAACGTAGACTTAGAGCTCCATTTAGAATTATAAATTGGATTACACACTAGCTATTTCTATCGCAAACAGAGCACTTAAAACGTTGAGCATTATTTGCATGGGTCGTTATTTTAATAAAGTTATTTCATAACAAAATCTGTGTGTGTTTTTTTAAATTATTTATTAAGAACAATCTATACACCCTCTTTTCAAAGAATAATTATTCCTTATTGGGTTCAATTATCAATAAGGATCACCATAATAAAAATATTTAAAGATTTCAAACACGTTTAAAAATATATCACATAATTTCATTTATTTTGCTGTGCTTTACTAACTACCGTTTTTTGAGAAAAGATAAAATACTACATGTCGAAATAAATTATGAATTTTTGTTAATTTTCCCCTCTGAACAATTAATTGTGGCTACGTATCCTGAGTAAAGGCATTAAACTACTCACATTTATTTCTAATTTTTCATAAATTCATTATATGGGATTCAGAGCTCCGACGAAAATTGTCAAGTAGGTGGATTATGTATTGTCAGAGATATATTTATTTGTGGTGTTTAAAATATTGACTATAGAAGTTTAAAATAAAGACAAAAGTTCAGTCATGTGTCACGTCTATGGCTTATTCAATTAAACTTTCTAAGCAATAAATGGCGTGAAGAGAAAATTCACAAATTAGCGTGAGTATTGACATATATAGAATCAAGTATACCTAAAGGTCTTCACATTCTTCATGGAGGAGATAATCCAATCAAAAGCAAACTCGTGATACATTAACTAACGAAAACCGTATTATAAACAAATGTAATTTGTAATTATTATCCTTGTTAATATACTGGTGAGGTGAAACTATATCACTCGCTCTCGGTCAATTTACAATCATCAAATTATCCAGACAAGATGGGTCAACATTCTGAAAACTAATAGTAATATTTAGGAGTTTGTTTAGTTAAAGAAGTTCAAGAATCAGAGTAAATAATGTATTTCAAAGGATATAAATACAATAGATATATCTAAGATATTTCAAAATCAAGTTTTTAATGAGGAAATTAAATATCAAACCATAAAACAAATTTAATGTTAGACAATTTTTTTAAATTTTTAATGTAAGTCAGAGTGCTATGAATATAAATACAGAGAACTTATATTAGAAGTATCAAATTTTAAGTTTATATAAGGCAGATCTCATATTCAAAATCAATTAATGAATACTAAACAAAATTAAAAATTTCATTTGAATAAGACCAAATCATAAAAGCAGTGGCATACACAATTGTGAGATTCAGGAAACCTGTGTCACAACAGTTTAAAAACAACTTACCCTATACTAAATCGCTTGTTAAAATTATTTGATTAAAATTCTTACAGATTTTCATAAAATAATTCCTATGAATGGTCGTGTGCTTTCCAAGTTGAAATTACAAAATACATAATTGCACGATTTTATATTTACATATTTTTGAGAAACAAAATTGGCAGGTATATGTCTAGATCCTACTTACACTGATATAATGCCTATTCTGGAGGCAATTTTTAAAATATCAAAATTCCAATCAACATTAAATTAATTTAAAAGGCTTCTTACTAGATTGATATATTATACCTTTAACTTTTTATTATAGTTCCTAACCAACATTATATCCCTTGAAAAGCTATTAATAAATAATTTTATGTCAAATAATTCATGTGTTCAGAGAACAATTTATCTAAAAAAATATAAACTTAATTTTACAAAAGAAAATTATAAGGACGAAACGGTACAAACTTACAGCAACTAATAGTTGACTTCAGGACTATTTGTTATCATTACCAATTATTGTAATACATAAATTAATTAAAAACCGGCATTTATATTACATTGACGAGTATTTTTTTATTGTTTATATCTAACTTATATTTTATAAATATAATCATGCATCATATTTATTCTATCGATTCATAAAAAATGAGAATTCCATTTAAAGAGTGTATATTTGAGTTTGAAACCCTTTGTGAAATAATTTGATTTTTAAATGAATACTGTATTTAGGGAGGCTCTCCTTCATTCTCTCGTTATTAATATATTATTAGTTTATGCGCATGTATTCTTATTTACTTTAAATTTTACTTACTTTATTTATACATAGTAATAAGTTTATGTTTCAATATATTTAGCCATGTTTAAATCATTTTGTGTTTATGTATTTAACTTTAACGGGAATTCTCACGTTTAAGCCGAAAGATATATAAAATAAATATAAATATATATACATATAAATAAAATAAATATTTATTATATATAACTTTTTGTATGCATAAACTAAGGTTTTATAACCTTTATGTATAATTATCACTAAACAAACTTTTACTAATTAAAATGATACTAATTATATAAATTCAAGCCTAGTATAATTATTTACTATTGTCATATAAATGAAGGTAATATATTACTTTTAGTATTAAACATTTTATTACCTCTTTAAAAGGTGCCATGAAATACATATTGTACGAAATTTTTAGTACCAGATAACAAATCTTAAGGACAATATATTCACATCATAAAGGCATATACATTTATTGATTTTGTATTTCATTACATTTTTGTTTATAGTTTGCACTGAATACAGATTTTATCGTTCAGTCATCACAATACTGTTACAAATAATAATCGATACAAATAAATCTGAAGCTAAGTATTTAGAATTTTAAGATATTATTTAACTGACATTTATTTATCCTGCTTCTGTGTAATGCTTCGATGACGGTAACTTGGTAACGAAATGTACATCAGGGAAATATAATAACATAAGGAAAATAAATATTTTATTTTATATTATTTGTTTGTGAGTTATTGTACCTAACTTGTGGTAGGGGTATTAGTGTTTCATAGGGAGATGAAAGGTAAAACATCTTTTATAGCGTGGTTAGTTTTATCAACTGACGGTTGACGGTTAATTTTAAGAAATTTGTGGATTAATTCTTGTATTTTTCCTGTCTTTCAAAATAGCAAATAGTTTTAACGTTGTAAGGATTAAGAGTCAAAAAATAATTACGCAAAAAAGTGTTTTAAGATTGATAATTTATTATTTCTAAATTATGTTGCTATTTTATTCGCTGTAAAGACTATAATTACCTATTTCTTTTAAAGCGAGATAATATATATATATATATATATATATATATATATATATATATATATATATATATATATATATATATATATATAAGAAAACGTAGGATATACACAAGTCACGTAGAATAAATACTTTAAACACATGTCTCTTCCACGAGAGTTTCGGTATCAAGTTCAAAACACTCAAGTATTTTTTAATCGGTTATGGTATTCATTTTTGGTTATAACAATGTTATCATTTATAAATGAGTCATTTATTACAAGTCTTTGGCTATTATTAGCTTCACTCGGGTTTCATGTTTAACAAATATTCTCTTTTTGAAATAACCATGATCTATTTGATGCTTATGTTGAAAATAAATCGCAATTAAGTTTATTCCACAGTGTAGAATATTTTATGTTAAGTAAATAAAAATTTAACCTTACCTTTTTTTATAATAATCAACAATTTATACAGAAATAATTGATACAAATCTCTACGCTGACTTTTACAATTTATTATTATATTACGTAATAAATTAATTTTATTTTTGACATATTGTTAGGCATTTATTTCAAAGTTAACTTTATAAATTCAATTATACCAGAAATTCCGATGATCTCTAATATTATGATTTATAAAGATATTTCTTATTGGTAAAATGAAAACTGTATTACAACAACAAAAATAAGAAATATTTTCAAACATGATTCACGATGTCCAGTACAATTATACCCTCTTAAATATATAGATATTATTAAGGTATATTCTAGTCTTCAATTTTTGGTTTAGAATAAAAAGAAACCATGACTTGACAAATAATACTTCACAAATTTAACGAATAAAATAATAAACGTGTAGAAAAGTTTATATATATTTAAAAAATCATTTCTTTTCGTTTTCTTTGTTAATAAAGTAGTTTTTCTAACTGGTTGTTGAATGTGAATACCAAAAAATGTTTAAAAGGGTTTTTCGATCTGTATTTTTTCTTTAGCGTTAGTTCACACGAATATTTACTTTTAAAATAGTACAGTTATTTAAAATTGCATTGTTTTAATAGTCAATTTTTGTTTATACAGTTTAAAAGATAACCTGTATTTTTTCTTACATTTTAAATTTAGAATATCTTGTAGATACAAACTTTGTTATTTCTCTGCTACTGATTAATGAACCAAAATTAAATACATAAAAAAAGATCAACACGTTAGGAAATGTCTTGAAGCAGTAATAAATATAATTTGATTTTCCTACAAAAAATTATCAATAAAGTTACCTATATTTAATAATAGAAAAAGTTAAATATACCGTAGTTTACAACTGCTACATTACAGCATTTGACACGTGCTGTAGTAACAAGCACTCTTAGAAAGGTGATATGTGCTTAGAGTGTGGATAGGAGTGTATGTAGTTTGTATAATTTGTGAAAAGCTTAATACACATCTATAAGAGTACAAAACCAAATGAATTTGTGCATATTGAATAATGGAAAGCAATTTATTTATCGAAGACTTATCATTAACGATTATATTAATGCCAATAATATTAAATTTACTATGGTATTTGTCTAAATTAGGTTTTTACAAGTCGCAGTTCTAATCTGGATATTTATTCAAGTGTTTTTAAATATCGTTAACATAAACAACAAAAACTAACATAGTTACTAAAAATATAACTAAAACCATACGATCTCTATGTTTGTTTTTTTCTTATAGGTGGACAAATCTGTACCCTTTCCAATAATAACATAGTATTCTACTTGTTTGTTCAGCGCTGATATATTAAGTTTCAAATTAAGGATACTATTTAAAATGGCATATTAATAAATATTTGAAATAAAGATGTTTATTTTTTAATAAATATAATATTTTTTTGTAAAATAGCAAATATATTATATAATTTTAATGGGTAAAGATAATAGTCAATAAAAAAAAAATATATATATATATATATATATATATATATATTTCGTTAGAAATTCCATGTTATTATTATTACTTTACAAACTTACGGCTTTAGAGTATTCCTTAAGGATTGTGAAAACTCGAATGGACATTTATTTATTATTATTGATTTAATCAGTGTTTAAAAAAAGTTATGTATTACGGTTTTCAAACAAAAAAATTTCAGTGACCAAAAATTACGTTTTTCTCCTCAGCCAAGTAAACGTTTATTAAATGGATGTTCACGTACATTTGAATATCATACAAGTATTATATACACATTACAAGAAGAAATAAGAGAATCACTTTAAAATATATCTATTTTATCTTGGGAATTACCAGTTCTATCATCTGGTCATTCCGTAGAACTATTTATTATAGTAATAATTTCAAATATAACAAAACCTGATTTTCCTTTTTTTTTGTATATGAAGATAATATAACCTTAAAAGAAAAAAGTCTCTATGATAAATTAAAAACAACTCAGATATAATAGGATTACCAGCTAGCAAAGGAGATCGAATTATAATATTGAAGATTATATTGGAGAAGCCATAAGATAACTTATTTCATTACTACCAACTGCTAGATTAAGATAATACAGTTAGATTGAATAATACTTACAGTAGTCGAATATTTAACTCTACTGAAAAATAATATTAACGTGAAAAATATTGAATATTTATACCAATAATATCCATGTAATACAGTGTTCTATTTACTTCCAAACTCCTTATGGAAAACCTACAGTAACTGGTTATAAATCGCCTACTAAGAATTTTTCTTTTTAGATTAATACGCACAATCATTTGTATGCAATTTGAATTAATGCGAAAACACTAACCATTTTAAAAACTAAACAAAATAAGCAACCCATATTTCATCTTGTTGACTATTGATGTTGAATCTATGCAACAACATTCCTCGTGACTGAAATAAATGCTACAAATGTTTTTTAAACGTATACCAAATCGTTTTAAACCTACGACATTTAAAAAATTTAAATAAATTTAATTAACTTTTAATTAACAATTTAAAATTACAGATTTCAAAAGATAAATTATTTAAAATTTAAATGGGCAGCAATGTGGACTAAGTTTTTACTTAGTTATGCAAAAAAAAATTATTGGTAGCTTGGACAATAATTTTATAAATTAACAGAACTTTAAACCCTTTTTGGTAAAAGATTCATAGATTATATTCTAATTATTTGGATTTATGATCTAGTTTTACTATAACTTGTTTTTATATAGCCTTAATAGTTTCAAAAATTTACTTGGAATATTTCAAAAAAAGTCGTTATTTTTTTAGACCTTGAACTTGTACTTTGAAAATAGCTTCATAAAACACAAAATTCATACTAAAAATACAACAATAAAGATTATTTACATTACAATAAAGGTCCCCCTATACATATTAAGATATCAATCCCAAAATCTTTATCGATAAGAGAGAATAAAAAAGCTATTGTTCTATATCTGCATACTTTAGCTACACATATGTATATTATTCTGATCAGTTTCTTTCAAATGCCATATTCAGGTAAACTACCAATAGAAGCATAACGTTCACGGTTGCACATTTTCTTTACTAGGTAGCATATCTGAGTGGATTACAAGGTGATTTACTAAAGTGATTGTTTAATATTATCAGCAGAAAACCGCTTTATTTATATTACACACGCATTTGATCCAAACATGCTGTAAAATAATAACGAAATGGTTTTTAAATATAAATAATTGAAATACACAATTTTTTTAATAGATTATGTTGTGTTTAGCGTATTTTAGTCTGGCGCAAACATGAGCTCTGATCAGCTGGGAAATGCTTAGCTAGTAAGTGCACATTAGATCAAAGTAAAAGTTTTATAAAAATAAACATTTAACTGTATACGACTTGAATTAAGCATTGATAAATTAGAGTGAGTCTGTTAATTAAAAACTTTACTAAGATTCCTTTTTTTTTAAATTTTGAAAGTAGTTTCAAAAAATAGTAATAGGCTATGTTCGTGGTGTTTAAAAAATTATGTCGACTAGTTAGGCTTAATCGACCGTATCTACAATAACAGTTTATACTGATTACAAGAATATAGTAGGAATAAGTAAATGAATTTATCCGTCCTTCCAAATATATTAAAAATAAACAAAAGACATTTAAAAGCACTAATTTAACATTAAATATAATAAAAAAATTAATTCATAAATATGCTAGAAGAGAGGGAATAATTTAATTTATTTTTTATATTTTTAAAACGAGTTAGCTTCATACTCCTAAGCCTACAAAATTATGAATTACAATTTTTGGACGTCTATGTAATTTAAAAAATATATTTATGTAAATTTAAATGATATAGAAGTAATTCTATATGTTACTATAGTACCTTAAATACATTTGTTTAAACAAAAACAAAACGAACCGTTATAATCTAATAGTGGAAGTAACTGCCAACACACAATAATAAATAATGTAAAATACATTTTAACATCGGCACTGCTAAACAAACTTGGATGAATTTGTCTTTCGTAGATCTCTATTATATTTAATTTAGTTCCTCAACTTTGAGAAATAGCAGTATGTTGGATACAAAAGGTGTGTATATAGCATTATAATCACAACAACGTGTGTATTACTTTAGTTGAGCGTAGTTAAAACGCAATGAATGTCACACTAGTTAAAAATATGAAAACACATTTTCACTTGTCATTTATTAGTCCCTAATTATGCGATCCGGATTTGAATCAGAACAATTTAATTAGTCAAATCTGCTATTAGGTTTCTGTCTGCTGTTGATTATCCCGTCACCCGTTAATTAGCCACCTCAGTTGTTAATTAACCCTGTCCGTATAATTTACATATATGTTATTAACGTTTAGCTTAACATGTCGAATTGAATTGTGTATTATTAAATGATAAAGTGAATAAATGTATATTATTTTATGGAAACAATATTCAATATTTTGAATCAATATTCCTTATATCTACACATCTGTTAATGTCTTTATATTGAATAATAATCCGGTATAAAATTAATTATTAATTGGTTATCAATAACAAATATTAAACTTTGCAAATTCAAAATTATGTATTTTTTTCCTCCAAGTATTTACTTTATTGCTTATTTATTTCCGTCAACATTTTTAGTTACAAAGTAAAATAAATTGATGACAGTTAGTTGTAGTTTAAAAAAAACAAAATTCACCAAACGTAGAATTCTGTATCAATGTTCAACTTATACAGTATATCACTCTGATTAAATTAATTGTCTCATTTATATTCAGTAAAAAATTTACAAGATAATAACAACTTTGGTTCGATTTTATTGTACCATATAAGGTTATATAAATAAAGATGGAATTTATTTATGGAGGATTTTTTTATTTTACCAGTGACAAAGTTTAACTTGTAACTAACAAAGTACTTGTTGTAGACATTTTGTTGATTTAATTCGTTTGATTATTGAAGTTTCCACAAGTGTTGATCATTTTAAAACAAGTAACTTTAATAAGTTAAATTCCCTGCACCAAAACATATGCCGATTTATTTATTAAAATTAGTAAAGGAACTAAACAAATTAAAATATAATGAAATATTTGGTTTATTTATCTAACGTAAAAATTGTTATATATTTACCTAATTGAATATTTCGAAGGTAATTGGTTTATCTACTGAGAGCATTTCTGCAGTTGATTGTATGAAGATTGTTCATAAGTAACAGTTGAGGTACTAACGAAACGTTAATTTGACAAATTAAAACATTAGAGAATCATATAAAGTTAATAACAGCATTATGATTAACTCAACATTATGAATAATCAAGGTTAGTCCTACTACCTTGATTTATGAAAGTAGGAAGATCGTGCACTATTATAATGTACTGTAAATTCCTTTTCGTAACTAAATATAAAATGGTGATTATTTTTATAATTGTAAGTTTATATTGATTATCATTGTGTAACTTTAGCACTTATAAAAGTTCTATTATAGTACAATTTATTTACTTTTAACATTGACTAAATATATTTTTTCCATATCTACTATTGAAAGATATAAAATTTCTATTGTTGAATATTGTCAATTATCCTTCTATGTATCCTAGGTAACGTAATATATTCCCTCTGAAATAAAACGATGAGATTTGGAAAAGTTAAGAAAATATAGATAATATCTTTCCTCGTTTTTAGTTCCGTATATATATATGCACTAGATTGTTAGAATGGGCCTAAATGAGGGGACGCCTGGCGAGAAAAAAAAAAGATTGGTGAAATGCTTTTACTGAGATAGCTAGATCTATGGAAGACTAGATCATGCTAATGAAACTACCAATCTTAGGAGACCTAACTCTAAAAGATGAAAGTAGAAAACAAAAGTATAGATTAATATGTAAAACTAATAGAAAGTAATTTCCCTAATTAGTTTTTAATTATCTAACACGTTTCAACAATACCGATATTATTGTCAGCGGTACGTTGGCTAAAACAAAACAATTATTAATTGTAAACTCATATTATTGATAAAAGACATTTCTAAATGATGTATAACATACTA
The DNA here is from genome assembly GCA_963513935.1 of Aphrophora alni. Classification (NCBI taxonomy): domain Eukaryota; kingdom Metazoa; phylum Arthropoda; class Insecta; order Hemiptera; family Aphrophoridae; genus Aphrophora; species Aphrophora alni. Next base: position 101,343,064 of record OY740767.1, read on the forward strand.
TTATAATTATATGGCATACTTTCATGTTTTAGAGTTAGATCTTCTAAGATTAGTTGTTTTATTAGCATCACGAAATCATGTTTCACTACCACCTCTCTTTGTAAAAGCATTTCATTAATGTTCTTTTTTTTTCGCCAGATGCTCCCTCATTTAGGCCCCTTCTCCCAATCTAGGGTATCCAGCTTTGCAAATTATATGGTTTCTCATTTCCATACGCAACAGTGTGGTCAGACTCTCATTTATCCTCACTATCGATATATGTTGAGTATTCGTATACAATTATCGATTCAGGTCTATCCAATGCCTGACTGTTAAAAAAATCAACATCTATGTAACTCAGTTTATCTGAGAGTATTTAACTATTCAAACTGTCAAATATCAGACTGAAGAACTGTAAATTCCCCCCCCCCACCCAACTTATATACTGTACCTCTATAGGAAGAAACATGATTTGTACAAACCTTAGTTATAATTTCTACCCCAAAACATTAAAAAACTTTCTGAGTCGTCCATTTCTAAAACCAAATAAAAACTACCTTAAAATAATCGTTACAAAAATTGTCACGAAGTTAAAATTATCCATGAACGTCGTATTTGATTAATACTTAAATATTTATATAAGGATATAAACGTGCTTCGCTTGTGCCAAATTACGTTCATAGACCAAATCGAATTTAATACCAAGTTTTTAATGATGTCAGTTAAAGTTCATTTTTTTTTCAATCATTTCAACACCAACATATGTTTTACTAGTGGTATAAACTACGAATATACCTAAATAAGATGGAAATAGCCATATCCGATCGTAAGTAATTAAATTAGGTCTTTTATAACAATGAAATGGACGATACGTTGCTTATTTACTAGATATTACGAACAGTAATTTTTGGAGAGATGTTGTAGAGGATGTACTTTAGGAAAAATTTGATGAATATCATAATCCAGATTCTGAGAAATCCGTAATTTTGTTTTTAGTTATTAACACCACTACGCTCAATTTTGAATTATACAAAAACTTAAACAATTACCTCACTATGTATGACGACATAACGCAAAGAAACAAAATTTTATTACATTCAAGCGTTTGTGCTGTAGTGAACTGCACATACAACAGACGCAAGACAACATACTTTTTTAGATTCAAGAGATCCTCTATAAACTTGATTTTCATATTGTTTACCCATTACAGACTTCCTTAATACTACATATATGTAGGAATTATAACAGCTTTTGACAATTTATAACATAAAGGAACCATTTTTTTTTATATTACATGTAGGCCTTTTTAGATGCCTTTTAAACATTTACAGCTAGAAGAACTTTCTCTTGCCTCCATCCCTTCATATTAAGTTTCTTGCCGTCCTTTTCGCTGTTTGGACCTGTTTGTTATGGTTTACTTTTTTTTTTTTTTTTTTTTTTTAATTTATTATTAATTACAACTAGGCAGAGCCTATCAAGCAATATACATTTAACATTAAATAACACTGTTAGCCGGAATATCACCCATTGATGCACTCCTCTCATGTGTAATCATGTGTAATTTTCACTAATCAAAGTTCAAAAGGCTTCGTTCTCTTCAGCCGGCGAATCTCCCTAGAGCAGTTTAGTAAACAATTCATTTCATAATTTTCGTGTTGTTGAAGTCTGTGTTTGTGCTTCTCTGCATACCTTCTGATTTCCTCTGCGACGGTATTCATCTTAAGATCACGATGCAGACTATCATTGCGGATGAACCATGGTGCATCAACAATACTCCGTAGAACCTTATTCTGAAAAGTTTGTATAATCTGAACATTTGTCTTCGCTGTGCAACCCCACAACTGTAACCCATAGGTCCACACTGGTTTCAATATTTGCCTATAGAGAAGCAGTTTGTTGTGTAGATCTAATTGTGATTTTCTCCCAAGTAACCAGTACATTTTCCTAAATTGCATATTCAATTCTACCTTCTTTTTTTTCACATGCTCCTTCCAGTGTAGCTTGGCATCTAGTGTCATTCCCAAGTATTTAGCAGTATTAGCCGGAATTACTAAATGGGAATTTATTTTAATAGGAATTGGATTTATTTTTCTAGTTGTAAAATTAACAAAGGTTGACTTAGATTCATTTAATTTTAATCTCCATTTCTTTATCCAGATACTAACTCTATCGATCGCTCTTTGCAGTTTTTGTGTTGCCTCTTCCACATTGCTACCGGTCGCCAAGATTGCTGTGTCATCAGCAAAAGTCGCAGTAATTGTACCATTTTCTTGGGGAATATCGCTGGTGTACAAGAGATAGAGCAAAGGTCCAAGGACACTTCCTTGTGGTACCCCCGCTGAAATGCTTTTCAATTCTGAGTACTCCCCTTTGTGCTTAACTCTGAAACATCTTTCTGATAGGTAAGATTCCAGTATCTGACAAATCGACTCTGGAAGATCACGCTGCAGTTTAAAAATTAATCCCTCGTGCCAGACCTTGTCGAATGCTTTAGCAACATCTAAAAATATACTTGAGCAAATTTTGCGTTCCTCCAAGGCTTTTTCTATTACATGTGTGATTCTGTGTACTTGATCTATAGTTGAGTGTTTATCTCTAAAGCCAAACTGGTGGTGAGGGATTAGTTGTTTTTCTTCAATGATTGGCTTAAGGCGTTTCTTCAGTAATTTTTCAAAAATCTTTGACATAGCTGGCAGCAAGGAGATTGGTCGGTATGATGATTTATCGTTAGGATCTTTTCCCGGTTTGGGTATCATAATCACTTCTGCAATCTTCCACTGTCTTGGAACATACCTTAGTCTAAACGTGGCGTTAATAAGGTGAATAAATTTGTTTAGTGCTTTATATGGCAATTCTTTCAACACCTCACTCGTGATTAGATCATATCCTGGAGCTTTTTTATCCTTGAGGTGTTTAATTTCATTTTTAAGTTCTTTAAATGATACTTTACGAATTTGAAATTCATCCTTGTTCTTGATTGTTGTTATATTTTCAACTGTTTGTCTAGTAAGTGGCTGGAAGGTTTCCTCTAGGTATTCAGCAAACAAATCTGCCTTTTCTTTATCACTTCTAGCCCATGTGTTATCATTTTTCCTGATTGGTGGAATTTGGATATTAGGCCTTTTAAGATATTTAGTGGCCTTCCATATCTTGAGTTCGCTCTCTTTATCATCTGAAAGGCTTTCAAGGTATCTAGCAATGGATTCATTTTTAATAGTTTGTAGTAAATTTGTGAGTTTCTGGCTAATACGATTTAGTTCAGTTTTATGATGAGGAACTCGAGTTTGCTGCCATTTTCTTCGCATTTTTCTTTTTTTACTAACCAATTCTAGCACTTCAAGTGGGTAAGTATTGCTATTATGGTATCGTTTAGTTACCTGAGGTGTATTGTTCCACGCTGCTTGCTGGATATTAACAACAAATAATTCAACTTCCTCCTCGAGCTCCATTGGTGTTTTAAGGGGAACATGCAGGTCAATATTATTTTCAAGTTCAACTCTGACACCTTCCCAGTTAGTCATGTTATTAGTTAATCTGGGCGGTTCTTCTCTTTGTATTATGCTGTGACATAATGTTAAAATAATAGGAGAGTGATCAGAGCCCAAATCAAAACTTTCACTCACGTGGATATAGTTGTCAGATACGCCCTTCACCACAAAGAAGTCAATCAAGTCCGGTACCTTTCTTGGATCTAATGGCCAATAAGTTGGTTTGCCAGTTGAAAAGAAGTCACATTTAACCTCCTTACTTGCTTCATATAACTCTCTACCTTTTGCATTAGTAAGTCGAGATCCCCAAAATGTGTTTTTCGCATTAAAATCCCCTCCAAGAATGAAGTTATCGCCCAGCATATCAAAAAGATTCATGTAGTCTGCCTTTTTTAAATTATGTCTTGGTGGACAATATATAGATGATACATTAAAGTACTTATTCTTCATGTGCACTTTAACAGTTGTAACTTGCATTATGTCAATTTTCATTTGAGTTTCCTCATAGTGCTTGATACTATGTTTTATAATTACTGCAGACCCTCCCCTTGCTTTATCTGCTGGATGTTCCACATGATATACGCAGTAGCCTTTTATTTTGAGATACGAATGTTTAGTGAAGTGTGTCTCTGAAATTAAACAGATGTCTATTCGTTCTCCAATCAGGAATGATTCCAGGTCCAGCTTATGCTGAAAAAGACCGTTAGAATTCCATGTTGCTATTCTTAAGGTGTTAATCATTTTCTCCTCTTTAACTCTATTTTACTTTGATTATTTGTCAGCTTTTCCAACTTATCAATTATTAACTTGTTTACATTATCTTGTTCATCTAGCCTGTCCAATATACCTTGAATGGCCTTATCTATACTTGTTTTCTCAGTGATCTCATTATGTACGATTTGTGCATAGGTTTTTGAACCAGGGTCTTGTGTATTACTAGTTACCGGTACTTCTAGTTTTTTAGTCACATTATTTGAATTTTGATCTGCAGCGTTAAACTTTCGCACTTGAGTTTTATCCCTTATCATAGCATTTCTTCTCTTTTGTAATTCTTTAGCCACCTCACACCCTCTATAGTTTGCAGGATGCGATCCATTACAGTTTACACATTTTGGAGTATTACTTCTATTCAATGTACAGGCTAATGTTATGTGTTTTCCAGCGCATTTAACACATCTTGGTTCCTTTTGACAGTACCTTTGTGTATGATTATATCCTTGACACTTTTTGCATTGTGGAATCAGAGTGTAATTTCTTCTCAATGGTTCTATTTTGACAACAATATTTAGTATAGTTTTTATATTATATATGTTATTAACGACTTCCTTTTGGTCAAAGCTTAGCATGAACAACGGTAGACCTATTTTCCTTATTGTTATCTCACCTTGATCATTTTCTACTTTTTCTTTTTTAAGGATATTGACAGCATCAATTATCTTTAGACCTTTTTCTTGTAGATCCTTAACAATTTCATCTTGACTGCAAGATGAATGAAGACCTCTTGCCATAACTTTGATCGGTCTATCATTTTTATTTTCGTATGAATACCACTGTATGTTATTATCATTTAGTTTTTGGGCTAACGATCTATAGGATTCAGAGTCAGGTGTATTGACCTTCCAGATGTTGTTGTTCAAGGAAATAATTTTGATATCCTTAATCGTGACAGCATTTAACAGAGATTGTATAGTACTGTATTCTGTCACACCAACAATGTTGATCGGAGGAGGCTTTTGCTCTCTCGATTTTATTGTTGTTGTTTTTGCTAATTGTGGAGTTTCCGCGTTATTTTCAGATAATTCTTGAACCTCCGGTGAGAAATTGGCTTTCCTTTTTTTAACTGGTCTTCTCTTTTTAATAATCCATTCAGTTTCTTTACTTAATTCTTCTTCGTCTGTGTGATATTCCTGGTCTTCACTACAAGCCCGATTGCCTTCTGCCAAACTATTTACGTTTGAATTCTGTGCCTTGCTAAGCTTCTCTTTATCATATCTAAACTCAGACAGTTCTTTTCTCACTTGATCATCAGAAAGCCTACCTTCATCCAGTGTATATCTAAGGTCCTCACTTTCTTTTCCTAGGTATTCATCATTTTTGTTTTTAAGCACAACATTTTTGGCCTTTTTAAGCTCCTTATTTTCAAGTCTTAGCTCTAAAACTTCTTTTCCTAGTACTTTAATACTAAGTTCAATCTCTTCCAGTCTCCGACGTAGATCTTCATTTTCCCTCATTAGATGTCTATTTCTTTCCTCTATGTTAAGGCTCCCACTCTTAATTGGGGATCTTGATATCGTTGAACTTCTTGCGAAAGGATCCTTATTAGGCAGTAGTTCATGAGGTAGTGTTGATGATAATAATTTGCAGTCGCTGGTTGACGGTCGATCAGAGCCTGCAGTACCACTCACGCTACCGACCGGAACTGGGGTATCCCTCCCCTGCTCCGTAAACTTCACTTTATCTTTCTCCATCTTCATATTAGTTATTTTCCTGCATTATTTACCCCGAGCAGAACTGGGTTGCCTCTTCCGCCTACTCCGCTGTACCGAAGAACTTCTTCTCCACCGCAGCAGCCGTTGAGGACTTCACCGTAACCCTGGCTAGGGGCCCTCACGAGGTACTACCATCCGGAGCCAGATGGACCAAGGTTTTTTAGAGAGGTGTTACTCCTCTATCACTCCTCCTTCCAACATCACTTAGTAATGTGGCCCCGGGCTTGTGACCGGCGTAGCGGAGTTATGGTTTACTGATTACGTTTGTATTTAACTTTAACTGCTCAGGCCGAGATTTAAGTTTGGATTCTCTTCTTAATTAGTAGATTTAGTTTTAGTTCCGATATAATACATATATAATATTATATTAGTGTGTTATTTTATTATTATTATTTTATGTGTTCTAGTTTAACGCTTGATAAAGATATTTGATTTATAATCTCTAAACGTCCTGAATTAAGTTTATTACAAACAATTGATGGCCTATATCCGACTAAACTGTTTAGTAATATAGAACTGTTTTCTACAAGTGAAATATACCTGTATTATTTAGTTAAATAAAGAGGGATATAGTATTAACTGTTTGTGGTTACGTACATGATATACGTATTTTATATTGTGACCAATTTAAAAAAATCACCCCTTATGTTGAGTGGAAGGAGGTAAAACAATTGTTTTAAGATGGAATTATTTGTTTAAACTTTAGTACATATAAATTTCCCATGTTTTAAATATTTTAATATCAACTATCACAAAAGAAAATAAAAATTACAAATCTTGTTGTTGCACATAATTATTTTTAAAATTTCCTGATTGAAAAAGTGATGTAGGTTTTTTTACATTTTAAAACTTTTAAACTATGTCTATGAACATGTTTAAAACTGAAAAAAGTTATAACTTCAAATATGGCTGTCTCTATTGTTTACTTCAAAGTCGCTTATCAAGAACTAACTTTAATTGTAGATGATTTGTAACAAGATAAAAAGATACATATATATATATATATATATATATATATATATATATATATATATATATATGTGTGTGTGTTTAATAAGTTAAATTGTATAAAATAAATTGCTAATTTTAAAATTTTTAAAATATTGATGCGTTGTATCAAGTTTTTTGTAGAAATAATGTGACAAAAGTATTTTAAACAATTTAAAAATTAATTTTGGAATGTGTGTGTGTGTGTGTGTGTGTGTGTGTGTGTGTGTGTGTGTGTGTGTGTGTGTGTGTGTGTGTGTGTGTGTGTGTGTGTGTGTGTGTGTGTGAGTGTGTGTGTGTGTGTTGTGTGTGTTTGTGTTTGTGTGTGTGTGTGTGTGTGTGTATGAAAAGACCTTCTAGGTCGCTAAAACCTAATGTTTAAACTACAACTTTGGGGTGAAAATCAAACACGGTGATCAATCTACGCAGTAAAAAATACAAAAACTTCCTCCTTTTTTTTTTTTTCTTTCTTTTTTTTTACCAGAATAAAAAGTAATTTTTCTATTGTACAATTCTATAAATCTTTGAAAAATATAAATTGATTTAAATAAAATTGAAAATCTATTTTTTTATACACGTTGGTGAATTTTTAAATAGCAATTTTGTCTCAATCTGTACATCTGTCATAAATTTTCATTTCAAAATAATATTAAATTATTGCTGAAGAATTCGTGTTTAATCTTGAAAAACGGATAATAAATGAGTTTGCTTTGTTCGGATTAATATTGATCTGGTATACTGAAAATGAGCTATCTTAATCCACCTCATAAGTTATTCCTCTTAGAATTTCTTTAAGTACAAAAGTTGAATAAATACAAATAAAAAGTAAATATATCATAATTAATGTTAAAAACTTGACAAAATCAATGTTTATTGAAAAAACGAAAACTAGAAATTAAAATTAATCCTAAATATAGTGCATTTAATCGTATTTAGTAGCACATCAGGAGATTTCTTATTAAATATAAACATGCCGTACATCCTTCAAGTTCAAATGTTGTGCGAAACAAATGTACATTTAGACAGTTGTCTCTTATATGTGTTTATTCTTATTTTTTTAGTATTTAGAACTGTCATTCCCTTAATTCAAATCCAACCTAAATAAATCTATCCTATACCAATATTTTACTTCTATTATTATATTCAGGAACATTGTAAAATACACTATCTCAAAAGGTTACATATGTGCCTCTTAAGAAATCTATTTTGTAAATATTTTTTTTTGTAATATCATATACATTTCAAAAATGACATATCATTATTCCACCTATGAAACTAGTTTAATCAAGCGTTAATATAAATGGTTTTTGGTTGTACAAGAACACTATGCTATGAAAATTTATTGGCTGTAATTTAGTCGCATTATCTTGATTCCGTCACAAATATCTACAAGATTATTTAAAAGAAAAACTTTAGAGAGGACCGGTGATGAAGGTTACTAAACCTTTGAGTACTTTTAGTATACTTTGATTGTATTTTATTCTATAGTAAGTAAGAAGAGTTTTCTAAATTTAAAATAAAAAATCAAGTGTGCTACTATTCCGTTAAACGGTTACGGAGTGATATTTTTCAGCTCACCTGATGACTTTGAATCCAAATATATGTGTATTAATCACGTAAAGTACAGTCAATTACTTAACTTAGAAATTATATTAAAACTGAGTAGAAAACCTGACGATAAATCAGTGCAAGTGGACAACTTATAGAAGTGAACTGAAAGGAAGGAGAAAGTCAATACCTGTTAGCAGTCAATAAAATTAAAACAATGACACATAAACATAAGGAAAATTTTCTGAACGCACTTTACATTTAGATTTTTTGTCGATTTTTGGCATTTTACTGCCCTGTGCGACGGTTCAATGACTATGTCATCATCATCCTCAGATACTGTATGCACAAAATTGTTTAGATCTTAGTAGCATTCAAATAATGAAATATACTAAATCAAGTAAAACTGGTTGAGAAAAATCAACGAGGAATTAACATTTTCAAGAATAATATATAAAAATATTTAATTTTCAAATTGATTTTTTTCATTACCGTTTTATTTGTATTAAACTAACAATACAAAAATTAACTCTTAAGGAGACATAGTGTGTTTTTCATTAAGAGTACAATGTAATTTCCAAAACCATGTATGAATATTGTACATCATGTATAGAAACGAATGTTTATTATGAAATAAATTTTTCTTTGTTACTGTGGACCGCGTATTTAGAGTTTTTTTATGAGCTATAAAATGATATTGTCTTTGTAAAATTGAAAATGCTCAACAAAGTTTGAGTGATGTAAATATTTTATTACAGTTCAGATAGTCTTTACATTACGCTCCAAAGTTTATTGAGTAAACTTTACATTCATCTCTCTATATAACATGGTACGCTTCCAATACAAATATTTATTAAATAGACATTATTTATAGCTCAATTTGTACTAAATATTATAGAAATGTAAAATTTGGAAATACATAATCGTATTTAACTACATCATGGTAACTTAGTTTTGATGACATGTATAGTCCTTCTAAAATCAAATGTGAACATATTAATTTCAAAAGTGTTTTTGCTTAAAACAGTAAAATAAATAAATTACAATCATTTTATAGTTTTAAAAATAGATTAAAACAGTTTCTAATGCAATCAGCGATTTCAATCACTTAAAATAATTTTATCTCTAGCTTTAACTCAAAGCAAAAGCTATGTTGCTACAAGAAAGTTTATTTAGTTCAATATTTTTCAGTATAGGTTGATCTACATAAAACTATCACAAGAACACAATAAACATAAAGATAGCTCACATCTATTTTTGGAGCTAGTATTGCGACCCATCTGGGGCCAGTGTTACACAAACTGTAGATGGCACTCTCATAACATTCGACAATATCACCTTCTTTAGGCAGCCTTCTGTCCTCTCGCATTTTGATTGACAGGGAACTCCGTGCCAACACCCTGCTAAATCTGACCACTATTTCATACCTTGGCACGAAATCAATATCTTTGATTAATGTTTGACGCTTTGGCTAGTTGCAAGCTTAGGGGGTTTTTTAGTTTTGACATCTTGTCAACTAACTATATATATATATATATATATATATATATATATATATATATATATATATATATAATTAATCTGTATACTCTGTTAACGGTTCTGGGACTTAGAATGACTTAAATATTCAACATAATCCTAATAATAAATTCCTAATTGAAGAGATATTTAAAGTCCAAATGGATTTTAATAAATTAATACAACATGCGTTACTTATTGTTGCTATTCGTTATTGTTGTTTATATTCGTGATTAAAAACATTATTGTTTATTTAATTATTTTTCAAATATAAATATGTTTTAAATGGAAACATGCATTTCAAGACATTTAGTTTTCAAGGTGAAAACGAAAGGAATGACAGTAACTAACGAAACAATTGTTAAATGGTACAATATGTTGTACAATAAATCAGTTTAATAATGTAACTTACAACTTACGTAATTATATAGTAAATGTAATGAAAAATATTCAATATTTGGGCTCCGTCATTTTGTACTTGCTCTGTTTGACATTGTATCACTTTATTTCTGCTTCTTGTTTTGTCTTAATGAAACTTTTAAAATGAGGCATCGCGATGTCGGCGTTGATATTTAAAATGATTGAGTAGTCGCTTCTTTCTTCCCAGGTGATTTTGTTATTTTTTTGTAAACACTAACCTATCAAAAAGATAGTGTAACTTACTAAGAAAGTAATAAACATTATTCCGCTTCTGTCTAACTCCATTAAAAATGTTCAGATTCAGTTGTGACCGTACTTACGTTCCTCTTTGTGTAGTTATTCAGACGAATTTCACAAATACAGAGTTATAAATTCTAAGAATATGTGGATGTATAGGCCTATTACATCATAATTATTAAATAAAAATATTTAAATACTTTAATGGTTAGATGATAAAACTTCAGCCCACTCTTCTACTTTATCACGACATTCACATTAAGTTCCAAAGTAAATATTAGAATAAACAAAGTATACGTATAAACTATATTTAGGCATAACTATATTTTTATTAATTATTTTATCAATAATTCGATCCACTCGTATATGCTGGAAAGATAATGTATTTGATCCTCACGAACAATATTAGCGACATTCTCAAATTCAGCTCAGTTTTGAAATGTCGCACATTAAATGATTACAAAATGTGAATATTTAATGCCATGTGTCATTAGTAACAAGAATCAATTTTTAATAAGCATCATTGAATATTGTATTTAATTAATTTAGTATTTACATTATACCAAAGTTAGTGGTAATTAAATCCAGACTTCAGGTTTCATTTCATTAACGCCAAAATATTACTTTGGTCATTAAGACCGTTATTAGTTATTATAAGGAATTTCAAGAAATATAATAAAAATTACCAATTATTACTCTCAATCTTTTAGTCCTATATTACTGCATATTCAAGTTTTGAAGGTCACAGAACACTAAGACTTGTGTTAGAAATTTTGCAATTTCTATTTATCATGCCGTTATTTCATAGATTGTACAGTTACACGTTTATAGCTCAATCCTTAGTTTGAACTGCGTACTATAGAAATATACTTTGAATGACTGGTTGATATTCATAATTATTCCACTCATTACTTATAATCATCAATTGAACAATCACAAACTTGAGTTTCCCTTTGTCCTCTTATCAACATCTCACCTCTCAAGATTTCCTTTGTTTCGTTCTTATGACCTTCCTATTTTTCACTTCGAACAATAGTAATTTATTTCACTACTAAATGAGAATAGGTAAATAAGATACATTTGATGTCTACCCTCAAACCACACGATACTTAAATTGCTCTCTTATGCAAAACCAAATCTTACGCAAGTACTGAATATCATAGTGGCATACAACAGTATTTTTAATGCTCGATTTTGCATTAGCAGGACTTGTAACGCTTACATTAAAGAACATCGAAAGGCCTTGATTGTATCGACATTAGGTACATATTAGGTTACATATGTTTGCTGGCATATTATATGTTTTGTTTATGCTTTCGGGGTTTGAAATTTTATTCTGTTTTGTTTTGTGTTGTGGAAAAACATCGTGAAAGTTCGTAGAGATAATTGGAAATGGTAGAAAAATATATTTTAAATTAAGATAAAATAGTGATTTGTAGTTGTATCTGTCAAACGATTATGTGGACAAAAACTTTTTAAAATATCGTATCTTCAACTTACATTTCTGAATCTTAATTGGTTTTAAAATAAACAAAAAAAAAGTTTTAACACTTACATACTGAAACATGATTTTTATAACACTAACGGAAACACCAGGTCTCAGAGACCGCTATTTTACCCTTTGTGTTTAAATTGAGAATTTAAGGTGCAATAACAGACAGATATCTCTAAAAACGGTTTATTATATAAATATCATTGACTTTTCACAAAATAAAATCAATTTTTAAATAAAACAATTTTTAAACAAAATAAAACTAAGTTGAGACCGAACTTTTTGGAGCTTTATGTTAGTATTCTCTACTATTATCAATATCAACATAATTTCGTCATCAAACAAAAGCTTCCATACATCTGTTTTTGAAGGGTTGTCACCTAATCGCCTTGCACGGCCTTTTATTCCTGGTAAGCCAGTACGAATAATATTTCGAGCTGGGGTTCTAACTTAATTTTTTTTTAGATTTGCTTTCCCAAGCATTGGGAAGACCATGATCCATTTTATTCCTTCTTTCTATGAAATACTCAAGCAAGTCGTCACGTCCAGCATCTTGTAAAACATCATTTCCATGCACTTCCCGTAAAAGAAGGTCTTCATCATCATCCAAGTTACCCGGATCACTATCACTACTTTCCTGACCAGACAACACATAATCGGGATCAGCGTCCGAGTCGTATACTTCACTACTACTTGGATCGTCAATAACATCACTTTCGTCTTCGTTTAACAGTCCACGAATTGTGTCGCTAAAGTTGGGATCCTTTACACTAACTTTCGGGCGAGGCATTTTACCACTTTATCTAGCAACATTAAATAATAAAAGGAAATATAATTAAAAAATACATCAGCCGAAACACCGGTCTCATATGCCCCTATATGCGGTAACGGAAACAAACGGTATCTCGGACCACTATGCGAAATACGGCAACAGAAACACACGGTCTCACAGGCCGGTAGGATTTTGACAAACAACATGTCAAGGTCAGATACTCAAGCCGATCTAAACGATAATTGATCATGTGTAAGGGGAGGGTGAGGGAGGCAGCTATTGTGAAGGTCAGCACTGCAACTCACCCAGGGTAGCCACAATTATATAAATAAATTTCCCTTAGTGCCTGTGAGACCGGTGTTTCGGTATAAGTGCTTCTATTTCAGCCACAAAAATAAAGCACTTACGCAAACGAGGTTGCGTATATACATATATAAACCAAAGATATTGATGCAACTCTTTTCAAATTGGTTACCTGTAAGTACTAAATAACACATATTTTCCGTCTTAGAAGTTATTGAATAAGGCTGGTTAATTCCTATGGTTTAAACAATTTTTTGTTTAAAGTTTCCATAAATTGTTGATATAAACAGTAATAAATGGCGTTTCGGTGGAATCAACTTTTCGTTATCAAGTGATATAACAAGAACATGAGAATTATGACATGAGAAACAAAAACAGCCCAAATATCCAAGTAGACATCAAATTGTTTCTTCACAAAAAAAACAAACATTTTGCCTCCTTACGTAAGAGTTTACCGCACGGCATTATGATTATTTATTGTAGACATTTAATTTGAAATATATTATTTTCCTTAATTAAATTAGAATAATGGTAAATATGGTAAATATTTTTTCGTCTTTTCTACTTCCTTGTTTGTTGATCACTAATTAAGTGTTTTGTCTCGATAATGCACTGCCTATCACATTCACATTTAACAATGTCAATAATTTTTTAGTTGCAATAGTGTATTTTTTGTTTACGATTTTACGAGATATTAAGTAACACTATTTATTGTATTGAAAGGCGAAAGTATTTTATTATTTCTAACAAGAAGTATAACTTATTCTCTTAATCCATGCTCATTAAGAGTAATAATGTTCCTTAAAGATTTATCATTTTGAGTATTTGCTTTGTTTGTAATTGGAATTTTGTTAGTACAGTGTGAGGATATCTAATTATTGTAATTGTGAAGTAACAATAACCTTGAGATTTTCCTTTAGACCAGATTTAGCAAAACAAACATTATTTCCTCTGTTTAGTACGGAACGTACAATTCATTCTATTACAATATAACGATGGTTGTAAAAACAATTAGGGTAACGGCTGAAGGGTAGAATACATTTTATCTAAAAACAAATATCTTAAGGACGGTTTTGTCTTATTGAGACATACTTAACAGTAATATTATTAGTTTAGTTTTCTATATATACAGTAATGAATATTGCTATAAAACTTACAGTTTAAAGAATATTTGCTGTCAAAGAGGCAACGAGATATCCCCTGGCCATTACCTTAATGCATAAGTGAGATGACGCGGTATTCGTCGTTTAGAAGGCACTATTGGACAAGACTCACACGATATTCATGTACTACACAGTAATACAATAAATTACATGATCACGTATGTAAGTTATTTAATTTCCACATTCCATACCTACTACCAATTTTATACGAAGCTGACGTACGTCTCAAAACAGTATATATATATATATATATATATATATATATATATATATATATATATATTATAACATACCGAAATAGAAAGCTCCAAAGGTCAGTACCCGGCAGGCCATAAATCGTCAAGACATGAAAGGATTGACGGACATAAAAAAATGTTTCAACAGGGAAACAACGCACCCAAACCGTCACACAAGATCCATCAAAATTAAGCTTTTAATACCGAAACAAATTGTAACAAGCCAATCAGAGCAAGTGAATCAGTTCAGAAATAACGTCCAAAAATTAAAACTAACCAATGGAAGAAGAGCATCATGACGCTGTTTTAAAAAGAGGAGAACTTATAAATAAGGGTAAAAGGCAGGACACGTGGTTCTTTTTAGGTATTTTGGTTCCGACGTCGTATTAGAAGGTTGTTTCGGGGAAGTGTTTCTCCTGATCGAAAGAGTTAAGTGTTTGTGAAGGACTTTGCCTATCCTATTCGTCGTTTTTCTTTTTTTAATAGAACTGTTAAGTTTATAAAAGTCAATAAAAAGTTATCCGTCGTTTTAAAAACTAAAAGAATCGTCGTATTAAAGTATAAGAAGTCTTCGTGGTCGTTAAGTGAGATAAGTGTGAAGTTTAAGGAGTCATCGTCGTATTAAAATTAAATCAGTGAGAAGAAGTATCGCCGTAAGAATTAAAAGCATCATCGTCGCAAGAGTGAGTGAAGAAAGGTGTAACCCGCGATTGGGATCATCTACGGGAGAGGCAAACCATCCAACCATCACGCAATCTTCGAGAGAACCACGGAACGAGAACAACCCAAAAAACTGGAAAGGAACACGTCAATTGATAAGTAGAACTTAAAGGACAATACATTTAATAAATTACCACCAAATTTTGTTTTTTGTAATAATAAAATAAATTATAGCCACCTAAGAACCAACGAACCCCAATAGAGATTTAAATTAAATTCAAGTAAATAACCTTCAGTTAGCCGGAGCAAATATTTTATAAAGCTAATTAAAATTAGAGTCAAAATTAAATACAAATTAAATTGATGCATTCTTAAATTCCTTGTTTTAGACTAAGTTGTTTAGGATAAGAATTTATAGTGAAGATGTACCTAGTTTAACCCGTAGTATAAAATTGTAGAATAAGATATTAATCAGTAATATTTTGAGCATCAAGGTAAAATTTATGTTTTAAATGATTAAAAATTAATATTTAAAAGAGTTAATTATTCAAAATGTTTAATTAAAATTGAGTTATAATCCCACATGTTTTGAGTGTTATTATTTTAATCAATTGTCAAATAACTAACGAACTAATAACCAAATAATAATAATAATTAATAAATAGTAAAAGAAATATAGGAGAGTTTTCCTATATTTAAGCGACCAACGTGTAGCAAATAACTAATAAAAATAAAAGAGAGAACGTCTTAAACGTTATATTTGGCGACCCAACAGGTGTGGCTATAATTAATTAAAATTAATTAATTAAATTGATAAATTGGTGGTATATTGAATAAGTTAAGAAAGACATTCAAACAAGTTTAAAAAGACAATTAATAAATTAAGTTCATGTTTAGAAAGGATAAGAAATTAAATATAAGCCAATTTAAGTTAAGAAGAAGTGATAGGTTAAGAAGTAAACCTAACAATAGTAGAATTAAAATGGCAACTAATGACCAAATTGAGTTAGGGGAAAACAGGGAAACTGATAACGAATTAGGTGTAGAAGGGGTTGAGAGTAGGGAATTAAATGTAGAATCTACAGGGGAACCAATGCAAATTAATAATGGGGAAACAGTAGACGAAATTAACGGGGGTAAACAAAATGAAAGGGTGTTGGGGACGGAGCCTAGTTTCAATATAGAATTATTAATGAGACAAATGATGGAACAAAATGCAAAACGCGAAAAAGACGCGATTGAACGCGAAAAAGACGCGATTGAACGCGAAAAAGACGCGATTGAACGCGAGAAAGCCAATAAAGCAGAATCTATAGAAAGTATGAAAACGTTGTTAGAATCAAATAAGGCAGAGATAATTGGAGCAGTTAACCTTAAAATTCAAGAGATTAGGGAAGAAATTAAATTAGCCAGTAAAGCCGTGGAGGAAAAATTAGAAAAATCTATAAAGGGGAAATGTTCAGCCATAGATAATAAGATAAGGACCGTCGATAGCAAAATTAACGAAGTGGGAGAGAAAATTCAAAATGTAGAAGTTCAGTTAGATCGGAAAATCGAAGAAAATAAACAGGGCACCCGGACACAAATTGTAGGACTAGAAATTAGGACCACAGATTTAGAGACAAAAATAAACGAAAATAGCTATGTCGAAATTCAAAATAAATATTCAGAGACAAATGACCAGGTTAGGGAATACGTAGAAAAAACAAAGGAGTTGCAGACAAGGATTACAGAAGTAAATACGCGTTTGAATAAAATTAAAAATGGAGAAGTGATAAAGGAGCCGGAAAATATGAGAAATATTAACTTTACGGGAAGGGAAAGATTCCCAATGCAATTTTTAAAAACCTTAAAAGAAATGAAAGAATATTATGGGGAAGAAAACGTAAATTGGATAGACAAATATTTAAAGGATGGCGCATTTATATGGTGGCAGTTGCATCGCGAAGATATCAAGAGTTTCAGTGAGTTCGAACACATATTTAAAGAAAAGTACTTTAACGAGATCATACAGGGGGAGATAAGAGATAGGTTAGAATTCGGAAGATATAAAGGACCAATTAATGAACAGACAGTAAGTTACGTAGAGAACATTCTATTGGAATCTGGATCCCTCGAGCCGCGTCTTACTGAGGTACAGTTAGTCCATAAAATTGCAAAGCATTTTCACCCAACAACGTTGGTCGCCGTTATTACGAGGGGTATTGCAACGAAGACCGAGTTCATAAAGTTAATAATGGAGTTCAAGAATGTGCCGTTACCACCTACCAACTTTAGGGAACCCCCCAATCGACAAGAATCTCCAAACAAAAACAACCATTATGAAAGCAGGGACAATAGAGACAGACATCCAGGTCACTGGACGACCGGGTATAATAAATTTAAAAACAGAGGACCGAAATATTACGGGAAAAGAGAAACACAGAATGGTGAGGGGACTAGCCGACAAAAACAAGACAATTCACAATGACATGGGGGAAGGGGCAAACAACTCTTAAAAAAAAAATAACACATAAAGATAAATAATAATAAAGTTTTTTTTTAAATTCTAGATAAATAAATTTAAACAAAATAGAGATAGTCTTACGATAAATTGTTTTAAAAGGAAGGGTAGTGTATAAAAGAAAGGGCATTGTTCGGTTAACCATAATAGAAGTCAGTCTGTAGGTCAAATTCCTGGGGTTATTGTTAGTATAGAAAAGGTTGACACGGTCATAAATTTTAAGTTTAAAGAGACAATAGACAAATGTAAACAACCGATCGATAGGTTTTATGTTTAAAGGGTAGTTTGTAAATATTAAACGTTGTTAGAAAGATATGAATTTTAAAGTTAAGTAGGTAATTACATGATTAGATTAAGAAAACAAATATGTGTGAATTAATTAGTAAGTAATATAATAGTTGTAAAAGGAAATTAAGGGTGTATCAAATTTTAGAATTTTAATTAAATTGAAAATTTTAAAATTTTGGGGACTTATATAACATACCGAAATAGAAAGCTCCAAAGGTCAGTACCCGGCAGGCCATAAATCGTCAAGACATGAAAGGATTGACGGACATAAAAAAAATGTTTCAACAGGGAAACAACGCACCCAAACCGTCACACAAGATCCATCAAAATTAAGCTTTTAATACCGAAACAAATTGTAACAAGCCAATCAGAGCAAGTGAATCAGTTCAGAAATAACGTCCAAAAATTAAAACTAACCAATGGAAGAAGAGCATCATGACGCTGTTTTAAAAAGAGGAGAACTTATAAATAAGGGTAAAAGGCAGGACACGTGGTTCTTTTTAGGTATTTTGGTTCCGACGTCGTATTAGAAGGTTGTTTCGGGGAAGTGTTTCTCCTGATCGAAAGAGTTAAGTGTTTGTGAAGGACTTTGCCTATCCTATTCGTCGTTTTTCTTTTTTTAATAGAACTGTTAAGTTTATAAAAGTCAATAAAAAGTTATCCGTCGTTTTAAAAACTAAAAGAATCGTCGTATTAAAGTATAAGAAGTCTTCGTGGTCGTTAAGTGAGATAAGTGTGAAGTTTAAGGAGTCATCGTCGTATTAAAATTAAATCAGTGAGAAGAAGTATCGCCGTAAGAATTAAAAGCATCATCGTCGCAAGAGTGAGTGAAGAAAGGTGTAACCCGCGATTGGGATCATCTACGGGAGAGGCAAACCATCCAACCATCACGCAATCTTCGAGAGAACCACGGAACGAGAACAACCCAAAAAACTGGAAAGGAACACGTCAATTGATAAGTAGAACTTAAAGGACAATACATTTAATAAATTACCACCAAATTTTGTTTTTTGTAATAATAAAATAAATTATAGCCACCTAAGAACCAACGAACCCCAATAGAGATTTAAATTAAATTCAAGTAAATAACCTTCAGTTAGCCGGAGCAAATATTTTATAAAGCTAATTAAAATTAGAGTCAAAATTAAATACAAATTAAATTGATGCATTCTTAAATTCCTTGTTTTAGACTAAGTTGTTTAGGATAAGAATTTATAGTGAAGATGTACCTAGTTTAACCCGTAGTATAAAATTGTAGAATAAGATATTAATCAGTAATATTTTGAGCATCAAGGTAAAATTTATGTTTTAAATGATTAAAAATTAATATTTAAAAGAGTTAATTATTCAAAATGTTTAATTAAAATTGAGTTATAATCCCACATGTTTTGAGTGTTATTATTTTAATCAATTGTCAAATAACTAACGAACTAATAACCAAATAATAATAATAATTAATAAATAGTAAAAGAAATATAGGAGAGTTTTCCTATATTTAAGCGACCAACGTGTAGCAAATAACTAATAAAAATAAAAAAGAGAACGTCTTAAACGTTATAATATATATATATATATATATATATATATATATATATATATATATAATTGACCATATACTACACGAAAAGGAGCAAAATGTCTTAAGACTTCCATTATATCTGCGACTAAAACGTTATAGAGTTTTTTGAACCCAATATAAGCATGAAGTTCGTTCAAAGAACAAGGATGGGAACTAGACTTTAACGGCACTCAAACAACTAAATGAGGCTTTGGCCTCCGTGAAAGCATCGACTGGGCAAAATATGAACTGAGAAAGAATATAGGATCAAAGACGGTATTAAGGAGTGCAATTGTTGGTAAGAGTGAGGATTGGTGGCCAGTTGCAGAAGTTGTGAACGCAGAAATAAAATCAACTTTTTAGTATTATTATTATTATTATTTTATTATTTTTTTACTGCAACTAAAGAAGACCGCTCTTACAGGGACAGTTGTTGTTCATGAAATGTAGACACTTCCTTCATTGGAATAATCGGTTAAAAATGTGCCGCCATAATAGGCCTGAACACTTGATGCTCATAACTGGCTTCCCCTTACCAGGCCCTCTAAACCTCATGAATAACTTACCTTCTCGATATACCTGAATATCATAACAGTCAATTTCACTAACAGCCATGACTTCACTGCAATTATCAAATCTGGTGCGAGGTGACATTTCAGATAGATATTGACCCTTAGTTCTCTAATATAAATACCATAAATGAATTACGATAAGGAGTAAAAGAAACATGATCCATCACTTGTTGTGTTAACTACTAGGTGAGGCTCCACTACACCATCAATGGATATGTGTTCCATTGTAAATTACACAAAGAATAAGAGAAAAAGGAAAAATATATAGAGTAGTCTTAGTAAGCCTTATTATTACTCTCCGTGTGGGATGCTGGTCCCATATCGGACGCCTCCCCAGGTGGCGGATAGGGGAACGCCTCTCAGATATGAGTGGTACCGGGGAAATCAAATACCCGGGGCGGACCAAAAACCAGATAGGGGAAGGTACCCCGAAAATAAACCAAACATGGAAGCTCAGAAGGAGAAAAAAGTTACGGTGCAGAGAGTAGGATCCCCAGTACCGGCACGGGGAGCGAGCAAGCAGGCTTTACCCGGGTCGTCAGCAAGCTACTGCAAAGACAAAACTGTATCAGTAGAGATGGAGAAAGAAGACCCTTTTAAAAGAAGTTCGATATTAACTCGATCGCCATCAGAAAATAAAAGTTTGAAGACAAATGTCAAAAGTTCACTTCTTGAGGACTCCAGAGAGAATGAGAATCTTCAAAAGGAACACAATGAAGTTGCAGAAAATGAGTTATTTAAACTAAAAGAGTTAACCATAACTGATAAAGAATTGGTAACCCAGAAGGAACTCGCTCTATGGAACCATCTTCAAGTAGCTCAACAGGATGTTCAGGCATTGAAGCAGGAAAATTCTGAACTAAAACAAGAACTAGCCCAGGTAATGCAGAGAATTAAACTTTTAGAGCGTAGGGAAGTAAGTTAACGTGAGAACATAGTCTATGAAACCGATGAGGAAGAGCTCACAAAAGAAACGGAATGGATACTTAATAAAAGGAAAAGGAATAAGAAAAGGAAAGCTAGCGATTCTCCTGAAATCTCATTGACTCCATCTACTTCAGGTATAAATCGAGCGGGAGGCTGTAGTGAGAAAACGGAGCGGTCAATACAAGTGAAAGACAAAGGAAAACAATCTCCACCACCAATAACTCTGGAAGGATGCGTGGACTACGGAATAGTTCATAGTCTTTTGTCAAGCAATTGTCAGCAGGGTTTCAAGGTCACCTATCTCAGCAGTGGCGAACTTAAAGTTAATGTTGTTGGAGAGAGTTGCTATAGAAACTTGGTGAAAATACTAAATGAGAATAACTTTAAATGGTTTACGTATGAAGATAAAAACAACAGAGAAATAAAAGTCATGGCTAGGCACTTACATCCTTCATGTAAACCAGAGGATATTAAGCAAGAGCTAACAGAAAAGGGATTTAAAATATTAAATGTTGTGCATATCCTGGAAAGGAAAACAAAATTGCCTTTGCCTTTGTTTATGTTATGCTTTAGCAAAGAGGAAAGTGTGCAAAAAATATATACGATTGTTAATATAATGGGTATGAAAGTTAAGATTGAAGCGTTGAGGAAACTAAAAATGGTGCCTCAGTGCAAACGATGCCAGAGACATGGCCATACTCAAAGGTTCTGTGGAAGAGATGCAAAATGTGTAAAGTGTGCCGGGAATCATATTTCTAGCGACTGTCTAAAAAGCAAAGATACTCCACCAAGATGTATTAATTGTGGTGAGGCTCACCCAGCAAGCTACAGAGGTTGTGAAGTAGCAAAGCATATTCAGAAAATGAGGGAAAAGACTATTAGCAAAAGAAATACTAAATCAACAGAGAGTACTCAGCTAAGCCATTTTCAAGAAGAAATTCTAGTAAAAACAAACATTGAGGAAAGCAAATTAAGGCAAACAAAACAATTCGACTCTTATGCGAACAAGGTAGGAACTGCTATCACTAATAAAAAAGATGAACTTGAGGAGACAACTACTAATCAGCTGCTTCAAAAATTAATTAAAAAAATTGACCAACAAGAAAAGCTAAACGAAAGGGTACTCGACAGACTCACTAAATTAGAAAGTGGTTTTAGAAAATCAATTAATAACATGCCTTTAGTAGGGAAACAAAAATGATGGTGATGGAGACTTTGAGAATAGCAGCCTGGAACTATAACGGCCTCTTGAAACACAAACATGAGTTGGAAATATTTCTTGAAAGCCACAAAATTGATATATGCCTTATCTCGGAGACCCATTTCACTAAAGAATCTTATATTAAAATAAAAGGCTACCAGATATATAATACTATTCATCCTAGCAATAAATCGCGTGGTGGAACTGCTGTCATTATTAAGGAAAACATTAGTCATTATGAAGATATTAAATATGAGACAAATGAAATTCAAGCTACCTTAGTTAGAGTCAAAACTGAGTCTAAGGATGTGACAGTAGTAGCGATATACTGCCCACCTAGACATATAATAAAGAATACTCAATTTGAAGCATTTTTTCAAGGGATGGGTAACCACTTTATTGTGGGCGGAGATTTAAATGCCAAGCACACATATTGGGGTTCCAGGTTAATATCACCCAGAGGAAAGGAACTGTATGAGGCTGCGATAAGTTATCGGTGTGAATTTCAGTCAACAAGCACACCTACATACTGGCCGACTGATAATAGGAAAATTCCAGACCTAATAGATTTCTTCATTTTGAAGGGAATTAATAGCAACTACACAGACATTGAGGCGACTGAGGAGCTTTCATCTGACCATACGCCCATTATTCTTACTGTCAGCCAAACAGTTATAAGGAAACGAAAACCTTCCACTCTGGTAAACATTCATACCGACTGGGATGGATTTAAAAATGATTTGGATCGCAGAATAAACCTTAAATCGCCTCTTAAAACAATAGAACAACTGGAGACTGAGCTTCAAAATTTAATTGCTAACATCCAATTATCGGCTTGGGAAAATACTCCAAAAGTCGAAGGAAAAACCAGAGGAATTAACTATCCTATCGAAATTCGGGAAAAAATAAAAGAAAAAAGAAAAGCAAGACGAAGGTGGCAAGAATCACGAACACCACTGTCCAAAAATGTGTTAAACCGGTTAGGTAAGGCATTGAAAAATATGATTATTGAAATAAAGAACGAAACCTTTAGTAACTACATGGGTAATTTGTCATACGATAAAACCAGTGACTATTCCTTGTGGAAAGCAGCTAGATCTCTTAAGAGACCTATTACTCAGTCTCCTCCTTTGAAGAAAGAAGATGGAACTTGGGCTAGAGATAGCAAAGAAAAGGTGGAATTATTTGCAGATTACTTGGAAGATACTTTCTGTGCTCCTACAAGGCAAACAGCAAAGGAAAACCTAGATAAAATGATCAACCCAGATAAATCTAATATCAGACCTGCAACAGTGAAAGAGGTGATTCGAGAAATCAAAACGAAAGTTAAACAGAAAAAAGCTCCAGGTTATGACCTGATCACTGGTAAAGTTGTTAAAGAACTTTCAAAGAAAGCTATTGTTAAATTAACATCCATTATTAAAGCAGCAATAAGATTAACTTATGTTCCTCGTCAGTGGAAGGTGGCGGAAATTGTGATGATTCCGAAACCTGGAAAGCCAACCACAGAAAAAACCTCATACCGTCCAATATCGTTGCTGCCTGTCCTATCTAAGGTATTTAAAGGAATTATTTTGACAAGACTTATGGCAGTAATTCAAGAAAAAATGATTATACAATTATTGCATCAGTTTGGATTTCGCCAAAAGCACTCGACAATAGATCATGTGCACAGATTAACAAGCACTGTTGAAAAGGCCTTAGAAGAAAAAAATATATGTTCGGCTTTATTTCTAGACGTTGCTCAAGCTTTTGATAAAGTTTGGCATGTTGGAATTAATAACAAATTAAAAGCTATACTTCCGCAAAAACTGAGTAAATTATTGAGTTCGTATTTAGCAGATAGACTTTTTAGAGTTCGGATGAATTCAGAATATTCAGAGCTAAGGAACATCAAAGCTGGAGTGCCTCAAGGTAGCGTACTTGGACCTATACTGTACTTAATCTATACTCATGATTTGCCTCAGGATGATGACGTCTTAATTGCCACATTTGCTGATGATACGGCTATCCTGGCTGTAGCGAAAGATGTAGGAGATGATACAAGTAAACTACAAAATGCGACTAACCATGTCACTGCTTGGACTAAAAAATGGCGTATCAAGATTAATGAGACAAAATCAGTGCATGTAAACTTTACAAATCAAAATATAGTACCGTATGCCAACAGTGCAAAATATCTTGGTATGACCCTTGATGCTAAGCTACGTTGGAAGGAACATGTTAAGAAGAAACGTGAACAACTGGGTATTCAATTAAAGAAAATGCATTGGCTGATTGGAAGAAAGTCAGAATTATCAGTACATAACAAACTAGTGCTATACAAGCAAGTGCTAAAACCGGTATGGTTATATGGTATACAGCTATGGGGCTGCTCTAAGAAGTCTAATATCAAAATTATTCAGACCTTTCAAAATAAAGTATTAAGGAATTTAGTGAAAGCTCCTTGGTATGTCAGCAATGACACTATTCACAGGGACTTGAAGATCGAAACGGTAGAGGCCGAAATACAAAAGCAAGCTAAAAAGCATGAGTCTCGACTCCATAACCACCAAAACGTTGAAGTACTTCAGCTGCTTGACAACGCAGAGTTAGTGCGACGCCTTAAAAGACTGAAGCCTTTTGACTTGGTTTAAAGTTCACAGTTGTGGGTGTGGAGCTGTGAACATAGGTATTGACATTGGGAAATAACCTAATAAACTGTCACGATTGCTGTTAGAAATTAAGCTGCTGGTTAGCTGATAAAGCTAGTTGTAGTGTTTTTATAAATTAAAAAAAAAATAATAACAAAAAAAATAATAAAATAAAAAAATTATTACTCTAAAAACCCCGTTACTATAAAGAAATATAGTACTACGGTGCTACAAATCTGAAAAGGATTCTGCGATTTCCTAAATGGTAAAAGAATTTGCAAGGTTATCTGAAAGTAGAAAAAATATAAAACACTCAAACTTAGTAACACAAACCCCACTAAACTTCAATAATAACGGGTGTTATCACTTTTTATGGATTGAGTTTTAAAAAAGTGAAGTATGGATGTCTAGCTACGTATGGAAAAATAATAAATTATAATACCTGGTCGGTATAATAAAAAAGGTTCGTAGTTAAAGTAAAACATTTCGACAACGGAAGGTTGACCGTGGTAAAAAATTCAGATGTTTATTAAATGTAATCACAATTCTTAAATGAGCTGATTAAAGGAGATTGACTCAGGCAAGTGTACAGTAGCGAGACTACTACTGGACTAATCTGACCACCTGCCTTCTGTCTTGTCAAAGCGTTTATCAGTAAACATGCCTTATCATGTCATTGTGTTCACTGTCTTTGAACCGGTACAACTCAGGACCAGCGTCGATCACTTGATATCAGTAGTTTGTACTCCAGTTGTGTTAGTTGTGCTGTATTGAAAATACGTTTATCGTACTTGACTTTCAACTTAATGCAATCTTTATTACCTTTCTCTAACATAGCGTAGACCAACAGTTACAATATTCATACGGAATCACGAACATTAATAGCCCATTCGGTACTACCGTTTTTTACTGAATCAACCTACAAATAATTATATTTTTTTACGTTTATGTAATAACTTAAATTAAAAGAAATACACATATTTATTAGAAAACTGAAACAAAAAGGCATACGAATAAAAATGAGAAAGACCATTAACATTTCAAAACCTATCAGCTTAAAGCAGTCACTACATTGGTTCATGAGAATAGCCAGCAGCCATTTAGTTTTTGTGATATTTTTAATCGTATGTTTGGAGGCAAGTTTTACCTAAAAAAGATACATTTTTGCAAATTTCGTATACCGTGAGCCTCAATAATATGAAAAGGAAAAGAATGTAAGCAGTTTCAGCTCTTTACACCTTTTTATTCCTGAAATTTAGTGAAGAATTCGGCTATATAATATGCTTAAACCCAAATTTTTTTATCAAAAGAGTTCTTAGTGCGCACCTACAACCTATGATAAAGTTACATTCCATGTTTCATTGCAATCAATTCAGTAGTTTATTAAAATCGTGATAAGTCAATCAGTCAGTCAGTGGTATTTGGGTTATAGGAATAGATACACATTTAAAAAAGTAAAATTCTTATAAATATACACTCTTGAAGGATAACTTCCATAAATTGTTTTGCACAGCAATGGTTTATTATATCGGACATATGGAATTTTTAATATTTTAAATAATAAAACTCAATGCTCGCATGTAAACCTCACTTTTTTTATTTATTTTTTTTTAATTTTATTCTTTTTTTTATATTTTAATTCAACACTTCTGTAGAAAAAACTAATATTTCTTTCATATAATCTTTTCTTTTTTTTTTTTTTTTTTTTTTCAGTAGACCAACATATGAACAATTTTCCATTGACAATAAAATATAGTGAAAATGTAAAGGGTGAATAATACATAATATACAGTATTTAACTTATTTCACTTTATTTTGCATTTACATAATAGTGATAGGCCTAATATAATTTTTAAATATTAATTACGTATTTAGGTGTAGAACTGAAGTAGGCCATATATATTAACGTTGTTAACGAACTTAAATTACCTGCTTCTTTCAAAAGCCAATGTTTTCAGTTATTTAAAAATAATTGTTAGTTTTGAAGTAACTTTGTGTAAAATTTTTGTTAGTTTTCATTTGATTTAACAGTTATACTTTCAAAACTAATATCAACTCTTGAAACTTTCCACTTGTCGTAGTTCTGGGACGTAATACAAATATTTCTACTACATATAACAACGAGGTAAGTGCGATTTATTTCACCCTTCAATACGAATGTCTGGGTGTAAGATTTTTTGATTTAATCTTTCATTGCAGTGTGTATTTGTCGTTCGTTTTTGGTTAATTATTTGAAATGTTCAACGAGTGATGATAGTCTATTACCAGACATAAGTTGTTGTTTTTTAAAAGTTGTTATTTCTTTCTACGATAAATTTAGTAAATTCTTGCAAATTAGCGTTCTAAAATGGATTATTTTGGATGAGCTGTTTTAATTTACGACATTTACTTTAAAATTACATTATATTGGAGAACACTAAAAAAAATAAATGAAATACATGTAACGGACATCAAATACATGATGAACTTGAATTTAAATAACGAATTTTACAAATAGAAAGAACATTTTAGGTGTTATCATAAAATCAATTATGATACAGTTGGTAAGGTTTTCAAACTACTAAAGTCTGGTGTTTTCTATATTATTAATCCCAGGAGAATGGAACCATGCTTCATCAGCCATGAAAAAAGCTTTGGGTTCAGAACGCAATCTAAATCATGTCTTTAATAAGCCTATTACAGTATTTGAAGCGTTTGAATATTCTGTTTCCCCCGATTGAAATTATCCAAACTCAAAATTTTTATATTTTATACTTTTTTTAAAAACAAATCAAGTAACAGATTCTACATAACATTTCATGAAAAATGATACCAAACATAGTATGAATATTTACTCTAGTAGACCTTGGATCAAATACAATGATAGTTAACAAAGTACTGGCTAATATCGGAGATTGTTGATATACTTTAACCTTTTTTGTTTGTTTACTAATTTTAATTTATACTGTTCATTTTGTCTTTCAAAATAGCGTCCTTATAACCTCCTCTATAGTCTGAAACATTTATTTTATGACAGTCTGATTTTTTTATAAATGTTTTGAAGCTAATTCCCAAATGTTACCATAAAGTTTTTTTGACCTGTTTCAGTGAGTCAATTATTATTGCTCTTTTCACCGATATTTGGAAAACATTACAAAGGAGAGATCGACATACATTAATGGATTCCTTTCTTTTTCAAAAAATATTTACAAATGTTTTTTTTCTATTTACCTGAGAATTAGGTGTTAATCTTTTGAGAATTGTTAAATTAAAAACATTCATACATTTTCCTCAATACGTATCTTAACAAGATTTACTTTGTCCACTTCGAAAACATTAGAATAACGTTTTTGGTCTTTAACATGCAAATAATTGAAACAATTTTTTAAGGAACGCTTATCTATTGGTTAAAATACTTTAATCTTAACTTCTTTAACTGAATTAGAAACATAACGTAATCCTACTTCCTTTTTATCTTTCTTCCCATTAGGAGTCCCCTGTTAATTTTGTCATTTTTTTTCATCCATCCCCTTTCTTTTTAAGTGGTTCAACGAATATACTTTGCTAAATAATATTCTATGTTTATATGTAAAAAACTTTTTTAAATAATATTAAAGTACAGTAATACCACTGGAAAATGTAATGATTTACGTTACAAACAAAAGCTAGTCGTTGTTCCGCACAAAAGAGCCCCACAGACTACTTGAAATAAACAGCTGTTGTTTGGCAATGGGAAATAAAATCAAAATTTAACTTTCCATGAGTGCCAATAGACATATATGGAAGCGAATAAAACATACTCCAAAAAAGTGCCCAAGGCCCCAAAGGCCCTTTTTGGAGCTAAATCCACAAATAACTTTTATGGGTCATTTTCAACTGACACCTAATACATAAATCTTCTTCGTTTTAACGTACTAGAAAACTTAAAGAAGTTTAACCACATATTATCAAATATGTAGCAGGAATTTACAGAGTTGATGTCGTAGAGAGCAGCGTATCGGCTATCCTGGATAAATAAAAAAAAATAAAAAAACACACATTATTACACGTTTTTAAATTCATTTCAATTTTACCAACTCATCCTGTTCTTTTTTATACATATTTAAAGGTAAAAGTTTAAAATTTTGTTTTATTATTGTCCAATAAATTAATCACACTAGCATGTATTGAAAGCCGAATTAATTGTTATTGTTCAGCGTACGTGTTATATATATAGTACGTGTTGCTTCCTATAACCATAATATCGTGTTTAGAAAGTTTTTTTTTTCAATATATAGTTCCAATATGATTTATTCAATAATTTCATTAAATTTAATTGGTTAACAATATCCTCAATTACCAGAAATAAGTTAATACATGTAAATGTCATTTATTCAAACGAACTATCTTGTTATATCTATTTGTTTTATATTATAACAACCTCGGTATACCAACCTAGGTTTTTAAAATAGAGTCCAATAATTGAAAATAAGTTTCAGTTTGAAAAAAATAGAAATTAATTCCATCTCCTAAATATTACTGTGTGTGTCCGAAAATCGTATTACAGTATATTATGATCTCTTAACTTTTAAAAGAATGCAATAAGTGATTCAAAAACAAACATTATATAATGTAAAATGAAGACATTCTCCGAAAACCTTTAAGGATAAACTTTTTTTTTAATGATTCTCATTTCGATGTTACAAAAATATATAAAAAAATAAAGTTCTAGATTATAATTATAAATAGAATTTATAGATATTTCGATAAATTTTACTGACTTCATATGGATTATACACAATATGCAGATATAAGACCGAAGGACGTTACTCAATAATATATGTAAATCTGCCAAAATTGGAGAAAGAAAAATTGTCTATTATGTTGTTGAAGAGGCGTGTTGTGCGAATACTAGTTACCTGACAATGCCAACCGTCATTTACAGTCAAAAGCCGAAATGTTTCATAAATTTAATCGACATGTATTGTTGGAGTCTGTAATTACATAATGCTTCATATATTGTAGAAGTTCAACAATTAGACTTGACTTGACATAAATAGCTTAATCTTTAAGTTACTATGTATACTTACAAGATTGTTTTATAATCGAACTATAATAATTAATAGTCATATTTGATACAATGTAGGATACTGATATTTTGCGTTAATGATTTCTAATAAAGTTTAACGAAATAAATCTTTAAAACCTAAACCTTTTGTAAACAAATTAAAATGGTGAACATCACGAATATTCTTGTACATAATGACGGCTATATATTTGTTTGAATTTCTGTCTCCTCGGATATTACACAAATAATAAAAATAAATTTAACGTCAAATAATATCATGGTATAGTTACAAATAAATAAGAAAGTCATCATTCGAATTTGTTAAGTTACAAATAACTTTAAATGCGTATCTTTTATTCATTCTTACGTTGACACGGTATGTCACATTTAAAACTGACTTTTATTCTCTGTTCAATTAACTACTACTGACAACTATGTTCAACAAAAATGTGGTCGATATCACCAAGAGACTGAGTTATATCTTATACAATAAAATAAGACGCAACTGGTCTATCATTTGAAAGTACATTGGCGTACATGTTTCAGAAACGTATTTTTAACTTGTCTTCTATGAATTATGTTTAAAACATACATGAATCTCTGAATCACTTACAGCTGCCATTACCAATGCTATTGTTTAAGTATTTTACGAGAAATGTATTCATAGGTTTATTAAATATAATTTTTGAATAATTTACCATTAAAAGCCATTATATGCAGAAATTTAATTATTCAAAATTAACATTTTTAAACAATTACGTTACATAGTTAAGTTCAAATCCTGAAATTCAAAATAATTAATTAATATTATTAAAAATAAGGTTTGTAATAAACATTATTTCAAATTTGCCTATTTCGGCTTATGCGATTAGTTGTGTATTTAAACAACAATATCCATATCGGAGTGTCTGTTTGGATAATAGTGGACTCAGGTTTTTAAACACTGAACTGTTAGAATTAAAATGTGAATTGAAAAAATAACAGATAGGTATTACGACATGGTAGAAATGAAACCTCTTTGACATTTTAAACTAATGTTTTGGAAAAATATAAAATACTGCCATACTATTAATTTAAACGAAATAAAAACATATATAAGTTATACTTCCCTATAATATATACGATATAAACAACATAAAAATAAAAAAATAATATATACAACACTATATTATATACATATAATATGATGCAATTACTAAAATTGGTTAACCATATTGTTATTCTAATTGTTGGAATTTGTACGTTTTACAACTTATAATATCACGGTGTAGATGTGTGCAGGCATTTGATATCCGTCTCTTAAAATGGAATGATTTTTAAAAGAAGTGTTGTTTTGTTTTGTTTTTACTATTCATTTTTATTAAATGTGGCTATTTCATTATCAACAAATCATGTTTCTTTAGGCTATATTTCTATTTCTTCACAATATATATTTAAGGAAAGAAGAAACTGTAATTATTTATCTTGACATGATGTAGAGAAAAGAGGAAGTTATATTGAATTAGAGAAAAGAAATAACATCCACAAATTGTGTAACTTTTAGGAGAAGAGTCCCACTTTTTAAATTGAACGGCAATATTTCATGTGCGCTAGAAACTTATTTCTGTAACACCTTGAATTGTGTTTTTCTTCAAACAGATTGATTAAGTATTTATTTGAGTGATTATGGACTATAACTTCTTTGTAAATACTACATTAGTTTTAAAAAAAAATTACTATAGGTAACAACGTTTATTTATTTATTATGAATAATACCGTTTATTTATTTTTAAACGAAGACAACGACG
This sequence comes from Aphrophora alni, assembly GCA_963513935.1. Classification (NCBI taxonomy): domain Eukaryota; kingdom Metazoa; phylum Arthropoda; class Insecta; order Hemiptera; family Aphrophoridae; genus Aphrophora; species Aphrophora alni. The sequence goes on from OY740767.1 coordinate 101,374,851, forward strand.
ATTTGAAAATTAAAATAATATTTACTCCTACATAATAGGGAAATTTATTCATTTGTTATTACTGTGTAATTTTTGTTTAATTAATTGTTTCTGTGTAAATAATAGAAGGACTACAAGAAATATCGATAAAATATTCCAATGTTACCGACAGAAGGCAATGGTGCGATTACTGTGGTTAAATCCAAACAAAGAGTGGGTGGTTGGAGCTCGAAATAAATAAAAGATAAACGAGAAGACACATCGAAGCTGTGATGTTACTGATAATTTGCAAAAGACCTCTTAGGAACCTTATATGAAAAGATTCTGAAAAGAGAATTGAAATCAATTGAAGAATAAGAAAAATTGGAGGAGAACAATATTATTTCCCTGGAGGAGTGAAGAAAATACCCGACCGATTCATTTGAGAACAGGCTTCTTCTAATATATGTATGTTTATATGTATGTGTACATATATATATATCTGAAACAAGGGATACAGTTTAGTTGAAAGTGAGAACAATAAAAGTATTTAATAAAAAATGTTCTTTAGATTTTGGACTACATGAACAGTACAAAAGAAATATCAATGTTTCTTCTTCTTTTTTTTTTTTTTGTTTTACTTATTAAAAATGTTGAAGGTTTTGACTTTTTTTCAAATTATTACAGAATTTGTTAAATAAAAGTTAATCTGCTTAAAGTGATATCTACGTATGACTAGTTTCTTTAATGAAAGTTAGAAAATTTCATGTCAGATATAAGCACTACAAGACCTGTTCCGTGAAGTGAGGTAGCATGCTCCGCGCTGATAAATGTTAGATTAGGTTAGATCGTATAACTAGGATAGGGATCTGCACGTTTCTTCTTGTGGACGATCCCTATTGTAAAATTTACGAGTATAATCTACTCCATCGACAATATTCCCCAACAATCCTAGTTTTATTGATTCAAACGAATAGAGAGGAAATATACTAATATTATATATTTGTACTTAATTGTATAACTTTCAACATATTTCACTTAAAAGTTACTATTTATATTCGACGTAAGTACGTTACTGTAACTGTATGTAAATATGTTATACATTTTTGCTTTTTGATTACGTGTGGTTGTGGTCTACAGCGTTATTACTTCTTACCCTGCTTGATTAAATATAGTTTGATACTAACACATGTGTGCCCTAAACGAGCTACTAAAACACATCTAAGGATATATTTATATTTATTCAGATTAAGTATATTTAAGAAAAAAAACATTTAGCGGTAAATTTCCTTAAGAACCTTATGGTTTTACATATCAATAAACAACTACATAAACTTGTGTTAATTATACGTCTCTATTACTCGAAGGGTCGTTAAACGTGTAAAAGTATATGTATATCTATTCCTGATTAGGATATTGTCTACCTAAGCTAACAGTCGAATAATCGATTTTCCGCTCTAGATCTTTTCTAGAAACATATCTCTGGGTTTGATGCCCATGCATCGGGAAATGGTAAATCACCGTCACCTAAAGTTGAGCAAATTTCCTCGGCAAATACCGACATTATATTCTTTAAAATACCCAATATACCTTGGCTCATCTCTGGAATAAATACACTACTGTAACAATACCTTGCATCGCTGTAATATTCTGGCCGACGATTCGATGAGCCATGTTTAATAACAATAGACGAACACTCCAAGTGTTTACCAAATATTTCGGTATAATTCATTCAAGTTACAACATCATAAAAATAGTACATTGGACTAATCAGTGATATATTAAACAGATTTATTATTTTAAACAAATTCTTGATATCTACATTAATTGCATTATTGGTTAGAAGACGAAAAACTTTTACTCTGTGTTACAAAATTACTAAATATTCATGTTCACTCATCTCTCTTCATCATGAATTGTTAAGGTTCAAAGGTAACCCTTCAGAATACATTGCGGCTGTTCTTCTTACAGAGCTGATCATTGTTCTCTCTTTGACTCTATGAAGAAGATACAATATAAACAATATTAATCTTTATACAATTCCTTACTTTTCCACCAACGCCGATACCGAGTTTCGTTTTCATAAGTTTCTCCATAATCCTTCTAGTATATTTCTTAAAACCTAGTCTGTCTCTCCTATTAGTAGGCCAGATACTGATATAATAAGAGTTTCATGTAAGCAGACCTTTGTTTTGGCGCATATTATTATACAAGTTCTTATTTATCTTAACAAGAAATACGCATATAAACTTGAATTTACATTTACAAAATCAAAAGACCAATATTACCATGTCGTGTAAAATAGACTTTTTTCTTTAATTGAAGTTACAACTTATATTAATAAATCAAATGGTATTTTCTGATTTTGTAATTTATGTTCAAAAATGTTGTGTTTGTCAGATATAGTATTGTGTTTCAAGCACACAATGTTTTTCACAAGAGTTTAGTTATCAATAATTAATTTCCTTTAAAATTAAGTAGTTTTAAAACTTCTTATTTCTAGCAACAAAATGTAATACGTATCTAATGTATCGGTAAGATTTATTAATTTTTTTAAAAGTAATATTTTCAACTCTTGGGTTTATCTATTATTTATTATAGTCAACGTAATTGGAAAACTTTACAGGTAATAAATTGAAACATATAATCTAATATTTAATGGATAATATGATAGAGTTTGTAAGAATATTACACCTGATGCAATTAACTTTTGAAGCTTATTAGTGTATGTATCAGTTTTTTATGAAGATAAACACTTTATAAAGTTAGCATATTTTTCATTTCCCAGATTAAAAATTATTTTTTCGATACAGTTTAATGTATAGTACTTATTTCGAAAAGCAACTTTTAGCATATTTAGAAATATTTAGACATGTCTTACAAATATATTTTTTCACGCAAAAACTGAATACTTGCTGGACAAACAACTAAATATGCTGGCTATGGTCAATTTTCAATTTATATTTTCATTCATATATTTACATAAAGTTCTAAAATGATATTTTTTTAAAAAGAAATTTTCTTACAAAAAAACAACACCGAAAATTAACCATCGTTGTATTTACGATCGATGATATTAATACACTATACCAGAAAGTAAGTTCATAAAAAATCATTGTAACAAGCAATTATTCAAAGTTATTAATTTTTTTCTTTCATAGACGAAATGGGTTTAGAGTATACATGTATGATTTTTATCATATCATAAAGTGTAATTACAATGATTCAAAAATATTGAGTATAAAGATCTACCTTGTAATATTAGGCTTCGAATCACCATTTATAGCTCATTAATAGAACCAGACCGGTAAACGTGATCTACATATTTCTTGTGAAATAATGATCATTAATTCCAAGAATCTACATGAAACTGTGTCAGTACTTTCATAAATATTACATTAATATTCAGACTTAATTAGTTTAATGTTAAAGGTACATTGTAGTGAGGGAAAACATTTAGTTTTTAATTAAACTCAGGTATTAAAATATGCAGTACACACCACCATTCATTCATCAGAACCTGCACTTAATTATTCTAACATTTACATTAAAACTCATTATTAATAATTGATATAACATAACCAGAAATTGAAACATGAAATGAATTGTTCAATGCATTCTAATTTGATCGATTTTTGGATAGAATCTTACTTATAAATGTTGTTAAAATCAGTCTATAAGGTTTAGTGGCAGACAAACTGCCATCTACAAATATTAAACTATCTTTCTAATCTCAATAAATAACCATAAATATATACATATTCAAACTTAAAAAATTACGAAGAACGATACAACCAATGAGATAAACATACGTTCCTAATTTATATTATGATAAGTGTGGACTTAAATTAAAACAAATCTATGTATTGCTTTAAGAAATAATTATATAAATAATAGATTGTTTTGTACCGATAGGCAATAATTTGTATGTAAAAAAATATTATTACACTTGCAATATTTATTTCTTTTTACAATAATTAATCATAAAAACAATAGAAAAATATTGTTGTTGTAAGTATAAGAGAGTAATATTAAAAATATTTTCCTGTCTATAATAACAGCATGGATATAATAACTGTAAATAAGAATGTTAATTATACTTTGTAAGTACAACAAATAAAAGAAAAAAATGTCGCAGTAAAGTTTCATTGCAAAATGATTAGCACTAATTGACGTGCCTGATTTTTTTTTTGTAATATAGTCACAAATTAATTTAAATTTAACGAACTATTTAAGGACAAAAACATGATTTTAGTTAATTATTATCGTTAATAATAAAGTTCCTTACTTTAATGTACATTAATTAATTTATATTTTTGAAAAGTAAACATATCATTTAAACAGTGTCAATTTTTTTGTTAGAGTTCAAATATACAGTCGAATATTGTTAGGAAGAAATACAAATTAATTAGGTGCATTATAATCAGCTTACTATTGTGAAAGTGGGAGAAAATCTGTAACCATTACGCGAGATCACTGATTCCAAGGACGATTTATAGGGCGTTTTCTTATTGTCACACGAAATATCTTTTATGTTAAATTTCAGTGCTTTAGACAGTTTTGAGATCTACTAGAATATTAATTTTTAAAACCTAGCGTTAGATGGAATGTTTTCATTAATAAATAATATATACTTCTTCTTTAACTGATTAAAAACCAATGTTGTGATTTTAGTTAAATACAGGGTTGAAACATTACAAAATATATATTCAAAAATACAACATGGATTTTGTTTTGCCTTAGGTAAGATTCATATTCATGAAACAAATGCTCAACAAATTATGAATACATGGTATCCAAGTATATTTATTTTAAAAATAAGAGGTAACGTTTAGAATTTGTTTTATATGAGGCAGATAATCTGCGTTTTATGTGGGATTATAATTACTTCTAAAAGGTTTTGGCTTGTCATTATAAATGATTTATGCCTTTGTAATGGCAATAAATAATACAGCAGTTATTGTTCGTACTCTGGTTTCAAAGTACTAAAATGACTTATTTTGTTGTTTCTTAACAGGTAAAAAAACGAGTCTGGAGGATTAAAAAAGTAATAGACATATAAGATTCATTACTTTACTCTTTTATTTTATTTGTCATAAATTAAATTTAAGAAAAAGCTATAAATCTAGGGATTAGTTTTTGAATGAATTCTAGTGAATTGTAAACATTTTTAACAGTTTAAAAAATGTGTGATGTTACTGTAGTCACTGTTGTGATACTATACAGTCGATTGGACGGGTATCTAGTCCCCGAAATAACTTAGTTAATTTAAATTACCAGTTTTCCTTAAACAACCATGTTTACTTAAATTCAAGATAATTATGGCGTTTATTGAACATAACGAGAAGGGCAAAAAGATGTCTCAAGGCAGAAATATATATTAAAATGGATGAGTTAGAATTGGTCCTAAAGCCTCGCAAAGCCATATTTAAATTAGAGTTTGTGTCCATTCCTTTTCATATTTAAATATAGGTACTCCTATGCAAACTGAAACCAGGATTCATCAATATTGATAGTATATTTTAGAGGTAATCTAAAATGAAAACGTACTAAATGTGACGTTATTACATTTATGAAATAATTCAATTTACTAAACCGTTTGTATATGTCGATATTTATTCAAGAGTGCCTCAATCGTGCTAGTTATGAATTTTCTTTCCATATTATTTTGAGTTTTGAGGTTGTAATATTGTAACGATTCAAGGTCACAATTGACGAAGTCGTTTTGAACTGAACGGATGTTCAAGGACCTTCATTTACTTTCCACGAGAATTAGACTGAATTCCGGCTTTATTGAGAGAATAAATAAAGACACCGTGACAAAAAAGCGAGTACTTATAATTTGAGCAAATATTACGCATTCTCTAAGTTGTTTCTTTGATATTGTCTACCAAGGAAACTGTTTGGTTAAATTTCCACTATTTTAAGATTTTAGTTAGGACTAGGTTGATAGAGTCAGTATTTTTTTACATTATCTTGATTTTTCTAAATTATTCTTTACTGTCATTAATTGCCTAATCTTACTTCTATGTTACCCCCTGTTTTTTAACACTTTTCTTTCTTTCTTTTTTAACTTATTATCAGATTTCTTATACAATCCCTATCTATAATGGAAGATTTACCATTTACCTAAATGTAATAATTATAATTATTTTTTTACAAACAATATAATAATTATCAAATTTAATAAAGTACTTCAACTAATTCAAATTATTTTAATTGCTTTACCTTATTTATCCATCGCGATTTCCGTCAATACGACCATCATCAGGAAATTAGAATACATTAACACACGATACACAACACTAGCACAAACATAAGTTTCACTCCGTGTTGAGCTCGTTACGAAAGTCAATTAGGTAAATAATTAGTCAATAGGGCAATAAAAAAAAAATGGATTTTTTGACGTACTTTAGTAAATTAGATAATTCACTGATCTGTGAGTTAAAATGGAATCTAAAATATAACTATACTGTAATTAAAATAATGTTGGAGTAACTGAACACTATTGTAGAGGTGTGAATGTAGTTAAACAATTTAAACATATGTATTAAAATTTCAACGTTTAGGTTAATAAGATCGAGAAATGATATGTACAGTTATTTTAATGATTTTTTATATATGTTTATATATATGATATATATATATATATATATATATATATATATATATATATATGTTTCAAAGGGAGATAAATGGATTCAATTGAAGAATACCGAGAATTTAAAAAGATTACAAATTATCCATTAAAGATTACTTTAAATTCGAATCCAATTCTTTGTACAATATATGGATAAATTTATATAATTACAGTACAGTAGTAGATATCAAGCCAAGATGCGAACATGTCGCTTGTGTTATGACAATAATTTTGTATTGTTTTGGATATTTGTATTTATTAGTATGATAAAAATACATATTATTATAACTTCTGAATACAAACGTTAATGTGTATGTGTACTAACTCTAACAGTAGTGAAATATAGTATCTGGATCATAATAGACTATATGACTCTAGTTAACATAATGTTATACACTCATTGTTAGCTTAAAACTTTTTGCAGTTGAGAATTTTTTTTTCACCGCCTACGTGTAACGTATGAAGGAGTAGGAATGTCTTCACGTTTCTAATAAATTAAATTTGTTAAAATAACGGTCTTCACAAACATTACGCGACATAAAATATTGCTCTGCTAGTGCATGAAATAGGTAGTGTATGTAGACAGTTTTAAATTTCTAAATGGAGCATTAAATCTGCGTTTACGACTACTACTACTTCCAGGGATGTTTTTGTTTTTAAATATTCACAACTCCCTAGCAGTGTGTCTATTTCACTTTGGACCATCTTGTACACTGTGAAAAATAAATTAAGTTACTACGTCCTCTACATTGTTGCTACTATTGAAGATAAACAGAATATCTTTAAAACACACCATGAAATACTTATTTAAATTACTGAGTAATTACTTTGTTTGGTGTTACTAATTATTAAAAATGTCAGTTTTACACTAATTTAAAGTAGAGTGACTTAAATAAATGAAGTGTAATACACAGTAATTTCACGATATAATACATTCCAGGTGTACTTTAAAATACTTTTATCCTTATAAATAAATAGATTCACATTTATTTGTAAATTATTCATTCTAAAATCATCCTCTTTTTAACTGCTGCCCACGATTTCCACCTCAGTTTCGTATTACAAAGACATAATTAACTCGACATATTTTCCTTTTCTATGATGATCTCTAATTTCTCTGTAAAGTACAATTGACACCACCTGAAAAATCCAAATTACATCTCTCAGTTTTATTAGGTTCCGACATTACCTCCCATGAAGTGTTCAGCTTTTTATTTTAAATTTTTGTATTTATCTGAAATTTAGCCGTTTTATTGTTATTATAACAATACAACACTACACTTTACTTTATATACAAATATGCAAAAGTGATTATATATTGTATAAATGTAAACCATTTTAATTTTTAACAACACGTGTTAACAAAATGACAGCTAAATTTATGAAATTAGTCATTACTGAAATGAAATTTATCAATACTGATTTTGAACATGTTACAGTAGTTATATTAGTAAAAAATATACTTTTTTGGAATTGGAAATATAGCTATTTACATTTACATCTTGTCGTACAATCTACTATGATGTTAAACACTATTCTAAAAGAATATAATAAATGTATATGTATATAACTTATTCCCATGTTATATAATACAATATATAAAACTTTATTCTAATTATTATTATTTTCATAATTGTTAGAAAAATTAGAATCTTGTTTTATTTTATCACTAGTTTTGTAACATCTTTTAAAATAATAATGTAAATACTTTAGGGTTAAAAATAATAATAACATCACGATTAGTATAAAGCGTTTGTTTGTCCTTGGGAATTGTAAAATATGTACATTCTAGGCTTCTCGTGGGTAATGTATAACCTGATTGAATTATATAACCATACTATTAAGGAAAACCACGTATATAATAAAGTAAATGAGGATGTAAGTGTTTTTTTTATCCTGACAACTTTCTAATTTGTTTAATGACTACCCGACTTTTGTTTTAACTACTTCTTAATTTAATAATGACCATTTCGTGAAATTAATAATTTGTTCTTTTTTTTTATTATTATTAACAAAAATTAATATGTAAATTATAAGATTTAAATTTCATCCAGGACAGCAGTCCATTTTTATTTGATTTTCTTTAACTCACTATGGTTGATACGGGATACGCTGCACTTATATGGGATATTGGTTTATGCCGTGTGCAATCTAAAACGTCGCTACTCTGTGAACGAGCCCAGTATAGTAGGTTATAAACTCTCTTGCGATTTTAATTAGATTTGTATATTACATTTTTTTCTACGTGTGAGTGCATGCGAGTATAATGTGAAAAACTAAAACTATAATTTAATCTATGACTGTAAGTGCATAATACCTTTAGCTTATTAAGTTAAAATGTTATCGATTTTTAAACAGTTCATATAGAATTTTAAAATCAGATTTATTTCATAAATTTAAATATAAATACTGCCCTACTTTCAAATATAGAGTTTTATGACTACAAATTAAAACATAATTTTTAAAAGTTGTAATTTTAAAACATTATTTTCTTTAAAAAAGTTTTAAAAAATATTGAACTAAACAGTAAAACATTTTCGAAGTATAAAAAATTATTTGGTAATCTGATAACAATGTACTACTAGTAGTTTTGTTTCACTTATAAAAAGTAAATATAAGATTATTTAATTTTCAACACCACTGCTTTTAAAAAACTCAAGCATGTTTAAAAAACCATGGGGCGAACCCTTCGTTCGTAAATGTTCGTAATACTGCGCCCCTCGTTTTATTTAAAATGGGTGTGAGTTTTTAAGAAAGTTTTAAAGCGTTTGGCCGATGTATTTTTTTTAGGTATGCATGGACTAATAATAATCATATACTTACTTTTCATTAGTGAAAAAATCAGGTTGAACAAAATAATTTATTCTATCTTTAAATTATTATTTACTTTTTATATCAACATTATTTACTTGTTTAAGAAAAGTATGTTTAATTTTGTTATAATATTTAACTCAAATACACGTGTGACGTCAACTAAATTATATATATATATATATATATATATATATATATATATATATATATATATATATATATATATATACTTGTAGTCATACTAAGCTATATCCAATTTTATATATAAACGAATAAGAAATAAATATATGTAACATATGAAATAATAACACAAACTATATAAAAATATAATTCCTTGGAGAATAAAGAATAATAAACCTAACGGACACATATCCTTAGAATCCTCAATCTGATTATTTACACTTCTTCTAACGATTGAATAATGAACAATACTATCAATATAAATTATATGAGAAGTAAAAACTAAAAAAAATAAACCATTTAAAATGAAATAAATATAAAACAACATAAACAGCATACGAGAATATCTACGGAACACCTCTGATACAATATAAAAACAAATGACCTTAAAAAATACAAGCAATTGTGCCGAAGAAGACCAAACAGATTTTCAATATCATTTAGTTAGGCAGTTGAACATGTTTTCATTGAATTTATTATTATTACAAAGACGCAATATATCGATATGTTGAAATAAATGTCTGCAAAGTTCCCACTATCAGTCGTTACAGTTTTAATAGTTCATTGATTCACTATCTGACATATCAAGAGTTAAATCATATTGTAATATAGATGTTACACCTTAACGTTCTCAAAACGATAACTTTGTATCTGTAGCATAACGATTGCGCAATGGTTTTTACTTCTATTAACTGAAATAAACTTTTATATTCCTAATAAAAAGAAATATTTGTAATTTGTGTACGTCCATATAGTAAATATTTAAATATCTGACTTGTTAAATGTTATTCGCCTAGAGTAATTATTTATGTTTATTTAAAAACTTCTTCCAGGCATCATTTTCTTCTAGGTTAAAATGTTTAGAACGATTTATTGATTAGAATGGATGCAGATAAAATTGCACTACATAAAACAATTTCAAGAACTATTAGAAAGTAAAAATAGTAGATTGGTTTAATTGATTGAAAATCGAAGCTAAACATGGCTTCTTATTTCATAAAAGACGGAAACTTATCTATTATTTTTTAAAACCATTATAAATCATAATATAACTCAATTATCTTACCATAAATCAAAAGAACATATTAATTAGCATATGTAAATATTTTATATTTATATTATATTTCATAAGTGAAATATCAGAAACTTTTTTTGTAAAATTTACGAAATCTAATTTTTAGGATTAAATATCAATGCGTATGCGTGCTATACATCTTATTTACCTTTAAAATAAGTATAATTGTATGCTTATTGAAGGTCACGAGTCAAACTTCATATCACACCATAACCCGTTTTCCGGATATAAAACACAAGACCAAATTAAATTAAATTAATAGTGTAAATAAAAAACTACTTGTGATGATATCGATTTTTTTGCCATTTGTTTCCATGAACACTATGCGAACGAGATCTCAATATGTTTTAATGTTAATATCTAACCTTTCTAAACTTATCGGTTTATAAAAATCCTTGTATTATCCAAACGTCATAATTATGACAGAGACCTGAATGGCGACCTTCCTCACCATAATACAAATTTCAACTACCAGATTTTCCTATATTCATCAGATCCTTATAGATAAAAAGAGAACATTAATTGTTTACAGAACGAGCAAAAGGTAATTAATATTAAGATTTGTCCACACAAGTTGAGGAATTACCATTATTACACACAATAATTCAGGTTAAAAAACTCAACCACTTTCGCAACACATATCCTTCAACAATCGGCTAGGTTTTGTTGTTAAAAATTAGTAACTAGAATAATAATTTTATAACGATATGTTGGGATATCTTTAACTTTTTTCTCATTGACTTGATTATCTAATCTGTTGGCTATATTTTCTTTAATTTAAATGGATTATTTTCTGCAAATAAAAGCTAGTATTTAAGAACATATAAAATTAAACAATAAATTAGTCATTATTTATCAAGTCAACTCAGTGATAGAATCTAATCGCTCGCAAGTTATAGAAAAACAACACGATCAGAGGTAAAACAATTACAGTTTTTATAGAATTGTTTTATTAATAACATGATTGTGTTAGACCCATTATCTATGAGTTAGAATATAGTAAGTTATCAAAGGTATCGCTTTTCCCATGTAGTTGAAAGGTTTAAAATAATTATCTGCCATCTAATATAAATTACACTGAATAAAATTACAGGCACACTTTATTATTCGGAGAGTCTGGAATTAAAAGTGATTTTGCTCTTGACTGAGACTAATCACTCCACGCACTCTGTCGTAAGAAGCTTACTTCTCATTCATATAATTCAAGACCATTCATTATCCTGGAAAACAATAGTTATTAACGTTCACGTCTGATTTATTCTTACTCTACATTACATGAATATAAAGCAGTTAGTAGTGTTTTCCCACACGCCTATTTACAATATAATTAAAATTGTTTTTGTAAATATGTGTGATTTATTCTCAGATTATTTTGCATTAATATAAAACATTTGGTTTTGTCTTCACACCTGTCAATTTATAAACACAAATGTAAGTTAAGGTGCAATTATAATTTGGGGGGGGGGTTATTACTGGACTATAATAATTACTTTTGTCTTAATTTTGTCACGTAATCATTTACAAAATAATAAATCAATTTCTTTCCTGACGTCAATATATTATTAGGTACTCAATATTTTTAATAAATTCCATAAAAAGTTCTCAATTCTATTACAGAGTTAAACTGAAACAATATACATTGAACTTCTAGTTATGTAAACTCTCAATGTTATATTTATTTAATATTACCTGAATGTTGATAATGAATGTAAGTTCTGCAGGATATTAAACTTTCTTTACAATCTATCTATATATTACTATAAATTTTAAATTCCTGAATTATTCTAGGACAATCATTTCTAATGTTACACGGACATTTTATATTCTCTCGTAGTTTTCCCCACAATACATGTAAATAAATGGTTATGTCTGGGAAATTAAAAAAATATGTTGTTCAATTTTTAAACCCTGATATTCCAATTTCCACTGGATAACCTGTTGCCAACATTTGTGTGTATAGAAAGTAATAGAAACCAGAAACCAAATCTAGACGTCATATGGTAAACGTGAACTACAAAAAGCGAAAAACACTAACACAGTTAAATAGTCAAAGGTCATGATTGAAACTTAAACCATAACTTAAGAAATGAACTGAAAGATTGGCTTGAACAGATAAAACTGAATTACAGATGATGGAAATCGTCTGATTAAACCATGTTAATAAAATTAAAAATCCATCATTATCAAATAACTTTGAAACCAGAAAAATCTTGTGTTTCAACTATTGTAAATAAATTATTTCCCCCATAGATTTCAAATCAAACCTTTTTAAGAAACAATCAATAGTTAATTACAGTTTCTTTCGGTATTACCTGTTTAAATGTTATTTACAGCAGACTTCTATCTTAGGATTTGAAAATAACTTAAAAAATCATAACTTTTTTACAAATGATAGCTATGGGTAGGCGATTTTTTTAATCGTACAATTCATACATACTGATGTATAAATTACCTCGAAAAAAATATGGTTTATTATTTTATTTTATTACAGTAAACCCCTTATTTTTTTAACAATAATCTGAAATTCAGCATTTATCGTGGTTATATTTTGATGTCAGACAAAACCATAAATTTATTGCATTGAAGTTCATTACATATATATTATCTCACAAGTCAAACTTAATATTTATTTATGGCTAATATTTGTCCAGAGTATTTGTGCCATCTACGTCAGTCTTCTTCTGTGTACCCTTTTCTAAAGACACTACAGGAAGTGTATCTTCTAATGGCACAGGTAGGCTCTGGCTTCATGAAAAGTAAGTATGCACCCTCTCTGGCTTGTTGACATGCTTTTTGCTCCTAGAACCCGACCAAGTTGCACCATGTTATTAGGCAACTATGTAAATATTTTGAAAAAATCCCGTGTTTGTCAAAAAGAGATCAGAATTAAGTCACGGGCCTTGAGGGCAGACTGACTGTCCTGTAGGATTGGCAAAGCTTAGAATATCGTTTAGTCACTTCTGGGTTCGTACAATCCAAGATTGTTACTGTTACTGTTACAATCTTGTTACTTGTCACTTGTTACTGTGATGAAATGGTAAATATTGAACTTGATTTTAATTTAGATAAGAGGTAAAGTGGAAATAATGTGTCAAACAGTCAGATGAAAGCTTAAAAATAAGATTATTTGTAACGAAGTTAAAATATATAAATCATAGAATGTAAGTATACATTTTTCAATAAGTATTTTGGTAATAAACCTGCCACTATTTCTATTTATAGTTCCAAATTTACATTTATTATTATTGAATAACACTTGTCCTGTCTAGGTTCAACGACTTATTGTAATTCAGTCACGGATAGAAAACACAATCAGATCTGTTTAAAGTTATATCACCAACATAAGATTAAACCATCGAACGAATTTAAAAAAAAAAATCTTATAGGAACGATATTAAATATGACAAAAAAGTTTTGATTTTCAAAATTCATATTAAAAATTATGGACATATATTAAATATCTCAGAGAGCAAATAACGTGTATCGTAATCACAGTCTGTCACTCATCTATATATTTAAAAACAAAAAAGTGTTACACAAATGTAAAATGATGTGATGTATATTTTACGTAACGAAAATGTTACCTGTTTGGTTTTTATACGGATAAACGTAGAAATATAGCCCGGATCAGTTAAATAAATTTTTTTCCATATTTTTCTGTATGACATAAATACAAATTATTATAATAATTTGGGGACCACAATCTTGTAATGGATTGGTGATCACAGGGAATAGCAATAGGCTATATTGAAGCTTTTTCCACATTTCCTTCTGCTTGTTACGGCTTGTAATGCGTTTACGAAGATGAATTTTGGTAAAAATGGTTGAAAAAGTACATACATCCTGTCCACAAATAATATATTTAAAATAATGTTAAGCACATAGGTAATGTAAAAGTAATGGTATTTTACTCAAAGTATGCTGTTTATTATTTAGGATTAAAGAATGTTGTACTGTTTTTAATAACGACATTCCTGAGGTAGATGAACAGTCGTACAATATTGAACATAACAGAAATATAATAACTTGCCTGACAAAATACTTTCATTTATTACATTTGCAAAAATAACACAGGTTTACTAATATACATAAAACAAATAATTATTCTGAAATCCGTTACATTATATCCAAACAAATAAATTTCTCAAGATAAAATATATACACATGATTGTAATTTTTGATCATTTAAAATATATCAACTATACATTTTGTTGATATCTGGGATTGTGATTGTTAAAGTGTTCAATGATTACTGCTTCTGAAGTTATCATTAAGCATAATATTAATGTTTTCTGCATATAATCTTTTAGATAAATTGTAATACATAGTTTTAAGTAAAACTTATTATAATCTTTGTGTGTATTATGGATTTATAAGTTTCTCACAATTTGCCAAGTTAAATGAACTTAATTAAATTTTTCCAACTTCTCTTTCTACTTTTTTGTTCTACTTACTATTTAGTGAAGATTTATGAACATACTATAAACATTCTCTACAATGATTTGAGATCTCTAAATAGTTTATTATTTCTTGATATAAAATGTTGAAGATGAAAAAATGGCATTTTAATTATTCTGATAAAATTAAGTGACTGAACATTTACTATTTTTAAAGTAAGTCTTCGGTTTTTCATTAATATAATACAACAATATATAATTCGAGTCTATCTTCTTCATATCGACGTGTTGGGTTGGTAGAACTCCGTTCCTGGTTCAGTATCTCCATGTTGAATATCTATTACGGCATCGTCTTAATGATCCGATAGTCCGCTGTTCCTGGACCAATCTTTCCTTAAGATCGACGTCTTGAGACGATAGCTTTCCATTATCATCGGCATGTCTTTCATATGAGATAAATCCAGTTCCCAAATGTTATATCGACTGAACTTCCATTCTGTCGTGTGGTAACCATAGTCATCCTCTTCTGTGTAGTTTCCACTGATCGTCCTAAAGCTACAACATTGAATTTAGCCTACTACTCCCTATATACAGTGGGGAAAAAATACTGGACTCTGACATAACAAAGAGCCATCTCAAGGAGTCTCAGGGATCATCTAATAGTAGAAGATCTAAGGAATTTTTTCAGAGACGTTTTCGCAGCAGATAGCCTTGAAAATCCGTCCCATTTCTAAGCAACCGAATATTCGTGAACGATAAAGACAGTGAGAGAAAGATATCTTAAGGACCAGAGACTAGACAATAGACAATATCCTAGGAGAATGTGAATTAGAGCTTCAGAGAAACGTCACGAAAATAAAAGCGATTTAAACCAGATAGCGATACAAATTTTGAGACCATTTGAACTGATAGAAAAATGATTTTTTTTTGTTGTGAAAATTACTAAATTTATAGAAATTCAATTAAAGGAAATTCAGAACCATAATAAGTTGAAATGTTGTGTTGGTTGTAGATAGTTTTGTTTTATTAATGCTTATGATTTATGATTCCACAAGAGATACGCATTTGAAATGGATTCTTTACTTGTCTACTTTTATGATAAAACAGTGTAAAATATTATTTTAGGTATCGTAATCTTAAATGGTTTTATTTTTAAATCATTACCTATTATTGGTGTATATATTTACCTAAAGAATAAAGTTATTCACACTTGTACACATGATTTATATTTTTTATGATTATTAGAGATTTTTAACTTCTAGAAAATATCAATCAAGTCTAATAATTTCAATGTATAAAGTCATATGTCCCCAAAATTTGAACAATATACTAATGTCAAGATTCTCTGTACACTTGATATAACAAAAAACAATTGTTCTTTGTGTTCGTTATAGACCTTATCCGTATAAACAATTCACTTGAATAGTTTCATAAATAACAAATTACACATTCTATCCAAAACACTTTGTATTATTGAATTTATTGTTTTATTTCGAAATGTGTATCAACATTCTATTATATATAAAAAAAAAACTTCGCTTTGAAAAACAAAAAACACTCTTCATATTTAAACACTTCGTGAGAAAAAAAAAATTATCTCATATCATCAGGAGTGGTGTAAATTTGTCAAACTATAAACATTTCGACATTGCATATCTAAAGTATAATAGAATTAACGTATACATTTAAGAAATTCTTAAGTAAATTTATAATTAACGTAAGATCTATATGGACATATTTGAAAATTTATTTACAAAATTTAAACATGTTTTACTATTTAAACAAATTAGAAATTTGACATGTAATAATTTTTACGTTGGCTTCCATATTTTACATCAAATCCGATTCTAAACTAAAGAGGTAATCAAATTAAAGTGGCTAAACAAATATTAAATAAATGTTTAAAGCGTAAATATGTTAATTAAATAGTTATGTTGGTTAAAACATAATAAATCCACAGATTTCTTAGTCTATCTCTCTCGAAGATTATATAGGCATAAAATAGTACTATATATGTTTAAGGAAGAAAACAATTCGAATTGTCAGTACTAATCTATCTAATAGAATGTTTCAACACTGACGAAACGACATCTCGATGCAGTATTAATAAAGAGAGCTGCAGAAGGTTGAAATACTGCTCCCTAGGGTTAGTAATTAATTTCGTTGGCAATGTAGAAAACCTATCATTATACATTTGGGATATATGTAACAAACTTTTACGATACATATTTTCTTTTACGGCGTAAGAAATGTAACGTAATTAATGTGACACAACATGTTGGAGCTTCCTGAATTTTATAAATAAATAAATAAATGGACGTTAAATTGACGTTTTATAAATGGACGTTATATTACTGTGTCGCCTGTTGGGTGGATCTTTAAGAAAGTTTGAGTTTGTTAAGGTTATTAGATTTAGGTGGGGGGGATTTAACAAGACACGTACTCTGGATTACTCAATTACTACAGCTCAGTAAGAAAGCTCTATGAGCGATTAAAACAGGTATTTAATATAGAGTATTAACTAAATCATTTATGAATACTACTAATAGAATGACTTAATTTAAGACTACTGGTATAGGGAAGTGTATTTGGCCAAAATGTCCGTCGACTAATTATCACATATTTAATTATGTGCGGAATTTGGAGACGTGCCGTCTAAAATCCTGGGGCGTCTAGCTTCCAACCAATCCCATAAAAGGTAATCAGCCATTTTGGTAGGTGAACAATGGGGGGGTGAAAATATGGTGTATCCTGTGGACTTTAAGAAATACAGTTGCTTAAACACATCCAGTTTCACGTGAACAACTCTGCTCCGTCCTTGCCGTGGTGATGCACGATAAGGATTCTCGTCTCCAAGGGATGGGTAGACTTACTTGATTACCAGGGTAAAACAATTCACCTGCATTTACAATTCAGGTAACTCGGTAGAGAAGTTGTCTGAATGGAAGTATCGCTGGGAAAAAGTGAGGTGGTGAAAGAAATCTAGCATAATGCATATTTTATATGATGTTTGAAGTTGGTTAACCAATAAAACCGAAAAAAATCTACCCTTCATTGTGCCAATCAGAACATTTTCGCCATTCACGTTTATATTGGTAGTAGGATTAAAGCCAATATGTTCAGATTTAAAATAGTGATCATTATATAAATTAAGTTGTGTCAAGATATTTTAGTAATTGTGGAAAGTTTTAAAAAAAATTTTAAACAGTTAGTTTTTCGATACTTTTTAAAATGTATAAAGTATATGCTGTATAATGTATAAATAAAGAAATCTCTTTCGGAGTAAAAAAATAGTTTGCATATGTTATTACTAAAGATATAAGTGATATAATCTGTATTTATTATTTTTTTCAAAGTAAAGTATTCCTTGTTTATATACTTATATACTTAAAAAATTTGAATTCTTTTGAATATACAAATTCAAAGGTTTAAAATATAAAACGGTATTTAAAACACATTAAATGTCTTCAATAATAAACTATTATTCGATATGTTAATATTTTTTTAATCAGAAGAACAAATGAAGATACTGTGATATGATTAAGGTGATATTTTGTTATATCTTGTGTTCGAGTTTTTTTATCTATAAAACCAACTAATTGATAAATAGATTTCAATTGACAAAAATAATTATAAAGCAACTGTGAAATGTTTTTATTTTTATAACTAAGTTTTAAAATAGAAAGTCACCATCTTCCACAGTATTTTCTGGAAAAAAAAAAATAATAATAATAATAATAAAAAATATGTCATAAATAACTGAACAACTACAATATTTTGTAAAAAATGTGCTTCCTAAAAATCATGAAACTATTCAGTACATTTTAAAAAAGGTAACATTTAAAACAAATAGAACCTAAGAGACCAATAAAAACCAATAAAAATTATTTCAGGTATAAAAAAGCATTTTGCCGAGTTAATTTGATTCAAATATTTTTAGTTATCGTTCTTAGATACAATATAATAGTTTGTCTTTCAAAATGTCAAAGATATATATATACATATAAATATATATATATATATATATATATAAACTTTATGATAAATATCACATATTATATTAATAATTTATAGATGAAATAACTTGTTTTAAAATGTTCCATTCCAACTACATTTTGATGAAAATTAATGTTATTTATATTTTAATAGCGGAGAAATACTAGATGTTTATATTCCTTTGCGCTACCGACATAAAACTATTTATCTCATTACTTTATATTAGAGAATGAAAACCTTAGAATATAAACAAAATAGTTTAATTTCGTCATTGATTTCTTAAATATTGTTACTAATATAAAATGTATTTAAGGTAAAATTTGAGAGAATTTATATGAGATTGTATTTGTTTCTTCCTAAAGTAATCAACTAACTTATAGTGAAATAATTAATATGACCTACTTTTTTGAAGGAAATAAATTAAAAATATGTATAATGAACTGCGCTAATAATAATATTATTGAAGTCCACTTGTTTTGTAAGAATTTAGGTATTTAGTATGAAGAATATTTAGTTAAAATATAAAATCTTAATTTTCAGTGGTATAAAGAACCATTCTTTATTTTAAATGAGAATTAAATTTCTATATCAATTAGACGGAACTAATTCGTTGTATTTATAAATTAACATTAATAATATATTTACGGTTTTTTTTTAAATTAAAAAATAGTAATTATTGTCATAAACGTCCATAATTGAAATTTGTATATAATTACAAATTTGGTCAAATAAATCTTTATAACATTACTTACATGGCTATAAAAGAGTAAAATAATTGAAAAAATAGCAATAGCAATTCTAAACTCTTATATTATGTTATATTGAAATGAAGGTCAGGTGATCATATTTATTTTCATTTGAATCGCCAAAGTTTAATGTCATAATCGTCCTTAAAGAAATGGTGATAAAATGAAATATTCCTGCCATAAGATATTGTTCAGTAGATTTTATATTAATTTTTTCTTGGTTCTTTCGATTAGATCGTAAATCCAACGCCATGAAATCTAATCTAATATTTCAGTCTAATAACGTATCGATTTTTTAAGAGAAGTAAAATTACAGACAATCCGTCTATCTATTCATCAAAATATATGTGGGGATGTCCTTCTGACAAGCCACTTACAAATTCACATATTTTACAGCCTCAGATGTTATCATCTGTCAGCCAACGTTTCACGTTGCTTCCGTCATCATCTTAAACCATACCTCTGCTGTTAGTTCTTCTGGAATTTCTTAAATTACAATCTTATTTGTTTTAAACAGCGTGTAATAATTAATTAATTGTTCTCTTTGTCGTCGCAACTGACATTCTATTTTTTAAACTTGTGAAGATAATACATAAAAAATCCATGACCGAATAAAGGGCTAAATCAGGTAGAACCTATATGCAGAAAAAAAATTGATTTCTGTAAATTATTTTTATTTTAAAAATTATTATGATATTAATAGTGAGACGATATCATTACTTTTCGAATGAAAATAAAAAAAATAATGTTTTTCATTATTGCTGAAAAAAAAATAAGTTTTTGTATTTTTACGTAAATAAGACACTTTTTGTCTTCACTTCATGAAATACGTTGTGTCGGGTCTGATAAAAAAAATTTAAAAAATATCACAGAAATACAGGCTCACAAAATTACAGTTTTATGACGTAAAAATTATGGCATTTATTTATTTATTTTTTTTTGCTGTATAAAATGTTATTTACAGTTGATTTCACCTAAAACAATTTGTTAAATTATTATGACCTTGTACTTCCCAACAAATATGTATTGTTTCCCTTTTCTTGAACAAAATATACTAAACAATAAATGCCTTACAGTTACAGAAACTATGTAGAATCCCACTCTGACTATATTCATAAGTCATCTTGCGCCATCATTAAACGATTTTAAAACATCTGTATTTCTCCGCTATTAAAATATAAATTACATTTATTTTCATCAAAATTTATTTTTTACAAATGAATGTTTGTAATATAATAGGGAACTAAACAACTTAACGTAACTTTATTCCGTAATTCTAAAACAAAGTTAAAAGTTTCCTGTGTTTCATGAGAGTCTGTAGTATTACACCACTCTAATTTTTACTTTTGCACAAATATGTATTATAGAGAAATTTAATTGTGATTCAAACAATCGATGTCGAGTTTCTACCAAATATAACCGTTTGGAATGAATTAAACTCGAACACAAGATCTCCCAATACCTACCTTTACTTAACCAAACGACAAACTTATTCATAAAGACTCAAATATCGTTAATATGAAAATTCATTAAATTGAAATATATATATATATATATATATATATATATATATATATATATATTAATTACTAAAAACCACCATTATACTACTAAAATTCTAAATTATTTATAAACAAAATAGGTTAAAACCTATCGTAAAATAATTAACTGAGATGTACTAAAATTAAATAAGCTCTTTTTATTTTATTTTAAAGTTCGTGAGAACACTATTAATAAGATAATACTAATTTTTTAAATATCTCGTAAGAATTTACTAAAAGATGTTTAACAATTGTAAACTTAAGGTATTACATAAGAAATTAATTTTTTTTTTTAACATACAAAGGCAACGGATAAATTGGTATATTAATTGTGATTATATTTGAAGAAAAATTGATACAAATTATGCGAAGACATGTTTGGGATAAGGTCAAATTTTGTTCTATCTATTTTAATACCTTAGAAGTGTTGGAATCACACTAGCCTAGCCGGGATCTCACCAGCAGTCAAAAGTCCTTGGACATTTTATAACCCTGCTGCAGGTGAAGGTCGGACGACACTTTATAACGCTGCTGGTGAAAGGGTGAAGGCAACATATTATGTTGATGTTAGATATAAATATGATACAGAGATGTATCACGGTGCAATTATTGAGTGGAAAAATGGCCTAATTACCTACTTAATGTGGTATTAAGCATATCATTCACTTATGATAAATAATCCTGACCTAACATTTGCTAAAATATACAGCTGTATTATTAGCCTATACCCCCCTCCCTCGTTGTAAGTAGGAAAGGTTATTAGACAAATTGTCTATAAATTTGTATTAACCGTTCTAAGTTATCATTAATGCTGTAGATAAACGAACAAAAACGAATGAATATGTAGGAGGCAGCGTATTTCGCTGTAATGACTACGTATCCTCTGCTGGAAGTAGAAAATCTTATAACACTAATTGCTTATAAATTTACACTAACCTTACTCCAAATTCCTCAATGCTGTAGATGGCTGGACAAAATGGAAACAATAGATTGGAAGAAGTGATTCAGGTGTAAAGTTGGCTTATCATCTGCTGGAAGTTGAACAAACCCGTGCAAAATATCGCAAAGGAAATAATATTACGTATGTGGAATATTATAAATAAAAGTCTAAAATATGTTCCTTTGAAGCCCTCGATTTTCTTGAAATAAGATATACGCCTAAAAACCCGTTTATGGATTAAGATTTGAGGTAACTGAAGAAGGACCTAGATTTTTTTAAAGTTCATAATAATTTTCAGTTTTTGAACGAAATGAGATTTTGGTGAAGATACGTTTTCTTTGTTTTGTTTTGGCAATAATCGAATGAGAAAGTTTGTTCAATGTTTTTGAAATGTTATTTTAACTGTATTTATAGTTTCCTTGTATATAAGAGGTGCTACGGCTACGAGAGGAACCTAAAAGTAAAATGTAAATGTTATATTTAGCTTTGTTTTTTAATATAGAGACTGTCATAATTGTCCACAAACACATATATTATAATGATGATATGTTTTATGACACTAAATGCAAGTAGAAACAACTTATATTGTATCGAAATATATTCCTTCCTTCATTTGATTAAATACCCTATATAGTCATCTCAACTACTAAGTTGTTATCCATTTTCAGTTGCAATTGTCAAATACATTTCCTGAGATCAACATTTAACAGGGTTTTGTTAAAAAGCATGGAATTGCTAGAATTTATTTATAATTTTTTTTTTCGTTTATTCAAATTATTATAGTAGATCTCTAATATTATAATGCATGTATTATAAATACGTTAAATATATAGCCTACATATATAATATACAAACGTTGAAAACATTATAAATTTGTAATTGTTTTTATTTTATATTTTAAAATATTTCATCATGTATGTGTTTTTTTAAATATAAATTGCCTATCTACATTATTATAAAATATAGTCTCTCCCATTTGTTTCATATCTCTGTTATTTTATCGGGTAGTATTAATTCTAATAACCATATAACAAATTTGAGTTAAAGTTCCCTCTACAATGAAATATCAATGAAAATATTTATATATCATAATTTAAATTTTAAATAAATTATTAAAGGGTGTCAAATAAGGAAAGTTAATAAAATTAAGATTAGTAATAAAAATTCATCTTATTTGGCCTAATAGTATATTTTATTATTATTAGTTATTTAAAACTTTTGTGCATTAAAATGTTAAAGAATATTTTGTCGTATTGCCGCCAAAAAAAAACATAAAAAACAATAATGTATAATGTATTTTGTAAATCATTCGTTTAAAAATGCTGCTTTTATATAACCACATACATAATTTAATTATTTGTACACTGCATACTTTTAGAAAGGAGAAAATTCCATGATCAAATATTACCTTGGATAAAGCCTTACTTCAACTACATATTTAATTAAGTTATAAAAACCTTATCTAAGAAGTTATAAAGTTTTACTGAAATTGTTTACAACATGTTGTTTTTTTGAAGAAGAAACACATAAACTACTTCCTATAATAATTAGTTTACTCAGCCTTTTAGTATATCTATGACAAAGATTATCTTTTAATAATTTTTATAAATTATACATTTAAACCTCTTTATGAACGGCTATCTACGGGACGTAGTGATTGACTAAAATAAATTATTAAAATGTATCAAAAAGCTAACAACGTTGAAAACTTTTTAATGGAAAAGACAAGATCAGTTTTCTTATCTCTTGGTAAATTTAAATGGGGAAATTTACAAGCAATAATTTGAAACTTGTAATCTCAGCTTATTAAAATAATGAGGATAGGATAAAGTTATTGAGCCTGGTAATACTACTTAGTGAACTTCAAACTAGAAACTTCTTGGACAGATTCTAGTCTAACAATATAATTGGTTAGAAAATAAGCCGGTCATTTCCGAGGTATTTTATTTCCTTGGCCAGTGTAGAACCAAACTTAGCTCAATTAGTTTTCATAGTCCACAAATGCTGTGAAGCATTGTTAGATGATCACATTAATGGCAGTTTTATAATTAATTACGTTATCCTTTAATAAACATTAACAGTGTTGATGTTTGTATAAATATACATAACTTAATTGAACAGATTAAAACAAAATGTGAAATGTAGATTTTGTTTAGGTTTCAATATAATATGTCGTGAACATGTTTTGTCCTTATATACGTTTTGGTGCTATGACCTTAAGAATTAAAATAATCTAATGGTGGTGATATCAAGGAGAGGAGAGGACATTCCAATCATATAATTTATATAAGTTTCAGTTGAATGCGACTAGAATTACTCGTTCATGAGATCACGTAATGTCATTCTGACGTAACTGGGACCTTCAAGTATTATTCCAGCATACTCTTCATGTCCACAAGCAAATGAATTTCAGTTTCCGCAACTCCACACAAGCAGAACGTACAAACTTCACTTCCTACAATTCCTATTTTGACTTAAGATAACCCTCTAAACATAGATTTTTGCTTTAACTCCTATATATTAGTTTTTTTCTACTTACTCATTATAAAAGTATAAGATCTTTTCAATTAGATTTACCACATGTTTGTCTGTTAGCTTCAATTATTTTTTTTTTATAAAATAATTTTCTAAGCGTGTTTTTTTTTAACTTGTCAGTTATAATATTCCGGTTGAATTAGATTTTATATATTTAATTCATCTAGAAAGTATTGCAAATTTATTGCAACTCATCTTCATTATTATAATAATAACAATTACGGATTTTCATTAATATTCGTGGACGATAAATGATGTTAAACAATTATTAAGCAAGTATACACAATACTTGATTAATTTTGTAATTGTGTCCCATTATAAATACCAATATATAAATACTTGTAATTAAGGAGAGGAAAACTATTTTTTGACGATTATAAGCAAAATCTATTAAAATAAAACACATTGATATCAACGAATTATAACCTTAAATGAATAACTGATTGTATATATAGTTTACTATTCAAGGAGTAAATAACAGCGTAATATAGAAATCCACTGTTTTTGAATAATTTGTTTGTTCAACTTCCAGCAGATGATAAGCCAACATTACACCGGAATCACTTCTTCCAATCTATTGTTTCCATTTTGTCCGGCCATCTACATCATTGAGGAATTTAGAGTAAGGTTAGTGTAAATTTATAAGCAATTAGTGTTATAAGATTTTCTATTTCCAGAAGAGGATACGTAGTCATTACAACGAAATACGCTGCCTCCTACATATTCATTCGTTTTTGTTCGCATTATTGATAACTTAAAACGGTTAATAAAAATTGATAGACAATTTTGTCTAATAACCTTTCCTACTTACAACGAGGGAGGGGGGTATATGCTAATAATACAGCTGTATATTATAGCAAATGTTAGGTCAGGATTATTCAGCATAAGTGAATGATATGCTTTAGATTACCACATTATACAAGTAGGTAGTTAGGCCATTTTTCGAATCGATAATTGCACCGTGATACATCTCTGTATCATATTTATATCCAACATCAACATATGTTGCCTTCACTGTTTCACCAGCAGCGTTATAAAGTGTCGTCCGACCTTCACCTGCAGCAGGGTTATAACATGTACGAAGACTTTTGACTGTTGGTAAGATCCCGGCTAGGCTAGTGTGATTCAATCACTTCTACTAAGGTATTAAAATGTAGTTAGAATAAATTTTGACCTCATTATAAACATATCATCGCATAATTTGTATCAATTTGTCTTCAAATATAACCATAATTAATATACCAATATCTTCGTTGCCTTTGTATGTTCAAAAAAAAAAATTCTTATGTAATATCTAAAGTTTACATTTGTTAAACATCTTTTAGTAAATTATTACGTATTACGACATCTTTCAAAAATTAGTATTATCTTAATAATAGTTTTCTCACGAACTTTAAAATTAAAATAAATAAGAGCTTATTTAATTTTAGTACGTCTCAGTTAATTGTTTTACGATAGGTTTAACTTATTTTGTTTATGAATAATTTTGAATTTAAGTAGTATAATGGTGGTTTTTAGTAATTTCCAAAAAAAAAATAATCAATTTAAGGAATTTTCATATATACGATATTAATATCATGATTTGAGTATAGGGCTAAATAGAAACGTAAAGTTTTCAATAATAACGGCAGGCCTTCTTTTTAAATAATTTTAAATATACGATTTTTCCATTTTATTAGTTCAAAGCTCTCATGATTTCATTAATTGAAGTGGTTCTCATTGTTTTGTTATATTTACTTTTAAAAAATTGGTTACCAGCGGTTTTAAGTTTCTAGTTCATTAAATAAAAAGCACTGCATTTAAGGTTTTAATTGTAGGAAGAATATCAGTAAAAATATTGAAGCGTTGAAGTGAAAATTATTGAGTTAAAATGTTTATAGAGTAGTTACGAATACATAATATTAATAAATTTTCCTAGTCTTTAGTATTTTAATTTTTCTAAACTTTAGAGTACTGCCGAGAATTAAACTAAAACTATTTTCATGCTCAATATTAATAGATATTTAATGTTTATTTGTAGCACTCATATCAATTAGATCATAACGTATCAAACATTTTAAACAGAAAATAATAGATAAAAATAAATTTCTTGTAAAGCATTGAATATCTTCAATTTGTGAAGTTACATGTTTACTAACAGTAAGTATAGGGAATGAAAGAGCATCAGTAGGAT
Organism: Aphrophora alni; assembly: GCA_963513935.1. Classification (NCBI taxonomy): domain Eukaryota; kingdom Metazoa; phylum Arthropoda; class Insecta; order Hemiptera; family Aphrophoridae; genus Aphrophora; species Aphrophora alni. The sequence goes on from OY740767.1 coordinate 101,401,846, forward strand.
AATACTGACGGTTATATTATGAATAACATTTATGTATCTTTATAAATCAGTCATCGGAACACTTGGAACAGTAAATATTTTTAAATTTAGATATAACAACATTGGAAACTGTACAAGATTAATCTAACCTAGTTTCTCTAAGCAAAGAAGCAGAATCTTAGAAAGTAGAGTACAACCTCATGTTAATAATTATTATAATATTCTAACTCAATTTACCTTATACTGTAAAACGTAATAAGTTACAAATTTTACTTATATTTCGTATGTTTTAATATATTACATTTTATTTTTAATTTACTTGAGATTTCGCTTGTAAAAAACCTACAATTGGTAATATTCACGTTTATCTGTGTGAGTTTGTACGTTATAAGAAGCCAAAGTCATTCATCCAAAGTGATTTATTTCCATGGTCGGAAGAAAGACCACGTGTTGTGCTCCGTTTATTACTTTTTTTTTTTTTTTTTTTTTTTTTTTTTTTTTAACTTTACATTGTGATTATTTATATTGTAAAAAATAAATCGGTATGTATTAAAATAAGTTAATAACTAAAATTTAAATAATATCCCTCAGAATTTTTCTGATTTTTTTTATACTTATAGATTTAGTCCTTGGTATTACCAATACATCATTGCCTTATTATATTCTTATAAAACCAAATTGATTTTATATTTTTCGCTTTTGAATTGCTGAATGTATATATCTAGATAAATACCTTATATTAGTAGTCAGAGCATTTAAAACATTTAAAACAATGTTTTTAGTGTCGTATATGTTCAGTGTCGTGTTTATGTGTTTTATTTAAGTGTCCTGCACCTGACGAAGCCGACTGTGATCGGCGAAACAGCTGTAGTGATATACAATAACAAGAATTGCTCTGACTACTAATATAAGGTATTTATCTAGATACATCATTGCCGTTATAGTGTTAATATTCATTATTTTCCTATATTGGTAAGTTTTATATTTTCAATAATTTAAATAGTTATATTGGTGAATAAGTTGTGTGTTCTAAAAACGTGTAGATATATTCCGCGCAAAATTTGAATTTTGAAAAAATTGAACCGGGGGAAAAATTAAACAGGAAAAGGTCGTTAGAGGGTAGGTTTAATTTTTCAATTTTCAAATTTTCAATACATGTAACCCTCAAAATTATAGAAGGGTCATGAAAAATAATTATATACTTTTCAGTTCGTTTTAAAAACGTGTTATGTTTAAAAAAAAACTATTTGAATTATTATTAATCCAATAACTCTCACAAGCCATGAAAAATTTGCCTCATCCTACTTCAATATTCCGGTTACCATTCAAAAGCGATAACGCAATTTTAAGCGATAACACGGTTAAAAAAATGTATATTTCATTGGCCAATTTTTACTTGTTTAAATAACTATTGTTTAAACAAATGTAGAGACAAGAAATCAACTAAATATTGTATTGTCATCCAATTCTGACCTATGTACAAAACTGCAGGTCTCTAGCTTATCGAGAAGTTAGTTTAAACTCGACAAAATCCACCCGGACAGACTGACAGATATGACGGAAACAGAACTAAAAAACGTGGTAAAAAGAGTGTATTTGCAAACTCAGTTATGGCTGGGCAATAAAAATATTAAACCTATGGATTAGAGTTGGGTTAATATTGAAGGAGTTTTAAACCCAGTTAAAACTTTCGATCAACCTGCACTGAAGAGCTGTTAAGAACGATATTTTGCAGCAGTAAAAAAGAGAGCGGTTCAGCGTGCGGTTGTCGAAGAATATGACTTTTTCGCAACTCTGCATGTACAACATGCAGCGGAGACTATTGTCAAAATTGTGCTCCTATTGACCAAGAGGAGGAAGAGGAGGATGAGGAAGAAAACCAAAACGCAAACGAGATTGAAGGAGAAGTGGAAATGAATGAGTAGAAGAGGAAGAGGAAGGCGAGAGTGAAGATTTTTAATTATTTGTAGATTTTTCAATTACTTATGAATTATTAAATAAATTTAACATTTTCATAAATAGATATTTGAAAATTATAACTTCCTATATTTGAATAGATCAGTCTTTAAAAAACAATATATGTGTGATTTTTTTAAAGAGAAGCTTTCATTGCACAAACTGTCGACCTAAGTTTGATAGTACACTTGGGAAAGATAAAAGAAGAAATTGACCTATTTTATCCCTTTACGGCTATTGTTAGTAGAGAATCTCTCAAAGGAGTTTCCTACGTAAAGTTTAATAAATAGTGTAAGAATTTTACGAACTTTGCCTCGTACTCTGTATAAGACTAGATGATAGCTTTGTGTTTATCACTTATAAAGTTTTCCAATTACATTTACTACAATAACGAAGCAAAATATTTCCACGAACTCGTACCTTTTCCTTTTAAATTTAGATTACCATTCATATTATATTTTATTAATAATGAATAAAATTATTTTCCAAATTATTAAACTTGAAGTTAATTTCAAGAGAAATCAATTCCCAAACTGCTAACTTACATTTTTTTGTACTTATTCTTTAAAAAAAAGCTCTGTGTGTTTTTTGGGTTACTCAGATAAAGTTTAAGAACATATTTCTGGAAATGGTCTGTGAAGACGCTAGAGAATTCTTTAACTTTTTCAAAATCGTACCCAATTGAATTCGGTTATATTCTGCAAAAAATAAACCAATTTTTGAAAAAAGAAACTAAATGGAGAATACCGGTACCAGCCAAAGTTTTCTTAATTTTTATTTTTGAGGTGTATAGCTAATGACAATAGCTATAGAAGTTGTGATTTTTTGCTTCAACATTTCATGTTCGAACTTTTCTAAGATTGTCGCAGAAACATATCATGCAATTAAGACGGTTTCTATTCTTTTCTTTTCTTTTAAAAGAGGTGTACCTCAACACAGGCATAGCCTTTGAGGGTTTCATTTGGTAGAAAGACACAGAGGTATTATTCTTTTTTTTTAAATTTGTAAACTAAATATAAAGGACAATGATATTATTATAATTATTTTAATTATTATATATTATGTTCAATTTAATTTTGTATTGTTTATATGCATTTATTTTTTCTATAGAAGTAGTATATAAATATGAAAATGTAATTGTTTGTTTTTTCTGTGTAAGCTACCAACTGAAATTAAATAAATATAAAAAAATAAATAAATAAAAAAAAAAAAAAAGAAAAAAAAAGATAGTTTTTTTATCAAGAACTTAATTTACGTAAAATAAGAACTTTATTCGTTGAACTTTCCATATTATTACAGTGTAAATGTACAATGTGAGTAGTACTGATGCACTCTTACGTGTTGCACTCATAGTGATAAAAGCCTAAGCTAAATGAGCACACACATTAAAGTGAATTTCCTTGCAGCAAACAAATTTTATATACATAATTATATATCAAACGCTTACATATCTTGAAAGAAAATTCGTACGTGCAATTATTCGAAATATTTCTGCTGAATTAAAAGGTTGAGGAGCTAATTACACAGTGATCAAAACATACTCATATGGACAAATTCATCAATGACTTTAAAGTATATTTATATTTAATATGTTAAAAAGTTTAGAAAAAAGTCATGAATAATTGGATTTTACTTAAAAAATGATTATTGATAAATATTACCACTAATATAATTTTATTACAAAATTACTTATTGACGTATGGAAAAAACCTGATAGATAATCAATTTGAAATCATTGGTCGTTGAGTTAAATTACAAAAATTTAGATATTTGCACGTTCCATTATATGTATATAAATACAAAATATTTACCTTTTTTTTTATACAAGATCTTTTTATGCGGCTAAAAATTCTATATACAAAGCCTTCAATATTTATAATTATAATAAAAAACTGTAAATGTATGTATAATACAGTTTCGATTAAAAGAAAACAGCATTAAGTTACTAGGTTAATATCGGTACAAATTTTGTTGAAAATCCGCCATATTTGCCATTTATGGAAAGTATTAATATTGAATATACGTAATATTTGGTATCGTTTAACACAAAAATAACTGGAAACCAAAAATAACCATCTTGTTTTTTTCTTGCGCGATATTTCCTGTTCCGTTGTAAATTTTGGAATGACTTTTACTAGGTTGAAGCATAGAATACGAAAACTTACATTGGAAGTTAAGCTACCTGGAGAGGATAATCAAGATTATTAGAAAGGACAATCACCATAATGTTTTAAGATTTTGAAAGTCTTTTGTAATTTATATTAAATTTTCGTTAAAATTCAATAATTTATTAATATTTTTTGTAATTTCGCTTTATTTGATTTTACCTGAGGTTAAAAATTTAATTTAAGTATGAGTACACATAAAATTATTATTGTCGTAACTAATATTATGTATTCTTATAAATTTCAATTTGCACACAATCGTCTACAATGTAAGCTTAATTTTAAAACTTTAATACTTTGTAAATTACCAATTTTAAATTCAATTTCAATGAAAAGCTCTAAAATACAGTTTGTTTGCTGTAAAAATCGTAAAAGTCTATTAAGAAATAGTGAAATCATAACACAATACCATCATAATAAGCTAAATACAACACTGACTTAGTACCTCAATTGATTAATTCATTGAGTGTTGTTTTGCATATTTAAGTACATATTAGATAACTGAAGGCTAAAAATTATTTCTGTAACTTCGTGATATTGCATCATATAAGGTTTTTGAATCCATTTCTCAAATCTGTTAGCAATGTTCGTCAACTAACTACTTGACATTACCTCTACAAATATTGTCAATGTTTGTTAGCGTTCTAATGTAATCATTGTAAATAAGATGATGCAACAAATTTAAGAATTAGATATTATTAACAATAAGGATGGAGATAGGTGTTCAGAAAAAAAATTAAATATAATATAAATAACATTTAATTTCATAAACAAATGTAAAATAGGTTTTGTGTTTTTAATATTTTATTTATTTCCAAGAACTAATTTCATCATTATTCTAATATATTTGATAATTAATTGTAACGACATGTTATAAATATAATTTAAAACAATATCCACTTCTTCTTTTACTTATGTAGTGAATTGAAGTCACCATTTCTACTATTGCCTTTGTGGGAGATACATGCAAACACGAGTGTCAATATTATAATTACTGTAGAAAATTAACAGTAAGATGAATCGAAGTTGAGACAACAAGAATATATTGCAAGTTTAAAAGCTTCAATAAAGACATTTGTGCAGTCAATGTATTATTGAACTAAACGTTGTCGGAATAATAGACATTTTGCCCATGAAACCCTAATAATTTATCTCATGAAATATAATTACTGCAATAATTAACAGTGTTATTAATAAACAGTTTGGGGTGGCTCTTGGAAACTTGGTCTCAGTGAATTTACAATTATCAAACCAACCAATTATTGTATTGTTACAATAAAGCTATTAAAAATTATAATGTGTTAAGACTCATAATTTAATATTTTTCAATAAAGTAATAAGTTTATTTCAAAGACAAGATAAGCCAGAAAACAAGTGTTACGTGTTAAATGAAAATTTCAAAATAAATCATTACAAATAGGAAGGTGAAGTGAAACCTAAAGTGCTACGAACAGAAACGGAACCATTTATATGAGTAGTTTGTAATCTCAAATTTTGTGATGGAGATTTCAATATGAATTGATTATTACTAAAAATAAATAAACTTAAAATCTAATCAATGCCAATAAAACCAATACTAATTTAAATCCAGTATTTGTAAATTAAAATATAATTTTAAAATTGTAAATCAGTCTCGTATAAATCAGCTAATAAATGGTCTTAAGATGCCTGATAAGTAACTTAAAAGGAGATAAAAGAAATCTTGAATTAAATCAAAATAAATTACAGTTTAAATATGTAGAATTACGAATATTATGCTAATAGAGCAATTATTCAATTAATTTTTAATATATAATTTAATAATTCATTCAAAAAGGGAAATTTTATAGAATTATAAATGGAGATAGCTGTATACAAAATAATGCAAAATTTTCTCTAGAAATATTTTCTTTTTTTTTAATCGTCAAGGGATAATTATTCGTGTAATTGAATATATTGAACCCCGATTAATATAAAATAAAATTACTACAATAAGGAAAATTTAGTCTCACAAGGTTAAGACTACAACGGAAACAATTTCTTCATTTAAAATTTCATGTTTAATAAAACGCAATTGGTTGGAAATGTTTTATTTATTTAATTTTAATTTTATTTATAAATAAGTATTAAAATCAAATCTTGAAAACCAAAAAATACATTAGCACGAAAATTTATCATTTGCATGACCGTAGCCTGTGAGCCTAGAATTGAAAGTTAAAATCAGTCAAATTCATTCCGATAAAGCTCACTACACAACTGAGTTAGAGCAGATAACACATCTCACATTCATGTCCTTCTAATTGAAAAATAGAAATGAAATAAAAAACACTTGTATACTCGAATAAAAATGAGGGAACTTAACGCACTACAAAATATTTTAGCCTGACAATAACGTAACAAAGAAGAAAGTAGCAACCACAGGTTGATAAGATCCCCTTCGCCCCTCAGATTCACTCCCATTTGGATTATTTTCTGAAGGTGTATTTTAACACGACATTTATCAAACCAACGCTCTGTGCAAAATGATAGACGTCCTCCCAGTTGGCTCCTTCAACCGCAACATACTATCAACTGAGTATGAAATATCTCGTCCTTACATGAATCGATATAATTTAGAATCGTTCTCTAAAATAGTAGCAAAAACCACTTTTCTCTGAACTTCCGCTTATTAATTTTTTTTTAAATGTGTAAACGGCTGAGTTCAGTATCGTAAGCTTTTGTCATATCTATTAAATAGCGTGATAGTTTTTACGAACAGAATCAAAGATTTCTTTAGTATAAGAATATAACTTGTCATTATTATTTTTTTTCTGAAACCAAACTGATTGGTAAACAACATATTATCATTGTCGATTTTTTAATTTTCCATTTGAGTTCTTATACACTTATACACCAATTTAGCCAGAACACGCGTAAGCATAATAACCTGATACTGCTACAATGGTTTTTAGGCCTGTCTTTATTAATAAGTATAACTTTGCATATTTAAAAAAAAAATTGGTCTTGTTAGATAATGTTGTTGATTACATTGATAATAGGACCGTTTATTTTAGGAAAATAATTTGTTGAGATTTTCGTGGAAATTATATTTGGACAGGCTCTCATTTCTGATACCCATGGCAACAACTCTTCCAGCTGCAAATCAGAGTCTTAGTTGTAATATTCATAATCGACAAATCAGGAGGAAACGGAAAATATTGTGAAGGCTCAATAAATGTTTAAGGAAACATATTTAAATGGAATAAGTCTTATTACACTTCTATTTGTTTAAAGATTGGTAATCAGTAGGTATATGAATCAATTTATGTGTGCTATTTAATATATTAAATAACATACATTTACATGAAAAGTATTTAGTTTCTTGTAAAATGTTATATACTTTTCGCAAATTGTATTCCTTTTATCACTTTATTAATTATTTACAAAAAGTGTTTATTCAACTTTGATATTTATTTATTGATTTTAAATCAAATATAATTATAAAAATATAAGTATGTAAAATCAAGAAATGATAACATGAAACAGAGTATTTTATCGATAACAGCGATTCTTTAAATTCGGGTAACTGGATAATGACGTTCGTACATGACTTTTGTTTGCGATATAATAATGATTAATTTCAATAGGGATTTTTATTTCCACTTTTTCTAATAGAACAACATAGTAGAAATTCACAAAATCAAATATTAAAACATAATAATAATAATATTAATACCTGTGATGTGTTTTTGTTTTTAATTATTTACAAAGAAATTATTTATTTTATTTGGCAGCCAGGTCATAAATTCACTTCTTCTTCCAATCAACAGGTAAGTAAAGTTATTGTTGATCTTATGATTCACAAAATTAACATAGAGTAGTGTGTAGTTGCTCTATCTTTTCGGATGGTGCAAGAATCTGCATATGGAACCATAACTTTTGGAAAAAATGGTTTATTCAATACAACATAGTAGCTACTTCTTTACACTATGCTCTTAGATATGTTTTAAAATAATACTCTATTAACTGTCACTTTTGGAAGCTTCTTTTCTTTTAAGTTTTTTTCATAAATTATGTATGAGTTTGAAATATAATAATTGTTTCTTGTCGACTTACCAAATATAACTATAAAATGTTGATTCATAAGAAAACACATTTCGTAGATGGAATTCAGAGTAAGCCTCTTAAGTTTCAAAGAATTTGGAACAAAGTGCTACTTTTCTTTCTGTCGTCTTCATAAAGACGATGGACACTGTAACCCTAGTAATACACCTTCTAGGTTTTAATACAAAAGAGGTTACTAAATGAACTTCTTGGTTTCATACAGTAAAATCTAAAACTTTTCAACAATGCACCATAAAGAATATACTATCTATTATTACATATAAAAATAATCTAATTGCCCTAAAAACATTGTTTTAATTTACAAAATAGCCATTTTGGTTCCATCCAAGATAATCACTTGAACGTTTTGTGGTATACTTTTATGCATTTCCACAACATTCACGTAAAACGTTTACTCAAATCGGTATAAAAACAACTGTTAAAAACGAGTCAAATATTCTTGTTGTTTAAATTTGAAAACGCTTTCGGGCACAATAGCCTAATAAAAAAGATGGTAATATAAAATAAATACCCACACCCCTAGAATACAGTAATAGAGTCAGGGTTGGAGGAGAAAAAAGTTAATCAAGAGTGACCTAATAAGAAAGATGATAATAAAATAATTTAAAGCAAGAATAGATAAAAAACTATGTAGATGCAACTAGTGTTCCTTTGATTTGCCTTAGCTTTAAATGTTTATTATTTTTCTAAAAAAAATAATTATCCATCGTAATGAAAAATTACTTCATTTTAAATAACAACAACAACAACAACAAAAAAGAGTAATAGTTCAATAACTAAAAAAAAAATTTAAAAAATTACTAAAACTAGTACAATTTTAAAACATTTAACAATATTTAAAATTTGTTTTAATATAGATATGTTTAGAATTACAATGCAACATGTATCACACTTGCTTTTCTCGGCACATATATTATTTCTTCACGTACACATATTAAAGTCTTGTATCATTATGACTCGCTTTAACTCTTTATATTATTTTGCTCCGTCGTTGTACTATATATTCACATTTCTAATATTCAATCATTGTCTAAGCAACAACTTATATACTTTCACTGATGATAAAGTATTGTGTAATATGATATATTTTGTTTTAAAAGAGTCGTGACTTTCATCATACGTTTGTCAATAACGTGATTTATTTAGAGAATGTGTGTTTTAAAAAATCATTAAAATTACATAAGAAATGTCAAAATATCGTCTAGCAACATTTAAAATATGAACAAAATACAAACAATTAATTAATTGTATCTAAGATTTTAAGGAAATTACAATTTTTCATATAAGAAGATATAAAAAATATATAATCAATTGCAATAATTATTTTTTTTCGCTTTTATAAGGGACTTTTTATGTATTAGCCAGAGTCGTATTTCATACTATTACATAATTTTAATAGGATATAGAGCGGGTAAAATTGTTGTAAAATTTAACTTGATCATTTTTTAATGGTGTTTAATAACATTTTAATATTAAATATAGTTTTTATTAATGTATACTGAATTTACAGGAAATATTTAATTTTTGTTTTATAGTTTATCCATAAGCTTTTACTAATGGTATAGGTTTTGATAATTTCAATAAAGTTGCTATAATGTTTGAAAATATTATGAAGTAAAATGAAAACGAAATTAAAGACCCCCCCCCCACCACCAACAAAAAAAATTAAAATATTAAAACCAAAGTTTCATTCGCAGCATTATTCAAACTTTGAAAACGATATGTAAATTTCATAATATAAAAAACAGTATTAATTTTCTCCAGTATGTCTCTGTTTTTGTGAGTCTGAGGTAATTCTGAATAAGGTTTTAAACGAAGAGTACGGGACTAAAAAGTATATGTGAGTCTAGCAATTCAAGGGTGATTTGTAGCCTTTGTAGAACACAATTTGTATAAGAAAGACCTAAACTTCATTCCGAACACGTTTCGATTTGCTCTCTAAATAACTACGTAAATATTAAAAGGATGTGAAGTGAATCAAATATAAAGAGAATGTATTGCAGTTAAACTATTATACCTATACTTAACGTAAATTACTTTTATTCTTAATTTCCTTGCTACGTCTACATGAAGAAAATGTGGTGTTGAAATATTCTTGAATATTATAATTTTGGTCAAATCAAAACGAACAATGTTTTCCCTTTACGTAACAAAACACCAGATTAGATGTATGTAAATCCGTTTGACCACCACTGTTATTACTTAGAATTTGAACGGTTTCATTCACAAATGCTACAGAGAATTTTATAGACTACTATTAGATTGTTAATAATTAAGTAAAATACAATTTTGTTGGTTCTTTCGTAAGAGTAAAAATTAACATTCATAACGATAATAATTATTCTACGTGAGTAAATAGATTCCGGTAACTCTTGTAAATTAACAACTTTATTATTTGCAATCAACCAAATTTCAACAATTACGTCAGAACGTGTTATAATAAATATCCACAAATTTAATCTGTTTTTAGTTTAAATTGGCACATCTAGTTTAAAAAATTACAAATATTTTTATTGTTTTATTGATACAGATAACGAATAGCCATTTCAGCTATTCAGCCTTTATCAAGCTTTGTAGCCGGATAATCCTTTGTCAATTAATTGTTAACAAAAACACCTAATCACAATACATTAATACACCACAATATATTTGTTTTTTAAACTCTTTGTTTAATATACAATATACAACTTTTTAATGGTCTTTGTTAAAGGCGCTGATAGTTCATCTAAAATAAAATTGTATTATATAAATACAAAACTTCATTTTCAACCGGTTTTAATAAAAATAATTGTGATGGTATGTTTGAGAGTGAAATTTAAAATTGAATAAAATAATCAACGAAATTATTACAATTAAATTCAAAATTAATTGTAATACATTATTGCATGAAAATTGACGTATGAAAACAGATGGAAAAGACAGAAATTTGCTATAAAATGGTGGATAATGAAAATTTTGTCAAACTAGCAATATTTGTTAAAAGTGACTTATACTACTTCTAGAAAGAATGTATATTTAAAATTACCCATTATATTTGAAGCTGGTATTACCACCTATACCACCTATTACAAAAATAAAAACTATTTACTATGTTTTTCAACTCGTTTAATTAAAACTCAGCTTTCAAATATTTTTGCAACTTTTATATAAATTTAATTAATTTCGCTGAAGGTCGTAGTTTAGCTATCATACAAATTTTCAACTTTATAATTGTTATGATAAACTAGGAGGAAAGTTTAATAATACAACCACTATAATGTGACTTTAAGTGTTGGTGATTAAATACTACTACATACAGAAGGTATAGATTTCGATTAAAGGAAACTTACGTGAGATATTTATTTACTTAATATTTAAAACTTTGTTTGAAATTAAGATGTCATGCTTTCATCTACGATACCAGTGACAATATTTTTTTTATTAGATGTCGTAAAATCTTGCCTCTGTTTAGGGCGGGAAAAGTAATAATAAGAACTTTGACCTTTGAGCTTTTCATTTCTTTATACCAAAACAATGATATTTGAACTTATATATATGTTCTATCCTGTTCATCCTGTAAGTATCAGTTATCACTTATTTATTTATTGTAAGTAATCACTTATTTATTTATTGCTAAATAAAGTAAAATGCATAATTACCAACCTTTTTGTAAGCTACAAAACGTTTCTGTTTATAAACTCTAAATCTGTCTACAAATATCTGTCTGAATCTCTCTTCCTGTTGAAATATTCTGTTTAAAGAAAAATTAGAAAACGAGTGTAAAATTGCCAATTTCAATAATTTATCGTGGTCAATTGAATAGCCACCGTAATACAAATGTCACCGATTAATTTATAAATATAGAATGGCATATAATATACGTTGTCCTGAAATATTAAATAAATTTCGAGAACAATATTTAGGCTGGATAAACTATATGAATTTAATATTATTTATTTCAAGTCCTGTATCAGTTACAGTTATGCTTTAAGTATTCAGAATGTTTGTAATGTACTAAAATATTAAATAAATGGCATTTAATATTATTTTACCAAAGATTACAAATCAGTAAAACACAAAAATGAATAAAATTGAATGTTTGTTTTCAAATATCATCCGCTGTGTTTAATGAACTACTGTAAATCAAACTAACAATATATATATATATATATATATATATATATATATATATATATATATATAATGAAATGTTTAACAGTTTAAATATATTACGATCAAAACATACACTGTTATTCAGACTTATACATTATAACAGTGTCGGAGTTTTAATTGTTTTACGTCAATCACTTCTGAACATGAAAAATAAAGTGATTTTTTGAAAACTTCATTGGATTAAACTATTATTTAAAATAGCATTATATATAACACTAATGATAAAATTCCCAAAATTTAATAACGTAAATATGTTTCACTTATTTTGTCTACCGGATCTTTTGGGCAACTGATAATTAACAATTTTTCAAACTATTTATACATACACAAACAACATGAAACTGAGGTGAAATAAAGAGAGGGAAGGCAAGTGAGAGGGGTTTAGGGAATGATCAGGAAGGTAGAGTAGGGTTAATGAACTAATTTATAGGATGGGTTTTAGAAGGTGTGAAACGTTCAATAAAATTTATTTATGTTAAAACTAGGCCTATGTAAAATTGATCTATTAACTTCTAATCATTCTAAATTATTCAATCTATTGCTTTGGTTTTAATATGTAAGAGTAATAATCAGTTTAGGATCAAAATTATGACTTGTGTTGCAAAAGATGGTTAGCAAAGTGAGAGTTTCTATAGGCATGTTTCCAACAAGTTACATGATCTTAATTTCTAACTTTGATAGATCTACCTGATTGCCTTATGTATTCAGAGTCACAAACATGACAATATATTTTATAAAACCTACTGTTTTATAATATTTCTCTTCTATATTTATTATTAACCAACAATTTCCTTAGATTTTTTTATACATTATTTGCCGTACAATAAACGGCGACTTTATGATTACATTTAGTTGAAATAAGGTTACTTATTTTATAACTAGTCCTTTTTATATAAGATAATTTACAATATCTAACTTTATCAATGCTAACATTATGGGAAGAGTAGACAAGATTTTCAACTTTACGTTTAACTTCTTTCTTAAAATATTATCTTTAAAATCCTCATAAATATTATTGATAGCAATTTGTTTAACAACATTCAGTTTATCATTTATAGCCATTAGGTGAGAGAGGTACAGTAATAAATCAATATATCATGCTGGTAAAAACATCAAAATTAAGGCCGATAGAATGGTTAGAATCAGCAGGTATTACTGGATCTGTGTAGGTTGGTTTTCTGAAGATTTTAAATTTATGAGAACTATCAGTGATGAATGATATTGATGTTGCTATTTACAGAATTTAGAGTTATAATTAATTAGAGTCTATTGTCTATTAGTTCTAATTGTCTATTAGTTCCACTATACAAACTCAAAACACCGTTTACATAACAGTCGTAATCAATTATATTTCTAATAAATGATTGTCTTTACTAAATAAATTATTTTGGTAATCGGCCGTTTAAATTTCCACTAGAATAGGTGACAAAGGTAAACTCGTCGCCAACCCATCTACTTCTTGATAAAATGTGTCGTTAAAATTTGAAATAATTTTTAATGCAAATTTATATTTTTAATGATAGTTTGCTAAAGAAATAGAATGTAGCATCATTTTAAGTTTACATTTCCAATTTTGTACGAAATTAGTTACCCTAGCTACGTATTTCGAATAAAATGAATTTCATTAAAATGATTTATTTATAGCATTCAAGATATTTATGTCTTACAATAACGATGTACAATATTCACATTGTATTATTTGAAGTGGTTACTTAGTGACATTTCTCACTATTATGTACGATGGTGAACAACAATTGGCAAGTAAAAATAAACTATTGTAAAAAAAAAAAAAAAAAAAAAAAAATCATTAACCAGGTAACAGTAAAATCAGCATATCACGAAAGGACTTTGTTTATCAAATGAAACCATGTATAATATACAGCGTATTAAATAGGTTCTGGCTTAATATTGTTTAAACCACAACAGATACAGGTACAAAGCTTTGCACAATGTCAATGGACACCTAAACCTATTTTAGTACGTATTCAGTGCAACACTACCTTTCCAGGGGGACAGCCCACAAGGAGAGTAGGATATGTTAAGTGAGAGCATAAGCCGAGTCGTAAACGAATTAAAGGCCTTTATGAGTAGAAAACAATTCAGCAAACCCGAAATCAAAAGGTTCACCCTAAACTAAATTAACATGGGTTTAAAGTTCATATTAAGTCAAACAAGGCAAATGGATTAACCATGATATGCCCAAAAGATAAAGTTGTTTGTGACTGATAATCGTTATTAACCCAAATAGGAAACATACTTGCTTTAAATGCAACAATCATCAATTGCTCTACATTTGTTTGTAAATGAATTATCAAACTCACATAGGCTTCATTACATTTATCTAATGATAATTGCAAATTTGAGATATCTTTTAACGGCTCCATGAGAATTTTTATGTTACATGTTAATCGGTATATCAAAATATTACCACATTAAACTGTCCAAATAGTGACTGTTTGAAGTTTTTAATGTTGACTATTTTTAAGAATTTATCAACTTTACAATATCCGTAAACGTTGGCTAATTTTAAAACATATGAGGCTGGTGATTTTATTATCCAATGATAAACCATTACAATTTTTTTTTAATTTTAGGCCGATAATAATATCAATTCATTTTTATTATTCGCTCATAATCTCGATAACCTAAAGTACAAGGGAATTTTTTATAGAAAATATAAAAATACATTTATTTTATGATTGTTGGATGAAGTCGCGAATGAGTTTTATTTATGAGATTAAATCATTGGTATTTCTTGTTTCCTTCGAATTTTCATTACAATCTGTAACCATGAAGTTAGACAAGGCAGGAGATTTGAATTAACTAACTAATTTGTAGTCGTTGACTGTGCGAAAGACTGGAACCTTTTAATTGAATTTTGAGGTTGCAAGGTGGAAAGAACGGTTAATTTACTACGAGACTAGTCTCATTTGGAAACGGATGTTATTGGACCAGGTTACGATTATTATATTACTAACAATGCATATCCATTATCTTTCCATAATGATTGTATTTTAAAAATATGTGTTCTGTTTATACACAAAAATATTGTCTGGATTTAGTATGGACCGTTTCAATTAATTATAGTATTCGTGAAACATTAGTACTAATTTGAAAATTAAATTAAAAACATCTTACAAAATATTAATATTCCATAGTTATATTTTAAAAATTTGGAATCATATGTATTTTTAAAGTGATATTGTGGCATTTATATGCTTAATTACATGTATGTCTTTGAAAATGTACCTTACTATACATAAACCGAAATTAAATTAATTAAATAACCGAAATCTGAAATTCATTTGGTAGTTAGAAGATATATTAATTGCTAATTATTAATATCTAAATTGTAAAGTGATAATGATATTATCATGTACGAAAAGTGAAATGACATTTCATTTAAAGTTACTGAATTTTTTCACTTTTTAAATATCGTTACTCACAATATACTGCGAGACTTTAACATTCATGTAAGGAGTGTGTGTAACCTTTAGCCAATAAATTATTGGTTCGTTTGAAATTGCCATTTACATGTTTAGTTATAAACAATAATATCAACCGGAAAAATATATTAATGGTCATTTTCAAATTTGAAGCAAAAGTTTTAAACCACATTCTTAATATTTTTAAGAGCAAATTAAAAAATTTACAGTCAGTATATTGTTTAATGCTTGTTTTAAAAAACAACAACAGGGTACGTCGTAAACAACATTTATAGGATTTAGAGCCGAAAGTAATAATATGTGTTATAGTAATAAATGAGATATTTAAAATAATAAATGTTGTTAAATAAAACCAAACTACTTCTTGGAAATGTCTTTCTCTGAATTATATGGTTATAAACAAAGTAAAAAGTAAAAACTTTGCCGCTTCGTAAAGGTTGCTTTCCCGAAATCCAATATTAGTTTTGTGTTAATAACTTTTTATTTGTACTTTGTTCATTGCTATAGTTTTATGACAACGAAATATAATAATTACGGCGAAGTACTGCAATGGATATACAAAAGTTTCAACTTTGAGATTATACTTATATCTATTTTAGTAATAACAGTAAGTTATGATAATTAATAAGAAAAATCAGAGAAATGTCAAATGTTTTTAATTAAAACTAACTTGAACTTCATTTTAATTTCAAGCATATTGCCTGAAGGACAATTACTGTCAACCAATTGTGTGAATTAAATGAATAAATTGAATAAAAGGGTAAACACGAAATAAATTTAAAAACTTTGTTGCTTACACGTGCTTTACCTGCAGTAAAACTGCTCACGTATATGTGTATTGTACTATCCTCCTTATTGTAAACACGAAGGAATGAATTAAGATTACAGTTTAAAGCTTAGTATTAAAGAATACTAGGAAAAGCAAATATTATATTTTTGAACAATTTAGTTTATATAATAAATTCAGTTTGACAACGAATATTATACGACGAAAAGTTTAAATCCAAGATGTCTAATTTATTTACAAAGTTTTTTATTGTTTTAGGAACACAGAACTCATTACACACAGATGGCATAATAAAAGTTGAAAGCTTTTGTTATTCAAAACTTATTTTTAATATTCTATTAGGATAGACTATCTCATAAAATGTCAATAATTCTACGTGGAACAATATATATCACTTTACTGTACATTTATTATGGTTTTCTAAAATTTGCTTATTGATTCTTCAAACTAACAATCGTAGATTTCACATTTTAAACTATGCTATATGAGTGTACTTTGTGCTGACTAACCAACTGTAATGTATTATCTGCTTTGCAATGCATTTACTATTGTTAAACTTCAGATTAGATTCTGAAGTGTTTGGATTGCCAGTTTGATTAGCCATTCAAGGAAGCCTGAATAACCTTCTTGATACACAAGAAAATGTCATAATTGCCTGTATTCAACCTTTAGAACATAATGACGAACTGGTTTGGGATATATTGACAAGATAAAAAGAAAATCGTTAATATTATATATATATATATATATATATATATATATATATATATATATATATATATATATATATATATATATATATATATATATATATAGTTTCTACTGTAGAGTAGGATCTATGATAGTGTATTTTGTACAAAGAACTATATATAAGGAAAGTAAATTATTAAATTAATTGTTATAATGGGGAAGATAAGTTTGGTGCCAATAGAATTTCAAGGGTATTACAGTAAATAGTTGACTGAATATTATATATTCAACATTATATATAGGCTACAACATTTATTAAGTTATAAAATATACTGACTATGTTCTGTTAAACATGTAAGATTAATTATTGTTTAAACTTTGTCAATCATCTCTAAAAAAGTCAAACGAATAAATTTTAAAACCACAACTTTTTATGCACACTAATACCAAAAAATATAAAATTATATAGTTTGAAAAATTAATTACTACTTTCATATAGAAGCTTTTAAATAATAAATATAATTTGAAGATGTTATGAATTTTCCCCATGAAAGGGATGATGTTTCTGAAAAATGTCAACTTCAAGATGTGTGATCTAGTTAGAAAGTGTTTGACGGTTTTAAATCAAACGAGCGGTCAAACGGAAGTTTCTCATTGTAACTATTCAAATTGATATTGAACTTGTGTTCTGTAATGTGTTTTTGAAAACAGTTTTGGTACTTGAAAATAAGTTGCTGATAAAATATTAATAAATTTAATTAATGGAAAATATGTTTTGTATGTAACCAATGAACATTTTGTAAAACCATGACAGTTTATAAGAATTTACAATATTATGTAAACTCACATACCATAGTATTATTATTTAGGAACAAATAATAATAATTATATAAGAGAGTTTTTTAGATACTCTGTTAGTAAAGGGAAGAAGAATAGTCGACTTGATCTAGGTGTACGTCTATTCCACAGCAATAAAACAAGAGAACCTTTAAATGTTTCGCTGGTTTGTGTCCTTGCGTGTTTTCGTGTGTTATCTATATCTCCGTATTTATCAGATTAATAGAAGTAAGTTAAATATATTAAGCAACAACTAATAAACAATAATGAACATAACTGTAAATACTAAATAAGTCTATTGAATAAACCTCCATGAAGTGCCTACGTAATTGTTACCAGGTGAATGGATACTGATATTATTGTATTGCTGATTGAATGCACAATCAACGAAGCTAGGGCAACTCTATTATTACAATGCATTTTCAAAACAATCAACATCTAGTTAGGCAGGTTTATTAATATAATTGTGTTGGAATCTTGACAATGATATTGGGACGAAGTATAACAAAAATTACAATGACTTAATAAATAATAGAGTTTAATAAAGTGCAGGATCTTTGTTTTATTAAAACCTCCTCTATATTTATTTATAGGAATGATGTTTCTGAACTGGCGATTCATATCATACATTGCTAAAGTCTTGTACATTAGTTTTAATAAGTTTCCTTAATCTCATTTTAAATTATCATCATAAAAAGATGTAACATTATATTATGTGTCTTATAAATTGTTAGAAACAATTCATTCCTACACCTTATGTTTAGTTTCCTCTATATTGTTACTCTATAACGTCAACATAAAAATTTAAAGACACATAAAAGTGGTTTTTCTCTATATAGAGTATACAGTATATTGTTATCTTCTGAAGTTCTATTATAAATGTTTCATTGGTCAACTTTTTTTAAATAATCTATTATTAAGATATGTAAGTTTGGTCTTTTAAAAGAATTTATTTTAAATAGTAATCATTATTTCTCTTTCTTTTTCATATTTATTGATTTAATAAATTATCTACGCTTTAGACTTCATATTGTATAACATATAATAATATTTAGTATTTCAAAACTAAACTTTTATATATAAAAAATGTTATATTACAACAACAGTGAAAAGGATTCTTCATAATAGGTTTAGGTCTGAGAGATACAAAACTATTGCGCATAAACTTAAATTATTGAAAGTGAGTTGACGAATATTTCAGCAATGTTTGGCCTCATCAACCACTTTGTTAATTACTTTTATAATTGCACTTTCACCGCCTAATTAAAAAGAGCTGTTTAATTAAAATAAAATCATTATTTAGAAGTATTTAAATTAACACTTCTCTTTGGATTGGCATTCTTCTGGATTTGTTAGTGTCATTCAGCATAGAGTATTCATCCTTATACTACAAGTTAATCATTTTGTAATATACAGTAATATTGATAAATTATTAACGTTAGTCAGTTTACTTAGTACTATTTTGGTTGCTACAATTATTCTTTTATTTTTCAATAATAATAATGGTTTAATCTAATAGGAACCAATATTTGCATAATCGCTTGTAATTAAAATAAGTGACAACTATTCTACTAATAAAATATTAAAATAATAAGGTATGAAGACTTTTAATACATCACGTGATACGGCATTTAAAGGTAATGAAACCAGATAATAGACAAACATCTGGTATTTAAATATAAACTTATGTTTCACGTAAAGCGTAATCATTAGTAGATATATTATTCATATTTAAGTTAAAGAATTCATTATATATTTTTCTGATAGTAGTAAAATAGTATATAAAAAACATACACCATTTTAAGTACTCCAATTCGTTAATAACAGTAATTTTTACGGTCAAAATAAAATATTGACTTACAGTGGTAATGATATATTTATCTATACAGAGATTTAGGTGGCTTGCGAAGTCTGGGTTTAAAGAATAATAATTTTTAAAAAAGGCAATTTTTTATTAAACATTACATTTTGCCGTGTATATGTACGCCTGTCCTTAGGGCGTGGTTGAGAAGATTTATTTTAGGATTGGTGAAATAATAAACACAATCTGCATTTAATCTCAGGGAGTTCTAGACAAATTCACGTTTGTAAAGAAGACGTGTAGATATGTAGTATAAGATAGTTTAATAGTTTATTTATTTTATTATAACTCCAATATTCTGAGTAAAATAGAATGGACTCGAATAATTATTTGAAATCAGATACCTCAACATACAGCTCGCCTAAATGTAACAACTAACAAAAACAATGTAATACATAGGTAACCTAATAATATATTGTTTTGGTCTTGAGACACTCGTAATAAATGATGCAAACTTAGTGGTAGATTACATGAGAAGCGTTAAAAACATGATTGTGACATTGCGTACATTAGAAGAAATCGTGACAATTACTATGAACAATAATGACAAACCCTTAACTAAGGGAGAACGAAATAAGTTTCAGACCTAAAAGTAAAAATGTTAATAAACAAAGATTATTATACATAATAAACCTCCCCCTTTGCCCCTCCCCCTTTGCCCCTCCCCCTTTGCCCCTCCCCTTTAGGTCACCTTCCCTTCCCCCATTGGTCCCCCCACCCCTCCCCCTGCCCCTCCCCTGTATGCCCCTCCCCTATAGGCCCCTTCCCTTCCCCCATTGGTCCCCCCCCACCTCCTCCCACCCCTCCCCCTGCCCCTCCCCTGTAGGCCCCTCCCCTTTAGGCCCCTTCCTTTCCCCCATTGGTCCCCCCACCTGTAACGTATTATTGTTGTCGAGACACACACATGACGTCATACACACATGACGTCATACACTTAACTTTTTTAATACCAGCGGGATTCGAACCTATGAAGTTTGGATTTGAAGGCGGACACGCTACCGACTGAGCTATCGTGCATAGTATTACAAGTCGGATATTTAACGCAGTATATAAGCCGCCATGTTGTAACCGCAATAATGTGTTATATATATATATATATAATGTGTTAAGATAGTTAACCTAAAGTTCCCCACTTTTGCCCATCCACAGCCAATCAGCTGTTCCAATAATGTGTTATATATTTATATAATGTGTTAAGATAGTT
This sequence comes from Aphrophora alni, assembly GCA_963513935.1. Taxonomy (NCBI): domain Eukaryota; kingdom Metazoa; phylum Arthropoda; class Insecta; order Hemiptera; family Aphrophoridae; genus Aphrophora; species Aphrophora alni. The sequence goes on from OY740767.1 coordinate 101,423,006, forward strand.
AACCTAACCTATAAGTTTCCTACTTTTACCCATCCACAGCCAATCAGCTGTTACAATAATGTGTTATATATATATATATATATATATATACAATGTGTTATATATTTATATAATGTGTTAAGATAGTTAACCTAACCTATAAGTGTCCTACTTTTACCCATCCACAGCCTATCAGCTGTAACAATAATGTGTTATATAATTATATAATGTGTTAAGATAGTTAACCTAACCTATAAGTTTCCTACTTTTACCCATCCACAGCCAATCAGCTGTTACAATAATGTGTTATATATATATAATGTGTTATATATTTATATAATGTGTTAAGATAGTTTACCTAACCTATAAGTGTCCTACTTTTACCCATCCACAGCCAATCAGCTGTTACAATAATGTGTTATATATATATATATATATATATATATATATATATATATATATATATATATATATATATATATATATATAGACATTCTCGCTCTTGATCAGAGGACATTTGTCGCGTATACTCTTGTTCAGAGCACAGTTACTATCCTCTGAATATTGAGAGGACAGTGTATTCTCATCAAGAGTATATATAACTTACTGTCCCCTTAACACGAGTTAACATAACACGGATTTTTGCAACAAATGCTGCCAACATTGTCTTGTGCCCAAAAATTTCCCTTCTTCTATACTTTCATTTTTGATATCTCCCTAAATCTCTCTCTCTGCAATAGGCATAAAACATTTGGTTTATTTTAGTTCAAATCGATAAAAAATAAACAATTAACATCAAATTTTGTATGACGATTTTTTCAATAGACTTGTGGGTGGAAACATATTTTAACTAGACATTTTTCTATAGATAAACAAAATTTTTAATATCATATTTATTGAATTAGATAATTTATCTAATTATTATAAACGCTATTACGCAACTTACCCAGCGCAATATTAATATTAAGACACCGTTTGACCGATCACCATGAAAATTTTCAAACTCATTTATTAATTAATGGAGAATGTTTTATATCTAATTATTATAAACGCCATCATGTTACTTACCCAGTCTAACATTATTACTAAGACACCGTTTGACCGATTAAAATGATAATTGGATCACACATGTATTATTTCATGGAGAAGGTTTTTGTGTAATTATTAAAACGCCATCATGTTACTTACCCAGTCTAACATTATTACTAAGACGCTGTTTGACCGATTAAAATAACAATTGGCTTACACATGTATTATTTCATGGAGAAGGTTTTTATCTAATTATTATAAACGCCATCCTGTTACTTACCCAGTCTAACATTATTACTAAGACGCCGTTTGACCGATTAAAATGACAATTGGCTCACACATGTATTATTTCATGGAGAAGGTTTTTTATCTAGTTATTATTAACGCCATCATGTTACTTACCCAGTCTAACATTATTACTAAGACACCGTTTGACCGATTAAAATGACAATTGGATCACACATGTATTATTTCATGGAGAAGGTTTTTTATCTAATTATTATAAACGCCATCATGTTACTTACCCAGTCTAACATTATTACTAAGACACCGTTTGACCGATTAAAATGACAATTGGCTCACACATGTATTATTTCATGGAGAAGGTTTTTTATCTAGTTATTATAAACGCCATCATGTTACTTACCCAGTCTAACATTATTACTAATACACCGTTTGACCGATTAAAATGACAATTGGCTCACACATGTATTATTTCATGGAGAAGGTTTTTATCTAGTTATTATAAACGCCATCATGTTACTTACCCAGTCTAACATTATTACTAAGACACCGTTTGACCGATTAAAATGATAATTGGATCACACATGTATTATTTCATGGAGAAGGTTTTTATCTAGTTATTATAAACATCATCATGTTACTTACCCAGTCTAACATTATTACTAAGACACCGTTTGACCGATTAAAATGATAATTGGATCACACATGTATTATTTCATGGAGAAGGTTTTTGTGTAATTATTAAAACGCCATCATGTTACTTACCCAGTCTAACATTATTACTAAGACGCCGTTTGACCGATTAAAATGACAATTGGCTTACACATGTATTATTTCATTTAGAAGGTTTTTATCTAATTATTATAAACGCCATCCTGTTACTTACCCAGTCTAACATTATTACTAAGACGCCGTTTGACCGATTAAAATGACAATTGGCTCACACATGTATTATTTCATGGAGAAGGTTTTTTATCTAGTTATTATTAACGCCATCATGTTACTTACCCAGTCTAACATTATTACTAAGACACCGTTTGACCGATTAAAATGACAATTGGATCACACATGTATTATTTCATGGAGAAGGTTTTTTATCTAATTATTATAAACGCCATCATGTTACTTACCCAGTCTAACATTATTACTAAGACACCGTTTGACCGATTAAAATGACAATTGGATCACACATGTATTATTTCATGGAGAAGGTTTTTGTCTAATTATTATAAACGCCATCCTGTTACTTACCCAGTCTAACATTATTACTAAGACACCGTTTGACCGATTAAAATGACAATTGGCTCACACATGTATTATTTCATGGAGAAGGTTTTTATCTAGTTATTATAAACGCCATCATGTTACTTACCCAGTCTAACATTATTACTAAGACACCGTTTGACCGATTAAAATGATAATTGGATCACACATGTATTATTTCATGGAGAAGGTTTTTATCTAGTTATTATAAACATCATCATGTTACTTACCCAGTCTAACATTATTACTAAGACACCGTTTGACCGATTAAAATGATAATTGGATCACACATGTATTATTTCATGGAGAAGGTTTTTGTGTAATTATTAAAACGCCATCATGTTACTTACCCAGTCTAACATTATTACTAAGACGCCGTTTGACCGATTAAAATGACAATTGGCTTACACATGTATTATTTCATGGAGAAGGTTTTTATCTAATTATTATAAACGCCATCCTGTTACTTACCCAGTCTAACATTATTACTAAGACGCCGTTTGACCGATTAAAATGACAATTAATTGGCTCACACATGTATTATTTCATGGAGAAGGTTTTTTATCTAGTTATTATTAACGCCATCATGTTACTTACCCAGTCTAACATTATTACTAAGACACCGTTTGACCGATTAAAATGACAATTGGATCACACATGTATTATTTCATGGAGAAGGTTTTTTATCTAATTATTATAAACGCCATCATGTTACTTACCCAGTCTAACATTATTACTAAGACACCGTTTGACCGATTAAAATGACAATTGGATCACACATGTATTATTTCATGGAGAAGGTTTTTGTCTAATTATTATAAACGCCATCCTGTTACTTACCCAGTCTAACATTATTACTAAGACACCGTTTGACCGATTAAAATGACAATTGGCTCACACATGTATTATTTCATGGAGAAGGTTTTTGTCTAATTATTATAAACGCCATCATGTTACTTACCCAGTCTAACATTATTACTAAGACACCGTTTGACCGATTAAAATGACATTTGGCTCACACATGTATTATTTCAAGGAGAAGGTTTTTTATGTAGTTATTATAAACGCCATCATATTACTTACCCAGTCTAGCATTATAACTAAGACACCGTTTGACCGATTAAAATGACAATTGGCTCACACATGTATTATTTCATGGAGAAGGTTTTTATCTAGTTATTATAAACGCCATCATGTTATTTACCCAGTCTAACATTATTACTAAGACGCCGTTTGACCGATTAAAATGACAATTGGCTCACACATGTATTATTTCATGGAGAAGGTTTTTTATCTAGTTATTATTAACGCCATCATGTTACTTACCCAGTCTAACATTATTACTAAGACGCAGTTTGACCGATTAAAATGACAATTGGCTCACACATGTATTATTTCATGGAGAAGGTTTTTTATCTAGTTATTATAAACGCCATCATGTTACTTACCCAGTCTAACATTATTACTAAGACACCGTTTGACCGATTAAAATGATAATTGGATCACACATGTATTATTTCATGGAGAAGGTTTTTGTGTAATTATTATAAACGCCATCATGTTACTTACCCAGTCTAACATTATTACTAAGACGCCGTTTGACCGATTAAAATGACAATTGGCTTACACATGTATTATTTCATGGAGAAGGTTTTTATCTAATTATTATAAACGCCATCCTGTTACTTACCCAGTCTAACATTATTACTAAGACGCCGTTTGACCGATTAAAATGACAATTGGCTCACACATGTATTATTTCATGGAGAAGGTTTTTTATCTAGTTATTATTAACGCCATCATGTTACTTACCCAGTCTAACATTATTACTAAGACACCGTTTGACCGATTAAAATGACAATTGGATCACACATGTATTATTTCATGGAGAAGGTTTTTTATCTAATTATTATAAACGCAATCATGTTACTTACCCAGTCTAACATTATTACTAAGACACCGTTTGACCGATTAAAATGACAATTGGCTCACACATGTATTATTTCATGGAGAAGGTTTTTTATCTAGTTATTATAAACGCCATCATGTTACTTACCCAGTCTAACATTATTACTAATACACCGTTTGACCGATTAAAATGACAATTGGATCACACATGTATTATTTCATGGAGAAGGTTTTTATCTAATTATTATAAACGCCATCATGTTACTTACCCAGTCTAACATTATTACTAAGACACCGTTTAACCGATTAAAATGACATCTGGATCACACATGTATTATTTCATGGAGAAGGTTTTTGTCTAAATTAATATAAACGCCATCATGTTACTTAACCAGTCTAACATTATTACAGTACTAAGACACCGTTTGACCGATTCAAATGACAATTGGCTCACACATGTATTATTTCATGGAGAAGGTTTTTATCTACTTACTATAAACTCCATCATGATACTTACCCAGTCATACGAAATACTGATTTAAAACTCATTGTGTTTGAATCCAAGTCACTCTATTTTATATAACAAAAGAACAATAATGTCCGTCTATGTGACTTCTTTTAAAATAAAGTAGTGTTAATGTGCGCGTGTATGTGTATATGATTTGTTGTGTAATAATTTATTTTAATGTTTTAACGACCTCAGCAGAGCGATAATCTGAAGATGGAACGAGTTCCGAAACGCGTCATGTAATTATACTGTAAGTAACTACTTTATTTTAAAAGAAGTCACCATAGACGGACATTATTGTTCTTTTATTATATAATAATACTGAGATAGAGTTTGGACGATTACCATGAAAAATGGCACACACTTGTATTATTTCATGGATAAGGTTTTTATTGAATTATTATAAACGCCATCATGTTACTTACCCAGTCTAACATTTATATTAAACGGGGACTTTGCTTCTTTTGACAAAATGGGGGACCTCTACATTTTTTATTTATTTTTTATTGTTAAATGCAATATAATTTTTGACCAACGAAACATTACATACTTTTTAGAAAGGGACAATAAAAACATACAGGCCTTTATTTTTTTGTATCGAGTCTTTTAAAAAAGTCAACCATTAACACAAAAGCGAGGTCCTAAGCTCTTGGACAACCCATACGTCATATTAAAAGCCCCATTTTCCCCCTCACATCCGAGAACTTAAGCACTTACATGGCATATCGGCACATTTGAGGTCTCATTTTTTTGCTCACATCCGAGGACTTAAGCACTTACAAGTCACATTGACACAATAGTGGTCCCAGGTTTTTCCTTGCATCTGAGGACTAAAACACTTAAAAAGCACATTGACAGATTAGATTTTAGTATTTGATTTAGTGGTAACAAAATAAACTAATTTATATAATTTATGGTTTGATGTGTTTCATTGTTTTGACTTATCCTTTGTGCAGAGAAAAATATTCAAATTTGTTATTTAAATCTATCACATGCAACTGGAACAACCGCTACACTTGATAAGACCTGTAAATTACTATCTTCAGCTTATCATTATTATAAACACTGATAACTGTATCTGTTTGGAGGAAAGCCGAAGCAGCAGTCAATTTCGATTCGACATGGGCATGTTGCCAACAAACAATCTCACAGCTGCTACTGTATATGTCTGTGAAGTTGGCCCAACCATGGTAGCCCAACAGCTTCAAAATAGTGCCAATCGTTAGTTTTGCGTTAGTTTCGGTTAGTTCTCCTAAATTAAACGTTAGTTTCGCCTTGGTAGTCGTCTAAAACGGATGTTAATTATTATGGTTGGGCCAACTTCACACGAGCCCAACCAAAATTAAAAATTGAATTTTTTATTACATGAATCAGTTCCTTTACGTTAGTTTCGAATAGTTCTGACAAAGAAATCGTTTGTTTCGCATTCCTAACGAGTTTTATATGAGACAAAAGGGTTGGGCTAACTTCACGCTTTTTGAGAATTGCACGGAAACAAATTAAAACCAGCCAATCGTTAGTTTTGCGTTAGTTTCGGTTAGTTCTCCTAAATTAAACGTTAGTTTCGCCTTGGTAGTCGTCTAAAACGGATGTTAATTAAGGTTGGGACAACTTCACACGAGCCCAACCAAAATTAAAAATTGAATTTATTATTACATGAATCAGTTCCTTTATGTTAGTTTCGAATAGTTCTGACAAAGAAATCGTTAGTTTCGCATAACGAGTTTTATATGAGATAAAAGGGTTGGGCTAACTTCACGCTTTTTGAGAATTGCACGGAAACAAATTAAAACCATGCCATTCGTTAGTTTTGCGTTAGTTTCGGTTACTTTTGTTAAAATAAACGTTAGTTTCGCTTTCCTAGCGAGTTTTATATGAAACAAAAGGTTTGAGCTAACTTCACGCTTTTAGAGAATTGCACGTAAACAAATTAAAACCATGCCAAATGTTAGTTTTACGTTATAACTATCTCACACAACTATAGATCTTAAAACTATTGTTCAATGTAATAATAATATTGCACTAACTTTCACACACATACATAGTAAAACTATTAATAGATTCCAAAATATTACTTTAACATTGCACACTTATACATTGTAAAACTAATATTTAGTGGAAAAATATTTTACTAAGTTTCTCACACACATATACATAGTAAAACTATTATTCCGTCCAAAAATATTGGTGGAAATCCCGGTGAAAATCAAAGTAAATTAAATAACTACAAAAGGAATTGCCTAAGTGTGACACAGTGTTCGGACCCGATTCAAACGTGTTGAAGACAATAAACTGCATAAAGTAAATCTAAACTGGTAAAAGGAAATAGAACAGTAAGCAACTGTGCACTATTATTTTTTTGTCTTCCGAGATAATGAAGAGGGGATGTGTTGACAAATCCATCATTCTTATCATGATTTGTTATTGGAAGTGTATTTAATACTGGCATCCATTACGGGGGGAAATGCTTTGTTAGTAAACATGAGTTAAATAATAAATAAATCTGTCATACTTACGTATGTTATTCTTGGTTAACCTTGGTTTGTTGTTAGGTTTAACTTTGTTACTGTGTTGAATATTGTATGTTATTTCAGTAAGTTTGTATTTAAAGACTTACTATTGTAATTATTGCTGTAGTCAATGCAGTTATTAGTTTTACCCACTTAAAGACTAGTACTGCATTTATTTCCTGTTACTGCATTTAGTTTGTATTACGTGTTGTAATTCTTGAAAAATCTCATTAAGTTGTCAAGTTTTACTCACTTCTGATATTTACTATTTATATTTTTCAGTTAGTTTCTTATCTATCGTTTTTTATTTACATTACAAATGTAACAACACTATGATTTTTTATCCTCAATAATAATATTCTTTCTTTTGTAATAATTTTGGGGCGTTGTGTTTTTTAAATAAGTTTTAAATGTGCTAAACAAATCTAGTGTTCAAAAAACTAATTGCATTGTTGGGTTGATCCCAAATACTATGTATTTACGTAACAATAATGTATGGAATCATTTTTGTAAACAGTAACAGTACCTATTATGAGTTAAAATTTCCAATAAAATGTAAATAGGTAGGCCTACGTAATGTGTTTATTTGTGTGTTTACAAACAGCTTTGATTACTATACCAATGCTTCGTTGAGAGTAAAATATCAATAATGTTTCATTGTTTGAATTTATTACATTTTTGTTATTTTATAATTGTCTAAATAATTATAAACCGTGTTGATACTAGTCACGGTTGTAATTTAGTAAGTTGTAATTTTCACGCTATTTAAATTTGTTTGCACTAGTTTATTTCAGTTTTCTAATGATAATTACATTAGCCTATTCAATCTGTTTATTATTATTATTTTACAAACACCTTGTACTACAATAACTGTAAATAAATTATCTATACATCTATCTATTTTGTACCTAAATCATTATCTGGAGGACAATTGTTACATAAGTGGGTCACTGCGCCTTATCCTTCGTAATGTTAACCTATCTTCCTTTTTGTTAATGTATGTTCACAGGATTTTTTAATTTCTTTTACTTATTTTGACCCAAGGAACCATCTCCTGAGGTTTTGGAAATAGTCGGAAAATATCCTTTATGTTACAACAGTTCAAATCACAATTATTAATTTCACTCATTCACGGAATATTAGACTGAAAATTATAAACAAACTGCATATATGTAAAACTGTTCAACGAAAACAAGTACTGTATACAACTACTAATTATAAAGGGTTGTGGTTGTTCTCACAGTTTCTTAGAATCTATCACCAACCAACCAGTTTCACACAGTAGCGTCTGGTAGAGATAGGTGGGTAAAAAGTTTTTAAGCAGTCGGTTCCGGATGTACGTACGTAAATATTGTCGGCTTTCTGGACCTACATCCCGGATACGTGTACAATGGATCACATTATTGAATTGTCCAGGTATTAAATTCTCCCCCCCCCCATACTAACATTTCAAGTTGCATCCTAATTAATGGCATATTGGTATTCAGTTCCATGTAATCCATTTAGAACACGAGTTAAATCATGAAGAATTAAATCAGTTCTGATTAAACGACTAAGAAAAAATTTATATTAAACTATAAATATATTAACTGTTTTATACTAAGTTTTATTGAATATAAAAACAGTTAGTTACAACACTTTAGGTCGGCCGATTAACGTAAGACAAAAGCATAACTGTTTCTGTTATGATAATTCAGAATGCAGTGTCAAGTTTCTGCATAAAACATTCACAAAATGTTCTTTGTATGTTCTATAATAAATTGTTAAAATTTCAATTCCATCTACTAGTTATAAGTGTGTTTTTTGGTCAAAAATCATTTACAGATGATAGTAAATTGTTCTTCGGAGTAGATTTTCGATTATAATTCGAATACTTTTAATTATATATTAATGAAATTTTCACAAAATGGATTCTATGCATAAATAAATCATCTGTATAAATTTTATCATGATATAATTACTTTAAATAATTTTGTGTACTCAAAAATGCAAGTTATTTCTGATTTCCTTCCTACTGTTAGTTTCGCCCAACATATTTTATATAACCGACCACGAAAAGCGTTTTATAAATTATTTTTTAATGCAAATTTCACAAAATTGTCTTTGTATGTTCGGTAATAATCTGTTAAAATGTCATTTTCATCTACTAAATTTAAAGACGTACAATGATATTTTCCTGGAATAAGAACCAGCAGCTACAGCTACCACGTATCAGTTCATTAATGAGATGCAGAAGTTCGACGAAGATATTAGATTAGTGGCCGGTTGCATAAACGTCAATTAGATATGATCTATGATCTTCGTCCAAATTGTTCTAACATCAAATTTGTTGTATTTCTTCACGTTTCATTGATTGCAGACATAAAAATTGACCAAGCTACAAAATTAGCAGTCTAGTAAGTCGTTCTCTGCCCCTAATAAAACAAAGATGCTACAGTGTGTTGATGTATAAAAAAACTACAATTTTGGGTATCGGTTTTTATGGTAGGTTTTAGTAGGTCTCTAATGCCTAATGCAGAGCAACTAAATTTATGCCAGAATTTAATACAATCAAAATGAAAATATATCAATAATAAAAATCAAATCCAATTTTAATGCTATTCTTTTAAATTTTGGACATTTAAATTTTATTATTATTTTAAACACATATTATTGACACATATATGAACTTTCAACACAATATCTAAAACGCTTAAGTTTCGACTAAAACTAATCGAACATTAGGACCGCTTAAGCTTAAAATTATTATGGTTATGAAATAAATACTTCTTTGTACAGAAGGATGGTTTAACCGTACATTTAACCGTAACATACAAAAAGTACATTTCTCACATTACCTTGAGCCACCATCAAACATAAATATAGGTTATACTATATGGCATAGGTAAGTGCTAGCCCCTAGTTAAATATTGACTGATTAAGTAAAATTGGAGTTTGCAGTGTTCAATTTTTTTTTTTTTTTTATTATTATGCCAAATATTATGGAACATGCTTCAAAGTGATATCATGTTAAACACTTGGGTCCGTCATAAGCTAGGTCAGATCTGAGAGCAATAAATGACTATATGTTTGTCGTAATAATAACAAGGTACCTAACCATTATAACAATCCTGACAACTGACCTAATACTATCATTGTTCTAACTTCTCATAGAGCTCTCTAGGAAAATGTTACCCAACAAAAGAGGTCCTTTTTATCATAAATAAACCACGACATAACTCCATCTGGGGCTTCTACTGCACAACATTACTACTACTCCATATTATAGTCTACCAACCCCTAAAAATATATCCAAAATATTTTAAAAACCTAAAACTGTTTTCTATGTTGAAAACACTATTTTGGTAGGGAAATACAATATAAATTCAATGCTTGTTAATAAAACGACCATTTCTTCTAGAGAGCTGATTAAAAAAAAATAATTGCTCTACATCACGTCCTGTATACAGATCAGTATGCAAACAATGCAAAAATCTAAAACAAAAAAGTGGTTCTTTTTACCAAAACCATAAAATTCGCCTCACTTTTCTAAAAGAAGAGTTATTGCGAGAAAACCACAATGTACCATTCATTTTATCATTTTATCTTTGCCACCATTGGTATCTCGTAAACAATCTGTCGAAAAACAGTAAATGAGGAAACTGCATTACTCTTTCCTGGTACAGTATTAAATATATTTTTGGATATTAATTATAAACACGAAGTCAGAAGTGGACGCGGGTGTGTGGAAAATTTTTTTGCTAGCTCTGAAAGATCCCCGCCTTTTTCAATATGGGTACCAACTTTATAATTTCTTATGGGGAGTGTTTTCGAATTCTGTAAAAAAAAAATATAGAATCTTTATTCTAGGTTAGTTTTTGATAAACCTACTCGATTAAGAGTAATATGTGCTTAATGTTTTGAATATTAAACTTCTAATACATTTTCAAGAGGGGATTTTTCATACTTTCCATTTTTTTAATCAAGAAAATTGTAAATAGGCATAGTCTAGGATGCGTAAACACTAATGTAGAACTAGAATAAAACATTAAAAACCTTAATTACTTTTTGTGAGTTTTAAAACAATATTTTTATAAACAGTTATTTTTCAAAATGTCGAACAAATACTTCTTTTATTGAAACATTTTTTATTTTTTTTTGTTTTTTCAACTAAAACTCGTATATGAGTTTTTTATCTTTAATATTTATTTAAACTAAACTTAACCGTTTAGATGCTATAAAAAAAATTTGCCACACGGCTGTTGGTTATAAAGAGATAGATATTTAAAAAATATGTTATTTCAAAAATGTATGATGTAATGTTTTAACGATTTTTTTTTAACCGACAAAGTATATATAAGCCTATATTGTTGCACAACATCTTTCGATCTTACGTAATTACTTTTTTTATTCAAACATATTTTTTGTATTGTCGGATAGAACTTACACCCCCCCCCCCCAATCTTTCTAGGGGACGAATATTATCTGTCCTGCGAATGAAACTATTTTTTCCGTTCCCACACTTGGCTAATTCATATGTACTGATTATTCATCGAAATACGAAGAATTCTTCCAAGAAGTAGTAGCCTACTATTTTTATTTTGTTTATTTTTCTGTTTTAATCGATTTATAGACATGTCTTAATATCTTACACAAGACAGAATTGAACTGTACAATAAGAGTACAACAATGAAACACATTTATTGTAACTTAACATTTAATTTAGTTGTGTCGTAAAATCTGACACAAAATTAGTCATTTTAATATTTAATTAGTTCAATGTAATATTTGGTAATTTTATTGGCAATAGATTTAATAATAATTATTAAAAGTAATCATAATTCCATAATATTTTGGTTTAAGAAAATATTTGGTGTTATAAACATTTATCAAGGAATTATGTGTTTATTTGTTGATTGATATCTCGGTTTTCCTTTGACCTACAGACAAAATAAAAGTAGTATCCTATTAGTCGTTAAAAAATAAAACTTTTTGTCTCATGTAACTTTTTTGTAATGTTAATAGTTTACGAGATATTAAATGCTAAAGAGTTGAATGTGCTCATACATTTTTTTTAAACAAAAAATGAAATAATATTTTTATTTTAATACAGCTATTTTTCAATTATACAGATCAGCACCATTTCATGGCAATTTTTCTTTAATAAGTGGCAGTGCTCAATTGCATTGTTAGCCTATATTATTTAGATACTGATTATGATTAGCCATATTTTCCATTTTCAACATTTTATTATACATTTTAAGTACTTCAAATATGTATTTCCAAAAACTGATTAAGAGAATTTTAGGTAATTTTGATGAATCGATATCAGTAAGTATGTATAATTGTATATAGCTATGTAATGATAGCCGCGCATGCTGAAGAAATTAGTTATAATTATTATTTTAAATTTTATATTCAACGCTTATACATAAATGTAATTTTTAAAATTAAAATTTAAATGTGTAAATTACATTTACGCTTTATAAATGTAATTTTGTTGCGATTTTAATCTTATATTATTCATAGTGTATATAGCGTATTTTGTGATGTCATATTACAAAACTAGTGGGGTAACATTTAAATAGACACATTTCGTCTACCTCAATCTATATTGTACAAATGTGTTAAATGTATACGTACAGTATTGAATTCGCTTTATTTAAATTGAATTAAGGTTTTGCATGTAGGTATGTTTAAAATGTAGTCTTATTCTAATAGCATATAGTAAACGTATAGAACTATAGCATATAGTTTGGTAAAATCATACCATTGACTGATTCATATTGTAGTCGTAGTTTATTTAAATTATAGGCTTCTGAAACTGTATACAGTGTCGAGAATGTGTAATGATTCCAACCATATAATTTGTTTAATATTTTACCAAAACTAACAAACCATATCTGAACTGTTAACATTTTTCATATATAGTAAAAAGACGAAGTTGTTTAAAAACTTTTAATCAAAGAAAATTTTCCAACTATAATTAATTGTTATGTGTTAATGCAGTACTTTAATCCTTTTTTAAATTATTTAAATAATACATATTTTTTTTCCTAACAAGAGAAATGTCTTTACAAAAAGATAATATCAGAAAATGTACTTCCATAATATACAAACTAAGTACTTATACATTGATTTATTTAATAGTAACATTGAATAATCATTATAACATGATAATAAATCAAACATAATGTATATGCAGGTTTTGCTTGAGCGATAAGAATCGTATGGTTATTGGTCAATTTGGAGGTCGCAGTGGTGGGGGGAAACGATGGTTCAGCAGACCAGGTCTATTGTTTATTATTACTAGTAGGCCCTACACGTATATTGACAGTCCGCCTAAACAGTTCCCTCGCGATAAAGTCAGCGGCATCCTTACCCAATACATCATATTTTATAACATCAACATGTCTTACATAACATTGCTCAATGTTACAAAAGTCGCACTTAAAGATGTAGCAACTTACTAATCCTACTAGTTTTTATCGTAGTTACGTCATGTTAATTATAGTACATCCTAGCGGTCCACGACTGCAGGGGTCCTGAGAAAATAATTCTTAACCCAAAAAAGTGAACTTTTTTGAAGGCTAGAAATAGGCTAGATTTTCATAAAATATTTATTTTATCAAAAACTGTTGATTCAAGATACGATGTTCTGGTTAATTCTATACTTATGTTTTTGTCATTTCCTATACACACTGAAATGTACATAACCTAACCAAACCTAACAAAAATATAAAAAATTTGAATTTTACAGCTCTCATAGAGATATCAAAGTAAAAACAATTAAGACTATCATAATTTTAATAATTTAAAAGTTATGGACTTAAAAGACATAAAAGATGTTATAATCTTATTAAGAAGAGCAAAATCAAATGATGAAGACCTTGACTTTGAATAATCTAAGCACGTCTTAAGTCACTTCTCTGATTTGGATTTAAAGCGAATAACAGTTTAGTCATAGTACTCAAACTTCTTCTAACAATACCAGTGTCTGTGGCATTATATGAAAGATAATTCAGTATAGTAAAACTATTAAAAATATATTTAAGATCCACAATGACACAGGAGAGAATTTGTAATTTAGCTATATTGTCAATTGAAAGTGGTGTGCATCTACTTTAGGATTAAACTCAATAATAAACGAATTTGCCTCATTAAATGACCAGGAAGGTTCACTTTTAAAATTTCCATGTTAAAATCACTTTTTTTATGTATGTAGTTTTAGTTTTTTTTATCAATTAAGATTCAATTTTTACATCGTATGCAATAAGTTAGCCGTCTTTGAAATATTAAAACTTAAGTCAGTTTTATTATTTAAGATATAATTTGTATCAATCTAATATAATTTGTTAAGTCCATAATTTATTAGCAAGTAATAAGTGTTTGTTGAAAATAAACTGTCTTTTCATTGGAAATATCCACGTCTTAATGAAAAATATGAATAAGTAATGTACGAGTTGGTAAAGTTAATAGATAAGAAACAGAGCTACGGGATCAGATTAATAAAGCACAGTAGCAGTTTACCTCTAAGACTTAGAAAATCATATCGTAAAACAGTTCTTTTATTATGTAATTTAACTAAACGGAGTGTAATATAGATAAATATTTGTTTGGAATCTTGATTGATTTAATATAGAATTTTAAAGCTATTAACCTAAAGATGTTCCACTATTTATGGGAAAAGAGGAGAAAATAAGGACCATGCATAACTCTGTATTATAAACGGTTCATGAGTTATTATATTTTTTAGTAACCATCCCCCCCTGCCACGCTGTGAAAATGTCATTTTTTTCTTTCATATAAAAGTTTATATCTCAGGAATGGTTGTATGTATAATTTCAAATCAAATTGTTTTGTATACAAAGTATTCCATTCAATAACCTCTGTGATTATCAGATTGAAATATTCATAAATCATTAAGATATTGGAGGAGACGGCAAACAAAAACATTTTTAGTTCGTAAATTTTAGAATTTTCTTCATTATTCGAACGAGAAAGGATTGTATATACTTGATACTGTATGAGACACATATGTTTGCAGTAGTTATACAAACATTATGTGAAGTTTTCAATATATTTCGTAAAACGGTCCTTGTTTATGTTATTTTATGTAAAGGGAGTAGTGTATAGATAATTTATAGAATACAATCTTTATTTTTTTAATATAGAATTTAGAAGTTATTAACCTAAAGATGACATAATATCAGCATTTATAGAAAATGATGAGAAAATAAGAATGAGACCATGCATAACTCTGTATTATAAGCGGTTTTTGAGTTATTACTTTTTTTTTATACCCCGCTTCGCTCGGGAAAAGTTCCCTATTTTCATATAACAGTTTATAACTCAGGAACGGTTGTAGGTATCATTTCAAATTAAATTGTTTTCTATACGGAACATTCCCGTCAATAATTTCTATGTTTATCAGATTTAAATACTCATACATTGTTGGGATACAGGAGGAGACGCAGACAAAAATATGTTAGTTTCACCAATTTTTTATTTTCTTTCAATTATCAAACTAGAAATGATCCTATCTACTTGATATTAGACACATATGTTCATAGTAGTTATAAGTATATTTTCTGAAAATTTCAATATATTTCGTCAAACGGTTTTTTAAAAGTAATTTTACGTAAACGGACTAGAGTACCGGTAAATTCAAATTTATTAATTTATGAACATAATACCAAAATCAAACTGTATGTTTTTCCCCCATTATTTTATAATTATTTTAACAAAATAACCTACTATAATTAATTACTGGAAACTTTGTTTAAAAAATAACGTGATAGTGTTACACTTTACATAGTTTATATAATTATAAGAACTCTAAATACATATTATAAACACTTGAAAAACAAAATAGTGTCGCTAAACATGTATATATAAGTACTTAGGCACATTAAACTAAAGTTAAGAAAATGCGGGAAATTACAATTCCCAATTCCCTGCAGTAAATTCACTCCAGGTTTTAGTTGGTTGGTAAGAGTCGGTCCCGCGTTATATATACTCTTGTTCAGGGAACACTCTGCTGTGCTCTGAACGAGGTGTCCTCTGAACAAGAGCGGGTATGTTTATATATATATATATATACAATGTGTTATATATATATATAATGTGTTAAGATAGTTAACCTAACCTATAAGCGTCCTACTTTTGCCCATCCACAGCCTATCAGCTGTAACAATAATGTGTTATATAATTATATAATGTGTTAAGATAGTTAACCTAACCTATAAGTTTCCTACTTTTGCCCATCCACAGCCAATCAGCTGGTACAATTAATGTGTTATATATTTTATATAATGTGTTAAGATATAATGTGTTATGATAGTTAACCTAACCTATAAGTTTCCTACATTTGCCCATCCACAGCCTATCAGCTGGTACAATTAATGTGTTATATATAATGTGTTAAGATATAATGTGTTAAGATAGTTAACCTAACCTATAAGTTTCCTACTTTTGCCCATCCACAGCCAATCAGCTGTTACAATAATGTGTTATATATATATATAATGTGTTATATATTTATATAATGTGTTATATATTTATATAATGTGTTAAGATAGTTAACCTAACCTATAAGTGTCCTACTTTTACCCATCCACAGCCAATCAGCTGGTACAATAATGTGTTATATATATATAATGTGTTATATATTTATATAATGTGTTATATAATGTGTTAAGATAGTTAACCTAACCTATAAGTTTCCTACTTTACCCATCCACAGCCAATCAGCTGTTACAATAATGTGTTATATATATAATGTGTTATATAGTTATATAATGTGTAAGATAGTTAACCTAACCTATAAGTGTCCTACTTTTACCCATCCACAGCCAATCAGCTGTTACAATAATGTGTTATATATATAATGTGTTATATATTTATATAATGTGTTATATAACGTGTTAAGATAGTTAACCTATTAGAGTTTCCTACTTTTGCCCACCACGGCCTAGGTACATTTAATGTGTTAAACGTAGTTTCCTCCGTTGTCTACCAGGGTGTAGCACATGTGTCTATGTATCGTGTTAAAATATTGTTAACCTAGACTTAATTCCTACTTCTGCCTAAACCTATGCTTACCACAGCCCACACGGGTGTTAGTCTGGCCACTATTTAACCGAACCGAAATTACCAACCGATTTACCAACCGATGTACCAACCAAAACCAGCCGATTTACCAACCAAAACCAACCGATTTACCAACCAAAATATACTTTTACCAACCGATTTACCAACCGAAATATACTTTTAGCAACCGATCTACCAACCGAAATATACTTTTAGCAACCGATCTACCAATCGAAATATACTTTTAGCAACCCAAACATCCACCCGATATACCTGTTGGCGACCTATGCCCTATCCTAACCTATCCTAACCAGACCTAACCTAACCTAACCTATTCTAACCTATCCTAACCAGACCTAACCTAACCTAACCTATCCTAACCTAACCTAACCTCACCTAACATAATCTATCCTAACCTAACCTAACCTATCCTAACCTAACCTAACCTAACCTAACCTATCCTATCCTAACCTAACCTAACATAACCTATCCTAACCTATCCTAACCAGACCTAACCTAACCTAACCTATCCTAACCTAACCTAACCTAACCTAACCTATCCTATCCTAATCTAACCTAACAACCATTCTCCTAAAAACCTCGGCTACCATTCCAAGGTCAGGTGTGTTTGACAGACAGGTTCTGACTGGTCTAGCCGGATTGTACAACAGTGCGTAACAATGTTACTGCGCATGCGTACTACTCGCGATTAACTGTTTAAGAAAGGAGATTAGATGCAGATAGCTCAGTTTACGTTAGTAGCTGGAATAGTGAACGTGACCCCTTCCAAGATGTATAAGGTCTCCGAGCTCTTGGGTAGCAGGATTAAACCAACCAACGAACGATTTGGACTATGGCTTCTGGAAGAAAATCTGCACAACAACAACCTGGTAACAGATATTGGAAATATTAATTATTCGCAAGGAGAAGAGTTGCTGTCTGGAGTTAATATAAAACCACTAACTCCGCTTACAAAACCATTCTGCGACAACATAATGCTTGTTAAAATAACCGACAGTTCGGATTGCGAACAAGGGAAGAGCCTCGTAAAGAAGAATATCTGTGGAGTATTTAACAGTTATCTTCGTGGGAAATTTACGGACTTTGTTTCCGCAAGACATGGCGTAAAAGTAAAATTACCATTCCCTTTGAATGGAAAGAGACCCATGGCGAAACGTGTATGCAATATTATTGGAGCAGATGGGATGCAAGCCATTGCAAAGAAATTTAAAAATCCCATTGCAATCCCCTACAAGGTAGAGTTAGCGGATGTTGAGTTGGCTACTCTACAGGAAAAAATGCCCGAAATACTATTGGAGCTGCAAACCCACGACTTCTACCTTATGGATTTGGACATTACACAAGATTTTGTGGGGATCTTTAACAAGCGAGAGATGTGTGAGCATTTAGTACAGGACCATGACTTTCGTTACCAAGGCGGCCAGTACAAAGAAAACTACAATACAATTGTTAACAACGACAAGTCTGTTGGGATAGATTGCCTAACCTGGATTACTCCTACTGGTGCAAGAGTAAAAATCTACAACAAGTTTGTGTGCCAGATTACGAGTCCTGGCGTTAACAAACAAATTGGTAACCACATTGTGGATTTTGTCAACTGTCCAGACTCCAGATTAAGACAGACGTTTCTGTCCCCACTGGGTAAGGAGCATGGCATTACAAGATTGGAGGCTACGATCTACAACGGTAGCGGCGACCATCCTCTGGACAGCTGTGTAACGCTCCTGGAAGACAGCAAAATTTATTTCCAGGAAGCTCCGTTTTACTCTGTTGCCATCCCTAAAATGTGGACGAAATTAGCTGACAGTCTCCAGAACAGTTGCTGTGTAGTGTACAATAATCTTTTACAATATGCCTACTGGGGAAACAGTAACACGAGGAAGTTAACCGGGGTGCAACTTACTATACCAAGCGACCAAGACCAGAGGAAAAAAATAATTAATTACGTACTCTCTGCATATAGTTTTAACTATTTGCCTGTAAATTACTTGGAGATAGTGGAAGATGTCGCTAATAGAGAGCATGTTAGTGTGGTGCAAAAGTGCTACATTAAGAGTGGCGAGACATTCTTCTCGAAATCTAGTACTGCTTTCTCGGTGATTTGTAAAGATGTAAGCCTCGAGAACTGTGGGATGGTTCCAACGAGTAATATTATTCCACAGATTTTAAAGAAGAGAACGAATATTACAAACAGGCTACAACCCTACAATATAAAGGAAACAGAACCATTCTCCACCGTTTACCTGCTGTCTGCGAAGAAACGAAAACTGGAACTGGAAGAAATTGACTTAAAACGGAGAAAATTGGAATACATGGAACATGCTGCTTCCTTAAAAGAGGAATACAAAGAAATGCAGGAGAAAGAGAAAATTATTAGAGAGACAAGAGAGCGGATGGGCTCATATTTTAACAAGACTTGGAAGAATTTAGATACACATGCAGACTACAAGGTTTCCGCATTTACCGTTAACACTAAAGCGAAATATGCCTTTGTTGGAATACTCGCAGAAAGAGATGGGAGTAAAAGTGTTTACTTCTTTAAAGGAAAGTACAAATCGTGGCTAATGGATGCCTACAACGACAAACAAAATTTAACAAAAGAGGGGTTTGTTTTAACCTCCAACAACGACCTGGACATTGTGCATTTAGCGACAGAAGAAACAATTTTTACATTTACGACGAATGGACTTACCACTTTTAATAATTATTCTTTTCCGAAGATAGAGCATTTTAAGCCACTAACAGATGCTTGGAAAAAACCAGAAGATTTCCCCTACAACCAGGACGAAGTGGAGCAAGTATCCACCCTTGGCATGCAAGAAATAAAAGGCAAAGTTATTCCAAGAAAGTGTCGTCGGCTGGAAGAGCTGGAAGAAGGGACAGAATTAGTAGTGTGTGGAATCAAACAAATTGATTACAGACATAAGATCCGTTATATTTTGCAGTTCCAAAATCTAGATGAATTGTATGTTTCGAATTATTGGTTAGAAAGAGAAATAAAAGTGCTAAATGTAGATTTAAACTATAAATTTAATGTTAAATTGGACAAGATAAAAACCACTGCAATTAAGCACAAAGAAAGAGTTGTTTTCTGTGCTTGTAATTAAAAATAAATAAATAAATGTTTTAAAATAATATTCTTTGTAATTTGTTACCTCCATTCCGCCAAAACTCTTTTTAGTAGAGAGATAGATATTTGATGTGACCTTGGAATTGTAGCCGAAAACGACCCCCATTTTTCCTTTTTAAATATATAACGTCGTAACGTTTGTTAGGAACCGATTTACCAAACCGTAGATAAAATTACCAAGATTTGGTTGGTAAATTGGTTGCAAAAAGTATATTTTGGTTGGTAAATCGGTTGGTATTGGTTAGGTTAGGTTAGGTCTGGTTAGGATAGGTTAGGATAGGTTAGGTTAGGTTAGGTCTGGTTAGGATAGGTTAGGATAGGTTAGGTTATGTTAGGTTAGGTTAGGATAGGTTAGGTTAGGTTAGGTTAGGATAGGTTAGGTTAGGTTAGGATAATTTATGTTAGGTGAGGTTAGGTTAGGTTAGGATAGGTTAGGTTAGGTTAGGTTAGGTTTTTAGGAGAATGGTTGTTAGGTTAGGTTAGGATAGGATAGGTTAGGTTAGGTTAGGTTAGGTTAGGATAGGTTATGTTAGATTAGGTTAGGTTAGGATAGGTTAGGTTATGTTAGGTGAGGTTAGGTTAGGTTAGGATAGGTTATGTTAGGTTAGGTTAGGATAGGTTAGGTTAGGTTAGGTTAGGTTAGGTTAGGATAGGTTATGTTAGGTTAGGTTAGGTTAGGTTAGGATAGGTTAGGTTAGCTTAGGTTAGGTTTTTAGGAGAATGGTTGTTAGGTTAGGTTAGGATAGGATAGGATAGGTTAGGTTAGGTTAGGTTAGGTTAGGATAGGTTATGTTAGGTT
This sequence comes from Aphrophora alni, assembly GCA_963513935.1. Classification (NCBI taxonomy): domain Eukaryota; kingdom Metazoa; phylum Arthropoda; class Insecta; order Hemiptera; family Aphrophoridae; genus Aphrophora; species Aphrophora alni. The sequence goes on from OY740767.1 coordinate 101,444,467, forward strand.
AGGTTAGGTTAGGTTAGGATAGGTTAGGTTAGGTTAGGTTAGGTTAGGTTAGGATAGGTTATGTTAGGTTAGGTTAGGTTAGGTTAGGATAGGTTAGGTTAGGTTAGGTTAGGTTTTTAGGAGAATGGTTGCCACACGCCCGGGAGATGGTAGGGATGGGGTGGAGGTTGGTAGGCGTGTGGCAACCATTCTCCTAAAAACCTAACCTAACCTAACCTAACCTATCCTAACCTAACCTAACCTAACCTAACATAACCTATCCTAACCTAACCTAACCTAACCTAACCTAACCTATCCTAACCTAACCTAACCTAACCTAACATAACCTATCCTAACCTAACCTAACCTAACCTAACCTATCCTATCCTATCCTAACCTAACCTAACAACCATTCTCCTAAAAACCTAACCTAAGCTAACCTAACCTATCCTAACCTAACCTAACCTAACCTAACATAACCTATCCTAACCTAACCTAACCTAACCTAACCTAACCTATCCTAACCTAACCTAACATAACCTATCCTAACCTAACCTAACCTCACCTAACATAACCTAACCTATCCTAACCTAACCTAATCTAACATAACCTATCCTAACCTAACCTAACCTAACCTAACCTATCCTATCCTAACCTAACCTAACAACCATTCTCCTAAAAACCTAACCTAACCTAACCTAACCTATCCTAACCTAACCTAACCTCACCTAACATAAATTATCCTAACCTAACCTAACCTATCCTAACCTAACCTAACCTAACCTATCCTAACCTAACCTAACATAACCTAACCTATCCTAACCTATCCTAACCAGACCTAACCTAACCTAACCTATCCTAACCTATCCTAACCAGACCTAACCTAACCTAACCAATACCAACCGATTTACCAACCAAAATATACTTTTTGCAACCAATTTACCAACCAAATCTTGGTAATTTTATCTACGGTTTGGTAAATCGGTTCCTAACAAACGTTACGACGTTATATATTTAAAAAGGAAAAATGGGGGTCGTTTTCGGCTACAATTCCAAGGTCACATCAAATATCTATCTCTCTACTAAAAAGAGTTTTGGCGGAATGGAGGTAACAAATTACAAAGAATATTATTTTAAAACATTTATTTATTTATTTTTAATTACAAGCACAGAAAACAACTCTTTCTTTGTGCTTAATTGCAGTGGTTTTTATCTTGTCCAATTTAACATTAAATTTATAGTTTAAATCTACATTTAGCACTTTTATTTCTCTTTCTAACCAATAATTCGAAACATACACTTCATCTAGATTTTGGAACTGCAAAATATAACGGATCTTATGTCTGTAATCAATTTGTTTGATTCCACAGACTACTAATTCTGTCCCTTCTTCCAGCTCTTCCAGCCGACGACACTTTCTTGGAATAACTTTGCCTTTTATTTCTTGCATGCCAAGGGTGGATACTTGCTCCACTTCGTCCTGGTTGTAGGGGAAATCTTCTGGTTTTTTCCAAGCATCTGTTAGTGGCTTAAAATGCTCTATCTTCGGAAAAGAATAATTATTAAAAGTGGTAAGTCCATTCGTCGTAAATGTAAAAATTGTTTCTTCTGTCGCTAAATGCACAATGTCCAGGTCGTTGTTGGAGGTTAAAACAAACCCCTCTTTTGTTAAATTTTGTTTGTCGTTGTAGGCATCCATTAGCCACGATTTGTACTTTCCTTTAAAGAAGTAAACACTTTTACTCCCATCTCTTTCTGCGAGTATTCCAACAAAGGCATATTTCGCTTTAGTGTTAACGGTAAATGCGGAAACCTTGTAGTCTGCATGTGTATCTAAATTCTTCCAAGTCTTGTTAAAATATGAGCCCATCCGCTCTCTTGTCTCTCTAATAATTTTCTCTTTCTCCTGCATTTCTTTGTATTCCTCTTTTAAGGAAGCAGCATGTTCCATGTATTCCAATTTTCTCCGTTTTAAGTCAATTTCTTCCAGTTCCAGTTTTCGTTTCTTCGCAGACAGCAGGTAAACGGTGGAGAATGGTTCTGTTTCCTTTATATTGTAGGGTTGTAGCCTGTTTGTAATATTCGTTCTCTTCTTTAAAATCTGTGGAATAATATTACTCGTTGGAACCATCCCACAGTTCTCGAGGCTTACATCTTTACAAATCACCGAGAAAGCAGTACTAGATTTCGAGAAGAATGTCTCGCCACTCTTAATGTAGCACTTTTGCACCACACTAACATGCTCTCTATTAGCGACATCTTCCACTATCTCCAAGTAATTTACAGGCAAATAGTTAAAACTATATGCAGAGAGTACGTAATTAATTATTTTTTTCCTCTGGTCTTGGTCGCTTGGTATAGTAAGTTGCACCCCGGTTAACTTCCTCGTGTTACTGTTTCCCCAGTAGGCATATTGTAAAAGATTATTGTACACTACACAGCAACTGTTCTGGAGACTGTCAGCTAATTTCGTCCACATTTTAGGGATGGCAACAGAGTAAAACGGAGCTTCCTGGAAATAAATTTTGCTGTCTTCCAGGAGCGTTACACAGCTGTCCAGAGGATGGTCGCCGCTACCGTTGTAGATCGTAGCCTCCAATCTTGTAATGCCATGCTCCTTACCCAGTGGGGACAGAAACGTCTGTCTTAATCTGGAGTCTGGACAGTTGACAAAATCCACAATGTGGTTACCAATTTGTTTGTTAACGCCAGGACTCGTAATCTGGCACACAAACTTGTTGTAGATTTTTACTCTTGCACCAGTAGGAGTAATCCAGGTTAGGCAATCTATCCCAACAGACTTGTCGTTGTTAACAATTGTATTGTAGTTTTCTTTGTACTGGCCGCCTTGGTAACGAAAGTCATGGTCCTGTACTAAATGCTCACACATCTCTCGCTTGTTAAAGATCCCCACAAAATCTTGTGTAATGTCCAAATCCATAAGGTAGAAGTCGTGGGTTTGCAGCTCCAATAGTATTTCGGGCATTTTTTCCTGTAGAGTAGCCAACTCAACATCCGCTAACTCTACCTTGTAGGGGATTGCAATGGGATTTTTAAATTTCTTTGCAATGGCTTGCATCCCATCTGCTCCAATAATATTGCATACACGTTTCGCCATGGGTCTCTTTCCATTCAAAGGGAATGGTAATTTTACTTTTACGCCATGTCTTGCGGAAACAAAGTCCGTAAATTTCCCACGAAGATAACTGTTAAATACTCCACAGATATTCTTCTTTACGAGGCTCTTCCCTTGTTCGCAATCCGAACTGTCGGTTATTTTAACAAGCATTATGTTGTCGCAGAATGGTTTTGTAAGCGGAGTTAGTGGTTTTATATTAACTCCAGACAGCAACTCTTCTCCTTGCGAATAATTAATATTTCCAATATCTGTTACCAGGTTGTTGTTGTGCAGATTTTCTTCCAGAAGCCATAGTCCAAATCGTTCGTTGGTTGGTTTAATCCTGCTACCCAAGAGCTCGGAGACCTTATACATCTTGGAAGGGGTCACGTTCACTATTCCAGCTACTAACGTAAACTGAGCTATCTGCATCTAATCTCCTTTCTTAAACAGTTAATCGCGAGTAGTACGCATGCGCAGTAACATTGTTACGCACTGTTGTACAATCCGGCTAGACCAATCAGAACCTGTCTGTCAAACACACCTGACCTTGGAATGGTAGCCGAGGTTTTTAGGAGAATGGTTGTTAGGTTAGATTAGGATAGGATAGGTTAGGTTAGGTTAGGTTAGGTTAGGATAGGTTAGGTTAGGTTAGGTCTGGTTAGGATAGGTTAGGATAGGTTATGTTAGGTTAGGTTAGGATAGGATAGGTTAGGTTAGGTTAGGTTAGGTTAGGATAGGTTAGGTTAGGTTAGGATAGATTATGTTAGGTGAGGTTAGGTTAGGTTAGGATAGGTTAGGTTAGGTTAGGTCTGGTTAGGATAGGTTAGAATAGGTTAGGTTAGGTTAGGTCTGGTTAGGATAGGTTAGGATAGGGCATAGGTCGCCAACAGGTATATCGGGTGGATGTTTGGGTTGCTAAAAGTATATTTCGATTGGTAGATCGGTTGCTAAAAGTATATTTCGGTTGGTAGATCGGTTGCTAAAAGTATATTTCGGTTGGTAAATCGGTTGGTAAAAGTATATTTTGGTTGGTAAATCGGTTGGTTTTGGTTGGTAAATCGGCTGGTTTTGGTTGGTACATCGGTTGGTAAATCGGTTGGTAATTTCGGTTCGGTTAAATAGTGGCCAGACTAACACCCGTGTGGGCTGTGGTAAGCATAGGTTTAGGCAGAAGTAGGAATTAAGTCTAGGTTAACAATATTTTAACACGATACATAGACACATGTGCTACACCCTGGTAGACAACGGAGGAAACTACGTTTAACACATTAAATGTACCTAGGCCGTGGTGGGCAAAAGTAGGAAACTCTAATAGGTTAACTATCTTAACACGTTATATAACACATTATATAAATATATAACACATTATATATATATAACACATTATTGTAACAGCTGATTGGCTGTGGATGGGTAAAAGTAGGACACTTATAGGTTAGGTTAACTATCTTACACATTATATAACTATATAACACATTATATATATAACACATTATTGTAACAGCTGATTGGCTGTGGATGGGTAAAGTAGGAAACTTATAGGTTAGGTTAACTATCTTAACACATTATATAACACATTATATAAATATATAACACATTATATATATATATAACACATTATTGTACCAGCTGATTGGCTGTGGATGGGTAAAAGTAGGACACTTATAGGTTAGGTTAACTATCTTAACACATTATATAAATATATAACACATTATATAAATATATAACACATTATATATATATATAACACATTATTGTAACAGCTGATTGGCTGTGGATGGGCAAAAGTAGGAAACTTATAGGTTAGGTTAACTATCTTAACACATTATATCTTAACACATTATATATAACACATTAATTGTACCAGCTGATAGGCTGTGGATGGGCAAATGTAGGAAACTTATAGGTTAGGTTAACTATCATAACACATTATATCTTAACACATTATATAAAATATATAACACATTAATTGTACCAGCTGATTGGCTGTGGATGGGCAAAAGTAGGAAACTTATAGGTTAGGTTAACTATCTTAACACATTATATAATTATATAACACATTATTGTTACAGCTGATAGGCTGTGGATGGGCAAAAGTAGGACGCTTATAGGTTAGGTTAACTATCTTAACACATTATATATATATAACACATTGTATATATATATATATATATATATATATATATATATATATATATATATATATATATATATATATATATATATATATATAACACATTATTGTAACAGTTGATTGGCTGTGGATGGGTAAAAGTAGGACACTTATAGGTTAGGTAAACTATCTTAACACATTATATAAATATATAACACATTATATATATATATAACACATTATTGTAACAGCTGATTGGCTGTGGATGGGTAAAAGTAGGAAACTTATAGGTTAGGTTAACTATCTTAACACATTATATAATTATATAACACATTATTGTTACAGCTGATAGGCTGTGGATGGGTAAAAGTAGGACACTTATAGGTTAGGTTAACTATCTTAACACATTATATAAATATATAACACATTGTATATATATATATATATATATATATATATATAACACATTATTGTAACAGCTGATTGGCTGTGGATGGGTAAAAGTAGGACTTATAGGTTAGGTAAACTATCTTAACACATTATATAAATATATAACACATTATATATATATATATATATATATATATATATATATATATATATATATATATATATATATACACATTATTGTACCAGCTGATTGGCTGTGGATGGGTAAAAGTAGGAAACTTATAGGTTAGGTTAACTATCTTAACACATTATATAAATATATAACACATTATATATAACACATTATTGGAACAGCTGATTGGCTGTGGATGGGCAAAAGTGGGGAACTTTAGGTTAACTATCTTAACACATTATATATATATATATAACACATTATTGCGGTTACAACATGGCGGCTTATATACTGCGTTAAATATCCGACTTGTAATACTATGCACGATAGCTCAGTCGGTAGCGTGTCCGCCTTCAAATCCAAACTTCATAGGTTCGAATCCCGCTGGTATTAAAAAAGTTAAGTGTATGACGACATGTGTGTATGACGTCATGTGTGTGTCTCGACAACAATAATACGTTACAGGTGGGGGGACCAATGGGGGAAAGGAAGGGGCCTAAAGGGGAGGGGCCTACAGGGGAGGGGCAGGGGGAGGGGTGGGAGGAGGTGGGGGGGACCAATGGGGGAAGGGAAGGGGCCTACAGAGGAGGGGCAGGGGGAGGGGTGGGGGGACCAATGGGGGAAGGGAAGGTGGCCTAAAGGGGAGGGGCAAAGGGGGAGGGGCAAAGGGGGAGAGGCAAAGGGGGCGGGGCAAAGGGGGAGGGGCAAAGGGGGAGGGGCAAAGGGGGTGGGAGGAGGTGGGGGGACCAATGGGGGAAGGGAAGGGGCCTAAAGGGGAGGGGCCTACAGGGGAGGGGCAGGGGGAGGGGTGGGGGGACCAATGGGGGAAGGGAAGGGGCCTAAAGGGGAGGGGCAAAGGGGGAGGGGCCTACAGGGAAGGGGCAAAGGGGGAGGGGCAAAGGGGGAGGGGCAAAGGGGGAGGGGTGGGGGTACCCCCACCATTTTTGTGCCCAACTGTAGTACACTCTACTTATAATATTCGCATTGGCCACCGATGTGTCTTCCATGCAGTTGAATAGTTGGCACACTTTTTATCCAAACTGTCCACGCCCCTTTTAGCAATGTTATAGTCTGCAATAATAGTGGGTTTTCGGCATCAAAACTTTTATTGTGATGCATTGAAAAGACTAATAGGACAGCTTTCTTCTTTTTAGGTACAATCGAGAGCATATTAGTTTTTTTTTAACCATAATAAGGTTGTAGCAACTTCTCTGGTGTCATTTAACCGGAATGCTGCTAGTATTTTCACCTTTTCACAGTGTTCCCAAATGATCTCCTAATTTTAAGCAACATTATTTAAAAATAATTTTAAACAAACTTAGTTCTTCCTTTCCAAAAACCACGCTAACCTTTAATTAATTTGTATGATATATGGTATAAGTGTGAGTGATAGAGACTCTATTCAGAACCAATAGACGGCAGTTTACTACTGGGTTCTCACTGTCGCTGACGCTTCCGGATAGTCATGTTTTAACGAAAACACTTTTTACGTTAATTAATGAGGTCATACGTTCTTCTCATTTACTTACATAAAGTTTGAATTATTTACTAAGCAGGATTTATTGTAATGTCCATAAAACGTTAATACTTTTAACTATTGTCAAATTGAAATATCTTGGCGTTGCTTCTAGATTTTGCGTCTAATTCACATATTGTACCCCTGAACAACCCTGACAAAATATTTGGTCGAAGTGATTTTCTACCTTGTCAACTTGTATTAGTGGACCTGTTCTTCTAAAGTCTATTACGACTTCTATGCACCAATAATTAACTAAAGTACATTACGTATTGTAGAACACTTGTCATAATATAATACTTCTTTTTATGGAAATATTCTACTCGGTAAACACTTCATGAATTTACAAATTATCATTTACACTAGATTACAATCGTTATTATATTGGTTATTTATATTCAACAGGTGTGGTAATGTGAACGTCATATTTGTGTAATGAATTGCACCATAATGCACGAACTATTCCATCATCAATTTTCAATCAACTTTAAACTAAGTAGTTATATTAGAGGAATACTAACTAATATGAGGTGATCAATAATGTTTTCATGAAACGAAAATGTAATTTTAGATAAATAACATATGTTTATACCATATGACTATGTCTAAACAAAGAATAATGTAATTAAAGATGAAGACTTTACATACGAGATATTACTTTTTTTTAATATTCTTTATACAATAGACATAAAATATTCGATTTAAATAAATATCATATTGTAGGTATGCATTTTGTCCCTAAAGTTCATCTTCGTAAAACTAGTTACAAATAACATTATTTATTAATTACAAACACGCAAAATCTTTTTTATTACATTTTTTACATAGTATTAACGCTAATATTAACAAAAGACAAAATTCAATATCGCCCTTGAAATTTCAAATGAAAGTGTATTAACCCTTATTTATGTAACAATACAAAGTAATAAATTAACTACGTTTGGATGCAGATAAGAAGCGAATGCCAATAAAGTCTAGACACATATTTCATGTTAATACCAGATTATTTACAACAGTTGGTTTTTTGAACCAAATGTAGCGTTATGTGCAATCTTTTTTTGTTTCAAGTGATGAATAGCATGTTAATCCCAATAGTGAATACTGTTTACAATCGTATATACATTGCTTCTACTTGTTCATATATATTTTATGTTTATGTAATGATCATAAAGGAAAATAAAAACATACTGAAATATTTATATGCAAAAATATTCGTAAGTTTCTATCATTATTGCACACATAATTTATTTTTCAAACTTCCTATTGATTTTTCGTTTTTATATAAATTCATAAGTAGTTTCTACTCTACTAAACCAAGTAAGACCAATTTGCAAAATAGTTTACGTTATTTATTTGGGTTCAGTTAAAAGACACGCCCATTTATCCTGTCATTGTTTATCAGATTTAACGTATTACCTGTTTCAAATTAGTACCTGTTTACAAAACCTTAGTATATTTTGACAATGGATTTACTTTCATTTATTTTTATAGTTGCAAGAACAAACTGGAATAATTATCAAGGAAATATTATTGCATATTATTACAACTTAAAGTGAATGTAAACAGTTTTCAAGTATAAACACTTTAATTGTCAAAATATGGCCCTATGGCTTAAATGGAACCACACCATCTTAACTTTATACTATATTGACAATAAATAGAAGCAAAACAAGTAGTATAATGACTATAAATAGTGTTGTATAGTTACTAAATATTAAAAGCAAACCAGATTTGTGTAAATAATAAGAAGTCTAAAAGTAACCAGATTTACACAATAGACACCAGCTTAGATACAATCCAATTTATATCAGAGTTAGGATGGCGAATTACAAGCACAAAATTATTTAATACCTACTGCTGCTATCATTAAACATTGATACAGGCCTGAAAGGGACGTGAAACATTTGGATGTATTACGTAGTGGTATTAATTGTTCCGAAGAGCTGATTGTTATCAGTAAACATCTGCAGAGTATATGGTTGTAACTGCGTTTTGATTTTACATTTCAAATTATATTATTTATTATTTGGTATCTTATCTTCTTTAAATATTTATATTTAATTTGTATGTCTACTCAAGGGCATCCATGAACATTTAGTGCAATCATACGCACACTAAAGCAGCCGCTCACTTTCCTCTAAAATATAACTCACCATTTTTTGTGATATGAGAGAGTGGCGTGCACTGCGTAATAAACTTTATTTTATATATCGCCATTACTACTATTGTTATTCTTTAGTATGATATTACAACTTACCTTCGTCAATAGTCAGCATTCGTATAGCTTAAACAACGACGGCGGTTTCGGCTATTCAGCCATTATCAAATTTATATAGCAGAAACTTCTCAACAAAACACTTTCACAAAGATTTAAACAACATTATTTTAAAAAAACATTCTTAATAAAATTCATGTCCGGTCATGCCCACTATGGATAAGATTTTGATTAAGTATGTTTTCTTTTTTAAATAATAATTGTATATAAATGTTTGTAAAAGTGTTTCGTTGAGTAATCCATGACAACGGAGTAGCTTCTCAAATATTAAACTTAATAATGGCTGAATATCCGAAACGGCCGTCGTTTTTGAAACTAAACTACATCAGTTTACACATGCAGTTTGATACCATTAGGATTTAAAAAAAAAATGGCCTTTCCCATTAAAGCTGACGAAGTTTTAGAATATATTTTAACATTTAAGGCTTATTTTCTTAACGTCGATAGGATTATTGCATAGTTGGATTTTAGTAATATCGCAAAACGGACAAAAAGAAATATGTCGTATATTTATTTTTATCAGTAAGTACCGAATAGTAACTATTCTGACCCTATGTCAGGTTCCTGTGCAGTAAATTACGTAGGTGCCTGCGTAATAACAACAAATTACGTATATTATATATATTTTACTAGAGTAAACGTGGAGAGTGCTAGACATTAAAAACACAACGAGTTGCGACTAATTAGACGCCGGAGAAGCATTTGTGCTGTCAATCCCAGCAGAAATTTTAAAAAATAGGAAATATAAGCATACATACTTACAGGTATATCTAATTATAAGTTACACTGGCCTGTGAGTATGAAATGTGATCCCATTCCTAACTGCGCTAATTCTGCAATTTGTGAGAAAATATCCCAACTGTAGGTGAATTCCAAAACAAATTACACCCCTTTTCTTGTGAAATATATTTTAGGGTGTATGACCTTCATTGTTAACTCGATAAGTTATATAACTGGGATACATATATAAACAAGTTTACTGATTATGTATCGGGCATTTTGAAATTGAGAATATACCACAGAAATGACTGTGTTAAAACTTTTAAAAAAACATACATATTACATATTTACAGTAATTTTATATCTCTCTCTCTCTTTCTCGCTCTCTCTCTCTCTCTCTCTCTATCTCGCTCTCTCTCTCTCTCTCGCTCTCTCTCTCTCTCTCTCTCTCTCTCTCTCTCTCTCTCTCTCTCTCTCTCTCTCTCTCTCTCTCTCTCTCTCTCTCTCTCTCTCTCTCTCTCTCTCTCTCTCTCTCTCTCTCTCTCTCTCTCTCTCTCTCTCTCTCTCTCTCAAAAAAAATTGAAATATTTACTTTTTCCAGTTTATAAGCTAAAATTGATCATAATTTTTATTATTTTACTATTATTTTATTAATACCTTTTTGTTAGAACCATGATTATCATTGATCGGAAATAACTAGCGTATTAGAATAAAGAACATTTCCTTATTCGTGTATGGTAGCTTTTTTTATTACATGGGTTTTACATTTTATACACAAATACTAAGATCATTTAAGTTTACAAATTCATTCATGAAAATACAACCAAATCCATGTAGATACTTTAAATAAAACCATTAATATTTATGTTTGATATCAAAACTTCTAGTTTCATTAGATTTTGTTTTACATCAAAAACTTTTATGAAGAGAGAATCTGTTTTTAATGTATTATTTATAAGGGGTTGTGTGGAATTATTCATTCAAGTTTATGCTCTGAGTGAATAATTTGTTCAAGGGTGTATTTAAATCAGGTTTAATGTAACTCAAGAAATACCATCTGTTTATTAGAAAGAGTTTACGTTCGATGTTGAAATACATTAAGAGTTTAAGGTTTGTTTTAAAGTTTTCTAATAACGTGTAATTCGAAGAAAGATTATCTCGTTCGCCCATTTACTACGTTACGTAACCAGTTAGACGATTAAGTACTATTTATAGCAAAATGAATTAACATAGTTACAATAAACAAACGAAAGCAACATACTAGTTATATTGTAATAACTTAACTTTGTCTCTTCTACGAAAAGAAAATGAGTTATAAAAACTCCTTTAAGTTGCTGTGAAAGTTTTATAGCTAATAAAATGAGACAGACTCCATTACATTCTTTAAAACATCTAATGATTGAAGACTTTATTCGTAACATTATTGAAGAGTGGAGGACCTAAATTAATGATTTTATCTTTTCGTAAATTAGATACTTGCATATTATTTTACCATCAGTTTTTACAGTATATCGGTCTATGTGTTTAACTAGAATTTGGTTTGATGATGAGAAGTAAAATACATTTATTCACATAGTCGTATAAGAATTGATAATAAAAAAAACTTTTTGTTCACAAAATTATTATCAAATAAATCACCAGTATTACTAAAAACTATCAAAACTTCGGAAATGGAACGAATAGATAAAATCCATGTAAATAGCAGCAGTTTTAATTCTGTGTAGTTACCAGTTAAGTAAATGTGTGTAGATGAAAGGAAGAACAACCTTGAATGATAATGATAACACTGGCCAACAATGAATTTATTAGTTATATTAGAAACGATCTATGACTTTTTGCTGTGCCTATTGTTTGGCGGGAACTTACAAACCATACAGAAAACTGATATTTCTGCTTGACTCCGCCTATGAAGACAGGATTTTCAATGAATAATGGAAATACAGTTCAATACCCAAATGTTCCATCTGCTATTCGACCTATACTACGTTTATGTAGTTTACCAGTTCCTATTCCAAGCACAAATAAATATAGTTGAAAGTAGAAAATGATGACAGTGTGGAATGATGTTAAAGTCATCACTGTACAACATATACTGCTACTTTTAATGTATGCGTTACAATAGAGAGAGGATATAAAAATATATTCAAGCAGGCTGGAGTACAAGAAATCTTAACTCTAGCGAGAAAAATGTCGTTGCCGAGCCTCTCTTGTACCCAAAAGATGTTCTTTCTCCACCTACACATATAAAGTTGGTTTTTATGACAATTTTTATTTAAACTTAAGAACCAAGAGGATATGCCTTTTTAAGTACCTAATTAAAAAATTGCCTACATTAAGTGATGCAAAAGTTAAGGAAGGTATTTTATTGAGTCATAAATTTGTATACTTGTAAAAAATCCACCATTTGACCACGTTTGGGAAAGAAAAGAAGCTTGGGAAGCCTTCAAGTGAGTAATTTTTAGATTTTCAGACAAAAGAGATGATAACTACTCTCAGTTGGTGCGAGTATTTCTGCAATCGTTTTGGATGCAACATTTTACTTAAAATACATTTTCTCTACTTCCACTTACACTTTATTCGTCTTAGTTGTGAATCGATTCTTACGGTTTAATACCAGTCTGTGTGTAGGGTTCTCACTTGCAAGATGCAATCCAAAAGCCAAAGATCTCATGAAGCATCCATATGGTTCTGTTCAAACTCAAAAATCTGCCAGGTATTTTATCAATAATTTAGAAACAATTAATCAAATTGAATTTCAATGTTGTTGTAATATTAAATAAAATATGTACTACAACGGAAATTCGTTGTATGGGATTATATTTTGGTCAAAAAAGAAAAATATCAAAAAATAATCCTAATGCAAGGCTTGGATGTTTTGTAGAGCTTTTTTACTGATTATAGCCGGTCGGCAAGATTGAACTATGAAATGGTCCAAGGTCAACTCTTGCCGGCTTGTTCTAACAGTAAATTCCTATGTCGGCAGATTTTGGATTGAAAAATCATTTTTTATGAATTTTGAAAATGTGAAATAATAATGTATAAGGATAGGTAGTTGTAATACAAGTTGTATGCAATACAGATCTAGTACTGTTATTTCATATTAACTAACAGGCGCTACGGCATATTTAAGTGAAGAATTTAAAAATTCTCAAAATTAATAAAAAATAAAAAACCTTGTTATTTCTGGAAATAAAATGTAATTTTAAGAGATAAATATTCTTGGCAAAATTTGAAAAAAGTTAATATTAAAAAAGTTAGCAGAAAAGCATAACTGTAAGAGTTAATAAAAGTAAATAAAAATGAATTTTGAGAAAAGGATTGTATAGAGTCAATTAAATAAATAAAGTTGTATCATAATTAGAATTAAAAACTGAAAAGTAATTAAAACAAAAGAGTTATGGTTTTCACGCTTTCGTGTGAAAATGAAAAAAGATGAGAAGTTGAAATTTTGGAAAAAGGATTAAAAACATGATATCTAAGAGATGTGTAAATTTCAGGAGAATCAGTAAGTAAATAACCCCCAAACCCAAAGGTGTGAAAAGACGTGCTGAATTACATCACTACGGAAAGTCGCAGAGTTCCGTTATTCCGGCTAGTGCGATAAAATCACGGAATAAACAAAGTGACAAAGTTTAAAACAATAACTTTAAAGGTGTGAAAATTAAAAACTGTAAAATACTTAAATTCTTTCGTAAATGATTAAAGGCGAACGAATGGTCTGACAAATGTCATTCAAAGTGCGGGAAATTGCCGCGGTCGAGAGCTACAAAACACCGGTTACGTAAAAACTAAAAAATCATTAGGAAAAGTGTTAAGGGACAATTAGGAGAAAACAATGAAGATTTTTTACATCGGCCAGTTACGGGTTGTAGAGTCGAAATGTTCAAGGATAAGTGACGTAGTTGTGGGCGGAGACATCATACCAACCTCCAGCAGAAATAGATTAAAAGATTAATTAGAGCAAAGTAATTAAAAACGACAATCAAAAAAACAGTAAACATAATAAATGAAGTAATAATAATTAACTAAATCACCTACACCAAAAATAATTAAGAAAATTGCATTAAAAGACACTATAAATAGAACTATCGTATCGGTCCAGCGAGGGAGAAAAATTGGTATCGATATACGATTGTTTTAGGCTATAAAAAGAGCCGAACGAATCTCATCGAGGTCTCTCATCAAAAATTGGTTTAAGAAGTGCCAGGGGTGGCTATACCAGATTGCCGACTCGAAAGTTTAAGTAAAAAAGTGTAAGTGTTACTATGCAAAAGTAATAAAAAGCGTCAGCGATAGTGATAGGAGGTGATAGATTCCAACCAACCAGCCAGCCTTCTAGACTCCATGGACGGGAAATGAGACATCTGTAATCTCTAACAACAACCAACCAGACACCAGAGGACCAGCAGCATCCCAGGACTTAGGATATTCAACACGGCGGTCAAGGTCTGAGAATAATCCAAATTTCCTTTTTCAAAGGAAAAAATTGGCCCAACATTAAACAATTACTGATTTTCCTGAGATAATTTTCTTATATATATAAATAAATTTGTTAAACTGAATAATTTTAAATTCATGTATAGATAGAAATCTTTATATATATAAATTTCTAATAAAGTTACAAAAGAGTGCCTTCTGCTAGAAAAGGAGAAATATTTTTAGTTGTTACTGGTTAAATTTAATTATAGAAAATTGTTTTTGAATTTTGTTTGTTGACTTGTGTCAAGAAGATTATTTCAATTTGTTTTTCAAGTTTAATTAAAATAATTAATTTTCAATATTAACTGAAACTGTGTCTTATTTAGAATTGGTCACACAATTGTCTGTTATATTTTCAGGTCTCATTATAATAATAAGGTAAAATATAGTGTATCAAAGAGGTATTGACAAGGACACGCACCTACGAGGTTAAAAGTAGAAAAATAAAGTAAATTCGTGTTCTCCCTGAGAAATAGGGTAATTGTAAATACAAATACTGGAAGTCATAAGTAAAAAAGGGGGGTACCGGTAATTTGGGGCAACTCAAATTATCGAAGAAGTTATTCAATCCAGGCCAGAAAAAATAGTAAGCCAAAAACTTCCAGTGGATTGAATAATTTATTCTTTTTGTCACGCGAGAACGAATCCTGTAGGCGAAAAATCTCAGGATTCGAGACTATTACGTATAAGTAAAAGTTAGGGGGCGTAATTAGTCTGACTCTAAACAAAGGTAGAGTTTTTTCGTTGTAGTACTTTTCTTATGATCTGTAAAGTAAAATACATCTACCTAGTATATTTATAACAAAAACTAAAGATAATGAAACTTTTTCTTGGCCATATTCTTTTTTCTCAACTAAAAATTAGTAAGATTTTATTTTTACAGTGACGGAAACATTCAAGGTATTTTGTTTTCTTTTTGTTCATTGTAATTTTCGTACAAAGAATATCTAATTTTCTAAATTAATTTGTATTTGAAACAGTACTCATTAAACACCGAGATACATTCCACCATTGGGAACATGTATAAAGTACAAAAATTAACTAATCTAGTTAATCTTAAAGATATTTTATTAAGAGCAGAATCTTTTAAAGTAGTTTACAAAGGCAAGCTTAGTAAGTTATATAATATTCTAAGTAAATAACCCTATGTTTTGTGACCTGTAATAAATCCCAATTTCGTGCCCAATTTAAACAGTGTTGGTTTTTAAATAAGTTCTTCAGTGTAAAATATACTTCTACCAACTCATATGTGATAAACATACAACAATACCAAAAGTCGTTTACAAAATTTGAACTATTTTATTAAAATAATAGTTGGGACTAAATTAAGGAATTAGTTATTTTTTTAAGTATAATTTAATTATTAATGTTCGTGGTATTTAAATGATTATGCTGACAATAATTTACAATATTTTTCGATTTATTTAAAGCTTTAAATACAAAGTTCTGACAAGATCATTTAAATATATAATACATTTTTATTTATTGTTCGCAGTATTATTTCAATTGATTTTTATGGGTGGCGAGATTATTCTTTTATAATCGGTAGTAAATATTGTATTCGCGTTTAAAATTATGTGATAGTTTTAAAGATCTTTTACTAGCCTAACCAATCTTAATAATATTACTTTATCAGGCCTATTTGCCTATTTATCAGGCATCATCAGAACATGTAGAACACTTATTACGTTACAATATGATAAAATAATTAAAAAACGCACACATTTATAAATCACATTTAAACGTAATGATAAATAAACTTTAGTTCATAACACAATAAAAGAGTATAACTCTTCATTACTATATATTCGTTTACGTGTTTAATGTTTTCACTTCTCATCAATTATAGTATAAATCCAAAAGATTGTAAGAAATGTGGTAATGGAAGATTACAATTCTCTTCTCACAGGTGTTTATATTCTTTGGGTTTTGCATATTAATACTATTAAAAGAAATATTTGTAATTGTTATAATATACACTATCGACATACACTTATATAATTTTACATTTATTTCTGACGTATTGTTTATTTATTACATAATTCCCAATTATATTTAACGTAGCAGCAGATATTTATTATTAGGAAACGCCACATTATAGGATTAAATAAAGAAATAAGGAATTAATCTAAATTTTCAAAAATTTAATAACATAAAAATGCTACAAATGTTTAGCATTGCGACATCTTTTCGCAACTCTGTTAATTATATGATGAGTATAAGTACGATTAAAAAGAGCAAAATATATCAAATCCCAAACACGAAGAAAATATTGCTAAATATTTTTATTTCTTAGAAATTGTACTTTATTTTATAATACAAAGTTAGAGTTAATTATTAAGAAATAAAATTTTTATTGGGTGTAAACACATTGCATTGTACTTAAAAAATATCTTGTTAAAGGCAATTAACATTTTTATGACATGTAATAATCTATCTGTTCACCTTCATAGTAATTTAGGATAAGTTTATCATTTAAGAAGTATTAAATACAACATGCTGTACGGTTATTTAATATTAGTGACTATTCTAATAGTAAATTTTAGCTTATATATAAAACTGTACAACTGAAGATAAAGTTTTAACTGTAATACATAATCACCGACGTAAGTATAAAAACACCGACTAAATTTAATTTGTTTTGCGTGTAGCCAACCACTGACTTATGGTTCCTGTATTTTGAATATGTAAACTAGTTAAAAAATACAATATAACTAAATATTTGTACATATTTTTCCATCATTTATAATGCATGTGTTGAGTTAAATTTGTATTTTATGACAAAATAATCATGATTTAATTATGTACTGTAAATGACATAAAATGTTTGTTTGATATGAATTTAACTATAACATCATTATTATTGTATTGTTGGGTGTGAATTGTAATTACTTAGACAGTATTAAAATGCCAATGTGAATCCCCCTATCCAATAACACTAAATCACTAGAGAGACTCATTTGTTCCAAAACATTTACATAGTGTTGGTCTCCAAGCAATCTATTTTACTAAAAGCAATGTTTACTTATAAATTACTAAAGAGGGAATCCACGTATAATACGTTTACACTCTAAAACTAAACAAGATATTAGTTAAAGAGAGAAGACTATGTTATATTCGTAGATGATCAATAACTTTTAATATATTATGAATATATATCCTTAAACTCATAATAACTTATGTTATTTATAAATCAATTATGTTCAAATAAACAATATTATTTATAATTACAATCAATAAAAAATAAAATGATTTAAGAACACAATATTTCTAACATATATAGTCTTATGTAATAACTATTATCAAGAATAGGAGTTTAGTTCAAAAAACACTAGTTCAACCTCTATTGAAATATATTAGCTGGCGACAGAAATCATAACTCAAATTAAAGCTGTTGTCACACATTTAACAAGTTAAGAGAAGAACAAGTCATGATCCATTAACAAACCATAAAACATAACTGGCAAATACAAAATAACCCATAATTAAGTACACTACATTTAGACACAATGACGAATAACGTATGAAGTTCCAAACTATATTTTTTTTCAAATATATTAATATTTAAATAAAATTAATCGATCACATATTATATAAATAAAACTAACCAGTTTATTTTTAAAGAAACAATTATTCACTGAACCAATAAATAAAAAAACAAGTATAATAGATAAACTAAACATTCCATCAGAATCAAAGTGTCTACTTAAATAAAAAGAACAATAATAAAACTAAATAATCTTAGTTAGATAAATTTAAAGAATTATAATCTTGTAAAGCACTAAGAAAACTCTAACTGTATAATATTAATTAAAGTGGGAATTGAAAGAGCCAAACTAAACAATATTACGCTTGTACAAATTAAACACTAACACAGACATCAACACTCACTTACCACATTTAAACAGCCCAA
This sequence comes from Aphrophora alni, assembly GCA_963513935.1. Taxonomy (NCBI): domain Eukaryota; kingdom Metazoa; phylum Arthropoda; class Insecta; order Hemiptera; family Aphrophoridae; genus Aphrophora; species Aphrophora alni. The sequence goes on from OY740767.1 coordinate 101,463,145, forward strand.
CTGTTTTGATGATCTGACATTTTTTATTAACTGATATTAAAAGTTTTTTATTATTGGTTGTTCTAAAACATGATTGGCCCACATTTATAAATACATTTTCAAAATGTCATGTTTAGAATTATAATGAAATTAAGATTCTATGAAAATATTGCAATCTTACATATTTGTTTCATGTCCTTTAAAATAATTCACAGTGATATATTAATTTTGATTTATCATTTCATGATTTAGCTAAAATATCAAAGTAATTTTCGTAGTATATATCTGAATATTGATATCTATTTTTACCCTAATTCAATACATATTTAGAAATAAATGAAACATAAAACATGTTTAACTCAATAAGGTTTCAAATTTGGTTCTGTCTAAACAGTAAATAATTTAGAAAATAACCAACTCGTCAAATACTGAATTACTATTAATATTATTTATTACCTTGAAAAGCAATATACCTGAGCCTGAGATATTCAGGGTGTTACTTTTCAGAAGTAACTAGGTTCTTTCCAATCATCAGCGCAATTTAAGTGAATTTACAACCTTTCTACATTTAGACTCGAAGACATTTTTCAAAAGTTACAATAATACTGAAATAACTGGGGTAGTTTTAATTGAAATAAGCTTAATCTAGGTTATGTGGTATTGCACAAATAGTATATATTTCATTCACTGATGTAGCTCTTGTTTATGGTGTAATAATTCAAATATTGAAATCATTAATACATATTATAATCAGGGTGTGCTAATTTACTAAAATCGCGTGTAAACATGTTTAACGTTTATTTAAAACTTGCATATGCATATTGTAAAATAATAATAAATTAATTAAATTTTACCTATATCAGTGTTTTTAATAGATGAAGAATTACTGATCGTCTTGTACGACCGGGTTCATGTGTTCTATCTAACTAGATGATTTATGTTCCTCTGTATCTTCAAATGACCGGAGTGTTGATAGTTTTAAAATAAATGTACAACAGAGAATTCGATTGTAAGAAATATGAAACTACGTTTCTCCGATCAATTATATCTCAACACAAATTTAATTTTCCTCTTGCTTAGTGTCCCAAAAGTGTGAACTGGCTATTAATATACTGATAATATTCGTCAAAACGAACAAATAATTTTAAATATCATATAATCGAATTCCCCTTCATTATTCGCATATCCGCCGGAATGTTCTTAAAAAGAGCTTAAAAACTCTTTAAATATATAAGATATTAGTCAAGTGTATGAAAACAAAATTGTAAAAAATTTTATTTTTGTAAAACAAATATAAGACGTCGTTTCAATTACTAAGTCAGCATACTCAGTTTCTTCATGCACACAAACCCAACTGACAATGGACTAATGTGTAATGGAAGTGAAAAGATATAAAGAAATAATCCAATGGATGGACCGCGACATAATAAATAAATGAAAAATAGAATCACGAACGTTCACCAACAAATATGATAATGAAAAATATTTCATATAATTGTAGGGTATTCACAGAGTTGGATCAAGACATAAATAAGTCAACGTGTCCGAGGGAGGATGAAATCCAATACTATAGAACAGATGAGGCACTTCTTTATTTGAAAATGTTTAATATTTATCAATAGACTATTTTTACAAACAAATATTTATTTGTAAACGATTTTCAGAAAAGAAATATTATCCTTTGAACAAACTCCTCTTTAATGCCAATTACAAGGTGACTAATTTCCACTGTAATCTAGCAATCTCCTATAAAATACGTATATTTATTATTAATGACATTTGTTACCTAATTATTTTGGAATTTTTTCAAGTTATATATATATAATGTGTGTGTGTGTGTGTGTGTGTGTGTGTGTGTGTGTGTGTGTGTGTGTGTGTGTGTGTGTGTGTGTGTGTGTGTGTGTGTGTGTGTGTGTGTGTGTGTGTGTGTGTGTGTGTGTGTGTGTGTGTGTGTGTGTGTGTGTGTGTGTGTGTGTGTGTGTGTGTGTGTGTGTGTGTGTGTGTGTGTGTGTGTGTGTGTGTGTGTGTGTGTGTGTGTGTGTGTGTGTGTGTGTGTGTGTGTGTGTGTGTGTGTGTGTGTGTGTGTGTGTGTGTGTGTGTGTGTGTGTGTGTGTGTGTGTGTGTGTGTGTGTGTGTGTGTGTGTGTGTGTGTGTGTGTGTGTCTATAGAATTATAAGATTAAAATATGTCCCGAAAGACTATGTTATCTTCAATATTTTTTCTTATCAACGTTTGGTTAACAAAACATTTAAATAATTGTTTTTTTTTTCATATATACCTAGACATATATCAGGATATATCTCTTATTTTATTTTTAAAAAAAGTTCATAATTATTATTAAAAAATTTAAAGTCACAATATTTAGAAAAAAATAATAAAATACGTCATTATATATGGAAACAATGCGATCAAATGCCGCATATTGCATGTTATTTTTGAGATTGTGGAAAATATATCCAGAATAAAAAATGTAAATAATTTTAAACTGTTGAATACGAAAATAATGCATGACTACAATAATTACTAGTTTATAGGGATAAATTTAGGGACATCTGTAGTAGTAAACTTGATGTTTCCCGTTGATTTTTTAATTTGTTTTATATAATTTTGTATTTGTAACAATATTATTTATCTTGAAATTTTGCTTTCAATGTAGGTATATGTACAAATCTTTATTAGGTATTATAGAGTGTGATATTTAGACACAGTTATATAATACAAAATTTTAAAAGTACTGACGATGTTAAGAAAAAAAATTAGGAAAATCCTAATTAATTTAAATAAAAATATAACGCCTCTATCTCCATTCGTGTCAATAACTTGTTATCGGTAAATGTTACGTTAAATACTAACTAGCCTGACCTAGTTTGATGATTTCTATAGTAATTTCTGTAGTTGAAGAAATCTTAAATTAAATTAATTTCTTTAAACAAACATTTTGAAAATATGTGATTAATTGAAGGAGGATATATGACATTCGGCTGCAATGATTAATATATAAAAAGAACGCTGTGTTCTCGATTAGTTTTGTATATTTGTAGAACCTTTCATCACGTATCCAGAAAAATTAATTGTGATACTGGCTGTAGAGATGCAACACAAAGAATTTACAATATCTATTGACTATAATAATTTGTCTCTTTATGATTATAAAATATATTTTTCTCTTGAGAGCCAATATAATTGAATTTAATATAACTTTTGTTAAAACAGTATCCGTTGGAAATCAATCAACCCGACAACTCTCGTTCCTACACAATTCATTTTCCTGTAATAAGACTATTTCTTATACAAAACTTATCATATTAATATGAAAGAAGTTTAACCAAAAATTTATACATTTCATTTGTTATTTATATTTACATCTCCTTTTGTAGATTTTTAAGGATACAACCTAATGAGTCCTTTTACCGTTTTACGGTATCACGAAAGAGAGTTTGTAGTATAGATCAAAATTAAATTGTATAATATTTTTGACTACAAGATATGTTTTAAAGTACTTATGATTTTTATTGAGATTGGTTTTATTTTACAGTATTCAAATTTGGAAAATTGTATCATGAATATTTTTCATTCCTCCAATTACATGGTATATATGTTATATTATGTTACATGGTATATTTGTTGTCATGATTTTCATTTAAAAGTTATGTGTTCTTCCCTGAAAAAATGATAAACCAATTTATAAATAATATGTCTTAATTATTGCTTGTTGAATATCATAAAATCACATAATAGATACCTGATTTTTATTAAATACAAATAGAAATGAATCGCTTTTTGTGAAACCACGAATGCCCACAAATCAAAATTTTCATGAAATGAAAAAACAAGTTTTATAATCAAAATAACGATTAATTTTTGTTAATGGCATTTAAAAAAACCGTTTAAAACAAACCCGTAATATTGTCGTTGAAATATTTGTTAATAATTGAGTATACAAGATATAAATTAAATAATACTCTGAATAATTGTTTTTGAAATAACTAATTATTTTAATTAGGCGATGAAATAAATATAATAAAAACATAATTAATGTAAAATTGTTTATTTAAATAACCATTTACGGAAGTAAAATGAGGTAATGAAGCTCACTGAAAATAAACGGTAATATATCTCATATTCATAGTGAACAAAAATTATTATATAATACATCAAATAATATGTTTGTTTTATAATATATCATTTTAAAGAATAGGAATGTATTAATCATCTGGGACTAAAAAATATTATTCAATTCTATTCTATTTTTATCGAATAAATAGAACAGTAAATTTAGGCAGCAAAATGTATCAAAACAAATTTAAACATAACAGAATTTAAAAAGAGAAGTTAAATACCTAAATCAAACATAACTATTTCTTAATTTATCTTTTATTATTAAATTTCAAAACATGCCATTCATGTGTTAAGGTTACTTAAAATAAATAGATATTGATTATAGCAACATATAAACTGTTATTCAATTGTTGATTAATTCTTATGTAATTACATAAGTTTAAAGTTTTACGTATTTTTTTTCCTTTTAAATTGTAACGTAACCACATACATTTTAAATTAGAATCCATAGTTTTATTTCAAACAAAAGTAAAATTTTATGAATTTAAAAATAATGATAAATTGCAATTGATTCTTTTTGATTGAAAGTAAACAATAACATTGGCCCAAATGAGACGATAAAAATATTTAAAATAGTTTTTTAAGATTAACAAACATGTAATCAAAGAGTTAAATCGTTATTAAAATAATATTTTTTTAAAATTTCAGCACATGTTTATTAATATACTGTAAATTATTGTGATAATGATAAAAGTTGACTATGCAAAATTGTATATCTTACGCTATAAATATTGTATAGAAATGCTCAAGTAAGGGTCAACTTCATTCTTTGTAGGCAGGCTTGTTCCTCAAATTTAATATAATTTCAGTAGCCAGATGTTACGAAACAAAATGGGGAGATGTTAATAACCAGGATAACGTCTTATGCTTTACGCACGTAATATGATATTTTACTGCGTCTTATTGAAAAATCAAAAGTGTTGACCTTTCTATCCTGACCTAAGCATATTCTACTCAATAGTAAGATATCGCCCATTGTGTTATTTAAAGATTGGTATAAATAACATGATTGATACCATCATTATTGTTGAGAGTATATAATTGTTGAATACGAAGTGAACATTTGTTTTGAATGAAGAGAATGAAACATAATTTAATGTAAATTAACTCATTATGAGTAATGAATTGAATTTTACACTGAAAACACAGAAAATTATACCAAAAACGATATTATAAAATATATAACGCTTTTTATAATTTTAACAGATAAATTTGAATAACTGTGGTTTTCAAGTACAATAACTAGAAAACAAAACAAAACAATTGAGCCATGTAAAAACAAAGATTCAATTTGTATATTTTATTGCTTAAATATGTTTATTGAACAAAACATAACAACCTTACAAAATAATCTATTATTTTTTAATAATCATTTTCAAAAAGACAATGATCTGATGAAAATCAATGAAATGCACCACACTACATAATACACAGTACTACATTCATAACTTAGTGTTTACCGCCTTGCTGTATTAAATTTTGGAAAAATTATTTTTAAAATGACACTATATCGGTAACTTCAATATAGAATCTACTTGATATTAATGATGAATAATACAAAATGAATTAGAATCTAATGACTTACTCGTTACCGAAGCCAGTCTTTTTATTCTCCTATGATTTTTAGAGCAATGCTTTCAATACGCTGAACAAGAATGGGGAACGTGAACATATTGATTTGCATAGAGAACTGTGATGTATAGAGAGATAATCATGCATTTAAGAATTTTAACCCCTTTTCAACAAATTAAGTTTAATTTATCTTGAATAACATCAATTCCCTCTGTAAACATAAGTTTACCTCTTTAAACTCTTTTAGGTAAGATTAAAAAAATAATCATTTGACTTAATTATTTTCGTCTAAGTTAAGTTTATTGATTAGTTACCAAAACTTAATATTGATAATTTACATTATTAGCTATTGTTAAAGCGATAATACAAGTTATATTTAAATTGTCTCATGCGGACAGTTATTCATATTTAAAACAGATTTTAATATAAATAGTTTGTAATTAATAAATAGAGGAAAGCATTAAAAAAATTTGCTTGATATAAAACTCTTAAAATTATTAAATGTGACTACAATTAACTACAATTAATAACAGACGGATTAAAAGGTAAACATATAACTTTCTGTTTAAATTTAAAAAAATCATTTTCCTTACATCTTGTTGAAAAAATGGAAATTTTCATGAAGGAAAAGTAGCTTGGTATTATTACATCACGAACTTATACTTTACCACGAAGAATTAACTCTAGATTTGAGTTGGCTCTAAGATGAAATGACGAGTAGAATATTAAGTTTATGTTTTGATAAAATCTTCTTTCACTAAAATAAATCCTATACTTAAACTGTTGCAGTTAGAATAAATCACATTGAAATATATATTTAGTTGTAAATTTTGAAATTTTTCATGTATAATATTTTCATTCTCATTATAAAGTTCCAATTCTAGAGTTTAATTAATCGACTTCAGAAACAATTTGCATGGCAGGAGTATTAAATAAAATTGTCATCATTAACTATAATTATTTTATTGCGGATGTTTGGTAATCAATAGATACATTTCTAGATATATCGCTACATGTATTTGTACAATGTAAATTCATAATAGATTTTCAATTTAAAATAAAATAATTTAATCGTTCCAAAATTCCACACAAGTCTTGCAGATCGTATTCATTATATCACTTCTTTACTCCATTAATTCAAATACCATATTATTTCATCAAATTACTATAATAATTTATACATCTTTCGTTGCTAATATAAAGATAGTGTGAATAAATTAAGATTAACAAAGTCATTTTATGATATTTCCTTCTACATATTATATTTATATTTACCTTATATGTGACTTTGATCGTCTAAGATTTACGCGTTTAGGAACTATGCTCCATCATCAGAAAACTCTCACTCGTAAAGGTCGACAAACATTAAGATATTTTACACACAATTTCAATCATACTCACTTTTGATAAACAGCAAACAGCATGTACAAAACCCACTGTGGTGAGGTGAACTTGCTATTGACTGTAAGTAAAGTTATCTCAGGTTCTCATCGCTGTATCATATTATGAGTCATTGGACTTGAAATTTAAATGGTCGTTCAATAGATCGTTATTGGGTTATTGTTTAAAAGCTTTATATAATTCAAATTTCTTGACTGCAATCATGAACGCTCCTTCGTTGCGTATGTAAATAGGTTTGAAGTTAGATTCAAACTATCTATATTTATGGTCGTTGTCAATAATTTCCTTCCTGAAATTTGACTTTACATAAATCACTCTTTTGGGAAAGTGTTCTTTATACCGTTGTAAAAAAGGTTTCCCTTTCTGACCTATATATATTAATGACAGCAATCGCTACACTTTATCCTACGTACCCCAATTTGTTTTCTTTCGGAGGGGTTGTTGATAATTTCGAAGTATTTTTTCGGTATTATTATTTGTACAGTATGCTATTGTTACTTTTTTTTCTTAATATATTATCTAAATTTTTTAGGAGAAATGCTGCCATAGTTAGACGAAATATATTTCTGTTTTTAACACAGTGTTTAGTTATCAGTTGTTTTTTAAACAGTATGTCTACAATCGAAGTTTCATATCCATTTGACAGTGCAATATGTTTAATTATGTTATGTTTTTATCGAAAATCCTTATCACCAATTGGGGTTGAAACTCATCTGTGTATTAAACTGGAGGTAAATATAAATATTATATATTGTAGCTTGGATACTAATCAACAATGTTTAAATTAAACATGCTGTAAATCGTAAGTTTCATAACGTAATTAAGCAAAATAAAATATTAATGCTCAAAATTGTATGCTGCTAATAGTAAATGATGTAGCTTACTATAAGTGGATTATTATACAGAGTGACTCAAAAAGAAGGTGCAAAAATAAGTTTAATAAGCGGTTTAGCGTTGCAACCAAGCAACCAAGACAAAACATAACCCTATCAAAACAAACTTATAAATATGCCCTTTCCATTGTTGCAATAATCAGCTGGTTTAATTAATTAATTCAAACAGAAGTACCAACTGTATGGATTAGCGTTAGTCAACCAAGCAACCAAGACAAAGCATAAGCTCATCAATACAAACTTATAAACTTGACCTATCCATTTTTGCAACAATCAGGAAATAAAAGTACCAACAGTTTAGTTTGGTACCGTTATTTTTAATCACTCCGTATTACCATATATTTTTATTTTGTTCTGTAAATTAGATACCATAAATAAACGAATGCAACAGGATTAGAAACAATAAAATTATTATCTAAGATATCTTTCAAACTGTTACTAGGCTGACCAAATTATTAAAAGTGGAACCAACTGGTAACATGGTAACAATGTTAAAAAAAAAAGAAAAAGACAAATTTCATTAACAAAGCCAAAAATTTATTTAATTTAATTTTAAGTTTTGAGGATCAGATTTGACCATTCTCAATTATGATTTTTTTTAAAAAATTACAAAGTTTTGTTGAAAAGAATTTATATAAAAAAAATAGTTTAAGTTTTCAGACACACACACATATATATATATATATATATATATATATATATATATATATATATATACAAAAAAGGTGAAAATGGCAGATTATTTAACAAGTTTGGTGTTATCCAAAACTTAGTCTAAACATACATATAAATAAATACATATTCATATATAGAAGCACATCTTATAAATAAATGGATGTTATACCATTCTCATTTTAAAAAAGAACAAATTCATATTACATATATATATATATATATATATATATATATTTTGATTTATAAAAAAATTATATATAGAAAAATTTAAATTTAAAAGGAAGTGAAATATTAGAATTTAGAAAATATTGAAATTTATTAAATATTGAAATTTTTAAATATTGAAATTTTTAATTATTGACGTCAATGTTTTTTTTTTTTAATTTATAATTTTGAAGAGTAACCCCTTTGGGGTCGTGAAGGCCGAAAAGTTTGCATGCAGCACCACCCAATATTAATTATTTTATAAATTGTTACACATTATTACATATAAACAATAAAGGACATATTATCATACAGAGTTCAGTTCTAAATATTTCTGAAGAACAAGTTCACAATTCGAGTTCCTTTCTTTTAAACAAATATTATTTTATAGTGCACTTAGTGAAGTTTGAAAAATAGTCTTTTGTTTTAAGCATGTCTGAAATAGTTAGGTAGAGTAGTTTCAAACAGATTTCCAATTTTGCTGTACAGACTTGCACAATCTCCAAACAAACTCCAACAAACTTGAACCAGCTTTTGCTAAAGTAAAAAAAAGCAAGTCGACTAGAGATTTATACAAACTTAGACATGTTATAGCACAAGTTTCTCTTATTAAAATGTTTTGTTATGTCATCAAAATGAAAGGAAAATTATCAGAATTACAGAAATCCAGAAAAGATTATAATTAAGTCCTTCTTTGATGTTAATAAGAATAGTATATAAATATCTTGATCTTTGTTTGAAATAAAAGACTTGTAACAACAGTTAGAAAATTTCTAAAGGCAAAGATTCTAGTTCAGGAAAAACATTTTTCTAGTTAGTATTTTGATATGATTTAATACTTAATATTTTGACTGTTTAAATTTACAGTTAGCTTTTGTAAATTGTCCTTTAAATGAAAGAAAGTTTTTTACAAGTTGTTAACCTTCAATAAGAATAATTGAATAATCAAAGGGAAATTATGAAACACATATTTCAATAAACAAAGTTTAAAATATTAATAGTTTTACTGTATAGTGAAATCTGAACATACCTGGCTCCTATCGAAAGAGTTCAAAAAAAAGCATGTGCCCTGTGTTATACAGAAAAACTCACCAACTTTATCGTTACACTTTACACAAAAAATATCACTGACATTTAAGAAAAAAAGCACTTATTACATCGTGAATGAGATGTTAAATATGATTTAGAACTAACACTGAAGAAAATCTGTCCAAAATATGTTTTGTTAAATTTAGCAAGACTACATGTTTCAAGCGACAGGAATGTAATTAGATGCGTTGCAGAAATTGATTCTAATCTAGTTAGAGAGAGAGAGAAGATGTCATACGATGTTTAACGGTACCGGCCACCAGACTTCACCACCTGACGGAAGCGATATGTAAATGTCAAGAGGCAGGTAGATTGTTGATCGATAATAAATGATTACAGATTTATTTTATTGAATTTTGAATGACGCTACAAAACCTCGCAAACTACATAATATTTATTTCTAGTTAATTGGGTAATGTTTTGTTGTTATTTATTTATGAGAAATCATTTCTTTTAGTTTGATTATTTTATACTTTATTTTTTATTCAACAATATTTTTGCACTTTAAAATTTGAAAGTATTGATTGTGTTCATTTGTGGTTATTGTCTAAATTGGTTTGCCTTTTAAAATTTATATAAATTCTAATTAGTTAGTTTGTCAAATTATAACAACGAAATTTGTATAACTAACGTTGATTATATAAATAAATTTTAAGTAAGTTTGCTAGATGGTGTTGATGGTGTTATAATGACACAAGGAAGAAGATAAATTATTTTATAACTTCAATGTCAAGGATTAAGGGGTCTAACAATAAATAATTATTTCGCCAAGAATTTTTTACAAAATAAACTATGCACAATAATGCATTGTTCTACGTATTAAATATAATGCTTTATTGTGAGTAAAGTTTTGTGAACTGGGTTATAGTACATTTATTTATTTTGTTAAAAACTATGTTACTTATTGCTGTGTTGAAGAATTGAGCAAGAAAAAAATATGTGTGTTGTATTGATTTATATACGGGGAAATTGAATCTGTAAATTTATCAATTTATGATGCGTATGTGTTCCTTCAATCATATAAAATGCATATAAATATTTTATTCACGAATTTCAGAACTCTTTTTTTTTATTCACTAAATTAATACTTTTATTAATGTTTTAGTAACTAAACTTTATTATCTCATTATCATATCACATATTTCAATTAAACACAACACAATTATTTGTATGATGTTATAAAATTGATTCCGGAATCAACTATTAACTGCTTATAATTAAAGAGTGCTGTAAATTGTAATTTACAAAACGTATTTGCCGCTGGGCAATATACAGTGTTATATTGTCAAATCTAATCCTCTTATTAAAACTTTTTTAATGTTATTATAGATATTTAAGCCAGAAATGCAAAACTATTAGATCCAAAAAAATTCACGGTGATAAGAAGCTTTCATTAAAACTAAAACTCTATTACATTTATTTAATAAATTAATTATACAGTCAAAGTGCCACTTAAGTTCTACATTTAGTGAATACTCTTTCGTAGATAAATATATTAGTTCAATCGAAAGATTGTTTATCCTACAATTAACAACTTTGTAGCAAGGCGACATTTTATCGACTAAATTATCATTTTCAATTTTTTAACACTCAAAACACTCGAGAAAAGATTCAAATTATGCTAATTTCAAACAAACGAAAGAACTGTTAGAGCTTTAGTAGATAAAAAGTTTTATTTCACAAGTAGAAGTGTAAGTTTAGAATCGAGACACTTTGATGATGATAACCATGTTATCGAAATGTACATTAGGGCATTTAGATGAATAAAGAAAATAAAGTACAATAATTGTGTTTTTTTATTGTTCCTTGTGATTGTGGTAAAGGGTATAATCACACCATGATTAATTGTTTAATTTTTAACATTATATAAAATAACAGTAAAATAAACCGTTGACCAATAGAAAAAAACTAGTTTTACTTTTTATTTAGTCATATTTTACTTCAGGTTAATAAGTTACGAAATTGTAGTTAGTTGTGGTAACTTAGTATTTCTCCATCAAGGCTATAATATATATTTAGATAACAGTACTTGCAGTATTTAGTTGATATTGACTCATTTAGACATCTCCATTTCTCCTGCGGAGATTAAACATAACATTTTTATTAAAATTTATACCATATGTGAGTCTTAGAAGTACTTCAATACTTGGTAGTTGACCACATTCTGTTACCGACCACCTTCTATTGCGGTAAACTAACCATTAGTTATACATCAACAATTGGAGAATAGTATTAACTGTTACTCCTTCCTTTGATGTTTTAAAAATTCAAATATTTACTTATTTTTTACATATTGATTATAATAGTAATTTTTAAAATAAGTTACCTCTAGTGAAAATAGTATAAGTTATTCTCAATTAAAACATTCGTATCTCAATTCCCTAAGATATTTTACAATTTTATTTTGAAGGAGTTTTGGTTAAATTAAAAATAAAAATCATTATATGTAAGAAAATTCAATGCAAATACAACATAGATGAATACATTAATTTAATTGCTGATATCTTTTACAGATAATAGAAGAACGTAATACCTTTCTATTAGTTTTGTTTTTAATTATTGGTTAAATGTACACTAATTTTTAGTGAACAATGTCATTTATAATTTTTTTTTTAATTTGTATTATTATTTTTATTAATTAATTCTTTTATTTATTTTTTAGTTATTTAATAGTTAATTATGACTTTACTTCATAAGCCAAATAATTAAATATCAAAAAGAAATTCATCACAATCTACAACAACCTAAATATTGCATCAGGGATTTTTTTCAAATTATCCTTCCTTTTGTCCGTTTCAAACAATTCTGAATGTAGGAATATATTTTGGGTAATATTTAGTGTAGTCAGCTCCCATGATAACGACCCAATAGGTTCGAATTGGTTTATAAGGATCTACGCTTTATTGACCTATATGGATATTAAAACAAATTTAATATGATTCATGTTCATGTGTAACATGATATTGTAGATATTAAAATAAAAATTATCTGAATGGCATTCAGAATTAGTATGAAAGCAGACGATAAATATAAAAATTGGGAACGTTGTGATCACAAATCTAATATATGTTATTCAATAATAAATATTTAAGAAGAGGGATTGTAATGTGGTACATGTTTGGTTAACACATGTATGTTATGTGAGATTTTTGGTACATTATTATTGACACAAGTTACAATTTTTATGTATTAAAATAGTCCAATTACTTATAAATATTTTAGGATTTTGTTATTATTGTTAGTTTTAGTGGTACGTTTGTTGTTAACAAATGAAATTTTAAAAAAAAAACTATTAATAATACGAAGTCAACAAATAGTTATTATATAGTCAATAAAAGTCAGTGAAAACTACTTAAAAAGAAACTTTCATTTTAAAACATTGATATTATAGATTGAATTACGATTATAATAAAATAAATTGTGAAAAACCTTATCTTTTCTTCCTGAAATCATTTGAACATATAATCTTTAAAAGGGCACAACTAAGTTTACATCTAACTATTTAAATTACCGTCTTTATAAAAGTAAAGTGTTTTTACCCAAAATTATTGAACACATACTTGACGTTTTATTTATATCACGATAAAAATCAGTATACTTACCCACACCTTACTTAATATTATAGATATTTCAGTTGTTTTATTCGTAATTCGAAAGTTTTAAATTTGCAAAAACTACATAAAATGGAAACACACTGGAACTAAGACTTTAAATAGTTTTCTAAACTTAGACCATAAGAAATAACGTATCGTACTTGGTTTCAGACCTAAGTAATTTACATTATGTGACACCGATGGTAATATAGTAGAGTAAAGTCTCGAGTATGTGTACTCCGTATCCGTAGCAACGCTTCACAATCACTGATATAGGATATATTAACTTTGAGTTCATTTGAAACAGACTATTCAAATTACCCCTACATGTTTTAAAAATATACTTTAGGTCTGTTGAAAATTAATGTTCTAAACTGAATCAAATTAAATAAAATAATTGAAATTACTCGTAACTTTAATAACATGAATTGAAATGATAAGTTTAAAATTACATTTTCTCTTAAACATTTATCCATGTTTTCCTTTTTTGCTATTTCATTTATGGTTTTTTTTATATTTTCAACAAGAACTATGTATCAGGAAAGGAAAAACATATATAAATGAATAATTAATATATAAGTCATAATTAAAGTATTAACTTATATAATACCGGTAATATATTACAATGTTGTTCTCGTTTGGATTATATGGGTAATTTTCTACATTAATTAATTTAGAAGGTACATTATAATTTTTAAATTTACTAAAGCAGTTTATTTTTTCAAATGAGAATAGAAATTTCATGTTTTAACATGTGTTTCCAAATAGTCCATGTGTCTGTAATTGTTAACAATTCATAATAACAATATATATATATATATATATATATATATATATATATATATATATATATATATATATATATATATATATATAATGAGTATGTACAGTAGTTAATTTATGTATGTGCTACTCAAATTTATCATGACCTCTTTACAAATATTTAGGGACAAAAATGTAATAAACGTTTTTAACGGAATTTAAGGTGTTTGATCATCTCGTGATACTTTTTTTTAAATGTATAAAGATTTGCGAAAGTCCTTATTATGGAACTCGCAATTAAACTACTGTGAAATAACTAACATAAAATTGTATTTGAATATACTTTCATAAAAATGTATTTATAACCTAGCTATAAAAATAATATAGCGTCTCTGATCCAAGTTATCTTAATATACAGTTTTAGCCATAAGAGAACTCTTAACTTCCCATACAAATATCTTGATATATATCTTAATCAATTCGCTTTTCTTATTTTTTATTACCCAAATAGTAAAATAATAAAATTTCAGGATTGTATGGGATTAGCGTTTTATTTAATTAATAGTAATTTTAGTGTGTTAGAAACTAGAATATTCATCAGTACATGTCAAAAATTAGTTCTTGAAAAAAAATTAAACATCCGAAAGCTCAAATGAAGTCCTTCAAGTGCATCAGTCAGGTTGCGATGAACTCAATGAACTAGATCTTAATTCCGTTCCACAAATAGGAAATTAATGCAAGTTTTGTAATAAAACATTCCTACTTCTGAGTGATATAGATAATGTACAAGGTTTAAAGATATATCCTAAGTGTGTTACAAGTCATTTTTAAACTCTTCGGTCGTCATAAAAGTTTGTCTTCTGGCTTGTGATCACGGCAGCGTAGACCAATCTTGGTACTATGTCCAGGTACATTCAGTGTATATTATCATTTCACTTGTTTCAAGATCTCTTAAGTATTAATATCAAGAATTATGGTTATTAGAAATCAATTACAAATATTTAAAACCTAACTACTATCTAGTAGCAGTTGATGGATATGTTAGATTTATTATATTATTTTATTTTGTTTTAATGAAAACATACTTTTTTCTTTTCGTTATACGAATATCTCAAAAAACTACAAAAAGATAAAAACTGTGTAATTTAGTAATGTTGAATCTAGTCTAAATATTTTCAATTGACTGTCGAAACGCATACTTGCCCACTTATTAATATGGAACTATCTCTAATGATATTGGTAAAACATATGAAAATAGTTTAAATGGATCTCTAAAATCAACGTAAATGAAATTTATATGCCTGTTTTAGCAACATCCTTAATGATATCTGCGTTTTGTATGTTATGGTTTTTTATCTTTGAACATTATGTAGTTTAATTTGATCAATTGATAAAAGTTTCATTTAAATCGTTGAAAGGAAATAATATTAAGGCAATTTTTCATGATTTCTGTTGAGAATTAAATACCACATTCATATAGTAATACTGAATATTTATTATAAATTTAATATTAGTAAATCTTGCGATTCAACGAAAAGAAGAAAAGATAGTTAGGTCTATTTATACTAAGTCATGAGGAATCTCTTTACTGTATTAGGGAATTTTCTTTTCCTTTTATGTAAGGCATCCCGTAAGCAACTTTGCATTTAAGAACCCATCTTAACATTGTCTTTTCTCTATTAAATTATAATTTATAAAGGAGCAATTAAAATATCGATGTAACTAATTTCAATTATGTCGTGAATAAGAACCAATGAGTGTTCAGTAGCCACCACAGCTAATTGTTAGTTAATCACTAAACAGCTGTTATCTGTCGTGTGTAAATAAGTTATAATATTTTTATTCTTTTGACGAATAATTCAAAATCAGAAAGGAAACGAATCCAAGCACTCTCAAATGTAGAAAATTATTTATTTCAAATTTCAATAGGAATTGAGAATAAAACCCGAGGAGGGGCTATGTTGATGAAATTATGTGTGGTCAAATACCAATTAATCATTTTGCTATAGTTATGTACCATAGAACTACAATATTCTAATTTTAGTAATTATTTGGTTTTCCCACGTAAATTATTCAATATTGTCTACAATATCTCCATTATCTGCTACATTCATAACATGGAATACAAAGCAAATTCATTTTTATCATTTTATCAAAATTACCGGTAGCATACGATAACTGGAAAATATGCCATCGAAAATATTATAACCTATAATATTTTAAGCGTTTCTTCTTCACAGTAAAAGTTAAAATGTCTTTCTCATTCACAATATTTACTTACAAACGAGTCCAACAAATGAACAATGTGGGTAAAAGAGAAATGAGATAGACCTTGACCAGTCTTACCGATAACATATTCTTTAAGAATTTGTATCTCTAATAAAGGAAATATTAAAGATACGTGTGAAAAATGAATGATCGTGCAGGGTGACCTCAAAAAAAGCTTAACAAGACATTTCCACGAAAGAAATCCTGAATAATTTTCATAAAAAAATACACACTGTAATCTCATCAAACCGTTATATGGAAAATATTTGTTTATCAAATTACTGTAAAGAGGTCTAGGCATGATTTACACTTTATTGCATAAAATATATTGTAATAAGGTAGAATAGATATCAAAACTACACAAAAAGTGAATTAGTAAATAGAAGCCTATATTTAAGTTATACAGAAACATTGTATTAAAATTGAAATGTATACGTATAATTTAGCTACTCGTTAATTTTTCAAACATTTGTTGCAAATTTTTATTGTTTAGAGTTTAAGATTTAAGCCTCTCAAATTGCGTTTTTCTCTTTTGTGTGTGTGTGTGTGTGTGTGTGTGTGTGTGTGTGTGTGTGTGTGTGTGTGTGTGTGTGTATGAGCTATTACTATTGTATTCCTCCAGTTTTTATCAGTTAAACTGGTATAACATAAAAGCTATAGGTTAAAAAATAAGGTTTTAATATTTTAATAATAAAATAAAACCTTTTCTAATAATATTTCACGTTCGGTTAATAGGAAACATAACATAATGAAAATCAAAATTCAATTGCTTTCTATGGTTGAAAAAAAATCTTACATTACTAGAAAGTAGTATTGTTTATATACAATGAAATATAAATTAACTCTTTTGTAAGCTTAATTAGATTAACATAAAAAAGTATAAATATGTAAAAAAAAAAAAATCGTAAATTGTGTTTTCCCCTTAATTGTTACTCAAGACATTATCTCACGTCAATGTCGAGAATGGATATAATGTATTTTAAATTTATCTATTAGTTCTTTATTATGTGAAAATAATACACAATCACTAACTTCATAGCTTTTCAATTTTTATTTGATAAAGCTTGTTCTATTGCGCCTTCTTCGAAAGTTGTTCCGTAACATTAGGAAGGTATAAATGTTAACCAATAAAAAATTATGTTGAGTTTTAATTTATTAACCTTACTAATTAATTTGAAAAAATAATAAAATAAATTAGATTAAAACTTTCCTGCGTACTGGTTGTTAACTTTTGTAGTAATATATTCTTGATACCAAAGTATTTACACACAAATAAACAGACTTAACTTGCATAACACTTAAAAACACAGGTATATATATATGTATATATATATATATATATATATATATATATATATTAAGTGTATTTTTGACAAGCTATTCGAGTATTCAAGTACATGGGGTTAATTTTCTTATATCCTATGTTACAGTTTTTAATAGCATAAACATAAGCCATAAAAAACAATATTTTCATTTTCTTCGAAAATAATTGGTTTACTTTCAATTTCGATATTCAATAACATAATTTTAAAGTTTTAACAACTTATTTCCATTACGTTTTTTTACAATAAAGTTTGTTTTTAAGTTTCGTTTTCAATTAGGCACAATATAAGATATTAAAAATTATGAACATAACTCTATGTTATTATTTACGATTTTTGAACATATCGTCTTAAACTTTGGATTAGAAAAACATGCAAACGATGAAGACTTGATGTTTATTTAAAAATTATATTTAAACCATACTTATTTGGTTAGATAAATAGACGATTTTAAATTAGACTAACCTGAGTGGAATAATACAAAATAAAATAGAGTGTCTGTTTTTTATGTGTGATACTTTTTTTTTCAGTTGATTGTTGGCATGCTTCGTGCATTAAATAATGTAAAGCAGTCATCATGCTATAAACTTGTTTTGTCAATGAAAGTGATAACTTCGTAACAATTGAAGTTCAAAGGAATAACCTAATAATTTCAGTTAGTTAAATCATATGCTTACGTGGCTTTTATATACAGTTTGTTGTTTTGTTTTTGTTTCTCCATTTACTATACTGTACGTATCGATAATAAATAATTACTGAATAAATTAAAATATATGTGTAACATCTATTTCATTTTAATGTAAGTAAAATATAGTGAGATCATACTTTCTATTAAATAGTAAAAAACAGACGGTATGAAAGGCCAATTCAATAAATTTCAAAATGTACTTTATATTTTTTTCCATATAGTGTCTCAAGGTTATTACTTATTTATCACAACATCTCTATGTATGCAGCAAATAAATAATTTCGTTTCTCGGATATGAGCGTATGAGTTTTATTTCTTAGGTAACGTGAAGCCTGAGACTATTCTAATTTTTAGTGTAAGCGCCATGCGGTTTACAGGAACGCACTAGCGTCGTTTTTCATGACGTCATAACCAAGTTTGTTAATTTTAGCCTCTCTCTTTTCAAACTTCTAAGGAGTTTTAAATCGTTTGTTTTTAAAACTGTTTTTGAAGTAAAAATTGTACTTCTAGCTGGTCCGGCGAGATTCCGGAGTGTAATCCCTGTAAAATGACACTTACCGTGCTAGCTATCGAAAAGAACGTCTTACGAACTTTGGATCTACACCGATGTGACGAGTACATTCCGTAAAATTGGAAACCGTTCACGTTCGGTGGATGCCTAATTGTGCTTATATCCATGTTGGGAATTACAATATATGTTTCCGGGTATGGGAAACACGATGACGAAAGTACAGTGTCGTTTTATTTGTTATAGGTTCAAAATATTGTCCGCCCCGATATTGAATGGATGGATATTCATCATGAACCTACCAAAACTCTACTTTCTATGTTAATCAAAGAGGGGTCCGTTTACTTGAGACTGGAATATTTTCATGTTGATTTTACCGCCGCAACAGGTCTTGTGAAACGGTAAATTTTTAACAAGGCGATGCAAATTATTTGAAGAGAGGTCGTGTAATTGTCAAAATAATACTAAATACATCACAAAAAGTGATGGCGTAGCATGGCTTTGACGTTGCAAATAATTTTATTTTTGAATTTTATAAAATTCTGTTCTATACTTGGATTATTAAATTTCGTTATTCGTGAAACTCCGTTCAGTATGAAACATAATCAAATACTCGTACTACTATGAAATGTTTTTGATCAAAATAAATAATATCATATCCTACTTTATGCCAGGGTAGTTTTGGTACCTTTGCACTTTAAGGATGTTTTGTTTTTACTTATAACTAGCATACTTTCTATATACTACCTATATGTGAGACAAAATATGGAAATGTTGTACAGGTTAGGATGAAGTGATTTCATTACTGTCTTACCTGTCAATCTTGAATGATGTAATGATTTTATTACAGTCTTATCTCTTAGTCTTACACTGATCTCTCTATATATTAGTTGAATAAATTGTTCTGAATTATTATACCAATATAAACTTGGTTGAGACAAGTGAACATTAGGGTTTATATGAAACACTCATCGTGTCAGATTATCTCGGGTTAAGTTATTAATATAAAAAGCTTACTAAGATGTACTTCTTTAAAATATGATTTTAAATTTTGAAAAAATCTGATATATTTTAAAGAATATAATTGTAATATAATATTATCAGAACATATTGTTTGAATATCAAATAAAATTATAATTTATGATTTAATGTGTTAAAATTTTAGAACAAGAGAATTTTAACGAATTTGATGAACCTGACATAAACATTAATTTAATTGCTACTATTTAATCATTTAAAAGGTCAATGCGTATTGAATTATTAAATTTATTTATTTTACAAGCAAAACAAACAAAATTCCAGTTTCATATTATTAGCAATTATTACGACTGTTACCTTACTGATGTACACAATAGTATGAATGTGTGTATGGAGTTATTCAGATACACACGTTCGTTACAGACCTATTGATCTTCTATTCCCACGTCACCACTATAACTTGACCTTGCTCTAACTCAATTTGTAGAGTTTATGAAGTGGATAAAGTGAAGAAGGAACATCCCAAGTAGATTACAACATATCCATTAACCTTAACCATTTTAATTCGACATGTACCACATCAGTCACATGTATTTCACCCAAACCATTATGGAAACAAAGCACAAACATAATTAAAACACTTTTGTTTATTAGTAAATTTAGTCTAATTTACAATATGCATGTCTAAGCGCATCTGTGTTAGTAATTTTAAGGTTAGTACGTTTGTATACTAACGTTTTATAGACTTTCGTTTGTTTACACAAAAAATGAGACGTGTTTCAATGTTTTTTTTCAGGTAAATTTTAAATTTTTGCATTGTTTGGTGATAATAGAAAATAAATTTTATTTTTTTACACAAAATTACCTATGAGAATAATACATTTATATAGGCCACGACTTTTACCTAGGTAAAATATATGTAATTATTTAGATGATTAGGTTTATCAAACCTATAAATATATTCAATATTGTATATTACCAGATACATTTATTTGGTAACACTGATTAAACAAATTGTATCGAAGTAACACCAAATTGTTTAAAATAAACTTTAGACACATTCAAATTGAAATCTGAATTAAATTAGTTACCATTGAAATTCAATTAATTGTCCAGTGTAATGTAAAATAAGTAAAATGTCTGGTCAACTTTCCTTGACTTTCCATTCAGGTCAATTAGCTAATGTCACTCTCAAACTTGCCATGTTATATTATTACACGAGGAGAACCTTATTATTATATGTTCAGAGAACCTCTATGCGAACACGTATAATTATGTTCATACTAATAATATTACAGTAAAGGAATTACCCTCTTAGAGTAATGTTATTAGTCTAGATAGAGAAAATGGTTTCACACCATCAAGGTTCTATAAATAAGTACAAGGCCAAAACCTGTAATCGCAAATAGGTTTTAAAATAGGTACACATTTGTTACTAAAACTAAAATTTATTTAAGTGATCTTGCGACGATAATTATTTTAACATATTCTGTCAACAAATTTAACCTTTAGACAATTCGTGTACCAAGCTTCTGAATGAGTAAAAAACTATTTAAATCTATCTACGTAATAGAATATAATTATAATGTTTGCAACTATAACTACAAAAAAATCATTGATATTCCAAATTTTACTGGTCTATGTTTTTTTTTCTTTCTTTTTTTTTTTTTTTTTTATTGTGTACAAAACATAAGTTTCTTAATGTTACTTTTTATTAGACTGTGTATATATATATTTGTTTGGACTCTTTACCATTCAGCTAAAGTAGTTGTGTTTCCTAGGCTCCCAACTATGATTGATTACTATTGGACAAATGGTACATATTGTCATAAAATAAATAAATAATTACATTTTTCATTAACTACATTTCTAATGAAATAAACGACAAACACTTTAGAGAATTTTACATGATTTTCCATGTTCTATATATACAAAACAATACGTACTTAACACACATTTCCCAGAGTACAATATTTAGTAGAAGGTACAAAATACTCAAAATTTAATTCATAGACAGTTATAACATAAGCGGATATCATTTCGTCCAAGTTCAAAATAAATCAACTCTAATTTTTGCGTTCCTTTGGTATTTTTATCCGACATTAGGCCTATAGCTAGTTAATTTTCATATTTTCATTTTAATTAAATTATTTGTAAACAATGATTCAGGCAGTTAAACTCAATACTGTGTTTATTCTGTCACTATACACAAGTTGATTAAATATTTATAGACGTTAAAGATATCCCCTGATCTGATTTCCATAAAATTTAATTTACAAATTATGACCATCACTTCAGAAATGATATACAGTTAGAAAGTCAAAATTAAATTTATGATATTTTCCAAATATAAAAAAAAACATACAACAGTACACATGACGTACATTCTTTAGATGTAAATATTACTAAAATCGTAAATGGTAGCGAACTCATACAAAAGCCTCAAATTACCCTTGCACCGCGACTAAATAGTGACCCGAGCAATATCTGGAATAAGCTTGTCAAATAAATTAAAGGTTTGCTTTTTTCGATTAACCTCTATGTCACACCTGTCCAGCACTGTTATTGATAGAAAATACATAACTCTTGTTACGCAACAATCTGTCTGTATCAAACCTTTCACTTGATTTATTTCAGAATAATGGGAAAGTTCTAAAGATAAATCCTTCAATATGACGTAGCTTTGTGTAAATAATATCTGTCACTGCACAATTTATTTTTATAGTCGTTTCAGAGCAATTTATTAACGCAACAATTCTCTTGTATCGTTTAATATCATTCGATTTTTATTCCTTACTTTTAAGGAGGACACAAACATGTTGTTAATTAAATAAATTTACGCAAATCTGTCAAAACTTAAATGCTGTAATATTAACCCATATTTATAATTCAAAGCTGAGCGTAACGAATTTGTGAGCACTATACTATTTATACCGCATTAATTAAAATTAATTTAGTATATCTTTACTATGAAAAAGGAGGGTTATATTTTCGACTAAAAATATAGCCAAGAAAATTGGTGTTACTTATTGTATACATTGCTAACTTATTATTTTTGAAGTGACATTGCTGTTACCTAACTAGGATTTTCATTTGTTTCAGAACGACGAACCTGTGTCCAAGACTATTGTGATAACTGTAGATTTTTCATTGATTTATTACAACAGTTTTATCACTGAGCATGACATTGTAATACTAGCATGCCGACTAAGTCAATGTGTCAGATTGTCCCCTTTGATATCTAAAGACAAAAACATTCACGCCTAAAAAAAAATATATGTGCAATTCTTGGTTACTAATAATAATATATCATATATTTAATTACTAAAAATTATTCAATAAAATTGAAAAAATATTATTTGTAATAAGAATTATTTAAAATATTTTAGAAGTAATTAAGTTGTGAGCGTCTAACATTTTGCTGAAAAAGTTATAAACACTTAAAATATATCCTTACACAAATTCATAAAAAATAAGAGTAAATTTTAACTTTATTATAACATTTATTGTAATAACATGAAATTAAATTAGATTAGATATCGTAAGGTTACTAGAGTTTAAATTGTTAATAAAATAATTACTCACTTTTAATCTATAAACTTCCTCTAAATTATACAATATTAGAATAAATTCTCACTTCATAATATGTATTAAAATGTTAGCCTGACTTTTTATTTTATTATTATTATTTTTCATCTTTTGAATATAAACTTTTTTTTACTTTTGAATCAATACAATTCCAATAAGAAATGAAATAAGTATATTACATAATTTATGGATAGTTTAAAAATAAGGTTGATCCCAGTTTCAATCAATGCTTCAGTTCTATGTTTAAAAAAAATCAATAATAAAAATCAATGGTTTTAAACAAGCCTTGAGATTTTGTTTCATTAGTTAAATTAGATGAATAATAAATTTTCTCTCTCCTGGGCAATGCATTTAAAACATAGTTGTATTAAAGCGTAGTGGACTGACAAGTTTTTTATCACATAGATATTGAATATTATTTTATGAACTAATATTTTTTTATTTTGAAAACATTATTAATTCTCGCGTTACATATCTGACTTATTATTTATTTTTATTTGGCCTTGCATTAAAAATAATTTCAAGGAATTAAAATGAGATAAATATTGGTAAATATATAGTTGGCAAATATACATCTGTCGTAGGAAGTTCAGGAAACACTACTAGGAGAGTAAGTAATTTCAAAAAATAGAAAGCTGGAATGATAATAAATAGGATAGTCTAAGAAATTCCATTTCATGCTAAATTTATCAAAATTTATCTAACAAAGTCAACAAAATACCAATACAATAGTTGCTACTATCTTTGTGTTTTACGAAATTGATTTTATCTCTAAATACGTTGTACAGTTTCCCTATAGTTATATTTTAACCAACACGGATATTCTAACAATTTTCATGACTTCTCCATTTGGTGCACAGTTATCTCTTTGAATAAATCGTGTTTTCTGTAAAATCATTCATTTTTAAATCTTACTCTGGCTAAGAGACACTCTGATGTCATATAATACGACTGTTTTTTTTTACCAGTAGACCTCGCTTTTATGCTGTTTTTTGCTTCAAACTAGAATTTATGTCATTGAAATATTGTTGAGTTATTAATAAAAACATATTGATAAGAGTGGGAAGGGAGAGTGAAAACATGTTAAATAGAAATTAATTTGTGTTAGCAATCACTACTGGCAAAGATGCTTAGATATTCCGAAATATCCACTTATTTGTGGATACATTGATCTTTAAAGGAAGAAAAAATTATTAATATTTCAAAATTCGAAATAAACTAAGGTTTTTACTTGTTTTCTGCAAAAAACTAGAAGATATTTGCTAAAATCAATATGGAGTTATTGATGAACAAATTTAGGAGAGTAAACATTGAATTTAAAAATTCAAATTAAACGAAAGTATTGTGGTAGTAATATTTTTTTGATTCAAATTGCAAGATTTGTATTCGACGCATTTTCAAGAAATTGATAAAATAAATTCGTAGAAATTGTAACTAATTTGTTACGAACCATATTATTACATTATTATTATATTTTAAAAGTTTGGTTTCATAACTATATATTTGAAGATCAATAATATTCAAATTTAACTAGCTAACGTACTGATTTCAATAAAATAATCTAAAGGCACTAATTATTGTCTATTTTAAACTATGAACATATTATCACATGCAATTTATGTTCTGTAGTTATAGGTTAACTTTGAAAAAATGATTAAAATAAAAACTTATTATTACATATCTGAGAACATCGTTGTCTATTTAAATTTATGATGTTTTTCTGAATATTATACCAGCCAAATACATTTTTCTGGACAGTGAGAAATGTTAGGCTAAGAGGAGAAGCCTCTCAACCAACTTATTATAAATGATGGTTGAATAGCTGACATAATAGGTAATTGACGTTCACATTATATTAAGTTATAACAATGCTCTTCTAGGAAACGTTATATATATTGTTAATAATAATTCCTTAATAACAAAGAATATTTATTAGTAGTATTATTTAAAAACTTTTAAAAAATTCATATTTTAAAGTACAGAATAAAAGTGAAATTTAGGAAATAAATAAAGTTAAATACACAATAAAAGATATACTCATTTTATTCAAAGATTAAATAAAGAAATAAAGCTAAAGATTCAAAATTACTTTAAATAATAATTTAGTAATTGCGGCATCATCTGGCAATGCGACATCATGCGGCAAATCGGGTTCGATGATGCAGAAAAGGGGAAACAATTGTAGCTCATTTATATTATTTAAAAAAAATTTTAAACTTTACTTTATTGCTTTATTTAATACTTGAATATGGAGTATCAACAAGAAATATCTGTTGTTAAAATAAAATTTACGTATTTTATATTGGTATTATAGAATATTTTACTCAAAACGATGACAAAATAATGTTTCTAATTCCTTTTGTTAGTTAATGCCAATTAAACTTAAATACATCAAAAACAATACATTAATGTAATTTTTTTTCAAGATATTTCAAGATAACAATTATTTGAATGTAATTGTACAGATAACAAACATAAAGAAAAACAAAAAATGACATATTATCAAAATTTATATTTTGAATGATCATACAGGTGGTGTAGGGTAATACTTTATACAGTGAAATTGTTTTAAAATGAAACATTAATGAGTATTGTATTCTTTGTGAGGGACTTGAGACAAAAAGTTTAAAATTTAGGTATTAATAATTATGCTATCTTCACACTTAGGAAGCCAACTCGCCCCACTAGATTATGTAATTGCTTCCTCTTATTTTTTATGAGAGTCATTTATGACAATTTATATTTACCTGTACTAACAGGACAAAAACAACAACAATAATATTAGTTATTATTATTATAAATGAACAAATCAGTAAACTATCTTTAATTGCTGCATGAACTGAGTGGAATTAATACGTTAAAAACGTCTTAACATAGATTGCATCTTCTTTTTAGTCACAAAATAAGATGCTTTATTTTGTTAGATATTTAATTAATATACTTCGATTAAAAAAAAAATTAGTAGTACGAATAAATACATCTAGAACTATTTTAAATTTTTTATTAGAATGTGAAATAATAATTCTTGAATCGTTCCAAGATACTTCATTCTTAAAACGTAATTGGCAAAATGCATTAAATGTTTTTTTGTTTCTTCACGAAAGTGTACTTAAAAGTTTTTAATTTTGAATTTCTATTTCATTGAACTCAAACAAACGTTTCAAGCAAGATTAACAATTTAAATTGCTACTTGGTTGATTTTGTTAAACTTTACGTTAGTAGAACTGCTGAAAAATATTTATCACAAGATTAATAGTTGAAAAACATTACCAATTAACATAAATCACAATAACAAATGTTTATCTAAATGCTATGTAAATGAAGCTTTATCTGTAATTGCCAAAATAGTGTACTAATGTTTTTTTAAATGGTGTGTTGTGCAAATCACGTTTAATGATATCAAACAAAACTTCAACATTTGACAAAACCCCGGTTTAATACGTAAAACAACCACATTATTGTTCATCCACCCTTAAAGATCAAATTTCGGTTTCCGGAATTCTGCGAAGGATTGACAAAGCGATTGTATTGTTCATTTAAAACTAAATTACTGGCTTTCTGCAAGATTGGGAGTACGATATACGAATTGAACTAAATCCTCGAAAGTCTTGTAAACTGTATCAAGGGTATTGAATTACAGTACCTATATTGTTTCTATTTTACTATCCAGAATTCTATTTCTATAGAAAATCGTATTCGCAAAAGAAAACTGTTCAGGGTTAAAACATATCAAATATTTTTTATCTGTTTTGTACATGTATTAAACGTATATATAAGAAAAATAAATCTTTCAGACAATTATATACTTTGAATCTACGGTCTCAGGAACGAATTCTTTATGTCTCCAATAAGTTGCTAATTTAAACGGTTTATGATCAATAACAGTAGAACAGACGTACAGGTAGTTTGGGAAGTAAGGTAGAGAAGGTAACATGAAAATGACATGAAAAGGAATTACGTAAGATTGAAAATACCATTGCAACGTTTCTTCTCTATTTAGGAAACATTTAATTTCCTCCATGTA